>CM051236.1:330884629-332260142 GCA_027917425.1 Gastrophryne carolinensis | reverse complement strand
CTGGGCAGGAATGGACCTGGCAGGGTACAGTAGTGCTTTGCCCAGCAAAAGTGTCTTTATCAGGCTAATTTCAAATATGATAAGAGCAAATGCTTATATGGTCTTAAACAGAGGCTGCTTTAGTCACAGAATGGGATGCCCTGGGCAGGAATGGACCTGGCAGGGTACAGTAGTGCTTTGCCCAGCAAAAGTGTCTTTATCAGGCCTAATTTCAAATATGAAAAGAGCAAATGCTTATATGGTCTTAAACAGAGGCTGCTTTAGTCACAGAATGGGATGCCCTGGGCAGGAATGGACCTGGCAGGGTACAGTAGTGCTTTGCCCAGCAAAAGTGTCTTTATCAGGCCTAATTTCAAATATGAAAAGAGCAAATGCTTATATGGTCTTAAACAGAGGCTGCTTTAGTCACAGAATGGGATGCCTCACAGCAGACTTAAGATCAGTTCAGTATATATGCACAGTTAGTTACTATAAGCAGCCTGAAAACGCTAACAAAGGCTGGATGAAAAAAAAAAAATCTCCCTGTCAGCCAGCTCCGTTTTTCCTACCTTTCCCTGGCTTTCTGTCTGTCTCCTTTCTGTCTCCTGTCTGTCTCCTGCCTGTCTCCTGCCTGTCTCCTGCCTGTCTCCAGCCTGTCTCCAGCCTGTCTCCAGCCTGTCTCCAGCCTGTCTCCAGCCTGTCCCTGGTCACGAATGCAATAGAGAAATGAGGAAAAGCAAGATGGCCGCCGTTAAATACCGTTGTGTGACGTCACCGGGCTTGCTGGCTGCTGATAGGCTGCATGTGACTGCCCCAGCTTGCACTGGCGCGGGATACATGTCCAGACATGTCCCGTCCGCCATCTTAGAATGCCTGTAAATGTAAATGAATGGATGTTAAAGGAAAACTTCGAGTGATCGAATCGCGGGGAAATTCGGATTCGATCCGAATTTTTCCTAAAATTCGGATCGAATCCGGGTTCGTCCGGATCGATTCGCTCATCCCTAGTAATAGCCAGCCAGTCCTAAAAATGATCTTACCTCTTTTTTTGTTTTTGGGATTGGGGCATCCATCACTGCTGCGACCTTGGACATTTCTGGTTTAATTTTCCCACCACCTATAACATAGCCAAGATAAGATGTTTCTCTCTGAGCTATTGTACATTTTGTGGGATTGATTGTCAGCCCGGCTTTTGCTATGGCAGAGATTACATTGCCTAAATGCAACAGATGAGACTTCCAATCAGAACTAAAGACAATGACATCGTCCAGATACGCCGCACAGTATGAGCTATGTGGTTTTATAATTGTATCTATTAACCTCTGAAATGTAGCAGGGGCATTGTGTAAACCAAAAGGCATACGTGTGAACTGAAACAAACCTTGTAGGGTGGCAAAAGCTGTTTTTTCACGGGAATCTTCTGCAAGTGGTATTTGCCAATAGCCTTTAGTCAGATCAAATGTGGAAATGTATTGGGCATCACCCAGCCTAGTGATCAAGTCTTCTATATGGGGCATAGGGTAAGTATCAAATTTAGAGAGCTGATTGAGTTTTCTAAAATCAATACAAAATCTCATTTCTCCATTTTTCTTGGGTACAATCACAATGGGAGAACACCAGGGGCTAGAAGATGGCTCAATGACTCCTAATTTTAGCATGTTTTGGATCTCTATGTCTATCACTGGTTTGAGTTTTTCTGGTACTCTGTAGGGTTTTTGGCGTATTGGTTTTACATCACCAGTGTCAATGACATGCTGGACTAAGTTAGTATGCCCTGGTGTAGTAACAAATGTGTGTTTATATTTCTGAATTAATAGATCTACATCTCTATTTTGTTTTTCAGAAAGTTCTCCCCCTCTTTTAATCTTAGAGATTTGTGAAGAACTAGGAGACAATACAGAGTAGGCCTGCTCGAGTATATTTGGGTGACATTCTGACAGGATAGTACAGGCCACATTTGGTCCATCAACCCATTTTTTAAGCAGATTGGCATGGAAAATTTTCTTCTTTTGAATTCTGCCTGGCATAGAAATCTCATAGTCTACAGGACCAGTTTGGCGTAAGACTTCAAATGGTCCCTGCCATTTTGCTAGCAATTTGTTATCAGAGGTTGGCAGTAACAGCAAAACCTTATCACCTGGCAAAAAAGATTTTTGCTTGGCAGATTTGTCATACCAGCGTTTCATGCGTGACTGTGCCTCTGAAACGTTGATTTTCACAAAATCAGCTAATTCCGCCAGTCTGTCCCGCATAGAAACTACATAATCCACCAGGTTTTTTTGGTTTGGGCTAGGTTCTTCCCAGTGTTCCTTTATTACATCCAGTGGTCCTCTTGGTCTTCTCCCATAGAGTAACTCAAATGGAGAGAAGCCAGTGGCTGCTTGTGGAACCTCCCTGTATGCAAATAACACATATGGAAGCAGTTCATCCCATTGCTTTGGATACTGTACCACAAATTTACACAGCATCTTTTTAAGAGTTTGGTTAAAACGTTCCACCAAGCCATCAGTTTGGGGGTGATAAGGGGTGGTCCTCACAGCCTCAATACCAAGGAGCTGATGGATTTGCTTCATTAAACTGGACTGAAAGTTTGAACCTTGGTCTGTGAGAATTGTATGAGGAATACCCATCTGACTAAAGAACTTAATCAGTTCTTCTGCAATTCTTTTTGTGGTGATAGTTCTTAAAGGGATAGCCTCTGGATACCGGGTCATATAATCACTTAGTACAAGAACATATTGGTTACCTTTTTTACTTTTTTCAAGAGGACCAATGATATCCAAAGCTATCCTTTCAAAAGGGGTATCAACCACGGGGATGGGAAGCAATTTACATTTTTTGTCACCTGGAGCAATATATTGGCATTCTGGACATGATTCACAAAACATTGCCACATCTGCATGTATTTTAGGCCAAAAGAACCGGTTCAGTAATCTTGACAGAGTTTTATTTCTACCCAAATGTCCAGAGAGTGGAATACTGTGAGCAATATTCATAATTGACTCTCTGTACTCAGAGGGTACCACAATTTGCCACACTTGCTCTGCTGTTTGTGGGTGCTGGCAAACCCTATACAGGATCTTATTTTTTAATGTGTAATAGGGATACTGTTTGGGTTCTTCTGTGTCCTCTTTCACCTGAGAGAACGGTAAGGCAAGGGTGTTATCTTGTCTTTGTTTAACAGACATATCCTCCCAATTTAAAGGTTGATTAGGTCCTTTTTCCAAGAGACAATGTTCAGACCGCCATTTTTCACGGGCAAGTCGCTTTCCTCTCTTAGAAAGATGACTTTTACCATTACCATCGAATACATCACCATCAAATGGAAACACATCACCTAGAGGTTGTACAGTAGATAGTGTTTGAACTTGTGACCTAGTTGTTATTGCCGAAATCAAACTGCTATTTTTGATCATAGTACCGAATCCAGGTATGTCCTGACCCAAGACTACAGAATATGGCAGCGTAGGTACTACCCCCATTTCTACTGACACTTGCATATCATCTATTTGCACAGGTATAATAGCCTTAGGGTACACCTTTTTATCACCATACACACATGTCAATAGCAAATGACCTGTTATATTAGCAGAGTCCACCAAGTCTGATCTAATCAGAGACTGCTGACTCCCAGTATCAATTAAAGCAGTCACCATTTGGGAGTTCACAGTAACAGGCTGCAATTATTCTTTCACAAGTCCTGCACAATTTGCAGATCCTTTTACTTTTCTACTGGTTACCATGACACAGTCCTTAGCATAATGTCCAGTTTTACCACAGGAAAAACAAGTAATCTCCTTATGCTGGCCTTTATACTTAACAGTCTCAGCCCTTTGCTTATCAGTAACAGTAGTGAAAGGAATAGGTCTTACCACACTTGGTTTCTGGATCAGTCCTTTCCTTGCAAGCAAAAAGTTTTCAGCGAGTGTCACTGCTTGTTCACCATCATCAGGCTGATGTTCCTTGACCCAGATTTGCATAGGTGCAGGTAGAACATCCAAGAATTGCTCCATAATGATAGTCTCCATCACCTGTTGAACCGTCTTGCCCTCCGGAGCCATCCACTTGGTGCACAATTCCGTCAGCTGGGTGTAGGCCTCTCTTGGCCCTTCCCTGTCCTGGTATCTGTAGGTCCGGAATTTTTGGCGAAATGTCTCTCCATGTATATTGTAGCGTCTCAGAATTGCAGCTTTAACTTTTTGGTAGTTTCCTGCATCCTCAGTGCGCATTTGGCTATAGGCCTGCAAAGCTTTGCTGGTGAGGAATGGTGCAAGATGAAGAACCCACTGATCCTCAGGCCACTTGTTTGCTTGAGCCACTCTTTCAAACACTTTAAGAAATGACTCTATATCATCAGTCTCTGATAGCTTAGTAAGCTTTAAATTTGTAGTAGGAGGTATATTGCGCTGCATGGCTTGCAGCACCTGTAAGAACTGTTCATCTCTCCTTGCCCTTTCCTTTTCTTGTTGCTGCAGCTCAATTTTACGCTGCTCCTCCTCTTTTTCTCTCCTCCATTGCTCACGCTCATAAGCATACTTTTCCTCCTTTTTTCTACGCTGGTCACTTAGCTCTTGGCGGTGAACCAACCACACAAGGAGTTCCTCTATATTTTTTGGAGTAGTTACACTCACCGGTGGATCCGTACCGCTCCCAGCTGCAGCGCCCTCCTCTGGAATCTTAGCTTTAGATTCTTCAATCTGGGTGCCTTCCATTTTGGATTTAGGGACCACTGGTTGGCGTCTTTTTGCAGGTCTGGGTGGTTGTATAGATCCCTTGGTTCGCTGAGATCACCTTGGAGAAGAAGTTGTTATAAATCTCCTGGCATGACCTCTTCCGGCCATGGACTGAGTTTGACAGCTGCGCTTATGAGTCCAGTGCAGACAGCAAGCACCCCACTTCTGACACCATATGTTGGGGCGTGGGAGTCGTTGCCGGTAAAAAACAGTCCTCACTCAAGTCTTGGCAAAAATAGGCTTAGGTTTATTTTGAGCAAAAACAAAAAATAAGTAAACAAAATTCATGCAAATAAGGGGTTAAGTTATAGCTACCGTAGGACCAAGTAGCACCCCAGCTCTCAGCTCATCCTGACTGAACTGAACTGAAAATCCCTCCACCTATATACAGGGGCACTTATCTACCAATTACCAGTTTCCAACAGCCCTTTATTCTTAAAGGAATATACATCTGGTTTTTAAACAGAAATATTACATATAAATCATACATTAAACCACATGAAACAAAGCAACAAAGCATGTCTCCTTTAAAAATAAAAAAGGAGCTTATAATCTATATACATATTAACAAATTATACACATGAACATAAACACACTAGGTTTGGCTGCAGCTTTGCCTCACCTGGCAGTAATTAGCAGCATCCTATATAAACCCAGCACACCCTCTGCTCTGGTTTGGTCTCTGCAGGTAAGTAGCTGGTCATGCTGTGTGTGTGTTGGTGGGGAATAGTGAACTAGTTTATCTGTGAAAGAATAGTGGACAGAGATGAAGATTTGCTGGCCAGCAGATAGAAAAGAGAGAGAAAGATACATACACACAGACAGACAGACCTGCTCACTATTAACCCCTCAACACCTGGGGCATGGTGTTGTTTTTGTTAAAGGCAGACCAAAAACCAATTCAAAATGCAAAACTTTGATTCAGCTGAGGAGGGATCAACAAGCGTATTTAGCATAACAGATAGGCTGCCTAATGCAGGTTTGGGATGCCCTGCAGCCTGGTGTTTTTATTGTTGAAGGCAGACCATAAACCAATTCAAAATGCAAAACTTTGATTCAGCTGAGGAAGGATCAACAAGCGTATTTAGTATAACAGATAGGCTGCCTAATGCAGGTTTGGGATGCTCTGCGGCCTGGTGTTTTTTTGGTTAAAGGCAGACCAAAAACCAATTCAAAATGCAAAACTTTGATTCAGCTGAGGAAGGATCAACAAGTGTATTTAGTATAACAGATAGGCTGCCTAATGCAGGTTTGGGATGCCCTGCAGCCTGGTGTTTTTATTGTTGAAGGCAGACCATAAACCAATTCAAAATGCAAAACTTTGATTCAGCTGAGGAAGGATCAACAAGCGTATTTAGTATAACAGATAGGCTGCCTAATGCTGGTTTGGGATGCCCTGCGGCCTGGTGTTTTTTTTGTTAAAGGCAGACCAAAAACCAATTCAAAATGCAATACTTTGATTCAGCTGAGGAAGGATCAACAAGCGTATTTAGTATAACAGATAGGCTGCCTAATGCAGGTTTGGGATGCCCTGCGGCCTGGTGTTTTTTTTGTTAAAGGCAGACCAAAAACCAATTCAAAATGCAATACTTTGATTCAGCTGAGGAAGGATCAGCAAGCATATTTAGTATAACAGATAGGCTGCCTAATGCAGGTTTGGGATACCCAGGTGGGCTGGTGTTTTTTTGGTTAAAGGCAGACCAAAAAATATTTAAACTAATCCAGTTATATATTATGATAAATGCTTGTGTGTAACAGATAGGGTTAAATAAGCCACTGCAAAGATGGCATGCACAGTGGCAAGGCAGATTTACAGCACAAAGAACTGAAATTGAATTGAAAACTGATCTGGCTAATGAAAAAAAAAATTTTTCACTATCACTTCTAAGCTGTCCCTGGCTGGATGATTCCGTTTTTTCCCCATCTTTCCCTATCTTTCCCTGGCTCTGTCTACCTCTCTGTCTGCCTCTCTGACTCTCCCTACCTATCTCTAACTCTCTGTCCCTGTCTCTAACTAGCTGTGCTCTGGCCGCAATGCAAGGCTGAAATGCGCACAAGCAAGATGGCCGCCGCTTTATATAGCATCCTGGCTGCTGATAGGCTGCATGTGACTTACCCATGATACCTTGCCCCAGGGGGTATGTCTGGACATGTTCATCCACCATTTTAGAATGCCTGTAATTGAAATAAATGGAGTTTAAAGGAAAACTTCGAATCGCGGGGAAATTCGGATTCGTTCAGAATCGAATTTTCCATGAAATTCGGAACGAATCCGGGTTCGTCCGGAACGATTCGCTCATCCCTAGTAGTCATCATAGAGCCGGTATACGCCCTCATTGTCCCGACCACTTTTGAATAATGGACCTTGTTGTCAGTTTGGTGTTGAAGCGCCGGGACACGGTGCACTCAGGGCATAGTCATACTCAAATCCTATATAACAAAAAACACAATTCTGTGAGGTACTCACCTGTAGAATTGGTTTTTCTGGGAATCCATTCCAGGCACCCCTTACTCTTGGGTTTCCTCCTCCTTGCTGAGCATGTGACTGCAAGAAAGAAAACAGGTGCGGCCCTCCCGGCCCATAAGTAGCAGCCGCCCCTAAATCAAATCAGTTTACTTAAACAGCAGTAAAATAATCTAGAGACAGGCCGGGAGGCCATAAAGAGTCCATGTTACTACACATCAAACTCAAAAAATGCTCTCAAAAAATAAGATAAATTAAATTTTTTTCTCTTTTCTTTTTTTTTTTTTTTCATATATATGCCATAAATAATAAAAATGAAATGGCTTTAACACCAACAGAGAAGCGTCAGAAGATAACGTGACCCAAAAAACGGGTGGGCCGGAGTGCCTGGAATGGATTCCCAGAAAAACCAACAGGTGGGTACCTCACAGAATTGTGTTTTTTCTTCCAATCCATTCCAGGCACTCCTCACTCTTGGGACCTCCAAAAGCAGTGCCATCTATGGGCGGGATCCCCTGACGCAGAACAGCAGGCAGTTCACTTCACTACTGCCTGGAGAATCTTCCGACCAACAACAGCGTCAGCTGAGGCTCTAACATCCACCTTGTAAAACTTAGTGAATGTATGAACCGAAGACCAGGTGGCAGCTTTGCAGACCTGCTCCACCGAAGCTTGATGCTGAAAAGCCCAAGAAGCACCAATGGCCCTAGTGGAATGGGCCGTGACCCGAAAAGGGGGTTCCTTCCCCTTGGCCGTGTAGGCTCTAATCACTGCCTGCCTAATCCACTTGCTGACAGTGGCTTTAGCCGGTGGAAGTCCCTTTCTTGGTCCTTCTGAGATAACAAAAAGAAGATCCGTCTTGCGGAAGGCATCTGTAGCTGCCAAATAATACCTTATGGCTCTAACCACGTCTAAGGAATGAAGTGCCCTTTCTTTAGCATTAGTCGGACTTGGGCACAAGGAGGGTAAAACTACCTCCTGATTAACATGAAAGGGAGAAACGACCTTAGGCAAAAAATCTGACTTAAACCGAAAAACCACCTTGTCTTTGTGTAACTCAAAATAAGGAGATTTCATACATAAAGCGGCTAACTCCGAAACACGCCGCACAGAAGTGATTGCCACTAAAAATACCACTTTAAGTGTCAAAATGCTCACTGGAGCGTCGACCATAGGTTCAAAAGGAGCCCCCTGAAGAGCCGTCAACACCAAATTCAAGTCCCATACCGGTAAGATAGACTTGCGCGGCGGACGGAAATGAGTGACTCCCTGAAAAAAAGTCTTAATGAGCCTATTACTAGCGATAGACTTATGGAAAAAAATAGATAAGTCTGATACCTGCCCTTTTAGGGTGCTTAATTGTAGGCCCATCTCTAAGCCATCCTGCAGAAATTCTAGGATCCTAGATATCGAATACTTTCTGCATGAAGAATATAGCCTCACACCAGGATATAAAAGATATCCAGACCCTGTAGTAAATCATGGAAGAAGACTTCTTCCGAGCCTGAATCATGGTATAAATAACCTTGGCTGACAAACCTTTGGCTGCTAGGACCGAGGTCTCAATAGCCAAGCCGTCAAAGCCAGCATCTGTAAATTCGGGTGCCGAAGCGCCCCCTGAGTGAGAAGATCTGGCTCGACCGGTAGGCGCCAATGGTCTACCGCCATCTTTGTTATGTCCGAAAACCAACTTCTTCTTGGCCAATGAGGAGCTACTAGAATGGTAGGTACCCCCTCTTGAATTATCTTTCTTAGAACGCCACTCAGAAGCAGAAACGGGGGAAAAATGTACAGAAGTTTGAACCCTGCCCAAGGGACTGACAGGGCGTCCATGGCTATGGCCAGAGGGTCCCTCGACAGGGACATGAATACTGGCAGCTTGTGATTGTGTCTGGACGCAAAGAGATCCACCTCCGGACACCCCCGGCGAAGACAAAGGGCTTGGAAAACCTTCCGACTGAGGGACCATTCTCCCCAACGCAGAACCTTCCTGCTCAGCGCGTCGGCCTCCTGGTTTACTACCCCCCGGAATATAAACTGCCGAAATGCAGGGCACATTCTCCTCTGCCCAAGTCAGAATCCGGCTTACCTCTTCCAGAGCACCCTTGCTCCGAGTACCCCCCCCGATGGTTGATATAGGCTACCGCTGTCCGATTGTCCGACTGGACCTGGACTGCCTGCCCCTTTAAATTGGGGGTCAGATACAGAAGTACTAGCCGGATAGCTCTTAACTCTAATACATTTATGGGAAGCTGATTCTCCCTCGGCCCCCACTGACCCTGGATCTTCTGAGATTGCCAGATGCCGCCCCATCCTGTGAGACTGACATCCGTGGCAACGATCTGCCACTGTGGGATCAAGAAGGATCTGCCTACCGACAGATGAAGAGGGTCCATCCACTACAGAAGAGAATGTCTGGCCAAGGGGGATAGAACAAAGACCTGATCCAGCGACTGCGGGGTCCGATCCCAGCTTGCCAATAAATTCCATTGAAGGGGCCTCATGTGAAACTGGGCAAAAGGCACTGCCTCGAAACAGGCTACCATCAGGCCTACTACCCTCATTCCCAGCCGAATAGTCGGCTGCCGGCAAGCCAGAATGCACTCTATCTGATTCTGAATTAGCCGAGCCTTCTGCTCTGGCAGATAAAGAGTCATACCCAAGAAGTTCCTTACTGGTGCCGGAGCGATATGAGACTTCGGGTAGTTGATCACCCAGCCGAATTCTTCCAGAGACAACCGAACCGTCTGCGTGTTCTTTAAAATCTGCTGATGCGAACTGGCTGAAATTAGGAGATCGTCCAAATAAGGGACGATACATATCCCTTGGCTCCTGAAGATTGCCATGAGGCCTGCCAAGACCTTGGTGAATTCTCTTGGAGCCGAGGATATCCCAAATGGAAGAGCCACAAACTGGAAATGCTGGTCTTCTAGGGCAAACCTCAGGAATCTTTGATGCCCCGGAAATATTGGCACATGCAGATACACGTCCCTTATGTCTATGGTAGTCATAAGACCCCTGGGTCGAACTACTGTTAAAACTGACCTCAACGTCTCTATGCGGAAATGCTTCACACGGATATATCTGTTGAGATCCTTCAGATCTAAAATGGGACGAATCGACCCGTCCTTTTTGGGGATTGTAAAAAGGTTGGAATAAAACCCCTGACCTTTTTCCTGAAGGGGTACTCGACAAACCACCCCTTTTTGAAGGAGGTGCCGAACTGCGGACTTCAGGGCCACTAGCTTTAACTGGTTCCGGGATGCCCCTGATCGAAGGAACCTTGCCGGGGCGGTCTGGCTGCAAACTCGATTTTGTAACCTGAAGACACCACTTCCTGGATCCATCGATCCGCTACATGGCGCCTCCAGATATAAGCAAAAAGCAAAAGCCGTCCCCCCACCCGCTCGGGTGAGGGCGCCCCCTCATGCCGTAGTGGACTTGGCTGGAGGTTTAGGCCTATTTCTCCAGGCCCCTCCTGCCCTATTATGCGCTCTTCCTCTACCCCAAAAATCTCTACGGGAACAAGGCCGGAAGGCTCCTCTGCCTCTCCGAAAAGGCCGCAATGACGAAGACCTCTGAAAAGGCCGAGTCGACCTTCTCCTTTGAGGCAGTTTGCCATCCTTCACCATACCGTCCAGCCTCTCACCAAAAAGTCTGTTCCCTAAAAAGGGTAAATCCGTAAGCGCCTTCTTAGCGGCGGCGTCCGCCGACCACTGCCTGAGCCACAACGAGTGGCGCAAAGCCACAAGGAGAGCAGAGGTTCTCGCCGCCAGCCTGACCGCATCTTCCATTGCAGTAATAGCGAATGCATTAAAGTCCAAACAGTCCTTAAGGTCCTTGGACTCCTGGGTCAGCTTGTGAGATTTAGCCCTAGCTAAGCTCTTCTTCATCTTTTTCCTCGTAGCCAGAGACACAATGGCCGTGGCACAAACGGGGCGGAGCAAAGAACCTATCATGGCGAAGGCATGGCGGGCCAATTGATCCATACGCCTCTCTGTGGGATCTCTAAGGGAACCCATAGTAGCGGACGGCATCATCGAAGTGTTAGACAAGCCTGCAACCGGGGAGTCCACCTCAGGCGGATAGGACCACAGTTTAATCATGTCCGCTGGAAAAGGATACCTAGAATCTAGGATCTTGGGCCGGTAGCTTATTAGGATTTTCCCATTTCTTAAGTATCATTTTGGAAAAATGTGGCTGTTCTGGAAACACCTGCCTTTGCCTGACAGGCTTAAACAGGTCATCCTTCTTTCTCTTCGCTACCTCAGGCGGGGAGATATTCAAGGTGTCAAACACCACAGACAGCAGACCTTCTGTTTCATCCACGAGGAGAGGATCTTCATCAGACGAAAATAAGATAGAATTACTATCTTCTTCTGACCGCAGTTCGCCCTCAGAGAGCTGCTCGTCCAAATACTCCTCGTCCTCTTCTTCCCCAAAGGAGGCAAACATATCCTCTTCCTCCGCAACTGGTTCCAAATGTCTTCTTTTAAAGGTGGCCTTCTTTGGAAGCACAAGAGACAACTGCCTCTCCAGATTATCCAATCTGTGAGCAAGTTCTGTCTGCACCTCACTGCCTTCTCCCCCTTTAGGGGAAGCAGGAGACGGATGAACCGCAATGCCCTCGGCATCAGCCGGGCCAGAAACTCTGTCAGCCGGTCTGTTATGGTCTAGGCTGATCCTCACGGCGCAGGCGGAGCAAACCGTGCCAAAACTGCCCAGGGGATCCTGCCTGCATAAAGGGCAAATCCTGCCCTGCTCAAGAGGGATGCCCGTGTCGCTATCCCCTGATGCCTCTCTCATGGTGTTTTTATTAAAAAATACTTTGTATATCCTTTTTTTGTTGTTTTTTTCTTTTATATATTTTTTTTTTTTTTTTATATTGGCCCTCTGACCCAAAAGGCCCTGAGCCTAAACCAATCCCCCCAAAAAAGGGACCGGGAGGAACCGCAACCCTGCTTTCTATCCTTCTTCCAATCTAAGAAATAAAAAGGGAAAAATAGAAAAGGATTTAATACCTACAACCTTAGCTCCACAGGGGAATAAATAACAGTTGAAAATTATTAATTAATAAAAATATTTAAAAATATTAAAAATATTAAAAACATTAAAAACAATGTGATATAACCACCTTATAATAAACATATTGAGGATATAATAGTAATATAAAAAATATAATCATGCATTATAATATAATAATATAATATAAAATTATATATTATAATAATAATATAATAATAATATAAAAATATAATATATAATATATAATCATTATCCAACCAAGCTGATAACTAAAAATATCATGATATTTTAGTATTTCATTATCCTGAAAACAATATATTCTCCCAACTTATATTTAAAAAACATTTACAAATAATCGTGATTAAAATCCTCCCTGAGGACTTGCTAATACATCAAACTATATCAGAGAAAGAAGGGATCAGAAGATCCACTCACCACTGCCGCCTGTCTTCACCCTGGGGAGACAAGATCAACCTTACAGCATAAATCAATCACAGCCATCAAGCTCAGCTGCTGCCTGCGCTCACAGCAAATAAGAGTATAATGCAGCCAAGCCAAACAAAATGCAACCACAGCCCCCTCCCTACCTGCCACCGCTGCCGGAATCAGAGTCGGTGTCGCGGCTAGTCTAAGAAGGGGACCGCAAGAGCCGGTCTCCGCCGCCAGAGACAAAACCCACTTCTCCAGCGTGGTGTGGGAGAGAGAGGAGGGGCTGGGGGGAAGCGGAGGACTGGGAGGACGCGAAGGGCTGGGAGGGCGCGTGGAGGGCTGAAGAGCAAACGCCCATGGCCCCGGCTCCCCCTGCAGGACAGGCACCGAGCGCAGTACGAGGAAGGAAGAGAGGGCATGTCAGGGAGAGGCCATAGCTCTGCATTCCCCCTGTTGAGACTCCTACCTGACTCCGGAAGCGCGCCTATACACCTCTCTGGCGTGAAGGGCTGAGGAAGTGGAGGGCTGGGAGGAAGCGATCTCCTCCCCAGTAAATGTAACACGCCCAGCGTGACGTCAGCCCCGCTCTTAAAGCCACGCAACAAAGGAAATGCTCTCCCCTATTTTCCTTTTGAAACATGTACACGTGTATATAATAAAACATTCCTTCACTCCTTTTTCCCCTTTTTTTTTTTTTAAGAATAAGTCATCCTTGCGCAGGGCTGTAACCTTTCCGGTATGCCCACTTACGCTCCTTTTTCTTTTTTTTTTTTTTTTTTTTTTTTAAATGAAACAAAACCTGCCTGACGGAAGAAGGAAGGGTTGGGTAAAATAAATAAAAAACATTCCTCAGCAGGTACACCAGAGAAAAACCTGCGGCTGACTTGCCTTTCAAAAAGCCTGCAGCCCAGAGCATATACACTCTGTAAGCGCCTCAAAGACCCCGGCGCTTCCACCTTACCTTCACGGACCCCAAAACAGCCAATGCTGTGGAGGCATAAACTCGGGTCTTGAGGGGGCCGCGGGAGTAAGGCTACGCAGCGAGCTGACAGGGTTCAGTCCCCCGCTTACTGCCAAAAACCTTGAGAGTGATTCTCTAATCTTCCACAGTCATCTTGCCACTGCAAGAAAGAAAACTGATTTGATTAAGGGGTGGCTGCTACTTATGGGCCGGGAGGGCCGCACCTGTTTTCTTTCTTGCAGTCACATGCTCAGCAAGGAGGAGGAAACCCAAGAGTAAGGAGTGCCTGGAATGGATTGGAAGAAAAATCCACACAAATATCAAATTCTATTCTTATGAGAAATGGTAATCTACATGTAAAAATGTTAGCAAAAGTCACTATAATATTTTTAAATATTTATTAATAAAAATATACAATATTGATCTATTGACAGTTATATGGATATAAGGGTTGATTCAGAGCCCCTTTCTCACCTTTTTTTTGCGTGAATATTTCCATTCTCGTTAATTTTTTCCCCTCGTCTGATTCAGCAAAGAATTTTTTCTGCGAGAACTTTAGTGTGAAATGTTTTTTTGCAGGATTTTTCGTTTGGTTGCAAAATGATGATAAAGGGGCTCTGAATCAACCCTATAGTTTTAAATGTAATCGATCAAAAAATAATTTGTTTTAAAAAAATAATAATAATAAAAATAATTAAAAATATTATTTTTAAATATATTAAACATAATAATTTTTAAAATATTTTAAATTAATTTGGATGACTAAAAAGTGATATGATTACATAAAATCTAATACTTTGGCCTGTACATACGATAAAGCTGTACATATTTAAACATATTATAGAATTTGGTTTAGCAGCTATAATAAAAAAAAAAAAAAAGTACAGAATACATTAACACACTATGCACATGTGCACTTACTTTGACCACTTGGCCATTGACCTGAGGATCCACCCTCTGTCTCTTCTTCCTTGGGGGGTCAGGGGGGCAGGGTAGGCTGAAGGGACAGGGGGGCTGGGTCTTTCTTATCATTATGATCACTATATAATGTTTTGGCCTCAGGGGTACCCCTATCTATGATTAAGGGCCGTTGAAAGACCCGAAACGCGTCAGAGGGCCCCACTCCTCTTCTCTGCCCAAATCTACAATGATTTTATCTTGCTTTGGATGTTCTGACTTGTCTTGGAGACACTGATGATTTTAAATATTTTTTGGAATAAAGTACCTATCTTTTAAGGAAGTGCGGATCCACTGCATTCTCTGCTATGCGGGCTGGGGGGTATAGCAGTCTGAGGAGGAGCTGGGGAGGCATCTGGCAGGTCTCCTGGGCCTCGTAGGATCCTCGTAGGTGTAAAACCAGAAGTACACAAAACAAAAGCGAAACCAAAACCTTTGACCCTCCTCGCAAACTAAAAATGCAATGAAACGCCAAACATCCTGCTATGAAATGCAACATTAAAACTGTGTACGCATAGCAATGTTTGGCACACAAGCCAATACAATATTTAACAACGTCAGAGTGCTGCATGCTGCGAACGACAGCGACTGCTCAGTGCGACCGAATCTCAACGACTCAACCCATATTCATTAAAACTTGACAGTGAGTGAATGCAGGCTTTCTAGATTGTATGGCTGGAGCCCATAGCGCTGGATGCTGTGTGATTAAAGTGCATTTTTAAAGACATTAACATCAATAAGCAAGCAAAAAAGTATGGAATGACATTGTTGTAGAAGTGTGACATTAACACCTTAGACATGGATATACATATATGCATAAATTAAAAAAAAACAATAATTACATTTTGTCGGCCAGGAAAAAAAAAAACATTAAAAAACAAAACAAAAATAAAATTGGGATCAGGAAAGGGATTTAAGGATCTACCATAGAAATCTCTGCAAGGCTGAATGCCGGTGCTGTACGCTGAACCTGGGATAATGACGAATTGTAAGCTACATGGCATTGTTCTAGTGGCTCAACAGATTTGGCTTCATAAATCTGTAATTGCACTACCTGTCGCTATCCCTTCATGAATAAGGCCCTAAAAGAACAACATACCAGCCACTTCAACTATTACAACTTTGTAGGTCAATGGTCCTGACCACCTTTACTAGGACTATTAGAGTCTAAGAACAAATAAAGCAATGCTTACCTTACCTTCTGCGTGAGGAGGTGGGTGACTTGCTGGCCTCATATCACCTGCCTAATCAAAAGCTGAAAAAAAGATGCACCCAGCACACAGCCAACTCTGAGATCCATGAATTGGAGAAACATAAAAGAAATATTTAAAAACAGAAGAAAAAATACATAAATATATAGGTTCTATATTAGGTAGCCATCCGAGGTACCAATTTACTATGGTGGAGTTCTTCTCCCATTGCATTACAAATGCAGTGATGTGATTTGGAGGAGAAGGTTTTTTTTTTTCTCTTATAACTGCCTCTCTGTTTCATGAGATTTGAAAGAAAAAGCATTAATCACCAATATGCTTGCAAATACCAGAGACACATTTTCTCCATTAAAGCCAAGAGAAGCAATTAGCATGGGAGACATGGCACCTCTATGTAAAAAAAAAACAACTTTTCTGGCTTTTAGCTCAAGTGAGTTACAGCAGCTTCCTGCTGCTGCACCCTTAGGTGAAGTGGGTTGATGGTCTGTTCAGTTTTTTCGTGTTCAAGCCAGATGCCGAACACAGATTTCTCATTTCCCAATGTGGGATTTCCCGCTATGGAGGAGTGCAAGGAAGGGTGCATTCAGCCCACATAAGCCAGTGATGGAAAAACATCCAATCTCCACAAAAAATGATAAGAACATTTAACATTTAATGTCATCTAAAAGTTGCATATTGCCTGGTCATTATTTCCAGCTCTGGGATGAGTTTGGGGACACGTCCACAACATGTGTTGCTGAGCTGGGGGCATTCACTTTTACCCTGCATACTGAATGACCTTCTATATTGGTAAGAAGCATTTGTCTGTTTGGTTATTTCCCAGACAGGTTGGACTTTAAAGTGAACCTGAGTTTTCGTCCTTTCCCCCGGAGCACCCCAATCGAGGATGCCCCTCTGCGTTAAACCCCAGATCACTGAGGCCAACTCACCTCTTCCTGGTCCTACAGCGCATGCGCATCCGCTTGTCCAATCAGCGCGCTCGGAGCCGCTGACGCCACGTCGTCTAAGTCTTCATATAAAGCCAGCGGCTCTGAGTGCACTGACAGGCGCATCCCCCGCTCCCCTCTAACAGGGAGCATGCCATTCACAAATAGCTGGCACGAGCACGTGCCCTGCTAGAGGTATAGTGGTGCTGCAGTCGCGCCTCGCACAAGAGCCGCACAAGGTAAATGTATGGGGTGACCTGGGGGGTTTCACACAGCGGGGCATCTTGATTTTGAATGCCCCGGGGGAGGGAATGAATTGTCCCAGGAATCTTACAGATTCCCAGGCTGATCGCGGTGGGTTTTGGTCCACTTTAGGGGCTGCAATTAAGAAGTGTGCCACTATATGTAATTTGTGGGCATAGCATCAGTTTTTCTAGCTCTGCTATTTGGACAGACTGGCGCTGGAAGTCACAGCACATGATGTTAACTTATTAGCACTGATTCTTGCTAGGTATTGGCTGGCTAAAATTAGAGCGCCCAACACTGCAAACTATCTGGCAATAGTGATAAATTTAACGTAGGCTGGTGGCTGCATCCGTTCTGCCTGTTTTTTGTTTGTTAAATCGCACACTGAGTGCCTCTGAGGCAAGTGGTATTAACAGGTGCTGCTGCTTCATAAATCAGGCTCTGATTTTCTTTGCTTCTTCTTGCTGGAAATGGGATCAACTATTCTAATATGCTCCTCCTGTAAATGTGCCGCTGCCAACTGCACCCCAGCATGCACAGATTCCAACAAAATTAACACATTTTAATTTTTTGTTTTTTTTTTATCAAGTTTTCATTAAATAATTTGAAATGTGATTTTTTTTAAACAATTGATTTAACAGACAGACAGTAGCTGTGCAAATGATTGGCGTATTTGAAAGGTTGGATAATGGCATAATTATTCATATAAGAGTTTTCTCTGTTGTCCAAATGGAAAAACCCTCTAGTAAGGATGAGCGAACACTCCAAAGGTCAGGTCCAGCAAGTTTATCCAAACTTGGAATAATGGTTCGAGTTGGGAGACCCAAACCTGTTTCCCATTTAAATCAATGGAGACCCGAACTTTGGGGAGGCGGTTATAGTGGGGAGTGCAGAGTATGCAGCAGGAAGCGCTGCTGTAAACCTTACCTCAGGTCTGTGATCCCCTTCCTGTCAATGAGGGCGTCATTTTGGAATGGTCCCTGGCCAGAAAGATGACCGCTGCTCCCCATGAGTGAGGACACGTTTAGTACCAGCTGGCTGTCCTGACACTAGGAGTGTCATCAATTATTGCGAGCGTTGGGAACCATTCCAACATGCCGCTGACCGGCAACCAAAGATCGGGGCTCAGGTGAGTTACAGCAGCTTCCTGCTGCTGCACCCTTAGGTGAAGTGGGTTGATGGGCTGCTCAGCTTTTTAGTGTTCAGGTTGGATGCCGAACTCGAACACGGATTTCTGGCTGAAGTCTGTGTTCAGGCTTGGGAATCCGAACTTGCATATCTTGGCACGAATCCGGCTCGGGTTCGCCCATCACTACCCTCTAGCTGATGATGATATAATTTTGTTTATATAAGGTTCAAAAATGGGTGAAAGAAAATAAAAAGAGCAAATATCTTAAACAGTACTCTTTTCAAAAGAAAACTAGGCTACAAATTTTGTTATGGACATGGCCTGGAATTTGTGTCCAGAGTTGAGCGAATCGATTCAGATGAACCCGAATTCGTTCCGAATTTCATGAAATATTCGATTCTGAACGAATTTGAATTTCCCCGCGGTTCAATCAATCAAATTTTTCCTTTAAACTCCATTTACTGCAATTACAGGCATTGTAAAATGGTGGATGCACATGTCTGAGCATATCCCCTGGGGCAAGGTATCATGGGAAGGTCACATGCAGCCTATCAGCAGCCAGAAACACCAGTGACGTCACACCACTATATATAAGCGGCGGCCATCTTGCTGGTGCGCATTTCAGCGTTGTATTGTGGCGAGAACGGAGCTGGGTAGAGACAGGGAAAGACAGGGAAAGACAGAGAGCTAAGGAGAGCCACAGAGAGCCAGGGAAAGATCGAGGCAGGGACAGCAGATAAAGTGACAGAGAAAGCTGTTTTTTATTTTCATTTGATTTAATAGCCAGATCACAGTTTTAAATTGTTTTTGTGTCTGCTTTAAAAACCCCTGCCCACTGGGCATCCCATATTAGCCCATTTAACCCTATCTATTACACACAAGCAGCTCTTAAAGGGGATTTCATCTAACTAGAGCACAATTTTTTTTGTCTGCTGTAAAAACCGCTGCCCATTGGGCATCCCATATTAGCACATTTAACCCTATCTGTTACACACAATCAGGTGTTAAAGCGAATTTCTTCTAACTAGAGCACAGTTTAAATTGTTTTTGTGTCTGCTGTAAAAACCCCTGCCCACTGGGCATCCCATATTTGCACATTTAACCCTATCTGTTACACACAAGCAGCTCTAAAAGGGAATTTCTTCTAACTAAAGCACAGTTTTAATTGTTTTTGTGTCTGTTGTAAAACCCCTGCCCACTGGGCATCGCATATTAGCACATTTAACCCTATCTGTTACACACAAGCAGGTGTTAAAGCAGATTTTTTCTAACTAGAGCACAGCTTTAATTGTTTTTGTGTCTGCTGTAAAAACCCTGCCCACTGGGCATTCCATATTAGCACATTTAACCCTATCTGTTACACACAAGCAGCTCTTAAAGGGGATTTCTTCTAACTAGAGCACAGTTTTAATTGTTTTTGTGTCTGCTGTAAAAACCCCTGCCCACTGGGCATCCCATATAAGCACATTTAACCCTATCTGTTACACACAAGCAGCTCTTAAAGGGGATTTCATCTAACTAGAGCATAGTTTTAATTGTTTTTGCGTCTGCTATAAAAACCCCTGCCCACTGGGAATCCCATATAAGCACATTTAACCCTATCTGTTACACACAAGCAGCTCTTAAAGGGGATTTCATCTAACTAGAGCACAGTTTTAATTGTCTTCGTGTCTGCTGTAAAAACCCCTGCCCACTGGGCATCCCATATTAGCACATTTAACCCTATCTGTTACACACAAGCAGCTCTTAAAGGGGATTTCATCTAACTAGAGCATAGTTTTAATTGTTTTTGTGTCTGCTATAAAAACCCCTGCCCACTGGGCATCCCATATAAGCACATTTAACCCTATCTGTTACACACAAGCAGCTCTTAAAGGGAATTTCTTCTAACTAGAGCACAATTTTAATTGTTTTTGTGTCTGCTGTAAAAACCCCTGCCCACTGGGCATCCCAAATTAGCACATTTAACCCTATCTGTTACACACAAGCAGCTCTTAAAGGGGATTTCATCTAACTAGAGCACAGTTTTAATTGTTTTTGTGTCTGCTGTAAAACCCCTGCCCACTGGGCATCCCATATTAGCACATTTAACCCTATCTGTTACACACAAGCAGATGTTAAAGCGCATTTCTTCTAACTAGAGCACAGTTTTAAATGTTTTTGTGTCTGCTGTAAAACCCCTGCCCACTGGGAATCCCATATTAGCACATTTAACCCTATCTGTTACACACAAGCAGCTCTTAAAGGGGATTTCTTCTAACTAGAGCACAGTTTTAAATAGTTTTTGTGTCTGCTGTAAAAACCCCTGTCCACTGGGCATCCCATATTAGCACATTTAACCCTATCTGTTACACACAAGCAGGTGTTAAAGCGGATTTCTTCTAACTAGAGCACAGTTTTAATTGTTTTTGTGTCTGCTATAAAAACCCCCTGCCCACTGGGCATCCCATATAAGCACATTTAACCCTATCTGTTACACACAAGCAGCTCTTAAAGGGGATTTCTTCTAACTATAGCACAGTTTTAATTGTTTTTGTGTCTGCTGTAAAAACCCCTGCCCACTGGGCATCCCATATTACCACATTTAACCCTTTAAGTGCCAGCCTACCTGGAGTTTTTGTCACACTCTGTTGCCAGACCATTTTGCACTATTTTGCGCTCCCCATGTTCAAATGTGATTTTTGAAGGGATTTCCAGGGATTTCCCAGGAAAATGATATATTGTTTTTTTCAGCAGAGTCTGGGCTTTAACATGAAATGTCTTGTTTGTCATTTGTTAGGTGTATTCTTAATATTTTTGGGTGAAATATGTGCAAAAAAAAAAAAAAAAAAAAATTTTTTACATATTGTAGTTTTTTTTGGAATAAAAAATGTAAGTTTGTCAATAAAATCTTATTGCGTGTGAAATCCCAATTTCTCCCGGTTACAGCGGTACCACATATGTATTGGTAGACACCCTTTCCTGCCCAGGAGACTCCCCCAAACTGAAACAGCGCTTTAGGGGATTTTCAGATAAACTACAACTATGCTATGCAATATGCGCACCTTGCGTTTTTTCCAGAAAAACAACCCTTTACATTTGAAATACCCCCCAACAAACTATATATTCTCTGGAAGTACACACCTCAGGCTTTCTAGGCGTACCAGGCTTGTGGATGTGGCCATAGTTTTCTGGAAGTAATCCCTCAACGTAATCTTTGGTTGCAAAGAGTTTCCCTAAAAAAAGGATAAAAAAGCAGAATCAAAGCCACATTTTCCTAAAAAAACTATATACAAACAAGAAAAAACAAGTTTAATCTGAAAACGCAACATCCCCCGAACAGAACAACACCCAACATGCATAGGTTCTGTCAAGGGAAGAGTTGCCAAACACCCCAAAGTAAAGCATGCGCATAACGGTAATTTTACTTGAAAATTTCAGCTCTGCAGACAAAGTGCGCACCTTGCGATTTTTCAACCAAAACAACCCTTTACATTTGGAATATCCCCCATAAACCATATATTCCCTGAAAGTACACACGTTAAGCTTTTTAAGGGTACCCAGCTTGTTGTAGTGGGCTCATCTTTCTGGAATTAATTCCTCAAAGAATTCTTTGGTTGCGCAGGGTTTCCCTAAAAAATTTATAAAAAAGCTGAATAAAAAACACCTTTTCCTAAAATATAAATATGCAAACCAGAAAAAACAAGCTAAGTCTGAAAGCGCAAGGTCCCCCGAACAGAACAATACCCAACATGCATAGGTACTATTAACCCTTTTAATTGCCAGCCTACTTGAGATTTTGTCACCCTCTGTTGACAGGCCATTTTCCCCATTTTGCGTCATGTTTTGCGACATGTTTTGCGCCATTTTTGCTGTAACTTTCAGAAAAATTATATATATTTTTTTTGCAGCAGAGTTTAGACTTTAACATGAAATGTCTTGTTTGTAATTTTTTTTTTTTTTTTTACAATATTATTAAGTGAAAAAAAAATAAATAAATAAAAAAATTTTTTTAGAAAATTGACTCCTTCATTTTAAATAAAAAATGTATTTTATTAAGGAAAATCATATTGCATGTGAAAGCCCCATTTCTACCGATTAGAACGGTACCACATATTTATCGGTAGCCCCCCGTTCCTGCCCAGGAGACCCCCCTAACTGAAACAAGTATTTTATAACATTCACAAAAAAAATACAAAAACCATCCACACTACAAAGGGTTAAATCGGGAAAAAAAATGACATAGGGTCCCCCCTCCCAGGGGAGGGAGACCCCATTTTTTTTTTGATTTTTAAGGGTTAAAAACCCTTAAAAATCAAAAAAAAAAATTGACGTGGGGTCCCCCTTACCCAAAGTAACCAGCCCGGGACCAGCTATGGGGGCTTGTAGGCACAGAGTGGGGGGGCCAGCTTTTGTGGCCCCCCCACCCTGCAGCCTACGAGCCCACATAGCCCATGTGGGCCCGGGCTCTTCTGCCCCCCCCTGGCCTTTGGGGAGGCAGGTAATGGGGGTGCCGGGGGTTAATGGCAAGCCACCCGCTAGCGCAGGTGGCTTGCCATCCCCCCAGCCTTGTGAACTGGTATAGGGGTCATGGACCCCTTACCAGTTCACAAGGGGTTAAAAGTAAATAATGACACAGACACACATAAAGAAAAAAATATTTTATTAATTTTTATTTTTTTTTTACACTGTACTCACCTCCCATCCATCCTGGAGCACTCTGTCCCTCGGCGATCACTGGCTTCTGCTCACTTGCTAGAAGCCTTTTATAGCTGCTGGATGACAGATTACAAAGGGTTAATCAAAAAAAAAATGACATAGGGTCCCCCCTCCCAGGGGGGGCGGACCCCATTTTTTTTTTATTTTTAAGGGTTAAAAACCCTTAAAAATCAAAAAAAAAATTGACGTGGGGTCCCCCTTACCCACAGTAACCAGCCCGGGACCAGCTATGGGGGCTTGTAGGCACAGAGTGGGGGGGCCAGCTTTTGTGGCCCCCCACCCTGCAGCCTACGAGCCCACATAGCCCATGTGGGCCCGGGCTCTTCTGCCCCCCCCTGGCCTTTGGGGAGGCAGGTAATGGGGGTGCCAGGGGTTAATGGCAAGCCACCCGCTAGCGCAGGTGGCTTGCCATCCCCCCAGCCTTGTGAACTGGTATAGGGGTCATGGACCCCTTACCAGTTCACAAGGGGTTAATAGTAAAAAAATGACAGACACACAGAGAAAAAAAAATCTTTATTTTTCTTTTTTTACACCATACTCACCTCCGATCCGACGTCCCTCGCCGCTGTCCCGCGCCGATCACCTCACTGACAGATGCCGGTGGTGATCGGCGCAGGGCGGGTGACAGGTGAGGGGGCTCCGATCGGAGCCTCCTCACCTGACATCCGCCCTGCTCCGATCACCACCGGCATCTGACAGATGCCGGAGCTCGGAGGGGGTATAGGAGGAGCGGGATGACGTCATCCCGCTCCTCCCACAATGGGCGGGGCTAAGCGGCGGCGGCCATCGCCGCCATTACAAGAGGTGAGGACCCGGAAGAGGGTCCTCACCTGAAGACTGCGCAGCCCAGGGGGGGGATCGGACCCCCCCCCCTGGTGAAGAGGAGACCCGGACAGAAGGCTCGGGCGCGGAGGTGAGTAAATGACAGTTTTATTATTTTTTTTTTTTACAGCGGCGATCAGCGCTGGAAACGGGGGGGGGGGGGGCGGCTGGTTTCGGGCCCCCCCCTGAAGACGGAGGACGACGGGGGGGCGATCGGATGCCCCCCCAAGGAAGAGGGGACCCCAGGCTTCACAGGGATACCGGAGGTAAGTGATTTTTTTTTTCTATTTTTTAACTGTTTGGGGGAAATGCCAGGCACGTAGTTTCTACGTGCTTGGCACTTAACGGTAGGAGAAGCAACCACGTAGAAACTACGTGCTTGGCATTTAAAGGGTTAACCCTATCTGTTACACACAAGCAGGTGTTAAAACGGATTTCTTCTAACTAGAGCACAGTTTTAATTGTTTTTGTGTCTGCTGTAAAAACCCCTGCCCACTGGGCATCCCATATAAGCACATTTAACCCTATCTGTTACACACAAGCAGCTCTTAAAGGGGATTTCATCTAACTAGAGCACAGTTTTAATTGTTTTTGTGTCTGCTGTAAAAACCCCTGCCCACTGGGCATCCCATATTAGCACATTTAACCCTATCTGTTACACACAAGCAGCTCTTAATGGGGATTTCATCTAACTAGAGCACAGTTTTAAATAGTTTTTGTGTCTGCTGTAAAAACCCCTGCCCACTGGACATCCCATATTAGCACATTTAACCCCCCAAAACCCCACCGCCGCCTCCCGCGCGCCCCTCGAGACGTGCGCGTGCCCTGTAAGAGTGACGTGCGGGAGGCGGCAGCGGACACGCTGTCTTTTCCGTCGCTGTCACCCGCTTGTCCGTCGGCAGGGATTGGACGGCACAGTCACGTGGGAGCGTGGTGAGGTGAGTTTTTGGGGGTATCTGGGGGGGTTTCACACAGCGGGGCACCCCCAATCGGGGTGCCCCCCCAAGTGGACCAAAACCCAGGATAGTCAAAATCCTGGGTGTTGGTCCACTTTAACATCACTTTTCCACAATCAAGGGAGGCCACCTCTGTATGTGAGCAGGGGGCATCCCAAACACCAGCATAAATTTTTCAAGACTATTTGTGTATTAGCTGGTTGGATTTTGTAATCAATGTCACTTTTCCACTATCAAAGGAGCCAACCTCTGTATGTGAGGAGGGGGCATCCCAAACACTAGCATTAATATTTCAAGAGTACCTGTCTATTAACTGGTTGCATTTTGTAAAGAAAGTCACGTTGTCAAATTGCCAGCAGCCATTGCCTTTAACCGAGGGGCATCCCAAATATGCTAGCATGTGTCTTTTAAAAGTGCTCACATTGGAGTTGGCAGCAGCAGCATTAGGAGCCCGTATATTGCCTGAAAGACACACATATTAGCTGGCAGCAGCAGTATAGGGAGCCCAGTGTGTCTTTAGGCCAATTTTTGGGCTCCTGCTGCCAACTTCAGTGTCTCTTTCAGCCAATGTTTGGGCTCCTGCTGCTGCTGCTGCCAACTCCAGTGTGTCTTTAGGCCAATTTTTGGGCCTCTGCTGCCAACTCCAGTGTCTCTTTCAAGCAATAGGCTCGATTCAAAGAGACAAAAAAATACTTTCATTTTAGTGCCGATCTGTTTTTTTTTTTTAAATGTTCCTGCTCTCGTATGAGTGTGCGAGCGATTCTATGCATGCATTGCAATCCTTCTGTAAAGTTTCCGTCCGTTCGTACGGCAGAGTACGAATACGAGGATGTCATTTTCCAGCGTGACTTTTCCGTTTCATTTTCTCATGTTACAATGTAGGCTTTCATTTTTGCCCTTTTCCCATCGTATCCTCCCACCAATCCTTTACGTTTCCCGTTAGTTTCTGTACCCCTTTTTCAATAAATAATCGTCCAAACGGAAATCCTTACGATCTTGCGCCTGCGCACTACAAACTTAACTCATTAAAGTGCTCTCCTACATATTTGCCACCCTCACTTCTACTACAATGTTTAGCGAAATCACTTAGCACTATCCTCCATCTTCCCTTTTGGACCCTTAAATCTCACCTAAACCACTTCGCGGTTAGGTTCTTCTTTCATTTTAGCCCCCTAAAACTTACCCAAATCACTTCTCGGTCATGTAAAATTTTCATCTTTAAATATTTCTGGCCCCATTAGTTTTGTGTTAATGTATTTTGTAAATGAAATGACATTGAAACATTTTTTTTATTCCATCATAAAATAAAAAATCTTAAAATATTTTGAAAATTTCAGATTTTTACAACTATAAAAAAACAAATACATAGCAATGGCAGGCCACAGAACATTATTCTTCATCTGTGGTCCCCAACGAGTTGCGCAGCTCCTGCATCTCGCCCACCAACTGAAGGAGCCTGACACTCAGTTGTGCCACTCTGGCACGTGTGGTCCCTGCTAAAAAACGTAAATTAAAATATTGGTATAACCTTGTTGGGGTCATACTGCAGTGCCCCCCCCCCCCCCGTATGGTCCAAACACCTAAATTTGGACTTCAAAAGCTAGAGGGCCCTCACCACCACGGCGCCCGGGTTTTGCATAGTGCCCGATTAGAGAACCCCTGGCCCTCATTCTGCTGGCAAAGAACGGGCATCAGGAGCAAGGGCAGGAGCGGATATCCAGAATCCCCTGAAAGAATTTAAAAATACTAACATAAAATACACATTCTAAGCTACAATATTGTTTAACGTGTCATAAAGGGCTAAAAACAGCCATAGGTTAAGACATAAGTCATCAACTATATTCATTGCCATACAGTGAAAATGGATTGATGGAATGTGAGCAAACTTACCCAGGAGCCATCCACCATTCTCCTGACTCACACTGACGAAATAAGCCGGAGCTCTGCAATATATAAGCATCATGGGACGACCCGGGATGCCCTGCAAGAACACTGAGGAATCGCATAGCTGGACCAAACACTGCTTGTATGTTGTGCGAGTGGCACATCTTGCGGTTACTGCAACCAAATATAAAATATTTACACAAAGCAAAGGTAACTAACTAAAACAATAACTCCTACAACAAATTAAGATTCAAGTTCAACAATCCAAATATAATTCACAAAGGACATAAGTCTAAAAAAATATAGCAATTATATGGATGTGTGGGAATATAAAGGTTTACATGCTAAGGACTAATTAAGGTCAGCATTAAAATGCTTCTATAAGGCATACATGAAATGTATTGATTCAGGTATGCATTGCTATACAATTTATGGCCTCGGCCATGCTGATGCATGCAATGCCTTGGTGCTAAAGGCACGCAGACTCCTCCACATAGCCGCAAAACATGTTCAACAATTGCAATCCGAGCCCTCAAAGGTCCCGTAAGTGAAATGAAATGGTTAAATAGGGTGGTGGTCCATCGGCAATCAGCTCTCTGAATCAGACGCAAGCCCATCCCAACAACATAAGTTATCTGAACGAAAGAAAAATATCAGATTTAGGCCCTTATTCATCAAGCGATAGCGCCAGGTAGTGTCCGACGAGCGCCAGGTAGCGGCAGCTAACGGCGACTACCGACTCCAGTACGCCCGGCGGCGGTCACAATGACGCATTTATCAAGCAAAATGAGGCTAGCGCCGGCGAGAGCGACGGCTAGCGCGGCATTCATCATGAAGCCGACTGCAACGAACAGCGCCGCTGCTAATCCCATCACAGCGACAGGTATGAGCTGGCGCTACCTGCCGCTCTCCCATACATTTCAATGGCAGACGCTGCAATGATTGTTTTTAGTGGTTTTTGTGTTCTTTTCTTTGGCACAAAATTCAACACATGTTTATATTGATATGTTTTATTAATCTGGCTGGTTATTTATATGTTTTTGAAGTTTTTATTATTTTTGACAATGTAATGTTGTGAGTGACATGGGAATTGCATCTCCTCCAACCAAACTCATTGGCATCAAAATCGCTTGTTTTCACCACAAACGGGGCTTGTAAAGCTATTTTGTAGCCTGTCAGGTTGGGCGGTCACGTTCGCTCTTCGAAATTGTCAGCGCCCAAGCTATTCGGCAGCCCTGTCCTTGATGAATCTGTGTTGGTCAGAGTTTGTGCAGTCGCTGTTTTAATTCGCTATGTGGCGGCGCGAGCGTCGCTGTGCCTCGCTGCGCTGTGTTGTGCGGCGCTGGGCTGTTCATACATGTGCCCTTCTGCCATTTGCAAGGAATTCACGTCCCGCGACCCCAGTCGTTGTTAATGAATACACTGTAGTTGTGAGCGTGCCTGGCCACATATTGCAGGATTAACATTCAGTCGTACCAGCTCATAACAACCCGTTATGCATTCTCATGTGTGCCACATTATCATGTAGTTGTCTAGTTTGATTTTGTGATGACTTTAGGAAGGAATAAGATTTGTATATTTAAGCACAACGGGGTTTGCTTTATAAGGACCTATGCATTACAGTATGTAGAACCCCCTGCTAAATCAAGCTAATAATTCGTGGCGCCTTGGGCCCTAGCTTGTTTTCAAGCATCATTTTAATTTTTTCCGCCACTTAGCTTGCACATAGCTGATATTAGCTTGTCCCTGTTGCGCACATCTTTGTTTTTGAATTTTTAATCACAGTTGCTTGCGTCATATCCGGTTCCGGTATCCTCCTTTGCGTTTCAAAGCCACCTAAAGCTAAAAATGTCTCGCGCTTATGCCAATAGCTTGTTTTCAAGTGTCATTTAAGTTTTTCCGCCACTTAGCTTGCACATAGCTGATATTAGCTTGTCCCTGTTGCGCGCATGTTTGTTTTTGAATTTTTAATCACAGTTGCTTGCGTCATATCCGGTTCCGGTATCCTCCTTTGCGTTTCAACGCCACCTAAAGCTAAAAATGTCTAGCGCTTATGCCAATAGCTTGTTTTCAAGCGTCATTTTAGTTTTTCCGCCACTTAGCTTGCACATAGCTGATAATAGCTTGTTCCTGGTGCGCGGAGCGTTTTTTTTTTTTTAATTTTTCCCATGTCGCTTTGGTCATTTCCGGTTCCTGTTTCCTCCTTAGCGTTTCCACAATGCTGCCCAGACGCCGAGTGATGCGCCTCCCCAGCTCCTCCTCCGACTCCGACCCCAGCACCCCTCCCCCACCTCCCCCACCTACCTCACCTCCCCCACCTAGCACCCCTCCCACCCCTTCCCCTCCTGGGCAGGCCAAGAAAAGGCGCAACCGGGTGGATAGCCGCGTTAATGGCCAGGTGGTCAAAGTGAGTATTTGGTTTGTGTATTTTTTGCCTTAAAGTTGCAGAACACACAGGGGGGATTGGCTCTGAAATTTCTTATTTTTCTGGCCAAATTGGATCACTCCCCATGGGGCATCCCCATTCTGGATGTCCTGCGGGGATGCCCCCCCCCGGAGGGCCCTAAAAATTACCTCAGCCCCGTCCCATCTGTGCATGCGTGAGCTGCGGATGCCTCTTGCGCTTACCTCTAGCAGGGTGTACCCCTGCGCAAGACATTTTTTAATTTTGTGTGCAGGCGCACTCCCTGTTAGAGTCAAACGCCACATGCGTACTTTGCCGTGCAGACCCAGCTGAGCTGGTATGCACGTCCAAACGGCCTTGTATGCGCATACCACAGCGGCGCAGAGCGCTGTGCTCGGCTGGCGCAGTCACGTGGGAGCGTCCTCAGTGGTGTATTTGTGGCCTTCCAAGGGGGTTGCAGACAGCGGACCACCCACAATTGGTGTGGCCCACCAAAGTGCACACAAACCCAGAATAGTGATAATCCTGGGTGTGGGTCCACTTTGCTCTGGTCTCTGTATAACTGTTTATGCCATTGTTCTGATGTCATGTATTGATTTGTGTTTTTTTTTCATTTTTCATAGGACTTCTGCGTGGCCCAGTACGACTATGCCCGTGGGGGAAAAAAACGAATTGCCATGGAGGTGAAGGCCACAGTGTCCCGGCGCTTCCACACCGAGCTCTCGATCAGAGCGATTCAACAAAAGTGGTCGGACTTTAAGCGCCGGGACCCTGAAGGCGTGTACCGCCTATATGATGCCTACGCATCAGGTAAGTTAAAGCTTATGCTCTGTTTATACTTTTTTCAGAATCATCTGCTAAGCTGTGTCCATTTGTGCTCTTTATATTAATTATTTTCTTTCACCCCCTCAACACAGATAAGCGTCCTCCCCTGGAGTCATCGGGGGAGGGTCCCTCCCGCGGGTCCTATTTAGAGGACCCAGGGGAGGAAGGGGATGACGCCCCAGAGGAGTGTGCTGCTGGGGGGCTGGCAGGATCAAGCCTCAGCTCCTCACACTCTGAGTCTGAGGAGTCTCACCAGGCAAGGGGCCACTCTCAAGTGGGCAGTCCAAGTGGGGTGGGAGAAATGGACTCGCCCACACTCCCTGAAGGAGCAGGGAGTGAGAGGGAGGAGGGTGGCCCTTTGCCTGGTGGATCTTCCGACCAGAGTGTGAGGAGCCGAGGCTCCCTGCCTCCTCCTCAGAGCCCTCCCTGGGCTTCAAGTGGCGGTTCATCCCCTGGTGAGTGTCCTTTTTTTAATTGTTAGTCTGTGACAGGTCTCTAATTTGTAGGGCATTATATAGGCGGCACCTCCATGGCCTTTTGGAGAAGCATTCTCCACGGGCATAGTCGTGGTAAGTGTTTGTTGTTATCCATCACATTCCCTATGTTATGACATTCATTAAAGTGGACCCACAAACATTGATAGTGCTTGGATTCTCGAAGGTTCCCTGAAAAATCACATCCCTCACCCAGGGCACCCCCCCAAAAAAAAACCCCACAAACTCCTTACCTCTTTGGGGGTTGCAAAAGCCACCGTCCAAGCCTCCTGTGTGCCACTCTAGATGTGTGTGCGCCTGCGCTCTGTTTCCTAATGGGCTGCGCGTGCGCACACACTGGAGGAGTGATGTGTGGAAGGCAGCGGCGGCGGAGTACGTTGTCTAACTCAAATTGTGGTGCTCTGCCAAAGCGGACCAAAACCCAGAATTGCTGCAATCCTGTGTATTGGCCCACTTTTAACAGACACATGTTTCCTGGTCCATTGTCACAGCTGGTTTGATAATGTACCTTAACCTCACAAACCCCACTACAGTGCTAGCCAACTGGCAACCACCCCTATGTTTCTGCCCACACCATGATGGTTGTTCTCATTTCTTTTCTTGGGTTAAGTTGTTCCCGCTAAAACATGTGGCACACTAGTAACATTAGCCAATCAACTGCTAATGAGTCCTTTACATAGCACTGTCTATGTTATTTGCACATTATCTTTAGGGATACATGTTGCAACCATAACTAATTGACATTAACTCATGGACCAGGAAATATGCTAATTTTGGACAACCTGTATGTAACCATGCAAGCCTTTGATTTTTCAGACTCAATAACCAGATGGATGTCAAATAGTCAGGTGTCATTGGCCCACTAATTGTGTTTTTGTCTTTTGCTTTCTGTTGACAGATGTTGCTACGCAGACAGAGCCAGAAAACCTCCTCCCCACCCCAGGCTCCTGAAGCTGATGCTGCTGGCCAAGAAGAGGCGCCGGCGGCGTCGTTAGGGTGGGGGGAAGGCTGGCCTGTTTACGCCCTTTGTTGGGCAATGTTGGCCCTGTTTTTAAATTACATTTTTTGATGAACATCATTACAGTGTGGTGCCTTGCAAAGCATAGTTTAACTGTCTCAAAACCCATTTGTGTGTCAATTTAGCCATACCTTTGGAGCCATTTCATGTGTTAACCATAGTAAGCTATGGTCTCAAATGTGTGGCCTAAATTTACAAATACATTGACATATCTAGATCAAGATACTCATCCCTGACTGTGTTATTAGCTAGGTCTTAGGAAAAACACAATTTAGAGGTGGGTTAAGCAAATATATTTACACAAACCAAAACAAACAAAATTAATATTCTTGGCTGGGTGGCCGGGGAGGTTGGGAGTCATTGCTAGGGGCGGTGTTGGGGGACAACAGTGCAGTAAAAAATATAGACTGCTGTTGTATGAGCTGTTGTATCAACAACAACGTTTGGTCCTGCCGCTGGATCGCTTGTTGCTGCTGGTGTATGGAATCTTCAATTGCATTGGCCAGCCGACCAAGTTGCTGGTTTTGATGCAGGTTCTGCATCAATAGGTCGATCTGGCGCTGCTGGGCCTCATGTTGTTGCTGACACATCAGCACCTGCTGTTCCAACGCCGCAATGCGCTCATTAGTTCCATCACGCGGCTGTTGGCGACTGTAGTCCTCCAGCATCCGGACCCCTAGCTCATAAAAATCAGCACTGGTTGGTGCCACACCTCCTCTTGCTGTGGTTTGAGCCTAACAAAATAGAAAACAACATTTTAGTCAAACCGAACCAATGCAGGTATGCCCCTCAAAATAATTAGCCAAAACAGTCACTATACAACTTACCCTTGTCTGAGCCTCGGAAGCTTGGCCACATGGGACTTGGGAAGAGGTCCCAGCTTGGGGTTCTGGTTCCGCCTCCTGCAAAAACAACAAAGAAAGGAAATGTGACATGTTGCTTCATCCACTACCCACGAACATGCCAATGTGGTTATAGGTCGTCTACATCAGCCATGTTACCTGCGTGTCCTCCGGCACAGGTAGGCTCGAGGTATCGCTGCCAGAGAGTGGCAATTCCACATCCGAGATGTCCGGCAAGTTGGCATATGCTAAACAGGAAAGTCAGGTTAGTAGGTCAGTGGACCAAACTCAAATGTAACGTGGCTAGGCTATCGAGGCCATACCTCAACAAAGTGCAAAATTACACACTAGACCAAAGGTATCTGTTAAACTCAGATTGTTAACATGTATGTTAGAGGACTAAGAGGCAATAATTTTGGCAAATAAGATCAGACACATTGCTTAAATTACACATACCCGCAATCTCCCAGATGTCTGGAGTGGGGCCCTCACTCGAGCTTGGACCTTTAAAATACATGTGGACACACAAGTTGCCAGAAGCAAGTGCAACAAAAGTAGAGCCAAAATACAGACTAGAGCAAGGCAAAACAACTTACCCTCATCTCTGGCAGCCTGAACTTGAGGGGCCCTTTCTGGACAGCCACTTCCGATATTCGGGTCAACTAAAAAATACAAGTAATGGCTCTAAATATTCCTCAAACTACTACGGTGAATGTTTGTCCAAAAATATGTCCTCCAAAATACATTGCTATCACTCCAAGAACTATTACACTGACCCTGGGGAGGGAAGAAGCACTCCCAAGAGGCATCTTCAAGTTGACAAAGCAAACATGTAGATTATTAGACTAACCAAATTGAACCAGTGTAACAGAAACAGCATAAAGGATACATTATGTATTGCTATACACACCAACAGGGTCCTGTTGACCTGCAACATCGGAAGTGGGGTCCAAAGATGAACCAGTCACTTGGCCTACCAAGAAAAAAGAGGAATGAGACACATGCACTTGGGTTAAAGTGGATAAAGCAAGGTGGACACATGCACTTACCGACATCCAAAGAGTAGCTTGGATCCGGAGGAGATGCTGGGGCCAATGGCGTGGGAGCTAGGCAAAAATCAAGCAAACATTGAGCCATTGTTAATGTGCGTGGAAAAATCCAACATGCATTAAGGTGTGTGTGAGCAGCTCATTCACTAATATTCACTAATCAAGGCCAGTGTGGCTTCCACATTTATATGCAGATATATGGCCACACATCTCTGGCTTCAAACATATCTACACATGTTAGGGCCTTGTTAGTTAGTTGCTGTGAGTGTTACAGTGGGCATGAAATTAGGCCGCAGGCCCATATTATTAATACTCCACAGTGCAACACTCGATTGTTGGAGCTGCTCCCACACCCATTTGTTCCCCAAACAACCAGCACCAAAATTAGTGGTAAATACCTTCAATGGCAGACTGGGTTAGCCTTGAGGTTGCTGGAAGGGCAGGAGTTTGGGTGTCCTGAGGCACATCCCGGACAGCAGCATGTGCACCTATGCAGAAAGCAACAGACAGGAAAGTAAAAAATGTATGAGCTCTAATGTACTACTTCACAGGTCCTACTGTTAGTTGGTCAGAAAGACAAAATGCTAATCACATACATTAACAGTAGCTTTTCTAAAAAGGCAGAAAATATGTACCTTCAGTCCAACCTGTGGTGTCATCCCCAGGATCCACACCCTGCAGCCGAGCCAGTGGAATTTTGGCCTTCAGCATCTCCTCATACGGCCTGTAGGTACTCTTTGGAGCCTGGATGGTCCCACTGTCCACATCAAGATCGTGATTCATCTTTTTCATAAGGGCCCCTCTCAAAGTGTAGAAGCGTTTCCTGCAGGATGGGCCACTACGTGGGTGTTGAGCAGTGCTACTAAGCTCCACATCAATGGCATCCCACAGTTTGCTTCTTTCTTGTTTGCCTATGGACTTGCTTTGGGAGCCAAAGAGTAGCTCCCATTTAGCAAGGGTAAGGCGCACAAGATGATTATTCTCAGCCAAATTAAATTCAGGCTCCCTCTTGGCACCTGGGCGCTTAGCCTGGGGTGCTGCCCCACCTTCAGGCTGGGCCCTTTTCCGTAAGGGAGGTCTGCGCACAGCACCCACCAAACTCCTACTTGGGCCTGCTGTGGCCGGCAGATGTCCTGAATTTGGCTCCATCCTGTAGCTGCACACACACACAAATACACACCCAACAAGCACGCATGCAGACTACAGAATGGCATCGCAATCTGTTTGGGTTGGGCAGGTTTTATGTGCTCTAACAGCCAATCACAAACCAGGCCACTTAATTGATTCACACATACAGCCCAGTTCCTTCTAGCCACACCTCCACTGCACTGACTGAAGCATGTGTGTTAGCCAATTAACTCATTACAGACCTCATTAACCAAACAACACACACCCAAATACAACAATGGACTGATGTATCTGAACCCCTTGTGACATGTGGCTAGCCTAACGGCTATTTAAATAAACAGCAGCTTACCTTTCATTGGCCCACCACTGAATTTTCGCCCATGTCCGTTAATTCACGCAAGTTTCGGCTCACGTACGCTAGTAGCGCTACTAGCGTGCGCGTGCGCACTCCGTTTTACGCACACCTGGGTCGGCTAATTGGCGCCCGGAAATAGCAGAGCAACGCAAAAGGCGGCAAAGCGGACCTGTCCTTTTTGAAAGAGAAGTATAAATGGAAGGAATTTGCAAGCTTCTGGTATTCTTACACTGTGGCAAAGGCTGTGGTGTGGTGCGGTGCTCGCTTGCTTCCCTTAGCTCATTTGAGCCTCTGTCTGGGTTCTGTCCTCACTCTCTGTGGCTTGTTGGGTGATTTCTGACATCAGTGCTGTTTCTTTAGGAGCTTGTTTTTGGTGGCATATGCAAATATTGTGTAGCATACAGCAAGTGAGGCTTGATTTTGGGGCCTTTTGTGGGCTGTGCAGCAACTCCCCTCTTGGTTGTGCCTAACTTAGAAAGCTGTTTTTCAGCAGGCTGGTGGTTTGGACCACTATAGATCTGGTTTTGTGGTGAGCTGCATTGTAGCGGGTGTGTGTGGAGTGTGATTGTTTGTGTGTGTGTGGTGTGTTTGTGGTTTTTGTTTTGTTTTTTTTGATTTTGTATATATCTTGAGTGTGTGTGATGGATAAGAGGGTGATGTATGGTGTCTGGGTGGATGGATGTATGTGTATGCTGAAAGAGCAGGAGGAAAGGGAGCGGGGTGTTGTGAGGCTTAGGGCACCCCGCTCCTTTGCAATCCGCCTTTCAGTATGGGACTTAAGTGACGAGCAGATCAGGAGCCGCTTCCGTCTGAATCGTGCTGCACTACAGTCCCTATATGATCAGATTAAGCACAAAATCGAGCCATCCACCAAACGCACTCAATCCATTCCAGGCATAGTACGCCTGTGTGCCACTCTTAATATTTTGGCACGAGGGACCTTCCAGGCAACCTCCGCCCTCCTCAGCGGGATAAGCCAGGCTACTATGAGCCGCATATTAATCCAGGTAGTTCTGGCCATTTGTGATTTAATCCCAATTTACATCAAGTTTCCTGAGGATGAGGAAGAGGTTGCCAAAATAAAACATGCTTTCTATCTGATGGGAGGGATCCCGAATGTGCTAGGGTGTGTTGATGGTACACATATCCCTTTCCGCCCTCCCCGTGCACAGGAGCTGTATTACAGAAACCGAAAGCATTTCCATTCTATTAATATCATGGTTGTCTGTGACCCAGACATGAGGCTGCGGGCGGTGAGATCGGGGTTCCCCGGCTCATGCCACGATTCTTACGTCTTGCAGCGGACAGTCCTGTGCCGGAAGTTTGAGAACAACGAAATGCCAGCTGGCTGGCTACTGCGTAAAAAATTAACCATGTCAAAGTATTTTGACTCAAATATGTGGCCTAGTAAGCCAAATTATAAAAAAAGATAAACAAAACATGTACTAGTACTAATTGCTGTCTCTCTCCTTGTGTTTTTTCTACAGCGGATAAGGGATATGGGCAGAGAACGTGGGTCATGACTCCGGTCAGGAGCCCACGGACCTCTGCCCATGAACGCTACAATGCAGCACATCGCAAGACCAGAAGCATTGTGGAAAGAACCATCGGCCTGCTGAAAGCACGCTTTCTCTGTTTGGCACGGCCAGGAGGAGAGATGCTCTACAGCCCACAGAAGGTCTCCAAGATCATCCTTGCCTGCTGTGTGCTACACAACATTTGCATTTGTCACCGAATTCAAGCCCCCGAGGAGACAGCACTGGTGCCAGAAATCCCCAACCTGCCCGCAGAAAGAAGTGAGGACACCCAGACTGGCGATGAGCTAAGGGAAAGGATGATCACTTCTTTTTTTGCGGTAAGCTAACTACCCTTCACTCTAATGCAAGTACTGCACTACTGGGTAAATGTATTTGACCTCCCATCAAAATGAGAAAAAAAACACTCTAAGGGGGGTGTAAGATGACCCAAACCATTGTAAGGGGGGTGTAAGATGACCCAAACCATTCTAAGGGGGGTGTAAGATGACCCAAACCACTCTAAGGGGGGTGTAAGATGACCCAAACCACTCTAAGGGGGGGTGTAAGATGACCCAAACCAATCTAAGGGGGGTGTAAGATGACCCAAACCACTCTAAGGGGGGGTGTAAGATGACCCAAACCATTCTAAGGGGGGTGTAAGATGACCCAAACCATTCTAAGGGGGGTGTAAGATGACCCAAACCATTGTAAGAAGGGTCTAAGATGACCCAAACCACTCTAAGGGGGGTGTAAGATGACCCAAACCACTCTAAGGGGGGGTGTAAGACGCCAATGTTGGTTATCAAGTAATGCATTTTTTTTTTTCAATGAAAAAACAACTTTAAAGATATATACTAACTGCACTTTTTTTAATTTTTCAGGCACCCCGAGATGCACCCTGATCAATACTTTCCTTTTCACAAACTTTACTGCACTTTCCTTTGATTTATAATTTCTGTTGGACTTTTCATTTTCAATTTCATTTCTGTTTTAATTTTATTTAATTTTTAGTGTAAAAATAAAAATATATATATATATATACATGTGGCTATGTGTTTAATTCTGTTGTAAGTTTCCTTTTCATTCTAATTCCTATTTTAATTTTCCTTTTCTTTCTCATTTCTGGGTTAATTTTCCTTTTGTTTCTCATTTCTGTTTTTATTTTCCTTTTCTTTCTCATTTCTGTTTTTATTTTCCTTTTCTTTCTCATTTCTGGGTTAATTTTCCTTTTCTTTCTCATTTCTGTTTTTATTTTCCTTTTCTTTCTCATTTCTGGGTTAATTTTCCTTTTCTTTCTCATTTCTGTTTTTATTTTCCTTTTCTTTCTCATTTCTGTTTTTATTTTCCTTTTCTTTCTCATTTCTGTTTTTAATTTCCTTTTTTTTCTCATTTCTGTTTTTATTTTCCTTTTCTTTCTCATTTCTGTTTTTATTTTCCTTTTCTTTCTCATTGGTGATTTAATTGTATTTCCTTTTTCTTTAAAAAAAAAAAAATACATGTGGCTATGTGTTTAATTATGTTTTATTTTGCATTTACATTCTAATATCTGTTTTAATTTAATTTCCTTTTCAACACAAAATAAAAACTAAAAAAAGTAAAGAAACATGTTGCAATGTGTTTTATTCTGAAGGTACTTGATTCCCAGCCCACAGCAAAGCAAAGCGCAGGCGCTGTGTTGAATAGCGTGGTCAAACTGACTGACAGCGCCTACAAAGCTGAGGTCCAACATCATATTCAGCAATGTAGGCGTTGTTCCCAACAACGCCAGGTAGCGACTGAGGAGGCCTGCTCTAGGGAATCGCTACCGCCCGCGGCTGACGCTAGCGGCGCTCATAGCGCCATACTTCAGTCGCTCATCTGTCGCTACCTGGCACTATTGATGAATCGGCCTCCCCGTTTGGAAAATGTTCCGAACTAACGCAAATAATCGGATTTGCTTTCGTTCATCGAAAGCACATATACGCATTTTCCCGAACGTTTGTACGAATGAAAAATGAATGAAAAAAAGCAAAAAAATGACAAACACCCACTAAAACTTTCACAGACAGCTACGGAAGTGCAGACAAATGTGCCTCTGAATCGAGCCTAATGTTTGGGCTCCTGCTGCTGCCAACTCCAGTGTCTCTTTCAGCCAATGTTTGGGCTCCTGCTGCTGCTAACTCCAGTGTGTCTTTAGGCCAATTTTTGGGCTCCTGCTGCTGCTGCCAGCTCCAGTGTGTCTTTAGGCCATTTTTGGGCTCCTGCTGCTGCCAACTCCAGGGTGTATCTTTAGGCCAATTTTTGGGCTCCTGCTAGCAACTCCAGTGTCTCTTTCAGCCAATTTTTGGGCTCCTGCTGGCAACTCCAGTGTGTCTTTAGGCCAATTTGTGGACTCCTGCTGCTGCCAACTCCAGGGTGTGTCTTTCAGGCAATATATGGGCTCCTAATGCTGCTGCCAACTCCTGGGTGTGTCTTTCAGGCAATATATGGGCTCCTAATGCTGCTGCCAACTCCTGGGTGGGTTTTTCAGGCAATATATGGGCTCCTTATGCTGCTGCCAAGTCCAGAGTGTGTCTTTCAGGCAATATTTGGGCTCCCTATGCTGCTGCCAACTCCACTGTGTGTCTTTCAGGCAATATATGGGCTCATCATGCTGATGTCACCTCAAGGCTCTGTAATTGTGCCGCTCTGCATCAGCGAATCTAATAGCGACGCCTCTGATCTGCATGTCCTACTTCTTTACAATAGTATTTCACTAACCCAGCATGCATCCTATGCATGTTACAGCCAAGCAAAATGTTCTGCAACCCTATGGAGGCTCTTGGATGCCCAGAAATAGCTGTTTTTAATAGCGATTCGTCGCGAAGAAATTTGTACCGAAGCAACTTTTCCCGGAAAATTCGGCGAATCAGCCGAATCGAATTTTTCAAAAGTTCGCTCATCTCTATAGATAACCAAGCCAGATAACACAATCAATAATTTGACCCTTAAAACCTTTTCACAGGTTAAAACAACAAAAGAAATACAAATGTAAGTTTAGTTTTTTTTGTTGCTTTAAGTTCTGGATTTATCATTTGGTTCGTGGGATTTAGTGGGCAAAAATACATTATCCTTTGCAATGTCTTTGTTACCTGATTGGAAACCAATAGCTTAGCTCCACCAAAGCCAATCTCCTAAAGGAATGAAAAGCCAAGGTGTCATGCAAAAATACATTTGGCAGGTCAGGTATACAAGTTTGTTGTTTAATAACTAGAGATAATAGTATCAACATACGGAGATGGATCAACTGCCCATCAGCCCCACCTTTGACTTTAGCCCCTACCCTAGGGAGTCAATGTGGGCAGGGCCAGGCAACAGCAACTTTGAATTCAAATTAAGTAAAGTTTCTTCTTTACACTTACATCACTCTAACGAAAACACTGTTTTAAACATAAAGTACTTGTTCTAAAAAAAAAAAGTTTTGAACATGGAAGAACTTTTGTACTTCTGTTTATTCTCAGATCTTGTTTTTAAACATTTCATACTCAGCACAAAATCTGAGCATCTCAAAGTTGTTACCTGTTCACATCCTGCCAGATCATTGTCACATCTCACTTCTCCTGTGAAAGCTCACAACTTGTCACCCCCATGGTTCCCCCTTGCAGGCAGGCACGCACGCATCCATGCAGAATATTTAGGGATGATTACGAGACTTCTGACTGGGCTGTGTTGTGTCCCAGGGGCTGCTGATCCCCTCACCTTTCAGTTAAATCGAAGCATGAAAAATCAGTAGCATACCGCTTCAGAGCTGTGCTTACTTTCGTGTCACTATGTATTAAAAATAAACAGGTAAATTGCAAAACATTGCATAGATTTGACAGGCAACACACGTGCCCCATGTTCTACAACAAATCTCAGGGTCCCAAAATTTTAATTTCAGATGTGGATTCTCAGTACAAAGCTAAAATAATACCTAAAGTCAACATGACATGCGTCAACTAATATTTAGTTTCAGGGTAAAACTAAGTGTTCTCAGGAGGAGTACCCAACAGATGTTATAAGGCAATCGACTCCTTTGGTCACCCCTAGTTGTAATCAACAGAGGGCACGGTTATAGTAATCCCACAGATATATGTGAGTCAGTCATCTGCGTCGCACACTTTAGCTCTGTCTTAACTATCTCCTTTTTATTAAACAGTCAGCACAGTTCTGCACGGGCAGGCTGATTCATGACTAGCGCCAGGTATCGGCAGATGAGCGTATGTACAGAGGCGCTTAGAGCAACCGCTAGTATACGCTGTGATTGGCTATCGGTCGCTGTGATAGAGCGCCTCAGTTGCTTTAGTAACCTGGCCGGCATTGATGAATGTGATGTATATTGGGCGTTCTAACACCAGTACAGCGTTGCAGGGAGCGAAAGGTAGCGCCAGCTCATTGCGACCGACTCTCAGCGACTCACACCATCAAAAAAACACACACATACACAGCGTCGGCGCTCTGGATCTGGTCGCTATAGCATAGAGCGCCAGACGCTGTGTGAATAAAGTCTGTTTTTGAACACATATCCACCAGTAACAAAGCAAAACACATGGAATGACATTGTTGTAACATTGTGACATTAATACTTTAATGCCAGACCTGTAATGACAATTCTGCATAAAAATATACAAAATCAAAAAAGTTTTGATGGGGAGAGGTGACAATTATTTGAGAGAAAAAAAATAAATTAAAAACAAAAAAAAAACTGGTTAAACAGAAGAAAAGGAACATCCATTGAAATGTATGGGAGAGCAACAGCTATCCCTTGATGAATTAACCCCTTAGCATATATCACAAGTCCATGCTGTAGCTCCAAATAAGCTAATCTTCAATAGCAGCGTATCACAGCTCTATATCAGAGTACTTCACTCCACAGAAGCAGTAACTTCCAGAGACAAATATCACAGTGTCAACCTTCCTGGGACAGTTCACAGTTAATAACGGTATCTCAGGGCTTAGTCCACACCACTTTGAGCTGAGTACTGGCTTAGTAAATTAGGCAGGGAAGAATGTAGGGTCTTGATTGCTAAGGGAGTTGTCTCTCCACCTTAGGGATGTTGGGCACAACATTTTGTTAAGGTTTCCAATGGTCCCACTGGTTTAAGCTTTAATCAGGGAATGTCCAGGCACAACAATACCAGCTAGGCTCAAGACTCTTTCCCCGGGTTTAAGGGTTTCCAAGAGCAGGGGCAGACGCAACTTACTGGAGTCTAGGCTTGTCTCTCGGCCTCTTCTGCACACAAGACAGGTGGTGCCTGACTGCTGAATCCACATAAAAAGCACTGCCATGGATTCTCTCTTTCCCACCAGGGTCATCTCGAGGTGAAACCCTTGCATGTTGAAGCAGTATAATCTCCTGCGTTGTGCTTGCTGCTCCAGCCACATGTGGATTCCCACCCTAGCTGTCTTACATGGGGTGAGGGCTCCAGATGAAGATTTCCCTGTCTGTCCCTCTGGCTTTTCCTTATGAAACCTCGGCCTAATACATTGTTGCCTGCCATTTTTCCTCCAAAAGCCAATGCCCTTCCTCTGATTTTAGCTTGATTTAGCCTCAGCTTTGGAGCACACTGGCTGACTGGCCAGGAAGCAGCAGAGATGCCACTGGCTGGTCATGGGTAGGCCAGGCGCATTAGCTGTGGCCTGTGCTTTCACCATGGGATTGCTTGAGGTGATCCCGGGCGGTTTCACACATTGGGGTACATTGGGATGCTGAGGGGAAAGGGAAATGAGCTAGCTCCGGAGTCTTTTAGACTTCAGGGCCATGTTTTAATCTGCCTCAAAAATTACAGAATGTGGGGAGGCACCATTCTGTAGTCTTGCACAGCATAAAAAACAGCAAAATACGCAGCCTATAAAAGTAAATGGGTCATTTCATATTTGTGCGCTGTATTTTGAAAAACTCTGCATTATGTGTTTTGGCTGCAGTCCATAGAGGTCTGTGGGCAACACAGGTTGTGCTTTATCTGCGTTGCAGGAAACGAAAGGGCCATACTTACCGCCACCTCCTAATCCATTGCTGCTGGTTCTCTACCACTGTCCAGCACATTCTGCAGTCACCTTCTTAAAATCCTTCCACGGGTCCTTACAACAGCAGAGTCCTGAAGAACCCGAACCTGTAAACGCCGAACCAGAGGAGGTTGCCGCGTCCCAACCACTCCACCCGTCTTGTCACTAACAGTTTTCTCCTTCGTCTTCTTGCTGTCGCAAATCTTAAAGGAGCCACAGCACTCAACCCTGTTAGTTTACAACCAGCCCTATAATCTGTTGAAAAATCTGGTTAAAAACAGAGGTCTGGGTTTGCACACATCTGCATAGGTATGCTAAGGCTGTACCACCAAATGCCAAGATGCCTCCTGTGTAGGTGAAATCCTAACTCTAATGTATGAGAGCCCACATTGGGAAAATGCAATGGATAAATTGGGAGCAGCTTACTTGAGGTTGGCCTATAACCTTAAATGCAGCACATGGGAAGGGAGGGTTGAAAGCCTCCCCTCAAGCATGTTAGCTCACAACCAGTCCTTTAATCTGTCTCTAAATCTTGTTAAAAACAGAGGTCTCAGTTGCCACACATTTGCCAAAGTATGGTAAAGCTGCACCACCAAACACCAAGGTTCATTTGTGTAGACACAGCCCTAACTCTAACCCAAGAGCCCCCACTGCTCCTCTTACTGCCGCCACCGTCTCTGTTCTGGGTGCCCACCACTGCTGCTCCTACAGGGGGACAAGAAACAATATTGTGGTGCACAACGGCATGTAGTGCCACTGCTGCCCTGCAACATAGCAAATTGGCAAATCATTTGAAGAAAAAAAAAATTAAACACATTAAAAATATGCATAACTTAGACCACTCTTAAAGTTAATAATTCCTGTGTTCTGTTCAGCAGCCGCTGGCTGGGCGCCACCATTATTGAACGCCCGGGAGGTGCTTGATAGAAAATCCCGCGCCTGTGCACTGCACAGAGCAGGAGCCCACAGCTCCACTGTGCTGGGTTTGAAGAAAAGCAGATCTTGTGGTTAATAGAGACATGCTGCTTGTTTATGTCTCTCATCAATCATCAAGCTTCAATGCAGTTCAGCACTTCCGGTCTGCCGGCCATCGGCAGCCATTACTCTTGATAAATGCTGACTTATGCCCTAGACCTTAATTGTTTCTGGTTTGCAAGCCAATATTCATTGCAAAAGCAGGGAGTAGCCATAGCGCTCCCAATATGACAAAACTTTATGTTGGACTATGTGAGCTACAATTATGCGAAAGTGTGGCCCTACTTAAAACTTTGGAAATGCTAAATAGCCAATGTCCTTTATATATGGAAAGGTCTGAATTGGATTCCTTTTTCAAACAGGTTAACGCTAATAGTTTTAATCTGGAATTTACTGCCATGAGCAGCTTAATAAGTGTAAATTATTTGGACTTAACTACTGAAAAATGTGATACTAGTCTTGTCACAAGCACTTACTTTAAACTGACAGACCATAATGGGTATGTGCCTAATCACAGTTGCCATCATCTGAACTGGTCAAGGTCTGTACCTAAAGGTCAGTTAACCTGCCTAAGGCGCAGTTGCTTGCACTTGGAAATATTTGATTTGCAATCTATGCAATTAAAACATTTCCAAGATAAAGGATATGATGTTTTAAATGTTAATAGGTAATCTTAATTAAGTCAGAGCAACTGACAGGACCTCATTATTAGATAAGTCTGTCAAGAAAGATTAAGCAAAAAAATCAAGATTTTGGTTTTGTGACAGGATTTAAAGTTTAGGTAGATAAATTAATTAAAAAACACTGGCATGTATTAAAGGATGATACCATTTTAAGTCCTGCTTTACCTGATAAACTGAAGGTGATTCACAGAAGGGCCCCCCTAGGCCTATTACGTTATTTAATGATCCTCTGTTAGGATTTTAAAATTGTGGTAAAATAGTTTATAGTTGTGGGTGCAAAACTTGTCTACCTTTAGAATGACCTAAGATTTTTTTCTAGATAATAAAACCGGATTTTTTTTAAAAATAGTACGATTATTTGTTGTAGATCAAAATACGTTGTATACCTGGTGTCCCAGGAATTTCCTATATGTGGGATGAACTACCCGAGACCTGGGAACACGTATACAGGATGACATTTATAACGTTTAAACAAGATTACAAGGCCCATAGCATATCTGCTAATTTCAAGGAAGTACTGTGTGACCCCATGGGACACATGCCTTGAGTTGAATCTGCAACCTCCAATCTACGCTGCTTCTGCCTATAGACAAGCCCCCGTTCGCCGGGACACTGGATATGCCCCCGGAATTAGATAGTACAAAGGATGCAGACTTACAGGGTGGAGGCAGATAAACCAGGGATGAGGCTGGGGAGAAGTCAGACTGGCTGGGTTCATACAGAAGAATGACAGTCCTTCAGATTCGGAGTTCCAAGGTGATACACAGGAGAACAGTCAAGGGTCAAATTAAGGGTCAAGTCTGCTTGTCAGAGGGTTCACAGTACAGATGAGTAGACAAGTTCGAGGTCAGGCAGGCATCGGTCTATCAGCCAGAGTCACCCCACTACCTTAACCCCAGCAATACAGGTGGGAAAGCTGACCTGCAAAACTAGCAAAACAAAGCCATAAAAGGAGATAGCATGCTTAAAGGTATGCCAGGGATGCACAGCCATACTGACAGCCAGAGCACACAGAGAAGGTGATTAACCAGCATGTGGGGAAGCTGAAACCATGACCTGTACACTCTTTAAATGTTCTTTATGGCATTAATGTTCTTTATGGGCCTTGATAGGGTTGAAAGACGCTGATGGGGGTCAAATTTGATTAGTGTGGTGTCCAGAAGGGAATCCAGATATATTTTCGACCTGAACGCCCTTGTCCCCTCTGGCCTCAACATTGAATTTAACCTTAACTGTTTCATAGATAGGTCCTAATACTTGTAATGCTCTTTTTTTCCTTCTGGTGTTTTATTCACTAGATCAGATTTGCTTCCAATTTAGCTACTATTTTTTCTAATTGTTTTATAGTTAGAAAAACAATAACTTTTTATACTTTTTTACACATTTCATTTATCTGTTTCCAACTATCACCTTATTCTGTTAAAACGACAATTATTTACCGTATTTGGACACTTTTTTACAGTAGAATATACATTTTTAAAGTTTTTAAAATTTAAAATTTTAAATCTGTTGTCCTTTGAGAAAAAAAAATATTTTCCCTCCTTCCACTATGTGGAGCACAATATCTGAACTTAACTAGCAGCTTCTTTCTTACTAAACTGTGAGACATGTTGGCACAGTGTTAGCCTTTGTAAAGATGGTGGCGGCGACACAGGTTAGGGGCAGTCCGAGGCGGTGACCTTCCCCATTTGAGTGTTGCTTGACAGAGTATTTGCACTGGTGGTGAGACCTCCCAACGCCCTCTCCTTATCGGCCGTTGGAATGGGTTGTAGTGGATACACTGGGCATTTGGTGATTATTATTTCTCTGACTTTTATGAATGCAGTCTTCTAATTTTATTCATTAAACCTTCAGTTTTAAATGGTATTATGCTATTTCCTGCAATCTTTTATTTGCATGTCTACTTTATTAAATGCTGTCTGGCAGTAGTGGCATGCTGGAAACATTATATGGAGAGATCCCTACCTATACTGAGATAGAGAAAAATGCTTTTTTTCTGCCTAACCCTCATTTATGTCCAGTAAGAATCCTAAATACTGGTGTCAGGCACTCAAATCTAAGGAGTCTGTTGTCACAGCGGTGGATTGTATTTATTTTATTGTTTATAGACTATTGTTACTATTTCACTTAAGCAGTGGTTACTTGCTTGCACTTTGTTTTTTTATATGAAACATGCTCTAATGATGTCACTTGAATTCTGTAATGAAATGCACGCCAGAAAGAAGGATTCCCATAACCAGACCCAGCTGAAAAAATTAATAAAGTATCTACAATATTAATGATTTAATTAATTAATCAACAGAAAATGGAGTCATCATTGCCTTTCTTTTGGAGGAGCAACTTACGGTAGGTGTTCATGGAGTAATTGTCACATGGAGAAGCAGCTTCTGTTTCTATCTGCATACTGACAAAGCGGTTTGGAAGAAATGGTTGAAAAAAGGAGGCATAACATGCCAGGAGTTGTCTGAAGAATTGTTTGATAATTAATAGTAATTCTTTGTGAAATGTATTTCGCTGAAGACTGAGCTGTCCAGGCAGAAGGTACATGAGTTCTTTTCAATCTAATACTTACATTAGTGTAACATTTTTGAGGAACTTAAACAGATGTGGTAGCCTCATAGAGGATATTTGTTGCACACTGGAAGTCCACTGTTGTATAGAGGGGAAACTGCCAATGTATGTATACATTTTGGACTATTTAATAATACACATTTTTGACAAAGCAGCGCATGATTTTTAAACTAGTTTATAGTTTTACTGAAATGCCTAAAACTCACCTTTTTCCCACAGCACCTTGTGTGCAGCCTCAAAATTACCATAGGCCACTTGTGGTTAAGTTGGACAAATTGTATGGTCGGATAATAATTTCCTTGAAATTTTTAACAGATGGGCACCTTAAATAGAGATTCCCAGGGGGAGGAGATGCTGTAGAGATGCCGGTGAATGTGTAGAGGCCTTTAGGAACTTTCCCCCATCCACTCTGAACCCTATTTGAAAAAATATATACATACACACATATATATATATATATATATATATATATATATATATATATTAAACTATAAATATCTGGTGCTGGCTTTAAAATCTGGACCTTAATATTGATGGGACCATGAAGCACTAGAAGATGAAGGTTAAGGTTTCCCTTGGGTTGTTCCTAGCGCCACTGGCTGACATCATGTTGAATGAATCTGTGCCAGAAACACATAGAGAAGGAATAGCCAATGCTCCCATGTCAGATCACAGAGAATATCAGACATTCTTGTTGGGTTTACAGAAGTGCGTGTTGACACCAGACATGTAAAAAAGCAATTCTGTGAGTACTCACCTGTAGAATTGTTTTTGTTCTTGCATGGCACAGCCCGCTTCGGTATTCATAACTGATGGGTATTCTGCCACCAGGTGGCGCAGCAGCACTGCAGAAAGCTGTGGCAGCTCCCTGCTCCCTATAAAAACGGGACCAACCAACAAGTTCCCAGCGTAGATGAGCAGTGAGACAAGAAGCTGGCAGAGAATAAAGGTAAGAATGTAAAAAAAAGGTAAAAAACCCTGATTTAACTTGGAACAATCACCAGAAAGAGGCAACAAGAACAACTATAACAAGGGTGGGGCGAAGCGGGCCGTGCCATGCAAGAACAAAAACAATTCTACAGGTGAGTACTCACAGAATTGCTTTTTTTCTTTAATGCATGGCACGGCCCGCTTCGGTATTCATAACTGATAGGACATCCAAAAGCAGTGTCCAAAGTAGGGTGGGATCCCCAATGAGTAACAGCCAGTAGTTCAAGTCACTACTGCCTGAAAACCTTGCAGCCCAAAGCAGCATCAGCTGAGGCCTAAATATCAACCATGTAAAAAACTTAGAAAAAGTATGAACAGAAGACCCAAAAAACGGCCTTACAAACTTGTTCCACAGAAGTTTGGTGCTGACAAAGCTCCAAGAGCGTCTAATAGCACCCATGGAAAGAGCAGTCACCCAAATGGGAGGAGTCTACCCCTTAACAGAATAGGTTTGAACCATCACCTGACGTATCCACTTACCGACAGTGGATCCAGCAGGAGGCAAACCATTCCCAGTCTCAAAGTGAAACAAACAGATAATTAGACCTCCCAAAAGTCTCCATAGCACCAAAAAGAACATCAGAGCCCAGACCACATCCATAGAATGCAGAGTCTGCTCCATAGAAGTAGCTAGATTGGAACACAATGAAGGCAAGACAATGCCCTGAAAGGCATACCCAACCATAGGCCGAAATCTGGCCTAAGTCTAACAGCGCCTAACTCTAGACACTCAAAATAAGTATTTTTGATGAAAAAACACTGCTAATTCAGAACTCGCCTTACAGAGGCGCTAGTCATACAAAAAAAACTCTAGGAGTCAACAAAGGGGCAAGGCGGCCTCACGGATAGACTCAAAAGGAGGCCCCTGCATAACCAGTAGCCCCAGATTCAGATCCTAGACAGGTAGCAAGGCTACCTGGGGGAACGCACGTGAAAAATCACCCTGGAAAAAAACACATGCACCAGCAGATAATGGCAAGGGCCTGTTGGAAAAACTTTTCCAGAGCTACAAACATGGCCCTAGAGTGTACTTAAGACGAAGGTCCAAATTCAACCAAGTTGCAAGAATTCCAGAATCCTGGGAATAGAAAAAACAGCCTACAGGAAAGAGACTTGGAGTTCTACCAGTCAATGAAAGCATGCCAGACCCTGTAGTAGACGAGGCACGAGGACTTCCTCCTGCCCCCAATCCTGGTATCAACAACAGAATCAAGCAACTGCTAGACCATAAGATGGAACCTCTCAACAGCCAAAAAGGCCTCCAGGGTGGCAGGTACCCGCTCTTGGGTTATGGAGCCCATAACCCTGCTCAGGAGAGGAACAGAGGGAACTCATAGAGAACCCGAACTACGTCCAAGGGAATGCCCAGGTATCCAACATGAAGACCATAGGATCCTGAACCAGAGACAAATTCTGAAGATATATGATTATGGCGGGACACCACAGTTCCATGACCGGATGATCCCAGCAGTGAAACAGGAATAGAAGCTCCCATTACTTGCAGGACCATATCCCCAGCTGAGGCAGCCCCCTATCTCAGGAAGTCCACCTCCCAGTTGTCTGGCCCTGTAATGTAGACCGCTGAGATGCAGGGAACATTCTGTTCTGCCCAAGAGAGAATCAGGGAGAATCTCTTGAAGGCAAACTTGCCCCAAGTAACTCCCTGACAAATGAAATAGGCAACAGCCTACTGGACATCTGAGCGGACAGAACAGTCTAACCCTGAAGGTGAGCCGACAGGAAGAAGAAGCAACCTAATCGTCCTCAGTTTCAGGAAGTTGATGGGAACCTGGGCCTCCAGTTGGCCCCACCCTCCCTGGAACCTCCCCCAAACGGCAGACTGGCATCTGCGGAGACCATCCCCCAACATGGGGGCAGAGAGGATCTAAACCCCCAGAGGTACCAGGAGTTCAGTCTCCACCAGAAGGACCATCTGGCCAGAGAAGATAGACTTAAAATCCTGCTCCAATCCTGCTTTCACATGAGTCCTCCAAACTGACAAGAGGACTCATGTGAAAAGAGCAAAGAGGATTACCTGAAGCAGGACACCAACAGACCCACTAACTGCATCCCTTGACAATGTAGGGATTAGGACACTATAGCAGAGCCTAAGCCTGCAACTGAAAAACCATTCCCCTATTACTGAGGAAAGAACATCCTGACCTGGGAGATACTCAGAAAAGACAGCATCCAGGACGGGAACAGATAAAACTAGGAATGGCAGATTACCCAGCCGATGGATTCTAAAAAGAAGATAACCAGCTGAGTGACTTGTGCGACCCGAGAAAGGGACTTGGCCACAATCAGACTGACGTGCACGTCAGGAATGGTGAGGATGCCTTGGATACTTAACAGAGCCATCACCCTTGCCATTGTCATGGTGAACCATCTGGTGACCCTAAAGGGCCATAAATTGGAATGCTAAGTTTCAAGTGCTAACCACAGAATTTCTGACAACCCCCAAAAAATAGACACCAGAAAATAGGCCGCCATGATGTCCACAGATGACCTGAAAGAATCCAGATGAAGGGCACTGACAGCAGGCTAGTGGCTTAAAGCAGAAAAACTTTATGAATCAAACAACTTTGTTGAGGCCCTTCAGGGCCAGAATATGCCTGAAAAAGTCTGTTGGGGGATCATGAAAAGACTCCTGACTCTAATAGTCAAGGAGCCAGAAGAAACATCCCTTAATAAGACATGGGATTTAAATGACACCCAGGATCAATGAGTTCTGGGGACGGACAAGCAACAAACTCTATCTTGGAACCAGAGGATACAAGCTCCTGAATCCACCGGATTGAGGTGTGAAGTCTCCAGATATGAGTAAAAAGCCAAGGCCATCCCCCCACCCGGATGGGTGAGGGTTCCCCTTCATGCCTGAGGGGGCCTGGGAGAGGGTTTGGTCTTGGTATTCCAGGAAAAACCGGGATGACCACAGGATCTGCCACTGCCCCAAGAATTTCTGCAGCCACTAGATAAGAGGGAACCACGACCTCGTCTGGGAGTACAAAAAGAAGAGAGGGGGACGGAAGACCCCCTAAAAGGCCGAGACTGCCTCCTACGCTGAGGCAGCCTGCCATCCTTAGTTAAAGCATCAAGATGCTCCCCAAAAAGCCGCAGCCCCACGAAGGGGAGACCAGTGAGAGCTTTCTTGGCTGCAGCATCAGCTGCCCATTAGCGCAACCAGACAGAACAGTGCATAGCCACCAAAAGGGCAGAGGCCCTACCGCACAGTCGCACAACATCATCCATAGCGGTAAGGATAAAGACCACTAAATCAGAGCAAAGTAATAGGGTTCTATGCTCCTCCCCCCCGCTACCAGCAGTAGCACCATCCTGTAGACGCGTGAGAAGCCTCTTAAGGGCAATAGCAGTGATGACAGCAGCACAGGCCGGGCGCAAACCAGCCCCCACACAGGTAAAGGCATGGCAAGCCAGCTGATCCATGCGCCTGTCCCCACTGTCCCTCAGCATGGTAGTGTCAGGGAAAGGCACGACCGAAGTATTGGACAAACCTAGCACAGGAGCGTCCACTTCAGGAGGAAAGGACCACCTTTTGACAAGATCAGAAGGAAAGGGATACCTTTTATCCAGCCCCTTGGGCACAGCAGGCAGTCTGTTGGGACATTCCCATTCCTTAAGCACAAGGGATGTGAAGTGTTCCTGCTCAGGGAACTCTAGACGCTGTTTACCAGGGTGAAAAAGCTCCCCTTGCTTTCCCTAGCAACCACGGGAGTAGCAATGTGCAAAATTTCAAAAATATGTGACAGCAGATTGTCAGTGTCCTCAGGCAACCCTTCTGCTTTCTCCCAGAGGAGTCAGAATACTGGGAAAGCTCCCCCATCTCAAGGGGGTGACATTCACCAAATTCATCAATCAGCACATACATTTCAGGAAGAGGGGAGGATCCGGGATCCAGGTGCCGCTTCTTACCAGAAGCCTTCCTAGGAGCAGACTTGGCAAGTTGTTTCTCAAGTATGGCCACTCGCATAGCCAAATCAGAGCTAGACTCCCTGCTAGTGTCCACCTCATTGGGACCCAATTGCAGGTGTGGGGGAGTAGGTGAAGTCGAGGGAGGCGCAGAGCTGGGAAGCGAAGCAGGCAAACCAGCTTGGAGCGCAAGGACACTCTCAGTGCACAGCACACACACTGTGACACTGTTACTCACAGGGGACACCCCACACATGGAACACAGCCGGGCTTGCCCCGAAGGACACCCAAGTCCGCTATCCCCAGAAGCCTCCATATGGTGATTAATACAGGTGCAATAGGCCAGCAGTGGGCAAAGGCTATACAAAGGCCGCCCCAGGATGCCCTCCCACGGGATACCCCCAGAAATAGTGAAGGGGGATGAGGGGAGGGAAGGAGTGGAGCCGGGATATGCCACAACCCAATGGTATCCCACCTGAAAGACATAAGGATAGGCGGCACACCGGAGGAAGCAGCGCCACAGCCGGGAAGGGAGAAATCCAGACACGCAGCTCTCTCAAATTGGCACAGTCAGAGGTACCTCGAAGGGCAGGTCGCGGGGAGACGGCGCGATACGCGTCACCAAGCGGCCCACCCTCGGCGAAGAGTGCTAAAACAGCGCTCACGTGACCCGGCCGGCGCCATGACAAAGCAAAATCACCTCAGGTTATAGCACCCACAGCCGCGAAGCGTAGTACAAAGCGGCGTAGCAGCTAAAAACACCAAAAAACACACAAAAAACGTCAAAACACCATTACTCCGCGCCGCTACCACCCCCCCCCCCCCCGAATAAGTCAGAGAGGGGAGGAGGAGAAGAGAGGGACAAGGAGGCAGTGGCGAGCATCCATGGCCAGGGAGGGGGGGGGGGGAGGGTCCCCAAAAGGAAAATAAGGGGACACAGTCCCCAACAACTCACCCCCTCAGAAGCTAGGGCAGGAACTCCGCATCCCAAGAAGGCTCACCATAAAGCCTATGGTCGGCTACCCTTTGTGGCACAGGGTCTGCGGCTTGGAGCTGCGCTCCAGGAGCACTTGACCCTAGTGCTCTTCTACCTTCACCCGATCTGTCAGCCAAGGCTGGGAGGCAAGTAGGGTCCAGAAACGGATGGAAATAGACATGCAGGGCCGCAGGATTGGTTGCCCCGCTCACCTGCGCAAGAGAGATAGCCATCTTCTAACTTCGCAGTGTCACTGCAGAGACAACACAGGGGAACTTGTTGGTTAATCCCGTTTTTATAGGGAGCCGGGAGCTGCCACAGCAACCCGGTTGCGGAATACACATCAGTTATGAATACCGAAGTGGGCTGTGCCATGCATTAAAGAAAATTCATTATGTTCTGCATATGATATATTTCCTTTGATTTAAAGGTCTTGAATACTCTCTTTTCACTTGTGAATTCTCCTTTTAAATGAAATGACAGACTTTAGCATCTATGAAACAAATATACGTTTAGAATTAAGCAATGAGGGTGCAATATCTCAACCCGCTCTAGTGCAGCTTTGTGATTTTAGGCACACAGCATATTGATTACTAGGAACCAAGTCATTCTAGCTACTTAAACCTTTCACAGGATTCTTGGATGAAAGATCAACGCATTCTAAATATCTCCAAAAAATCAGGAGTTTATGGGTGTGGATTATTTACAGGCTTTTGAGAAACAAATATTTTCCATCACCCAGGAAACCTCCGCCAACCATCCCGCCTTGGTATTTTGAGCAATGTGGCCAGCTTGGCAGTATCCCAGTTTAAAAAAAAAAATGGGTTTTTCAACTGCTGAGGCCACACCGACCTGGCAATTTTTGAGAATTGCATGCTAATGTGACATGTCTGCTGGCTGTATTTCTGGTTTTCATGTGGAATGGGAAGTGCTTCTACTCCTAGGCTATCTAATTGACTGGGTGCAGGAGTGTGCCTCAGCTATAAGAAGCCAGAGATGCAGCTGCAGGGGAAAGGCATCCTAATTTTGAATGCCCTGGGCATGGACTATCGGACATACACACTGACGTCACTATTAAAATAACTAACGCTACTATAAAATCAAATACAAAACCATGAGCAGATAAGCTGCGCTTCTCTGCTTTAAATCTGCAACATCCAACATTACTGCCATTGCTGCAAAATATAGGGGGGAAGAAGGGGAAATTGGATGGCAAGAAAAAGAAAATTGAAGGTAAAAAAAGGAATAAGATGGAGGGGACATAGAAAAGAGAGGAAAGGAAAGGGAGAGAAAGAGGACATGTGAGTGAATAAGAGGAAGACTGTGGGCAGCAATAGAGCGAACAAATGTTATGCCTGACAGATTGCTGGACTCTATTCAGAAGGCAACCCACAATCTTTACTGTTGCTTCTTCCTACAGCTAAGGATCCATTACCTGGGACTAGAGATGAGCAAACTTTTAAAAAATTCTATTTGGCTGATTCGCCGAATTTTCCGGGAAAAATCGTTTCGGTCCGAATTTATTCGCGACGAATCGCTAACGGCTATTTCTGGGCGTCCAAGAGCCTCCATAGGGTTGCAGAATCTTTTGCTTGGCTGTAACGTGCATAGGATGCATGCTGAGTTAGTGAAATACTATTGTAAAGAAGTATGACATGCAGATCAGAGGCGTCGCTATTAGATTCGCTGATGCAGAGCGGCACAATTACAGAGCCTTGAGGTGGCATCAGCATGATGAGCCCATATATTGCCTGAAAGACACACAGTGGAGTTGGCAGCAGCATAGGGGTCCCATATATTGCCTAAAAAACACACCCTGAATTTGGCAGCAGCATAGGGAGCCCAAATATTGCCTGAAAGACACACTTTGGACTTGGCAGCAGCATAGGGAGCCCATATATTGCCTGAAAAACACACCCAGGAGTTGGCAGTAACATTAGGAGCCCATATATTGCCTGAAAAACACACCCAGGAGTTGGCATCAGCATTAGGAGCCCATATATTGCCTGAAAGACACACCCTGGAGTTGGCAGCAGCAGGAGCCCAAAAATTGGCCTAAAGACACACTGGAGTTGCCAGCAGCAGCAGGAGCCCAAACATTGGCTGAAAGAAACACTGGAGTGGCCAGCAGCAGCAGGAGCCCAAACATTGGCTGAAAGAGACACTGGAGTTGCCAGCAGCAGCCCAAAAATTGGCCTAAAGGCACACCCTGTAGTTGGCAGCAGCAGGGGCCCAAAAATTGGCCTAAAGACTCACTGGAGTTGGCAGCAGCAGGAGCCCAAACATTGGCCTAAAGAAACACTGGAGTTGGCAGCAGCAGGAGCCTAAACATTGGCCGAAAGAGACACTGGAGTTGGCAGCAGCAGCAGGTGCCCAAACATTGCTTGAAAGAGACACTGGAGCTGGCAGCAGGAGCCCAAAAATTGGCGTAAAGACACACTGGAGTTGGCAGCAGCAGCAGCAGGACCCCAAACATTGGCTGAAAGAGACACTGAAGTTGGCAGCAGGAGCCCAAAAATTGGCCTAAAGACACACTGGAGTTGGCAGCAGCAGGAGGCCAAACATTGGCTGAAAGAGACACTAGAGTTGGCAGCAGGTGCCCGAAAATTGGCCTAAAGACACACCCTGGAGTTGGCAGCAGCAGGAGCCCAAACATTGCTTGAAAGAGACACTGGAGTTCGCAGCAGGAGCCCAAACATTGGCTGAAAGAGACACTGGAGTTGGCAGCAGCAGCAGGAGCCCAAATATTGCTTGAAAGAGACACTGGAGTTGGCAGCAGGAGCCCGAAAATTGGCCTAAAGACACACCCTGGAGTTGGCAGCAGCAGGAGCCCAAACATTGGCTGAAAGAGACACTGGAGTTGGCAGCAGGAGCCCAAAAATTGGCCTAAAGACACACTGGAGTTGGCAGCAGCAGCAGGAGCCCAAACATTGGCTGAAAGAGACATTGGAGTTGGCAGCAGGAGCCCAAACATTGGCTGAAAGAGACACTAGATTTGGCAGCAGGCGCCCGAAAATTGGCCTAAAGACACACCCTGGAGTTGGCAGCAGCAGGAGCCCAAACATTGCTTGAAAGAGACACTGGAGTTGGCAGCAGGAGCCCAAACATTGGCTGAAAGAGACACTGGAGTTGGCAGCAGCAGCAGGAGCCCAAATATTGCTTGAAAGAGACACTGGAGTTGGCAGCAGGCGCCCGAAAATTGGCCTAAAGACACACCCTGGAGTTGGCAGCAGCAGGAGCCCAAACATTGGCTGAAAGAGACACTGGAGTTGGCAGCAGGAGCCCAAAAATTGGCCTAAAGACACACTAGAGTTGGCAGCAGCAGGAGCCCAAACATTGGCTGAAAGAGACACTGGAGTTGGCAGCAGCAGCCCAAAAAATGGACTAAAGACACACACCGGAGTTGGTAGCAGCAGCAGCAGGAGCCCAAAAATTGGCCTAAAGACACACTGGGGTTGGCAGCAGCAGCAGCAGGAGCCCAAACATTGCTTGAAAGAGACACTGGAGTTGGCAGCAGGAGCCCAAAAATTGGCCTAAAGACACACTCTGGACTTGGCAGCAGCATAGGGAGCCCATATATTGCCTGAAAAACACATTGGACTTGGCAGCAGCATAGGGAGCTCATATATTGCCTGAAAGACACACCCAGGAGTTGGCAGCAGCATTAGGAGCCCCTATATTGCCTGAAAAACACATTGGAGTTGGCAGCAGCATTAGGAGCCCATATATTGCCTGAAAGACACACCCTGGAGTTTGCAGAAGCATGAAGAGAACATATACAGATTTTCGAGACATATATCTTATCCGAAGAATATTAACAAAAAGACTAACGTAAAGCATTTTCTCAATAATTACTTGTGGTATAATGCAGAGGAATGTCTGTAACTGGAGATCAGCACCTTAAATCTGTTTTGCACTATCCATATTTCTTTAGTGTTGGTGTGGCCCCATAATCAATCTACTCTAATGCATCAGGCATTGTTGGGTAGAAATCTTGGCTTATCCATGCCTGATTCATTTCCACGCAGGCCAGTCTCTCAAAAAAACATTTTTCAAGTGTACTGGAGCCCACTGAATTGCTCTCAGGAGAGCATCACATACGCACATCTAAGAGTTTCATCACTTTGTTCCTGTTAAAGTATTCAGGGCCTAGTTACCACTTAGTGAAAGGCCATAAATAGTTACACACCTGCTGCTGTTATCGACAAATCCTGCTTTAAGTGTAGTGTAGCGTTTTGTCCTCCCCTCATATACGCACTAAGTATGTCAGTCAGAGAAGTGCCAGGATGGGCACAGAGAAGTTGCAGAGGCCTAAATTCATCAAGCAGAGGTTGCAGCAGACTAGGGGTGAGTGGCAGCAGGAGTCTCAGTGAGAGGCCTGATCTCCCAGTATCAGCTAACGGTCGTGTCTTGACCAGCAACCCATCTCCAATCATCCAATTCAATTCAATTCAATTCAATTCAATTTATTGTTCGCCAAGTACATCGTGAGATGAACAAGGAATTCTTTTCGGCATATACACAGTGCAAAAAGAAAACAGTACAGATAACTGCAGTTAAAGTTACAAAGGAAGGGGAACATGGAAGACAGAGATACGGAAGCAGGTAATCTCTTATAAAGTCAGAGTATGAGGACCCATCGATTCCAGCTTGATCCTGAGCCTATGATGCCTGGATATTGTTAAGGATGCGGACGGCCAAAGGAAAGAAACCCTTCCTGGACCTAGAAGTCCTGCAGGCTGGGACCGCAAGACGTCGCCCGGATGGTAAGTAGTGGAATAGGGTGTGTCCAGGGTGGGACGGATCCCGGAGTATCTTTCCAGCTCGCGTCTTGATTCTCTGATTGTGCAGTTCCTGTAGGGATGGTAAGGGGGCTCCGATTATTCTTTCTGCCGTCTTTATTGTTCTTTGGAGTCTACCCTTGTCCCTGCTTGTAGCTCCTTCGAACCAGACAGAGAAAGAAAAGCACAGAACAGAACCAATGACTGCATTGAAGAAGAGCACAAGCAACTTTTTCGACAGGCCTGCCTTCTTAAGTTGCCTCAGGAAGAAAAGTCTCTGATGTGCTTTCTTCAGTAGAGCCGTGGTGTTCCTTTCCCAGCAGAGGTTGTCAGAGATTGTCACACCTAAGTATTTCGTCTCCCTTTCTCTCTTGATTTCCACCCCCTTGATGGTCAGGGGTGACAGGGGTGCCGGGTTCTTTCTGAAGTCCACTACCATCTCTTGGGTTTTGGAAGGGTTTATGACCAGGTTGTGTATAGTGCACCAACTGACAAGTTCCTCCACTGATCTTCGGTAGATTTCCTCTTTGCCATTCTTGATCAAACCTATGATGGTTGTGTCATCGGCAAACTTCACAATCTTCACAGAGTTGTCCAAGGAGGTGCAGTCATTGGTGTAAATCGAGAACAGGAGAGGGGACAGAACGCAGCCTTGAGGGGCACCGGTGTTGGTGTGCCTGACACTGGACCGTACTGGACCAAGTCTAACTACTTGGGATCGCTCTGTTAAAAAGCTCCCTGTCCATGCACAGATGTTCTGAGGAATGTTGAGCTTAGACATCTTTTCTACCAGCAGGTTCGGACTTATGGTGTTGAATGCCGAACTGAAATCAACAAAGAGAACTCTGACGTAGGTGTCTGGTTTATCCAAATGCTCGTACGTATAGTGGAGGGCCATGTTCACCGCATCGTCTGAGGATCTGTTTGCCTTGTAGGCAAATTGCATGGGATCCATAAGGCTGCCGGTGGTTGTTTTTAGATATTCCAGCACAATCCTTTCGAATGACTTCATGACCACGGATGTGAGTGCAACTGGCCTGAAGTCATTCATCTCGGTGGCTAAGGGTTTCTTTGGCACTGGTACAATGGTCGATCTTTTGAGACAGTGTGGGACCACGCCCATTTCCAGGGAGGCATTGAAGATCCTTGAAAACACTGGCGATAGCTGGTCCGCACATGACCTGAGGCAGATTGCAGATATTCCATCTGGTCCTGGTGCCTTCTTTATGTTGAGGCCTTTGAGAACTCGTGCAATTTTGTTCTCTGAGACCGAAAGAGTGTTTGTTGTTTGAGAGCCGAGGGAATGAATATTTTGGTTGATTGACAGGAGTGATTGATCTAGTGACTGGGAGGAACTAGCTGCCATGTTTGGAGCTGAATCAAATCTGCAGTAAAAACTATTGAGATCCTCAACCTGTTGCCTGCTAGGGTTCAGTACCAGGGTAGACCCTTTGTAGTTAGTAAGATGTCTGAATCCCTGCCAGGTCTCTCTTGGGTTACTGGAGGAGAACTGCTTTTCCAGTTTCTTAGCATAATCTCTCTTTGCAGCCCTGATCTCCTTGGACAAGGAATTCCTCAATTTCTTGAACATAAGAATGTTCCCATCTCTGTGTGCAGACTCCTTCTGCTTGCGTAACTTCCTTATGTTGTTGGTGAACCATGGCTTGTTGAAATGACCATAGTTCCTGAAGGTTTTGGTTGGTACGATTGTATCTTCGCAAAAGGTGATGTAAGAGAGCACTGAGTCAGTCCATTGCTCTATAGAGTGAGAGTAGAAGACGTCCCAATTGGTACTCTCAAAACAGGCTTGCAGCTCATCGATGGCCTCCTTTGACCAGACCCTGGATCTTCTGGTTTGGGGAGTAACTGACTTCAGCCGTTGCTTGTATAGAGGAAGCAGATGTAGTAAGCAATGATCAGAGTGTCCCAAAGCTGCTGTGGGAACAGCCCTGTATGCACGCTTTATTGTTGTGTAGCATTGGTCCAGAGTGTTGTTCCCTCTTGTAGGGCAAGTGATATGTGGTATGAATTTTGGAAGTTCGAGATTCAGACATGCTTTGTTGAAATCACCCAGAACTATGACAAATGAGTCTGGGAACAACCTTTCGTATCCTGAGATAGCCTCTGATAATGAGCTGAGAGCCATGTTGACGTTGGCCTGAGGGGGAATATACACCCCTATTAGAATAATGCACGAGAACTCCCGAGGAGAGTAAAAGGGTCTGCAGATAAGAGCTAGATGTTCTATGTCGGGTGTACACCTCTTATCTAATGTTTGAGCTTTCCTGACCCATCTATTGTTGGTGTAGAAGCAGATGCCGCCTCCCTTAGCTTTGCCAGTTAATCCATTGGTTAACACGATCATCCACTGCATCACAAGTGACATCTGACACCCCCAGTCAACTGTCGGTTATATCTTATGCTTTGGGTTCAGCTCCACTATTCAGTGAGGACGATCTGACGATCAGCAGCTACTGCCCAGCCAAGAAGGGGAGTAGACACTCACCGCTTCTTCCACTAGGCGGGCAAGTAGTGATGAGGAGAGTGGAGTTGCAAGCGATTTGGCTTCTTAAGCAGACACTGTTGAGGAAGCTGAGGAGGACATCAGTGAGTTTTGAAGGCACTTTTAAAGGCTTGGAGTGATGGAGAGTGACAGATTAGTAACATATTAGTAACATAGTAACATATTAGTAACATAGTAACATATTAGTAACATATTAGTAACGTAGTAACATATTAGTAACATAGTAACACATTAGTAAAATAGTAACACATTCGTAACATAGTAACATATTAGTAACATAGTAACACATTAGTAACATAGTAACACATTAGTAACATAGTAACACATTAGCTGCATAGTAACATATTAGTAACTCAGTAACATATTATTAACATATTTGTAATTTGTAACATATTTGTAATCAGTAACATAGTAACATATTAGTAACATAGTAACATATTAGGCCTCAATTCATCAAGCAGAGACAACAGTATGTGCCCACTCATCCAACGTGCAGAAGCTAAATGTGCTCCTGTATAAGTTGCTGGTGCTGCAGTCCCTCCCTTTTGAGGTGGTGGACCTTTCAGAGAACTGATGGCTTGTGCCGAGCCGAGGTGGAGAGTCCCATGCTGTCATATCTTTGCGAAGAAGGCAGTACCAGCCCTGTACAATTTTGTTGAACAGAAGGTGGGCCAGTCCTTTAGCCTGTCAGTCTGTACCAAAGTGCACGGCAGTGCCTACCTCTGGAGCTGTAACTATGGTCAGGGACAATACATATCCTAAGCACAGTTTAGGTTTGACAAAATGGCCATTTTATCTAGTCATCTGACAGGAGAGGAGTAGCAGGAGCAGCCAGAGGAGCTAGAGGGTTGTGAGGAAGGCGAGACAGAGGACCCAGACACACCATGGCAGTATGCTCCCTCCGAGTCACTTGCAGAAATGGCACGATGCATGCTCATGTCCTTGCGTAGTGACCGCAGAATTGTCTCCATTTGTCAGCGGGATGACTTCTGGCTCTCCACCTTATTAGACCCTCGCTACCGGCACAAAACGGGGCATTTTTTTACACCCACTGAGAGGGAGGACAAACTGACCTACTACAGAGACATTCTACGTAGTCAGTTGGCCGATGCCTATCTGCATGGCCTATGCCATGGTCCATACTGTGATGCCCAGCGGGACACCAGCCTTCTGTAAGCAGGCAACCCCCAATCTCCACCGCCGCTTCTGCCTATAGTCAAGCCCCGGTTTGCTGGGACGCTAGGTACACCTCACCGGACACGGTTGCCCCCAGGTCTTAATAGGCGCAAAGGATGGCTGCTTATGGTGAAGGCCGATGAACCACGAGGGTATCCCGAAGCCGGGGTCGTTCACAGGTAGTCAATCCGGAGGGTGCGTCAGAGTACCGGGATGAGACAGGTGCGTAGTCAGGAGTAGCCAAAGGGTCAAGCCGGGAGGTCAGAGATCGCAGGGTATCCAGAGGGGCAGGCAGGTTAGTGTTCAGACAAAGCAGAAGTCGGTACAGGCAGCAGACAGGAATGGTCGATCAAGCCGGGTCGGAATCAGATAACAACTAACAGAATCACACCCTAATCACAAGCGACCCGCATAGTGAGGCTAATCATGAGCAGCAGAAAGACCTGGAGCAGGCCCTGAACCAGCAGGTACTGTCATACCTTGATATGACCATGCCAATGCACCTTGAGGACCCGCTGGACTTCTGGGCAGCCAAACTTGACTTGTGGCCGCAACTGGCAGAGTTTGCCCTGGGAAAGCTGTCCTGCCCAGCGAGTAGTGTGCCATCTGAGCGGGTGTTTAGTGCGGCGGGGGCCATAGTCATGCCAAGGAGAACTCGTCTGTCCATGAAAAATGTGGAGAGACTCACCTTTGTGAAGATGAATCAGGCATGGTTCAGCCAGGATTTCCAGCCACCAATGGCTGATCCATGGTAGTAGCTGATGCATGGTAGCTCCTTATGCTGCTGCCAACTCCAGGGTGTGTCTTTCAGGCAATATATGGGCTCCCTATGCTGCTGCCAACTCCTGGGTGTGTCTTTCAGGCAATATATGGGCTCCCTATGCTGCTGCTGTCAGCTCATATGTGTGTCTTTCAGGCAATATATGGGCTCCTAATGCTGCTGTTGCTGCCAACTCCAATGTGAGCACTCTTAAAAGACACATGCTAGCATATTTGGGATGCCCCCAGCTAAAGGCAATGGCTGCTGGCAATTTGACAATGTGATTTCTTTACAAAATGCAACCAGTTAATAGACAGGTACTCTTGAAATATTAATGCTAGTGTTTGGGATGCCCCCTCCTCACATACAGAGGTTGGCTCCTTTGATAGTGGAAAAGTGACATTGATTACAAAATCCAACCAGCTAATAGACAGGTAGTCTTGAAATATTTATGCTAGTGTTTGGGATGCCTCCTGTTCACATGCCGAAGTGGCCTCCCTTGATTGTGAAAAAGTGACGTTAATTATAAAATGCAAGCAGTTATTAGACAGGTAGTCTTGAAATATTTATACTAGTGTTTGGGATGCCCAGTGGGCAGGGTTGTTTTACAGCAGACACAAAAACAATAAAAACTGTGCTCTAGTTAGATGTAATCCGCTTTAACACCTGCTTGTGTGTAACAGATAGGGTTAAATGTGCTAATATGGGATGCCCAGTGGTGGGCAGGGGTTTTTACAGCAGACACAAAAACAAATAAAACTGTGCTCTAGTTAGATGAAATCCCCTTTAAGAGCTGCTTGTGTGTAACAGATAGGGTTAAATGTGCTAATATGGGATGCCCAGTGGGCAGGGGTTTTTACAGCAGACACAAAAACAATTAAAACTGTACTCTAGTTAGATGAAATCTCCTTTAAGAGCTGCTTGTGTGTAACAGATAGGGTTAAATGTGCTAATATGGGATGCCCAGTGGGCATGGGTTTTTACAGCAGACACAAAAACAATTTAAAACTGTGCTCTACTTAGATGAAATCCCCTTTAAGAGCTGCTTGTGTGTAACAGATAGGGTTACATGTGCTAATATGGGATGCCCAGGGGGCAGGGGGTTTTACAGCAGACACAAAAACAATTTTAAACTGTGATCTGACTATTAAATCAAATGAAAATAAAAAAAAGCTTTCTCTGTCACTTTATCTGCTGTCCCTGCCTCGATCTTTCCCTGGCTCTCTGTGGCTCTCCCTGGCTCTCTGTCTTTCTCTGTCTTTCCCTGTCTCTACCCAGCTCCGTTCTCGCCGCAATACAACGCTGAAATGCGCACCAGCAAGATGGCCGCCGCTTATATAGTGCTGTGACGTCACCGGGGTTCTTGGCTGCTGATAGGCTGCATGTGACCTTCCATGATACCTTGCCCCAGGGGATATGCCCAGACATGTGCATCCACCATTTTACAATGCCTGTAATTGCAGTAAATGGAGTTTAAAGGAAAAATTTGATTGATCGAATCGCGGGGAAATTTCGGATTCGTTCAGAATAGAATATTTCATGAAATGAACTATATATACGGACTGATATAGCGCAGAGGATGTCACCTGAGATCATGGAGACCTATCAGTTGCCAAGGCACACTAGGAAGCTGGGCACAGAATCTCTAGGATGGCAGAGATAACCAATGAATTAGTAGATAACAACAAGGTTAATTCCAGAAGGCCAAGATTCGCAATACAAAGAGATAAGACAGGCTCGTGGTCAGTAACAGAAAAAGGTTGGCCCAGGTGGCAAACAATCATGGTTGGGCAGATCAAGGTTGGCAATGATAAACACTGAGACTAAATACAAAAGGTAGCCTCGCAAACCGCTGTTACATGCAGGGTGGTCAGGGTTGGGGCTGCTTTTATTTAAGTGTTGACTAATGGAAACAGAGGTACATAAAGGATTCTGGCCACTGGCCACCTAATACCAGGGCCAATTGATCCAGACTACCTTAAGGGCTCAATGACCCAGGAAGATACCATGGTCTAAATGACCCATCCAAACTTGACCCCAGTGATAGAAAAAAAAGAATAATGCAGACAAAAGGGCAAATGAAAAAGTAAGGTAAAAAGCACAGTAGCCCTTCTTGGATGGGGCTGAATAAATAAAAAGTACATATCGAAGCAGCTGCTGCCTGCTGGCTGTGCTGAGTTATTACTATATGCATATCCACCCCGCTTCTCATGTTTAGTTCTGTATGGTGCCAATAATAAACTGTAAAAATGGAGAAAATCCAGATGAGTTGCCTTTTCTTCCTTATTAAGGTGCCCACACATGGAGTATTTGCAACAAATATAGAGTGTCCCCATCTTTGTCTTGGTCACATACTCAAAAAGACTTTTGGTATGTTTACTCCCCTTCTCTGTTTAAAGAGCACCAGAAAGCCAAAAGGGTCTAAATTACTTACCTGGTTGTCAGTACCACACTGCTATTAGACATCACTGTCGCCAGTCAATAGGGTTCACCTGGCATGCATGCGCAGCACTATGCAGAGTGCAAGCATGCCTGATTGGTCAATTGGTTGCAGGGAAGGAGACATGCTGGCCGCAGTTGCAGCATCATATGGAAAACATTGGAAAGTATTAAACCAGAGCTTCAGGCAAAAATAACTGGATGTTTGCTCACCAGCTAACCTACCCAACCATTAACATCGTGATTGCGATGTCCTGCCTGCAAAATTACTTAAAGTGGACCAACACCCAGGGGTGATCGGCCCGGGAATCTATAAGATTCCCGGGCCGATCACCTCCCTCACCGCGGGGCATCCGAGATTGGGATTCCCGTGGGGTGAAACCCCCCCAAAAGCCCCAAAAAACCTTACCTTATCGCCAACGGATCTGCCGCCACCGCCTCCTGCGTGCCCCACTAGCAGTGCGCGCGCCCGCGCCGGCTGTACTTTTTCAGTATGTAGCCAAAGATGGCAGATAGAAAAAAGCATGTTGATATAAAAGTTCTGGCTGCAAGTAGCCAAAAATCACTGAATCATTCTGTTTTAAACAATAAAATAAATAAAAGAATCCCATGCTTGCCTTACTCTGACTGGCCATGGCCTCGATCCTGTCCGATCACAAAGCTTCACTCACCTTTACTCTTGTGCTTTCTATTCTCTGCTGGTGTGGACAGTAGGTTCTCCAGTCAGCTTCAGTTCACATCCCTGCTTCTAGTTATGTGGGGACAGGCTCCCTTATTGATTGGAAGTGGGGGTGGGGGTGAGGTCATATACATTTTTGTTTAGATTGGTTCCAGTGACTTCATACTAATTTTGAGTAAGGTTCAGGTCTGATGAATGAAGCTGGGGTAGAGTTTGGGTAAAGGGAATCATCAGGGTATTTTACACCCCAGGCTTTCATTGAATACGAGATAAAGTTCCTCCTAGGTCAGTTGAAACAGATCTATTGTATTAATTTATCACATGGTGGGCTTTGTGTTGACTATCATGGGATAGAAACAGCCCTTGTGTCTGGGCTGTAATGTGCATGCCGTTATAAAGGAAGCACCAGTTGCCACATGTAGGAATCCATAGCCCATCAGCATTTGAGGAAGAGAGAAAAAACCATTGGAAGAAATGTCCAAACTAGTATTGGGAAAAGGAATAGGAGGAGCCATGAGTTTTTTAGGGCCTCAATCAGCACCTCCTGGGAAGGAAGCATGCTAAACAGTGGGCAGAGTGTGCTGAAGTGATTGACAGCGGGCTGAAGCGTCTCTCTGATTGACACCAGCCAGTGTGACTGGCATCACAGTGATTACTAAAGCAGCCTGTTGGACCTTAAATATATACTGTATTTTAACAAAGACAGCACTCTACTAACAGCTACAAAGGGAGGAGTATAATGTATCTAGAATGGTTGTAGAATAAAGCAAATAGCCCAAAGGATCTGTGTGTAGGAGTGTGTAGTGAGTGTGTGGGCAATATAAAAGGAGAGACTCCTTATATAAACATAAAAATTGTCCCTCTTTCCCACCATAAAGAATGGAAGGTATTCCTCTGCCCTAGAGCATGCAAGAAAGTCTTCATATTCTTTCTTGGGCTGAGGAAAATACTGTATATATGCCCTATAGGCATAAACTATGGCTAAAGACTGTCATCTAGTGGAGAATGTTGCTCATTGTGATTAACCAGAGATAGGTGAATGTGAATTCAGTGGCAGCTGGATTTTCTTGGGGACCTTTGACTTCAGGTTCTGTTTTTCTGTTTTCTTGGGCATTACAATACACAGTTTCTCAGAGAGTAAACAGTGAGAACAAAAACTAATTTATAGAATAATTTTGCCTAGTTACAATAGTGCAGAATAAGAGCCTCTATGGTTCAAGAGGCAGCTGTGATTGTGGGTTGTACATGGGGGGCAATCAAAAAGCAATGATCACAGCTGCCATCTTGGACTGTAGAGGCTCTTATTCTGTGCTCTGTGCTCTTGGTAAATTTAATACACATTGTCTAAATTTTTCAGAGAACCGGGACCCCTGTTAGACACAATATCATTAGGGAGGCTGTGAAGACGAAAGATGTTCTTGATAAAGACTTTCACAAAAGCAGCTGCAGATGGAAGGCCGGACAAGGGAATAAAATGCACCATCTTCGAGAAATGCTCCACGACTACCAGAATCAGATTGTCCCCTTCAGACACCAGTAGTTCAATGCTAAAATCTATGATGATGTTTGACCATGGGTGGTTAGGGAAAGGAAGAGGTTGCCTCAGACCAGCCGGACAGAAGCACTGAGTTTTGCAAATGGTTCTGGAACAAAAATCCTGTCTTTGAATAGAAAAAGTCCATCCTTAAAGTGAACCAAAACCCGATCCATTCCTTCCCCCGCGGCTCATCCAAAATCGTGGTGCCCCGCTTTGTGAAACCCCTCAGGTCCCCTGCTACACTTACCTTAATCTCAGTCCAACGGCGAATGCATCCCGCTATCCCTCTAGCAGGGCGTGTGCCCGCGATGGCCATTTGTGAATGACGTCGTTTAGACGTGCATAGCTCAGTGGCTCCGAGCATGCTGATTGGACGAGCAGCCGCGTTTGCGCCGTAGGACCGCGGTGAGGTGAGTTGACGCCAGCGATCTGGGGGGTTTCACATAGCGGGATAAAATTGGGTTACTGTCTTGTAACTTCCTGGAGACCAGGTCGATGTAGATACAGGCAGCTGCCAGCAATACTGCCTGTGGCCTCCCCAGAAACTCAGCAGGAAAGAGCGGAGTGTCATGTGTGCAGATAATGCAGAATCAGGAACACCAGGCAGAAACTGTTGAAGATCTGCAAGGCAATAGGGAGTTAAAGCTGACTGTAACTGAGGGAAGCCATCGGGGAGTAACTGGTAGAGTGCTGCACCATGTGCTGATTTTAGCATGAGGAGTCTGCCGATATATATGGCTTCCGCCAGAGTCTTCCGCAAAAAAGGGTCAGTTTGTGCTGCAAAAAAGTTGGGGTCCCACTACTGTTGCCAGTGGCCATTGAGCCCAATCTGAGTTTTGAGGGAAGCTGATGCAGGGAAATCAGAGTCCAGAGCCAGGGAAAGCCATAATCAATTTTTGTCAAGTTTCAGGTATGGTACAATGATGCCATGGGACTTGATCATAGGTTGATTTGTTGTCTTTTATGATGCTTATTGTTAACCATGCTCCACTTCATTTTCTTCTCTAATATTAGAGAAGGATATATAATTTTTTGTTTTCATGACACCGCAATTGTAATTCTAGCTGCTAGTAATATATATGAGATCAATTTAATCTCTAGGGATATTTGGGATTTTGCTATTCAGCAATTAATGTCTTGGCGAGAGTTGAATTTTGAGGTTGTACTTTTTTCAATCATGTTTGAAACCTATTGCCAGAAGCTTAACTCTAGCGAGTACACTTTGTATGCTACATGCTTCCCACTTTACCACAGGCTTGGAGGCACAATGGTGAACTGTTAGTTAAGGCCCCAGCCATCCTAGCAGGGATAATGTACAAGCTTAGAGAAAGGTTATAATTTGCTTCTATCCGGCTTCGTTTATGAAACATTTCATTGGTCTATTCATGATCAGTAAGGGGTTTCAGATCCGGGCTGAAGCTAGAATAAGTTATTAGATAAGGATTTAGGCAATGACAAAAAACAGTAGATAATGTCCCCGGTAAATGTACAATAGATGCAATAACTGAAAGTATCCTATATGACACAATCAAAAAACACTTTACACACAGAATTTCTATTAAATTCATCATATGCTAAGCCAAATATAACCGTAACAGTAAAACAGTAATCAAACTTAAATTGCAGAACAAAGACAAATATCCAAAAATACTGTACTTGGATCTTTTTGTTTTTTGTGGCATGCAGGCTACTAGATGCACTTTGAGTTTGATTATTATTATATATTGCCATGAATGTCATAGAAATTCAATATGTGTAAATGTGTATTGCTTTGTGTCAAATAGGATGTTTTTAGTATTTATATATATATAGTATTTATATATATAAATTTAAAAAACTTTTGGGCCACATGGCTACATTAACTACAGTTGAGGGTGTTTATTTTTCTAATAAAATTTTATATTTTTATTAGATTCATATTTTTATTTTTAAACATTAGAAGTATGTTTTTTTTTGGATCAGGGTGTTTTTGGTAATGGTAATATGGATGATGCTGATACAGGGGCTGTGTCAGTTTGGCTTATTAACAGGCTTTTGCGGATAACATTTTTTTAGCTTAAACCTCTAGGTCTATGTGTGCCTCATTTTGTTTCTAACAAGGGTAACTATTTGATCGAATGGCCTAGGGGAATGCTGTTGAGAGGTCAGGATCTCTTACATGAAAATGGAGGTGTACTACTGTAAACTCTGTTTCACCCAAAATGTTCAGAGCAGGTCAAGGTTGGCCTCTGAAATCAGAATTATTTTTGATTCTTCTAAATTAAAAAAAAGTATTTGGCCATGGAGAACTTTAGTTGGGGGTGAAGAAGGGTGAAATCCAGGCCAGGAGTGAGAGCAGAAGATTGGGAGCATCAGAAAAGACACTGGTTTTCTTTATTGCATGACACGGCCTGCTTCAGAATTCATAACAGTTGGGTTATTCCGCCACAAGGTGGTGCAGTGGTACTGCAGAAAAGCTGTGGCATGTCCTGGCTTCCTATAAAAACGGGCTTAACCATAGAGTTCCCCAGTGTTCTCTCTGCAGTGCGGCGAGTAGTCATATCTGTGGTGTTTTTACTTTTTTGCTGTGTTTTCTGGTGTTTTTAGCTGCCGTGCCGCTTTGTACTGCGTTCCACGGCTGTGGGCGCTATAACCTGAGGTAATTTTGCTTTGTCATGGCGCCGGCCGGGTCACGCGAGAGCAGTTTTTCATGCTCTTCAGAGGGTGGGGCCGGATGATGACGCGTATAGCGTCGTTCACCTCGCGGTCCGCCCCTCGAGGTACCTCTGCCGGCGCCATTTTGGACGAGCTGCGCGTCTGGATTCTCCCTTTTTGGCTGCAGTGCTGCTTCCTCCGGCAGTCGCCTTATCCAGCGGTCTGTGCCTGTGTCTTTGGTCCGTGAGTCCCCCTTGGGAGGTATTTTATTGAATCAGGGTGTGTTTGCTGCGGGATGCTCATGTGTGTTTTTACTTATGTCTTTCAGGCGGGATACCATTGGGTTGTGGTTTCTCCCGGCTCCACTCCTTCCTCCCCCTCATTCCCCCTTTATTAACTTCTGGGGGCATCCCGTGGGAGGGCATCCTGGGTGGCTTCTGTATTAAGTCTGTACCCACTGCTGGCCTATTGCACCTGTGCTAATCACCATATGGAGGCTTCTGGGGATAGCGTGCTTGGGGGTCCTTTGGGGCAAGCACGGCTGTGTTCCATGTGTGGGGTATCCCCTGTGAGTAACAGTGTCACAGTGTGGGTGCCGTGTGCTGAAAGTGTCCTTGCGCTTCAAGCTGGTTTGCCTGCTTCGCTTCCCAGCTCTGCGCCTCACTCGGCTTCACCTACTCCGCCGCTCCTGCAATTTGGCCCCAGTGAGGGGAATGTTGGCAGGGAGTCACATTTTGATTTGGCTCTGCGGGTGGCTAACATTGAAAAGCAGCTTGCCAGGAATGCTCCTAGGAAGGCCTCTGGCAAGAAGAGACACCTGGACCCCAGGTCTTCTCCCCTTACTGAAATGTATGTGGGGATTGATGAGCTTGGTAACTGTCACCCCCTTGAGATGGGGGAGCTCTCTTAGGACTCTGACTCCTCTGGGAACCAGCAGGAGGGTTGCGATAGTGACCCTGGGTCTGCGTCCGGAGAGGAATCATGGTACCCTGAGGACACTGATAATCTGCTGTCACATATTTTTGAAATTTGGCACATTGTTCCCCCTGAGGTAGCTAAAAGAAAGCAGGGGGGGCTTTTTCGCCCTGGTAAAGAGCAGCTAGAGTTCCCTGAGCAGGAACATTTTACCACCTTGGTGATAAAAGAATGGGAACGTCCTAACAAGTTGCCTGCGGTGCCCAAGGGCTTGGATAAAAGGTATCCCTTTCCCGTTGATCTTGTTAAGAGGTGGTCATTTCCCCCTGAAGTAGACACTCCCGTGCTAGGCTTGCCCAATACTTCGGTCATGCCTTCCCCTGACACTACTACTCTGAGGGATGGAGAGGACCGGCGCAGGATCAAGTGGCCTGCCATACTTTTACCTGTGTGGGGGCTGGCTTGCGCCCTGTATGTGCTGCCGCCATTACTGCTATTGCCCTTAAGAAACTGCTTAAGCGTCTCATTGATGGCACAACAGCCGGTAGTGTGGGGGAGGAATGTAGGACTCTCTTACTTTGCTCTGATTTTGTGGCCTTTATCCTTACTGCTATGTATGATGCTGTGCGGCTGTGTGGAAGGACCTCTGCGCTCTTGGTGGCCATGCGCCGCTCTGTCTGGTTTGCGACAGTGGGCAGCTGACGCTGCGGCTAAGAAAGCTCTCACTGGCCTCCCCTTCATGGGGCTGCGGCTGTTTGGAGAATGTCTTGATGTTCTGGCCAAGGATGGAAGGCTGCCTCAGTGTAGGAGGCAGTCTCGGCCCTTTCGGGGGTCCTCTGCCCCCCTCCCTTCCTTTTGTATTCCCAGAGGGGGCCGTGGCTCCCTCCTCTCCAGTGGTCGCAGAGATTCGTAGGGCCGTGGCAGAACCCGTGGTCGTCCCGGGCTCTCCTGGAATCCTAAGTCCAAACCCTCTCCCAAGCCCCCTCAGGCATGAAGGGGCGCCCTCACCCATCCGGGTGGGGGGACAGCTTCGGCTCTTTGCTCACGTCTGGAGGCTTCACGTTTCAGACCGGTGGATTCAGGAGGTAGTGTCCTCCGGTTACAAGTCCACTCAGGGATTGCTTCTGGCTGTTCATTGCCTGTTAGAGTCCGGAGTCATTTGTTTGGTGCCTCATCAAGAAAGAGGTCAGGGGTACTATTCCAATCTTTTCACGGTCCCCAAAAAGGACGGCTCTCTGAGGCCCATTCTGGATCTGAAGGGCCTCAACAAATTTGTCAGATTCAGGCACTTTCGCATGGAGACGCTGCGCTCTGCTGTCAGTACCCTACGCCCAGGCGACTTCATGGCCACTGTGGACATCAAGGATGCTTATCTTCATGTGCCTATCTTCCCAGGTTATCAGAGATTTCTAAGGTTCGAGCTGCAGGGTCAGCATTACCAGTTTGTGGCTCTACCCTTCGGTATCACCTCGGCACCTCGGGTGTTCACCAAGGTACTGGCGGGAGTGATGGCTCTGCCAAGGAACAAGGGCATCCGCATCATTCCTTACCTGGACGACATCCTGATTGTGGCTCAGTCCTTTCCTCAGGCCGAGCGGGACACTCAAATAGTGACATACACTCTGGAGTCTTTCGGCTGGGTGATCAATTATCTAAAATCTTCTCTGTCCCCGTAATTGGTGAGGACCTTTCTGGGCATGACGCTGGATACCTCTTAGGTCAATGTGTTCCTTCCTCAGCAGAAGGTGGAAGGTCTTCAGCTGCAGGCTCGGGCTCTGCTGTCGTGTGCTCATCCCTCCATCCGTCAGGGGATGCAGTTGGTGGGCCTGATGGTGTCCTGCTTCGAGGCAGTCCCCTTTGCTCAGTTTCACATGAGACCTCTCCAGTTGCACCTCTTGTCTGTTTGGGATCGGGACCCTGGATCAGAAATTTGTTCTGTCTCCCCTGGCTGGACAGTCTCTCTCGTGGTGACTGGACTCAAGGAACCTTCTGGGGGCAGGTCCTTCCTGCCCCCGTGCTGGGAAGCGGTCCCCACGGATGCCAGCCTGGCCGGCTGGGGAGGCTTCTGGAAGTCCCTGAGGTTCTAGGGTTGGTGGGGCCAACAAGAGGCCTATGCTTCCATCAACGTCCTGGAACTGAGGGCGATCAGGTTGGTTCTTTCTCGCCTATCCACTCACCTCCGGGGTCAGGCTGTTCAGATTCGCTCAGACAACCAGACGGCGGTTGCCTACATCAACCATCAGGAAGGGACTTGGAGCAAGCGAGCCTTCAAGGAAGTGTCCCTGATTCTGTCTTGGGTGGAACAGCATGTTCCCTGCATCTCAGCGGTCTACATCCCAGGGGTGGAGAACCAGGTAGTGGACTCCCTGAGCAGGGGAACGTCTCGTTTGGGAGAGTGGTCTCTCAACAACCAGGTGTTTCTCTCCCTCTGTCACCGCTGGGGTCAGCCAGACGTGGACCTGTTTGCGTCCCGTCACAATCACAAATTTCCCAGATTTGTCTCTCTGTCTCAGGATCCTCTGGCCTTCGCCACGGATGCCTTGGCAATACCTTGGATGGAGTTCCAGCTTCTCTATGTGTTCCCCCCGTTTCCTCTCCTGGGCAGGGTCATGCGCAAGATAGCCCAGGAGCGAGTACCAGATATACTAGCGGCCCCTTGTTGGCCAAGAAGAGTTTGGTTCGCAGATGTCGTGCGGTTGGCAGTAGACCAGCACGTCTTGCCCAAGGATCCAGATCTTCTCACCCAGGGGCAGCTACGCCATTCCAATTTACAAACTCTGGCTTTAACGGCTTGGCTGCTGAAACCTCCATATTGATGGAAAAGGGTTGCCTGCTTCTGTTGTTGATACAATAATTCGGGCTAGGAAGCCCAGAAGTTTCTGAACTAGCGGCACTTTCCATCAAACCTCCTTATTTTGAGAGGCATCAGGATAAGGTGGTGTTTCGGCTCAAGCCGGACTTCCTGCCAAAGGTTGTGTCTGCCTTTCATCTTAATCAGGACATTGTCTTGCCTTCATTGTGTCCAAATCCTGCTAATTCCAAGGAGCAGACTCTGCATTCCCTAGATGTGGTCAGGGCTCTGAAGTTTTATTTGGTCGCCACTGAGCCTTTCAGGAAGTCTGATGCTCTTTTTGTTCTCACTTCTGGACCTAGAAAGGGTTTGCCTCCGGCTAAACCACTATCAGCAAGTGGATCCGTCAGGCGGTGGTTCAAGCCTATTCTGCTAGAGGAAAGGAACCTCCCTTTAGGATTACTGCTCATTCTACTCGTGCTATTGGTGCCTCTTGGGCTTTTCAGCACCAAGCTTCTGTTGAACAAGTTTGCAAGGCTGCTACTTGGTCTTCAGTTTATACTGTTTCTAAGTTTTACAAAGTTGATGTTAAGGCCTCAGCTGATGCTGCTTTTGGCCGCAAGGTGCTTCAGGTGGTAGTGACTTGAACTACTGGCCGTTACTCTTTGGGGATCCCACCCTACTCTGGACACTGTTTCTGGATGCCCTAACTGTTATGAATACCGAAGCGGGCCGTGCCATGCAATAAAAAAAAAGCAATTCTGTGAGTACTCAGGTGAATTGCTTTTGTTCTTGCATGGCACGGCCTGCTTCGCCCCACCCTTGTTATCGTTGCACTTGGTTGCCTCTTTCGGGTGATTGTTCCAAGTCAATTGGGGTCTTTTACCTTTTTCACATTTTTTACTTATTCTCTCCCGGATTCTTGTCTCACTGCTTATCTACACTGGGAAACTCTATGGTTAAGCCCATTTTTATAGGGAGCCGGGACAAGCCACAGCTTTTCTGCAGTACCACTGCGCCACTTTGTGGCGGAATAACCCAACTGTTATGAATACCGAAGCAGGCCGTGCCATGCAAGAACAAAAACAATTCTACAGGTGATTACTCACAGAATTGTTTTTTTATTTGTCAGCCTTATCTGCCTCAATTATCAAACCGCAAACTTTGTGCAACAGCTAAAATTCTTTAGCCTGATTTCCCGGTGATTCACATTACTGAGTGCTGTGCTGAGTGCTGTCATTACACCGAAATTTAAACTAAAATATTTAAAGCCTTTAGAGAAGAGGAGTCAGGATCATCCTGTGGTTATATGGGGTTTCAGAAGTTTTTCTTTCTATCTCTGTGTCCTTCTTAATTAAAAATCCTTAAAGCGCACCAACACCCTCCCCTGATCGGCCCGGGAATCTATAAGATTCCCGGACCGATCAGCTCCCTGACTGCGGGGCACCCCGATCGCCGAAAATCCTACCTGATCCTCGTTCCAGCGGCGCATGCGCGGGCCGCTGCCACCTCCCGCGCGTCCCTCTAGCAGGGCGTGCACCCTGTAAGAGGGACGCGCGGGAGGCGGCGGCGTCCGGTGCTCAGCTTGTCCGTCGCTGCCTCTCCTTGTCCGTCGGAGGCGATTGGAAGAGCGAGTCACATGGGAGCGGGGTCAGGTGAGTTTTTGGGGCTTTCTGGGGGGTTTCACACAGCGGGGCACCCACGATCGGGGTGCCCCATGGATGTGGACCAATACCCAGGATAGTCAAAATCCTGGGTGTTGGTCCACTTTAACCAAGAGGACTGATGTATTATACATTTCCAGCCAGTGACAAGTTTTTTTCTTTTGCAGCAACATAGTCTGTTGGTAGGTTAAACATTTAATGCTTCATTTTGTTCTGGAAACCAACAAAACAATTTACCTTCCGTTGCGGGGTACAGAAAAGAGCTGCACATATTTGGCAGCCACACCTACTGCGTTAAGAAAAGTGCTGCAGTGCAGTGTGCAGCTAATTTCTGGTCCCCTTCATAACTGATTATTATTAATATTATATGTTTGGGGCTCATTGACAATGGCAGTAAGTGCGTTGGTGTTTTTGCAAACCTGGAACCAACCTGGCACAGATCACCAACTTGTTTATTCCATGATAAGTCTATGGCAGCCCTGCTGTTGAACATTGAACGTTATGTACATGAAGCATTTCAGGGATGTAGTTACAGTATAATGATACGATGTTGAATAGATATAATGAGATATTGGATTTTAGAACCAATTCTAATAAAGGATGACACGTCTTTATTATAAAACTTAGTAGTAGGAATGGAAGTAGACTTTAGATCGTTCATGGGAAGCATACTTCAAACCAAATTACAGGCAGGGGTAGGGTTTGGCTCAGAGTATGATGACCAAGACTGTACTAACAACGCCCTCTGTCTCAAGTCTGTCTCAAAGAAAGCAAAACCAACTTATTTTTGCTCTGTCTGTTAGGAAAGGTCTGGATCCCTCGCCACAGTACCCCTTAGCCTTGCAGGCCTTCCTGCATTACAGACCTGCTGCCCTGTTCTCCTGAAACTCCTGTACCCGATTCTGTTCCTACTCTTCCTGCTTCTTGTTTAGTTCCTGTCTGGTGCACAGTCCTTCCTGACCATCCTCTCTTTCTGGCCTTTCAGGTACTTGGTAGCCCTGTCTGTGGAGCCTGTAAATACTGTATATATTGTATTGATGTGGTGTGGGGTTAGGTTTGTAGTTATATGTCTGTCTGGTTTTCAATGCTTCTTGTTCGGTCTTGTATATATCTTTGGATTGTATCTATTTCTGGCTGTGTGCTGTGTTTGTATTAAAGCAGACCAAAACCCACCGAACCTGCCCATAGTCCCTGCCAATACTCCCTTCTTAGGGTGTAGAACTAGAAATGGATAATTTTGTTTTTGAATAGTCCTGGAACACTGATTTTATGCTGTTCCTCTCTAAAAGATGGCAGGCGATCAGTCATTGCATTTGGTGTGCCAATGACATAATTGCCACACACAACAACGCAATGAATGGAGGAAGCGGAGCTTTACAGCTCAAACAAGGGATCATTATCAATTATCTGGGATTAGGAGCACTAAAGATTAGAAAAGGGTGCTCATCATGGGGAGAGCAATTCAGGGGATGCAAGTTAAAATGTGGGTTTTGGACCGCTTTAGGTGTAGGTGCAGGGTCATTGTATATAGTTGTGTTTGCTGTGCTGTATTTTCACCCTCTCACAATAAATCACCATTTAGTTACACCAGTTCGGCCTCAGTGTCTATCACTTGCTGGTCCCACCTTGCAGATCCATGACAGTATACTTGAGCCAATAAATATGGCCAGCAACAGCACTGAGAGGTCTCCTGCTGACTTAGATTACTATGGGGGTTATTTTAGAAGGGATAGTGCCAGGTAGTGCCACGTAGCGACAGGCAGCAACGGCGGGCGCTGTACACAAAACCACATTTATGAAAGTGAATCTGGTGAGCGACTGTAACAGCGCCATGTAGCGTCCGATGTATTATTACAGGTGGCTCAGCGTATAGCACCAGCGCTCTAGGTTCCAGAGCGCCAGGTATTACCTTTCGCTCAGTGTAGTTCTCCCATACATTTCAATGGCCATTAATTTGCTTGTCTTTAAACAGCGTGTTTGACGATTTTTTTTTGTTTTTTTTTTTTGCTCAGATCATGATGTCACCTCTCCTGGCTGCAAACAAACACTTTTAGAAACTTTTTTGACTTTTTAAATTTTTATGCAGAATTGTCATTATATGTCTGGCACTAAAGTGTTAATGTCACAGTGTTCAAACAATGTCATTCCATGTTGCAGGTGTATATGTGTTCAAAAACTGCCTTATATCACACCGCATCTGCCACTCTATGCTATAGCGACCAGATTTAGAGCACCAGCGCTGTGTGTGTTTCCTTTTTTAATAAGTATGGAGCACTGAGAGTCGGTCTCACTGACCTGGCGCTACCTCTTGCGCGCTGCAACGCTGTACTGGTGTTAGAGCCCCCAACATACATCACTTTCATCAATGCCGGCCAGGTTACTACAGCGACTGTGGTGCTATGTTACAGCGCCCGATACCCACTTACAGCGTCTACTAGCGGTCGCTCTAAGTGCCGCTATACAGACGTTCATCTGCCGATACCTGGCGTTAGTAATGAATCAGCCTCCACGTTTATTTAGCTGAGGAAGAGATACCTGCATTCAGGAGCGGACTGGGGTTGATAAACGGCCCGGGACTTTTTTGGTCACACCGCCCCTTCTGCAGTGTGTCTGGCCCCATATAATACACCTCCCCCCAATAATAAGCGGTGTGTAGAATCCCCCAATCACCCCTTAAAGAGCAATCAGGCAAAAAATCCCCCCAAACCACAACATAAACAGTGCAGTAGAGAATCCCCCCAAATAACCCCATTATTATGCTCCCCCCATTTTAATCCTATACAAGTTTACAAATCATTTTTGCCCAAAAGTGGACCAAATCCTGGGATTTTCACTATTGGGATAGTGGTCCACCTCCCCGGGGCATCCCAACCCAGGGTGCTGTGTGAAACCCATCATGGCCAACCCTGGAATCTAACTGATTCCATAGCTAACCACTAGCCTTCCCCAGGGCATAGAAAGCATTGGGAAGTGGGGGTGGGGCTGATAGGGAGCTTTTGTTGGCACAAGAAAACCTCTCTCTCATCTGCTGCTGTCCTCCTCTCCAGTCCTGCTCATGTGGCCTATGACACAGGCCATAAAGTAGAGGTGAGTGGATGGCGGCACCTGGGACCGGGAGCAAGAGCGTGTGCAACCCTGTGTTGCCCCTTGTGTACAGCGGCAGCGGCTAAGGTTGCCACCTTTCCCAGCATAAAATAACGACCAATTTGGGCATGGTTATGTAGGAAAGTGCCAACTAGGAATTTTGGTGCCCTTTACAGCCACAATGTCTGAACCACTTAGAAAAAAAAAAGAAGAGAAAGCAAAAGAGAAATAGCCAAAAAGAAAAAAAAAGAATACTGGTAGAAGGAGAGAAAACAGAGGGAAAGTGTGAGGAGAGAGAAAAAGGGAGAAGTAAATAGAGAGAGGAGAGAGAGGGCAGATGATGGGGGACAGAGAAAAAGAGAGTGAGAGAAGACAATGAAAGAAAGCTGAAAGTGAGGAGGAATGCAACAAAGGAAATGGGAAGTGAAAAGCAAAAAAATTAGATGAAAACAGAAAGTGAGAAAGAGAGGTAAGAACAACATAAGTGCATGAAACAAAGAGCAGAGTAATTAAAAAAGGGAGAAAGAAAGATATAAACAAAAGAGGTATAAAGAAAAAAGTAAGAAAGAGAAGAAAAGTGGAGGGAAAGCTGGGAGAAGAAGGAAGGTGTGAAAAGGAAGGTAAAGAAAGTGTAATAGAGAGTGAAAGAAGAAAGAGGGAAGGAAGCCATAAAGGAGTTAAGGGAAAGAGAGCTAATAAGAAAGAAATAAAAAAAAATGGAAAAGTGAGAAGAAAAGAAAAAGGTGAGACAGGAATAAAGACAAAGACAGAGTCTGGTCACCAAATGGGACCGCAGGCAGGTACACAGAAGCTCAGCATGTCTGATCTCTAACCTGTATAGAGGGTATAGGACAGGCTCCCTCTTCGGCCATGGGCCTTGTTGTCAATGCTGAGGATGATATGGAGCAGAGCCTGGAGAATGAGGCAGGGAGGTCACGGACTGCAGGCACCGCATCGCTTTAACTGGCCAGGTCGTGACACCATTCATCGGCACTTGTCAGAGAGAAATAGAAGGGGGAGGCACAGCATACCTCACAGCAGGCGGAGAGGAGCCAACACAGCAAACAAATAAACATACAGACCGCTTCCTGAGAAGATCCAGATTTAAGAAACATAGTTCTGAAAGACTATGGTTTATTTTCTGTATGTTAGAGTAACGCTTTAACGACCTCGGAACAGCAGACTTCAAAACCTGGCCAGGTAAGAGACAGCTTTTATGTACTCTTATACTCTGCTCTTCCCCTGTGAGGCATCAGCGGGTCCGTTCTAAAGTGAGATAGGCATAGCCAGCCTCTGCGAAAGAGGGTCATTTTAAAGAATCCTAAGGCGCTTCTGTTGTCTGTATTTGTTTTGTTTGTCCATGTCTTGTCTGTCTGTTCCCTTAAGAATTTGTTATTTTTGAGAGTGTGATAAAAACTTTATGAGCCTGGCAGTTAGTTAAAAGCTTTGGACGGTCATTAGACGCCCCACCCCACTGGCGATGGGAAACCCGCTATAACCCAGTGACGGTGAACGCAAGTGGTGACCAGAAGAAGTTTTAGAGAGGAAAATACACTGTATGGTTTTATAACTCATTTAGGCGTGAGTCAGCTGTTGTGTTGATGGGTATTGACGGCACCTTCACGGCGCATGCCAGCAGATCTCGACAGCGTTGATTTATGATTACCACAGTTCCCAGGCTTAGTTAGAAGACCAGGACTAGTCGATAGGTGATTTCAGAAAATTAAAGCCAATATTACTGGGATGGGAATAAGATACAATTAGTGTATCTAGGACTGTCACTTACCCATATGATAGGTGATGTGTTGTTTGTGATCCTAATTGTTTGTCTTGGATTATGTGTTGCTATTTGGTTAGCGTGTAGGATCACTAGACATTACCAGGAGAGACCCAGAGAGGTACTCCAGTTCCTAGTTCCTTAGGAGGAAGCCAAAGAAGGCTAGCCCACGGAGAGATTAGACCCCAATACGGTACCTAAGGCCGGTTGCTAGGAAGATGGGAAAAGAACAGTCCAAAGAGATACCCCAGGAAGAGAAGTGGCAGACGTTAGAAGAAATCACAAAAGAAAGGTGTGGCGCAGATGCCGCCAAAGAACTAAGAAAAATCTGGAAGGAATTTAAGTTAACACACAAATGGCAATTAGATTTAGGGAAGTGGGAACAGATAGCTAAAGGGAAACATGGAATTATTTTTGACAAAGGATGTGCTCTGAAACTTTCAAGTTTAGCAGAAAAGGAAGGCTGGACGTACAGTCCACATAGGAAACAATGGAATACTACACCATTGCTTCATCCCCAAGTAGACCCCATACCTGATGTTCCAACAAACCCAGTATCGCCACCCCCATATGAAAAGACAGTAAAGAAAGAAACTAGTAAGTTGTATCCTAAGCTCCCATTAGCCAGTAACGGTACGTATGGTCCAGACCCCGGCATTGATGAGGAAGATAGTGGCTTATGGCAATGCTGGTGTGGAATGATTAACAAGGGTTGGGATAAAATGTGTACCCAATGTAAAGTCAGGGAAAAGGATGAGGTAGTCAATAGTAATGATAACTGGAAATGTAGAAACTGCGGTTGTAGAGGGATGGATATAACACAGACCGAATGTAATGTTTGTGGAGCAGACCAATAAGGTGGGGATCCAGGTGAGAGAATAAATGGAGTTTGTACAAGAAAGAAAAATGTCAATATAGTTACTGAAAAATCTTGGACTTCTGAACATTGTATGACTTATGGCATCCCAAATAATGTCACACATTGTCCAAGATGCAAAACTTATATGCTTGCAGGACCCCCTCCTAGAGCCAATAAATTAGTTGCACCTGTCTTCACTCATACTAGACAAATTCCAGACGCTGCAAATGCAGGAGCTTTCATATCACAGGAGACTCCTTATAAACCTTGGACTCCAGCTGAATGTATGGCTTTACTACAAAATGCGCCTGATCCTCTCACTTGCCCCTCCAGATTTGGCAGATATGTTGTCCAAATGATGGAATCCCATAATGCCACTTGGTTAGATGGAGAGGATCTCTGTAGAATGAAAATGTCTCCTACTATGTTTCATCAATTTACTGATTATATGAGAACACATAGACCACAAAATATTAGGATAGGGGACAGTAGGAATGATTTTATACAACATTTTACAGCTTTTTGTACAGAAAAACAACAGCTGAGAGGCACAACTGCAGCAGGCGTACAAGGACCAACACAGTCAGTCACTGATTTTTATTTGACACTTGAACAAACATACGAAGGTCTAGATGTCACAACAATAGCGGTTCAAAGGTTATTTGTTAGAGCCTATATTGATGGTCTAAAACCGGCAATTAAGGAAAAGCTTAAAGCTTCCACCCCAGACTGGAGAACTAACCACACCATGGCACAATTATTGGCTAAAGCACAAGGCATAGAAATGGACTTGCAGGAAAAGCCCAAGGTGCGCATGGTGGCTCAGGTCACTACAGAATCTAGACCTAAGCAGGGAACTTTTCAAGGAAAAATTTTAAAATGTTATTATTGTGACAAACCGGTGGTCATATTAAGAGGAATTGTAGAAAGTTTGCTGCCGATCAAGGAACAGCCCCCAATAAGTCAGAATCTAAAAGTAAAGAACAAGACTGACTATCGGCAGTATCATTCACAGTACCAGCCAAAACACCCATAATACCGATTGAAATTGATGGCAAAACAGTTGAATTTTTGATTGATACGGCCGCGACTAAATCTGTCATTAGTAATAAAGTTTTAAGTAAGAAACAGCAGTCTGAAGCCCAAACTATAGCTTCAGGTTTCGATGGTCTGCCTAAAGTTATGCCCATATCTAAACCACTAGAGGGCAGGCTTGGTCCACACATGTTTATCTCTAAATTTTTAGTCTGTGATTCAGCACCTTACAATTTATTGGGTGTAGATAACTTAACTAAACTTCAAGCAAAAATTGATTTTCAAGAAGATGGTCAAGTTGTTCTAACTTTGCCTGACCATCCTGATGATTTAGAATATTGTATGCAAATACAAGCTCTATATTGATTTTGATTTTGAACTCACTAATGTACTTACAGAGAATGATCAAGACTTACTAAGAACTGTACCTGACCATTTATGGTCTAAGTCAGGGTCTGATATAGGACTTCTCCCTGTCTCACCAGTAGAGGTCCATATCAAACCAGGATCTACCCTACCACAGCTTAAGCAGTACCCTTTGAGTGCTGCTCAAGAACAAGCTATAGGAGAACAAATTGACGAGCTTTTGGCCAAGGGTGCTTTGATTCAGATGCAATCAGGGGCTAATACTCCTTTGTATCCAGTCAGGAAAAAGGTTTTGGAACCAGGACAACCTGTGAAATACAGGATGGTACAAGATCTTAGAGCCATTAATAACATTTTGGCTCCAATGACACCAGTGGTTCCAAATCCTCATACATTGCTTTCTCGAATACCGAGTACAAGCATGTATTTTTCTTGCATGGATCTAACGGGAGCTTTCTTTTCGGTCCCTTTAGCGCCTGAATGTTACCACCTTTTTGCCTTTAGATTTAAGTCTAAGACTTTTTGCTGGAGACGTTTACCCCAAGGAATGTCTCATTCGCCCACCTTGTATTCCTTGGCCCTAGAATCAGTCTTGGCAGGATGAAAACCACCAATAGATTGTGTGCTTCTCCAATATGTAGACGATTTGCTTCTTTGCTGCCCAGACAAAACCACATGTGAGGAGGGTACTTTGTCTCTTCTTACATTTCTGGCTGAGAATGGATGCAAGGCTAGCAAAGAAAAGCTACAATTCTGCCAAACACAAGTTACCTTTCTAGGTCACTGCATTTCACAAGGCACTAGACACCTTACTAAAGACAGAGGGGAAATAGTCAGGAACATGTCACCTCCTAAGACACATAAACAGTTAAGAGCCTTTCTAGGACTCATTTCTTATTGTAGACAGTGGATTATGCATGCCAGTTCACTTATGCAACCACTGTATGATTGTGTCAAAGTTACACCTTTTAGTCTGACCCCTGAAGCGCAGGATGCTTTTGAACAACTTAAACTTGCAGTCACACAAGCACCAGCTTTAGGTCTTCCTGATTATTCCAAGCCATTTACACTCATGGCTACTGAAATACAAGGACATGCTACTGGAGTTTTAATGCAGGCACATGGCACAAAACAAAGACCTATTGCTTATTATTTGGCTCGCTTAGACCCCGTAGCGAGAGGTTCCCCCTCTTGTGTTAAAGCTGTAGCAGCAGTTTCTCTATTGGTAGACAAAACTTCTGAAATTGTACTTGATAATGAATTAGCTGTGTCTACCAATCACGACATTCATGGGATATTATCACAGGTAAATCCCAAACACCTGTCAATGGCTAGACAGCTTAGGCTGCAGTGTACCCTTTTACTACCCCCAACAATTAAGTTTCAAAGATGTACTTCTCTGAATCTGGCGACTTTGTTACCAATTTCTTCAGATTCTGAAGGGGGGAGTAATAGTGAAGATTTTGAGATTTTTTTAGAATTTGAACATACTGAAGACACACATGACTGCATTGAACTTATGAAGCAAGAAACAATGGGTTTACCACATGTGCATGATACACCTCTAGAAAACCCAGAATTTGAATTTTTTGTAGATGGCAGCAGATATGCTGATGAAAAAGGACAGTTTCATACAGGTTATGCAATAGTAACTGAACATGAAGTGGTAGAAGCTGAACCATTACCACCTCATATGTCTGCTCAGGAAGCAGAACCTACAGCCCTCTCTAGGGCATTAATGCTGCTAAAAGACACTACAGGCACAATCTGGACAGACTCCGCCTATTCTTGGGGTATTGCCCACGATTACGCCCACCTGTGGAAAGCAAGGGGCTTCTTAACAGCTGCAGGAACCCCCATTAGACATGCTGATTTAGTTAAAGAAATTCTGACCAACCTGAACAATGTCAAAGAGGTGGCTATAGTAAAAGTAGCAGCCCACACAAAACAAACAACCAAAGAGGCTAAAGGTAATGAAAAAGCTGACTTAGCAGCTAAACAAGCAGCTTTGAAGAAGATAGAGAGTGTAAGTGTAAATCTTACCCAGGAATCGGCGGTAAGTATGGAACTAATGAAAAATCTTCAGGACAAAGTGATGCCTGAGGAAAAGGAAAAATGGCTCAGAGCAGGAGCCCAGCAAAATGATGGATTATGGGTCAAAGGAAGCCGATTGTGCTTGCCTAGCTTCCTATACCCAGAACAGGCACAGGTATCACACCTGCCTACACATCAGAGTGCAAACTCTATGGTAAGGAGTACCTCAGACTTGGTATGCTCCAGGCTTTAGTAGCATGGCACGACAATACTGTGCAGCATGCTCTATCTGTTTGACGGAGAACCCAGGACAGGTTGTTAAGACACCGGTAAGACATCAACCTAGGTCTCTCTATCCATTTCAAAGGCTTCAAATTGATTACATCCAACTCCCTGGACCCTTTGAGTATGTACTTGTGTGTATTGACTTGTTTTCGGGATGGCCAGAAGCTTACCCAGTAAAATCAGCAACAGCTAAGACCACGGCAAAGAAACTAATTACAGAGTTAATACCGCGTTTCGGCTTATTTGAGACCCTAGAATCAGACCGTGGCTCGCACTTTACAGGTGAAATAATGCAAAATGTGATGCAAATGCTAGGTGTCCAACAGTCCTTCCATACACTCTATCACCCACAGAGTTCGGGGAGTGTGGAGAGACTGAATGGAACTATCAAACTGAAGTTACAGAAAACTATGAAGGAATTAGGTAAACCATGGATAGATTGTTTACCAATTGTGTTATTTTCAATAAGATGCACCCCTACAAAGAAAACAGGGTTGTCACCTTATGAAATTCTGTTTGGAAGTGCTCCCAGAACTGGGTTGTACTTTCCAAAACATCTTGCCCTAAAATGTGATGAATTGACTGATTATGTGATACAGTTACAGAAACATCTCACTAAGCTGCACAAAAGTGTTTTTGATTCTCTTCCAGACCCCGACCAGATAACAGGAACTCATAATCTCCAACCAGGAGACTTTGTCTATGTAAATAAACATTCTAGAAAATCTTTGGAATCAAGGTTTGAAGGACCCTTTCAAGTTCTTTTGACAACGCCTACTTCAGTGAAGCTTGAAGGAAAATCCACTTTGATACACGCAAGTCATTGTAAAAAGGTTACAGGTCCAGAGGGAAAATGAAATATTTCCTCTTAACAATGATAATGTCTTTCTGCCTCAATATTTCATCCCCTGCACCTATAAGAAATAGAAGGGAGATAGGCACTCATAATCAAAAGTTACTTTTGCTAAAGTATAAATACTCTTTTGCTAGACAAACTGGTTTTGACAAATGTTGGATATGTAGTAAGTTACATCCTTTCGTCTTCCCGGGTACCCCTCGTAGCCATCCCTATTAATGTTAGTACATTCATAAATAACCCTAATCAATTACAGTATGAGAGAGTCAATAGTTCTGCTAATGAGATAAATTACCATTTAACGGGAAGAGCATATAGACCAGATTGGTGCTTCTTATTAGGAAATAAAAACCACACCCATATAGGAGCATCTACTTGTAAAGAGTTTGTTAAATATAACCAATATACTAATGGGTGATCCTAACGAGGGTATAAAAGCATACAGTCAGGCGCCTATAGTTGGAGATGAAACTTTAATCAACAAAACTAAGACACTTATGACTAATATATACTCTGTAAGTCCAGGATGGGTTGTCTTCATCTTTTTGATACAAGGATATAAGGTACAAGAAGATAGAATTAAACTAGCCCAGAAAAAGTTTGTTCTAGGTAATGGTACCTTTATTTGTTGTAGTGGAAAATGTTATCCCTGGTTTCCAAGAGAGACAGTGGGATGGTGCTATCTAGCCAACCTCTTACCAGCCATGGGTGTAATAGGAAGTGATAAAGTGATGGATGTCACTGACCATCCTAAACATCCATTAAAAAGCCTAAACAGAGTAAAAAAGAGTATACCTGAGGGAGTAATATTCACCAAAGAAGATATGATTTGGGCCTGGTTTCCTAGTTGGTCTGGCTGGGGCATAGACCTCATGAAAAGGTTAAATAACTATACAGGACTCATGAATCAGGTAATGAATAGGAACTCAGAGGACATAACTAATCTTAATTTGGAACAAAAAGCTATCAGGGATAAGGTTATGATGCATGAAATGGCTATAGAAAGTATGAGTGCAGCCTTGACAGGACTTTGTGAAATGACAGAGGACTACGAGTGCTGTACTTGGATACATAATACCTCATTAGAGATACCTGATTATTACGAAATAATAAAAGGCCATAGAGAAGAAGTTCAAAGGATACAAAGTAAGATTAAGACATTTGCAAAAGATTGGTCCCCTTTTGGAGATTGGGGAAACTGGGGTGGTCCACTACAGTGGATCAAGAATATCTTGATTAATATTTTGGCATTGTGCTTTCTGGGCATAATGATTTATGTTCTAGTAAAACTAGCTCTTTGCCTTGTAGCCAGGATCAAGACACCTAAAGTAACACATAAACGTATCTTGATTGCAGATAATGCGCTTTCTAAATGAGTAACTATGTTTCTTTCCTTTAGAATTGACATATCATCTGTCAAAATTCGAGACTCTTCTTTGGAAGGATGCTGTTCAAGTACTTGAGGGATGGAACCAGTTAAAGAAGACCTGTGTTCCCCTAGGCAACTCGCCGGCCTGGGATAGTACCTGAGTGACTGAATTGGCTATAAACCTTCCGAAGTGGACACAGTCAAAGAAAAGACAGATGAAGATGTCAAAGGGGGGAAATGAGAAGATCCAGATTTAAGAAACATAGTTCTGAAAGACTATGGTTTATTTTCTGTATGTTAGAGTAACGCTTTAACGCTGGACTTTTCTGTAATTGCTTTTGCAAGGCTTATCTAAGGAATGTGCTGCTTTGCATGAGGGGCTCTGGGAACTGGGAACACTATGAAATACTCCCATGTCTGACCTTGTACATAGAAGAAATATATTCTGTTCTCATTATTTTTAATTAACTTAGGTAATTTTCTGTTCTGCGCATGCTCCGACTATGCAATAAATCAGGGGTCAGAAGCGCCCCCTGCTCAGTTTCTCTGAGGTTTTGCTACACACCTCGTTGCATGTATTGATTTCTCTTAGAGTATAACAATTGGGAATCGGACAACAGAAGCCAGACCAAGTCCGGTTAGTGACTTGGACGTAACATTCCCCAGCGCTCTGCAATATGGAGCTGGCAAGGACTTAGGCCGGCCCTCATTACCGGTCAGACAGCGTACTTTCCGATTTTCTGCCATCAGCCCTGCACTTCCACCCTGGCCGCCTGCTCTCTGCTGCCCCCCTGCACTGGCCACCTGCTGGCCTTCAACTATAATGCCGGCTTTCCAGCAAAGCTTCTCGTGGCGGGCCGGGTGAATGGGAGCTGGCAGGATGGCCCACAGCAACTCCTATTCACCCAGCCCGCTGAAAGAAGCATTGCTGGAACCGATAAACGACCAGATCAGCAGTCGGCCATTGCAGAGGAGGTGACGGCCTACCGGGCATTTGCCCAGTATGCCCTATGGCCAGTCCGCCCCTGCCTGCATTCTATGAGGAGTTCTCTGGGTATAGCAGTGAAGGCTTGTTGGAGCGCAGGTGACTTTCAGTACTCTAATGTTCAGGCTTCATTTATATTATGGTCTAGACTGGCTCTATCTAAGGCAAATGTTAAAAGATTTTTGCCCACCTTTCTCTGGCAACCAGGTGAAAAGTTTATTGAATTTGCTAGATGACCCAGAACACTTTTTAGAGAAGTACAGAAACCGGCCTAAGACAATTTTAACAGATTGCATAGACTCTGTGTGTGAACTGGATGAGCTAGAATTTAACCTCTAGGAAGTTCAGCCACTACTTAACCATCGGTCTGATTTATTAAACAGGAATCCCCCTGCCATTCCTCTCCAGTCAGCTCCCAGTCCGAATTTAACCTCTGGGAAGTTCAGCCACTACTTAACCATCAGTCTGATTTATTAAACAGGAATCCCCCTGCCATTCCTCTCCAGTCAGTTCCCAGTCCGAATTTAACCTCTGGGAAGTTCAGCTACTACTTAACCATCAGTCTGATTTATTAATAGGAATCCCTCTGCCATTGCTCTCCAGTCAGTTCCCAGTCCGAATTTAACCTCTGGGAAGTTCAGCCACTACTTAACCATCAGTCTTGTTTATTAAACAGGAATCCCCCTGCCATTGCTCTCCAGTCAGTTCCCAGTCCGAATTTAACCTCTGGGAAGTTCAGCCACTACTTAAAGGAACAGTATCGCGAATTTTCCTTGGTGACATATTTAAATGGTACTTTGAATATAGGTAAGTGTTGGAGTAAGAATTACAAATTTAGAAAAAAATGATGTCTGTGTTGTGCAGCTGGAGACTAATAGCTCATGTTTATGTCAGCTGAGTGTCAGGACCGACACTCTGGCCTGTTCCATGCTGAGGAGAGGGGGAAACAATGTAACAAAGTATCAGCTGTTCAGTGCTGGCAGCCGTCCAGCATAAGATAACAACATTGCCTGGCCAGAACTCATATATCTAAAACAGAAAGAAAAGCTCTAGAAGTCATTTAGCTCATTTTTTTTTTGGGGGGGGGGGGGTTATTTTATTTCAGAATTGGATTTTTATGTTTACATCCTGTTTTTTTTGCTCTAAACATTTTTTATCTTGACAGTTTTCCCTTCATGTTGGCTCCGCTGCAGAATCTTTCAGTTTACCATTTTCTCTCTCTTTTCTCAACACATTTTTCCATATAATCTTTCTTTCAGCTTTGTGTGTTATGAGCAAAGCCCAACCCAGGACACTATCTGGAGTTTTGTTTTGTGCCCCTAGGGGCATCCTGACTTGGGATGCCCTGATATGTGAAATCCCCAAATTCGCCTGTGAAAGCCTACCTTTCCCTGTCCCACAGCGCATGCGCGGGCTCTCATCCAATCAGCTCTGTTTGCACGCAGATGGGGAGCCTGAGCAGTAACCTTCCTGGCCGCCCGGCCTGTCTAAATGACTATCTGCGTGAGTGCGCCAGACAAATGGGGGGATCTGTGGTTATCCAGGGGTCATTTCACACAGTGGGCATCCTGATTTAGAAAGCCCAAGGGGGAAGGTCAATGGCCGGGTTTTATAGACTTCATGGACGGCCACTCAGGGTTTTGTTCCACTTTAATACCTTTAGATTTTCCTGCACAGTTATTCAAAGAAGAATTTCAGCCATTTTCAGTCAGTTTAGTTTATTTTGTATAGATTTTACACATTTGAGTCACCTGGTCTCATAACAAAAGCAGCACCTCACACACACACAGCCGTTACCACTGATTACAGTGTCAGCCTCTGAGGTAAAGTGTTGCTAGGAGACCAGTGGGCTAAATGAAGCAGCTCACTAAATACAAGCCAGCAGATCCCCCTATTCAGCAAATGGACTGAGCCACTGTCATTATACAATTTAAAAGAAAGGCAGATTTCCTTTTTCTATCGCCACATTATTTATACACATGTTAGAAGCTATTGTGTGGCTATTTAATTATTTATCTTTTTTAATGCAAATTTTGCGATACTGCTCCTTTAACCATCAGTCTGATTTATTAAACAGGAATCCCCCTGCCATTCCTCTCCAGTCAGCTCCCAGTCCGTCCCCCAACCAAACCTCTCTCCCCTTCAGCTTTCCTCTCTGGCTCAGCCATTAATAATTATTGCTTCCCTTCCTCATCTGTTACTGTTCTATTACCCTTGGCAATGACAATATCCACTACAGGTTATCACACTAGTTCAGGCAGGGCCAGCTCCAGGTTTATGTGGGCCCTTGGGTGGTATGGTCTCAGTGGGTCCCCCAACCTCGAACACTGTGCACACTGCTAGCCAGAGAAAGGGGGGAAAGTGAAAAACTGCTGCACAATTCTGCTTGTATGTGGCACCACCACCTCCACCAATCAGCAGGTGTGTCTCGGCAGCGTGCAGCATTTTTCCATGTCCCCAATTGGTGGCTGCTTCATGTGGATCAGGGGAGGATTGCTGTGGGCCTTATTTGGATGCCCACACAATGTGCCAATGTGTGAGCTCACTGCTCACTGAAGGGGAGACGGGACTTCTTCAAAGAGGAACATCAGGGACTTTCAGTCTGTTCTTTTCCAGAGGGGCATCAAGATTTAGGATGCCCTGGTGTATTCAAAATCGGGATGCCCCAGGGATGGGAAAATCAGCCTTCCTATAGTTTTAGAATCCAAGGAGGCAGGTTTAGCTGTTTAAATAGAAACATTGGTGTGTTTCTTTGGGCATTCCAATTTGGGATGCCCCACTGTGTGAAACCCTGCCGGTCGCCCACACAGCTTATCTTTGCAAAGGTCCCAGACTACCGCATCCCTGGCCTCCCTGCTTCTGAGCTGCTCTTCTTCAGTTTCCAAGGTGGCAAAAAGGCCAGCCCTGGAATCTCTCTCTTTGCTTTCTCTCTCTCCTCTCGGTCTCCCCCTCTTTGTCTTCTTGCCCTCTCTCTCTCTTTCTCCTTGCTCTCTCTCTCTTCGCTCTCCCCACTCTCTCTGTCTCCTCGCCCTCTCTCTCTCTCTCCCTCCTCTCGCTCTCTCCCCCTCCTTTCTCTCTCCCTCCTCTTGCTCTCTCTCTCACTCTCTTCACTCTCTTTCTCTCCTTGCTCTTTCTCTCCCTCCTCTCACTCTCCCCCTCTCTTTTTTCTCTCTCCCTCCTCTCACTCCCCCCCTCTCTTCTCTCTCTCCCTCCTCTCGCTCTCTCCCCCCTCCTTTCTCTCTCCCTCCTCTCGCTCTCTCCCCCTTCGCTCTCTCTCTCTCCTTGCTCTCTCTCTCCCTCCTCTCGCTCTCCCCCACTCTCTTTTCTCTCCCCCCCTCTCGCTCTCCCCCCTGTCTTCTCTCTCTCCCTCCTCTCGCACTCTCCTCGCTCTCTGTGTCCCCAGCACAGCATAAACACCTTTTCTGCTGCCTGGTTGCTATGCACTTGGGGGCCAGAAGTCACAGCACACACTATGTTCCTCAGCAATTCCTTCAAAGAAGATGCTCTAGCTATTGTGGCTTCTGGTCCCCAGGCTCACCGACCCAGGAGAAGAGATAAGAATGGTAGAGCGAGGGATGGCAGGAGGTGGTGTTTAAGTCTGTGGATCAAAACCCTATTTTACCAGCCTTGCTGTGGAATGCCCCACTGTGTGCAATTACCTGTGAATCTAACCTTTCTGGTGACCCTACTGCACATGTGCAGAGTGAATCTCCAGCAACATGTGGCTGAGGCACGCTTCTGTGCCCAACCATTCAGATGGGAGGCTGGGATGGGAGTGTGTCTCAGGCCACAGGGAAACCAGGAATGTGGCCTCTCCTTTTGCCGGAGCATTAATATAAATGGCATACTATGGTGACTGGATGAAAGCCTGTGCATGCACCAAGGGCAGGCAGGAAGGTGAGTTCTGGGGGTGATATGGGGGATTTTAAACAGTGGAGCATCTATAATTGGGTCATCGTTGGATCCCTGGGAAAATGAATCAAGACCAAGGATGGACTAAATACTGTCTTTTGGTCCACTTCAGTAAGGCTAGTCCCTCTAGGGCAGACAGCAGTGTTAGGAAGGTTAGACTTTTCTTCTCTGAGAATCCACCAAGGGCTCTAACAAAATAATGTTCTTCCTACAAGAGCATGGAAGGGGCCAGGACTGGCAAGGGTTACACAAAGTTCATTGATTTATTGCAGCAGCAATCTTACTTACAACAGACCGGACAGGAAGGGAATGGCAGGCAGCTCCAGCTCTGTGCTATCTAAAGTGAAGTCCCAGCACCTGACAGCCTGGGAAGGGGGGCTCTGAGGGGCGGCTGGGAAGGTCTAACTCTGTTTACCTGATACTGGATGCTGCAGGCTCCCTCCACTGCCATGAAACCACCAGTTTTGCGACTGGCACAGTGGCACAGGCGGATCTAAACTTTTTTGCGTTTTCTTTGAAATGCAATGTGCCAGGCTGCTGGCTGTTAGTGGGCCCCCACCCCCCTGCGGGGACCCGGCAGCTGCCCGACCCTGCCGAGTGCAGGGTTCTCATACAGGATTATCCCTTTTGTCTATCCTCTCCTCCCGGACCCCAGGCTCGGTACCTTTCCTGTCTATCCTCTGCTTCACACAGCAACCCGGTAAGCACCTACATCCACTAAACCTTCTCCAAACTCAGTACACTCGTTGGGCTTTGTAGCCTGGGACAAGATTGACAAACTCATTTTTACCCCTGCTCAGTTACCACTACAAACTACTAAACCCTCAGGCATCCTCAGCAAGAGCACCTCATCTTCCACTTCTGTCTCTTCAGCCAACTCCTATACTCTAGTCACAATAGCCAAACCCAAATCTAAAATCAAAAGGAAATATTCTCTCACCAGAAACATTCAACACCATCGTCTAAGTCTACCAATGTCGCTGTTTCCAGTCCCCCTGCAATGACTACTGCCTTTGTTTACAGTCCTCCTGCAATGACTACTGCAGCTGTCCCCAGTCCTTCGATGATGAGGTGTTCTGCCATTGTTTCCAATCTTCCCGCAATGGGTCTTGCCAGTTTTTAGTCCACTGATGCCATCCTCTGCAGCTGCTTCCTATCCACTGGTGCAGTCATTTAAAGTCTTCCTGAAATGGGTCCTGCCGCTGTTGCCAGTCCACTGATGCAGTGCCCTACAATGCCGTCTCCTGCAGCCTTTGCCTGCCAACCGGTGCTGTCTCCTGCAGCTGTTTCCTGCCCACCAATGCTGTGTCTTGCAGCCATTTCCCGTTCACCGATGCTGTCTCCTGCAGCAGTTTCCTGTCCACCGATGCCATCTCCTGCAGCCATTTCCTGTCCACCGATGCTGTCTCCTGCAGCTATTTCCATGCAGTTTTCCTGCAATGGGTCCTGCTGCTATTTCTCGTCCACCAATGCTACTTACTGCAGCCATTTTCTGTCCACCGATGCTGCACTGTGCAGCAGGTTCTAGTCCTCTAATGCCACGTTCTGAAGCAGTTCCTGATTCTCCAATGCCAAGCCGTGCAGCAGTTCCTGATGGTCCAAAGCTGAGCCGTGCACCAGTTCCCGATACTCTAATGCTGAGCCGTGCAGCAGTTTACTGATCCTCCGATGCAGAGCCATGCAGCTGTTTCCGGTCTTTCTGCATTGGGCCCTGAGCGCCACAAGGGTCCTGTTGTAATTGTCTGCCTACATCTTGAGGGTCCTAATGGTGCCAGCCTGCCGCCGCTGATGATTTCTGTGTGCCTTTCACGGCTAATGAGCTCTGCCAGCCTGCCACCACTGACGACCTCTGGCAGCCTGCCACTGATTACCTCTGGCAGCCTGCCACCGCTGATTATCTGCCAGCCTGCAGCCACTTATGATGTTGCCATGCCAGCTTCCATCTATGATGATCCAGTTGTCAACTTGCCGATTATGGATCCCTTGGTACCAAGATTCATCGGCCCTGTTTTGCCACTAGCCCCGGGACCAGGTGCAACCCAGACGCACCAATTGCTGGTGATCAATGGGGAGGGCCATAGATGAGGAATCTGAGCAAACTGAACCTCCTAGGGAGTGCGTGCAATGCCCTTGAAGCAAAGGATGCTCCATCTGGGCTTCCTCACCCAATTCATTAGCCCAAGCAATGGGTACCCCAGTTATGTCTCGTACCTCAGCTACAGGGTGTTCCCTTCAGAAATGGTCCCTGGCAGTGGCACCCTGGAAGAAGACCTCAATCTCCAAGATGGGTACCAGAGGGTTTTTGGGACTTATGCTTCCCGTTCTTGTTGAGAAGGCCACTTTTATGAAAAAAAACTCTGTATTCTTGGGGTTGGTTTGTTGGGGATTCTGTTGTTTGTTTTAATTGAGCCATGGGCAATGATGACTCAAAACCCATTCATTTTGAACTTCTTACTAACTTTTACTTTCTTTTATGAAACTTGGTATTATGAACTGGACTTTAAAATGAACATTAGAGAGTGTCCAGGGCTCACTCTAAAGGGGGGGGGGGTTGCGGGGGGGCATATGTCAGGAAAGGTCTGGATCCCTGGCCGCAGTACCCCTTAGCCACCTCTCAGGCACTCCCTTCGGGGTGAGTGCTCAGCTGCAGCCACTAATCATCTGGCTTTAAATCAGCTCCACAGACAAGGCCCAGGGCTCCAGTATCTGATTGCCTTCCTGGCTTACAGACCTGCTGACCTTTTCTGCTGAAACTCCAGAACCTGATTCTATTCCTGCTCAGCCCTTGGTTCTGTTCCAGCACTGCTTCTGTTCCTGCTTCCAGTTTAGTTCCAGTCCAGTGCCAAGTCCCATCCTGCCCTACATTCTCTCCTTCCTGCCCTCTGGTTCTCCCATCCATCCTCTTTCTGGCTTTTCAAGTACTTGGTAGCCCTGTCAGTGCTCTGTGTTCCGTCTTGTATATATCCTTGGTTTGTATATATTTCTGGCTGTGTTTGTATTGATTGTAGGTGTAGGGTTATTGTATATAGTTGTGTTTGCTGTGCTGTATTTTCACCATTTAGTTACACCAGTTTGGCCTCAGTGTCTATCATTTGCTGGTCACAGCTTGCAGATCGGCGACACTGTGTACACAAAAGAGGAGTAAGAAGCCGATATGGACTATGCCACTGCTGGCAATACACAAAGCATAATTCTTTACTGGTTAAACACAGATGTTATCCAAGAAATACTTAATAATTTAAATGTGAACAAGACTTCAAGACCAGATGGGCTTTACTCAAGAGTTCTTAAAGTGGACCAACACCCAGGATTTTGACTATCCTGGGTTTTGGTCCACTCCGCTGTGTGAAACCCCCCAGAATGCCCGTAAACACTCACATCTCCACGCGGGTGCTCGTCCAATCAGAGAGCTCAGAGCCGCTGTGGTATGCACGTACAAGCGGCGTCCAACCACAGCGGCTCTGAGCACTGGAGGCCCCGTCTCGCGCTTCCTTCTAACAGGGAGCGCGCCCGCGCCAGCCATTCACAAATGGCCAGCGCGGGTGCACGTCCTGCTAGAGGGAAGCGCGAGACACGGCAGCAGCCCACGCATGCGCCGTTGGAACGGGGTTAAGGTAAGGTTTGTGGGCGTCCTGGGGGGTTTCACCCCGCGGGACATCCCTATTTAGGATGCCACGCGGGGAGGGATCTGATCGAATAAGATTCCCGGGCCGATCCCCCCTGGGTGTTGGTCCACTTTAAAGAACTCAGCTCAGTTATTTCATCACCTCTGTTCTTTATTTGTAAAGACTCACTAACAACTGGTATAGTGCAAGGCAAATGTGTTTTCAAAATGGCTCTAGTTCTGCTCCATGAAATTACAAACCTGTAAAGCTTAACATTCATTGTTGGAAAATTGCTTGAAGGACTATTAAGGACCAACATACAGGATTATGTAACTATGCAATATAAAGTGACAGCCAGCATGGTTTTAGGACAGAAGCTACCAGACTAACCTGATTGGCTAAAAAAAGATTCAATCTTCAGAGGCAACAATCCTTTTTTACCACAAGAACTATAAATCTGTATTATACCATCCTAGAGAAGCTTGTTACAGCATCAATAGCTGACAGCTTCAGCTTAATATTGATGATTTATATAATCATTGTTACTATTAGTAGTTATCTGTAAAAATTAAAATGGGTCTTTTTTTCAATCCTATTAACTATGTAACTAGGTAACATTAGGAAAGCCAGTCACATGACTAGCAAGAGTGACAAATATGGCAAAGCCAGCAGCCTTGACTTATTATTACAAATTTACAGTTATCTGAAGAATAAGAATCTGTTGAGGTTTTTGGCTACCTAGAAGTGAAACATTACTTTTCCTCCATATGCAGATTATTTGCAAATAGGATCATTTACAGAAATTTAAATTTTGTTTTTGCTCTTACTGGCAGGAAAAGTAACACAGGGTTCCAATTCCAGATTGTAAAGCCCTGCTGAGCAAACTTCCTGCAAGTGTGCATTTCATTTTGCACTGACATGTCAGTAAACTTCTGGAGAGCCTTCTTGATGAACCTAACCCTTCTCTACTATGTCTATTTCTGGGTCCTTCATGCAACCTGTCTATGTGAGCCACCCTTTTCACCAATGTGGCCACTTCAGCCATTGTGTATTGGACTTGGGTGTCTTGGACTGACCAGTAGGTGACTCTGGGAGCTCACCCTGTAAAAAGACAAAAAGATAAATATAGAACAGAAATATAAATATTTTACGCAGCTCACTCAGGCTGAAGCACAGTGTAGTACTGTGTTCTACAGTACAGCACTACAACAGCCATTAGGGCGGAGACCTGGCTTCTATTCAAAGGAGGACTACTGAGACACCACTGGGGGGAAACAGGACAACCAAGCTAATGAGACAAAGTGGCAGTTAGAAAGGAAGACTGACAAGGGTGGTTCAGAAGGTCAAAAGGGGAGGAAAAAAATAGAGAATTGCAGAATGTCTGAGTATGCATAGAGGTAAGACACAAAAGGGGATCTAAAAAGATCAGTGAGTGGCAGTGGGGTGCTACAGAGTAGGATGGAACCTGTATAATAGTGAGCGGCCAATGATTGACCGCTCTGCACCCACCTATCCCTATAGCATTGCTGACGGCAGCTTTGCTGCTCTAGACTCTTTGTCCTGCCCTGTGGTGGCTTTAGCTGTAACAAAAAATGGCTCGTTCAGGCGTGGGGGGGCACCACTTCCGCTGATAGCTTTTTGCTGGCCCCGCGGCCCATCAGACCAAAGACCGAAAAGCCTCCTGTACCAGACCAAAACTCAAAGGTTGGTGGAGGCCCCTTTTGCAGGGCAAGTGATGGAGGCCCACATATCCTTTGCACTCCCCCTCATAATCCAGCCCCGAGTACTAATATGTGACAGTTGGGTTTAGAGACAGGCCATATGATAATGTGAGATAGAAAATCATCAAGCAACAGAACAGAGCCAGTAGAACACAGAGAGGTGAGACACCAAAGTAAACAACACATTACAAGTGGGAATAAGTCTGGGTATCTACACAGAAAGGGAAGCTCTGAAATTCACTAGGAATTCCATAGGCGTTGGGATGGCAGTAAGTTGTCATCATACAGTATACATGCTACTAAAACAGGTTTCTCACTACATCAATGTATTTTTTCTGAAGTGAGTTTTTAACAAAAGTATGTCATGACACCCCCAACCCCTATGATGCGAACAAGGACCAGACAATGTTTTAAGCAAAATCCTTCACACACACACACACACACACACACACACACACACACACACACACACCAGCAAGACCATCAATGTTCTTGGATGTTTCTTCTGCTGATAATTACTAGACCATGATGGGCATCAGAACTTATAAACTATAATTTGTTTACTTTCTTATTTTTTGTGATTGATTTGATAACATTGCTAGGGTGAGTGCAAAGCCTCAGATTGTGAGGATTGTATAAGATACAACATTAGCGCAGAGCAGGAGGGACTACTCCTTTCCTCTGTCCCTCTATTAATAGACCTGAATCTATTATCATCTGATCTGTTCATAAGTGACTCTCCTTTACAGTAACATGATTGTTGGATTATTTCGGCATAGCTTTGTGTGAACTTTATCAGGACTAATGCTGTTCTCGTACTGACATTACTGAATGCTGCACTTGCAAGGGGACAATTCTGTGGGATCAAGGAATGTTGGGGAATATGCACGTTTAGTCTTTTTAAGTACCTGTTTCGAAGAAATAGAGTAGGATGGCATAGAGTGCATTTACACATTTTACCCACTCCAAAGGTTCGACCATGGATTCTCCCCACAAATCATTTTGTAAGCCTCATCACATGTTGAAAGTAAAACCAGAAATTGGGATAGAAAGGACAAAAGGAATACAGAAGGCAAGAGGAGACCAAGGGGTTGATTCACCCCCTAGGTAGACAAACCAGGAGCCAACAATTTATTATTTTGTTTGTTGGAAAGAAACTGCACAACTTTTGAATTCTTTGGTGGTAAATAAATGGATTGTGCTGCTCGTCAATCAAAAATGTAGGGTGACTATTGCAAAGAAAAGTTGCGAGAAAGTTAATATGCTATATTGAGTAATCTTTAAGTTTAAGATCATCTTATGAAGTGAAACAAGCAATCCAACTGTCCACTATCTGTTTTTCCTTTTGGTCCTGCTTTTATATGGTGTCAGTCGGGTAGCTCAACACATGAAATCCAGAACCTGCTTTGCAACTGTAGTCAGGAACTTTGGAATGCATGCCAAGGATGAAATTTTGGATGCATAGACAGCTTGTAAAGATATTTTCAGACAGCGTGGTGTGAGATATAGGATTTCAGATTACACAGGGCTGTTTCCTCATTTATGCCTTTTCATTTTTTACCAATGACAATTTAAAAAGCGTTTCATTAGGGTCGATTCACAGCCTTCTGCATTCTTTTCTGTTTTTATCTCTCTGTGTGAACATTACACATGGCTTTCTTCAGTATCGGAGCTTTCACATGATTCAGAGCCTCCATCTAGAGCATCTCGTGTTGTTCCCGATGATGTGAGAGCCATTGAGAACGCTGTGAGAATCTCTCTCAAAGCCAATTTCACAGACGAGGCTCTTGTGTATGTTGATGTGAAATTCTCCCTCGTATCGTTTTTAGAGCGTTTTTTAGCGTATTTTGTGTGAATGTCAGGTGAAATGTTTAAATTTCTGGTAAGATTCCTCTAGTTTACATCGGAAAATTACAGTTTTTACCTACATTTAACCCCTAAATTCCATGAACTTTTAGTTTTTGTGAAATTTATACACAGACACTGGCTTTTTTTGGTGGATTTTACAAATATGCAAGCCTATTTTTTTAACTTTTTCACATACCCTGGTCCTGCTAGCCTTTTACTTACTTATTGCTGTGCCAACTCTTTTCTGTTCTAAACTATTTAGTATGTCATGCATTCTTCTTCTCCTAAAGAATACTTTAACCATTTTAATGCATTCTTCTTTTTAATTTATAAAGCATACCTTCACCACTTTAATGCATTCTTCTTTTTAATTCATAAAGCATACCTTAACCACTGTAATGCTTGCCATGCATTCCTCTCTACTTCTTCCTAGTTTAATATTTGGGATGCCCATATGGATATAATGTAAAAATTACTTAGATAATGCTACCTAGTGGCACGTAGCGTCTGGTGACAGCTGGGTGCTGTATGTAAAACCACGTTTAATAAAACGAATCTGGTGAGCGACTGTAACAGCGCCATGTAGCGTCACATGTATAACTACAAGCAGCTCAGCAGGTTCAGGAGCGCCACATATTACCTTTCGCTCAGTGTCGCTCTGCCATACATTTCAATGGGGTTTCATTTGTTGGTGTTTAAATAGTGTGTTGGGCAATTAAAATTATTATTTTTTTTTGCTCAAATCATTGTGTGATCTCTCCTGCCTGCAAACAAACACTTTTGTAACACAGGATTAGGTATTTTTGCTTGTACCTAGGTTAAAAAAAATATAAAAAAACTAAAATAAAAAAAAAATCTAACTTCCTGACCTGTTGCACCAGGCCCAAGTCCCCCCCCCCCCCCCCCTGCTCCCCAGAAAAAAAAAAAACATTCCTACTTCCAGGCAAGTCACCCAAGAAGTGTGACCAAAATTTTAAATAAACAAATAGGAATAATTTGATAACATTCAAGCAGACATTAAGAGTTGTATAAAAACATAAATATATATAAACTATGAAATTATTATTCTTAATGTATTTATATTTTTAATATTTCTAATATTTATTTTGGGGGGGTGGTTAATGTTTTTGAAAATGTAATTTTAGAAAATATAAAAGTTAAAAAAAATATACCTTATCAAAAAATAGGTCACATTTTATTCAAAAATATTTAAAAATGTTTATTTTGGGGGGTGTTTAAAAGAAGCTGATAGCCTCTCAGTACCTTAAGAACTCAATTCTGTTTTCTCACACACCACAAAAGCACAATCTCACCAACGAATAGTACCCGGAAGTGCCGTCGTAAATGTCCTGTTGTAAAGCCTTCTCTCACATGCTAAATCTGGGCTCTGAATCATGTGGAAGTCTCACTCATTACGAGTTTTACACATGCAACGGAAAAAAATACAACACAACGGAAAAGACTTTCACACACAACAAAAACACTAATGCAATGGAAAAAGCTAAAGAGAAATTTACAAATGGCCCGAACCCAATGGAAAAAATACAATTCTGTGATTACTCACCTGTAGAATTGGTATTATATGTATACAGCACGTCCTGTTCCAGAATATTCCTGACTCCTGGGTAATACATCCACAAGATGGCGCTGGATTGCAGTAAACAGCTTGTGGCTCCTCCCGGCCCTATGTAAGTCAGGGACCTCCCACAAATTCCCCAGTATTGACAAGCAGTTAACAAGAAGCCGGGAGAACAATAATAAGAAATCAAAAATGAACATATGAACTATCACCATACAGAGTTAACTAAGAATAATGATAACTAGGGTGGGATGGAACAGGACGTGCTATATACATATAATACCAATTCTACAGATGAGTAATCACAGAATTGTATTATTCTAAGTATACAGCACGTCCTGTTCCAGAATATTCCTTACTCCTGGGACATCCAATAGCAGTGTCCATAAGGTAGGGTGGGATTCCCAAAAAGTAACAGCGGGCAGTTTAAACCACTGCCGCCTGCAGAACTGTGAGACCAAAAGCAGCATCAGCTGAGGCCCTAACATCAACCTTGTAAAACTTAGAAAAAGTATGAACAGAAGACCAAGTAGCGGCCTTGCAAACTTGTTCAACAGAAGCTTGGTGCTGAAAAGCCCAAAAGGCACCAATAGCACGAGTAGAATGAGCAGTAAGGCGGAAGGGAGGCTCCTTCCCCTTAGCAGAATAGGCCTGTACCACAGCCTGGTGGATCCACTTGCTGATAGTGGACTTAGCTGGACCCAGACCCTTCTTAGGTCCAGACGGGAGCACAAAAAGAGCATCAGTCTTCCTGAAGGATTCAGTAGCCACCAAATAGAACTTCAGAGTCCTGACCACATCCAGAGAGTGTAAAACCCTCTCTTTAGGGTCACTAGGATTAGGGCATAGAGAAGGAAAAACAATGTCCTGATTGAGATGAAAAGCAAGCACAACCTTAGGCAGAAAATCTGGCATAAAACGAAACACCACCTTGTCCTGGTGTCTCTCAAAGTAAGGGGGTTTGATGGAAAGCGCCGCCATCTCAGAAACACGCCTAACAGAAGTGATAGCCACCAAAAAGACTACCTGAAGCGTCAAAATAGACAAAGGGATCTCACGCAAAGGCACAAAGTGAGACCCCTGCAAGGCAGATAAGACCAAGTTCAAATCCCAGACTGGTAACATAGGCTTACGTGGAGGACGCACATGAGTAACCCCCTGGAAGAAAGTCTTGAACAGACAATGGTGGGCGAAGGATCTTTGGAAGAAAATGGGCCAAAGCAGAAACATGACCTTTGAGGGTACTAAGTTAAAGACCCAAATCCAAACCATGTTGCAGAAATTCCAGGATCCTAGGGATAGACAACACCCGACAGGGAAGCGACTTAAACTCACACCATTCAATGTAAGCATGCCATACCCTATAGTAGATGGATGACTAGGACTTCTTCCTCGCCAGAATCATTGTATTACCAACCGCAGCCCCTTTTCCATCAAGATGGAGGTTTCAGCAGCCAGGCCGTTAAAGCCAGCGTTTGTAAATTGGGATGGCGTAGCTGTCCCTGAGTGAGCAGGTCTGGATCCTTGGGCAGGGCATACTGATCAACTGCCAACTGCACGACGTCTGCAAACCACACCCTTCTTGGCCAACAGGGGGCCACCAGAATGGTTGGCACCCCTTCCTGGGCAATCTTGCGCAACAGATGAAAAGGAGGGAACACATAGAGGACCACTGTTTTCCTCTGGTTTCCCGCTTGAGGATCAGACTGGACTCTTAATTACCTTACTCCACACACCATGTTATTGTATTTACAGTGGTTTACTTGATGTATACATGATACACGTTTATTTTCACGTCTTCTTTTTTACCTTATATCATACAGGCATTATACATTATTCATGCAGGTATGTTTCTTACAGTACATGCAGGTATATTTCTTACAAGTAATACATTCATAAATAACATTCAAAATGTCCCTGTTTTTGGTTATTTGTGTGAACGGTAGTTCTCTCTATGATCGTGGGTTGTCCCACTTCTCAGGTATCCTGATTGGGTGTGTTCCCTTCAGTTTGTAGCAAGGGAGATGTCTCTGGTGGGTTTACACCCTCTTTCAGATTGTAGCAATGATAGTGTTTCTGGTGAGTTTTTACCCTCTTTCAATTCAGTTTGTAGCAAGTTCACTCTGGTCACGTCACAAACGCGTTTCGCCTGTCGGCTTCCTCAGTGTGTTGACCTTATCCTATTATTATATATTATGGTATAGGGATTAACTAACCATCATTGCTACAATCTGAAAGAGGGTGTAAACCCACCAGAGACATCTCCCTTGCTACAAACTGAAGGGAACACACCCAATCAGGATACCTGAGAAGTGGGACAACCCACGATCATAGAGAGAACTACCGTTCACACAAATAACCAAAAACAGGGACATTTTGAATGTTATTTATGAATGTATTACTTGTAAGAAATATACCTGCATGTACTGTAAGAAACATACCTGCATGAATAATGTATAATGCCTGTATGATATAAGGTAAAAAAGAAGACGTGAAAATAAACGTGTATCATGTATACATCAAGTAAACCACTGTAAATACAATAACATGGTGTGTGGAGTAAGGTAATTAAGAGTCCAGTCTGATCCTCAAGCGGGAAACCAGAGGAAAACAGTGGTACTCTTCCCCCAAACCCAGTGTAAAATAAAGTGGCCCCCACCCAGGGGCTACTTTTTACCAACCCACTGCCAAAAGTATAATACGGTAAAAAAGGTGTCCCGAAGAACCTCCTTCCTCTCCACCCCCCTCCCCCCCAACAGACATAACACATAGAGGAGCTGAAAGCTTTTCTAAGACATTGCTACTGCATCCATGGCCAAGGCCAGAGGATCCTGTGACAGAGAGAAAAAAGACTGGAAGCTTGTGATTGTGACGGGACGCAAACAGATCCACATCTGGCTGACCCCAGCGGTAGCACAGGGAGCGAAACACCCTGCTGCTGAGGGACCATTCTCCCAGATGAGAAGTCCTCCTGCTGAGGGAGTCTGCCTCCAAATTCTCCACCCCCGGGATGTACACAGCTGAGATGCAGGGAACATTCTCCTCCACCCAAAACAGTATCAGGGACACTTCCTTGAGGGACCTCTTGCTCCGGGTCCCTCCCTGATGATTGATGTAGGCAATCGCCGTCTGGTTGTCCGAGCGGACCTGAACCGGCCGTCCCCGAAGGTGTGGAGTCAATTGAGCGAGAACCAACCTTATCGCCCTCAGTTCCAGAATGTTGATAGGGGTGTGGGCCTCCTGAGGGCCCCACTGACCCTGGAATTTCAGGGATTTCCAGAAGCCCCCCCCAACCTGTCAGACTGGCATCTGTGGTGACTGTCTCCCAGCACGGGGCCAGAAAGGATCTGCCCACCAACAGGTTTCTTGAGTCCAGCCACCACGAGAGAGACCGTCTGGCCAGAGGGGACAGAACCAACACCTGATCCCATACCAACAAGAGGTGAAGTTGAAGAGGTCTCATGTGAAACTGAGCGTATGGAACCGCCTCGAAGCAAGACACCATCAGGCCCATCAGATGCATCTCCTGCCGGATGGAGGGATGAGGGCAAGACATAAGAAGCCTGGCTTGGGCTTGAAGACTCTCCACCTTCTGCTGAGGGAGAAAAATCTTGACCTGAGATGTATCCAGAGTCATGCCCAGAAAGGACCGTACCATTGACAGTGACAGGAAAGACTTGGGGTGGTTGATCACCCAGCCGAAAGACTCCAGTGTGGACACCACCTGCTGGGTATCCAGCTCGGCCTGCTGGAAGGACTGAGACGTGATGAGAATGTTGTCCAAGTAAGGAAGGATGCGAATGCCCTGAGATCTCAGCAGAGCCATTACGGTAGTGCTGATCCTCCAGAGCGAACCTGAGGAATCTCTGATGACCTGGAAAGATTGGTACATGAAGGTAAGCGTCCTTGATGTCTACAGGGGTCATGAAGTCGCCCGGTCGTAGTGAATTGACAGCTGAGCGCAGAGTCTCCATGCGAAAGTGTTTGAACCTGACAAATTTGTTGAGACGCTTTAAATCCAGGATGGGTCTGATGGACCTGTCTTTTTTGGGAACAGTGAAAAGACTGGAATAGTAGCCTCTGCCCCTTTCCCTCAAAGGCACTTGATGACCCCCAACTCCAGAAGGTTTTGGACAGCAAGGCACAGACCCTGAGCTGACAGGGGGTTTTGAGCCATCCGGGATTTGATGAATCTTGGGGGCGGCCAGGCTGCAAACTCTGTCTTGTAACCGGAGGACACTACCTCCTGAATCTACCGGTCTGAGACGTGAAGCCTCCAGACGTGAGCAAAGAGCCGAAGCCGTCCCCCCACCCATATGGGTGAGAGTGCCCCTTCATGCCTGAGGGGGCTTGGGTGAGGATTTTGGCTTGGGACCCCAGGAGAGGCCAGGACGGCCACGTCCTCTGCCCCTTCCCCAGTGATCTCCGCTGGCCCCAGTAAAGGAGACTCCTCGGCCAGCTCTGGAACCACGGAAGGATGGGAGAAAGGCACCCATCCACCGAAAGGACCGGGACAGCCTCCTACGTTGAGGTAACCTACCTCCCCTGGCAAACAAATCCAAGCGTTCACCAAAGAGGCGCAGGCCCTTGAAAGGGAAACCAGTGAGAGCAGCATTATCAGCTACCCACTGATGTAGCCAGACAGAGCGGCGTATAGCCACCAACAGGGCAGAAGTCCTACCACACATTCTAATGGCATCATCCATGGCAGAAAGAATATATGCAATAAATTCCTCACAAAATACATACTCTTCTCTACCCGCATCCTCAGATGCCCCGTCCAAGAGACACTTAAGCACCCCTTTAATGGCAATAGCCGTAATAGCAGAGGCACAAACCGGGCGCAACGCCGTCCCCACACAGGCAAAGGCATGACAGGCCAGTTGGTCCAAGCGCTGGTCTTCACCAGCAGGGTAGTAGTATCAGGAGAATGCATGACAGATGTATTGGACAACCCGAAAACGGGCGCATCCACCTCGGGAGGACATGACCAACGCTTAACCACATCAGCAGGAAAGGGATACCTCTTATCCCAACTCTTAGGCACCCCTGGCAGCTTGCTAGGTCGTTCCCATTCCTTGAGCACTAGATTATTAAAGTGAGACTGCTCAGGGAACTCCCAGCGTGGCTTAACCGTATGAAAAAGCTCACCCTGCTGCTGCGGAGCCACTGCCGTGGGAGAAATACAAAGCACTTCAAAAATGTGACTCAGCAATCTGTCAGTGTCATCAGGGGACCACGGGTCTTCACCAAAGGGAGTCCCAGTACCACCGTAAAACTTAGTTTGTTCCTCAGAGGATTCAGAATCAGAAAATAATTCCCTCTCCTCAAGGGGGTAGGGACCTGAGAGTAAGGGCCCTCATCTTCTACAGGGAAGAGGGAAACCGTGGGTGATAAATGCCACTTCTTAGCAGAAGCCTTACACGGGGCAGACCCAGCAAGATGTTTTTAAATGCTGGCCACCCGTGCAGCTAAATCAGGTTGAGACTTTCTGCTAGTATGTCCCTCGGTGGGGGTCAGATGTAAGCGTGGGGGGGTAGGTGAGGCCAGAGGGGGTGCACCGCCAGGCCCAGTAACAGACAGCCCAGACTGCATCGCAAGTACCTGCTGGGCACAGGGTACACATACCCTGACATCACTTATGGGGGATACCTCACACACAACACATAGCCGGGCTTGTCCCGACAGAACCCCAGGCCCATTATCCCCAGAAGCCTCCATATGGTGATTTGAATGGCACAACAGACCAGTAAGGGTTAACGCTAAAGAGCTACCCGGGATGCCCCAAGAACCCGCTAGGGAAGTGGGAGATAGTGAGGGGAGATGGCCGGGAGAAACCACAGTGCCGCAGTTTTAACCTGCCTGAAAGACAAACAAACATTCCCATAAGAATACAGCAGCAAGGAAAATCCTGAGAAAAAAACACCTCACCAGGGTTACTCACGGACCGCAGGGAGCCAGCAGCACACGCAGCTAAGGACAGGCAAAATGGCGTCCGCAGACCTCGAGGGGCGGGCCTTGGAGACGTGATGTGAAAATCGTCATCCACAGAGCCAGTCCCCCCCCCCGAAGAGCGTGAAATGCGCCTACGTGATCCGGCCGGCCAATAGCAGCCCGGCAGCTCTGAGGTAAATGACGCCCCCGTTCGCGGAGCGCTGTACAAGCGCGCGGCGGCGGCGTACAAGGCGACAGTAAGACAGTACAGTTAAAACATATAATACAGTTTTATACCACTAGTCACCCCCCCCCCCGGAGATCTCGGCAGGAGAGCGAGGCAGGAATATGAAAGGATTTCCAGGGAGACAACGGCGCCCAGTAGACAAAGGAAGGAGGGTGGAGAGGAACACCTATGGGAATAAGGGTTAACTGCACAGGTTGAGCCTGACAGAAACCCATGGAGCAGGGGGGCATCATAAAAGGCTCACCATCAGCCTAGACCGCCTACCCTGTCAGAGCAGGGACTGCGGTAGGAGCATAGCTCCTCAGCACCTTACTGGTGCTTACTGACCTACCTTCACCCGAACCTTGTCAGCCGAGGCTGGGAGGCAGCAATATGGAATGGAACAGGTGGGAATAGTCCTGCAGGGCCGCAGGCATATAAGCCCCGCTCACCTGTGCCGCATAGAGGGCTATCTTCGCAGCCCAGGCTGTAGAAAAGAACTGGGGAATTTGTGGGAGGTCCCTGATTTATATAGGGCCGGGAGGAGCCACAAGCTGTTTTCTGCAGTCCAGCGCCATCTTGTGGATGTATTACCCAGGAGTAAGGAATATTCTGGAACCGGACGTGCTGTATACTTAATAATATTTTTTTCATGTGAAAGTGTATGTGAAAGAGGCTTTGAATCAGTCCTATTGTTCCATATAAAGAGGTGATGGGTCACTTTAAGAGAATGTGGGGATTTTTCCCACTTCAGAAAATAATTTCCAATTAGACATGTCTCAATTCTCCACATTCATAATAGTAATGATTTTATTTACGGTGGCAAAATTACAATATGGGCATATTCAAATTGGTTGCATTTGCAATAAATTCTTATCCAAGGACAGCCATGATACCAAGGCTGAAATTAATTATGTTATTCATTAAGTGCATTCAGTTTCCATTCTCTCTCCTTCATATTGAGAAATTATATTCGACTCACAATAATTTGTAAATGTATCCCATCATATTTCCTTTGTAGTCTCCATAGAGAAGGGCGCCGGCCCTTTTAGGGCTGGCAGCCCCATGACTGGCCTGCGCTTCCTGTTGGAAGCTGACCAGCCATGGGATTGGGGGACGAGATCGGGGGAAGTGACCTCAGGGGAGGGGGAGGGGGGGAGTATATAGGGGCAGGTCCCCCCCTCCTCTTCCTCTTTGGCCCCTGATCTCTTCGCTGGAACGTGCTTTCCCACCCACCCGCCCGCCCTTTATTGGGGGTGATGGAATGGTCGATTGGTCGCAGCAGTAGCTAGTTGGTTTTTGGGGCAGTTTGGTCGGGACAGGTTGTATTATGTTGTATGTATGTACATATATATATATATATTTATAAAAAAATAAATAAATAAAAAAATATATATACACTTTAATATATATGAATAAAAAAAAAGAAGATAAGAATAAAGAAGATTTATATATATTTAATGACATTTGTTCAGTTAACAGGGTACAAGTAGTGGGATTTTATGTATAATTTGTGGGGAATTTATCGGGCATATGTGTCAATGCATTTGTATCGGGGGATTGTTGTAAATTCATTGTTACTGTTTTATTTATTTGTCACAGCTTTGGCGGTCTCCTTTGCTCGGTTCGGGTCTGAGATGGCACGGAAAGTGGGGGTAGGTTACAAGGAAGCGGCTGTTTCGGTGGAAACGGGCCAGGAGGATAGGTGACTGAGTTTAAGGGGAGGGGAGGGACTAAGGGAAGGGGTTAAGGTGGATCTTGGCAGTTAGCCCCGTTGAGCTAGCAGGCCTAGGAGGGATGCGGCCGGGCTCACGAATTGGCTTCTGTTTCAGATTCCGGGAGGTTGGTGAGCCTTCGGGCCGCCTCCCCTTCCCTTCTGTTGGTAGGTAGGGTGTGTTGGAATCTCAGACCTGGATCGGGGAGATCGGGAGTGCATCGTTAATTGTTATTTGTTATTGTTTTATGTTGAGGCTGTGGCCAATTGAAATTCCATCAATTCTGAAGAAGTGGTTGTTTGGCTCCTTTATTTTGGGAGTGTGGGTGGGTTGGTGTTAGCTGAAGACGTATGGAACGCTAGCACAGTCATGTTCTCCTCTGCAGATCTAATGCTCGTCACTCAATTAATTTATACAAGATTATTTGAGCCTACAGTTTTTAGTTATTTGGGCCTACAGTTTTTTCCAAGGTTGCCCCGGGGGAAGAGCAGACACTTAAAAAAATAGAATTAAAAGCTGCATAGTATGACCCTCCTACCAACAGGGACCAAACATGCTGGAGGATCATCAGGTGAGTGTACACAAACATGATGGGGGGGGGATTTTGCTCATGGGGTGATTGGGGAGAGATCCTCACAGTGCCTGGGGTGTTTCAGGGGGTTCTGTGATGGAATTCTGTGCACTGTCTGATATGTGATTGGGGGATATTCTGCATAATGTCTGTTATGGGGTTCTGGGGGGTTTCTGCAAGCTGCCTCTTATGGAAGTTTATGGTGTGATGGGGGGATTCTACATATTGCCTGTTATGGGGTTTTGGGGGGGGGGGGGGGCTCCATCACTGGCATCTCTTATTGATAAAATATTGCAAGAGCATGTGACCCATAATTAAGCCACATGATAAACCTCTACCTCCAATACCCACAAACTGATTTAAACTGTCCCACTTTGAGGAAGGTTTACCTTAATTGCTTCTGAAAAGCGATTTTATCTCACTTATCTTCTCCCTGCTGTCTCATTTGCTCCTTCAAGAGAACATTTATTCTTTCTAATACATACTGGACATTTAAATATAACTTTCTTAATCAAATCTAATCTAATGGGCACCTTTTTCTCCCAAATGTCCACCCTTTTGATGTGCCCAAATCGCTAAACCCTGTAATCTAAGCTTGTATTCAACATTATCCATGATATCGATATCCATGGTAGATATTTTGAAATGTTCATCCACGTTATTATTGAATAGTCTTTCTAAGGTTTCTGAAGCACATAAAGAACAATCACCAAATATCCTGCCGCACCTCCATTCCCTGTTACTATACATCTTCCAATCATTCTGATCCAAAATAGTCAACCAAGTAGTTAGAGTCCCTGTCCAGACACACAATAACTTTCTCCCACCTTATCCCCCTTGGGGGCAGCACAAAATAAGCAATTTCATAGTGCCAGAAAATCTTTGATTGTATGTAAATATCTTATGTATTCTAAGCAAAAGGTATTTCTTTTCTTCAATTTCCAGGGTCATGGCTGAGCTCGGAAATGTCATGTGAAGCTTTATGAATCTTAAACATGCTCTGCTGTAGTCAGAGAAAGCTGTGGGACCATGAGGGCTTGCCTTGCTCGCTCAAGCAGAGAGCACCAAGTTACAGAGTAGCTGTAGGACCACTTTTTTGCATGGTCCTGGAGAAATGGAATTTAAATGGAAATGGAATTTAAAACATTGCAAACTTTGGAGCCCTGCTACATCTTCTACCCTAGGCCGCTGGAAATGGAGGAGAGGCATATGAGAAAGGCATCAGGCCAGCTGCCAATTTTTGCTGTTGGATTTAGAGTGCCTTTAATCTATTTCATACACACCATGAAACAATATAAACATGACATTCATTTAATGATTCCTGACTTAAAGCGGACCAACACCCAGGGGGGATCGGCCCGGGAATCTATAAGATTCCCGGGCAGATCAGATCCCTCCCCGCGGGGCATCCGAAATCGGGATGTCCCGCGGGGTGAAACCCCCCAGGAAGGCCACAATCCTATCTTTTCCATGTTCCAGCGTCGCCCGCGCGTCCCTCTAGCAGGGCGCGCTCCTGCGCCGCCCGTTTGTGAATGGCCGGCGCGGGTGCGCTCCCTGTAAGAGGGGCGCGCAGGAGGCGGGGATTGGCTGCAGCGGTCACGTGGGAGCGGGTGAGGTGAGTTTTCGGGGCTTTCTGGGGGGGGGGTCGGGGTGCCCCACCGAAGTGGACCAAAACCCAGGATAGTCAAAATCCTGGGTGTTGGTCCACTTTAAAGGGATACAGCAGGCAAAAGCAATTGTTACACAATTGTTACACAATTGTAAAGACAGTAATATAGGCAGCTAATGTTGTTATGTATCAGCAGGGAAAAGGTGCTTGACTGGCAGGCCCCACACAGGTCCATACATTGCAGAGAGATTCCAGCTCAATACTAAAACTTAACTTTTAATCCATAATAGGCAAAATCATCTTCAATCATCAATTGGCTGAGGAAAAGCCACTAACAGGTATAATACTCCAGTGTACCCCCAGTCCACGGGGATTAGATGATGCATTTTGGACAAAGTGTGCTCTTAATCATATAATGCTTACCGCTTACCTTGCCTAATGACACTTGGTATGTTAAGTGCCCCTATATTAGGTAGATTTTGACTGGTATTGAGACTGCTATTGTTTTTCTTACCAGCGGGTATTGCGCCCCTGGCTCACACAATGTAATTTGACTTGTGTAACCCAATTGGCCTGCCACAGTGTCACCTGGGGGTTCTTTGGATTCTTATTAATGTTTGTGGCTTTTCCTCGGGCAACTGTAAGATGATTTTACCTATTATGGATTAAAAGTTAAGTTTTAGAATGGAGCTGGATTCTCTCTGGGATGTATGATACACCATTGTGTCAGGATACCGTTTGGCACTGTCCAACGTTTTTCAGTTTTTAAATTGAAGAATGGCTGAGATATTAAAGTTTACAGTTTTACCTTATAATTTCTCAACTGAAGCATGTGGGCGTGGCCCCTGGCTCTGTGATGCCACATAATAGCAGATGCAGGGAACACAGTCAGTTTGCAGTATATACATGTAATATGTTATGTGTATATACTGCAAACTGACTTCCGTGTTCCCTGCATCTGCTGGCCTTTCACAGTGATCTGGTACTCATCTACCCAGCAAGTTATCCATGTTCTCTCATTTCTGACCTGGATTTGATTATCCTTTACCCCTACCAGAGGAGGCACCCCAAATTGATGCTTTCCATCTGGTAGTATCTAATATATACTGTATTTTGGGATGGTATCTCTTTGGGTCAAATTTCTAATTTTCATAGATTTCTTTGTGCCTAGGCTATAGGTGTGCGAGGATGCAGCCACAGCGCAGAGATGCAGTGAGCGTTCAGGAGAAGGTGAGTGTATCTGGGCATCTGGGGGGTTTCACACTGTGGGGCATCCCAATTTGGGAAGCTACAAGGACAGGAAATCAGGTGGCCCAGAAGTCTTTTAGACTCCAGGGCCTCAGAAGTTCCTATTTAAACTTGGTTATTGGCTTTCCAGTGATGTGGAAGAAGTGTCTCCATGCCTTGGGTCTATCTTCCTGTGGAGTCAGTCATACTGAGTTTTCTATTCTGAACTTTCTTATTCAGCTCCTTCTGTTCTAAACATACCATTTCTACTCACTGAGATGACTGACAACTGCAGTTAATATCTAAATGTATTTTATCTCTCTACACTGCCCTATCTGTTCTATCTGCAAAAGTTGCTCACCACATCGCCCACCCCCGCATGTCTAGATTTAGCCTGCCAAAGTTTGAAAAAGCTTGCTTGAAATCATACACACACACACACACACACACACACACACACACACACACACACACACTTTCTGTAATTGCATAAAATCTATGCAACTTTTGGTACATGTTTTCTAGTAGATGTTTACAGTTACCTGTTATTGTACAAAAGAACATTAGCAGTTTTCTTTTTGAATCAGGAAATGTTTTAACTATTTTAGACTACTTCTACAAAAAGTAACACTTAAACCGGACCAACAGCCTGGCACAGTTGGAGAATTTCGGAGTTTCCTTTCCCAACTGACATAACTGACAATGCACAGTAACAGGAAGCCCAGCAGCACTTCCTGTTTGCAGGTGACCTGCAAGTCCTTGTTCTTGTGTGTTCTTGAGGAGTGCTGGCTTTCACTGACATATAATATGCGGCGCCACCGCTAGCCACTGCACCCGACCATATTGTTTTGGGTAAGAGTGCCTCTGCCAATACACTTTGAACTGCAAGGAGGGACAGGTTGTCCACTTGGCAGTACTGGGCCTGGTCACAGCTGTAGGCAGATGGGAGGCAAGGTATTTAGGCAAAAGCAGGGTTAATGTCCAGACCAGGGCAAAGGGCAGGCAGTGAAAATCAAACATTTATCACTGTGTTGAATCAGCCCTAATGTTTAGTCTTTTCATCAATACTGGGCAAAAGCTGAGGTAGAAAAGGAACACAGGCTGTTTTGGGGCACTGAGCTGGGAATGGAAGGTGACCACATAACCTTTCTTTCTGAGTATAGGTGCACATTTGGTGCACTTTAAGGCTCCCCTACAATCCCCTCTTGTATACCAACATGGAGAACAATGTTTAGGTTTTCTTTTAACCTCATTAGTCTCTTTATTGTGACAATTAATTCATAGATAGTAGAAAAAAACTTAATCTCATGTATTCTTTGCCCCAATCCCATTTGTAGAGAGCCATTTCATTTTTAGATGGAAGCGGAGTTCCCCTTTACTTCTGTTTATTTTGAGCAGTAGTGAAAGTTAGGACACAAGCAATTTATTTGGGTAAAAAGTGTTTTAATACAGATATTATAAGACACCAATTTCTACTCTAGATCTAACCCCCAGTGCCTGGAAATTCAGCCTAAAATTCATGGAGTAAAGCAGCCTTATGCCTTTAAAGTACTCCCAAGCATGCTTGCACAACACCTGATTCCCGCAACATATGGCGCTTTACAATATTGATTATTGGGGGGGCCGAGGAGCTAGCGATATCAGCGCAGCGGAGGGTTTCATTTGTAACAGTGGGATTAAAAAGCGCGGAAGCAGAAAATTGGATTAGGACAGAATCAAGGCGGAGTGGAAAAAGCATCTGCTGCAGCTACTGAGACAAAGCAAGATTGTGGAAAAGCATTATTTAAGAAATCTAAGCATGTTACATGCATAGGATACATGTAGAACTATTGCTACCCAGACTGAAAATCAATTCAATAATATAATAATAATAATAATAATATGAAGTACCACAGCCTAATGCAGTAAACTAACAGCAAACATTTTTTTTACAGCGTCTACAAAGGCAACACCAGGGTGCACATATTTATTACTACTCTATGAAAATGGTGTGGCCCAGCACACAACCCACACAAATATGGTAAAATAAATATGTTTATTAATTGAAAAAAAATAATGTACATATATATATTTATATTTATATATAGCACCTTGCGTGAAACAAAAATATAAAATTCAAAAATCACAATTAATCTATTTTTGTGCTTCGATCATGTTCCCAATGCCTTTGAACGGGGAGGCCGATTCATTAATAGCGTCAGGTAGCGACAGTTGAGCGACTGTAGCGCATTTTCAGAGCGCCCGCTAGTAGTCGATGTGCTTGGCCGTTGTTCGGTAGTTGATAGCGACTCAGTCGGTTTGCCGTAATGTTGAATATTGGGTGAGGAGTCGCTATTTGACAGGTTCCGCGCTGTATGGGAGCGCATGATAGTGACTGGCCATAGCGACCGGCTCCCACCATATTCATTAACAAATCACGCTCCAAAAATTCTCGCGCTGTGAAATGCATGTTTAAACCCCAGAGCGCTGGCGGCGATGGGTTAAAAGTAGTTTTTTAACCCCCAAACAACCATATTTTTGGAAACCAAAAAAAACAAGTTTTTAAAATAATTTTGTAATATGAATACATTAATATGAGACCTGTAATATCAATTCTGTACATTTTTTTTTTTTTTTTTTACCTTTAAAAAATTATTTAAAATGGCAGAAGTGGTCACAGAATTGTTCACATTTAGAAAAAAACATTAATAACAATTAATTATGAATATTTAAAGATTGTTCCATTGAAATGCATTGGAGAGCGCCAGGTAGCGAGAAGTCAGCTGAGGCTGGAATAATGATGAATGAGTGGCTATCTGGCGCTATCTCAGTCGCTAAGCAGGATTGGCTTGATAAATGTGTGATTGTGGTGGGGAGCCGGTGTTCTCGTGGCGGGGCCCGTCATTACCGGCCGCTCACCAGTCGCTACCTGTCGCTATCCCTTGTTAAATAAGGGCCTAAGCTAAAACAGGCATCTCAGCTGTGCTTCCACTCACTGACTGATGATTTCAGTGTGAATGTAGGGACTTGCTGTTGTATGTACCAGTTTAAAACTTGAATAAAAGAAACTACATTTGTATGATCAGAGATAAGAGTTATTACAATCTAAATGAGTCTTTTTATTTTTTTCTAATATAGTAGCAATTTTGGTTACTAAAATTGTCATACAATTAAAAGGATTGTCCAGGCTAAAGGTAAAAGCAAATCATTGTTGGCTTATCTGCCATTCAGATAATTTTCCTGGTCTGCTAATAACCACAGCTTTTGTCATTCATGTAGCCCAGCCCCTGGATTTAAATTCATGACCACCTTTTTCAAACATTGATGGGTAGGTGGATTTGACTACACAATTGACTACACATAGACTGTGTTGGACATTATTGCCTCCTGCTTTGCGCATCTGTCTTTTTGCTTACAGTCTTATGGATTGTGGGTTTTGGTCCACCTTAAGCTTTTCAAACAACTGAGAATCTTCTGAGATACCCAACATATACTCTGAGACCCTTCCAACACCAACATATGCTAAAAAGTGTGTTTTCAGCAAGATTGCATGTTTTTTCCTAAAGAATTCTGCCACAGCAGTTCGCCCGCATCCGCCGAACCACTTCTCAATGTATGTACCTGTGACGTTCACCAGCAAATTGCGACGCAAACACAGCAAAATGCATTGCGAAAGTTTGTGTTCACTGGTGTTTGCTGCAGTAAGTTTTGCTCAATTTCTCATAGTTTTCTCCTCTGGCTGCATGCATAGAGAAAGATGGGTAGCAGAAAGTTGCGCAAACTAGCAAACGTTGTAAATCACCCCCATAACTATAACATAGCAAAATCATTTATACAGTTTTTAATTATTTATAAAGCTCTATACCTACAGTATATAACTACACCTATATTTTGTATATCTGTACATCTACATTTCCAATTTCCTATATGATACCATGGACATACTCAGGGGCCAAACTATAGGGGTGCGACTATACTGGGGCCCAGAAGGTTAGGAGGGCCTCATCATTGTTGCTCCTCCACCTTATTTATCATATTTGTGCATACTTCTCACCATTTAGAGAAATGTTGTCTAGCTGCATCCAATTGAGTTAAAATGCAGAAAAAAAGTTTACAGTATAAACAGGATAAGACTCCATTTAATATTCACACCAGATTTAGTTACACCACATATGTTATATCACTGAACATACTGGGACTAGTATTTCCTTATCCAGCCAGCAAGGATAGCTATTAGTTTTCCAGGCTCCTGGTCCCCTGTTTGCCTCTCAATGGAGGACAAGTAGCAGTTGGTATGAGTGGTGGAAACAGGAGTGTGCTTCCCACTTATCTCTGCTTTCACCCATTCGTCAGTGCACAATGTCGCATCACCGCCAGCCAAGGATTGTGTCAGGTCTGGAGTTCCCCCACAGCCTGACTTCCCCTGCATTATGCTGCTCCACCAGCCCCTTCCTGGATTTCCCCTCTGCTTTTCTGCCTGTCTTACCTATCCTAATCTGCTGTTTGGTCCCATTCCAGCTTTTGGGATCCCCAGTATTCTGATGGATGCGTCTCCAGTGAACATCTGTTTAAACGCGTCCGGTGCCGCTTTTTGTGAGGGGGGGGGATAATGTCAGGTCTGGAGTTCCCCCACAGTCTGACTTCCCCTGCATTATGCTGCTCCACCAGAAGATGGCTCTGTCCTGCTGAGGTGTGTTAATCAGCCAGCACCTGTGGGACTTCCTGGGCTATAAAGGCTGGTCAGCACATCGCCTCATTGGATCAGCATTGATGTCATTTGATGTCGCTTTGTCTGTCTATGGCCTGAACTCTGGAAACCTGCATCTTGACCCTGACCCTTGAATCTGTACCATGGACTTTAATATCGAACCCTGAACCTGGATCCCTGCCATAGCCCTTGTGTCTGTTTCTTATTCAGCTCAGTCTCTGCATTTGGAATTTTTCTTGCATACAAGCATGTATGTATGCTTTCTGGCTTTAAAGTCTGTGTAGCTGTCCCTGTAGCAGGGCGCCGGCCATTTGTGTGAATCTGCTCCCTGTAAGAGGGCCGCGCGAGAGGCGGCCCTCAGCTTGTCCGTTGGCAGTAAGGTAAGTTTTTTTTGTTTTTTTTTGGGGGGGGGCTTTCTAGGGGGTTTCACACAGCGATCGGGGTTCCCCGCAGAAGTGGACCAACACCCAGGATGGGTGTTGGTCCACTTTAAAGAGCCCATCTTGGCCAATTGTCCCCAGTTTCTTCAGGCTGCCTTTAAGTTAATGCAAGAGCCTTTCTTTCAGCAGTCTCCCATGACAACCAGGAGTCATCTGGTGATTTATTTTCTTTTTGAAGGTGATTTGTTTTCCCGGGCTGTAGCATGGCTAAATCTTAGCAATTCCCTCAAGGAAAATGTATTTGAATTTCTTAAAATTCCTAGCTACAGACTATTTAGGTATTCCTGAGGCGGACCTTAATCTGTCTGCAGTTGGTTCAGCCCAGCGATCACAAACTTCAGTTGTGCCTGCAACCCTAGTAACTCGCCCTGAACCAGCCTGTGAGTCTGTGCCAGCCCGCAACCCTGTACCTGTTTGTTAGTCTGCTTTAATGTCTGTTAGTCAGTCCAAGTTCTCTGTCAAATCTGATTTTCCTGCTCAGTCTGATCTTCCTGTATTCTCTGAGTCTGATTTTCTTACTGATTCTGATCACTCTGAGTTTTTCTTGCCGAGTTTGATCGCCCTGCCCAAAGTTCCCCGTCTGCCGGGTCTGATCGCCCGTCTGCCGGGTTTGATCGCCTGGCCCAAAGTTCCCTGCCTGCAGGGTTTGATCGCCCGCCTGCTGAGTTTGATCGCCCGTGCCATTATTTCGTGGACTTTGATCCAGGGGGGACTTCTATGTCTGCCAAGTATTTGCCTGCTTCGGGGCCCACACCTGCCGAGCCTTTGCCTGCTTTGGGTCCGTTTCCCACCTGCCAGCTCCCTGGGTGTGAGCATTCCATGTGTGTATGCTTTCCGGCTTTAAAGTTTATCTGTGTAGCTGTGATTACCATATAGTCACTGTAGTAGATTTGTTTCATGTATAGTAGTCTGATTGTGTGTGTGTGTGATTTGTCACAATTAAACACGGTTTGCCACATCTCAGTTTGTTTCTCAGTCTCATTACTGGTCCTTGCTACTAAGGAATCCCTCTGTAGAGAGATTCATGACAGATTGTAGACCACGAAGAATAGCAACAATGAATCCACTACCTTTGACAGGGTTTTATTTACTACAGTATATCAATTCTGAATTAATCAGACAACCCTTTGAGCAGTGCAGGTAGCCATTCTCTTTGGGATCTAGCTAAAATGCTGCTTTACTAGGGCCCCGCATTGCCTGCCTGAGCATAGCTATATGTGCAGTATTGTCCCAGTAATGTTGGATCCATCTGCCTTCTGGAGGTCAGGTAGGGAGTTCAAACCTGTCCGGTCGCGTTTGTGGCCTATATTCTATGTATTCTGTTTTGCATTCCCAATTTTTATTAGCATTCATTTGCATTTGCTCCTACGTGTTATAAATATACCTGTTTCAAGGGGGTGCATTTGTGGCCAGGACACAGCAGGCAGGACTCTCTGTGGCTGCGTTTTTCTCCTCTCTGCCGCACCAGAGAAGTATGAAAGGGGCCAAAGAGGTCCCATTGTTGCATATTTTTCTACAGTACTGCTGCATCTGCCGCAGTGTGATTGAGGGCTAAAAGGGTTAGATTTTTTTTTGCACATTACACATTAGAATGTGCGGCTGTAAAAGATTCATAAAACACAGTTGCATTGGATGCTGCTGAAGTGAGGGAGCTCACACAGGCTTACACCTGGCCCAGCACATGTGTTCCATGTGTACAGGGTTCCTATCTCTCTTATTGATATTGGTGTACACACTTTTTGTACAGTTGCTAATGATTTGGCACACAAATAACACCTTTAAAAATGCCATTGAAAGTGGAAAAGTTACGTTGTTTTCAAACTAGGTGTTTCAGATTGAATTCAGTGATCCAATGAGCCCTGAGACACATAATCATCAATGAGTTCAAATTATGATTTGAAAAAATGTCATGACACACAGGGGTGTATATATCATAGGGGCAGTGTAGGCCCAGACCCAGGGGGGAACAAGGGGGCCCAGTGCATGCTACCTTCATCACCTCTGCGGTATGTACCTTCTCCAAATACTTACCTAGCCATGCCGCCTCCTCCCACTTCTCTGCCAGCGCCATGCATGCGCCCCGCGTCTTCATTGGCGATTAAGTTGTTTGCAGACCGGGCAGGTAAGTGTCCCGGGGGGGGGGGGGGGGGTCAGCTGATTATGGGGGCTGTAGGGAGCCCTGCTATGGCTGCAGGTTGTTTTTCCATGGACTAGAGTGAATAATGAGGAATTGGCATGACATGCAGACATGGTAGCACATTTGGTTAGTGGATTCTGGATTATTGATTATACATCCTGCACCACTTCCTGTTTCTTTAGTTTCATTGAAAAAAAAATAACTAAACTTAAAATTGACAAAAGTGAGGCAACATGTGCCTAGGGCGCCTGGGAATGCCACAGTCCCAGCTCTGCTCACCTCCAGCTCATGCTAATACCAAAAACCTGGTGTGGGACGTGTCCAGTGGTTTACTCTCGATTCTTTAATTTGCTGCTCTGAGATTGCAATGATAAAAACTGAATGAAGCATGAGCCTCTTATTGGCCAGCAACCAGTGCATGCCCCATATGTTTGCTTGAAAGAGGACTTGATGCGATCTGGGGAATATCACACAATGGGGTATCCCAAACCAGGATGCCATGGGGAGGAGCAAAAAACCAAGGATAATAAAAATGCCAGGTATTCTTGGGTGTTGTTCCTCCTGGAAGGGCATTTCTATTTTGTTGTGTGTACCCCCACTGCACTGCTAACAGATTATACACTGGGTGCTAGCTCAAGGGACAAAACTCTATACCCACTACTCTAATATAGGTGGAGCTCCAGGGCTAGCCCACCATTACGTCCTCATAGATAAGGCTGCACACCATTTCATCATACAAATAATCAATGTATTAATCAAAAATTAATACACTAATCCACATACAGAAGACACACATAGCAGATTAAAAAACATATAATAAAAACCCCAAGTGGGGAGGAACTCCAGGGCTAAATCCTATAAAGTCCAAATAACCCATTACATTTAATAAATATGTATTAATATGTTCACATCAACCAATATATATACACTGACGTTTGCAGGACAAGATACTAAGTGCTTGTGCAGTATATAACATAATCCTAAGGTCTAAAATAAGTTATAGAGTAAGTGCAACTCCATACTGAGTTGAAATCTATACATGTGAAAACTACAAATTAATAAAGTGCTCTCAACAGTGCATAAAGTGCCTAAGTGCTAGCATGCATTAAACTAAATAGTGCCTCTACTTGTCTCCAGAAACGTCAGAGATACACATCAGGAATCCAGTATATCATCTCATGTCTAGTAATCCATAATACGCATAACAGCCCAATTCCTCCCCACTTACCTTCTCACCTACGCGCTTCGTGGATATGAACCACTTCACCTGGGTGGCTATATCTTAATGGCAAACCTGCTCTTAAATACTCTGTGGCCTGTCTGGCCGGATGCGGTGCGTCGCGGCGCCCCCACTCCTCCTCACTTCCGCCCTTCCCAAGTTGTTCCTAGTCCGCCTCACTGTCAGGGCAGAAGTGACATCACAGCGCTCACCCCGCCCACCCCCGCCCCCAGCACGCCCACAAGTCAATGAAGCCAGATGAGAATGGAGCCACACCGCCTGCATCACCTACTGGGTAGCCGCCCCATAGAGCTGAGCCGCAGCTCTCACCGCGCAGTATCATGCACCAACCCCAGCAGCAAAGGACTCCATCCCACTGGCCTCGCTAACTGCTTATATCTACTTTGGCCCCTTGGCTCTTCCTAAGGTGCAGGCAATTTTACATACATAACCATGACACACAAATATATACTGCTACTTGTATACCTAATAATTAATCAATATATTACACTAATCAAACACTATATACACTTCAATGTATCAACTATGGAGAGAATCTTTGCATCAATATTCACCAGTATCATTCTAATATCTCTAAGGATCTATGGCTGTCAAACCATAACTATTTTTCCATGTGCATCCTAGTACTACTTACCCCCCCCCCTCCCCCCTGTCTTCATCATCAAAAACTATAATCCTGCTGCTCATATACCTATTGGCATCCCACATATTAACAAGCTAATATTAGAATATTTCCCCTTCCATCCACTTATGCCGACATTGTCCTTAATCAACAATCTGGTCTTCTCATCAAATTCATGGTATTGATATACAAATCTTGATCCTCCTCTCCATATATTCCTTCAATCCAATTCATTCTATACTCTGCCGAATCCATAATATCACCACCGATTCTCCCTTTGTTCTTTTATTCCTTCATCAGAGGTTTTTTCTCTCCTCCTAAAATTCAATCAGATATCATACCATTAATCATCTCTAAAATTTTAATTGCTTGTTAAAGGGACCCCCTTCCTCCTCGTTGCACTCCCTAGATAAATATATGGCTCACTAGTAGTCCTAGGCCATACAGCTCTTAGATGACCTATTCACCTATACCTGGTGAATCTTATAATCTTATCACCTATACCTGGTGTTTCTTGGTCCTCTTTAAACACAGGAAGCAACTTCACCAGAAGAATGTGGTCAAGTCAGCGCCACCTAAAAAAAGAAGAAAGACAATGCTCACTGAGTGGCCAATGTAACAGCCAAACGGCAAGCTAACTCCTAACCTAAATGTATTTATAAGAGTGATAGTCAGTCAGTCATACTCGTCAGAATTGTAGCTGGGGCACAGGTGGTGTGCGCCATTTCGAATCTTTGTCCCGGGTGCCAGAAAGCCTAGCTACACCTCTGTGCTCAGTAATACATTTTTCATTCCTGGTCAATTTATTTTCCATATCTTTCTGTGATTTCGGTCACATCCTCTTAGCAGTCTTGAGTCATATTTTATTGGTCGAAAGTTTTTGGATTCAGGTGACTTTGGCAGGCAGACAGCCAGCACAAGTTGTGAGCTAATGAGACCTCACAACATTGTTTTTAGCTTATTCTTCTCCTTGAATCCTCTGACAGCCGCTGGTTCGAGAAAAATTGGGAAAGCCAAAAGGTATTATTCCCTCTCCATGAGCAATGCAATCGCGCATGCTGTGATATAAACATGAGCTCTCATGCTGATCCATATGTAAAATTATCGTCAGCTCTACCTGTGCAATATAGTGATCCCAACCGCAATAAGGCACGAACCTGGCATGGCTGCGAGCACTTTCCTCGTATCCAGTATCATGTAACAAGATGAAGCCAGCTAGTGTTCGCCATAAAAGATTGTGTCCAAATTTTATTCCAACTCATTAAAAGAATCCATCCATATTCAATACAAGCGAAAGGGGTGAGTCTCAGTGTCTACGCTTTTCGGACATGCGGTCCTTACTCACATCTCACGCTGATCCAACTGAAACCAGAATCAAATTTACCCATATCTACATTGTTATAATCTGGATATACTGTTGGACTTATAGTACCATAGTAACACTAAGGGGAGATATTTGTTAACAACTTTAAGCTGGCCCAGCAGATCCAGCAATAGTTTTAAGCAGCTGTTTCCCCCTGCCTGGCTCAGTTCCAGCATGTCCCCCTTTGCTCAGTCATGAGGAATCAGGTATCCAAGTGCTTTAGTTTTGGCATCTGTGACGCACTGGAGCAGGCAGGGGAGCTAATGTTCCCAAAGTCTGCTGTTAACAGAAGAAGGAAGTCGCTTCTGCTTTTAATTCAGGGCTAGATCAGCTGGCCAAGGTGAATAAAAATCGTTTTCTCAAATACAAATTGTAGGCAAAAATGGAAATTCTGCATTGGAAAAGCCACAGTACAACACTCCATTATAGTCCATTAATAAAATATACTTTTATTTTCCTACCTATTTACTTTTCTAGATTATTTCTGGTTTATGTTGAAAGTTTGTTTGCTACTGCTCCCCCTAGTGTCCACTTCCAAATAAAAGCACATCAAATAAACTGGACCTTCAGCTTAATTTAAAGAAAATCCCAAACCTTTGAAAAACTATTCCACAGCATCTAAAATATAAGGAGAGGGGGCAAACGCGCAGAGCAGAGCTGGGGTCAGGAAAAGGACAGTGATCCCACAATGCAAAGCAGCACCATCAGAAGACAATTTCTGTTGGCAGACAGCCTGAGACTCCATGGGCCACCATCTTGGATGTTTAAAGGCTCATAAAATGCAGTAGATGCAGGTAGAATGATTTTTAATGATTTTTAATGTGAGCAATCTGTATGTACAGTGTGGGGGACACATATAAGGTAAGCTATTATTCAGGGTGAAGGTCTGGTTTAAATTTCTATTGCAGGCAATGGACAGGCACACCTAGCTTAAAAATTGTGGACCAACCACTCGCAACAAAGGAAACAAACTTCACTTACCTGCCAGCCTGCACCCATGGTCACACAAAGTCATGTGGGCTGACCTTCACAGCGCTCTCAACACTGAAGCTGTGATTGAGCTCCTATCACTGAAAATATCAGCAGTGGTCACCCCCTGCAGCCAATGAGAGAGCCTCCTCCCACATGACCTTTAATTTCTTACATATCTTCAGCCAGTCTAGGCCACATTGTAGCAGACAGATGCAAACATTGACCTCATTTCATCCACTAGTAGGAGCACTAACAGAGAAGTAAAGGAAAAATCTCGAAAGGACTTTTTGGAACTGGGGATTCTCCATTTTGCCTACAACTGTTTTTTACCATGCACCAAAACTCATATAAAAAGGTGATCCTTAGAGATGAGCGAACTTTTGAAAAGTTCGATTCGGCCGATTCGCCGAATTTCACAAAGAAATTCGGGTTCGGCCGAATCGAACTTTAACGAAGTTCCCCATCAAAAATGCCGGCATGGTGGGAGCGGGCCGGCCGGTTCCGCTGTCAGCGGGCCGGCTGGCGGGCCGGTAAAGCCGGCCGTCCCGCTCCCACCATGCCGGCATTTAAAAAACAAAACAAAAAAAAAAAAAGCATTTTTGCCGGCATGGTGGGAGCGGGCCGGCCGGCTCCGCTGTCAGCGGAACCGGCTGGCCCGCTCCGCTGTCAGCGGAACCGGCCGGCCCGCTACCACCATGCCGGCATTTAAAAAAAAAGCAAACACTTACCTGCAGGTCCGGAGCGTGGAGGCCGGCGCCGCTCTCAGCTGTCATCTGAGGGCGCGTCATCAGAGGCGCCCTCTGATGACGCGCCCTCAGATGACAGCTGAGAGCGGCGCCGGCCTCCACGCTCCGGACCTGCATGTAAGTGTTTGCTTTTTTTTAAAATGCCGGCATGGTGGGAGCGGGCCGGCCGGTTCCGCTGACAGCGGAGCCGGCCGGCCCGCTCCCACCATGCCGGCAAAAATGTTTTTATTTTTTTTTTTTTTCTTAAATGCCGGCATGGTGGGAGCAGGCCGGCCGGTTTTACCGGCCCGCCAGCCGGCTTTACCGGCCCGCCGGCCAGCTCTGCTGTCAGCGGGCCGGCTTTGCCGGCCCGCTGACAGCGGAACCGGCCGGCCCGCTCCCACCATGCCGGCATTTTTTTTTTTTAATTTCAGGAAAAATTCGATCGGCACGAACCACAAAATATTCGGGTTCGTGGCGAATCGAATATTTCCTGAAATTCGGAGCGAATTCCGGTTCGTCCGAACCGGTTCGCTCATCTCTAGTGATCCTCTTTAAAAACTTTCCCTTGTTCACATCAGGGCCCGCTCACATGTAGTTACACCACTGCCCTCTCAATTCTGCTTGATGTAACCCAGAGCACATTCAGGCGATTGTTTAGCTGTGGATAAGGATTGTGCTTTTTCTGGTAGGATGTAATTAAAAGCTCCCTGAGATTTCCGCCGACATATGGAGCCTCTCTTCTGGCAATTACAGAGCCTCTGAATGGCCACTCTACATTTCATTTGGAGGGCAGCCATTTTGGATGGTGCGGCAAACAGCTGCGGTGCGACGCTCATGCTCTGCAGGATCAGGGTAAGCCGTGTTAGTGTTTATCACTTTTCTATTAAAAAAAAGTTATGAAAACAGGACGCTATCCAAAAAGCTCTAAAAATATACAGCATATGTAGGTATACAGTAGGTGGATTTTACCACCGTCACCACATACAAGGGTGGACTGGCTATAGGGAGCACAGGGTGAATTCCCTGGTGGGCCACACTACTTTGGGTCTGAATAGCCTGGCATTTCAACCAGACCCTTTGCTGGAAATCTTTTGTAAATCCCCTATTATCTTCCTGACTCTCAAGTATTGCTCCAACGGCTCCGCTCTTTGTACCCCATCACAGTTTGTTTTGTCTGCAATGCTATAGTTTCAGCATCATGTTTGTGGGAGTCGTTTATCCCTAAGCCACTGTATCTGCCTCTACAATACTAAAGCTTCCACCTTTCAGGAGTCGCTATTTTCACCCCTCCCCATGATCTCCTAAGGAATGCACTTGTTGACTGGCTGAGGAAAATCTTGGCAGTGGGACTCAGCAGCTTCTAGGCTTGCCAGAGCAGTAATTTCACAGGTTGATTTTTGAACCCTGTCCATCCCTACAATCACACACACACACACACACACACACACACACACACACACACACTACATTGATTCCTGCAGCCAGCCACAGTAACACACACACACACACACACACACACACACTACATTGATTCCTGCAGCCAGCCACAGTAAGAGGACAGTGGGCCTGAACATTTCTTTCTTATAGCTTTGCTATAAAGTAGGCCTCTCATCTCTTCTTCACATACAGCAACCCTTACGTCAGTTTCACCCCTTCCCAGACTTCCTATTGTAGCATACGGGTCCCTGGGGGGCTTAGCTCCTCAGGCGTATGGGGAGTGGGTTCTTTATTAACGGGCTTGGGGGACCTCCTGATGTGGGCTTGCTCCAATAACTCCAAATGAGACCGACTTTATGAAAAGGGCACTTACTCTACACTTTAGGCTTCACAGCAGGTCATACAGTCTTTATCCACAACAGTTCCATTAGCAGTTTCCTTAGCACAGCATTACATCCAGGTGGACTTCAACAGGTGGTGGTCACTCAACCTGATCCCATAGCAGAATACTGCAGCCTTAAGCTTCCTCCATCAGCATCTCTGGTGGAATAGTTAACCTTTCCTGTAGTCACTTGTTAGGTATGAATGTCTCTCTCTTCCACTTCTGACTGCTTACTGCTACCAGTTGACCCTGCTGGTACCTTCCTCACTACTGGTTACTACAATAGAGAACTACTTCTGTTCAAGTTCGTTCTGAGGTAACTCTCCTCATGACCTCCTTTATATAGATTACATTCTCTGGTTTTTACTCATCTTAGCCAATGGCAGCTCAGCTGTACTCCTATGTGGTTAGATTGTGGACACCTGCAGTGTCACAATTCATTAGCTATCCAACAGTGCCATCTTGTGGTGATGTAGCGCAACTGCAGGACAGATATGAACTACCACACTGAAGAACCACAAAGATAATGGCTGAACACTTTCTGCCGGCTACACTATTTTGCTTCAATGAACCTAGGAAGGCCACAAATCAATAGGGAATACTCACCTGGTCCATGATCCAATGTCTCATTGTTACAACAGAGAATAGTTCATCTTTGATATGGCTCATTCTGCTTCATCCATTACTAGTTTTAGCCTCAGCCTTCAGATCAGTGACATGTCTACAGCGAGTATTGAGAGGCCCAATGAACCAAGGGGATCCGGCACTCCTATCCCATTTTAAAGTATTCATGTTACTATTCTAAATGCTTTTCCATCAGCCCCTGTGCCTCTTGAGGCACCAGGAATTGCCATCAAGCAGGGCAATAGGTTAGCAGCTAATGGGATTAGCTGGAAGGATTATGTTGTGCATATGGCACTGGATAACCTCACTTTTCCAGATTCGCTGTGTATATGGTAATGACTAATCACTCCCTGCCACTCCCTTCCCAAACCCGGACAAAAATTTTTAACCAGAAATCCATGTTCAAGTTCGTGTTAGGCCTGAAAACAGAAAAAGCTGCTGAGCAGGCCATCAACCCACTTCACCTAAAGGTGCAGCAGCAGGAAGCTGCTGTAACTGATCTGAGCCCTGAACCGCGGCCCCTGGTAAGTGCCAGCATCTTATCGGAATGGTGCCCGGCCAGGGCCACAGAAAGATGGCCGCTGCACCCCATGAGTAAGGACACTCCTAGTGCCAGCACTGCCACATTGCGTTGCAGAGCTGAGTTTTACAGCAGCACATCCTGCTGCACACTCTGTGTCTCCCCTGCCCCCATGCCACACCCGCCTCCACAAAGGCCAGGTCCCCAATAATTCCAATGGGGACTGGGTTCGGCTCCCTGAACTTTGGGGGATTCGTTCATTTCTTTTTGTTACCCCTCCAGGGTGAGCATCTCCTTTTCCACATTCCTAGTTTTGACGAGTTTCTTCCCTGTGTGTACTATGATAGCCCGTTAATTCTTATGCTATACACTAAATCTGAAGTGCATATACAGAATGGGCATGATGATGGGTCAGTCCCTCTGTTTTTGTTACTTCTTCGGGATATGTGTGTGCTCTCATTAACTACAATGCATTTTAATGTCTGGCAGTTCATTCTGGATGAATGGATTGCCAGTGCCAGGCTCCTCTCATTGGTAGCATGCACATGCCAGCCACTTTAAATATGTTTTTGCAGGGGATGGAGAGGCGAAGGGGATGCTGAAAGTCTGTGAATGTAATATGGAATTACCGGATCGAGTTCTAGGAGAATTGGGGGTTTCAGACGGTGAGGGCATCCCAAATCAGGATGCCCTATTACAAGCTGAAACCTAGAAACTATTAGACTTCAGACCCGTGTTTTAATTTGACAGCATAAAGGTCTAAATGGTTAAAGGACGACAATCTCAAAAGGAGAAGTTACTCTGATCTTGAAAGGGTTACTCATGTAAGGCTTTTTAACTGCCACATCGGGAAGTCTTGCCTGGGGTCACTGTGTTCTCATATCATTCAGAATGAAGCTCATTATGGTGCTATATTGTCAGGGAAACATGGAAGACAAAGCCAGCAGCCAAAATGACCTGAGACACAATCAGAGCGTACGGTGGCTTGTCATTCAGTGGGAAGCCATCAGATAGCTGTCAGAAATAAGGGTCAAATTAGCCAAGATTCTGTAAAGCTGGGGCACGGATGCTATGAGGAATTTCTGGATCTTGTAGGCATAAAAAAAACCCTTTGAGCTGCTGCCTTTGGGGGAACAGTCGGTCTTGTTGTAAAGTGGTTCAAAAGCCATTTACATCATTCCAAATCGGGATATCCTCCTGTGTGAAACCCAACTGATCACCGCAACTCTTACCATTTTGGAGCCGCGTCCCAGCATCTCAAGCCTGAGGGGTACTTTGGCACCCAGCCATTCAGATAGGTTGGGAAAGCAAACACTCCCTGCTCCCTATGTTGGAGCTAACTGAATGAGAGTGGGTTTTAGAGTTTTAGGAAATTTACACAGCAAGGCATCCTAAATTGGGATGCCCTAGAAAAATGGGCCAAAACCCTAAGTCATCACCACTTTAATCCTGTAGCCCTTTAACTGCCAGCCTACCTAGAGCTTTTGTCACCCTCTGTTGCCAGACCATTTTCACTATGTTGCGCTATACATTTTTAGCTGTGATTTTTGAAGGGATTTCCAGGGAATGAACATGTCTTGTTTGTCAATTTTGTATTGTATGCACAATATTTTTAGGCATAACAATCTGTGCCCCCTACTCAGCATAACCAGCCCGGAGACCAGCTATGGGGACTTGTAGAACTGGGTGCAGGGGCCAGCTTTGGTGGCCTCCCGCCCTGCAGGCTACAAGTCCGCACAGCCTAAATGGCCCCAGGCCCTTCTGCCCCCCCCTGAACTTTGGGGAGGCAGGCAATGAGGGGGGTTGGGGTTAATAATCAGTCACCAGCTAGATGCAGGTGACTCCTGCTTAGCCCCCTAAGCATTGTGAACTGGTTATAGGGATCTCATGGATCCCTTACCAGTTCACAAAGGGTTTAATGTAAAAAAAGACACCACACAGGTAGAAAAAATATTTGTATATTTTATATTTATAAAAAATACTCCCATGGATCCATCCCTTAACATTGTGTCCCATTCCGCTGATCACTCTGGCTTCTGCTCTCCTGCTGCTGCTGCAAGCCTTTTATACCTGCTGAGTGAGGGTTTATTTAAAAAATGTAATTCTGCTCCTCCCATGTAATTCTGCTCCTCCCGCAAATTCCAGGGGGGATCGGGTGAGGAGAAGACCTGACTGTCGGGATCGGGCCAGGAGATGAGTAAATTGAGTATGTTTATTTATTTATTTTTTTATTACAGCTGCAATTGTCAGTGGTAGCAGAAGCGGGGGGACCTGTTTCGGGCATCCTCCTGCAGCCAGGAGATCCTGGGGTGGGGATCGGATGCCCCATGTGGAGAAGGAGACTCTCAGCATTGGATCCAGGCAAGCTTTTTTTTTATTTTTACAGTAGCAGGGGAAAATGACAGCACAAATCAGATAACTATATTTGAGCAGCAACAATATTGGGGCCCCCAATCTCATGGACCCTTATAGAGTCACTACCCCGAAACATAAAAGAGCCCCTAGGATTAACAGGGACAGGAATTGTTTACATTTTTCCTATTTCCAGGGGTACAAGACAATATTTCATATTGGCTATTAAGATTAGGGGACACCCTGACATATCAGGCATTGAGGTATCTGGTAACCATCATAAACTGCACCTATTTGTGGATAATGTTCTTTTATTTCTTATTAACCCATTAATTTTGCTTCCTAATTTAACCATAGTGTTAGATAGTTTTGGGTTGGTCTCTGGGTTGGTGATCAGTGCTACAAAATCCAAGGCATTAAATGTTTTCTTACTTAAAATCATTGAGACATCTTTTCAATATCATTGGAAGGATTTTCAGGCAAAAAAAGGTATACTCACTGTGACTGATGGCAGGGCCATCGCCGTATCGGAGGGAGACAGGAAGAGGAGCCAGACGAGAGAACATGGCTGTGTGAAGTACTCGGTGGTGAGGGGCCTGCATCCAGCCTTTCATGTGAGCGCTGCTCCCCCCGACAAGGAACTATGGTATGCGTGGGAGATAAGGTGAGTAAAGCTTTTTTGTTATTTGCCTGAAAATTGTCTTTAAGTACTTAGGTGTTTTCCTCACTGCTGAATATGATAGCGTGTTCCAAGCTAACTATACACATATCCTTAGATCTATTAGAAACATTTTAGAATCTTGAAGCAGATACCATATTCCCTGGGACGCATAGCAGCAGTCAAAATAACTGTTCTTGCAAAATTTTTGTTTTTCTATTATGTTTAGAACCCTTGCAATACCAGTACCTTCATATTTTTGTGCTTAGCACAATCAACGGTCCTGTCTTTCATTTGGGAGGGGGAAACAGCAAATTGCTAAATCCTTAATGCCCTGTTCCCGTACAAGGGGAGGATTTGGGGTCCCAGACCAGTATTATATTGCCCCACAGCTGGCTCAGATACTTCAGTACCATGCAAAACAAAAACCACCACTATGGATCAGTTTAAAGGCAGCAGCTTGTGATCTGTTAATAGTTGACTGCCTTTTAGGCCTTTCATTCAGCAGCTGGATGGAAGCTGGGTTTATCCGCTTCACACATCTTTTGAGTGCGGATGGCATACTTTCGTTCCAGTTATTAGTTTCTGAAAATCGGATTCCTACCTCTTAACTTTTTCGCTATCTCCAGCTTAAAAATGTTGAAGAGACTTACACTTCACTAAACACTAAAAATTCCCTGGACAACGCTTCAACATTTGGGCGACACTATTTGTCCAACCCGAGTCCCAGGGGAATTATATATTTGATATACTCAGAACTCTTCTACACAAAATGGGAGGCGGTCCTGTGTGAGGGCCTAGAGAATGAGGACTGGGAGCAAATTTGTGAAAGCTCAGCTAGGTCATCCATTAGTGCAGGGCTAGTTGAGACTAATCTGAAGGTTCTTCCTATCATATTTCATCCCTGCTAAACAGGCAATATTTGTACCAAATTGCTCCTCAAATTTTTTTTCAAAGATGAAATACAGACCGTTCATTCCAGCACATATGTTGGGATTGCCCAACAGTTCACTCCTTGTGGACACAGGCTTATCCGTTGATTTATGTCATTTTGGTGCTGAAATTTAGTCCTTTTGAAGCTCTCCTCAATAGAAAGCCGGTAGTACTTACAAAGGCCCAATTTAATTTTATGATGTTTATATGTAGTGCTGTCAAACGCACTATAGCCAAAACTTGGAGGTTGCCGACCTTGCTACACAAGGAGGTTGAGGATAGACTTTCTCTATTTATGGTTTATGAGAAAATCTTGTCTGACTCTCCCTTGCCTCATTAAGATCTGGGAGCAATGGTATGCCCTATATGGCCCAAATCATCAGCTCAAGTCTGCCTTTCTTTGTTTAAATGTCTCTATGGCTCTGGTTCTGTGCGAGGAATGAATGTGTGAGTTGTTAATTGTATGTATGTAAATGTATGTAAGTCTGCTTCTTTGTCTTGTTAGTCATTTAATGTTTGTTTTTGATTATTATTGTTTCATTTTTTCTTTCTTATAATACTCCCTTTTCTCTTCCATTTTACTTCAGGCCATCAGATTTAATTCAGAGACGATTGGGTTAAACTCTCCCGAAGGGTGTGGTCTGCAAGAACAAATGTGTGTCTCCACCTCTCGGGCCTATATCCACCTGGCTGACTTGATGCACTTCAGTTTTCTTTCTTGCAGTGGTCACTGCAAGGATTTATCTGAACTCCTCTCCCATTAACTTTTTGTTTTAAAGGAATTATGCCTTGGAAGCGGGGGTAATGGAAACCTGACTGTTCCTTGGCCCTTATACTCCTTGGATCTGAATGGACCCACTTTGCCTCCGCAGCATTCGGCATAGCAGCGAGCACCAGTGTGCGGCTCCTTTCTTACCCCTCTCGCGCTGGAAATTTTTCGGCCGGGTGAAATGGCAAGCACCGCTAACATCGCTGTTCTCCTCCGGCCGCTCACACTGCAACATTTTCGGCTGGGGCTAAGCGGCAAGTACCGCTAACATCGCGGTTCTCCTCCGGCCGACTTCAGGGGAAGATTTTTGGCCGGGACTAAGCGGCAAGTACTGCTAACAACGCGGTTCTCCTCCGGCCACTCACACTGCAACATTTTCGGCTGGGGCTAAGCAACAAGTACCGCTAACATCGCTGTTCTCCTCCGGCCGCTCACACTGCAACATTTTCATCTGGGGCTAAGCAGCAAGTACCGCTAACATCGCGGTTCTCCTCCGGCCGACTTCAGTGGAAGATTTTTGGCCGGAACTAAGCAGCAAGTACTGCTAACATTGCGGATCTTCTCCGGCCGCTCGCACTGCAACATTTTCGGCCGGGGATAAGCGCCAAGGACCGCTTACATCGCGGTTCTCCTCCGGCCGCTCGCACTGCAACATTTTTGGCCGGGGCTAAGCGGCAAGTACCGCTAACATCGCGGTTCTCCTCCGCTGCCTTCAGTGGAAGATTTTCGGCCGGGTGAAGCGACGAGAACCGCTGAGATCGTGTTTCTTCTCCGGCCGCCTTCAATGGAAGATTTTCGGCTGGGGGAAGCACAAAAATACCGTGAGCCGCTGCACGGCCACCATCAAGCGGACCTAAATCTTTAGGTAGGTCATTTTTTAATTATGTGTATTAATATATTTATTCATATATACATATTATTAATGTTTTTAATTGTTCTTGTCTTTAAAAGATATATATATATATATATATAGTTGTGGGATAAGACTGGCAATATATTGATGTGGTTCACCATCTGAGCTCTCAGAATAGTCTTGCGACTATCGGGAACTGTTCACATACTAGGTTTTAGACCCCCTGGGAGGTAATCTAGTATTAATCACCATGAAGGAGGCATCTGGGGTAATCAGATCTGGTCCTTTAGCAGACAGATTCACCCCATGTCAAGTATGCAAACAGACACTGGACGAGGATAGCACAATGTGCAGGGCTATGCTACCGTAGTAGTGGATATGGAAGACAATTGTCTCCTCCCTGCAAGTTCCCTTGTTGCCTGTGCCCTCTGAGCTTAAAAACCCCCCTGGCAGCCTTCAAGCGGACCTAAAACATTTAAGTCATATGAGCTACTAAGAAGGTCTTGGGAAAAAAAAAATCCTCTGAGTTTTGAAGAGGATATTGTGGCTGCCATTGCCTCTTTCTGAGTCTTTAAACTGTCGGCAGCCCTCAAGTGGTCCTAAACCTTTAGAGAGTCATTTAGAAGGATTGGCTACTAAAAAGGTTTTTAAAGAAAAGATTTATTCTCTAACTTGAAGAGGATATTGTAGCTGCCATAGTCTCCCAGGAAGTTGTCCATTGGGAGGATTTATCCAGTAGGGACTTGTATTCAGAAGTCCTCTACACAAGGGGGGTGCTCATTTAAGATGGATGTGTGATTTCCTCGATTCTGGAGGATGTTGCAGAACTTGCGCATTATTCTAATCTGATCAATAGGGAATGGCAGAAGTCATGTTGTCTTCTGCCCATTCCTAAAGTACTAAATACTATGTATCCCTTTCCTCCAGATCAGATTAAATTATGGTCTCACCCTCCTGTGGTGGATGCTCTGGGGGCAGGTCTTTTTAAGATTTTGGTTATGCCATCTTTGGATAGTGCTTCTCCAAAGGATACAGCGAGTATGCGCGTGGATCAGGTTGCATGTCCTGCTTATTCTGTTAGGGGGTTGACCTTGCTGCCGGCCTGTGCTACATCCATAGCATTTCTGGGGAGCAGGAGGTTGTTAAAAGAACTGGACTTTAAGACTCGTAGGGGTCATTCATGGAAGTCATGCTCCCAGGGGATCAAGACCAGTTGGCTACAACAGGTATATGATACGGGCTATGGAGGATTGAGCAGGTTAAGTGCCAGAGGCCTAGCTCTGGTGTTAGCCTTAAGGCGTGCTTATGGCTTAAGCAATGGTCAGCTGACATAGCCTCCAAAAAAGAATGACAGGACTCCCCTTTAAAGGTGGGGTGTCTGTTTGGGGAGTGATTGGTTGACATTGTAAAGCATGCTGCTAGTGGTAAATCATCTAATCTGCCACAGAAGCCGAAGTCTAATACTGCTTCTGCAGGGCCTCTAATACTCCGGGGTTCCGGTTAGAAGTTCAGACTCTTCGGGATACCGAAGAGATTTTTGGAATAGGACAAAGTTCCAAATTAAGGCAACAGGTGTCTGGCAGAATAAAGCCAGACCCCCTTCAAGTCCCAACCATTCTGGTGGCTCCTCGGTGGCCAAGAAGAAGCTGGTTCTCAGACATAGTAACGATGTCAAAGGGCAACTCGTGGAGGTTACCCAACGATCCAGATCTTCTCACACAGGGGCCTCTAAGGCATCACAAGTTCTGGCCTGGAAGGCCTGGCTATTGAATCCTATATCTTGACAGAAAGGGGGTTCTTCTGACATAGTCATGCAGACAATGATTCAGGCCAGGCAGAAGCCTTCATCAATGATCTACTATAGAGTCTGCCAAGCATTATCGCTTGGTGCGAATCCAGAAGGTTCACTGGTAGAATTTTTTCTGTTCCCAGAATATTAATTGTTTTTTGGCAGAAAGGTCTTGATGAAGGTTTTCAATCGAGTACTTTAAAGGGACAGATATCTGCTTTGTCTATCTTTTTATTCAGAAACCCATTGCTGTGAATAAATGTATCAACCTTTTTTCTATAGGGAGTCGCTCATGTGCGGCCTCCTCGTAAGCTACTTCTGCCGGTTTGGGACCTGAACTTTTTTATCAGCTCTTTATCAGTGTCCTCCTTTGAACTATTGGCAGATGCATCATTAAGTTTATTTACTCTTAAGGTTATCTTTTTTTGGCAATAACCTCAGTAAGGAAGGTTTCTGAATTGGCAGCTTATCAGTTAATTCCCCTTATTTAGTGCTACATAAGGACAAGGTCGTCTGTTTTAAACAGGATGTTCTTCCTAAGGTGGTTTCCATCTTAATGAAGAGGTGCATTGCCTTCCTTTATGTCCTACTCCAGTGTCCGAGTGTTGCTGGATGTAGGGAAAAGGGAAAAGGGATGCTGGAAAAGCACTAAGATACCATCTCACTGCTACACAATCTTTCTGTAGGTCGGACTCCTTATTTTGTCATACCTGAGGGTCCACGGAAAGGTCTTCCACCATCTAAGTCTACCATCAGCGATGGATTAGACAGGCAGTGGTAAGAGCTTATATTGCCTAAGGGGAAGGATTCTCCTTTTAGGACTACTGCTCATTCGACAAGAGCTATTAGAGCTTCTTGGGCTGTTTAGCATCAAGCTTCAATAGAACGTATGCAAAGCTGCTACTTGGTTTTCAGCTCATACATGCATACAAATTCTATAAGGTAGAGCCTTTGGTAGGAAGGAATTACATACAGTGGTAATTAGATGGTTTTTGGAATGTCTTATTCCTGGAAGGAATAAGGGTCTTTTGGAATGTCTTGTTTCTGAAAGGAATAAGGTTTGGGGATCCCACCCGAATTTGGGTACTGCTTTTGGAGGTCCCAAACGTCTCTGAATTAAATCTGATGGCCTGAAGTAAAATGGAAGAGCAAAGAGAATTTTGTGGGTACTCACTTGTAGAATTAATTTCTCTTCCATTATTACTAGAGATGAGCAAACTTTTGAAAAATTCGATTCGACTGATTGGCCGAATTTTCCGACAAAAATCGTTTCGACCCGAATTTATTCGCGACGAATCGCTATTAAAAACGGCTATTTCTGAGCCTCCTAGAGCCTCAATAGGGTTGTAAACCATTCTGCCTTGCTGTGACACGCATAGGATGTGTGCTGGGTTAGTTAAATAATACTTTGAATAAATATCACATGCAGATCAGAGGCATCGCTAATAGAATCGCAGAGCGGCACAATTGCAGAGAGTTGAAGTGGCATCACTATGAGGGGCAGGAGCCCAAACATTGCTTTAAAGAGACACTGGAGTTGGCAGCAGCAGGAGCCCAAAAATTGGATGAATCACACCCTGGAGTTGGCAGCAGCAGCAGCAGGAGCCCAAACATTACTTTAAAGAGACACTGGGGTTGGCTTCAGGAGCCCAAAAGTTGGATGAATCACACCCTGGAGTTGGCAGCAGCAGCAGGAGCCCAAACATTACTTTAAAGAGACACTGGGGTTGGCTTCAGGAGCCCAAAAATTGGATGAATCACACCCCGGAGTTGGTAGCAGCAGCAGGAGCCCAAATAATACTTTAAAGAGACCCTGGGGTTGGCTTCAGGAGCCCAAAAATTGGGTGAATCACACCCTGGAGTTGGCAGCAGCAGCAGCAGGAGCAGCAGCAACAGGAGCCCAAACATTACTTTAAAGAGACACTGGAGTTGGCTTCAGTAGCCCAAAAATTGGATGAATCACACCCTGGAGTTGGCAGCAGCAGGAGCCCAAATATTACTTTAAAGAGACCCTGGGGTTGGCTTCAGGAGCCCTAAATTGGATGAATCACACCCTGGAGTTGGCAGCAGCAGCAGCAGGAGCAGCAGCAACAGGAGCCCAAACATTACTTTAAAGAGACACTGGAGTTGGCTTCAGTAGCCCAAAAATTGGATGAATCACACCCTGGAGTTGGCAGCAGCAGCAGCAGGAGCCCAAATATTACTTTAAAGAGATCCTGGGGATGGCTACAGGAGCCCAAAAATTGGATGAATCACACCCTGGAGTTGGCAGCAGCAGCAGCAGGAGCAGCAGCAACAGGAGCCCAAACATTACTTTAAAGAGACACTGGAGTTGGCTTCAGTAGCCCAAAAATTGGATGAATCACACCCTGGAGTTGGCAGCAGCAGCAGCAGGAGCCCAAATATTACTTTAAAGAGACCCTGGGGTTGGCTTCAGGAGGCCAAAAATTGGATGAATCACACCCTGGAGTTGGCAGGAGTTGGCAGCAGCAGCAGCAGCAACAGGAGCCCAAACATTACTTTAAAGAGACACTGGAGTTGGCTTCAGGAGCCCAAAAATTGGATGAATCACACCCTGGAGTTGGCAGCAGCAGCAGCAGCAGGAGCCCAAATATTACTTTAAAGAGACCCTGGGGTTGGCTTCAGGAGGCCAAAAATTGGATGAATCACACCCTGGAGTTGGCAGCAGCAGCAGCAGGAGCCCAAATATTACTTTAAAGAGACCCTGGGGTTGGCTTCAGGAGGCCAAAAATTGGATGAATCACACCCTGGAGTTGGCAGGAGTTGGCAGCAGCAGCAGCAACAGGAGCCCCAACATTACTTTAAAGAGACACTGGAGTTGGCTTCAGGAGCCCAAAAATTGGATGAATCACACCCTGGAGTTGGCAGCAGCAGGAGCCCAAATATTACTTTAAAGAGACGATGGGGTTGGCTTCAGGAGCCCAAAAATTGGATGAATCACACCCTGGAGTTGGCAGCAGCAGCAGCAGGAGCAGCAGCAACAGGAGCCCAAACATTATTTTAAAGAGACACTGGAGTTGGCTTCAGTAGCCCAAAAATTGGATGAATCACACCCTGGAGTTGGCAGCAGCAGCAGGAGCCCAAATATTACTTTAAAGAGACCCTGGGGTTGGCTTCAGGAGCCCAAAAATTGGATGATTCACACCCTGGAGTTGGCAGCAGCAGGAGCCCAAATATTACTTTAAAGAGACCCTGGGGTTGGCTTCAGGAGCCCAAAAATTGGATGAATCACACCCTGGAGTTGGCAGCAGCAGGAGCCCAAATATTAATTTAAAGAGACCCTGGGGTTGGCTTCAGGAGCCCAAAAATTGGATGAATCACACCCTGGAGTTGGCAGGAGTTGGCAGCAGCAGGAGCCCAAATATTACTTTAAAGAGACCCTGGGGTTGGCTTCAGGAGCCCAAAAATTGGATGAATCACACCCTGGAGTTGGCAGCAGCAGCAGCAGGAGCCCAAATATTACTTTAAAGAGATCCTGGGGATGGCTACAGGAGCCCAAAAATTGGATGAATCACACCCTGGAGTTGGCAGCAGCAGCAGCAGGAGCAGCAGCAACAGGAGCCCAAACATTACTTTAAAGAGACACTGGAGTTGGCTTCAGTAGCCCAAAAATTGGATGAATCACACCCTGGAGTTGGCAGCAGCAGCAGCAGGAGCCCAAATATTACTTTAAAGAGACCCTGGGGTTGGCTTCAGGAGGCCAAAAATTGGATGAATCACACCCTGGAGTTGGCAGGAGTTGGCAGCAGCAGCAGCAGCAACAGGAGCCCAAACATTACTTTAAAGAGACACTGGAGTTGGCTTCAGGAGCCCAAAAATTGGATGAATCACACCCTGGAGTTGGCAGCAGCAGCAGCAGCAGGAGCCCAAATATTACTTTAAAGAGACCCTGGGGTTGGCTTCAGGAGGCCAAAAATTGGATGAATCACACCCTGGAGTTGGCAGCAGCAGCAGCAGGAGCCCAAATATTACTTTAAAGAGACCCTGGGGTTGGCTTCAGGAGGCTAAAAATTGGATGAATCACACCCTGGAGTTGGCAGGAGTTGGCAGCAGCAGCAGCAACAGGAGCCCCAACATTACTTTAAAGAGACACTGGAGTTGGCTTCAGAAGCCCAAAAATTGGATGAATCACACCCTGGAGTTGGCAGCAGCAGGAGCCCAAATATTACTTTAAAGAGACGATGGGGTTGGCTTCAGGAGCCCAAAAATTGGATGAATCACACCCTGGAGTTGGCAGCAGCAGCAGGAGCAGCTGCAACAGGAGCCCAAACATTACTTTAAAGAGACACTGGAGTTGGCTTCAGTAGCCCAAAAATTGGATGAATCACACCCTGGAGTTGGCAGCAGCAGCAGCAGCAGGAGCCCAAATATTACTTTAAAGAGACCCTGGGGTTGGCTTCAGGAGCCCAAAAATTGGATGATTCACACCCTGGAGTTGGCAGCAGCAGGAGCCCAAATATTACTTTAAAGAGACCCTGGGGTTGGCTTAAGGAGCCCAAAAATTGGATGAATCACACCCTGGAGTTAGCAGCAGCAGCAGCAGGAGCCCAAATATTAATTTAAAGAGACCCTGGGGTTGGCTTCAGGAGCCCAAAAATTGGATGAATCACACCCTGGAGTTGGCAGGAGTTGGCAGCAGCAGGAGCCCAAATATTACTTTAAAGAGACCCTGGGGTTGGCTTCAGGAGCCCAAAAATTGGATGAATCACACCCTGGAGTTGGCAGCAGCAGCAGGAGCAGCAGCAGCAGCAGGAGCCCAAACATTACTTTAAAGAGACACTGGAGTTGGCTTCAGTAGCCCAAAAATTGGATGATTCACACCCTGGAGTTGGCAGCAGCAGGAGCCCAAATATTACTTTAAAGAGACCCTGGGGTTGGCTTCAGGAGCCCAAAAATTGGATGAATCACACCCTGGAGTTGGCAGGAGTTGGCAGAAGTAGCAGCATCAGGAGCCCAAACATTACTTTAAAGAGACACTGGAGTTGGCTTCAGGAGCCCAAAAATTGGATGATTCACACCCTGGAGTTGGCAGCAGCAGCAGGAGCCCAAATATTACTTTAAAGAGACCCTGGGGTTGGCTTCAGGAGGCCAAAAATTGGATGAATCACACCCTGGAGTTGGCAGAAGTTGGCAGCAGCAGCAACAGGAGCCCAAACATTACTTTAAAGAGACACTGGAGTTGGCTTCAGGAGCCCAAAAATGGGATGAATCACACCCTGGAGTTGGCAGCAGCAGCAGCAGGAGCCCAAATATTACTTTAAAGAAACCCTGGGGTTGGCTTCAGGAGCCCAAAAATTGGATGAATCACACCCTGGAGTTGGCAGGAGTTGGCAGCAGCAGCAGCAGCAACAGGAGCCCAAACATTACTTTAAAGAGACCCTGGGGTTGGCTTCAGGAGCCCAAAAATTGGATGAATCACACCCTGGAGTTGGCAGGAGTTGGCAGCAGCAGCAGCAACAGGAGCCCAAACATTACTTTAAAGAGACCCTGGGGTTGGCTTCAGGAGCCCAAAAATTGGATGAATCACACCCTGGAGTTGGCAGGAGTTGGCAGCAGCAGCAGCAGCAGCAGCAGCAGGAGCCCAAACATTACTTTAAAGAGACACTGGAGTTGGCTTCAGGAGCCCAAAAATTGGATGAATCACACCCTGGAGTTGGCAGCAGCAGCAGCAGGAGCAGCAGCAGCAGGAGCCCAAACATTACTTTAAAGAGACACTGGAGTTGGCTTCAGGAGCCCAAAAATTGGATGATTCACACCCTGGAGTTGGCAGCAGCAGCAGCAGGAGCCCAAATATTACTTTAAAGAGACACTGGAGTTGGCTTCAGGGGCCCAAAAATTGGATGAATCACACCCTGGAGTTGGCAGCAGCAGCAGCAGGAGCCCAAATATTACTTTAAAGAGACACTGGGGTTGGCTGCAGGAGCCCAAAAATTGGATGAATCACACCCTGGAGTGGGCAGCAGCAGGAGCAGCAGCAGCAGCAGGAGCCCAAACATTACTTTAAAGAGACACTGGGGTTGGCTTCAGGAGCCCAAAAATTGGATGAATCACACCCTGGAGTTGGCAGGAGTTGGCAGCAGCAGCAGCAACAGGAGCCCAAACATTACTTTAAAGAGACCCTGGGGTTGGCTTCAGGAGCCCAAAAATTGGATGAATCACACCCTGGAGTTGGCAGGAGTTGGCAGCAGCAGCAGCAACAGGAGCCCAAACATTACTTTAAAGAGACCCTGGGGTTGGCTTCAGGAGCCCAAAAATTGGATGAATCACACCCTGGAGTTGGCAGGAGTTGGCAGCAGCAGGAGCCCAAATATTACTTTAAAGAGACCCTGGGGTTGGCTTCAGGAGCCCAAAAATTGGATGAATCACACCCTGGAGTTGGCAGCAGCAGCAGCAGGAGCCCAAATATTACTTTAAAGAGATCCTGGGGATGGCTACAGGAGCCCAAAAATTGGATGAATCACACCCTGGAGTTGGCAGCAGCAGCAGCAGGAGCAGCAGCAACAGGAGCCCAAACATTACTTTAAAGAGACACTGGAGTTGGCTTCAGTAGCCCAAAAATTGGATGAATCACACCCTGGAGTTGGCAGCAGCAGCAGCAGGAGCCCAAATATTACTTTAAAGAGACCCTGGGGTTGGCTTCAGGAGGCCAAAAATTGGATGAATCACACCCTGGAGTTGGCAGGAGTTGGCAGCAGCAGCAGCAGCAACAGGAGCCCAAACATTACTTTAAAGAGACACTGGAGTTGGCTTCAGGAGCCCAAAAATTGGATGAATCACACCCTGGAGTTGGCAGCAGCAGCAGCAGCAGGAGCCCAAATATTACTTTAAAGAGACCCTGGGGTTGGCTTCAGGAGGCCAAAAATTGGATGAATCACACCCTGGAGTTGGCAGCAGCAGCAGCAGGAGCCCAAATATTACTTTAAAGAGACCCTGGGGTTGGCTTCAGGAGGCTAAAAATTGGATGAATCACACCCTGGAGTTGGCAGGAGTTGGCAGCAGCAGCAGCAACAGGAGCCCCAACATTACTTTAAAGAGACACTGGAGTTGGCTTCAGAAGCCCAAAAATTGGATGAATCACACCCTGGAGTTGGCAGCAGCAGGAGCCCAAATATTACTTTAAAGAGACGATGGGGTTGGCTTCAGGAGCCCAAAAATTGGATGAATCACACCCTGGAGTTGGCAGCAGCAGCAGGAGCAGCTGCAACAGGAGCCCAAACATTACTTTAAAGAGACACTGGAGTTGGCTTCAGTAGCCCAAAAATTGGATGAATCACACCCTGGAGTTGGCAGCAGCAGCAGCAGCAGGAGCCCAAATATTACTTTAAAGAGACCCTGGGGTTGGCTTCAGGAGCCCAAAAATTGGATGATTCACACCCTGGAGTTGGCAGCAGCAGGAGCCCAAATATTACTTTAAAGAGACCCTGGGGTTGGCTTAAGGAGCCCAAAAATTGGATGAATCACACCCTGGAGTTAGCAGCAGCAGCAGCAGGAGCCCAAATATTAATTTAAAGAGACCCTGGGGTTGGCTTCAGGAGCCCAAAAATTGGATGAATCACACCCTGGAGTTGGCAGGAGTTGGCAGCAGCAGGAGCCCAAATATTACTTTAAAGAGACCCTGGGGTTGGCTTCAGGAGCCCAAAAATTGGATGAATCACACCCTGGAGTTGGCAGCAGCAGCAGGAGCAGCAGCAGCAGCAGGAGCCCAAACATTACTTTAAAGAGACACTGGAGTTGGCTTCAGTAGCCCAAAAATTGGATGATTCACACCCTGGAGTTGGCAGCAGCAGGAGCCCAAATATTACTTTAAAGAGACCCTGGGGTTGGCTTCAGGAGCCCAAAAATTGGATGAATCACACCCTGGAGTTGGCAGGAGTTGGCAGAAGTAGCAGCATCAGGAGCCCAAACATTACTTTAAAGAGACACTGGAGTTGGCTTCAGGAGCCCAAAAATTGGATGATTCACACCCTGGAGTTGGCAGCAGCAGCAGGAGCCCAAATATTACTTTAAAGAGACCCTGGGGTTGGCTTCAGGAGGCCAAAAATTGGATGAATCACACCCTGGAGTTGGCAGAAGTTGGCAGCAGCAGCAACAGGAGCCCAAACATTACTTTAAAGAGACACTGGAGTTGGCTTCAGGAGCCCAAAAATGGGATGAATCACACCCTGGAGTTGGCAGCAGCAGCAGCAGGAGCCCAAATATTACTTTAAAGAAACCCTGGGGTTGGCTTCAGGAGCCCAAAAATTGGATGAATCACACCCTGGAGTTGGCAGGAGTTGGCAGCAGCAGCAGCAGCAACAGGAGCCCAAACATTACTTTAAAGAGACCCTGGGGTTGGCTTCAGGAGCCCAAAAATTGGATGAATCACACCCTGGAGTTGGCAGGAGTTGGCAGCAGCAGCAGCAACAGGAGCCCAAACATTACTTTAAAGAGACCCTGGGGTTGGCTTCAGGAGCCCAAAAATTGGATGAATCACACCCTGGAGTTGGCAGGAGTTGGCAGCAGCAGCAGCAGCAGCAGCAGCAGGAGCCCAAACATTACTTTAAAGAGACACTGGAGTTGGCTTCAGGAGCCCAAAAATTGGATGAATCACACCCTGGAGTTGGCAGCAGCAGCAGCAGGAGCAGCAGCAGCAGGAGCCCAAACATTACTTTAAAGAGACACTGGAGTTGGCTTCAGGAGCCCAAAAATTGGATGATTCACACCCTGGAGTTGGCAGCAGCAGCAGCAGGAGCCCAAATATTACTTTAAAGAGACACTGGAGTTGGCTTCAGGAGCCCAAAAATTGGATGAATCACACCCTGGAGTTGGCAGCAGCAGCAGCAGGAGCCCAAATATTACTTTAAAGAGACACTGGGGTTGGCTGCAGGAGCCCAAAAATTGGATGAATCACACCCTGGAGTGGGCAGCAGCAGGAGCAGCAGCAGCAGCAGGAGCCCAAACATTACTTTAAAGAGACACTGGGGTTGGCTTCAGGAGCCCAAAAATTGGATGAATCACACCCTGGAGTTGGCAGGAGTTGGCAGCAGCAGCAGCAGCAACAGGAGCCCAAACATTACTTTAAAGAGACCCTGGGGTTGGCTTCAGGAGCCCAAAAATTGGATGAATCACACCCTGGAGTTGGCAGGAGTTGGCAGCAGCAGCAGCAGCAACAGGAGCCCAAACATTACTTTAAAGAGACCCTGGGGTTGGCTTCAGGAGCCCAAAAATTGGATGAATCACACCCTGGAGTTGGCAGGAGTTGGCAGCAGCAGCAGCAGCAGCAACAGGAGCCCAAACATTACTTTAAAGAGACACTGGAGTTGGCTTCAGGAGCCCAAAAATTGGATGAATCACACCCTGGAGTTGGCAGCAGCAGCAGCAGGAGCAGCAGCAGCAGGAGCCCAAACATTACTTTAAAGAGACACTGGAGTTGGCTTCAGGAGCCCAAAAATTGGATGATTCACACCCTGGAGTTGGCAGCAGCAGGAGCCCAAATATTACTTTAAAGAGACACTGGAGTTGGCTTCAGGAGCCCAAAAATTGGATGAATCACACCCTGGAGTTGGCAGCAGCAGCAGCAGGAGCCCAAATATTACTTTAAAGAGACACTGGGGTTGGCTTCAGGAGCCCAAAAATTGGATGAATCACACCCTGGAGTTGGCAGCAGCAGCAGCAGGAGCAGCAGCAGCAGCAGGAGCCCAAACATTACTTTAAAGAGACACTGGGGTTGGCTTCAGGAGCCCAAAAATTGGATGAATCACACCCTGGAGTTGGCAGGAGTTGGCAGCAGCAGCAGCAGCAACAGGAGCCCAAACATTACTTTAAAGAGACCCTGGGGTTGGCTTCAGGAGCCCAAAAATTGGATGAATCACACCCTGGAGTTGGCAGGAGTTGGCAGCAGCAGCAGCAACAGGAGCCCAAACATTATTTTAAAGAGACCCTGGGGTTGGCTTCAGGAGCCCAAAAATTGGATGAATCACACCCTGGAGTTGGCAGGAGTTGGCAGCAGCAGCAGCAGCAGCAGCAGCAACAGGAGCCCAAACATTACTTTAAAGAGACACTGGAGTTGGCTTCAGGAGCCCAAAAATTGGATGAATCACAACCTGGAGTTGGCAGCAGCAGCAGCAGGAGCAGCAGCAGCAGGAGCCCAAACATTACTTTAAAGAGACACTGGAGTTGGCTTCAGGAGCCCAAAAATTGGATGATTCACACCCTGGAGTTGGCAGCAGCAGCAGCAGGAGCCCAAATATTACTTTAAAGAGACACTGGAGTTGGCTTCAGGAGCCCAAAAATTGGATGAATCACACCCTGGAGTTGGCAGCAGCAGCAGCAGGAGCCCAAATATTACTTTAAAGAGACACTGGGGTTGGCTTCAGGAGCCCAAAAATTGGATGAATCACACCCTGGAGTTGGCAGCAGCAGGAGCCCAAAAATTGGCCTAAAGACATAAATATGTTTTGCACCATTTGGAAAGTGTAAAACGTGGCACCATGCTGAATCTAGTCGCATGCATCAGGCATTGGTGAGCGGAAATCCTGGCTGATCTATCCCTGATACATTTTGACAAAGGTGAGTCTCTCCACATTTTTAGTTGACAGACGAGTTCTCCTCGCCGTAACTATGGCCCCCGCCGCACTAAACACCCGCTCAGATGGCACGCTACTTGCCGGGCAGGACAGCTTTTCCAGGGCAAACTCTGCTAGTTGCGGCCACAAATCAAGTTTGGCTGCCCAGAAGTCCAGCGGATCCTCAAGGTGTGTTGGCATGGTCATGTCAAAGTATGACATGACCTGCTGGTTCAGGTCCTGCTCCAGGTCTTCCTGCTGCTCATGATTAGCCTCACTATGCGGGTGTAGAAAGCTACTCATTAGCGACTGAAGACTGAGGCTGCTGCTGATGGAGCTGCTGCTGCTGCTCCTGCCAACCCCCCCAGCAGCCATGGCAGTGGAAGGTGAGCGCAGAGGTCCCCTCGAGTCAGACCTGCGAGAGTATGGACCATGGCGCAGATAGGCATCGGCCAACTGCCTATGTAGAATGTCTTTGTAGTAGTTCAGTTTGTCCTCCCTCTCGGTGGGTTTAAAAAATGCCCCCATTTTGTGCCGGAAGCGAGGGTCCAATAAGGTGGACAGCCAGAAGTCATCCCGCCGACAGATGGAAACAATTCTGGGGTCACTACGCTAGCACGTGAGCATGCTTCCTGCCAGCAGCAGCAGGAGCAGCAGCAGCAGCAGGAGCCCAAACATTACTTTAAAGAGACACTGGGGTTGGCTTCAGGAGCCCAAAAATTGGATGAATCACACCCTGGAGTTGGCAGGAGTTGGCAGCAGCAGCAGCAGCAACAGGAGCCCAAACATTACTTTAAAGAGACCCTGGGGTTGGCTTCAGGAGCCCAAAAATTGGATGAATCACACCCTGGAGTTGGCAGGAGTTGGCAGCAGCAGCAGCAGCAACAGGAGCCCAAACATTACTTTAAAGAGACCCTGGGGTTGGCTTCAGGAGCCCAAAAATTGGATGAATCACACCCTGGAGTTGGCAGGAGTTGGCAGCAGCAGCAGCAGCAGCAGCAGCAACAGGAGCCCAAACATTACTTTAAAGAGACACTGGAGTTGGCTTCAGGAGCCCAAAAATTGGATGAATCACACCCTGGAGTTGGCAGCAGCAGCAGCAGGAGCAGCAGCAGCAGGAGCCCAAACATTACTTTAAAGAGACACTGGAGTTGGCTTCAGGAGCCCAAAAATTGGATGATTCACACCCTGGAGTTGGCAGCAGCAGGAGCCCAAATATTACTTTAAAGAGACACTGGAGTTGGCTTCAGGAGCCCAAAAATTGGATGAATCACACCCTGGAGTTGGCAGCAGCAGCAGCAGGAGCCCAAATATTACTTTAAAGAGACACTGGGGTTGGCTTCAGGAGCCCAAAAATTGGATGAATCACACCCTGGAGTTGGCAGCAGCAGCAGCAGGAGCAGCAGCAGCAGCAGGAGCCCAAACATTACTTTAAAGAGACACTGGGGTTGGCTTCAGGAGCCCAAAAATTGGATGAATCACACCCTGGAGTTGGCAGGAGTTGGCAGCAGCAGCAGCAGCAACAGGAGCCCAAACATTACTTTAAAGAGACCCTGGGGTTGGCTTCAGGAGCCCAAAAATTGGATGAATCACACCCTGGAGTTGGCAGGAGTTGGCAGCAGCAGCAGCAACAGGAGCCCAAACATTACTTTAAAGAGACCCTGGGGTTGGCTTCAGGAGCCCAAAAATTGGATGAATCACACCCTGGAGTTGGCAGGAGTTGGCAGCAGCAGCAGCAGCAGCAGCAGCAACAGGAGCCCAAACATTACTTTAAAGAGACACTGGAGTTGGCTTCAGGAGCCCAAAAATTGGATGAATCACAACCTGGAGTTGGCAGCAGCAGCAGCAGGAGCAGCAGCAGCAGGAGCCCAAACATTACTTTAAAGAGACACTGGAGTTGGCTTCAGGAGCCCAAAAATTGGATGATTCACACCCTGGAGTTGGCAGCAGCAGCAGCAGGAGCCCAAATATTACTTTAAAGAGACACTGGAGTTGGCTTCAGGAGCCCAAAAATTGGATGAATCACACCCTGGAGTTGGCAGCAGCAGCAGCAGGAGCCCAAATATTACTTTAAAGAGACACTGGGGTTGGCTTCAGGAGCCCAAAAATTGGATGAATCACACCCTGGAGTTGGCAGCAGCAGGAGCCCAAAAATTGGCCTAAAGACATAAATATGTTTTGCACCATTTGGAAAGTGTAAAACGTGGCACCATGCTGAATCTAGTCGCATGCATCAGGCATTGGTGAGCGGAAATCCTGGCTGATCTATCCCTGATACATTTTGACAAAGGTGAGTCTCTCCACATTTTTAGTTGACAGACGAGTTCTCCTCGCCGTAACTATGGCCCCCGCCGCACTAAACACCCGCTCAGATGGCACGCTACTTGCCGGGCAGGACAGCTTTTCCAGGGCAAACTCTGCTAGTTGCGGCCACAAATCAAGTTTGGCTGCCCAGAAGTCCAGCGGATCCTCAAGGTGTGTTGGCATGGTCATGTCAAAGTATGACATGACCTGCTGGTTCAGGTCCTGCTCCAGGTCTTCCTGCTGCTCATGATTAGCCTCACTATGCGGGTGTAGAAAGCTACTCATTAGCGACTGAAGACTGAGGCTGCTGCTGATGGAGCTGCTGCTGCTGCTCCTGCCAACCCCCCCAGCAGCCATGGCAGTGGAAGGTGAGCGCAGAGGTCCCCTCGAGTCAGACCTGCGAGAGTATGGACCATGGCGCAGATAGGCATCGGCCAACTGCCTATGTAGAATGTCTTTGTAGTAGTTCAGTTTGTCCTCCCTCTCGGTGGGTTTAAAAAATGCCCCCATTTTGTGCCGGAAGCGAGGGTCCAATAAGGTGGACAGCCAGAAGTCATCCCGCCGACAGATGGAAACAATTCTGGGGTCACTACGCTAGCACGTGAGCATGCTTCCTGCCATTTGCGCAAGTGACTCGGATGGACTACCTGTCTCCATCTCCACTGCATACTGCCACGGTGTGCCCGGGTCCTCTGTCTCGCCTTCCTCAAAAACCTCTAGCTCCTCTGGCTGCTCCTGCTCCTCCTCTCCTGTCCGCTGACTAGATAAACCAGCCATTTCGCCAAGCCTAAACTGTGTTTCGCTGGGCAACTCCTCCTCCTCCTCCTCCTTCAGTTCAGCTCCAATGGGGTTCATGTGGCCGTAAGATGTAAACGCCATGTCTCCAGTGCCCTGACCAGCCATGGTTTCCAACATGTGCTGTAGTACATGAAGCAGTGGAATCACGTCGTTCATCCCGTAATCCTGCCGACTGACAAATAAAGTGGCTTCTTCAAAGGGCCTGAGCAAACGGCAGCTGTCACGTATGAGCTGCCACTGGTTGACATTGAAGTTACACAGGGGAGTCCCCCTATCTGCTTGGATCATCAGGAAATCCGTGATGGCTTTTCTCTGTTCATATAATCGGAACAACATGTGAAGGGTGGAATTCCAAGGGGTGGAAACATCGCAAATAAGACTATGTTGGGGGATACCATTCTGACGCTGTAGCTCAAGAAGGGTGTGTGGGCGGTGTATGAGTGGCTGAAGTGCATGCAAAGTTTCCTTGAAGTTGTTAGGATGTCTTGCAGATGGGGGGAACACTTCAGAAACCGCTTGACAACCAGATTGAAGACGTGAGCCATGCAGGGGCATGGGTCAGGCTTCCTTGGCGCAGCGCAGACAAAATGTTCTTCCCATTGTCGGTAACCATGATTCCCATTTTAAGTTTTCTTGGAGTAAGCCATGTTTGGATTTCCTGATGAATACATTTAAGCAGTTCCTCCCCTGTGTGACTCCGTTCGCCAAGACAAACCATGTGAAGCACTGTGTGACAACTCCGTGCCCTGCACACATGGTAGACTGGAGGGGCACTGAGACTTGAGCCTACAGTGGAGGGTGAGGAGATGGCGGAGGATGAGGAGGCCGAGTCGCACGGTGTCACAGGCCCAACGGGGAGGGAGCGCGGAGGCCGAAGCGGCGTGACCTGTCCAAGTTGCTGCTGCTGCTGCAAAGGGACCACATTCACCCAGTGGGCCGTAAACGACATGTACTGTCCCTGACAGTAGTTACAGCTCCAGATGTCGGCGCTGCCATGCACTTTGCTACACACCGACAGGCTCAAGGACTGGGCCACCTTCTGTTCAACAAAAGTGTGCAGCGCTGGTACTGCCTTCTTGGCAAAGAAATGACGGCTTGGGACTCTCCACCTCGGCTCGGCACAAGCCATCAGTTCTCTGAAAGGTGCAGATTCCACCACCTGAAAAGGGAGCGACTGCAGCACCAGCAACTTGGACAGGAGCACATTCAGCTTCTGCGCCGTAGGATGAGTGGGCGCATACTGCTGTCTCTTGGACATGGCTTCGCTGATGGATTGCTGGCGGGATGCATGACTTGGAGGAGGAGGAGGAGAAGCAGGAGCAACAGAGGATGGGTATGACGCACAGCTGCCTTCGGCTGAGGTGCTGGAGCCTTGGCTGGCAGAAATTGGGAGCGGCGTGCCACTTGGTGAGGAAGCAGACTGGACCACCCCTTGGGAGCCTCGGTTCTCCCAGGTCGCTTTATGGTGACGCATCATATGTTGACGCAGGGCCGTGGTGCCAACATTTGGACCCTGGCCACGCTTCACCTTCTGCCTACATATCTTGCATGTGGCCATGTTACCCTCCTGCGGATGCTTCAGGAAAAACTGCCACACTGCCAAGTAGCTACTTTTCCCACCCCCTGGCCTCACTGATTCACTGCTGCTGTTGCCAACTCCAGGAACCCCTGCTCCACTACCTCCCGATAAGGTAGACTGCCGCACAGCAGGTGCTCTACCCCGGCCCCGGCCAGCTCCAGCCTTTGGAATTGTGCCCCCATGCTGACTGCTACCACCTTGCTGCCTCAGCTGCTGACTCCGGGGCAACCTGCGCTCCTCTTCTCCTGATGATGACGATGAAGCCCCTTCATCACCCGGCTCCCAAGTGCGATCGGCTTCATCGTCATCATCATTATCACCGAGTTGTGGCTGTACGTCACTGATGTTCGTGGATTCGTCAACAGTGTCTGGCGCAGGAGCTGGAACGCTCGCAGCACCCACGACACTGTCCACATCACTATTTGTCTGCCTAGCCAAAGAAGCCACCTCCATTTCTTGGCTGGGCAGTAGCTGCTGACTGTCCTCTATCTGATCGTCCTCCTCACTAAAGAGTGGAGCTGAACCCAAAGCATAGGATACGTCGCTGGGGGAGGGAACGGCGTAGGACAGAGGCAATGGGAGGACAGGGACTGCTCTTGGGGCATGCCAACTCAGGGTTGTGTCAGAGGAACCTACCGACCCTAGACTGGGGGTCTCAGACGTAAGTTGTGATGATGTTGTTGATGAGCGCGTCAACCAATCTATCACGGCAGATGCGTTACTGGTGGAGACCCGACCGCTAGCAGATACTGGCAGATTAGGTCTCTCAGCGTGACTCCTGCTGCTACTGGCCCCCAGTCTGCTGCGAGCTCTGCCTGCGGAATCTTGGCCTCTGCCACTCCTCTTTTCACTTCCAGGCACTTGTCTGCCCGACATAGTCTAACTGGCGTGGTAGTAGGTGATATTTTAAGAACCCCCAGGCAGCGGTGGGTCTATATGAAACAGAATATAATGCACACCAAAAGTGAGCAGTAACACTCAGCCTCCAACAGGCCTGCCTAGTGTAAATAAGAGAGCTGCTTAGTGTAAATAAAGAGGGGTATGCTATGTTACAGAATGGGATGCCCCAACAGCCAGCAAGTGCACCTGGCAGCAGTAAGACTATGCACAGCAAAAGTGTCTTTATCAGGCCTAATTTCTATTAGAATAAGTGCAAATGGTTATTATGGTATTAAATAGAGGCTGGTGTAGTCACAGAATGGGATGCCACAAAAACCAGAGAGCATGCACAGCAAAAGTGTCTTTATCAGGCCTAATTGCTATGAGAATAAGTGCAAATGGTTATTATGGTATTAAATAGAGGCTGGTGTAGTCACAGAATGGGATGCCACAAAAACCAGAGAGCATGCACAGCAAAAGTGTCTTTATCAGGCCTAATTTCTATTAGAATAAGTGCAAATGGTTATTATGGTATTAAATAGAGGCTGGTGTAGTCACAGAATGGGATGCCACAAAAACCAGAGAGCATGCACAGCAAAGGTGTCTTTATCAGGCCTAATTTCTATGAGAATAAGTGCAAATGGTTATTATGGTATTAAACAGAGGCTGGTGTAGTCACAGAATGGGATGCCACAAAAACCAGAGAGCATGCACAGCAAAAGTGTCTTTATCAGGCCTAATTTCTATTAGAATAAGTGCAAATGGTTATTATGGTATTAAATAGAGGCTGGTGTAGTCACAGAATGGGATGCCACAAAAACCAGAGAGCATGCACAGCAAAAGTGTCTTTATCAGGCCTAATTTCTATGAGAATAAGTGCAAATGGTTATTATGGTATTAAATAGAGGCTGGTGTAGTCACAGAATGGGATGCCTCACAGCAGACTTGAGATCAGTTCAGTATATATGCACAGTAAGTGTATAAGCAGCCTGAAAACGCTAACAAAGCCAGTCAGCCAGCCAGTAACACTCAGGCCTTAAATAGCGCTGTGACGTCACCGGGCTTGCTGGCTGCTGATAGGCTGCATGTGACTGCCCCAGCTTGCACTGGCGCGGGGTTGATGTCTGGACATGTCCCGTCCGCCATCTTAGAAAGCCTGTAATGTAAATGAATGGATGTTAAAGGAAAACTTCGAGCGATCGAATTGCGGGGAAATTCGGATTCGATCCGAATCGAATTTTTCATGAAATTCGGATCGAATCCGGGTTCGTCCGGATCGATTCGCTCATCCCTAATTATTACTTCAGGACATCAGACCATCCCTGTCTGCTAGGTTACTATGTCCATGTGTTGGATGCCTAGTTTTAGTGGAGAAAATGTACACAAGCTTTACCCATGGGGACAGTCATGGTAAGGTAAGGAACCGTTCCTGTGACCAGAGGGTTGCAAGTTCGATTCCCAGCTGGGACATGACTGAAATGCTCTTAAGTAAGGCACCTAACCCCCCCCCCCCAACTGCTCCCTGGGCACAGTGGTTAGGGAAGCCCACCGCTGCAGGCATGTGTGCTCTCACTGCTGGTGTTTGCCTCACTGCAAGGATGGGTTAAATGCAGAGAAAATTTCCTACGCGTGTACATGCACAAAGACAAAAAAACAAAGAACTGTTGTTTAGGTAGTTCACATTAAAAAAAAAAAAAGCATAAGCTCGCAACTCTGCCCCCGCAGAACATAATGGCCTTGTTTATGAGACATTACACTGTCATTGTAATTTGCAAGTTCATCGTTCCCCATGTACTGTAAATTGCAATCACATTACTTCGCCTTGGTGTGAACCCAGCTAAAATTGGTGGTAACTGAGAATGGGCATAGTAACTATAATGCTTTTGCAAGTTTCCATTTGATTATTCCTTACACTTAACTGCAAACATTTTAGCTGATACTGGTGTCTTTTGTATTGATATAAACTACCATATTCAGAAGAATTTTACAATAAGATTACACTTAATGTACTCATTTGAAACCATTTGAAAGAAGCATTTAATTATTTATTCACTCCTTTGTTCTTGTGAAAGCAGATTCAGATTTAGGCCTTCCCCCAGAGACTGAGGCAAGACAGTGAGTTAAAAAAAATGAATGTATCTGGTTACAGCCCCAGTACATTATATTGGTGCTTTATACAGCTGCTGCAGCAGCAGGGTTGCATAGAGCGGCATCCCCTGCTCTGTGTGCCCTCCTGGCCCCCATTAAAAATGAATGAGCACATGCATAGTGCCCTTTTTTCTGGAGCGGGATTAATTGGAGACTGTATAGGGTCTGTTTAAAGCGGAACTTCAGTCAATATTAACCCTGTAATGTAGCCTACAATGCAACAACTATAACAGTTTTTAACAGTGTAACAAAACTGAGAGGTAGTCAGAAGAACCACATGTTCATTGAAGCGGAACTTCAGTCAATGTTAAACCCCCACCCTGCCACCATGGCACTGAGGTAGGATGGGGGGGGGTTACAAAGAAAAAACCTTATCTTAAAGGTAAAACAAGAAAGCAAGGAAAAAAAAAACAAGAAAGCGGCATCCCCTGGGTCCACGTGTTTTCCCGTCACCTGTTCACTTGAATGGGCGGGCAGGTATGTGCACAGAGCCAGGAGATGCGGTTCTGTGTACTTCAAAGATAGTGGCGCCCAGGATCCAGAGCGCCGGAGGAGCAGTGTGGGCCCTTGGGTTAAGGTAAGGGTACAGACTACCTCTGTATTGTTACATTGTTGCAAACTGTTACATAGTTACATTGATACAAATGATATAGTAAGCAAATAATATAGTAAACAAGAATGCAAGAGTGCAGAGGTGAGCAAGGCAAAGATGGTAGTGCAGTGGGAAATAGCACAAAAATGGAGTATGAAATAGGGGTGCAACAGGGAGCAGGGCAGAGGCGGGATGCATCAGTGGGCAGGGATAGGGGTCCAGCGAGAGCATGGCAAAGATGAGGGTGCAGTGGGGTACAGGGCCGAGAAAAAGGAGCACCAGGAAGCAGTGAAGAGATGGGGATAAACCAGGGAGCAGGGCATAGATGGGCAGCATGTCAGAGAGGGGGTGCACTGGGGAGCAGGGCATAGGAGGGATGAGCACTTGGAAGCAAGGAATTGATGGGGCTGCACTGGCGAGCAGCACAGAGAATGGTGTACAGGGAAGGGGCGATGATGGGAAGCAGGGCATAGCTGGGAATCGCAATAATGTAGTGCAGGGACGGGGTGCTGCACTGATGGGGTGCAGCAGTAAGCAGGACAGATATGCGAGTGCAGCAGGAAGCGGAGATGGGGGTACAGCAGTGAGCAGGAAAGCTCTATAGTTCGTGTTGCACAATCCTCACAAGTAATATACAATACAATATGCATAAATAGAGATATCTTATAAAAGTTCTTAAATAGATAAATACCAAACTAATGATTAAAATATAGTAATATCTGTATCAGAGAATGGTAGTTATTATGAGTATTATAGTACCTCCAGAATTAAATACAACAGTACCCAAATAATGAATTTTATAAGCGTATATAAATAATTTAGAAATCTAGAAGTAAAGTGCAATGCTTGCTAGAATAAATAAATAATTAGATGACACATTTTAAATTAGTCTATACAACAATAAATGCCTATAAACAATAATACAATAAAATGCAGCAAAATGTATATGATGCCTATCACTCCAATTATCTGTCCCTACAATTAATACCTGTGGGAATAGAAATTGTGCCCGAAGAAGGAAAGCATAAGAGAAAAAGATGAGGAGGGTACTTCAAGATACAGTATGTGTATCACAGTCATGGCAGCAGGTCCCACGTGTTCCGTGGTGTCTAGCACCCCTGCTTCCATATCTATTGTATTTTTGTCACCTATGTGCATATCCTTATTTTCTGACACTGACATTTTTTAGGCTGTGGCAGGAGTTTTCCTTTACATAGGGTAAAAAACACCACATTTAGCAAAATATCAAATTAAACCAGACCAAGCAGCCATTTTGGAGCTTCCTCTCCCAGCATCTAAGCAATGCTGCTGCCTGGAATCAGCTGACATTTTCATCAGAAAAAATCTGCCGGTCCTTACTGACAATGCACAGTACCAGGAAGCCCAGCAGCACTTCCTGTTTGCAGGTGGCCTGCAAATGCATGACCCGCCATGTTGCTTCTAAAGCAGGAGTTAGAAATAAGGTAAATTAATTTTTATGTGCAGTAATCTAAATTGCCATGGAGAGGGATGCTTATGAGCACTGTTTGTTGTCATTTTTGACTGTTGGTCCACTTTTTTTTAAGTGATAGCAATACGCTCTTAAATGCAAGAAATACAGTGAGATGAAGAAAATATATTGATGGGAATTTACTGTAGGCTGCCAGAGAAATACAAATAGGCAAAACAACCTCATGGGATCTCATTAGTCTTCTCAACTTGTTTAATTGAATTGCAGCAATGTTTATCTACAGGCAAGTGAAAAGTCATTGTTCAGGCAAAAATTAAGAGGTATGGTATGAGTAGCGACTGGGCAGAAATGAAAAACTTTGTCATGGATTCCCAGCTTTTTCTTTACACATATGTTAGCAACTTTGGACCTTATCTTTTCTGGCGCTGCACGGTGGACTACAATAGCGCTAGAAGTTGCAGTACCCAATGCTAATTATGCGGGAAGCAGGGCAGAGATATTGGATCTGACTGCCGTTTATCCCAGTACCAGGGAGCGCCACTTTGTACCACAGCCTTTTCGGAACTGTACAGTATATTTATGAATTTTTGCCACCCTGAGAAGATTGGTGCTGGACGATGTTTCATCATTTACAGTTACAAGAAATCACTGCTAAAGACAAATGGGACAAACCTTACAGTTTGTTTAGGCTGCATTTTAGATACTTTTGTCCAAATTACATATTGGTAAGAAAAAGAAGCCATTAAAATCAATTTTACTCTACAAAAATATGACATTTGGTGACATCTAGGTCCCCATTATTGACAAGTCACAATGCAAGTTCTGTACAAATGTGTGTAATATTATTTATAAGCATAAAACACTGCAATCCAGTTCTCCAAATTAAAGGATAGGCAATATCATTTTAAATTATTCACTAACCACTTTGGTGTCTTCAGTGGGTAACACACAATATAATCAGCTTTCATTTTGTTAATCTTCTGCACTCCCAGGATGATGATGAGGGTTTCAAAAGTGATCCTCAGTCAAGAGTGCCATACTTGGCACTTGTGGCACAAGATGAGCTCTGATGACAAGAAAAGTCTGAGGATTAGAGAATTGCAAGAAGCCCCTGGCGTGAGCAAATTCATTTTTGCACCTTCTGAATGAGCAGTGATGGTGACCTAGTGCAGGTGCCTTGTCTGTGGCTATTTTAAGCCAAGGGAGGAAATAATGTGTCTACCCATTTTCTAGAAGCCTTCCAACAGGCTCTGGTACTCCTGTAGATCAATATTAAACTGAGCCCTGTTTTTTAGCCTCCTTTTTTGGAATGCATCTCGTTTATCTACACATCAGATAGTTTATTTTATACCACCTTGTCTTTCACTTTGATCAATACTTTGATTAGCAATTACCATCCATGTAATGCCTTCTATACTTCTGTATGAAAGTTTGTTTGTGTGGTTTGTGTTTGCAAAACCTGTGGTACCCCTGGTGGTCAACCAGCATCATATGCTGATTAGATATCAAATGCTTGCGGAACTGCACTAGAATTTCTAGTACTGCCCAACTGCAGTGAGCAGCAACTGACCTGACATCCAGTAGGGTACATAAAGGGGTCTGTGAACCCCAACAACATCTATCATGAAGAGGGATTTGGATCAAACTGAGCCGAACTGACATAGCCAGGTGAGAAAACACCTTTGGGAGAAAAAACTTTCATTGACTACCTTGTGGCTGATTCAACAACCAGGTGTACATTTTCACCTGCTGTTAAAACAACCCCAAGGCACACAATTAAAATGAATGGAGTTTTACCACCTGGCTCTGAATCAACCCCCTTATAGCTGTGTAGAAATAGAGAACAACAAACCGGTGACACTGAGATTACAGACACAAGGCCAAAGTGGCACTAAACCTGACTGACCCACCCTTATGTTGAGGTATGAAATATCAGACTGTTAGACTTGTGTAGGAGTGCCACTCCTCCTTGGGTTTTACCCCCTTCTCATACCTAAACCATCAACACACCATTACAGAATTCTTCTCATAAATTTTTTATGAACTCAATTTCATTTAAAAAATGTTTTAAACGCTTAACAAGTAAATTTTTGAAAATCTTGTGTCCCATGCATTTCTCTCACTTTAACATTAACATACACTTTTTCAAGGATGAATAATCTTCATTATGTTGTAGACATTGTTAGATATCATTTCTCCTGGTGGACAGGACAATGCCAGGTGTATTCCTACACAATGGGCTAACCCTTGGCTATGCCTGAGGAATGACTTTAAGCTTCTAGTGGTGGGGATCATATGTGTGGCAGGGTAAATTCAGACAGTGAAGCACCAAATTGATCTATGCAGGAACGCTGCCAGCAAAGCAAAAACAGATGGAAACCGAAGAATGAGTGAACTAGACTGAATACCAGGAAAACGTGTGAGCAACGGTTGAGTTGAGAGTCTAATGAATGGCAGCCATTCAAAGCTGGATCATACACAGAAGCAAGTAGTCATTAAAACTGGGTTGTACCCAAAGGGGTGATGTCACCCATAGCCAGGTCATTTACAGGGAGATAAGAGCAGACAGAAACAAGCAAGAGTTAAAATGAAGAGGACAAGAAATTAAGGCGTAACTAGTGAGCTAGGGAAACATGATTGCACATGCCCCAAATCACAGCCATGGCTCCAAGTTTGCTGTTCAGGCACCCAGCTGAGGTCACAAGAATGCCATTCTTATGATAGGCCCGCCTCTTTGATATTCATTGCTGCTAGACCAGTGATACTCAACTGGCGGACCCGGGTCCGAATGCGGACCTTGGCACCAGATTTCCGGTCCCCTGCCCTGACAGCCCTGCACTCAATATGTTTTTTCGTAGTGCCCTGTAGGGTTTTTGGGATGGGGGCAAGCAGCCTTTTTTAGTTTTGCCTGGGGAATGCATAGGCCCTCCACACTGTGCTGATTTCTAACTATCCACCCCCCCCCTCCACAACAGTCCTCCACCCGGACCTTCACCTCCAACTGGATGCCTTTCAAATGGACCTTTACAAGAAGTGGTTGAGTACCCCTGTGCTAGACCATTGGACTAACCTTGCCTTTTTTGGGTCAGTGCAGCAGCCCAATCCTTTAAATTATCCTGAGGCAGTATGGTTCTGAGGGAACAAAAATGACCCTGACGAAGCCCCATGGGTGGGGCGAAATGCATCAGAGGACAGTGGTGATGCCTTCCATGGTCACCATACCTGACTAGAAGGCTATCTGTTTTGAGGATTGTTAGCCATCTACTTTGAAGAGCATCAGCCACGGATTTGATGCCAGCAACAGAGGTATTAGTGTGTGTTTTTATATATTTATGAGCACTTTTTAGTATAATAAAGATTGCCATGGCCAGAATAACAATTGTCACTAGTGTTTTTGGCTTTGATTTAGTATACTGGGTTACTGGATTGATGGCTAGTTCTGAAGTATGGGATATTCCTAGGATAATGCTGACGTAGTTCTGGCAGACCAACCCCCCTTGCAGTTTTATTAGTTTGTACTTACTTATGGTGTTCCCAAACAAAAAGCCCTTACTCACATCCAAGTAGCAAGTTTTTACTTGCAAAATCCTCACATTTTTATCCATGACAGTTAAAAACAACTCTTTTACATTTTTTAATGGTTGTTTGATAAAGCTTTAGAAATAGGCTCAGCATAATCATCTTTTGTGTGCTGCTAATTGTCATTAGTTTTATAGTCTTCCCCAGCTGCTGGATCCATGTTTCTGTCAGACATCCTCAGCAGAGGTGACCTTGTTGCATGGTGCCATTTATGAAGAGACGCAGCTAATTACATAGCAATAAAAGACTCTGGCAGATTTGTCACATAGTATTTAATTTCTCATTCAAATAATCATCAAGCACAATCTGTTCATTAACAAATTTTACTTGATAGAACTGTTGAAGAGGGATAGTTTTTGGTGCTCTTTTCTGGACTGAGGGTTGGTCACCAAGGAGCTTGTCATGCCAGAAAAACTACAGGCTCTAAATCCACTTGTGAGCCCTTCAACCAATATAAGGGTGCTTTTGACACCTGACCAATTATTAAGTGCAATTCATTACAGATCAACTGGTGCAAAACTATGTATGAGTACTGTTTTTTGTGTTCTTTTCTATGCTACCAAGTTGACTATTCAATTAAACTGCTGAAATGTATGACCTGATCACCATCCTGTTACCAAATGTTACCTGCATTTGTCTGGGATCTACACAAAACTGATTTGTTAACTGTTCTTTGGTAGATACTGCAAGCTTACCTGCTTATCTGGCCTCTTGCCTGTTGGTGTGTTTTGCTCACTGTCCTCTGTATGAGTCGATGTTGCCCATGTTTGCCTAGTATCTGTTTAATATCTCCTTCCTTCCCAAAGTTCTAAGTTTATATCATTTTAAGAGCTGAGTAAATCTTTGGATTTAGTTACCTATTTACAGTTACGCAACTGGAGGAAACCCTTGACATAATGGACAGAAGTAGTTCTGTGTTTCTGACCCCACTGTGATTTTCTCATCAGCTAAATAGGTAATAGACAAAGCCAAAGCCTAGAAAAAAACTTTTGGCTAAGTTTTGAGTAGTCTAAACTGTTTTTCTATCAAACAGAAATTATCTAGCACAGGGGTTCCCAACCTATTTCCATGAAGTACCAGCTACCATTTTTCTAATGACTTCAAGTACCACTGTACTTCTTGTAATTTCTTTTTACATGTTAAAACTAGGAAAAATAAACCCCACTGAACTTTTAAAGGGACCTGCAGTGTATTGCATTTATTGTATAGGACTACACTTGGCCATGTCCTAAGCTGTTTTCCATTTTAAAAATTGCGGTAGAAAGGTCTGAGATATAGAGGTTCAACATTTTACTTAAGGAGATATTTTCTCAAGCATTTCCGTGTGGCCAGGACAGTCTCAGCATTTAGCATTCATAAAGATGGGCTATTGCAGTGCTCCAGCCACTAGAGCTCATAAAAATAAACAAAGAAGCTACCAGCCAGCACACCAGGCATAGGGGCTGGGGTTCCCATGGCTCGAAGGCTGAATAGTGAGGCCATGCCAGAATACCAGCCCCTATGCCCTTTGGCATGGGTCTGAAGCTACACCAGGGTGAACAATCCTCCTTATGCCCCTGGCCTTTGAGGATATGGGTAATAGGGCAGGGGGCTAATGGCAAGTTATGGCGGCAGGTAACTTGTTGCCCGCAGCCCTTTGAATTGGTATAGGACTGATGGCCATGCTTGCACACCTGATGGACCCTGTCAAGCCCCGTGGGACACCCGCCTTCTAGGTAAGTCCACAACCCCCAATCTCTGCTGCTAGCTTCACCTATATACAAGCCCCCGTCTGCTGGGATGCTTTACACTCCTCACCAGACACGGTTGCCCCCGGGACTTTGTAGCCCAAAGGATGCGGACTTACAGGGGTGAAGGCGGATGAACCCGGGCCAGACTGGGCAATGTCGGGTAAGCCGGGTCATACACAGGTAATCTGTCCAGTAACGCAGTACCAAAGGGAAGAGATGTAAGAAGAGTCAAGGTCGAGCCAGGGGTCAAGCTGGGAGGTCACATGTATGTGGTACAAAGGGTGAGGCAGATTCGTAGTCAGGAAACAAGCTGAGATTTGTCCAGGCGGCAATCACAGAGTGGTCAAACTAGGCAGGGTTGGTAACAGGATTGAATGCGGAACTAAACAAAATCACACCCAGCAGCACACTATCACAGGTGATGAACTAGTGACATGTGAATGGTAAAATAGTGCTTGGGTGCAGGGGATTGGCTGGGGCAGCTTGGGGCTCATTGGCCCAGGAACAACTTGAGGAACAATTGACCAGTGTAACATTTATTAGGGCATACGCCCACAGTACAATTAAGCTCAATCGCCCTTTTAAACTAACCTCCGGCGTGCACGCTGCCTGCAGCGCCGCCGGAGGTCATAAGGAAGCCGGGCTGAGAGAGCTGTGTCGACTGGAGGGGGCGGGCACACTCGGCCTTGCTCGAACAGAGGCAACTTGATGGGGATGCGGCTGCCAGGCGAGGAGAGAGCCCGTCAGCCACCAAAGCCCACGCCACCCGCAGGGACGGGCGAGAAGGTAAGTTGCTCGCAGCCACCTATGATCTGCTTCAAGGAAATGCCTATGAGTCAGTGCAAATCATGCCCCCTCAACAGTCCAAGCAGACTAGTTGTCATTTTTGAGGTAATGGTCCTTCTTATACACTTTTTCTTAAACTCTTAAACTTTTTATTTCCTTTTCATTGCCTCTGTCTGAGAAAGTCTTGTTAGAACTTCCCAAAACTCTGTGAAAGGTTTATCAAACCTCAGCATACACTGCCAACTGTGGCACCTTTAAACAAAAGAGCTGTCAGTGGAGTTGAGATGAAAAAGCACATCCTTTCAGCCCCTCTGGAATGCCGGTGTGCTGACTGCCAATTTAGCACATATAAAATAGCTCAAGTGCTCCTCTAGATTCATATCCACGAGGAGAAAAAAAAAAGAAAAGATGCAGGTCTTCTTCACCTCGATCGGTCAGTATAAAGTCAGACTAAAGTCTGAAAAATGTATGCACTCGACTTGGCATTGTTTTTTAGATTGTATACAATTGTGTAACATGAAAAAAAATTGTGTTCAGGAAAATTAATTCATAGGAGAGTTAGATTATTGAATGCAGTAGGCTACCCTTAAAAGATACATTTTCGGAAGCATCTAAAACTGATGATGTTGGTAAATCTAATTGGTGGGGTTATTATTATATTATAATATATATGCATAACTGTTAAGTGCTGCTTGGTAAGTGTGAGTTAAATCAGGAACTTCTGTGGTAAGCTTTGAGAAATTGGGCTCACTGAATAAATAAAATAGTACAGACTATAGCAGGTTTATTTATGTGAATCAGTGTGTCTTAATGCTGGCACAAATGTAAACCAACCAAAAAAAAACATTTTTTTCTGCCTTTCTCTCCTGGATCCCGGCTGAGCAGGCTTAATTTGAAGCAGGGGGTTTAGACAGAAGGCCAGAACTCTTGGAGCCTGGCTCTGTAAGGCTGACTCTGTTAAGGGCTGCTTGGTAAGTGTGAGTTAAATCAGGAGTTAAAAGCAAAAGCGCTGAAGCTGTATCTACATTTGAATTCAGAGTGTTATTTGAGTGTTTGTAAATTCTTCACTTAATAAAGAGATTTGTGTTCCAACAAATTGATATAATGTGCTCAACACCTAACAATGCTGTCCATTGTACATCTTATGCTATATATGCACTGCTTGAAGAATCGGTTGAGGGTGCATACTTCTTTTCTGGATGTGTGCGCATTGCACATTTGGAAACCGACATTGACAATCTAAAAGAGCAATTGGCAACACTGAGAAGCATTGGTATCATGGAAAAGGGTGGTAGTATAGGGGGACAGGACAAACAGGATAATGAGGCAGCTAGCTGGATAACAGTTAATTGGTGGGGTAGGGGTAAAAGTTACAGGGAGGCTAGCCCTGAGCAGGCACCCCCCCAAAAAAGTTTGCCCAGTTGGCAGATGAGGAGGATGTCAGCTCAGGGGTGGCACAGCAGCAGCATGACAACACCACTGTCTGCTCCAGTAATGAGAGGAAGGGAAATCGGATAACTGGGCAGGCAAGAAAGGTGCTGGTAGTGGGTGACTCTATTATTAGGGTAACAGACAGGCCAATCTGTCACAAAGACCAGAATCATCTAACAGTGTATTACTTTCCTGGGGCAAGAGTTCAGCATGTCGCGATTCGAGCTGATAGTTTTTTGGGAGTGGCTGGCAAAAAATTCAGCGGTCATGGTGCATATTGGCACCAGTGATGTAGGAAGAAGTAGGTGGAAGGTCGTTAAAAATTATTTCAGGCAATGGAAGATTAGGGGGTACTGTAAACAGGTGGCTCAAAAATTGGAGTAAAAATGAGGGGTTTGAGGTCTTAGAGAATTAGACCGACTTCACAATGAGCTACAAGTTTTTTGTCAGGGATGGGCTGTAGAGATGAGCGAACTTTTGAAAAATTCGATTCGACTGATTCGCCGAATTTTCCGACAAAAATCGTTTCGACCCGAATAAATTCGCAACGAATCGCTATTAAAAACGGCTATTTCTGAGCCTCCTAGAGCCTCAATAGGGTTGTAAACCATTCTGCCTTGCTGTAACACGCACAGGATGCGTGCTGGGTTAGTTAAATAATACTTTGAATAAATATCACATGCAGATCAGAGGCATCGCTAATAGAATCGCAGAGCGGCACAATTGAATTCAAGAGAGTTGAAGTGGCATCACTATGAGAGGCAGGAGCCCAAACATTGCTTTAAAGAGACACTGGAGTTGGCAGCAGCAGGAGCCCAAAAATTGGATGAATCACACCCTGGAGTTGGCAGAAGCAGCAGCAGGAGCCCAAACATTGGCTGAAAGAGACACTGGGGTTGGCTTCAGGAGCCCAAAAATTGGATGAATCACACCCTGGAGTTGGCAGCAGCAGCAGCAGCAGGAGCCCAAATATACACTGGAGTTGGCTTCAGGAGCCCAAACATTGGATGAATCACACCCTGGAGTTGGCAGCAGCAGCAGCAGGAGCCCAAATATACACTGGAGTTGGCTTCAGGAGCCCAAAAATTGGATGAGTCACACCCTGGAGTTGGCAGAAGTTGGCAGCAGCAGCAGCAGGAGCCCCAACATTACTTTAAAGAGACACTGGGGTTGGCTTCAGGAGCCCAAAAATTGGATGAATCACACCCTGGAGTTGGCAGCAGCAGCAGCAGGAGCCCCAACATTACTTTAAAGAGACACTGGGGTTGGCTTCAGGAGCCCAAAAATTGGATGATTCACACCCTGGAGTTGGCAGCAGCAGCAGCAGGAGCCCAAATATACACTGGGGTTGGCTTCAGGAGCCCAAAAATTGGATGAATCACACCCTGGGAGTTGGCAGCAGCAGGAGCCCAAATATTACTTTAAAGAGACACTGGGGTTGGCTTCAGGAGCCCAAAAATTGGATGAATCACACCCTGGAGTTGGCAGCAGCAGGAGCCCAAATATTACTTTAAAGAGACACTGGGGTTGGCTTCAGGAGCCCAAAAATTGCATGATTCACACCCTGGAGTTGGCAGCAGCAGCAGGAGCCCAAATATTACTTTAAAGAGACACTGGGGTTGGCTTCAGGAGCCCAAAAATTGCATGATTCACACCCTGGAGTTGGCAGCAGCAGCAGGAGCCCAAATATACACTGGAGTTGGCTTCAGGAGCCCAAAAATTGGATGAATCACACCCTGGAGTTGGCAGAAGTTGGCAGCAGCAGCAGCAGGAGCCCAAACATTACTTTAAAGAGACCCTGGGGTTGGCTTCAGGAGCCCAACAATTGGATGAATCACACCCTGGAGTTGGCAGGAGTTGACAGCAGCAGCAGCAGGAGCCCAAATATTACTTTAAAGAGACCCTGGGGTTGGCTTCAGGAGCCCAAAAATTGGATGAATCACACCCTGGAGTTGGCAGGAGTTGGCAGCAGCAGCAGCAACAGGAGCCCAAACATTACTTTAAAGAGACACTGGGGTTGGCTTCAGGAGCCCAAAAATTGGATGAATCACACCCTGGAGTTGGCAGCAGCAGCAGCAGGAGCCCAAATATTACTTTAAAGAGACACTGGGGTTGGCTTCAGGAGCCCAAAAATTGGATGAATCACACCCTGGAGTTGGCAGCAGCAGGAGCCCAAATATTACTTTAAAGAGACACTGGGGTTGGCTTCAGGAGCCCAAAAATTGGATGATTCACACCCTGGAGTTGGCAGCAGCAGCAGCAGGAGCCCAAATATACACTGGGGTTGGCTTCAGGAGCCCAAAAATTGGATGAATCACACCCTGGAGTTGGCAGCAGCAGCAGCAGGAGCCCAAATATTACTTTAAAGAGACACTGGGGTTGGCTTCAGGAGCCCAAAAATTGGATGAATCACACCCTGGAGTTGGCAGCAGCAGGAGCCCAAATATTACTTTAAAGAGACACTGGGGTTGGCTTTAGGAGCCCAAAAATTGCATGATTCACACCCTGGAGTTGGCAGCAGCAGCAGCAGGAGCCCAAATATACACTGGAGTTGGCTTCAGGAGCCCAAAAATTGGATGAATCACACCCTGGAGTTGGCAGAAGTTGGCAGCAGCAGGAGCCCAAACATTACTTTAAAGAGACCCTGGGGTTGGCTTCAGGAGCCCAACAATTGGATGAATCACACCCTGTGGAGAGTCATGTGGAGAAAAAGTAGCTTAGTTAGTAATATCTACATAAAATTATGAATAAACAAATGCAAAAGTATTGCCAAAGTGAAGTTTTGTTTGAGGGTGTGTTTCCACCTTTTAATTAAATCAGAAACAAGAAGGTATCATTGCCTCTGACTAATTAGCCCTCAAAAATTCTTGGAATTTTTAATCTTGATGTCTGAGGGATTTCTCCTCTCAGACAGCGTCACCATAAGTCCAGCCTGCTGCATTACACTTGGAAGAACATCTTGTTTGCGCTGCGACAAGGAAGCCAAAGTCATGCGTCCTCACATGGCACACGTGTTCAGTCTAGTTTTTAAGTCTTGCCCCCATCTGAAAGAACAACAGGAAAGAAAGTTAGCATGCACTTCTGGCACTCCTACACCACCAAGCACAACCCTATTGAGCCTCAGCGTCACAACGGTGTACCCCACCATAGTCTGATTTGCGATGTTTCCACCCGTTGGAATTCCACCCTCCATATGCAGGATCCACTATAGCAGTGGTCCCCAACCCTGTCCTCAAGGCCCACCAACAGGCCAGGTTTTGCAGATCTCCACAAAGATGCACAGGTGGAGTAATTAGTGCAGCTGCAGAGCAATAGAGCTGGCTATTTGGAGATCCAAAAACATGACATGTTGGTGGGCCTTGAGGACAGGGTTGAGGACCACTGCACTATAGGAACAGAGAAAAGCCATCACGGATTTCTGGATGATCCAAACGGATAGGGGGACACCTGTGTAAATTCAATGTAAACCATTGGCAGCTCATACGTGACACCGACCGTTTGCTCAGGCCCTTTGAGGAAGCTACGTTATTAGTCAGTTGCCAGGACTATGAGATGAACGATGAGATTCCACTGCTTCATGTACTACAACACATGTTGGAAACCATGGCTGGTCAGGGCACTGGAGACATGGCACATACATTTCACAGCCACATGAAGCCTGTGGGGGCTGAAGTGGAGGAGGAGGAGGGGGTGGGGCAAAGCAAACCACAGTTTAGGTTTCACAAAATGACCATTTTATCTAGTCATCTGACAGAAGAGGAGGAGCAGGAGCAGCCACAGGAGCTAGAGGGTTGTGAGTAAGGTGAGACAGAGGACCCAGACACACCGTGGCAGTTTACAGTGGAGATGGAGACAGGTAGTCCCTCCGAGTCATTTGCACAAATGGCACGATGCATGCTCACATGCTTGCGTACTAGTGAGCGCAGAATTGTCTCCATTTGTCAGCGGGAAGACTTCTGGCTCTCCAACTTATTGGACCCTCGCTTCCGGCACAAAATGGGGGCATTTTTTACGCCCACTGAGAGGGAGGACAAACTGACCTACTACAGAGACATCCCACGTAGTCAGTTGGGCGATGTCTATCTGCGCCATGGCCCATACTCCCGCAGGTCTGACTCGGGGGGACCTCTGCGATCACCTTCCACTGCCATGGCTGCTGGGGGGGTGGAAGGAGCAGCAGCAGCAGCTCCATCAGCAGCAGCCTCAGTCTTCAGTCGCTAGTGAGTAGCTTTCTACACCCGCATAGTGAGTCTACTCATGAGCAGCAGGAAGACCTGGAGCTGGACCTCAAACAGCAGGTCATGTCATACCTTGACATGACCATGCCAACACACCTTCAAGATCCACTGGATTTGCTGGGAAGCCAAACTTGACTTGTGCCCGCAACTAGCAGAGTTTGCCCTGGAAAAGCTGTACTGGCCGGACAGTAGTTGATTTAGATGGCAACTGGGCTGCTCTATATAACGAAGCAAAATGGCAAATTAACCTCACAATATAAGCTATTGCCCCTCAGATTTACACAGGGCCTGCTCTATATAACGAAGCAAAATGGCAAATTTACCTCACTATATAAGCTATTGCCCCTCAGATTTACACAGGGGCTGCTCTATATTATGCTGCAAAATGGCAAATTAACCTCACAATATAAGCTATTGCAGCTCTATATAAATAAAAATAAATAAATAAAAAAAGGGCCTGTAGAAGCTTATTTAGTATAACAGATAGGGTGACATGTGCTGGTTTGGGATGCCCATATGGGCTAGTGTTTTGGCAGCAGTACAAAAACCAATGCAAAATGCAATAGCTTAATAAAGCTGATGCTGATCAACGCTTATTTAGTATAACAGATGGGGTGCAACATGCAGGTTTGGGATGCCCTGCGGCCTGGTGTATTTAAAGCAGACCAAAACCAATTCAAAATGCAATAACTTAATAAAGCTGAGGCTGTAGATGCTTATTTAGTATAAACAGGTAGGGTGCAAGGTGCAGCTTTGGGGTGCCCTGCGGCCTGGTTAAATGAAAGCAGTCAAAAAGGAAGTGCAAACTGAAGTAGCTTAATGAAGCTGATGCTGATCAACGCTTATGTTGTATACCAGATAGGGTGCAAGGTGCAGCTTTGGGGTGCCCTGCGGCCTGGTTTATTAAAATCAGTCAAAAACAAGTGCAAACTGAAGTAGCCTGATCAACGCTTATGTTGTATAACAGATAGGTTTAAAATAGCATAAGCCTAGGGATGCCCGTGTGGCCTGTTATATTTCAAGCTGAACAAAAAGTAACAATAATCCAAGTATGAGACATCATTTTGACCTTCTTCAAGGCGCCATACTTTGAAAAAAAAAAATTAATTTCATGCCGATCAATCCAAAGGTCAATGCCCCTAACAAAAATAGTGTTCGGCATAAGTTTTCCTTCTGGAAGGACGTAACCTTTAGTTTACATGGTTGGGGTAGGTTATCTTACAAATTGGGATACCCCAGGCAGCAGTGTCATTGAAAGAGACAGATTGTAATGCAGGCCATACGCAAGCAGAGAAACTCAGGCTGCAACAGGCCTATTTAGTTTACATGGTTGGGGTAGGTTATCTTACAAATTGGGATACCCCACTGTATATGAAACCGAATATAAATGCACACCCAAAAGTGGACACTCAGCCTCCAAGAGGCCTGCTTAGTTTAAATAAGAGAGCTGCTTAGTATGGTAGGTAGGTTATGTTATGTTACAGAATGGGATGCCCCAAGCAGACTTGAGATCAGTATATATGCACACAGCAGCAGTGTGTTAGCAGGCTCATACAGGCCAAATTTCTTTAAATAACTGTGCAGCTTACAGTTAATGCAGAGGCTAATGGTATGTTACAGAATGGGATGCCCCAAGCAGACTTGAGATCAGTATATATGCACACAGCAGCAGTGTGTTAGCAGGCTCATACAGGCCAAATTTCTTTAAATAACTGTGCAGCTTACAGTTAATGCAGAGGCTAATGGTATGTTACAGAATGGGATGCCCCAAGCAGACTTGAGATCAGTATATATGCACACAGCAGCAGTGTGTTAGCAGGCTCATACAGGCCAAATTTCTTTAAATAAATGTGCAGCTTACAGTAAATGCAGAGGCTAATGGTATGTTACAGAATGGGATGCCCCAAAGCTGACTTGAGATCAGTATATATGCACACAGCAGCAGTGTGTTAGCAGGCTCATACAGGCCAAATTTCTTTAAATAAATGTGCAGCTTACAGTAAATGCAGAGGCTAATGGTATGTTACAGAATGGGATGCCCCAAAGCAGACTTGAGATCAGTATATATGCACACAGCAGCAGTGTGTTAGCAGGCTCATACAGGCCAAATTTCTTTAAATAAATGTGCAGCTTACAGTAAATGCAGAGGCTAATGGTATGTTACAGAATGGGATGCCCCAAAGCAGACTTGAGATCAGTATATATGCACACAGCAGCAGTGTGTTAGCAGGCTCATACAGGCCAAATTTCTTTAAATAACTGTGCAGCTTACAGTTAATGCAGAGGCTAATGGTATGTTACAGAATGGGATGCCCCAAGCAGACTTGAGATCAGTATATATGCACACAGCAGCAGTGTGTTAGCAGGCTCATACAGGCCAAATTTCTTTAAATAAATGTGCAGCTTACAGTAAATGCAGAGGCTAATGGTATGTTACAGAATGGGATGCCCCAAGCAGACTTGAGATCAGTATATATGCACACAGCAGCAGTGTGTTAGCAGGCTCATACAGGCCAAATTTCTTTAAATAAATGTGCAGCTTACAGTAAATGCAGAGGCTAATGGTATGTTACAGAATGGGATGCCCCAAAGCAGACTTGAGATCAGTATATATGCACACAGCAGCAGTGTGTTAGCAGGCTCATACAGGCCAAATTTCTTTAAATAACTGTGCAGCTACAGTTAATGCAGAGGCTAATGGTATGTTACAGAATGGGATGCCCCAAGCAGACTTGAGATCAGTATATATGCACACAGCAGCAGTGTGTTAGCAGGCTCATACAGGCCAAATTTCTTTAAATAAATGTGCAGCTTACAGTAAATGCAGAGGCTAATGGTATGTTACAGAATGGGATGCCCCAAGCAGACTTGAGATCAGTATATATGCACACAGCAGCAGTGTGTTAGCAGGCTCATACAGGCCAAATTTCTTTAAATAACTGTGCAGCTTACAGTTAATGCAGAGGCTAATGGTATGTTACAGAATGGGATGCCCCAAGCAGACTTGAGATCAGTATATATGCACACAGCAGCAGTGTGTTAGCAGGCTCATACAGGCCAAATTTCTTTAAATAAATGTGCAGCTTACAGTAAATGCAGAGGCTAATGGTATGTTACAGAATGGGATGCCCCAAAGCAGACTTGAGATCAGTATATATGCACACAGCAGCAGTGTGTTAGCAGGCTCATACAGGCCAAATTTCTTTAAATAACTGTGCAGCTTACAGTTAATGCAGAGGCTAATGGTATGTTACAGAATGGGATGCCCCAAGCAGACTTGAGATCAGTATATATGCACACAGCAGCAGTGTGTTAGCAGGCTCATACAGGCCAAATTTCTTTAAATAACTGTGCAGCTTACAGTTAATGCAGAGGCTAATGGTATGTTACAGAATGGGATGCCCCAAGCAGACTTGAGATCAGTATATATGCACACAGCAGCAGTGTGTTAGCAGGCTCATACAGGCCAAATTTCTTTAAATAACTGTGCAGCTTACAGTAAATGCAGAGGCTAATGGTATGTTACAGAATGGGATGTCCCAAAAACCAGAGAGCACCTGGCAGGCAGCAGTAAGACTATGCACAGCAAAAGTGTCTTTATCATGCCTAATTTCAATTAGAATAGGTGCAAATGGTTAGGTTCTTAAATAGAGGCTGGTGTAGTCACAGAATGGGATGCCCTAAAAACCAGCAGTAAGTACACCTGGCAGGAACAAGTTGTGCTATGCCCAGCAAAAGTGTCTTTATCAGGCCTAATTTCAAATATGATAAGAGCAAATGCTTATATGGTCTTAAACAGAGGCTGCTTTAGTCACAGAATGGGATGCCCTGGGCAGGAATGGACCTGGCAGGGTACAGTAGTGCTTTGCCCAGCAAAAGTGTCTTTATCAGGCCTAATTTCAAATATGATAAGAGCAAATGCTTATATGGTCTTAAACAGAGGCTGCTTTAGTCACAGAATGGGATGCCCTGGGCAGGAATGGACCTGGCAGGGTACAGTAGTGCTTTGCCCAGCAAAAGTGTCTTTATCAGGCCTAATTTCAAATATGATAAGAGCAAATGCTTATATGGTCTTAAACAGAGGCTGCTTTAGTCACAGAATGGGATGCCCTGGGCAGGAATGGACCTGGCAGGGTACAGTAGTGCTTTGCCCAGCAAAAGTGTCTTTATCAGGCTAATTTCAAATATGATAAGAGCAAATGCTTATATGGTCTTAAACAGAGGCTGCTTTAGTCACAGAATGGGATGCCCTGGGCAGGAATGGACCTGGCAGGGTACAGTAGTGCTTTGCCCAGCAAAAGTGTCTTTATCAGGCCTAATTTCAAATATGATAAGAGCAAATGCTTATATGGTCTTAAACAGAGGCTGCTGTAGTCACAGAATGGGATGTCCTGGGCAGGAATGGACCTGGCAGGGTCCAGTAGTGCTTTGCCCAGCAAAAGTGTCTTTATCAGGCTAATTTCAAATATGATAAGAGCAAATGCTTATATGGTCTTAAACAGAGGCTGCTTTAGTCACAGAATGGGATGCCCCAACAGGAATCGACCTGGCAGGGTCCAGTAGTGCTTTGCCCAGCAAAAGTGTCTTTATCAGGCCTAATTTCAAATATGATAAGAGCAAATGCTTATATGGTCTTAAACAGAGGCTGCTGTAGTCACAGAATGGGATGCCCTGGGCAGGAATGGACCTGGCAGGGTCCAGTAGTGCTTTGCCCAGCAAAAGTGTCTTTATCAGGCTAATTTCAAATATGATAAGAGCAAATGCTTATATGGTCTTAAACAGAGGCTGCTTTAGTCACAGAATGGGATGCCCCAACAGGAATCGACCTGGCAGGGTCCAGTAGTGCTTTGCCCAGCAAAAGTGTCTTTATCAGGCCTAATTTCAAATATGATAAGAGCAAATGCTTATATGGTCTTAAACAGAGGCTGCTTTAGTCACAGAATGGGATGCCCTGGGCAGGAATGGACCTGGCAGGGTACAGTAGTGCTTTGCCCAGCAAAAGTGTCTTTATCAGGCCTAATTTCAAATATGATAAGAGCAAATGCTTATATGGTCTTAAACAGAGGCTGCTGTAGTCACAGAATGGGATGCCCTGGGCAGGAATGGACCTGGCAGGGTCCAGTAGTGCTTTGCCCAGCAAAAGTGTCTTTATCAGGCCTAATTTCAAATATGATAAGAGCAAATGCTTATATGGTCTTAAACAGAGGCTGCTGTAGTCACAGAATGGGATGCCCTGGGCAGGAATGGACCTGGCAGGGTCCAGTAGTGCTTTGCCCAGCAAAAGTGTCTTTATCAGGCTAATTTCAAATATGATAAGAGCAAATGCTTATATGGTCTTAAACAGAGGCTGCTTTAGTCACAGAATGGGATGCCCCAACAGGAATCGACCTGGCAGGGTCCAGTAGTGCTTTGCCCAGCAAAAGTGTCTTTATCAGGCCTAATTTCAAATATGATAAGAGCAAATGCTTATATGGTCTTAAACAGAGGCTGCTTTAGTCACAGAATGGGATGCCCTGGGCAGGAATGGACCTGGCAGGGTACAGTAGTGCTTTGCCCAGCAAAAGTGTCTTTATCAGGCCTAATTTCAAATATGATAAGAGCAAATGCTTATATGGTCTTAAACAGAGGCTGCTTTAGTCACAGAATGGGATGCCCTGGGCAGGAATGGACCTGGCAGGGTACAGTAGTGCTTTGCCCAGCAAAAGTGTCTTTATCAGGCCTAATTTCAAATATGATAAGAGCAAATGCTTATATGGTCTTAAACAGAGGCTGCTGTAGTCACAGAATGGGATGCCCTGGGCAGGAATGGACCTGGCAGGGTCCAGTAGTGCTTTGCCCAGCAAAAGTGTCTTTATCAGGCTAATTTCAAATATGATAAGAGCAAATGCTTATATGGTCTTAAACAGAGGCTGCTTTAGTCACAGAATGGGATGCCCCAACAGTAATCGACCTGGCAGGGTCCAGTAGTGCTTTGCCCAGCAAAAGTGTCTTTATCAGGCCTAATTTCAAATATGATAAGAGCAAATGCTTATATGGTCTTAAACAGAGGCTGCTTTAGTCACAGAATGGGATGCCCTGGGCAGGAATGGACCTGGCAGGGTACAGTAGTGCTTTGCCCAGCAAAAGTGTCTTTATCAGGCCTAATTTCAAATATGATAAGAGCAAATGCTTATATGGTCTTAAACAGAGGCTGCTGTAGTCACAGAATGGGATGCCCTGGGCAGGAATGGACCTGGCAGGGTCCAGTAGTGCTTTGCCCAGCAAAAGTGTCTTTATCAGGCTAATTTCAAATATGATAAGAGCAAATGCTTATATGGTCTTAAACAGAGGCTGCTTTAGTCACAGAATGGGATGCCCCAACAGGAATCGACCTGGCAGGGTCCAGTAGTGCTTTGCCCAGCAAAAGTGTCTTTATCAGGCCTAATTTCAAATATGATAAGAGCAAATGCTTATATGGTCTTAAACAGAGGCTGCTTTAGTCACAGAATGGGATGCCCTGGGCAGGAATGGACCTGGCAGGGTACAGTAGTGCTTTGCCCAGCAAAAGTGTCTTTATCAGGCCTAATTTCAAATATGATAAGAGCAAATGCTTATATGGTCTTAAACAGAGGCTGCTTTAGTCACAGAATGGGATGCCCTGGGCAGGAATGGACCTGGCAGGGTACAGTAGTGCTTTGCCCAGCAAAAGTGTCTTTATCAGGCCTAATTTCAAATATGATAAGAGCAAATGCTTATATGGTCTTAAACAGAGGCTGCTTTAGTCACAGAATGGGATGCCCTGGGCAGGAATGGACCTGGCAGGGTACAGTAGTGCTTTGCCCAGCAAAAGTGTCTTTATCAGGCTAATTTCAAATATGATAAGAGCAAATGCTTATATGGTCTTAAACAGAGGCTGCTTTAGTCACAGAATGGGATGCCCTGGGCAGGAATGGACCTGGCAGGGTACAGTAGTGCTTTGCCCAGCAAAAGTGTCTTTATCAGGCCTAATTTCAAATATGATAAGAGCAAATGCTTATATGGTCTTAAACAGAGGCTGCTGTAGTCACAGAATGGGATGCCCTGGGCAGGAATGGACCTGGCAGGGTCCAGTAGTGCTTTGCCCAGCAAAAGTGTCTTTATCAGGCTAATTTCAAATATGATAAGAGCAAATGCTTATATGGTCTTAAACAGAGGCTGCTTTAGTCACAGAATGGGATGCCCTGGGCAGGAATGGACCTGGCAGGGTACAGTAGTGCTTTGCCCAGCAAAAGTGTCTTTATCAGGCCTAATTTCAAATATGATAAGAGCAAATGCTTATATGGTCTTAAACAGAGGCTGCTGTAGTCACAGAATGGGATGCCCTGGGCAGGAATGGACCTGGCAGGGTCCAGTAGTGCTTTGCCCAGCAAAAGTGTCTTTATCAGGCTAATTTCAAATATGATAAGAGCAAATGCTTATATGGTCTTAAACAGAGGCTGCTTTAGTCACAGAATGGGATGCCCCAACAGGAATCGACCTGGCATGGTCCAGTAGTGCTTTGCCCAGCAAAAGTGTCTTTATCAGGCCTAATTTCAAATATGATAAGAGCAAATGCTTATATGGTCTTAAACAGAGGCTGCTTTAGTCACAGAATGGGATGCCCTGGGCAGGAATGGACCTGGCAGGGTACAGTAGTGCTTTGCCCAGCAAAAGTGTCTTTATCAGGCCTAATTTCAAATATGATAAGAGCAAATGCTTATATGGTCTTAAACAGAGGCTGCTTTAGTCACAGAATGGGATGCCCTGGGCAGGAATGGACCTGGCAGGGTACAGTAGTGCTTTGCCCAGCAAAAGTGTCTTTATCAGGCCTAATTTCAAATATGATAAGAGCAAATGCTTATATGGTCGTAAACAGAGGCTGCTTTAGTCACAGAATGGGATGCCCTGGGCAGGAATGGACCTGGCAGGGTACAGTAGTGCTTTGCCCAGCAAAAGTGTCTTTATCAGGCTAATTTCAAATATGATAAGAGCAAATGCTTATATGGTCTTAAACAGAGGCTGCTTTAGTCACAGAATGGGATGCCCTGGGCAGGAATGGACCTGGCAGGGTCCAGTAGTGCTTTGCCCAGCAAAAGTGTCTTTATCAGGCCTAATTTCAAATATGATAAGAGCAAATGCTTATATGGTCTTAAACAGAGGCTGCTTTAGTCACAGAATGGGATGCCCTGGGCAGGAATGGACCTGGCAGGGTACAGTAGTGCTTTGCCCAGCAAAAGTGTCTTTATCAGGCCTAATTTCAAATATGATAAGAGCAAATGCTTACATGGTCTTAAACAGAGGCTGCTTTAGTCACAGAATGGGATGCCCTGGGCAGGAATGGACCTGGCAGGGTCCAGTAGTGCTTTGCCCAGCAAAAGTGTCTTTATCAGGCCTAATTTCAAATATGATAAGAGCAAATGCTTATATGGTCTTAAACAGAGGCTGCTGTAGTCACAGAATGGGATGCCCTGGGCAGGAATGGACCTGGCAGGGTACAGTAGTGCTTTGCCCAGCAAAAGTGTCTTTATCAGGCCTAATTTCAAATATGATAAGAGCAAATGCTTATATGGTCTTAAACAGAGGCTGCTTTAGTCACAGAATGGGATGCCCTGGGCAGGAATGGACCTGGCAGGGTCCAGTAGTGCTTTGCCCAGCAAAAGTGTCTTTATCAGGCTAATTTCAAATATGATAAGAGCAAATGCTTATATGGTCTTAAACAGAGGCTGCTGTAGTCACAGAATGGGATGCCCTGGGCAGGAATGGACCTGGCAGGGTCCAGTAGTGCTTTGCCCAGCAAAAGTGTCTTTATCAGGCTAATTTCAAATATGATAAGAGCAAATGCTTATATGGTCTTAAACAGAGGCTGCTTTAGTCACAGAATGGGATGCCTCACCGCAGACTTAAGATCAGTTCAGTATATATGCACAGTTAGTTACTATAAGCAGCCTGAAAACGCTAACAAAGGCTGGATGAAAAAAAAAAATCTCCCTGTCAGCCAGCTCCGTTTTTCCTACCTTTCCCTGGCTTTCTGTCTGTCTCCTGTCTGTCTCCTGTCTGTCTCCTGCCTGTCTCCTGCCTGTCTCCAGCCTGTCCCTGTCTGTCCCTGTCTCCAGCCTGTCTAACTGCCTCAGCTACACAGCGTTCTGTCTGTCACGAATGCAATAGAGAAATGAGGAAAAGCAAGATGGCCGCCGTTAAATACCGCTGTGTGACGTCACCGGGCTTGCTGGCTGCTGATAGGCTGCATGTGACTGCCCCAGCTTGCACTGGCGCGGGATAGATGTCCAGACATGTCCCGTCCGCCATCTTAGAATGCCTGTAAATGTAAATGAATGGATGTTAAAGGAAAACTTCGAGTGATCGAATCGCGGGGAAATTCGGATTCGATCCGAATCGAATTTTTCCTGAAATTCGGATCGAATCCGGGTTCGTCCGGATCGATTCGCTCATCCCTAATGGGCTGCACTTCAATGGGGAGGGTGCATCTGTTCTGGAGGAAAGGATGGCTAAAAAGGTTGGAAGAGTGTTTAAACTAAGCACTGGGGGCAGGGGGGATAAGCAGTAATAAAGGGGAAGTAAGGAAAGAAAGTGACAGTGGGAAATGGGGGAACACACTATGCAGGAATAAAGGCAATACTGCACTGCAATAAATGCATGCTTACAAATGCTAGAAGCTTGACAAATCAGGAAGGGACTGCGGAAGCGTTACAAAACAGACAAGGGCAGCAAAGTTGGGGACAGAAAGACGGAGCAAAGAGAGTAAAACTAACCCAAAAATGTTTTTAATCTAAATAAGCACTAAAAGATACAAACCTGAGCAAGGAGGAGGACACCTATAGAGGAGAATGAGGAGAAATCAAATTTACTAAACATCTTCTTTGCTTCCATATTCACAAAAGAATGTGACATGCCAGGTGAAATGCAGAGCAATTATGTACAGTAATAGACAAACCACTATTTTTAAAATGTGTAGATTCACTAATTACGGGGGCTGTTCTAAAGACTTCTAAAGAAAAAAAGGGGTCTAAGGGGAAACCTGAGAACTACAGACCAGAAAGTTTAACACCTGCCTTGGGTAAGCTGTTTTTTAAGGGATATATCTCAGTGAAAATGACCTTATTACTCCATATCAGCATGGATTTATGAGGAATCACTCCTTCCAGATAAACCTAATCAGCTTTTATGAGGAGGTAAGTTCGAGATTGGATCAGGGGGAGTCACTGACTGTATATCCTATATCTTGACTTTTCTAAAGCATTTAATACTGTGCCACATAAAAGACTGGTACAAAAGATGAGAATGCTTGGACTGGGAGAAAACGTGTGCACATGGGAGAAATATTGGCTTAAAACAGACCAGCAGTCAAAAATTAGTTAAACCAGACCAACACAACAAACAGTGCTCATATGCATCCCTCCCCAGGGCAATTTATATTGTTGCACATAAAAATTAATTTACCTTTTTTAACTCCTGCTGGGGTCAATTTTAAAAACAAGATGGCGGTTCATGCATTTACAGGCCACCTGCAAAGTGCTGCTGGGCGTCCGGTTACTGTGCATTATCAGTTATGTCAGCCAAAATGGCTGCTACCTTTCTTTTCCAACTGCGCCAGGCTGTTGGTCCGGTTTAATGATTGGAAGCAGAGGTTGGTCATCAATGGTACATACTCAGATTGGGTCACTGTTACTAGCGGAGTACTGCAAGGGTCAGTTCTGGGCCCAATTCTCTTCAATATATATATATTCATGATATTGGGTATGGATTAACCCTTTGAGTGCCGGCCTACCGAGATTTTTTTGTCACAATCTGTTGCCAGACGACTTTTCACGTTTTTGCGCTACACGTGTGCAACCTTGATTTTTGAAGGGATTTCCAGGGATTTCGATGAAAATTATATATTGTTTTTTTCAGCAGAGTCTGGGCTTCAACATGAAATGTCTTGTTTGGCCTTTTTTAGTGTATTCTCAATACTTTTGGGTGAAATATGTGCAAAAAAATGAAAAAAAACTATTTTTTACTATTTGTAGTGTTTTTTTTGTAATAAAAAATGTAAGTTTGTTAATAAAATATTATTGCGTGTGAAAGCCCTATTTCTCCCGGTTACAATGGTACCACATATGTATAGGTATACCCCCTTTCCTGAAACAGCAGTTTAGGAGATTCCAGATAGGATACAACTATGCAATATGATTGCATAGTTGTAAGGAGTTAATAAAAAAAAAAAAAATGACATAGGGTTCCCCCTCCTGGGGGGGGGGGGGGGCCTCATTTCTTTTTTGGAATTCTAAGGGTTAAAAACCCTTAAAATCCCCCCAAAAAAATGACATAGGGTCCCCCTTACCCAGCATTACTGACCCGGACCAGCTATGGGGGCTTGTAGAACAGGGCGCAGGGGCCAGCGTTGGTGGCCCCTGGCCCTGCAGGCTACTAGCCCACATAGCCACGTGGCCCGGGCCCTTCTGACCCCCTGGCCATTGGGGAGGCAGGTAATGGGGGCTGGGGGTTATGGCGCTTGCCGCAGGTGACCTGCCATACCCAGAGCCTTGTGAACTGGTATAAGGGGTCTCATGGACCCCTTACCAGTTCACAAAGGGTTAAGTTAAAAAAAAGACACCAGACAAGTTCTTTATTATTCTATTTTCACTTATACTTACCTCTGATCCAGTGTCCCACGCTGCTGCAGATGACAGTTGTCGGTAGTGATCAGAGCAGGGAGGGTGGCAGGCAGGGAGATCAGAGCCACCCTGCCTGCCACCCTCCCTGCTCCGATCGCTGCTGAAAACTGACAGATCGGAGCCCGGGTGCCAGTAACCCGAGGAGTGGGATGACGTCATCAAGTGGGCGGAGTTAGGGGTGGGGCTAGGGGGCGGGGCCAGCGCCGGCCGAAGAGGATGGTGATGGCCCGTTTCTGGGCCCTCACAAGCAGCGTGGAAAGCCCAGGGGGGGATCGGAGCCCCCCCTGGTGAAGAGAAGACCCGGGGAGAGCCATCGCGCTGCCAGGTGAGTAAATGTCATTTACAGTTTTTTTTTTTTTTTTCAGATGTCGGCGCCGGCGGGGGGGGGGGGGGCTATTCCGGGCCCCCTCCTGAAGATCAGAGGCCTGGGGGTGGAAATCTAACAGCGGAATCGCTGGCCCTTTCAAATGAGGGGTAAGGTAAGTCTGTATGTTTTTTACTTTTTGTTTTATGGGCCTCTAAAGTCAGCTACGTGACTCTCACGTAGCTGGCACTTAACGGTTGGAGAGGCAGCTACGTGAGAGTCACGTAGCTGGCACTAGAAGGGTTAAACAGTAAAGTCTCAATCTTTGCAGATGATACTAAGCTGTGTAAAGTAATTAACACAAAAAGAACAGCATGCAGCTACAAACAGATTTATGTAGAAATTTGTGCCATGATTACACACTTAAAAAAGAAATGCTTGGTAAAACTACAATGGAAAAGGACCTAGGGGTTTTATTTAACAATAAACTTAACTGTAGGTAATGAATGCCGGGCAGCAGCTACCAAAGCAAATGGGATCATGGGGTGCATCAAGAGGAGCATAGGTGCCCATGACCAGAGCATAATTTTACCTCTGTACACTGTCACTGGTCAGACCCCACATGGAATACTGTGTACAGTTTTGGGCACCAGTGTGTAAGAAGGAAATATCAGAACTGGAGCGCTTTTAAAGAAGGGCAACTAAGGTAATAAATGGAGTCCGGGGACTAGAATACCCTGAAACATTGTCAAAGTTAGGTTTATTTAAAAGAGACACCAGAGGGATGATTTAATAACAATGTATAAATATATTCGGGGCCAATACAAAGATTCCTCTATGTAGAAGCAGTGAGTCTATGGAACTTGCTGCTCAAGGAGGTAGTTATGAAGGATATGAAGGAAGTTAAACACCGCGCTATAGATTTCCTTAAACAGAGAATACTTCAATCTCAGTTAACACTTAAAATGCTACAACGTGCCAGACTCCTTATTCCAAAAAAAGTCCAAAAAGCAAATAAAAGCGATGAGGCACAGAGCAGTTTTTTTTGTATCCACAAATTTCACCGGTGAAGGAACCAAGAAGGTCCCAAGTACATGCACACGTGCCCGTCACCTCTCATGAATACTCTTACCAGCTGACTGTGGAGAAATTGCACAACTTTCTTTGTTCAATTCACAAAACTTTGCAAAACCTTGTTCAATATAGCATATAATCTGCTGATGCATCCGTGACAGCAACCGACTGTGATCACAGTGCCATTTCCACTGGGGCAAGGGTGGTGTGCTCAATAATAGAAGGCACCATCTCACACTATGTTATGGCCACCTCAGTTATGAAGGATACACTAAAAGCATTCCTTACACGTAATAACATTTACAGCTATGGCTACTAGACCACTATGAGGAAATACAGTCTTTATTCAGCCTTACATACTATGTTACTATGTATTACACTCTCCCAGTGATTATTATTGTATGTCAAACAGCTATCTGGTGGTTCATCCATGTTATAGGCACCTGCTCATTATTGGTCTGTTAGCATGGTGCAATAGATATATAGCTATAGTACAGAATACACATTTTGTGGCTGATGCGTATACCGCTAGTGTCTGTTTGGGAATCCAGAGTTAAAGGGTGAGAGTATTGCACCCGGGACGTTTTTGTGGTGGAAGGTTGCAAGGCTCTGTGGTGTTGCATCCTTAATCTCTCACTCGGCTCTTAAATTTTTTATTTTTTTTTATACATTTTTATTTATGCATTTCAATTACAATTTACAATTGCACTTACAATTTACAATCGTCCTCTTATAACGAGGCGACCTACAGTAACTTACACATATATAACCAGATGTACAGTCCCACACACACACACACACACACACACACACACACACCCACACCCAATTATACTCGCCTGCTGTTGGCCTCATTTCTCTATCTAGATGGTAGGTATTATGGAGCCCAAGGGAAAATAATAGGTAGCAGTACTTAGTCATTACCTGTGCTGGATGCATTAAGCCATGCCTCCCACACCCCCTCAAATTTGTTTGGGCATCCCCTGACCATGTAGGTCAGCTTATCGTTTATCAGGCCTTTCCACACCGACAGAGTTGGCTCACTTGGATGTTTCCAATTTAGTAGCATGCATTTCCTAGCATAAAACATTAACAATCGTAGAAGAGTAGGGCAGCTGGCTTTCTAATTGCTAATCCCACGGAAGTGGATAAAAAGCTAGATATTGCATCCCAGTACCCCGAGATCACTCGGCATTCCCAGACCATGTGTATTAAGGTGCCTGGTTTGACCTTACACCTGGGATACAGGTCTGTCTCCAGCAGGCCTATTTTTTTAAGTCTAGCTGGGGTCAGGTAGACCTGGTGGAGCCACTTAGCCTGGATTAGCCTGTCTTTTGAATCTATTACTGATGAGTACAGGTTGTCTATCGCCTCCTCCCAGTCTCCCTGATCTAGATCCGGGATCAATGTTTTCCATTTGTCCAGTGCACTATCCAGTGGGGAGGGGAGGTTTGAGAGGAGGGTACAATATAAAGTTGAGGTGGGCTTGCTAAGATCCGTGGACCTAACCAAAGACTCCACTGATGATTCCATTAGTTGCAATCCCTCCAAAGGTATCTGAGAGCATGTCGCAGCTGGAGATAACGGAAGAAATCCCTTGGAGATAGTGCAAACGCATGGCATAGCTGCTCATATGTCATCAGCGCCCCTCCAGAGAGTATCTGTGCTAATAATGTAATTCCCAGATTCTCCCAAAAAAGTGGAGGGACATCAGCTCGGGCAGTTTAGGGTTATTCCACAGAAGCGTATTAGGGGACCATTCTAAGGGAGGACGGGGGGATCCCTCCATATCATGCACCCACTGCCAAACATGCAAGGTGGTTCTCATGCATGTTGTAGAATGCTGGAGACCCCTCACTCCTCTGTAAACAAGAATCCGCAAAGGAATTGCTGGACCTAGCAGAGAGGTTTCCAGGGAGGTCACTGGGTTAGCCGCAGAGGGAGCCATCCACCAAGTGATATACACTAATTGAGTGGCATAGAAGTACAATAGCATATGCGGAGCAGCCAGGCCCCCAGCTGTTAAGGGTGCTTTGAGAGTGGACCTATTCATTTTGGGGGGGGGGGAACCCCAAACAAACTTAAATAATATGGAGTTCAATAGCCGAAAATGGGAGGCTGGCAACACAATGGGCGATGCTTGATACAGATATAGAAATTTGGGGAGAAAAACCATTTTGAACATATTGATGCGGCCAATCACCGAGAGGGGGAGAGTCGCCCACTGGGTAGTCCTCCTCCTAAGGGTACTGATCACAGGATTTATATTAAACTCAATAAATTTGGAGGGGTCCCCCCTGTATAATGACCCCCAGATACTTAAACCGTTCCACTATCTGAAGTGATGAGCCTAGGAAAATCTGAATATCTTCAGGTCTATCCACCATGTATAGGCTGGATTTTTAAGCCTGAAAAGGATCCAAATTTAGCTATTGTATTCAGTAAGGCCTCTAGTGAACTGTTATCATCTGCCAAGTAGACCAGGGTGTTGTCTGCATACATGGAGACCTTCTCAACAGTACAACAAAGATTCCACCCCTGGATATCTGGGGAGTCTCTAATTAGCGATGCCAAAGGTTCATTAGCCAGCGCAAACAACAATAGGGAGAGGGGGCATCCCTGGCACGTGCCTCGATCCAGTGATATTTCAGATGTTATAATCCCATTCACCCTCACCCTTGCCTTGAGGTTTCTATAGAGTAATTGTACATATTTAATGTAGGTTGGTGGGAGACCGAACTTGGCCATGACAGCCCACAAATAGGGCCATTCGACGGAGTTGAAGGCTTTTTCATTGTCCAATGAAATTACCACTCTGCTCCCCGCGTTGTCATGTCAGATTAGCAAATTACTGAGTAGTCTCCTTAAATGAATGCTTGTCGTCCGACCTGGCATAAAACCTGATTGATCAGCCCCTATGAGTGAAAGGATTACAGTGTTTAATTGGCGTGCCAGGACCTTAGCAAAGATCTTGGCATCCTGATTTAGGAGTGAGATCGGCCTATACGAGCTACAAGCATCACTAGGTTTACCCTCTTTATATATCAGGGTGATAGTTGCCTGCGCAAAGGATTCTGGCAAGGTCTCCGATTGCAAAGCCTCAGAGAAGACCTCTAGCAACTTTGGCGCTATAGCTTCACTACTTTTCTTGTACCACTCTGAAGGTAGACCATCTGGCCCGGGGGCCTTCTGATTCGACATTAGGGCTATTGCTTTACCAATTTCTTCACATGTTATCGGGGTGTCTAGCATTGCACTATCTGCCTCTGACAAGAATGGGAGGTTTATGGTTTCGAGATAAGCTGCTAGGTCTGTTGGGCCATATTGTATCCTAGAGGAGTATAATTGGCTATAGTAATCTTGAAATTGCCTCGAAATCCCCTCTGAGTCTGTTATAAATTGAGTCTGACTCATGATACGAGCTATTTGCGTCTGCGGACTCTCTGCCTTTGAGAGGTAAGCCAGGGTTCTCCCATTTTTATCCCCTTTCTCAAAAACAGTCTGCTGCTTTAATAATAGTATCTTTCTTGACCCAATTAATGCAAGATTATACTTCCTTTGGAGTGATTTAAGTAAATTATGATCTGCCGGAGTCGTCGACACCACAAATTTCCTTTCTGCTTCAGCCATTTTCTCTTCTAGTTCCCTGACAGCCCTCCCCCGCTTCACCCTAACCCCTTTAATGGCACTTATAGCGCTACCCCTAATGACTGCCTTGGATGCATCCCATCTTGTATTGACTGATGTTTCTTCCTTATTGCATTGCCAGTATGTCTCTTGGTCCCTTAACAGCGCACCCCATACCTCCTCATCCTCCAACCACAAGGGGTTAAGAGCCCATCACCGCAGGTCAGTTTGGTTACCGGACATGCGTATGGTCACCATTAGCGGTGAATGGTCCAATATGCCTCTCGGCAGGTACTCGCATGCCACCACCCTAGTCAAAAAGCACCTCGATGCAAAGGCCAGGTCAATACACGAAAGAGATTTGTGGGGGATAGAATGACAAGAGAATGCTCTATCGCTGGGATGTTTCCATCTCCATAGCTCAGTCAACCCTAGGGCCTCCGCCCATGCTGCCAGCGGGGTTGTTGTCCCCCCCCCCGGGGTCAGCCGATCCAACGATCTATCTAGGATCATATTAAAGTCGCCTATGAGCATCAGCGGATCGGGTGGGAAGGTGGCTACTCTATCCATAATCTCCTGGAGGACTCGCACATCAAAGGGGGGTGGGATGTACAAACCCACTATCAAGACAGTGACATCGTATATTTTAGCATGTACAATAATAAACTGACCCTTAGGGTCCAATTGCACTGACATGAGACTAAAGATGTTTAGCCACTAGGATTGACACCCCCCTGGCATAATTGGAGTATTGAGAATGGAATAACTGCGCAATCCATGGCTTTTTTATGTACGGCCCAGTAGATGGGTCTCTTACAATATCAGGATTGTGCCGCTTCAGAAACTGAAGCACAGAAGTCCTCTTTACACGGTCATTAAGACCTCGCACATTCCATGAAATTACTTTACACTCCATCTGGGTCTAATAAAATTATATGTTCGTATATGCCAGAAGTATGTATAATACCCCAGCATCCCATCACCTCCCTTAAAGTCCCATGACAGCAGGCCAAACCATTCATACCACCATTCACTCCAACACACCAAAAGGCTGGTACAAAAGATGAGAATGCTTGGACTAGGGGAAAACGTGTGCAGATGGGTGGGAAATTGGCTTAATGATCGGAAGCAGAGGGTGGTTATCAATGGTACACACTCAGATTGGGTCACTGTTACTAGTGGAGTACCACAAGGGTCAGTTCTGGGACCAATTCTCTTCAATATATATATAAATTATATTGGGTATGGATTAAACAGTAAAGTCTCAATCTTTGCAGATGATACTAAGCTGTGTAAAGTGGAGGACAGCAGGCAGCTACAAACAGATTTAGATAAATTGGAAGCATGGTCAGTTAAATGGCAAATGAAATTTAACACAGAAAAATGTAAGGTTATGCACATGGGAAGGAGAAATCTGTATCATGATTACACACTAAATAAACAAACACTTGGTAAAACAACAATGGAAAAGGACCTTAGTTGACAATAAGCTCAACTGTAGTAATCAATGCCAGGCAGCTGCTGCCAAAGCAAATAGGATCATGGGGTGCATCAGGAGGGGCATAGGTGCTCATGACCAGAGCATCATTTCACCATGGTACAAGTCACTGGTCAGACCCCATATGGAGTACTGTGTACAGTTCTGGGCACCTGTGCTTAAGAAGGACATATCAGAACTGGAGTGCGTTCAAAGAAGGGCAACAAAGTTAATAAAAGGAGTGCGGGGACTAGAGTACCCTGAAACATTGTCAAAGTTAGGTTTATTTAGTTTAGAAAAAAGACGATTGAGGGGTGATCTAATAACTATGTATAAATATATTCGGGGTCAATACAAAGATCTGTCCCACAATCTATTTTTACCTCGGAGTGTAACTATAACCCGAGGGCATCCACTAAGGTTAGAGGAAAGGTGCTTTCTCCACCGACATAGGAGGGGATTCTTCTCTGTAAGAGCAGTGAGACTATGGAACTCGCTGCCAGAGGAGGTAGTTATGAAGGATACAGTAAAAACGTTCAAAAGTGGCCTTGATGCCTTCCTGGCATGTAATAACATTTCCAGCTATGGCTACTAGACCACTGGAAGGAGTTAAACAGGCTGAACTGGATGGACTAAAGTCTTTATTCAGCCTTACATTTTATGTTACTATGTTACTATACAAGACTTACTATCAGATAAAGATAGAACATTAACATGAGCATATAATAACAAACCATAACCTTAACCCACTTTACCCTACCAAAAACCAAAAACTTCAAGCCGACACCCAACCCACCCGGCTCTACCAAACCCAACTACGGCGAGCTTACTCCCCTGAACTATTAGTAACAATGAACACTGGTTAACAATAGTGGTCTGGGTCATATATGCTACGACAGGCACATCTAGGGATGATGAAGGATGCATAATCCCCAAGAATCAGGACCATGGGGTGAGAAGGGCAGGAGGGAGGGAGGGAAGGGGGGGATGTAGAGGCAAGGGAAGTGGGGATGGGACAGAGCAGAAGGTGGGGGGAAGCTGGGTACAGGGGCCCCCAGGCACAAGGATCAGTGCAGGTATGCCCCCGCCCCCCGCGCCACCCCCATCAAGGGAAAAGGCTAGGACCACTGCATGTCCGGAGTGTTACCGACCAAGTATGCCCACAAGTAAAGGTATTTGGCTGAAATCTAGAGGCATTCACCCCCGGCCACAATCTCCTAGAAGCCTCGGTCCCACTGGGTATCAACCACTGGGTGTCCCACATTGTGCTGCAGCACCCAGATAGGCAACAAAAAACAACAACAGCATCTCAAGCTTCAGGTAGTGAGTCCACCCAGTCACTTGCCTCCTCCGCCGTGAGAAAAAACTTGTGGAAGATCAGTCTTGTACTCGTAATTTAGCAGGGAAAAGCATGGCATATTTGATGTTTTTCCTTCGGAGACGTGCTCTCACCTCATTAAAAGAGCGACGCTGCTTCTGCACTTCAGATGTAAAGTCAGGAAAGAAGGATAATCTTGCGCCGTTATACAGGATATCCCGCTGCTTCCGAGCTGCCGTAAGTATGGTGTCACGATCTCTAAAGTTCATCAATTTCAGGATGAAGGGGCGAGGGGGGGGGGGCTCCGAGCGAGAGGGAGTGAAACAGGATCCGGTGTGCCCGTTCTACCACAAAAAAAGGGCGAGAGACCCTCTGGGGCCAGAGTCTTTTGAATAAGATTTTCAATAAAGTTCTCTGGGGCATCCCCCTCCGCCTTTTCCGGTATTCCCAATATTCTGGTGTTGTTGCGGCGATTGTGGTTCTCTGCGTCCTCAGCCCGCTCCGTGAGGGTTTTCACTTGCCGCTTCAGGGATTCAACCCCCGCAGTCACCGATGACAAGCCATCCTCTGCCTCCCCAATTCTTCTCTCAGACTCAGCCGCTCTATCTCTTACTTTGTCGAGGTCGTGCTTGAAGTAATTAAGTTGCTCCTGCAAATTATCAAATTTTGCTGTAAGGATACTCTGACAGTTAGTAATGGCGGCCATTATAGCAGCGTTGTCAGGATTAGAGGTGGGAGAGGCTAGCTGTTCCCCCGCCGACTCGGCCATTGTTTGTGTGCTGCAATGTAGTCGCACTGTACGCCGCTTCTTATTTCCTGTCCTATAGAGGATAGCACCTGGCTCAACTTGGTTTTGCACACTATAGTCGAATAACTTTTAGCACAGTAGGATTTAATAACTTTAGCAGGCTGTGGTTAAATAACTTTAGCACAATGCTGTTGAATAATTTTAGCATACTGTGGTTGGATGCCTTTAGCCCAATACAGATGGGTGGCAGCACAATGCAGTTGAATGATTTTAGCATAATGAGCAGTGTGATTGAATGAGCTTAACACACACAGGGATCACAGGCAAGAAGATTGCCACTGCTATAACGTCCAGCACAGCTGCAGATGTAGCTAATTTGTGTCCTTTGGATGACTCAGCTCTTATTTCTGAGCTTGTGAAGAGAAATCTATCCCCACCTGGCTTCTAGTCAGCGTGTGGAGGGCTGATGAGGGAGATGACAGGGGATTCCAGTGCTGCAGGACACTGACGGGCAGAAGATTAATAACTCCAGCCAGAGGACACACAGCAGGTGGGGGGGGAAACATCAGAGAGAGGGCTAGAGAGCCGGTCACCGTGTCTCTGCACTCAGAGAAGTTCAGCTGTCAGGGCCGTTGGCGCCTCCACCAAGGGGGGGAGGAGGAGGGGGCCGACAGAGGGGAAGAAAGCCAGCAGTGCCGGACAAGAAGGAGCCTCAAGCCAGGGCTAGTCACCAGGGGGACCCGATCCAGAAGGAGGGAACTGGTCTTCTCACCAACTTCACCTCACCTCCTCACTCAAGATGGCGCCGATTTCTTCACTGTGTCCACTCCACTGCGCTCCAGCCGATTCAGCCAAACCACACCTCAGCCCAGACTCACAGTGGATTCAGGTAGGTCTAAAGGGGGTCCTGAGCATTGGAGCAGGGAGAACAAACCAGGATCTGGGGATTTTAACAGGATCTTTGCAGGAGCCCACGTGCCGCACGTCTGCTCTTTCCGGCTACATGGCCACGCCCCCGGCCCTTAAATTCTTAGACAATCTTAAGGCTGATCATAACCTTCCACCAAGAGAACTTTTCCGTTACATGCAGATTACTCACTTTGTAGCCTTGAGGCCTAAAGTGGCCAAAAACCCAGGACTATCCTAGGTTTTGGTCCTTGCATCCGGTGCACCCCGATTCAGTGTGAAACCCCTTAGGTTGCCCGATCTGACTCACCTTTGCCCGGTCTTAAGGCGCGTGTGTGGTCTCCTGTCCAACCTGCGTGCTCGACTGCACTGACATGATTTTGGATAGGCTCGTCTAAGGAACAGGGTCTAGCTGAGTTGGGCGCCAGCTATGCATTCCAACTATGATCTGACAGGGAGCATGCCCGGCCTTTCACAAATGCCTGACCTGGACACACGCCCTGTTGAATGAATGCATGAATGCCACGTAGCTTGCGCATGCGCCATTGGACCGGGAGAGAAAGTGAGTATAATGGGCGACCTGGAGGGTCACGCGTAGCGGGGCATCCCGATTCCGGATGCCCTGGGGTAGTGTACATAGATTCCGGGGCCAATCGGCATAGGAGAGAGTTTGCATGGAAGAGCCTTATGGGAAGGGCAGTTTCTCAAAGCTTTACCAATTGCGTTTAACTGCCTGAAACCCTCTCCCAGCCTACATGCTAGGGTGGTCCTCTGACCTAATGGTACACCTGGACAACAAGGTTTGGCAGACGAGTTGGCAGAATATCTTCTCTGGGATGCTTAATACTAAAGTGCTTGAACTTAATATCATAGTTCCGTTCAGATGGTACCTGGTGCCAGCCCGTATTCATATAGTGCTCCCTTTCTATTCTTTTGCCGAAGGCAAGATGTGAGTAGGAAGGCCTAATTTAATTCTGAGTTAATATGTAAGTGTGATTTGTGGTTGATATCAACTGCCCTAATATTTGAACATTTAGCATCAATACACCACTGCCATCTTGTGGTCCTAAGTGTATACTGCATCTCCGAAAGTCAGATATTGTTAATTGTGGTACTGGTGAAGAGCTCTCTTTGAATGACACTGCTGTTCTCATCTTTGTGGTGAAACAGATATGATCTAATTCCATTCTATGGTCCCAAAGTCTCTTTTATATAGCCATAGCCATAGTTATTAATATTTGGCTTCCAAGCTTTGGCTTTGCAGTGGCGTAAGCTGTTTTAATGTTCAAACAGCCATTTATAGTTAGCTGATGGGTCATATTTAAAGGGGATAAAATTATTGTGTAGTAAAATGTAATCAGATTATACACTGTAGGTTCAGTGACTCTTTACAATCAAAGCCAAAATGTGGAGAAGTATTGGGTTAAATACCCGAAGGGGGCTTAAAAAGGGATAATCACCAGGATTTTCACCATCCCAGTGATCGTTCCTCTCCAGCGGGGCTTCCTGATTTGGGATGTCTGCATAGGGGTTTATTCATCAAGGCATAGGGGCAGGTAATGCCTCGTAGCGGCAGGCAGCATCTGGCGAACGCTGGGCGCTGTACGCTATACCACATTTATGAAGGCGATTCTGGTAAGCGCCTCTAACAGCGCCATGTAGTGTATGATTCATCATTACAGGCGGCTCAGCTTATAGCGCCCGCGCTGTAGCTTCCAGAGCGCCAGGTGTTACCTGTCGCTACCTGTCGCTCTCCCATACATTTCAATGGCCATTCCTCTTCTTCTGTTTTCGCTTTGATACTGGTGGATATGTGTTCAACAACAGACTTTATTCACACAGCTTCTAGCGCTCTGTGCTATAGCGACCAGATCCAGAGCGCCTACGCACTGTGAGTCTGTTTTTTTGTTGAATATGGTGTGAGTCGCTAAGAGTCGGTCGCACTGAGCTGGTGCTACCTTTCGCTCCCTGCAACACTGTACTGTGGGTGTTAGAATGCCCAACTTACATCTCATTCATCAATGCCGGCCAGGTAACTAAAGCGACTGAGGCGCTCTGTTACAGTGCCCGATAGCCAATCACAGCGATACCTGACGCTAGTAATGAATCAGCCTCCCCGTGTATTCACAGGGTTCTCATGTTATACTCACCTCCTCAACAATCAAATGGTGCATGCATGGGCTCTCCTTCTATCAGATTTCTAATCAGCTTATGCATATAAGCACCATTACTCTGGGGCTTAGAGTAACATTGGGGAAGCATTTGGATAAAAGGGGAATAATGCATCAGATACTCTGTTAACACATTTATTGCCATTGATAATCTGTACCATCCTGGGGTGGGGTACACACTCACATAACTTGGTACTGGTTTGAAGTTAAGCAATGGTTATTGTGCCATTGCTTAAATGTGCTTTTATTATTTAAAAAGAACTACACATCCACTTTAAACACAAATTGGTACTTCTCTTAACTACTATGGGTCCCATTTAAACCAGACCTTCACCATGATTTTTTGAAAAGCCCAAACCCTTAAAAAACGATTACCTAGCATCTAAAATTAATATATTTTAAGTTTTTAGTCAGAGCAGCACAGTCAGAAGGCACTTTCTGTTTGTAGGCTGCCTGATGTTCCATGAGCCGCCATCTTGGATGTTTAAAGGCTCATAACATGCAGTAGATGCAGGAAGGATGATTTTTTTATGTGAGCAATCTGTATGTACAGTGTGTGGGAAACTTATAAGATAGGCTCTTATTCAGAGTGAAGGACCGCTTTAAGTGCATTATTGCGAAAAATGGCCCAATTACAAAAATCTATATAAATATGCTGCATAGCGGCAGGAGGGGTCACTTAAACATCCAGCATCAAGAATACATGTTTTTTAATATTTTAATGGAAGGAAGAGGAAACCGGGGTGAAAGATTATGTCACCCCTGATACACTAAACCTTTCACCTCTGGATTTTATTCGGACCATGAGAGAATAACCCACCGGTTTGGCAGAAATTTTATTCAGTTCAGGTGTAAAGTTGCCCCCTCTTTCACAATAGTACTCCTTTAATTCAGGTCTCTGAAATGCTTTGTATCTCCTTAACGATCCACCTTATTAAATCCTTAAAATGGACTAAAACCCGGGATTTTGACAATCCTGGATTTTGGTCCTTGCCCCCGGTGTACCCAGTTTGTGAATGCCCCGCTATGTAAAACCCCCCAGGTCACCCCAACAAACTCAACTCTTCCCTGTCTGTCAGCACGCTCGGATCCGCTAGAGCCCTTTCATCCAGGAGCTCTTCTAATACGAGAGGATTTGAGCGCGCTGGCGGCTGCATCCTCCGCTACCCTTGAACAGGGAGCTTGCTGGTGCCGGCTATTCACAAATGCCCTGCTAAAGGAATAGCAGGGGTGCACCCACTGCTCGCGCATGTGCTGTTGGACCGGGAACTAAGGTGAATTTTCGGGTGACCTGGGGGGTTTCACACAGGGTCGGCAGGAGTGCCTCATAGACTCCAGGGTGGGGTTTGGTTATATTTAAGGATCGGTAATTTTTTCCCCATTTTTGTGTGCGTAATTTTTTGATTTATTCAGTGTAGCTGGGTGAGACTTTGTATTTTTAGAAGGGTTGTCATTTACATTGTCCCCATTTTTAGGTGCCACTGTGTCAGCTTTTATCCTTGCATCAGGTCTCTCCAGTGATTAATATGCAGAGAAGCAAACGGGACCCCATCCCCGGTTACTGTTATGCAGAGTGGCTGGTGATTCCCCCAATGATTAATATGCAGAGAGGCAGTCAAGCCCCCAGCCCCATAGGTAATTAAAATGTAGAGTTGCTAGCGGGTCCCTCCTCAATAAGTGATATAAGAGCAGACATAAGGGCAGACTAGATGGACCGTATGGTCTCCTTCTGCCGTCAACCTTCTATGTTTCTATATGTAGAGCAGCTAGTGGGTCTGCCCACTCCACAATTTATATGCATAACTGCTAACAGGCCCTCCCATTTATAATATACATAGCAGCAAGCAGACCCCCAGTGTACCCTTCCTATCTGGGCATGGGGAAGAGGGGTTGATGCAGAGTTTGGTTCGGCAAGAGAGTGAGGGAGGCCAGGTGATTAAAGTAGAATGCATGGTATACCAAACTCTGCACCCCAACATGCTCACTTGTCTGTACAGTGTCACTGAGGAGAAGACTATGGAGCATAACTAGAGCATGGGAAGATCAGTATGTTCAAAGTCCACCTACCCATGCTCCACATGTGCAAAGCAATCAGCCAAAACTGACTTTAGGTCCCCTCTAACCCCTATCTGCGGCTATGTTTGTTTGGGATTACTAACTTGGTGACCAATGTGTTTATCCTGACAGAAGTAAGCAGTAGCATGACAGCAAAGAGAAGGCAATGTGTGAATACAGTTGCCCTATCCTCAGAAAGGTGATCTTCCTAGGAATTGTAAACGGAGGCGGGGGGGGGGGGCAGACCAAATTAGCTGGAAGGGACCTAAAGTATTTTTCCCCTCTGATTTGGCTCCTTCCATCATCCATTCCCAGTTGGATTTGAAGGAGTGGAGTGATTTCATTGCCTCTTCATTGGGGGATCGTATGTGTTTGTGGCTCTGAGGTATTGCTGGAGTCAGGGGCCCACCATCAGCTATAAAATGAGGGTCTAATCATGGTTTGACATCCTATTCTGTGTTTACGATTGCTCCAGTAGAAGGAAGATGGCTGGATTTATATAAGTTTAAAAAAGCATCCGGAAATTTGGTTTGGTGGATTTTGAGTCACATAAAGGGACTGTGGCAAAAGAATATTTTCAAGGACCTGATTTCGCCCACTGTGTTGAGGTGGATTTTTGCTCCATCTAATAATGTATTCTTTTAGTCGCAGTAAGACTTATAGATTTCCGGGCCGATCCCCCCTGGGTGTTGGTCCACTTTAACCCATCGCCGCCAGCGCTCTGGGGTTTAAACATGCATTTTACAGCGCGAGAATTTTTTGAGCGTGATTTGTTAATGAATATGGTGGGAGCTGTTCGCTCTGACCAGTCGCTATCATGCGTTCCCATACAGCGCGGAACCTGTCAAATAGCGACTTCTCACCCAATATTCAACATTACGGCAAACCGACTGAGTCGCTACCAACTACCGAACAACGGGCAAGCACAGCGACTACTAGCGGGCGCTCTGAAAATGCCGCTACAGTTGCTCAACTGTCGCTACCTGCCGCTATTAATGAATCGGCCTCTTAGGAAAAGCAAGCTTGTGCAAATGGCGTTTCTGCAGGCAAGTCACCTGCTACTGCCCTGCATTTGGACCGTTTTTAGAAAATGTATGTTGCTGCTGCATCTAATGCGAGGCTTGGGTCAGTGTTTGCTATTTAAAGGTGTAAAGAAATACAATTGTACCATTCAGAGTCTATAACAAGAAGGCTTTGCCTGTTATATTTAGACCATCTGGTCCCTGGCAGCTTCAGTGGACACTGCTTTTTAATGAACGGCAGTACTCTCCCAGCATCTCTGCCCTGGATTCAACTGACATAACTGACAATACACAGTAACAGGAAGCCAAGCAGCACTTGGCCAAGCAGCATATGCATGAGCCGCCATCTTGTTTCTAAAATTCACTCAAGCAGGCCTTAGAAAAAGGTAAATGAATTTTTATGTGCAGCAATCTAAATTGCCCTGTGGAGGGATGCATATGAGCACTGTTTGTTGTGTTGGTCTGGTTTAAACCGGACCTTCACCATGATTTATTGAAAAACCCAAACCCTTATAAAATGATTCCCCAGCATCTAAAATTAAAATATTTTAAGTTTTTAGTCACTTACTTATTATTCTTTCCCCCACTGGGCTGCAACTCTGTTCAGGACTTTAGGATACAGGCGCCGCCATCTTGACTCAGAAGCAGATAAAGTACAGGGGGGCGGGTTATAGTTGTGTTTGCTCAGACAGAGCAGAGCTGGGGTTAGGAAAAGGTCAGCAATCCCAGAATGCAGAGCAGCACAGTCAGAAGGCACTTCCTGTTTACAGGCTGTCTGATGTTCCATGAGCCGCCATCTTGGATGTTTAAAGGCTCATAACATGCAGTAGATGCAGGTAGGGTGATTTTTAATGTGAGCAATCTGTATGTACAGGATGTGAGAAACATATAAGATAGACTCTTATTCAGAGTGAAGGTCCGCTTTAAGTAATTTTTGACTGTTGGCCTGCTTTAATAGCTGTGAGCAGACAAAAGGCACGGTAAGCAGGAAAGGGTCACAGAGAGAATTTGGCAGGTTTGATAGGTTGTTTACTGGTCAGCAGTGTACTTGTTCGCCAGATTCCATTCTTTTTGTATTGGTTAATAAGGCTTGCAGCACAATGTGGGAAACCATTTTCAAATGTGTCTATGCCTTAAAGTGCCACCCCTGACAAACAACATTGTAAAAAGAAATTAAAAAGAGCCTCTACCCGCCGCTGGTCTCTGGTTTCAGTACTGTCAGCTTCAAAACCAACAGTGCAATCCCCGTTTGATCATTTTGAATTTAAATCATTTCGGGATGCTTGTCATGTTCGCCAATCAATGAGCGAGCCTGCTACCACATGACCAGCAGCAAGGGCATGCAGCAAGGCCAGATGAAGAGCACACTGTCAACACTGGAACCAACAGCACTAAAACCAGAGGTTGCGTCTCACAGAAGACATGCAGGCTGGGACAGCTAAGACCGGCACCTTAAGCGGAACAAAACAAAGGGTGGCCATCTTCGGAATCAAAAAGATTCAATTGGGATGCCCTGCTGTGTGAAACCCTCCAGGTCACCGGTGTTCAGAAGAGATGAGTTGTACTTGGCGATCGGGAGGGTTTCACACAGTGGCACGTCCCAATTCTGGATTTCACCGGGTATAAAACGAAACCAAGGATGGTCAAAATCCTGGGTTTTCTTCTTCTTTAAGGTTTTGCAAATGTGCCTATTTTTGTATATTTGGCAGTATTTGTTGCAATCTTTTAGAGAATATATATTAGGAGCACACTCAATGAATTTCAGTTTGGATATTGAGAACTGTTCTTTGGTCTATGTTTTTATTTGCTCATGAGTAAAATGAGCGTTTTTAATAAAGTTTTATTTGTTTTTTTGTGAAATAAAGTTATGTGGAAGAGTCCACTCTTGTAATTTGCAATAAATAGAAAAATGTGCTTATAATTATTTACCATCTCAGCAGATGATTTTAGGGTTAATAAATGTATCATTTGTAACAGAAGGCTGTGGGTGTGCTACAGATTATGGCATCAGAGCTGAAACATTTAACACATGTATGATGTACATAAAATAAGCAGTAAAATGAAAAAAAATAAAAGTAAGTAGCACAGTAGGGGATGGGTTGATAGGGGTTAGGTAAGGAAAGTTAAGTATCTTGGTTACATAAGTTACAGTCAGTGGCAGCCTGGGGTCAAAAAATGACTCTGGAATTTTCCTTTCAGAGCGGCCCTGCTTTACTGGGTCAGTTATAGCTTGTTAATGACACAGCGGTGTGCTGCTTTGCTTACCAGTCTTTCGAAGGAAGTGATCTGCTACAGGAAAAAGCATTTCTGCAGTGCTTCAATGTGCTGGTGGGAGGTTAGTTCTAGAGTCCATGAGGACAGTCATATCTTCTGGCAGTGTCAGAGTGGGGTGGCTGGCGCTCACTAATAGAACTGACTCACCCCACATATTCACTACTAACGCCAGGTATTACCAGATGAGCATCTGTATAGCGGCGCTTAGAGCTAGAGTGTAATTATCACAGTGTTAATAACACTGTCATTCCATGTGTTTTCGCTTTGTTACTGGTGGATATGTGTTCAAAAACAGACCTTGATCACACAGCATCTGGCGCTCTATGCTACAGCTGTCAGCTTTAGAGCACTGACGCTCTGTGTGTCTAGTGTTTTGTTAAATATGGTGTGGAGTGCCAAGTGCCGGACACACTGAGCTGGCGCTACCTCTCCCTCGCTGCAGTGCTATACTGGTGTTAGAGCGTCCAACACACATCACAATACTCAACAAGAGTGGGATAATCCAGAACAACCCCACAATATACCTGTATAAATGTAACCGCACAAACCAAAAGGTATAAATTGATAATAACCCTTTATTTCATATATGGGTATTACAATACTAGGTCGCACTTGTGAAATTAAAATCTAAAATTAAAAACATCAGACCCCATGGGTTGTCATATCACGCTCTCATATGCTAACAATTAATATCAAGTCCCTATATTAAATCTGTAGCCACTTATACAACAAAGTGCAAATATAAATCAATTAGTCTGAATACTGTGTTAGAGCTATACTATGTGCAAAACAATACTTCTGAGATGTGTGAGACCTATATGTCAGTGCAAAACAAGATTAAAGTGCCAAGTGCCAAACAAACATGTGTGTTAAACCTTACCTCCTAAACTGTTATCAAACATAAGTGAGATACCAATGTAAATGACAGATTGGAACTAAAATATAATAAGGTACATCACTGGATATAAGGAGCTGTCCCCTAGGGGTCCGAACGGGCAGAGACAACGACGCGTTGCGTGATCGCTGCTGGATCACTTCCTCAGGCCGTCTCGCTCGTCCCGCCGCCATGTCCGCCTTTAAACTGCAGAGCGTGCATTTCCAGAGTGACGCGACGAGGGCGCATGTCACCACGCGCACCGCCCACCCCCCTGGTCGGGGAGCGTAAGGGCAACGTAACGGCGCGCACCCCCCCCCCACATCCCCGGAACACACATCACATTCATCAATGCTGGCCACGTTACTACAGCGACCGACACGCTATGTTACAGCCCTCTATACCCACTTACAGTCGCTCTAAGTGCCGCTGTACAGACGCTCACCTGGCAATACCTGGCATTAGTAGTGAATCGGCCTCCATGTCTGCCGTTCCGTCACCTGTTATAGTTGGCAACCAATGCGGATTATTGGGTGCTGTGCAACCTGTCACACAGCCCTCAGTGGTTTGTGGCACTCACATGGAGTGTTGAACGGGAATGGTAACCCAGAAAAGGGTCAGTGCCTCTGTCCAAGTGTTAATATGTCCCAAACTGGGATGCCCCAGCTGCAAGAAACAAAGCCCAGGATAGACAAAACCTCTTTCCTCTCTATCATGTCTTCCAACTTGTAGGTCTTTCCTACCATGCTGTTATATCTCTGCTTCCTGTCTGCTATCCATTCTAGCTGTAGTTTGTTCCTTCTGCTCCTAAGTTTCCTCCTGCTGCAGGATCCCTACCCCTGCCCAGGCAGTAGCTTACCAGGAGCCTGGAGAAACTAACAAGGCAAGAGGATCTCCCTCCCCAGAATTCATCAACAGCAGCTCTGTACTGCAATCAGCTAGCTAGGTAGTGCCACGTACTGGCAGGTAGTGTCTGGTGAACGCTGGGCGCTGTATCAGAAACCACATTTAAGAAAGCGAATCTGGTGAGTGCCTCTAACAGCGCCATGTAGCGTCACATGTATTACTAGAGGCGGCTCAGCGTATAGCGCCGGTGCTAGGTTCAAGAGCGCCAGGTATTACCCTTTGTTCAGTGTCGCTCTCCTATACATTTCAATGGGCTTTCATTTGGTGAAAGCGTGCTTGGCAATTTTTTCCTCAAATCATTGTGTGACCTCTCCTGCCCTGCAAAACAAACATTTTTTTTTTTTACTTTTTATATTTTTATGCAGAATTGTATTTATAAGTCTGGCACTAAAGTGTTATTGTCCCAGTGTCAAAACAATGTCATCCCATGTGTTTTGGTGCTGGTGTATATGTGTTGAGAACCAGAATTTCTCATATAGCGTCCAGCACTCAACGCTAGAGCGCCCAGTTTTAGAGCAACAACACTATTTGATTTTCTTAAATATGGGCTTCAGCGCCGAGTCCCGGACACACTTAACTAGCGCTAGCTATCGTTCGCTGCATTGTCCTGTTGTTATATGTGTTGCTCTGGGCGGCTTTTCCCCGGGGTGCTACCTATGCACTGATTGAGGGCAAGCGCTTCTACAGAACCCTCCAGACATCACATTTATCAGTGCAGGACAGGACACTACAGCATCCCTTGCACCAGACACCCACTTGCATTGTCCACTAATGGACGCTGTAAGCGCCGCTACATGGACGTTTAAATAGCAAGATGTGGCGCTAGTCTAGCACCGGTGTGCTAGCTTGCAGAGCGCCAGGTATTACTTTTCGCTACCTGTTGCTCTCCGATACATTTCAATGGACGTTCCTTCTAATCTCTTTTTTTTTCTTCTGGCCTTGAAAAAAGTTTAAGTTTTTTTTTTATGCAGAATTGTCATTACAGGTCTAGCACTAAAGTGTTAATGTCACAGTGTTCCAACAATGTCATTCCATGTGTTTTCGCTTTGTTACTGGTGGACACGTGTCCAAAAACACACTTTAATCACACAGCGTCTGGCGCTCTATGCTATAGCGACCAAATTTAGAGCGCCCACGCTCTGTAAGTCTGTTTTTTTTTTTGTTGAATATCGTGGGTAGTGCCGAGTGCCAGACTCTCTGAGCAGTCGCTACCTCTAGCGCTGTACTGTTGTTAGATGTGGTGTAGGCTTGTCCGCTATTGTTCGTAACACTGCCTTGCGTACGCTGTGGCAAATAGGGAAACAGTATGAATGCTTTAGAGCTAGGAGCCTATTATTACAGTAACTAGGTGGGCAGATAGTTAAGGTAAGTTTTTATTGGAAATGTATACTAATGCATTATGTACTCTGTTGTGGCCTTCTTTCAATGTGTTATTATTTCCAACTGCTTTAAATGTTTTATGCTTAATATATATTTTTTTAAATAGTTTTAATAGTTAATTTTGTTATATATTTCACAATATAGAAATTGTGTTAATGTAAATATTGTAATATTTCCTACTGTTTTTAAAGGGGATCTCAACCCATGGGACAGATGTTTGTCATCTAATTTTGGATTTCTAAATTGTTAAATTTATACCCACCGGCATGGCAACATTTTTGTTTAAATAACATTTTACAACCTTTCTATATTGTGAAATCCACAAGCCCTTTATGGCAGTTTAAAGGAGACCAACAAATATTTGTTATTGTTAAAAATATTTATCCTTCATTTTTATATAAAGTTAATTTAATGTTAAATATTATTGTTATAATTTTTAGATTTTTGGGGGGTTTACTTTTTGTACATCTAGGAGTATGACTATTCCTTGAGTGCCAAGACCAGCATTGTGGAGGAGGTGAAAGCTATAATGCAACAGCGGTCGGACTTCAAGCCCCAGGACAATGAGGGCTTCTATAGGCTCTATGATGCCTATGCTTCTGGTAAGTTTAACACACATACACTATTCTTACATATCTACACATTAAACTGCTGAAAATGTCTCCTTTGTGTTTTTTTTCCCACTCCACAGATAAGTGTACTCCCCTGGGTAAGCATGGGAAGGGTTTTCTCCCCCGCAGATGAGTGGTTGGGTCGGATGAGTCTGCGGGGGAAGGGCCCTCTCGACGATCCCAAATTGAGGACCCAGGGGAGGAAGGGGATGACGCACCAGTGGAGTCTGCTGCTGGGGTGAGGGCAGTGTGGAGCCTCAGCTCCTCAGAATCAGACTCAGCATAGTCACAAAACCCTTGTGGCCACTCTCAAGTAAGGAGGAGGGAAGGGACTCCACCACACTCCCTGAGGGTTCAGGGAGTGAGAGGGCGGAGGGTGGCCCCTCAGGTTTGGGCTCTGCTGGGCCGATTTTGAGGAGTGGAGGCACCCCGCCTTCATCTCAGAGCCCTCCCTGGGATACAATCAACAGGTCATCCCCTGGTGATTGTATTTCTTAGTTTTGCTTTATTGTAAAATTGTTACTGTCATGTCCCACGACTCACATTTCATTCTACCCGGGGTAATAGTTTAATATATATGTTTATTTGCATAGGCTCAGCACTGTGCCTTTAATTCCCCTTGTCCCCTCCAGGCACCCTTAGTCTTGCTCTCATGTAAGTAACTCCTCCCTTCTTCCTCTCCCTTGTGGCCATTCTTACTTTAACATCCAAGCAGTGCACACCTCCTGCTGCCTTCTTTAGCTATAGTTCTTTCACTTGTTGTTGCTGTATAGATTTCACCACAAGTTTCCAGCTGCATTGAAAGTATGTGTCTCCTGTACTAAGATTATGTACCGAAATAAAGCTTTTGAATACTTATCACTGGTCTAACCAACAATTAAGTGAGCTATCTGCTGAGCCCTATGGAGCGAAGAAAACATCCAGCACAGACACACACAAGGAACGTGGAGCTGTCTACAGGATTCCATTTCCTGCCATCTGGTGAGTCAGAATAGTTACATTGTTGTGTATTACATTTTTCTTTGTTTTTAAAAATGTTTTTCAGGGCATCATATAGCCGACACCTCCTCCACAGATGCTGCAGTTTTGGCACTCGGGCATAGTCGAGGTAAGAATTACATTAATTTTGTTATTTAACTATATGCATCCAGTGTTTTTTGCCTATATAATTTTCTTTGGAAATTAGACCTGATATTGTGGTGAAGTGGCCATGTGGCCTCTAGCACAGTAGGCTCTCTTTTGGTGTTCACCAACTTCAAACTATTATGTGGCTTGATCATGTGTTAGCCAAAGTAGTTTAGTTTTAGCTAACACATGGCCAAGTGTGTCCCAATAATTAGTCAGATTGAACTATTCCCTACAGACAGACAAATGTGAGGGGTATAATTTAACTTATACAATTTTTTTATGATTGCTTATGTTGTGTTTTTCTCTATACAGATGTTTCCATGCAGACAGAACCTGTTGTTATTCTCCCCACCCCATCTCCTGGACCCTCCAGCAGCATGGGCCCAAGCCACAGCTGTGATGGTAAGTAATGTTATTTTTGACAATAAGGTTGTAGAAATGCATATGTATGTGTTCATGACCATGTACACATGTTAGTGGCAGTCTAGAGTTGACATTCAAACATGGAGATCCTCTTTTTAGAATAATCAATCAGAATTGAATCAAAGCATGCTAATTTTCTGCCCCTGCTAATGTAACTTGACCCTACATGATAAAGGCAGCAGTTGGTTATGTGCTTTATGTGCTGGTTTTCCATTCCTGCTACTATTGTAACTCCCCATTCACTATTGATTAGCTCCAATAAATAATTTAATTTAAAAGGTCACTGTATTTAGATCATATTGCCTCAGGTGTTACATTAAGTACATTCTTCCGGTGCTCAAGTAGGCCTTATATGGTTAGGTTATGTGCTTTGTGATGTTAGAATAGGGTGGTTATGTAGTATGGCTACACAGGTTCTTTTAGTTTGCCATCTATTTTTCAGAAAGGTTGGCCTGTTGTGTATGTTTTTAAATATTTGTAATTAATTATTGTTAAACTAACATTTTTACCAAAGATCATAGGTATATACTGTATTTGTTGAGCTGTCGTACTTAATTGTGTCTTTTCTTTTCACAGCTTGCACAGACGAGCATCACAGACTGTGGCAATATGTGATGGAATGCTGCCGCCGAATGCTGCTGGAGATGCAGTACCAAAGATAGGATGGGGGGAATTAACTTTCCCGCTGTGCAGCTGTTTTGTTTATTAGCCATCTTGGCCTTTTTTGTTAAAATAAAAAAATATTTATATTATTTAACATACATTGACTCCACACAAAAACCCTGGCTTATATCTGGGGCATCCCCATTTCACACTGTGAGACATAGTCAAAGTTCCAGGTTTGTTCCGCTTTGAAGCTTAATCTACTGATTTATAGGAACTGCTCGTTTTCTTTCTAGGTATGGCTTTAATGGTTAGTCTTGGCTGACAGTTTCACAGAAATCTATCAATAAGCCGTGAGGAACATTGGCGGTAATTTCTCAACTCCTCCTCAGGTCAGGAACAAAGAACCTTATAACATGCTTCAGTAAGAGGCCTTAGCCTCAAAGACCCAACACTAACAGACAGTGCAGAATCAGTGTGGTGGAGGCCCCTGGGCACAATATCTGGGGAGGCCCTTGATACAGTATTTTTTTTTCCTTTAAAATAATAGTCTAGCCAATTAACTGATTGGTGGTAGCCTGGCACCCGCCTACTTACTGGAACCTCAGATTGAGTCCCTTGTGCGGGTGTGTGCTGCTCGGAAACTCCTGCTTTGCCATTCTGGGCAGTGGAGTTTAATCCAGCAGTGTGTGCTTGGTGGCTTATGTGCAGTGAGCGGTCGCCAATTGACAGCTCTGCACGCACCCATCCCTGTAGCATTGCTGGTGGTGGCTTTGCTGCTCTAGGCTCTCCCACACAATCCAGGCGTCACACTGTGATTCTTCAAATAGGCCAACAATGAAACTTAGCTTTGTATATTAGGCTCGATTCAGAGAGACAAAAAAAAACGTCAGTTTTAGTGCCGATCTGTTTTTTTTGTGAAATGTTTCCGTTCTCGTATGAGTGTACGAGCGATTCTATGCATGCATTGAAAACCTTCTGTAAGGTTTCCGTCCGTTCATACGGCAGATTACGAATACGAGGATGTCATTTTCCAGCGTGACTTTTCCGTTTCATTTTCACATGTTACAACGTAGGCTTTCCTTTTTGCCCTTTTCCCATCGTATCCTCCAATGAATCCTTTACATTTCCCGTTCGATTCTGTTTCCCTTTTTCAATAAATATTCGTCCATACGGAAATCCTTACGGTCTTGCGCCTGCGCACTACAAACTTAACTCATTAAAGTGCTCGCCTACATATTTGCCACCCTCACTTCTACTACAATGTTTAGCTAAATCACTTAGCACTATCCTCCATCTTCCCTTTTGGACCCTTAAAGCTCACCCAAATCACTTAGCACCATCCTCCATCTTCCCTTTTGGACCCTTAAAGCTCACCCAAACCACTTAGCACTATCCTCCATCTTCCCTTTTGGACCCTTAAAGCTCACCCAAATCACTTCTCGGTCATGTGAATATTCATCTTTAAATATTTCTGGGCCCATTAGTTTTGTGTTAATGTATTTTGTAAATGAAATGACACTGTAACATTTTTGGATTCCATCATAAAATATAAAAGTTTTAAAAATTTTGAAAATTTCTAATTTTTACAACTATAGAAAACAAAATACCTAGCAATGGCAGGCCACAGAACATTATTCTTCATCTGTGGTCCCCAACGAGTTGTGCAGCTCCTGCATCTCGCCCACCAACTGAAGGACCCTGACACTCAGTTGTGCCACTCTGGCACGTGTGGTCCCTGTTAAAAAACGTAAATTAAAATATTGGTATAACCTTGTTGGGGTCATACTGCAGTGCCCCCCCCCCCCCCCCCGTATGGTCCAAACACCTAAATCTGGACTTCAAAATCCAGAGGGCCCTCGCCACCACGGCCCGGGTTTTGCATAGTGCCCGATTAGAGAACCCCTGGCCCGCATTCTGCAGGCAAAGAACGGGCATCAGGAGCAAGGGCAGGGGTGGATATCCAGAATCCCCTGAAAGAATTTAAAAATAATAACATAAAATACACATTCTAAGCTACAATATTGTTTAACATGTCATCAAGGGCTAAAAACAGCAATAGGTTAAGTCATGAGTCATCAACTATATTCATTGCCATACAATGAAAATGGATTGATGGAATGTGAGCAAACTTACCCAGGAGCCATCTACCAGATAATTCTCCTGACTCAAACTGACGAAATAAGCCGGAGCTCTGCAATATATAAGCATCATGGGACGACCCTGGATGCCCTGCAAGAACACTGAAGAATCGCATAGCTGGACCAAAGACTGCTTGTATGTTGTGTGAGTGGCACATCATCTTGCGGTTCCTGCAACCAAATATAAAATAATTACACAAAGCAAAGGTAACCAACTAAAACAATAACTCCTACAACAAATTAAGATTCAAGTTCAACAATCCAAATATAATTCACAAAGGACATAAGTCTAAAAAAATATAGCAATTATATGGATGTGTGGGAAAATAAATGTTTACATGCTAAGGACTAATTAATGTCAGCATTAAAATGCATCTAGAAGGCATACATGAAATGTATTGATTCAGGTATGCATTGCTATACAATTTATGGCCTCGGCCATGCTGATACGTGCAATGCCTTGGTGCTAAAGGCGCGCAGACTCCTCCACATAGCCGCAAAACATGTTCAACAATAGCAATCCGAACCCTCAAAGGTCCCATAAGTGGATCGGAAATGAAACGGATTTATAGGGTGGTGATCCGTCGGGAATCAGCTCTCTGAATCAGACGGAAACCCATCCCAACAAAGGAAGTTATCTGAACGAACGAAAAATTTCCGATTTTGTTTGGAAAATGATCCGAACTAACGGAAATGTTCCGATTTGCTTCCGTTCATCGAAAGCGCATATACACATTTTCCCGAACGTTCGTACGAATGAAAAATGAATGAAACAAAGCAAAAAAATGACTAACACCCACCCAAACTTTCACAGACAACTACGGAAGTGCAGACGAATGTGTCTTTGAATCGAGTCTATTATCTTGTGCTTTATTATTAGTGTGTCTGTGTCTTTCATGAGAAATTCCATTACAGTCTGACGTTGTCAACTAGATTTGCCTTTGGCCATGTACATAGACAGCGGTATGTTTCTAACTAGAATCAAGGGCTGTGGCTCCGTATACAAGTGATTTAAAAACTATAAATGTCACAAGAATGCTCAGCAAGGATTGATGTAAGAATGAGTGTTGTGACATTTTAAGGGTTATTTTAGAAGGGCTTTTGCTTGTGTCATAGTTATGTTTTGGCCCGAAATCAATTCCCGAATTCCTTGTGAAAAGGCAAAACTTTCTACAATCTCACCACACGCATGGAGAAAATATTTTGTTACTAATTATCTACAGGGTATAAAAAGCTGATTAAAGTGGAACATACCCCACTAGCAGATGGCCTGGAATCTAAAAAATGTCTCGCTGTGTGAAACCCCCAGAAAACCCAAAAATCTTACCTCGCCATGCTCAACGGTGAATGTGATGAGGCCAGGGGAGGTGGCGGCCTCAGGTGGCACTTCAGATGGGGCAGCAACTGACCTGTTTTTTAATTTACTTTCTATTTTTAATATAATTTATTCATTTTTTTCATTGCTGTCATGTTTTTAAGTCAGCTATTGGTGGCTCATTAGCCCGGCCTGCCCTCACTCCCTACCCCTGTGTGGGCTTTCTGTATTTTGCCACAGGCAGTAAAGAGGCTAGGTTTACCCCTGGGGGTTGCTGTATGTGCATGGACACAAAGCAATATGAAAGTCTGCCCCACAAACTCCCCTGGCCACCAGCAAAGATTTTGACTGTATATAGCCATTTCAGAAAGCATTGAAATAAAGCATAGTTGTTCTGGGCCTGCTCAGCCATCCAGTTAATACTGAACAAAAGGTTTTGTTCTTTGCCCCCCCCCCCCCCCCCCCCGCATGCATATATAGGCCTCGATTCAATAAAGGTAGAAAAAAATTCTCATGGTAGTAAAAAATGTAATTCATGAGAAAAAGCCTGAGAATGTCACTGTTACTGAATTACTAGATAAAAAGACAATGCAATGCAAGTCAATGGCAGCTTTTACTACAGTGTAGAAAGGAGTAAACAGTTCTCTACTTTTCTTAGGAGTAAAAAAGTGCCATTGACTTTCATTGTTTTCTTAGCTGGTGATTCAGAAACAGTGAAATTCTCAGGCTTTTTTCTCATGAATTGAATCTTTTACTACCATAAGATTTTTTTTCTACCTTTATTGAATCGAGTCCATAATCTTAGGCAAATGGTTATGTTTTTGGCAATCGGGGGCACAAGCAGCGTCAGACAGTAGTCAGGTACATCAAAGCTCACACACACCACTAATTAGAAAAGTAGAGAAATAATATCCTTACTGAGTTCAGACAAACTTACCGTTCAGGTTTGGGTACCCTGCACAAAAAGGGGTAGGGAAAGTAATCACAGAAAGCAAGGAAATTAATTTAATAAATAAATAAATATTTTTTTTTCTCCGTGTTTAAATAGTTCCTGCTACTGGTACCTGCCTGCGGATTGTTTTATATATTTTGGTAATTTTATTGTCATTTTTGTTTAAATCCAAATTTTTATCTAACAAAGATTAGCCTGATTTTTTATTTTTTAAAGTGTAGTTTTTTTCAGTTGTAACTGTTGCAGCTTTTTAAAAGCATCCAGTTTACCAATGAAACTGCCTGTGGGTTTATTTTTTAATAATCTTTGGTAATTTTTGGGGCATTTGTCGTTACATTTGTCGATAAAATTTGTAAGAATTATAAAATATTTGTCCAAATGTATTTTTTTGTCAACTTCCCTTGTTTTATTGAATACCACTTAAAGCGAGCCAAAATCCACATTATTAAATAGCATCCCCTGAATTGCTCTCCCCATTAAGAATAACTTTTGCCAATTTTCATTGCTCCTGCTTTACTCTAATCCCAGACAATACCTGCTGTTTTAGCTGTAAAGCTCCGCCTCCTCCATTCATTGCCACTGTTGTGTGTGGCAACAATGTCATTGCCGCACCAATGCAATGACTGATCTCCTGCCATCTTAAAAGGAGGAACAGCAAAAAAAAGTGTTCCGGGACTATTTGGACCATTTCTAGTTCTACACCCTTAGAAAGGAGTATCGGCAGGGGCTTTGGCCAAATGTTTGTCACAAGTTCAGTGGGTTTTGGTCCAGTTTAACAGGCATTCATTAAACCCGGGAAGGTGAGAGCGGGTAATCTTATTTTTTTAATGTTTCTTACATTGAACAAAAAAACATTCCCCCCTCAAAGGCTACCTGCCCGGGCACCAATCATAAGGACATGTAACACATGGCTCAGAGGCCGTGCTATTGGCGGCCCCTGTGCCTGCAAGTTACAAGCCCTTATGCCCTTTGGTATGGGCTCGGGACCTTGGGCACCCCTGGAACAACCACCTGCCCACACCACTGATCCGAATGGGGGTGCGGGTAATGTGTAATTTTATCGTCATAGCACACGCCAAGGCTGGCTTCTGCCATTAATGAACTGGAATAAGGGTGCTCTTTACCCCTTACTAGTTCACCCCAAGTTAAAAAGAAATTAGACACCACACAATGAAATATTTTTATTGTTCCTAATTTAACTTATATTCACCCATCCTAGTCTTCCATCTTCTGTCCCCCACTGGGTGCCGCTTTCCTCGGGTCCAGCGGGTCTTCTTTCTTCCACACCATCTCCTCTTCCTTCTTCGGGGTCCCCTCCAGCATGTAGATGTGGTGGTGTGAGCCGTCAAAAGTTGATGGCTGCTCCACCATTTGAATGAAGGGGGAACAGGGGAAAGGGTTCCCCCTTCTTTCATGCTCACTGGCCAGCGAAGGACTGAAGTGAGGGCCATGGGAGCCAGCTTTTATACTTGGAAGCGTGGCCTTCGTGGAATCTCCCTCATGTCATTGCTGATGTCACAGAGGGGGCCCTAGAGGGGACACCGTAAGTGACATTGAGGAGATTCCAGAGAGGCCCCACATTTTAATATAAAAGCTACTCCCCAGCAGCTCCTCATGGCTGGGATGTATGGTGGGGAACCCATGCTCAATGCATACATTTACAAGGAGCCTGCCCAGAAGCCCAGGGGGGGAAGGTAAGCATACATTAATTAAGCTTAATAACTTTTTTTTAATGTGTGTGTGTGTTTGTTTGTGTGTGTGTTTTTCTACACTTTCACTTTCACCTATAGCAGTTCATGCATTATTACTAGCACCACCAATGTCCAGGCAGCCCTTGAGCCTCGTAATTACAAGCCCCTATGCTTGGTTTGCCAGGTTGGTAATGCTTAGATGGGGGGACCCCACGTATTAAAAAAAAAAGCATGTCGGTTATGGGGTTAAATTTGAAATTTTTGCCTGCCAAAAATGTAAAAAAAATTGTGTGGGGTCCCCCCTCTAAGCATTACCAACCCGACGAACCCCAGTGTTTAGAGGAAGTTGTGGTATAAGGGAGTACATCCCAGTGCTTAGAGCTAGTTGTGCTATAAGAGGATACACCACAGGGCTTAGAGCTAGTTGTGGTAGAAGGGGGTACACAAACCCCAGTGCTTAGAGGAAGTTGTGGTATAAGGGGGTACAACCCAGTACTTACAGCTAGTTGTGGTATCAGGGGATGCACCCCAATGCTTAGAGGAAGTTGTAATATAAGGGGGTACACCCCAGTGCTTAGAGCCAGTTGTTGTATAAGGGAGTACACAAACCACAGTGCTTAGAGCTAGTTGTGGCATAAGGGGGTACACAAACGCTAGTGCTTAGAGCTAGTTGTAGTATAAGGGCGTACACAAACCCCAATGCTTAGAACTAGTTGTGGTATAAGGGCGTACACAAACACCATTGCTTAAAGCACATTGTAGTTTCAAGGGATACACAAACACCAGTGCTTAGAGCTCACTGTGGTATCAAGAGATACATCCCAGTGCACTGAACCCATTAACGGATTTCAATTTGAAATCCATGTTTGGGTTCAGAGGCTCGAAACCCGCAAAGCTCGGCATGGATCTGAACGTTGCTGGTTGGATCCACTTATTACCAGTGTTGACGCTAAAAAGCTCACCAGGATGCAGGTTGTAATCCACACCTCAGTGTATACTGTAAGTCACACTGGCTTTACCAAATACTTAGCATAATCCTCCGTGTCAGGCAAATCAAAGCTCACTCACACCGCTAATTAAAAAAGTAGAAAAAAACTGTAAAATAATGTGCTATATTTTAAAATATCCCATGAAACTACAGGGGCCTGATTTATGAATTATCACAGCACACACACTGGCACACACATTAAAAATTATAGCTTTAGCTTTAACAGCACAGTAAATAATGGATGTAATGATGTAGCCCCTTGGGCTCTGGTAGCGAATCAGCATTAAATTATAGAGGTCAGCTCTCTATATATACCTGATATTGTTGCACCTTATTTACGTCTTTTTGTGAGTTAAAGTGGTACAGCAGGCAAAGGCAATTGTTACACCATTGCGTTAAGCTACATTTGTCTCTGTCCTAAAATGTTTCCATTTTTAAATTGAAGAAGAAATGTCCAAAATATCGAGGTTTACAGTTTCAGCTCATGATGTCTCTTCTGAAAAAGTGGGCGTGGCCCTAGGAACTTTGATGTTGCATAATAATTAGCATAATGGACAGGTTTAGGGAAGTACCATGTAGCCCGACGCAATGGTGTAACAATTACCTTTTCCTGCAGTAGCACTTTAATTTTCAAAGTGGAATGCACCAAGATTAAAGAAGCTCAAAAATGCTTTTTACTGAAGATGAAAAAAAGTGGCCATAATTAATAATGTAAAACCACACAATTTTGTTAGAGTAACAAAACACTACAAATATATACAAAATAATTAAAATACAGCCCTTTAGTTGTACAAACCATACCAATCATGCCTCAGCATGATTAGCAGGCCACCCAGAATAGACAATTTCTTGTGTAAAAAATGACCAGAATAACAACATTGATCTAAATGAAAAAATGATTAATATACAACCAAGTGCTAACATAAGTAAATGGATACAAAAGACAATCCAAAAGGGAGGAAAACTTTCCTGAATGAAGATGAAGAAGCTCTTGTGAATATGGAGAGCAGCTCCAGATCACAGTGCCTCATCTGATTATCAAATCTATTCTCCATATCAATCAGTGACTACTTCACTACAAAGATCTGCATCACTATCAGCCTAGTTGTATTTTGCCCTTTACTTAATCCAGGAGCCTTGTTAATCTGCCTCTGCTAATTCCTTTTTGTACCAAGACTATGTTAGCCTTTGATAATTTGGGTCATATTAGCCTTTCATAATACAGGGTGAGGACAAGCTGTGAAGTGACTTCAAATTTGCAAAGAATGAAACTCTGCAAGTTTCACAATAATTGTGGGTCATATGAATAATGTGGCCTAGAGGTAAGGCAGCACTGCAAACTGTCTCAATAACCTACATACGTAGAATTCTGAGGAGGGCTCCTGAATGTTGTATCTGTTTGACGTCAAAACTCTCCTCCCTAATTATTACTTAGTCCACCCTTTTTTTCCATAACTGCAGCTTTAGGTGAGAAAATAGGGCATTTCTAATTTAGTGCCATCCAACTCTCAGCTCCTGGGGCAACCATGTTGGCAATTAAACAGATGAAGCTCTGCTTTGCCTTGACACTGTTTGTTTTCATCCGCTATGCAGGTAAGTCGAGGTGGCTGTTATAACGAATACTTCTACCTACCATACTAACCTAATTATCATGAAGCACATATAAAATGCTAATTAACATACACTTCTAGGTGTATGTCCCTAAAATTCAACAAAGCATCGGGTTGCTGGCTACAGACTGTAAACCAAGTTCTACAGAGGATTATTCCCATGGTAGCATCTATGCCTAGCATGTTTTACAGCTTGAATCAACCTACTACTTGTGTAGTGAATAGGTGTGTATGGGTTGTTTAATGTCTAGTTATTTTTTTATTGTAATTGCAAACAACACCTACAAAAATGCTAATTATAGTAAAATATTATGGCACCAGCACCTACAGTATGCAAATCTAAGCTTTGTGTGACCTTAAAGAGACATTCCAGGCAAAGGGTTAACATAATCTGCTAAAAGCTTGTTGTGTCTTTTATTCTTCAGCATTTTGCAATCACTTATAAACTCTATTAAATGTGAGCCTTTCTGCTGAGTCAATTTTCAGGGTTCTTTGTTTGAATTCACAGTCCCCCATAGAGATACATTCAGACAGCAGAAAAAGGGCCAGCACAAGGGAGATAGTTCACTTGGGCTTGTTAGGAATAGGAAATATAACACAGGCTGAATGAAAGATGCAGCTCCTCACAGCCAGCATGGGGACAGCAGGCTAAAGTAACCCTTTGCCTGGAGTGTCGCTTTAAGCCCTTTAGCACCAGATGGTTGATGTGTTTCAGTGCTACTGTTTCAGTTTTTATTTACAGAAATGTAATACTTTCAACTTACCTCATATGTCTGTAGAATAGATAGTGTCCAGCTTTCTCTGTTGTGCAGTTGACACAGAAACTGAAAACAGAAATTTGGACAAATGTGCTTCATGTTACACATAGGGCTTGTTCGGTACTTGTTCTCAATATGGTTACATTGACTCTATTCTGTTGACTTATTTTACTGGGTCCCCAAAATGAATTAAACCTCACATTGAAACATAGATGTATGAGGAAGGGAGTTATTAAGAAATATAAAGCAGGCTGAATGAAAGCTGGATAAAAGCTGCAGCCCTTGAACAATTTACAGAGGGTGAGGAAACACCCTCAATTTAAAAATTTAAAAATTGCTGGGCAGGAAAGTGTAAATGGCTGCCGCTAAGTTATCCCTGAAAGAAAAGAAGACACCAACTTCCTTCACTGAAGTGAACAAAAAATCCCTGTTAGTCTATCTATGTTAGTCTTACCGGTAACGGCATTTCTATGAGTCCTTCAGGACGGACACGGAGAGAACGAGCTCCTCCCCCTCAGGAAACACAACTAAAACAAGTTAAAAGCCCCCCTTCCCCCCTAGTCCTCAGTATTAAACAAGTAGTAAATGTTAATATGCCACAAATAATACAAATGGTGGGGGGGGGGGGGGGGGGGGGGGTAAGGGCCGTTACCGATAAGACTAACAGGGGATTTTCTAGTGATGGGATATGGCCTGTAGGACCCTTAGACCAAAGGATTTCTCCACATTTGATAACAGGTCTGGTCTGTAGTGTTTGGGGAAAGTGTGGGGAGATGATCATGTGGCTGCCTTACATATTTCCTCTATAGAGGCACCCTTTTCTACACAGGACATGGAGACTGGTCTAGTAGAGTAGGCTTTGATATAAAATGGGGAGGAATCCATCGCAATGTAGGCTAGGAAGATGGCCTGTCTAATCCACCTGGCCAGGGAAGCCTTGGAGGCTGCTAACCCAATCTATCAGACCTACAGACCTATCAGACCTACAGAACTTTGAGTACATTCCATATAATTAATGAGACATCTACGGACATCAACTGCCTGCTTGATTCTTCCGGAGTCTCTGGTTCTGTCAATAGGGAAAGAATTGCTATGTCCTATGATTTATGGAAGGTAGATGACATTTTGGGGAGGTACAGAGGATCAAGCTTTAGGATAATTCTGTCAGATAAAATAGTGCAATAAGGTTCATGTATGGAGAAGGCCTGTAGTTCAATAACTCTTCTGGCAAAGGTCAGGGCCAGAGGAAGACCTGTTTTGATTATTAGAATCTTATGAGAGGCTTCATCTAGAGTTTTGAAGGGGGAGCTAGTTAGCCCTTTGAGGACCAGAACTTAATCCCAGGGAGGGCATCTATTACAAAGGAATGGTTTCTTTGGGGCAATGGAGATAAAAAATCCATGTACTAGTGTATGATTTTGAGTTTTTGTTTAAGTAAACCAATAAGACCGAAGTCCCAGTTTTTAAGGTGCTTACAGCTAACCCTAGGTCAAAGCCCACTTGAAGAAATTCAAGTACTGTTGCAATCTCATCCTTTTTTCAAACTGTTCAATTCACAGAATGAGTTAAAGCATTCTTAGCAAGATCTTAGCATATATCTTCCTAGTAGTCCTTTTTCTACTGTCTAGAAGCGTCATGACTACCCTATGAGAATGGTCTTTCTTTTTTAGTATTGTCCTTTCAGGATCCGAGCAGACAACTATAGGAAGCTTCTGGAGGCCTTAGGGATAACTCCAGTCGATAGCCTGAAGAAAGAACGTCCAGAATGACTGGTTCTGGGTTATCGACAGCCAGGCTTCCAGGAAATAGGTAAATCTGCCCCCCATAGGTATCTCGGCATCAGGGCCAAGGCCTATTTACCTGGGTGGGAGGGGCACAGATATGTTTAGTTTTATGACCACCCTTATGCTGACCCCAGTGCTTGTGTAGCTGTCTACTAGTTTCAGAGGTGCTGGAACTAATCCTGGCTTTGCTTCTGAAGGCTTCACAGGAAATCTTTTAGTGCTCTTGGAGTATCTAGTTAGTATGTTTTTTAATTCTGAGCTGAAAACTAAATCTCCTTTTAAAGGTATTCCACACAGTTTGGAAAACTGGCCTAAAAGGCCAAATCCCCCTGTCAGGTTTTAAGCCAGATGGTTCTTCTGGAATAGTTAATTAAGCCTTAGCCTTTGCGCTTGCATGGACTGCCTCAGCTGAGGAAAGAAATGGCTCTGAACATGGAAGGTAACATGTCTAGGAGAGTCTGTTGGGGAATCCTGCTCTATGAAACTTTTTAGGTATTTAGGTTGCGGATCCAGTTTCTGGCCACACAGTCTGAGGCTATAGTAGGTATAAAAGTGAAGGATGCTGCGTCCCAAGCTCTTCTAAGGATACCATAAGGAAAACCTCTGTGCGTCTTTCCAAAGGATCTCGCAAAGTTTCAGAGTCCTCAAAACTGAAGTCTGCAGAACGTGAAACCTGTGCTAGGGATGCATCGAGTCTGGGGCACTTGGTCCACAGAGATTATGTCTCATTAAAGGGGAACTTTCTCTTTAATGAATTTGGAAGGAAAACCTTTTTCTCCGGAAACTGCCTCTGCTTTCTAACATCAAGTAGAGCAGAGTGAACTGGAAAATCTTAAACTTTCCTATAACAATTTGTAAAACAATTTATCCTGAGTCGACATAGGTTGCGCCTCCGAACAGATCTGCATTGTATCATAAACATCTTCTAACAAGGCCAAGGTTTCTTCTGAAATCTTGGTGCTGGAACCCCTAGGGTCTCTCTCAGTATCAGAGCCAACCCCAAAACCAGAATTGAGGGAATCCTCATCTGAGGACGCGATGCCTTCGCTATCAACTGACTCAGCCGTATTGCTGGAGGTTATTGGGTTAGGTGCAGTGGAGCTGGCCCAGACCATGTCTGCCGAGGCCTAAATTGGCCAGCACCAGGGCCTGGGTGTGGGCAATTTCTCTGGAGGTAGACGGTGATGCCCTGATAGTAGACCTACAGACCTCTAAAGAAGAGGCCATAATCAGACTGCTTGTTGCCCATCATTTGAATAAAATAGCTGGCTGCCTTGTTTTTTATTTTGTGGTCTAAACAGGCCTTTCAAAAAGATCTATTCCAGGAGCCAGAATAGTAGAGCAATTTAAGCAGTCTGATAGTTTTAGTGTCCAGCTTGGGCTTGGGGGATCCTTATCCTTCTCTTTTTCTTTCTCCTTGCTCTTAGCAGGAGGAGGCTGAGGAATTTAAAAAGGCAATCCCAATTAGTCAAAACTCTATAGAGCACTAGATACAAGCAATGCATGCGGCCTGCACAGCGGAGGGAAGAAAGTATAGACATGCAGTGCCACAGCCCGGTCTCGTGTTCCAAGTTGTGGTGCTCCAGCGGACCCCCTGGCCACAGGTACCCTGCCTGTGGAGGTATAACCAGGGTCGGCGAACACCTCCCCAGACACCTCCTCGGGTTGAAAATAAAAAAATAAAATAAAAAACTGGACATTGTTCCTGCGGTCTTCCTCCTGAGTGGTGGTGAGGTCAGAGTGGGATTGGTGGAGAGGGGAGGGGTGCAGTAGCAGAGCAGCAGTTCTGCATCAGGTGCGTCTTCGGGGTGGACGTAGTGGACAGGTATTCTTAGACAGAAGGGGAAGAAAGGTTATGCCAAGTACATGAAACAAAGGGAAAACAGGAGGCCTAGTCACTTTGCACTCGAGTTACTTATTCCCTATTAGGTTCAGTGAAAGGGGTGCACTAATTGTGTAGCAAAAGTACCCAGTAGTGGATCTATACTGAAATGGTGGCGGAGCTCCTCTGGTTCCTTGTCCTCTACAACAGTGGTTCCCAACCCTGTCCTCAAGGCACACCAACAGGCCAGGTTTTGCAGATCTCCACAAAGATGCACAGGTGGAGTAATTAGTGCAGCTGCAGAGCAATAGAGCTGGCTATTTGGAGATCCAAAAAACATGACATGTTGGTGTGCCTTGAGGACAGGGTTGGGAACCACTGCTCTACAAGATCGCCTGGAAGAATAAAAGGGGACCTCATAATAGGGGGACGTCCTACATAGGAACAAATAGAGGCAGGGAGGGGAAGCTTAGGTTAGGACACCTACCTTGATCCCCAGTAACTTCCTTGCTGATTCCTTGTGGCGATCACCTGTTCATTGCTTGGGGGAACATGAGGACCAGGCCCCCAATACTGGCCTCTTGTGGAGTAGGCCCCAATGAGGAAGTGTTGGGTGCCCAGGGATTTAATTTAAAGGGAGGTGGTCCAGAGTCTTCGTCTGCTTCAGGAGGTCACTCTGGGGATGCTCGTGGGTATGGACCTTGGGGTGCCATATCTTCCACTGCTGTTGGACTCTGCAGATCCAGACATTATGGGCAATCCAGATTCCAGTGGAGCTATTCCTAGAATCAGAGGTTAAGAGGAGAGGAGCCAAGTTCAGGTTGCCCAGTCACAGTCTAAAGCTGAGTGAGGGACGAGGGGAAGAGAGGAAAACAGGACACCACTGTGAGGAAAGCACTCAGGTAGGTCTATGCCCTGACCAGTCCTGAAACAGACCTACCTCAGCTAGCTCAGACTTCTAGAAGAACCTCCATCTCTCTGCCGACTCTGAACATGGACTTTCGGGAAAAGTCAGTGTTTGTGTTCGGGCACCCAGACACCAGCTGTTCGGTACAAACCCTGTACTTTACAATTCACACTCACTCAGCCCTGGTGCTCAGTACACAATAATAAATATAGTTTTCCTTCAGTGTGCAAAATTTTCAAAAGAAAAATATTCAACACCTGTGTTGTCTTTGGCGCACACTCAAACACTGTGCCAGTCTGGCATAAATCAGTGCAGTCCAGTGCTGTGTTAGTAAATCAGACCCAAAGTACTTGATGCACCTTTACATTGTCTGTGTATCTGCCCTATCCAGCTTGACTATATTTGTTCTGTTTCTGATTAACATGCTCTTTATTTTATTTCGCTATTTTATATAACCAGACATTAACAAAGTTGTTTTGTTTATTATCTAGAATCTGAATGCAAAGATAAATAATACAAGTGAATGCCTGTTATTTCTCGTTACAGATGGCAGTCCTCCCTGTCCACAAGAATGTGCCTCTGATGAAGTATGTACAGCAGGACAATGTGTGTGTGACACCAGCAAATACACTAACAAAAGTATGTTTCATTCTTCCTGCTTATAAATGAAAAAGTATAGTTTGTAATTCAGCTTGTTTGTCTTTGTGAATAACTAAACTGCCTAGCTTATAATTAGTGATGAGCGAGTAGTATTCGACCGAGCCGGTATTCGATCGAATACTACGCTGTTCGTCATACTCGATTTCGATCGAGTACAGCGGCGATGGCGCACTCACAATTCGTTTCCCCTCCCACCTTCCCTGGCGCGTTTTTTACACCAATCACCATGCAGGGGGGGTGGGACAGGTCCTGGGAGGACGCTGGCATCGCGAAAACTGCGTCTACACGCATTGGCTGGAAAAACCATGTGACCTCGAATATACAAAACTCAGCACTTCCTCTTCGTCAGCATTTGCAGCTTGAACTTAGTGAGGGACAGACGCTCACAGCAGGGAAAGACAGGCTGTCGCTGGCAGGGCCCCAGAAGCTCGGAATATCGCTTTTACCACCATCTATACCAGCTACCAGAAGACAAGACAGTCCTTAAGAGCCCTTATTAGGGCTGCTACGCTGAACAGTATATAGCTCATTTTCTATTTAGTCAGGCAGGGCCCCAGAAGCTCAGAATATACCTTTTACCACCATATATACCAGCTACCAGAAGACAAGACAGTCCTTAATAGCCCTTATTAGGGCTGCTACGCTGAACAGTATATAGCTCATTTTCTATTTAGTCAGGCAGGGCCCCAGAAGCTCAGAATATACCTTTTACCACCATATATACCAGCTACCAGAAGACAAGACAGTCCTTAATAGCCCTTATTAGGGCTGCTACGCTGAACAGTATATAGCTCATTTTCTATTTAGTCAGGCAGGGCCCCAGAAGCTCAGAATATACCTTTTACCACCATATATACCAGCTACCAGAAGACAAGAGAGTCATTAAGAGCCCTTATTAGGGCTACTACGCTGAACGGTATATGGCTCATATGTAGGCAGGCAGGGCCCCAGAAGCTCAGAATATAGCTTTTACCACCATATATACCAGCTACCAGAAGACAAGAGAGTCCTTAAGAGCCCTTATTAGGGCTACTACGCTGAACAGTATATAGCTCATATTCTATGTAGTCAGGCAGGGCCCCAGAAGCTCAGAATATAGCTTTTACCACCATATATACCAGCTACCAGAAGACAAGAGAGTCCTTAAGAGCCCTTATTAGGGCTACTACGCTGAACAGTATATAGCTCATATTCTATGTAGTCAGGCAGGGCCCCAGAAGCTCAGAATATAGCTTTTACCACCATATATACCAGCTACCAGAAGACAAGAGAGTCCTTAAGAGCCCTTATTAGGGCTACTACGCTGAACAGTATATAGCTCATTTTCTATGTAGTCAGGCAGGGCCCCAGAAGCTCAGAATATAGCTTTTACCACCATATATACCAGCTACCAGAAGACAAGAGAGTCCTTAAGAGCCCTTATTAGGGCTACTACGCTGAACAGTATATAGCTCATATTCTATGTAGTCAGGCAGGGCCCCAGAAGCTCAGAATATAGCTTTTACCACCATATATACCAGCTACCAGAAGACAAGAGAGTCCTTAAGAGCCCTTATTAGGGCTACTACGCTGAACAGTATATAGCTCATATTCTATGTAGTCAGGTAGGGCCCCAGAAGCTCAGAATATAGCTTTTACCACCATATATACCAGCTACCAGAAGACAAGAGAGTCCTTAAGAGCCCCTATTAGGGCTACTACGCTGAACAGTATATAGCTCATATTCTATGTAGTCAGGCAGGGCCCCAGAAGCTCAGAATATAGCTTTTACCACCATATATACCAGCTACCAGAAGACAAGAGAGTCCTTAATCCCTTATTAGTGCTGCTATGTTGAACAGTATATAGCTCATATCCTATGTAGGCAGGCAGGGCCCCAGAAGCTCAGAATATAGCTTTTACCACCATATATACCAGCTACCAGAAGACAAGAGAGTCCTTAAGAGCCCTTATTAGGGCTACTACGCTGAACAGTATATAGCTCATTTTCTATGTAGTCAGGCAGGGCCCCAGAAGCTCAGAATATAGCTTTTACCACCATATATACCAGCTACCAGAAGACAAGAGAGTCCTTAAGAGCCCTTATTAGGGCTACTACGCTGAACAGTATATAGCTCATATTCTATGTAGTCAGGCAGGGCCCCAGAAGCGCAGAATATAGCTTTTACCACCATATATACCAGCTACCAGAAGACAAGAGAGTCCTTAAGAGCCCTTATTAGGGCTACTACGCTGAACAGTATATAGCTCATTTTCTATGTAGTCAGGCAGGGCCCCAGAAGCTCAGAATATACCTTTTACCACCATATATACCAGCTACCAGAAGACAAGACAGTCCTTAATAGCCCTTATTAGGGCTGCTACGCTGAACAGTATATAGCTCATTTTCTATTTAGTCAGGCAGGGCCCCAGAAGCTCAGAATATACCTTTTACCACCATATATACCAGCTACCAGAAGACAAGAGAGTCATTAAGAGCCCTTATTAGGGCTACTACGCTGAACGGTATATGGCTCATATGTAGGCAGGCAGGGCCCCAGAAGCTCAGAATATAGCTTTTACCACCATATATACCAGCTACCAGAAGACAAGAGAGTCCTTAAGAGCCCTTATTAGGGCTACTACGCTGAACAGTATATAGCTCATATTCTATGTAGTCAGGCAGGGCCCCAGAAGCTCAGAATATAGCTTTTACCACCATATATACCAGCTACCAGAAGACAAGAGAGTCCTTAAGAGCCCTTATTAGGGCTACTACGCTGAACAGTATATAGCTCATATTCTATGTAGTCAGGCAGGGCCCCAGAAGCTCAGAATATAGCTTTTACCACCATATATACCAGCTACCAGAAGACAAGAGAGTCCTTAAGAGCCCTTATTAGGGCTACTACGCTGAACAGTATATAGCTCATTTTCTATGTAGTCAGGCAGGGCCCCAGAAGCTCAGAATATAGCTTTTACCACCATATATACCAGCTACCAGAAGACAAGAGAGTCCTTAAGAGCCCTTATTAGGGCTACTACGCTGAACAGTATATAGCTCATATTCTATGTAGTCAGGCAGGGCCCCAGAAGCTCAGAATATAGCTTTTACCACCATATATACCAGCTACCAGAAGACAAGAGAGTCCTTAAGAGCCCTTATTAGGGCTACTACGCTGAACAGTATATAGCTCATATTCTATGTAGTCAGGCAGGGCCCCAGAAGCTCAGAATATAGCTTTTACCACCATATATACCAGCTACCAGAAGACAAGAGAGTCCTTAAGAGCCCTTATTAGGGCTACTACGCTGAACAGTATATAGCTCATATTCTATGTAGTCAGGCAGGGCCCCAGAAGCTCAGAATATAGCTTTTACCACCATATATACCAGCTACCAGAAGACAAGAGAGTCCTTAATCCCTTATTAGTGCTGCTATGTTGAACAGTATATAGCTCATATCCTATGTAGGCAGGCAGGGCCCCAGAAGCTCAGAATATAGCTTTTACCACCATATATACCAGCTACCAGAAGACAAGAGAGTCCTTAAGAGCCCTTATTAGGGCTACTACGCTGAACAGTATATAGCTCATTTTCTATGTAGTCAGGCAGGGCCCCAGAAGCTCAGAATATAGCTTTTACCACCATATATACCAGCTACCAGAAGACAAGAGAGTCCTTAAGAGCCCTTATTAGGGCTACTACGCTGAACAGTATATAGCTCATATTCTATGTAGTCAGGCAGGGCCCCAGAAGCGCAGAATATAGCTTTTACCACCATATATACCAGCTACCAGAAGACAAGAGAGTCCTTAAGAGCCCTTATTAGGGCTACTACGCTGAACAGTATATAGCTCATTTTCTATGTAGTCAGGCAGGGCCCCAGAAGCTCAGAATATAGCTTTTACCACCATATATACCAGCTACCAGAAGACAAGAGAGTCCTTAAGAGCCCTTATTAGGGCTACTACGCTGAACAGTATATAGCTCATTTTCTATGTAGTCAGGCAGGGCCCCAGAAGCTCAGAATATAGCTTTTACCACCATATATACCAGCTACCAGAAGACAAGAGAGTCCTTAAGAGCCCTTATTAGGGCTACTACGCTGAACAGTATATAGCTCATATTCTATGTAGTCAGGCAGGGCCCCAGAAGCTCAGAATATAGCTTTTACCACCATATATACCAGCTAACAGAAGACAAGAGAGTCCTTAATCCCTTATTAGTGCTGCTATGTTGAACAGTATATAGCTCATATCCTATGTAGGCAGGCAGGGCCCCAGAAGCTCAGAATATAGCTTTTACCACCATATATACCAGCTACCAGAAGACAAGAGAGTCCTTAAGAGCCCTTATTAGGGCTACTACGCTGAACAGTATATAGCTCATATTCTATGTAGTCAGGCAGGGCCCCAGAAGCTCAGAATATACCTTTTACCACCATATATACCAGCTACCAGAAGACAAGACAGTCCTTAAGAGCCCTTATTAGGGCTACTACGCTGAACAGTATATAGCTCATATTCTATGTAGTCAGGCAGGGCCCCAGAAGCGCAGAATATAGCTTTTACCACCATATATACCAGCTACCAGAAGACAAGAGAGTCCTTAAGAGCCCTTATTAGGGCTACTACGCTGAACAGTATATAGCTCATTTTCTATGTAGTCAGGCAGGGCCCCAGAAGCTCAGAATATAGCTTTTACCACCATATATACCAGCTACCAGAAGACAAGAGAGTCCTTAAGAGCCCTTATTAGGGCTACTACGCTGAACAGTATATAGCTCATTTTCTATGTAGTCAGGCAGGGCCCCAGAAGCTCAGAATATAGCTTTTACCACCATATATACCAGCTACCAGAAGACAAGAGAGTCCTTAAGAGCCCTTATTAGGGCTACTACGCTGAACAGTATATAGCTCATATTCTATGTAGTCAGGCAGGGCCCCAGAAGCTCAGAATATAGCTTTTACCACCATATATACCAGCTACCAGAAGACAAGAGAGTCCTTAAGAGCCCTTATTAGGGCTACTACGCTGAACAGTATATAGCTCATATTCTATGTAGTCAGGCAGGGCCCCAGAAGCGCAGAATATAGCTTTTACCACCATATATACCAGCTACCAGAAGACAAGAGAGTCCTTAAGAGCCCTTATTAGGGCTACTACGCTGAACAGTATATAGCTCATTTTCTATGTAGTCAGGCAGGGCCCCAGAAGCTCAGAATATAGCTTTTACCACCACATATACCAGCTACCAGAAGACAAGAGAGTCCTTAAGAGCCCTTATTAGGGCTACTACACTGAACAGTATATAGCTCATATTCTATGTAGTCAGGCAGGGCCCCAGAAGCTCAGAATATAGCTTTTACCACCATATATACCAGCTACCAGAAGACAAGAGAGTCCTTAAGAGCCCTTATTAGGGCTACTACGCTGAACAGTATATAGCTCATATTCTATGTAGTCAGGCAGGGCCCCAGAAGCTCAGAATATAGCTTTTACCACCATATATACCAGCTACCAGAAGACAAGAGAGTCATTAAGAGCCCTTATTAGGGCTACTACGCTGAACAGTATATAGCTCATTTTCTATGTAGTCAGGCAGGGCCCCAGAAGCTCAGAATATAGCTTTTACCACCATATATACCAGCTACCAGAAGACAAGAGAGTCCTTAAGAGCCCTTATTAGGGCTACTACGCTGAACAGTATATAGCTCATTTTCTATGTAGTCAGGCAGGGCCCCAGAAGCTCAGAATATAGCTTTTACCACCATATATACCAGCTACCAGAAGACAAGAGAGTCCTTAAGAGCCCTTATTAGGGCTACTACGCTGAACAGTATATAGCTCATATTCTATGTAGTCAGGCAGGGCCCCAGAAGCTCAGAATATAGCTTTTACCACCATATATACCAGCTACCAGAAGACAAGAGAGTCATTAAGAGCCCTTATTAGGGCTACTATGCTGAACAGTATATAGCTCATTCTAGCTATATACACTCTGCACACAACGGCTGCTTTAGTGAGGGGTAGCTGCTGGAATAGGGACAGAAAGACTTCAGTGGTGTATTACCACCTATATACAAAACTATATACACTCTGCTCAAAACGGCTGCTTTAGTGAGGGGTAGCTGCTGATGCTGGAATAGGGACAGAAAGATTTCAGTGGTGTATTAGCACCTATATACAAAACTATATTTTGCACTACTGTTTTGTGTCCTCTGTGCCAACAAAACCTTGTTATATACCCGGTGCGTATAAGCACCATTTCACCTTCTGGCAGTATACGGCTGTATAGCCAGGTGTTTTTCTTAAAAATATTTTTATATTTGGCACTACTGTTTTGTGTCCTCTTTACCAACAAAACCTTGTTATATACCCGGTGCGTATAGGCACCATTTCACCTTCTGGCAGTATACGGCTGTATAGCCAGGTGTTTTTCTTAAAAATATTTTTATATTTGGCACTACTGTTTTGTATCCTCTTTACCAACAAAACCTTGTTATATACCCGGTGCGTATAGGCACCATTTCACCTTCTGGCAGTATACGGCTGTATAGCCAGGTGTTTTTCTTAAAAATATTTTTATATTTGGCACTACTGTTTTGTGTCCTCTTTACCAACAAAACCTTGTTATATACCCGGTGCGTATAGGCACCATTTCACCTTCTGGCAGTATACGGCTGTATAGCCAGGTGTTTTTCTTAAAAATATTTTTATATTTGGCACTACTGTTTTGTGTCCTCTTTACCAACAAAACCTTGTTATATACCCGGTGCGTATATAGGCACCATTTCACCTTCTGGCAGTATACGGCTGTATAGCCAGGTGTTTTTCTTAAAAATATTTTTATATTTGGCACTACTGTTTTGTGTCCTCTTTACCAACAAAACCTTGTTATATACCCGGTGCGTATAGGCACCATTTCACCTTCTGGCAGTATACGGCTGTATAGCCAGGTGTTTTTCTTAAAAATATATTTATATTTGGCACTACTGTTTTGTATCCTCTTTACCAACAAAACCTTGTTATATACCCGGTGCGTATAGGCACCATTTCACCTTCTGGCAGTATACGGCTGTATAGCCAGGTGTTTTTCTTAAAAATATTTTTATATTTGGCACTACTGTTTTGTGTCCTCTTTACCAACAAAACCTTGTTATATACCCGGTGCGTATAAGCACCATTTCACCTTCTGGCAGTATACGGCTGTATAGCCAGGTGTTTTTCTTAAAAATATTTTTATATTTGGCACTACTGTTTTGTGTCCTCTTTACCAACAAAACCTTGTTATATACCCGGTGCGTATAGGCACCATTTCACCTTCTGGCAGTATACGGCTGTATAGCCAGGTGTTCTTAAAAATATATTTATATTTGGCACTACTGTTTTGTGTCCTCTGTGCCAACAAAACACTGTTTTATACACGGTGCGTATAGGCACCATTTCACCTTCTGGCAGTATACGGCTGTATAGCCAGGTGTTCTTAAAAATATATTTATATTTGGCACTACTGTTTTGTGTCCTCTGTGCCAACAAAACACTGTTTTATACACGGTGCATATAGGCACCATTTCACCTTCTGGCAGTATACGGCTGTATAGCCAGGTGTTCTTCTTAAAAATATTTTTATATTTGGCATAACGCGTGGCCAAAAAAGTAAAACGTCTGAAATGCGGAGGGCTAGCGCAAAGGGATGTGGACGAGGACGGGGGCGCGGAAATGCTGGTGGGGGCACAAACCGCGTTGAAGCCAGTGGGGATACAATGCGTGCTGGTGAGGGGCAGCCAGCATTATGCTCATCCAGCTTCCCTGCCTTTATGGGACAGTTATGCGGGAGGCGGGGTACACCTCTGTTAAGGCCTGAGCAGCGTGAACAGGTGGTGCAATGGATGGCCGATAACGCTTCCAGTCACTTGTCCACCACCCAGTCCTCCACACAGTCTCACTCTGACCCTCCTTCCTCCCAACCTGGCCAACAGAGTCAGCCCACCCTTGACCCCTCCCAGGACCTCTTTTCGGGTCCTTTTCCAGATGTGCTGCAAGAATCCCAGGAGCTAGCAGAGGAATTTGTTTGTAGTGATGCCCAAACACTTGAGTATCCGCCATCTGCTAGTGATGTGGACCCGGAACCAGCATCTGCTATCATGAGCGATGATGATGAGACGCAGTTGTCATCAAGGGAGGCTGTTGGAATGTCCAGTGGGCAGGAGGAGGAGCAGAGAGAGGAAGTGGAAGAGGAGGTGGTGGACGACGAAATGACCGACCCCACTTGGACAGGGGTGATGTCCAGCGGGGAAAGCAGTGGAGATGCGGTCTGCGCATCACCGAATAAGGCAGCAAGAGGCAGAGGACAGTCCAGAGGCAGAGGACAGTCCAGACAGAGAAGGCAGGCCACAGCCAGCAGGGCCGAAGCTCTTCCCGGCAGCAGGCAGTCGCGCGAAGCTCCCCCATCGAGGCCTCGTACTTCTGTGGTGTGGAGATTTTTTAATGTTTGCGCGGATGACAAACTGAGCGCGGTTTGCGCAATCTGCCACTCAAAACTGAGTAGGGGCTCTGAGAAGAGCAATCTGACCACCTCAGGCATGCGCCGTCACTTGGAATTCAAGCACTGGGCTGAGTGGGAGAGAGCAAACGCAATACAACCTGCGCCCCGTCTTGCTGCCACTGCCTCTTCCCCTTTGTTGTGTGCTGCCACTGCGGTCCAGACCTCCAGCCAGGACACCTCCACATCTGCCTCTGCCTCGGCTACTTTGGGGCCTTCCCCCGCATCTTCGTCTGCACCTTCCATCTCCTCGTCCCATCAACTGTCCATCTCGCAGGCGTTCAACCGCAGGCGGAAGTACGCCTCCAGTCACCCCCAAGCCCAAGCCTTAACCTGCCTCATCTCCAAACTGCTGGCCCTGGAGATGTTGCCGTTTAGGCTTGTGGAGACGCAGGCCTTCCGCGACCTGATGGCGGCTGCCGCACCTCGCTATTCCGTCCCTAGCCGCCACTATTTTTCCCGGTGTGGCGTCCCCGCCCTGCACCAGCACGTGTCGCGTAACATCAGGCGGGCCCTGAGGTACGCAGTCAGCGCAAAGGTCCACTTGACCACCGACTCGTGGACAAGCGCTTGCGGCCAAGGACGCTACATCTCTTTGACGGCACACTGGGTGAATGTTGTGGAAGCGGGGACGGGGTCGTAAACAGGGACGGCCTACATACCACCCCCGCCCAAGATTGCCAGCACGGGTTCTGATAGACCCCCCTCCTCTTCCTCCTCCTCCTCCTCCTCCTCCTCTGCCTTAACATCGCCCTCAGCCCCTAGCTGGAAGCGTTGCAGCACTGGCGCGGGGAGACGTCAGCAGGCGGTGCTTAAGCTCATCAGCTTGGGCGACAGGAAGCACAGCGCCGCAGAGGTGAGGCACGCCATATTGCAGCAGACAGAGATGTGGCTGTCGCCGCTGCAGCTAGGACCAGGCATGGTCGTGTGCGATAATGGCCGTAACCTGGTGGCGGCTCTGGAGCTTGCAGAACTCAATCACGTACCATGCCTGGCCCACGTTTTTAATTTGGTAGTACAAAAGTTTCTAAAGACTTACCCCAACCTGGCAGAGCTACTGGTCAAAGTGCGGCGCTTGTGCGCTCACTTTCGGAAGTCAACTGTAGCTGCTGCTAGCTTAAAAAAAATCCAGCAACGCCTCCATTTGCCTCAACATCGGCTGTTGTGCGACCTGCCCACTCGCTGGAATTCCACCTATTGCATGTTGGCCAGGGTGTGTGAGCAGCAGAAAGCATTGATGGAATACCAGATGATGCATCCACGCGTGCCTCCAACTCAGCTCCCTCAGTTTGCCAACCACGAGTGGCCATGGATGGCAGACATATGCGATGTATTGCGTATCTTTGAGGAGTCCACTAAGAAGGTCAGCAGCGAGGACGCTATAGTGAGCGTAACCATCCCGCTCCTATGCGTCCTTAAAGAATCACTCATCGCAATAAGGGAGAACGCATTGCACACAGAGGAGACGGGGGTAGGAGGAGACGCAACGCAGGTAGACAGTCAGACCACACTTTTGTCTGCTGCTCGGTGGCAGTTGCAGGAGGAGGAGGATGAGGAGGAGGAGGACAACGTGGAGGTGGCTGTGGAAGAGGATGCTGGCGGCGAGGGTAGCAGTCAGGCTGTGTGCGTCCCATTGGTTCAGCGCGGATGGGGCGGAGAGGAGGAGGAAGAGGAGGAAATGGAAAATGGTCCTTCTGGTGGGGGCAGTGACGTCATGCCTACTCAGAGTCTGGCACACATGGCTGACTTCATGCTGGGCTGCTTTTCCCGGGACATACGTGTTGTCCGGATATTGGAGAACAAACTATACTGGGTCTTCGCACTCCTGGACCCCCGGTATAAAGATAACTTCTCCTCTTTTATTCCGGTAGAGGAGAGGACGAATCGATTACTGGAATACCAGAGGGAACTCTTGCAGAACATGATGCAGATTTTCCCACCCAGCATCGCTGGCGGCAGAGAGGAGAGTGTCTCCCAGAGTCTGACAACATCGATCAGGCCCACAGCCACCAGGGGAACACTCTCCAAGGTGTGGGACACGTTCATGTCACCCCCTCGTGCAACTTCCATCACTGCGGGGCCCGCTATCGGCAGGAGGGACAAGTATCGGCGGATGTTGCGGGACTACCTGGCAGACCACACCCCTGTCCTCCCCGATCCCTCGGCGACCTACACTTACTGGGTCTCCAAGTTGGACACGTGGCTGGAACTGTCCCTGTACGCCTTGGAGGTGCTTGCCTGCCCTGCCGCCAGCGTGCTATCAGAAAGGGTGTTCAGCGCAGCCGGGGGCATTATAACCGATAAGCGCAGCCGCCTGTCAAAATGAACAGCAAGTGGATTGACCCGGACTTTGCTTGTACAACAGTGGAAAGCAGCCATCTGTATGAAGTGCCATTTCCTCCTCCTCCTCCTCCTCCTCCTCCTCCTCCTCCTTAACCGCCGTAGAATTGCTGTATTAATAAAAAAAAATTATGGCTCACCTCTTGGGCTTAATACAATCAATTTTTAAGAGGTCTCAGCTCTTGGGCCTCCACACAATTTTTAAAAGGTCTCAGCTCTTGGGCCTCCACACAATTTTTAAAAGGTCTCAGCTCTTGGGCCTCCATACAATTTTTAAAAGGTCTCAGCTCTTGGGCCTCCACACAATTTTTAAGAGGTCTCAGCTCGTGGGACTCCACACAATTTTTAAGATGTCTCAGCTCGCGGGACTCCACACAATTTTTGAGAGGTCTCAGCTCGTGGGACTCCACACAATTTTTAAGAGGTCTCAGCTCGCGGGACTCCACACAATTTTTGAGAGGTCTCAGCTCGTGGGACTCCACACAATTTTTAAGAGGTCTCAGCTCTTGGGCCTCCACACAATTTTTAAGAGGTCTCAGCTCTTGGGCCTCCACACAATTTTTAAGAGATCTCAGCTCTTGGGCCTCCACACACTTTTTAAGAGGTCTCAGCTCGTGGGACTCCACACAATGTTTGAGAGGTCTCAGCTCTTGGGCCTCCACACAATTTTTAAGAGGTCTCAGCTCGTGGGACTCCACACAATCTTTGAGAGGTCTCAGCTCTTGGGCCTCCACACAATTTTTAAAAGGTCTCAGCTCTTGGGCCTCCACACAATTTTTAAAAGGTCTCAGCTCTTGGGACTCCACACAATGTTTGAGAGGTCTCAGCTCTTGGGCCTCCACACAATTTTTAAAAGGTCTCAGCTCTTGGGCCTCCACACAATTTTTAAAAGGTCTCAGCTCTTGGGCCTCCCCTACTGCTGGGGTGACACACTGTAACAAACCTCCTCCTGTAAGCTTCCCTGACTGCTGGGGTGACACACTGTAACAAACCTCCTCCTGTAAGCTTCCCTGACTGCAGGGGTGACACACTGTAACAAACCTCCTCCTGTAAGCTTCCCTTACTGCTGGGGTAACACACTGTAACAAACCTCCTCCTGTAAGCTTCCCTGACTGCTGGGGTGACACACTGTAACAAACCTCCTCCTGTAAGCTTCCCTTACTGCTGGGGTGCCACACTGTAACAAACCTCCTCCTGTAAGCTTCCCTGACTGCTGGGGTGACACACTGTAACAAACCTCCTCCTGTAAGCTTCCCTTACTGCTGGGGTGACACACTGTAACAAACCTCCTCCTGTAAGCTTCCCTTACTGCTGGGGTGCCACACTGTAACAAACCTCCTCCTGTAAGCTTCCCTGACTGCTGGGGTGACACACTGTAACAAACCTCCTCCTGTAAGCTTCCCTGACTGCTGGGGTGACACACTGTAACAAACCTCCTCCTGTAAGCTTCCCTTACTGCTGGGGTGACACACTGTAACAAACCTCCTCCTGTAAGCTTCCCTGACTGCAGGGGTGACACACTGTAACAAACCTCCTCCTGTAAGCTTCCCTTACTGCTGGGGTAACACACTGTAACAAACCTCCTCCTGTAAGCTTCCCTGACTGCTGGGGTGACACACTGTAACAAACCTCCTCCTGTAAGCTTCCCTTACTGCTGGGGTAACACACTGTAACAAACCTCCTCCTTTAAGCTTCCCTTACTGCTGGGGTGACACAATGACACAAGAGGACATGTCTGACCACATCTCACACACACACACACAATGACAATTAGGGGTGGGGTCTATTTATTTTCCCCCTTGCCTATGCCATCTGTGGTTGTCATTAGGCAACGTGATTTTAAGGGGTGCAGAATTTTGTTCTTCTTTTTTGTACAGTTTGGCTTGGGGTCCATGGCAATGTAGAGGAAAGAAGGTTTCCTTGTCTTGTCTCACTTTACGTAGAAGTAATATTGTGTTTGGAGTGTATTGTTGAGAGGCTGTGATAGTGGCGTAATAGTGCGACTTGGGCGCGTTATATGCACCCAGACATGCTTCCCCTGCTGTCCCAGTTGCATTCCAGCAGTGTTGGCATCATTTTCTGATGTTTCAGGGTGGACTTGGTGACCTCCAAGTGGTCGAATTGAGATTTCCAAGTGTCGAGCATTTTTTTCCCATAGACTATAATGGGATTCGATATTCGGTCGAGTAGTCGAGTAACGCGGTCTATTCGAATCGAAATTCGAAATTTCGAATATTTCACTACTCGCTCATCTCTACTTATAATATAAGGGCCTAATTTATTATGTGCGTCTGTCAGCAACTGCTTTGTGGCTATAGCGCAAGCTTTGGAGGGTCACCATTCTTATCTGGTGCTGTGCTGGGTACTACATTGACGCTAGCCGACATTTCACCGAACGCAAATCAATTACCTTTGTTGCATTTACATATTGGCCGGCCTATGTCAGCACCTGTTGGACCCGTTGGCTGATTAGCCAAGCTCAAGTGAGTGCCACTTTGTACTGACATGCTTCCAGTGTTCCTAAGCACATTTATGGATTATTTCCTCCTTGAAATCTTTGGCGCCGTATTTTTCCAGGGCTGATCAGCGTTTCATCATTACAGTTATAAGAAATCACTGCTGGGGACAAAGGGGACAAACATTACAGTGGGACTAGGCTGCATTTTAGTTGTTGGGGTCAAAATTACACATTGTTAAGCAAAAGAAGCAATGAAAATCAATTTTAATAATACAAAAAAAAACATTTTGGCCCATCTAGGTCCTGCGTTACAATTATTGACAAATCCGAATGCAAGTTCTGTACAAATAAATGTGTTTAATATAACTATAAGCATTAAACGCTTCAATCCAGTTCTGCCAATTGTGCTCTATGGGATCTTGAACTACAGCACCAGGATTCATCTTGTGCAGCTTCTAACAGAGCGCCCTGCATCATTTTCGATGCTAGCCGTCGGCCACATTGGCGTTCTGATGCTAAGTGCCACTGAGGCCAAAAAAGTGGTGCTGTGTGACTGACACTTCTTGAGTAGGGCTCTCCAATAATATTACACTACTGTGAATACCAGATGCAAGAATAGGAGCTCTGCTGTCATTTGTTTTATTACAATATTTTTCTGTGTGCAATGTTTATGTGCATTACTGAAATAAGAATTCATGTCTCTTTGCAGCACTTTTAGATATTCAGCCTTCCTTGGACTGTGGTTATGATACAATCAAAATCTCGGTCAGCAACTGTCTGCTTCACACTTTGGGTTATAATGCCAGTTCTATCCGTCTAGCGAATGATTCCGAGGCTTGCACTTCCTCTATTGCACAGACCATCAACAGCAACCAGAGCATGACTCAAATAACAGTCAGTGTGAAATCTAACGGGTGTGGATACATAGTAACGGTAACAGATTAATTATTACTTTTTTACTATTTATTGTGACACATAACAAACTAAAGGGACTCGTGTTAGTGTCTGAGGTGACTGTCACATTGAAACATACATGGATGAGTCATCGTCTCCTACAGAGTTGGCCCTGCAAAATGGACAGACCTCCCTCTTTAATACTCACCTTAATACTCACCTCATCCCAAGATTGGGCCCTGTGCAGAGTGCCAATCCAAATATTCCTTGGGCACCTGTCCAATATTAAAAACTGAACTGGGGCACCCCCCATCCCAGCTACATTATGTCTCTGGGACTCTATTCACTGCAATAGAAGGGACATGGGAGGCACTGCCTTGGCACACTTCCGCTCTGTATGAGGCAGCTGGGGCATGCCTGGGCACCATGCACCCTATTTTGGGATTGGCTGAATATAACAGAGCCAGACATCACCAGAGCACCCCTGGTCCTGGCAGGCGGGTGGACCTGGCCTATATATGAAATACAGGAGAATGATCAGATGCAGAATGCACAGTGGCATGGAAGTGCCTGTGAGGTGATTGGCCTTTTCTTGTCCAGTCTAAATGTTATCCCCCTACCCTGCCACCCTCCCCTGGTGCTTAACTCACCTGGGATCCAGCGCAGACATCTTGGTTGGGCAGGGGGTATTCTCCACACTGCCTGTTATTGAGTGATTGGGAGGGGGATTCGCACATTGCCTGTAAAGGGATGATTAGGGGGAATCTGCATACTGCCAGTTATTGGTTATTGGGTTGAATACTCAGGGGTGAACCTAACCTCACTGCTGCCTGAGTGTAACATACCTTACTGTAGACCAGGCCAATGTATATACAGATAGCTTCCAGCAGTTCCACCCACGGCTTCCCCATGAGATGGATACTAGGGGAACTTAGAAGAGGGGAAGGTCAGAGTGCCAACTGAGGTGATGCTACAGGATTGCGGTGCCAAGAAAATAACTGAGGAGAATTGGAAGACAAAGGAAGATTAGAGTTGACTGTACCTGAAAGGAGGCTGGGAAGTCTGCCGGCAGGTCTGGTCTTCACTTGGGGCCACCCGCAAGGGAGGACAGACTTCGCTGCAGACAATCTGAGGTCCCACTACTGTTACCAGAGACCAGTGAGCCCAAAGTCCAAGATGAGAATGTCCAGTTCAGGTTTTGGAGAAAAGTGGTTTAACAGAGAAACCAGAGACAGGGTATGCGGAAATGCAGAGCCAGAATCCAAGGATCCAAAGCAGGTAGTCATCCAAAGTCAGAGGTTAAAAGCCAGAGTGGGGTCGATATCCGATGCCAGAGGATCAGAGCCAGTTTGGGTAGTCATCCAAGCTGAAGATCGAAGTCTAAACTGGTCAGTAGAGCCAAGGTCAAAACCCAGAATGTTAACACAGGACTCAGGAGGTAGGCGTCACTTCCTGGAAGATCTGCAGGTAAATTCCCAGTGTCGCAGGCCTCCTTTTATAGGCTGCTTGGCTCCAGGAGGCGCATGTGCATAAGCTCCGGAACCCGCACATGCGATCTGCAGATGCAGTTTCTTATTTTGGATGCTCCCTAAGGAAGGGTTTATCTCCGACTAGAGTTCTTAGATGCTAGTCTATGTTTTTAGTACTTTTAAACTCCCTCTCCTACCGCAACACTTTCTGCACTGGCCAGGGGGGCACAGAGGGCGCTCCCCGGGGCCTCCACCACTTTCCCTGCAGAGGGGGGCTTCCACCAACCTGTGGGTTGTGGTCCACGTCTGCAGTCTGTGATCCGAGGGTGCCAGGCCAGCAATGAAGTGATCGGCAATGGTGGGGGCCGCCCGTGCAAGCCTTGGATTGTTTTATGCTTATCCCTAACTAAGATGGTCACAGGACAGAACAAAAAACTCTGCAGCATGTTTCCCCCATCGCGGAGGCCAGCCCAGAGCACAGCAGAAGCCAGCACTTCCGCTTCCAGGCATGGTGGCCGGCCAGCTCGGGGAACGGAGAGAAAGTGTGATTGATGGCTGGAGCAGAGGTCGGGGAAGAGTGGGGAGGGGGGAGGGGGGAGAGCGTCTGTGTGTGAGTGTGTGAGGGCTGCAGCCATAGCCCGAGGAGAGGAGAGGAGGGAGAGAGAGGTGTGTGTCTCACCCACGAGGAAGTTAGCAGCCTGCAGACATCATGTTGATTGAAGGAGAGAAGAACAACAGAAAGGATTCTCCAACTTGGCAGTGAGGTGGCTTCAGGTGAGTCCATTCTGTTGCTGTACTGTGTGCCAATAAACCTATAATTAAATGCTAATAAAAATTAAATGGTGCAATATGTTGCTCTTAACCCACCCTGCCCTGCCCATCTACCCACCTGCTCACTCACCCACCTACTAATCCAACTGCCTAATAACCCACCCACCTATCTATATACCTGCCACTTACCTACCTACCCAGACCCTGGGCCAGCAGCAGACTGGAGTGGTGTGCAGGCAGAATCAGCAGATTCTGGAGTGGAGGCGGCAGTCACCCACCCACCTACCTGCCCACTCGCTCATCTAAATACCCACCAACCAACCCTCCTGTCAACCCGCCCCCCTATAACCTAATAGATTGTAAGCTCTTCTCCTTCTGTATCCTCCCTTATACCCTAATAGATTGTAAGCTCTTCTCCTTCTGTATCCTCCCTTATACCCTAATAGAGTGTAAGCTCTTCTCCTTCTGTATCCTCCCTTATACCCTAATAGATTGTAAGCTCTTCTCCTCTGTATCCTCCCTCATACCCTAATAGATTGTAAGCTCTTCTCCTCTGTATCCTCCCTTATACCCTAATAGATTGTAAGCTCTTCTCATTCTGTATCCTCCCTTATACCCTAATAGATTGTAAGCTCTTCTCCTTCTGTATCCTCCTTTATACCCTAATAGATTGGAAGCTCTTCTCCTTCTGTATCCGCCCTTATACCCTAATAGATTGTAAGCTCTTCTCATTCTGTATCCTCCCTTATACCCTAATAGATTGTAAGCTCTTCTCCTTCTGTATCCTCCTCTATACCCTAATAGATTGGAAGCTCTTCTCCTTCTGTATCCTCCCTTATACCCTAATAGATTGGAAGCTCTTCTCCTTCTGTATCTGCCCTTATACCCTAATAGATTGTAAGCTCTTCTCCTTCTGTATCCTCCCTTATACCCTAATAGATTGTAAGCTCTTCTCCTTCTGTATCCTCCCTTATACCCTAATAGATTGTAACTTTTTTTATTAAGTAAAAGCAAGCAATCATATACAATATATACAATATACAATAATAAATAAATAAAATAAAATAAAATAAATAATAACTAAACAAAAAGGAGCAGGCCTAACAATTCGGCATCTAATATATAATATCCATTATTCTATATACAATCCTATCTACAACCTAACACTACACTATACACAATTCAGCAGGAAGACTAAGAGACCCCGTCACCTGTGCATGCAGCCGTTCTTCAAAAATCTGTCGTTGTTATATCTATGGGTGATAAGAGACAGAAAAGCCCACCCAGAGGGAAGTCATGAGGACTAAGGAGGCCTGATGTTCCCCCACGCCTTCATCCAGGCCCCCCGTTCCCACCTGTCCCTCTCAAGCACCCGGATCTTGCCCACCTCATGCAGGATGTCATGCACCACCACCGGGACAGGGAGGACTTTCTTCCTAATGCAGAGCTGGCACCGTGCATTCCACGTGAAATAGCGAATCACTAGACTAACTATATATAAAGTGTCCAAACAAAAATCCCCTCTGTTCTTGAATGCCTCGAAGAAGGGGGCACCGAGGGCCAACCCCACCTGTTTACACACATCTACATTAAAGGGACACCGGAGCAGGAAGTGGTCCATAGTCTCCACCTCATCCTGACACTCCTCACGGAGACAAATTATCTCTGGCAGGCTGCGACTCTTCCGGATCCCCCTAAGGTAGAGTTTTCCTTGGAAGGATAGCCAGGCTATATCCCGGTATTTCAAAGGAATTCTTGAGGAGTTAATAAGCCTCAAACCCTCCCTCATGATGGAGCCTGGGCAATCCCTGAGGGACAATGGCTCATGAAAAGCCAGACCCAGTACCCGACTGACCAGAACCTTCCAAGAAGTAGATCTCATGTCCTCTGCCGTCAATTGCCATTGCCGAAGTATTTTCAAGCACGGGGCAACATAGGCCGGGAGCTGAGCCTGAGGAACTCGAGGGCTTTTCACCCGGCCACCATTCTCCCAGTCTCGCAGGAAGGGCTTAAACCAGGACTGGAAAATACCCACCCAGCCAGGCGGGCTCTCTGCCAACATGCTTCCAAAATTATGTTTCAGAAACAAGAGAGAGAAAAACACAACTGGGTTGACCATCCCTAGGCCACCCTCCTGCCTGGATAGGTAAGTGACATTTCTTTTCACCAGGTTCATGCGGTTTCCCCATAACATCTGGAAAAACACTCTGTAGACCCTGGTGTTGAGAGATACTGGCAAAACACAGACGAATCTGACGTATAAAAAGATGGGGATCAGGTAGGTCTTGATAAGGTCAACCCTTTCCCTGAGAGACATTTTCCAGCTCTTCCAGACTGCAACCTTGGCATTGGCAATTTCCAGCCTGCTCTCCCAGTTTTTTTGGCCATAATCACCAGGACCGAAATTAATGCCAAGGATCTTTATTTCCTGCTGGGGCATTGGGAAGGCGTCCGGAAGTTCGAAGCCCTCACCCTCCTCACCCATTCAGAAAACTTCACTCTTCTCATGATTGACCTTGGAGCCCGACGCTTCTGTATACTGTGCTATTAGAGAGGCCACCTCCTCTGCCTCATTTGTCCCAGAGACAATCACAGATACATCATCAGCATAGGCAATGACCTTCAGAGGAGGCTCACCAGGCACACACAGAGGAACCCCACATAACATCCCTCCTTATAAAGGGATCGATTGCAAACACATACAGTAGGGGACTCAGAGGGCATCCCTGTCGCACACCAGAGCCAACTTTGAAAGGCCTTCCAACCCAACCATTAACAAGAGGGAAGCTCTCAGCCCCTTCATACAGGGTTTCTAGCCAATTAATGAACCGCCCTGGCAGGCCGTACTTACCAAGAAGCAGCCATAGGTACTCATGATTGACCCTATCAAAAGCCTTTGCCTGATCTAACGCCAACAAGTACTTTCCCCAGCCTGCAGCCCTGCATCGCTCCAAGGCCTCCCGGACAGCTAAAACCGCTGAGAAGGTGCTTCTACCTTGGATGGAGCAGTGCTGATGACGGGAAAGCAGTTGCTCCGCTACTGACGACAAGCGCCAGAACAAAATCTTTGCCAGTATCTTTCTATCGACATTGAGAAGGCTGATGGGGCGCCAGTTCTCAATCATCGAAGAGTCCTTTCCTTTTGACAGAAGGATCACAGCCGAGCGCCTCATGGAGGGAGGGAAGGAACCCTCTGCCAGACAGAAATTAAAGACCTCCACCAAATGTGGTGCCAGGATGGTCTTAAAACATTTATAAAATTCAGCTGTCAGACCATCTGACCCGGGCGACTTTTTGATGGCAAGGTGATCAATCGCACTTACCACCTCATCGGCAGTGACCGGCTCTGTCAAGCTAGTGATAGAACGGTCACCATTTTCCAATCCTGGAGTAGAATCCAGGAAACTTTCCATCTTTGCCCTGTCAAGAACCTTTCTGCCCAGGAGGTCAGCATAAAAGGACCTAATAATCTCCAGGATCCCAGATTTAGATCTTACCAGGGAACCTGTGCTATCCTTCAGACCAAGGACAGTCTTGAGAGCTGCAGCCTGTCTGCAATTCTGATAGGGATCGGGTGAGTGGTATTTCCCATAATCCCTTTCCAGAACCAGAGAAGCATGCCTGTCATACTGATACTTCCTGAGGAGAAGCTTGACTTCAGAGATTGCCCCTTGATCTCCACCATTCGAGACAAGGATGTCAAGTTTCCTCCGCAAGCGCTGGTAGGCAATGTATTTATCAAGCTGTTTTCTTTTTCCTAGGCCCCTGAAAAGCCCAGCAATTCTCATTTTGGTCAGCTCCCACCACTCAGACCTGCTGCTGCAAAAATCCTTAATGGAAACCTGTGCCTGAAAAAAATCCTCAAAAGATTGTCTTACCCCCTCCTCCTCAAGGAGAGCCGAATTCATCCTCCAGATTCCCCTTCCTCTAGGGGGTGTGTCAGAGGCATTCAAGACCATCGATAGTAAAAGGTGATCGGAGAACTCGACCGCCTGCAGCCGCGGAGGCTGAGAAGCCGAGCCCTCCTTCAAAAAAAACCTGTCTATTCTACTCTGACTGCTACCTCGCTGAAAAGTGAAGCCCGTGAGGTCTGGGGAGTGCTTAATGTGCACATCTTCCAGACCTGCCTCTCTAACCATGCTATTCAAAAAGAGACTATCGCAGCCTAACTTGCCTTTGAAGCCTCTCCTTTCCATGGGCCTAGTCACGGTGTTAAAATCACCTCCAAAGACTACTGGCCGGGCTGTAAAAAGGAACGGCTTGATCTTTGTAAGGAGGCATTTCCTGTCCCACTTAGTTTGGGGTCCATAGATATTTATTAGGCGCAGGTCCTGCCCCCTTACAATGACGTCCAAGACCATGCACCTCCCGATCTCCACCTCAATGACTAGCCGACAAGTTACCATGTCGGTTTTAAAAAGCACCTCCACTCCGCTGTAAGGCTCGGCCGCAAGAGACCAAAAAGAGGGTCCATGCCTCCACTCCCGCTTCACAGCGTGAATGTCGGCCAGACTAGCCAATCTGGTCTCCTGCAAAAACAAAATGTCAGCATCAAACTGGCTGAGAAAAATTAAGGCCATAAAACGAGCGCTTACTGATTTAATGCTGGCAACATTAATGGTTGCCACCTTTATCGGAGGGGGAACTGCCATCAGAGTCATTCGGGAGAATGTCTCTTAGCCTTCCCTCCGGCCTCACTATCAGATCCCTCACGCTTACTGGAGGAGACTGGTGTTTCCTCCTCCATATCTGAGGCCTCAGAATCAAAAGAAGAAATCTCTATTGAGTCCTCAGAAAGTACCTCAAACCGGTTGAAGAGCTGCACCCCATGGCTATTCCCCGGTTCTGGCATACCATTGTCCTTTTTTCTTTTCTTCTTGGTGGCAAACCTGAGAGCAAGGTAATCCTGATCCTCAGGGGAGAGTCCAGACCACGCTGTCTTGGGATCTGAACTCCCACCCTGCTCAGAAGGGGGTGCAGGATCAGGATCACCTAGCCCCAGCCTGCGAGGTTTTACAGCAGGGGCCACAATTACTGGGACCCCCTTGGTACTTGCAGTGCCAGCCCCCCGGGCCGCCTCAGCTATTAAATTACTAGATCTTACATTGGTGGTTGCTGACTTGGGGCAGACTGTGGATTCACCTTAGGGGCCCCTGCAGATGGTACAGGAGCGGGTGCAGGAGCCTCAGAAACCCCCAGCTGAGTGGGGGGAGGGACTGTAGACGGGGCAGCATGGGGGCGTTCTTCCTCCCTATCCAGCCGCAGCATTTCCTGCACCACTTCTCTGTCCAGGTTGTGCCAGGCCTCAGGACACTGACTATAAGGGTGGCCGAGCTGGTTACATAGATTACATCGGATTGTATTGCAGTCCTTAGCCAAGTGTCCCAATCCCTGGCACAACGAGCACCTAAGAAGCGAGCAGGAGGAGCTGAAGTGACCCTTGGCCCCACATTTATGGCAAACCTTGGGCTGACCAGGATAAAAGATGGTCAGCCGGTCACGGCCAATATAGGCTGAAGATGGCAAGTGGGTGATCTGGTTGCCATTCCTGCGGAGCCCCAGGGTCACTGATCAGCCCCCAGTCCAGATATCCCGATCGTCTAGGATCTTCTTCAGGGGAGTGAGAACATAACCATAACGCTTCAGCCAGACAGTCAAATCAGAGGGGGGAATGGACTCATTTCTAACCAGTATGGTGACATTTTTGATGAGCTGCTGTCTGGAGACCTGGATGGGAGTTAACCCCTTCCAGGAAGGATCTTGTTTCAGCAGCTCGTACCGCTCCCAAAATAAATCCATCCCTTCTGGTCTGACGAAACTCAAGTCATGTTCTGCACTCCCTACTGGACTGATCAGGGCAAAAATGTCTGCGGCTGTAAATCCCATGCCAAGGATGAGATCCACCACCGCCAGCCGGGTGATAACTGGCCCCTCCCCCTCCCACTTAAGCTGGACCAGGTTGCGCCTATTAAAGCCGCTGGCAGGGGCATTGGCCTCACTGGGCACAGATGCCCTTTCACCAGCAGCTTCTCCTCCGCACCTGGCAACCTGGACATAGGACACAGGGGACTGCACTGCAGCACCAACAGCATTATTGGCCCTACTCCCTGTGCCACCTCGCTGGATGAAATACAGGGCAGGGCGGACAGCAGGGACCCCAGCATTTGGTGGCACAGTCTTCTTATTGTACACCTGAGGTGCAGGTGAGGGGACAGTCACAACATCAGCAGCAGTCACAGCATCAGTCACAGCAGAAAGTCCAACAATAGAATTAACCCCTGTGGACTCAACCCCAGACACAGCAGCAGTAACAGGAGCAACAACATCAGTAACAACACCTAAACCAGCTGAAGCAGAAACAATAGAAGCCCTGCCAGCCAGACCCAAACTTGCGGGTGAGTCACCCATGGCCCCAGGCCCACCAAGTTTGGCGCACCCAGGAACCCGGATGGGTGCCAGGATGGTACTTACTGCTGGCGCCACCTCACCCTTTTCAGAGCAAGGAGCGCCATAGTCTTCTATACCCCCTGACACAGCGCCTATGGCGCACTCCGCAGGTTGGCTGGACAGATGGTCCTTAGCTGGCATGGGCTCCTCAGGCTGGCGGCTGTCCTCTGGAAAATCTGCTCCAGTAGGGGCTTCCTGGATGCCCAGCGATGTCACGCACTCCTGATGTGTTGCCTCAGCAAGAAAGTCTTCCAATGCTGGTTCCGGGGCTCCCGGCTCTGCTACTGCTGCAACTTTGGGTGGAGGTACAGCTGGAGAATCCTCCACCACATGGTCGGCCTCTTCCTCCTTCACAGTGGGGCCTGAGCACTGCATGGATTTAAATCGCTCCTCGTTTTTATACTTTTCTTTAAAGGCCCCACTGCTTGCTTTAAGGGACGCAACTAGCTTTTCCTGCTGCCGACATGCTGATTCAAGCTCAGCTAAGTCTGCTTTATTTGACCGCTTATCCAATCCCCGCGCCTTGCTGGTTTCCATTTTCTTTTTCTTTAATGCAATTTTCATCTTGCAAAGCTTCTCCTCCTCCTTCGCCACACTGCACAAATTACTGCATACATGGCTGCGAAAGGCTGACAAACTCTCACCGGGCTGGGGCACCGTGGTGTTATTAGCGCCGCTGGTGGAAGCAGTCCCGGGATCCGGAGGTTTAATATTCCTTTGGGGGTACCGGCGCGACTCACCCCCGGAATCATCCATGCTGCCTGGGAAGGCACTCCCAGGAAAGCCCAGGCTTCACAGGCCTCCGGTAATTAGGAGCAGTTGTGTGTTCTGGCTCTCACAGTGTGTGACCACACCCACCTAATTACCCTAATAGATTGTAAGCTCTTCTCCTTCTGTATCCTCCCCTATACCCTAATAGATTGTAAGCTCTTCTCCTTCTGTATCCTCCCTTATACCCTAATAGATTGTAAGCTCTTCTCCTCTGTATCCTCCCTTATACCCTAATAGAGTGTAAGCTCTTCTCCTCTGTATCCTCCCTTATACCCTAATAGAGTGTAAGCTCTTCTCCTCTGTATCCTCCCTTATACCCTAATATATTGTAAGCTCTTCTCCCCTGTATCCTCCCTTAAACCCTAATAGATTGTAAGCTCTTCTCCTCTGTATTCCCCCTTATACCCTAATAGATTGTAAGCTCTTCTCCTCTGTATCCTCCCTTATACCCTAATAGGTTGTAAGCGCTTCTCCTCTGTATTCTCCCTTATACCCTAAAAGATTGTAAGCTCTTCCCATTCTGTATCCTCCCTTATACCCTAATAGATTGTAAGCTCTTCTCCCCTGTATCCTCCCCTATACCCTAATAAATTGTAAGCTCTTCTCCTCTGTATTCTCCCTTATACCCTAATAGAGTGTAAGCTCTTCTCCTCTGTATCCTCCCTTATTCCCTAATAGATTGTAAGCTCTTCTCATTCTGTATCCTCCCTTATACCCTAATAGATTGTAAGCTCTTCTCCTTCTGTATCCTCCCTTATACCCTAATAGAGTGTAAGCTCTTCTCCTCCTGTATCCTCCCTTATACCCTAATAGTGTGTAAGCTCTTCTTCTTCTCTATTCTTCCTTATATGACTGCAACAGGGCCTTCAAGGGGGCAGCCCTTACATGACTCTGGCGTAAAGTGCCAGCACAGCATAACAGGCCCAGCAGGCTGAACACAAGGTCGGACTAGGCCACCCAGGTAGCCTGCATCAAAACAATAACGTTTTTTCTCCCCTGTAGCAGCTCCTGTGGTGAGGGCGCGCCTCAACATTTTCTGGTCTTGCTGCTAGCCCTTGCTGTTTGTTGTGGCCTTGCTACCAGCATTATTTACAGTGCATTAGTGTGCATGCCCAGCTATATTCAATGCAATAGAGGGGGTATGTAAGTGGTGACTGGCATGCTCTTTAGTGAATGGAGTGGGCGTGCCTGCGTCACTGTGACTATTTGCAGAGGTGGGAGGGGCATTCCTGGAGGCAGCCTGGTTAGAGGCAATGCAGCCTAGAGCACAGGGTACCTGATTACATATATTTTGGTTATGTTACTTGGCTGTACTCTTACATTACAGAAAAAAATAGTCTGTGGGGGCCTCCATCAAATTTTGTGCCCAGGGGTCTCCACCACACTTGATCCGGCCCTGGCCCTTACCGCACCCCATATCTGCCCTGCTCCCAACTGCACCCCCATCTTCTCCACTCTTCTCCACAAATCACCCATATCTCTGCCCTGCTCCCACACTCCACCACCATCTCTGCTCTGATCCCTGTTGCACCTCTGTGCCCTGGTCCTTACTGCACCCCCATCTTTGCCTTGCTCCCATGCTGCCATTCTCTTTGCTCTTTCTGCTCCCAGGGCTGCCATAAAAAATGATGGGGCCCATACAGTTTAAATCTTCGGACCTCCTCTCTTACAGCTACAAAAAATAACAGTTTTAAGCCCCCCGGCAAGTGACCAGTAAGTTCTTTTAATGGACAGAAAACTATATCAGGGAGGACAGGTTCTGTCCCCCCTGCTACACTCAAACCTGGATATTATTCCTTCCAGGCGAAAAAAATGCATTATTGGCGGGTGTCTTGTTTAATTTGAGTGTATAGGTGAACCCTCCTTTCATTAGCTGACGTGTTTACAGTAAATAGAATTTTACACAATTTTGCAATACACTTCCTTTAAGCCCTTCCCACCACACCCAGTTTTGGTATTCCTGACGAGGCCAAATTTTGCAAAGCTGACATGTGTTTCTTTATGCAGGGGCGTAGCTGGGGGGGCAGGGGGCATATGCTCCGGGTGCAGCAGGTCAAGGGGGGCCATGGGGGGGGGCTTAGCACAGGATTTTGAATCTTTGCCCCCGGGTACCAGAAAGCCTAACTACTCCTCTGCTTTTTATGTGGTAATTTGGTAACTTTGAAATGCCACTACATATCCCGATGATTCTGACAATGTTATTTTCGTGAAATATTGTACTTTATGTTAGTGGTAAATTTTTGCGAAACATTACCAATTTTTAAGGTTTACATTTTTATGCCCTTAAAATAGACAGTCATACCACACAAAAAAGTTATTAAAAAACACTCCCCAGATATCTACTTTACCTCAGCATCAGTTTTGAAAAGTTGTTTTATTTTGTTACTAGAAAGCTTAGCAGTCTAACATTATCAAAATTCAATTCAAAATTTCAACAAAATTTACAAAGCCTATTTTTTAACGACCACTCCATATTGGAAGTGGCTTTAAGAGGCCTATATTTTAGAAAAATCCCAATCAAGACTCCATTTTAACCCAAATTTTTAACATCCCCTGAATTGCTTCCCCCATGAAGAGAACCTTTTGCCAATTTTCACTGCTCCTGCTTCACTCTAATCCTAAATAATGCTGCCGGTTTTATCTGTAAAGCTCCGCCTCCTCCATTCACTGCCACTGTTGTGTGTGGCAATGATGTCATTGCCACACCTATGCAATAACCTGCCAACTGCCAACTCACACAGAGGGACAGCAAAAAAAAACAGTGTTCCGAAAAAGTGTTTGAAATGCGAAAATATTCGGTTCTACACCCTAAGAAAGGAATATGGGCAGGGGCTTTGGTGAAAAGTATTTCGCAAGTCCAGTGGAGTTTGGTCAGCATTAAAGCTACTTTCATAAAGTTTGTTAACCTGTTAACCCTTTAAGTGCTTCAGTAATTAACACAATGTGGAATAAAGCAATTCAACATTTTTCAAAATGTTGAGGAGGCAGATGATCTGCTGATGCTGTTGGCAAGGCTGCTTGCACATGCCGACATTGAAAGGGTGGGAAGGAATTGCGTTAATTGTTATGTGTTGAAGGGGATTTAGCGTGTAGTGACTGTAAACCCTGTATACTGTACTCTGCCAGGAGACTGGTATTTAGTATCTTAACTGAAAAAGCCAGATTTTCAGTCCATGTTCAACACATTTTTCCCAGGCTTAGATTGTTCCACTGTGCTATTGGTATTGTCCCCATATGGGCCCTTATAGCAGTCTGCTATGCCCCATAGTAGACAGTTACAATATGGGGGTTTGCCAATTCCCCAATGGACCAGAATGAAAACGTATTAAACACAGGCTGCAAATCTGGCTTTACAGCTAAACATAAAATGAAAGAGGTGGCATAGAGGACACTCAGCCTCCACCCCAAAAAGAGGAGCACCACCAAAATACATCAAAACATACATTTTATTGATTAGAAAAATCAAGTACAAAGGCAGGATTAAAACATATGTGGTACCGCTGTAACCCGGAGAAATAGGGATTTCACACACAATAAGATTTTATTGACAAACTTACATTTCTTATTACAAAAAAACACTACAAATTGTAAAAAAATTGATTTTTAAACATTTTTTGTACATATTTCATCCAAAGGTATTGATAATATACAAAAAAGGCCAAACAAGACATTTCATGTTAAAGTCCAGGCTAAAAAAAGACCAATAATAATAATAATAATATAAAAATATAATTTTGCTTGGAAATCCCTTCAAAAATCAAAGTTGAACATGTGTAGCGCAAAATAGTGAAACATGGTCTGGCAACAGAGGGTGACAAAAACTCTAGGTAGGCTGACACTTAAAGGGTTAAAGGGAGGCTGGGGGGGATTCTGCACACTGTATGTTATGGGGTGATTGGGGGGAATCTGCACACTAAGGGCTCGATTCAACAAAGGTAGAAAATTGATTTTTCGTGTGTTTTGTGCTTAAAAATTTGCGATTTTGCAATAGTTTTTTTTTACGAGTGATTCAGCAACCTGGAACCATTGTAAAACACAAGTCACTCGAATTAAATTTGATTGCGATTGTAAAAGTGCGAAATAAATTAGTGGATCGAAAAATGTACTACTACATTTTGCGAGTCAAAAATTTTACTGATTCAGGTGGACTTGATGAGCCATGACACATGATATAAATTAGAGTTTTTCACACTAGTGTTTTGAGGCAGCTTTCAGCAGGGGAAAAGTCATTTTGCTCTTACTCACAATGGAGCCCTTTTACTTTCTTTGCATTGACTTCGAACATATTGCAGATGATGTGGCGCACAGAAGGCACAGACTGGCCATTCCCAAGTATTTTCTGACACGTTTGGATGTGGATCAGCTGCCAGATCAAGCACCTTTCCAGGTTACTAGGCTAAATCGTGCAGCTTTGGAAGACCTCTATAGCTTGCCACATCCATATTCGGCACTGGTAGAGGACATACAATTTCTGGAATGACGAATCTGATAGTTTGCTTGCAAATTCTGGCCAATTATTCATTTCAGCGCCTGGGCGGTGTGGCGGTTGGCATGTCCCAAACTTCTGTATGCCGTGCTGTAGATAAATTTTAAAGGCAGTGCGTGCCATTTTGCCAAGGTATTTGCATTTACCCTCTTCACCCTAGGAATGGACTGTAGTAAAACGGGCTTTTTATCACATTGCTGGCATGCCACATGTCATGGGGGCTGTGGATTGCCCCCATGTTGGCTTTATCCCACGTAGTGTGGATGAATATATCTACCACAATAGCAAGATGGGACATTCACTGAATGTACAGATGATTGCTGGTCCAGATCTCAAAATACTTAGCTTTGTGGCTGGCTTTCTTGGGTCATGCCATGATGCCCACATTCTGCGAAATTCATCAATTTTTCGACTATTTGAGGAGGGGCATTTATCTGGTGGATGACACTTAAGTGTTTAAACATTATTGCCTAACTTTCTGCAGAGTGCTTGTCACATTTTGGAAAGCTCCCACCTTTTAACCCCTTGCTAGCCTCACCCTTATAAGAACTTAGAATCTGTAACTGATGTTAATGTCCCAAGTTATGATGTTCTGTTGTTGTTGCTGTTATTGCACAAAGGTTTGAGTATGCAAGTGTAACATTTTGCCCATGTATTTGCTTATTTGTTGACTGCCATGGGCTTGCCTATTTAGACAAAAGCATTATTGCTGACGTGCTCTTACAGAACTCCCAAAACCACCACCTTAGCTCCGGAATTGTTAAAACTCCATAGCTACTTGTTTCCTTGCCTTTGGCTGATTATTATTTTACATGCCCTGCTGTATGAAACAACCCAGGTTGCCTCGTATATTCACCAACTGCCACACTTTAAGGATGCATGCGCAAGCAGGGGACACTCCTTGCTATAACTTTAGCAGGGTATGCCATGGCATCAATCATTTGTAAATGTCTGGAGGAGACACACTCCCTGTTCCAGCCTAGCATGGATGTATCCATTGGATTGTTGTAGCAAACTCAGGTATGCTATGCTCAACTGGACTGTAGCTGAGTCCTTAAACAACCCTAGACCAGTTTGCATCTGGACCATTTATACGGATGAATGCATGGGAGGCCGCGCATGCACCATAAGAACAAGGGAAGGTACATGGGAGTGGTCGACCTTTGGGTTTTTACACAGAGGGGCACCAAAACCCAGAAGAGTCAAAATCTGGGTTTTGGGGTGAGGTTAAAGCTAGCAAAGAGCTGCACCCTGCACCCAAGGACACGTAGTGCTATGTGAGCAAGCTTTGTATAGAAAACAATGGCCACATTTCGGCATTAAAGGAAACATTTTTAATACAGGTCCCTGACAATCCAATTAACCCCCCCCCCCAAAAAAAAAAACAACAAACGTGCCTCTTACAAATATTACTGTTAAATTAGTACTCCCACTACAGCATACCTTTATTACAAGTATCCACAATGTTAGCCATGTATAAACAGCTACACAGGAAACTTACAAAGTTGAAAAAAATTATGCATTTACATTTACCCATTAAAAAGCCTTACAACACTATGCAACAGTCAGAAAACAATACTAAACAATAGAAAAAAAATTCGAGTACATTTTCCAATAATTTTCGCTTGCGACAGCCTTTTTACGAGCATTTTGAAAAGTTTGCGAGCGATTAGAAAAGTTTACGATCGCATTTTCGAGTGCACGTCTTTAATTCAACCCCATTTTTGAATCACTCGAAAAAGTTAAAAACTTACGCATGCGATCCGATTTTTCGAGCGACACTAATTTATTTCTTCCTTTGTTGAATCGAGCCCTAAATGTTATAGGGAAATTGGAGAAATTCTGCACACTGCCTGCTATGAGTTTTTGGGGGGATTCTGCGCACCTATAGGGTGAAAGGTGGGTGTCTGCACACTTCCTTTTAAAGTAGGAATGGGGGGTTATGTGTACTGCATGTTATGTCGTAATTGGGGGGATTCTGCATGCTTCCTCTTATGGGGTGATTGGGGGAGCTCTGCCACATTGACTGTTATGGGATTTTTGGTGGGACTCTGCACTTTGCCTTTTATCAGGTGATTGGGGTGGTTTTGCACACTGCTTGTTATGGGGTGATTGGGGGGGTTCCTCATGTTGTCTATTATGGGTGTTGACAAGTAACCACATTATTTGAGTCTTGTTATTTTATTTTCCCATCTAAATAATTTTTAGTTTGTTTTGTCAATGTATTTGTACAGGTTATAAGTATTAACCCGAGATTACAATATACCCTTCTAATGTGCCTACAGGATAATGACTCTGCTATCAATGTTAACAATAGTCTTTACGTTGACGCCCAGAATAAATCTGATGTGTCAGCTAATCCCATCAGCGTAAACTTCAGCTGTCTATACCAAAAGAACTCGAACACAAGTGTGCTTCTTCAGTAAGAACAAAATAAACCAACATTTGTGCTGTATGGTATTGCCATGTCTTTTCAAACCTATTCCTTTTGATGAAGTAGTTGCATTTTTCCAGCAACTCACCTTTTGTCCAGCACAGCTCTACTACCCAGCAGCGCGCCCACTCCATTTATTACAATGGAGGGGGCAGTGCTGAGGCAAAATCTAGCGGGCATGCCAACTCCATTGCAAAGAATAGAGTCAGTGTGCTGCGGGGTGTAAACCTGACATGTCCATGGCCGCCATTTTGCACACCAGTAAGTCTGGGCAGTAGAGCTGCACTGGACAAAAAGTGAGTAGTGCCGTTTTTATTGGTTGGTTGGACAATCCTTTTAAAGAGAAATCAGGTTGTGAAATAGGGGTGCTGACACAGTGGCAGCTCTAAGCCAGACAACCAATTCCTCCCTAGGAGGCACAGACCAGGAAACTGATCTGTTGGCATCACAGGTTGGAAACAGGTCACAGACTGGGGACAGGTGAGCCAATTCACAGACTGGGGACAGGTGAGCTGAGCCACAGGCTGGAAACAGGTGAACAGAGTCACATACTGAGTACATATCCTCATAACACGCAAAACCCATCTATGCCCCCAGAGAGGCAAGCTGCCAACTACCCAAGGTAACAGAGATCCCATGGTCAATGGGCAGTGTCTTCAGTAGCTATATTTTCAGCCAAGCTCTTGATGGTTTAGGATACATTAGGCCCAGGGAGTTTGGGGTGGTCACAGACTTGGGAAATGCAATACTGAGGGTAAATGATACATAGCACAGCAGACAGACTTACACTACATCAGGTATTGCAGGACAGGAACTAGCCAGGGGGCTAGTGGAAGGATCTAAGCTCCGCACAGACACTGGGCCCCAGTACAGAAAACGGAAGACCTGGTCCCCATTATACAGAACAAGGAACATGGGACACAGAGGACCGATAAGCATGAGTATACTTAGACAAATAGATGCAATGATTCAGCCCAAAGGCAGGACTACACACATCCCTGAATAGGATAGAGAGTAGCAAATTAGAGCACAAAAAGCGGAGAGAGCACAAAACAAAACAAGCAAAGCCACATAAACACAACAGAGACACACAAAAAACAACAGCAGATTGGCAGGCATGAGAAGTTAGCAGCAGGTAACCTAAGTACAATAACGAACAAAAAAACATTCAAAATAGGCCAGGGATCCTGTATTACTTATATTATTAGCAGAAAAACATTTAAAAACACTAACCAGAAGTGACCAAAAAGAAATGGGTCTGGAATGGCTAACAGAAGTCAATAGGAGAACTACACTGAGCGTCTGATGTCATGTGGCGCTGTAGGGAACACCACACCAATGCTAACACAGCACCCAGTGCTCTTGATACATGGGAGAACTATATGGCTCTAAGAGAGACGCTAAACATTTTTTGTTGTAACAAGTATGACTTCCTGGTAACACTCACAAAAAGTACCTGCCACTATGTGTAACTACATTAGCATGTCTTAAATAAACCCCATAGTTTTTTTTCAAGTGATTTCTGAGCACATCTAATATGAAAATAATGCTTTTTTAAGATGTGGTGATTTAATGGCAACTGCTTTTTCATTTAAATTGTGCAATATTTTTTACTTTTACAACAGTGTGTCTAAATTACAGATCTGTATTATGCCTGAAGAAAAAGCTTGAACAGCTTTGAAAGCTTATTGAGTTAGCCAATAAATGGTATTACCTTAACCTTGGATTTCCTACTTTTAGAACAGTAAATCTTCCAGGAATCAGTGAGATAGGACAATATCATCTTACTATGACTGCTTATAAGGACAATGCATTTACGCAGGAATTTCAGCCGGAGGATGACGTGGTGATTGGATCAGACATCTTTGTTGCACTGCTTGTACAATATGCTGATGGAGATACCTACGGACTACGGATACAGAATTGTTCAGCAAGCCCTACTTCCAACCCTGCTGATGTCAATTCTGTTGTTTTCATTTCAGGAGGGTAAGCTTGCTTTTGATTTGCACCCATATGGATTAAAAATAAGAGATTTTATTTGGATCCCCCCCCCAGAAGTGAAGAAGATAACAGACACTGCCTGGTGGGGAAATGTGTGGAGTGCTGTCTCAAGCACTCAATCTATTTGACATTTTATAGTTTGTAGATAACTATTTTGGGTTTCAGTAATAAATAAAGAATTCAGGTATGACATAAAATAAAACAGATGAAAAACAACTGACAAAACATAAGTGCATAAGAGATGCACTTACATATCACATTTAAAATTTAATAAAAACATAGGTTAATTATTAAGGTAAAATAGTCACATAGTACTATAATCACTTAATCAGTCATTCCAACCTTATAACTTATAATGTGGAGTATTTTAAGAGGGGAAAAATGTAAACAATAGAAAAACGAAACAAACATTAAGGGGGTAATTTAAGAAACGCTAACGCCACGTAGTGCCGCGTAGCGTCAGATAAACGCTGGGTGCATTATGTGAAAACCATATATCTGGTGAGTGCCTCTAATAGCGTCATGTAGCGCTGCATGTTTCACTAGCGGTGGCTCAGTGTAAAGTGCCGATGCTGTGTGTTCCGCAGCACCATGTAGCACCTGTCGCTCAGTAGCACTCTGCCATACATTTCAATGCGGTTTTATTTGGTTGTGTATAAATAGCATTTTTCTAAAGTAAAGTTCTAAATTTTTGGTTCAAATGATTGTGTGGCCTCTCCTGCCCAGCAACCAAACACTTTTATTGTGTTTAATTTTTATTTTTTATGCAGAATTGTATGTGCAGGTCTGCCATAGCAGTGCCATTGTCACAGTGTTAAAACAATGTCATTCTATATGTTTTCGCTCTGGTGCTGGTGTGTATGTGTTGAGAAACAGACTTTTTGCACATATGCCCTTATTCATCAAGCGATAGCGCCAGGTAGTGTCTGACGAGCGCCAGGTAGCGGCAGCTAACGGCGACTACCGACTCAAGTACGCCCGCGGCGGTCACAATGACGCATTTATCAAGCAAAATGAGGCTAGCGCCGGCGAGAGCGACGGCTAGCGCGGCATTCATCATGAAGCCGCCTGGACCGAACAGCGCCGCTGCAAATTCCCTCACAGCGCCAGGTATGAGCTGTCGCTCCCTGGCGATGTCCAATGCATTTCAATGGAGCAAGCTATAATTAATCATAATTAATTGGTATTAATTTTTTAATTTTTTTTTTTAATGTCAAAAAATCGGAGAACACTTCTGCAATGTTAGGATTTATTTTTAAGTCAAAAAAAAAAAAAAAAAAAATATGTGCAGAATTGATCTAACAGGTCTGAGATTAATGTATTCATATAACAAAATGATTCTAAAAACATGTATAATGTTACATTCCAAAAATATGGTTGTTTAGGGGTTAAAAACTAGTTAATACAGATCGCCGCCAGCGCTCTGGGGTTTAAACAAGGAATGGACAGCGACAGCACATTCGGAGCGTGATTTTTTGATGAATATGAAGCTAGCCGTTCGCTCTGGCCATTCGTTGTCAGGCGCTCACATACAACGCTGGACCTGTGAAACAGCGACCCCCCAGCCCGTATTCAACATTACCGCACACCGACTGAGTCGCTGTCATCAAGCTAACGCCGGCCAAGCACAGCGAATACTGGCTGGCGCTGAAAAAATCACGCTACAGTCGCTCATCTGTCGCTACCTGGCGCTATTGATGAATCGGCCTCATAGTGTCTGGCGTTCAACGCTAGAGCGCCCAGTTTTAGAGCACCGGTGCTGATTGTGTGTAATTTTTTCTTAAATATGGGCTTCAGCACCGAGTACCAGACGCAATTAACTAGAGCTACCTATCATTCGCTGCAACGTTGTTCTATTGATAGATGTAGCATAGTCTTAGGCACTTTGACCTCGGGACACCACCTAGTGTTCTCCATTGGCTCTGCAGTGAATCAGGGAGAACGCTTCTACAGCCCCCTTCAGACAACACACTCATCAATGCTGGACAGTATAGTACAGCGCCACTTGTCCGCCCGCTAAGCTACGTCACAGCGCCAGACACCCACTTGCATGCGGACGCTCTAAGCGCCGCTACATAGATGCTCAAATGGCAATACGTGGCGCTAGTCTTAAATTAGCCTCCCCATGATCAACAAAACAGACAGACAGAGAGACAGACTTACAAACAATTAATAACATACACAGAACCAGAGCTATAAAGACAAGGGGTAAATAACTATTTTAAAATGATGAAAAGCAGGCCAGTTACAGTATTACAGCCATGGAATTTCCCACTCTATTGTTTGATTTCAGGATACATGTTAGCAGGAAATCTAATAACAATCATTTAAACTTCAAAGTTTAGCCATGTGATACACACATTACTGGAAATATACCGTATATACTCGAGTATAAGCCGAGGCACCTAATTTTACCCCAAAAACCTGGAAAAAGTTATTGACCCGAGTATAAGCCGAGGCACACAACACAGCACACAATACAGCACACATACACACACAAGGCACACACAGCACACAACACAGCACACAACACAGCACACAATACAGCACACATACACACACAAGGCACACACAGCACACAACACAGCACACAATACAGCACACAATACAGCACACATACACACACAAGGCACACACAGCACACAACACAGCACACAATACAGCACACATACACACACAGCACACAACACAGCACACATACAATGCACACAACACACACACTCACCAGTTCAGCTCCTGCAGGATCTTCAGCGAGGCTCCTTCCAGCGACGGTGCGGGAGAGAGTGCATCTAGACGCCGGGCAGAAGAGCCGCCTCAGAGGCTTCAGAACTCGGCGGGGAGATCAGTACACCCAGCGCGAGGTGGGTGTACCAAGATGGCGGCCGGCGCGCTCCGCGCCGCCACGTCACGTCGCGTCACTGAGGCCCGGGCCGCCATCTTGGTACACCCACCTCGCGCTGGGTGTACTGATCTCCCCGCCGAGTTCTGAAGCCTCCGCGCCGCCACGTCACGTCTGCCGCCTCGGAGGCTCTTCTGCCCTCGCTCAGGTAAGTCACTGACTCGAGTATAAGCCGAGGCTGCTTTTTTCAGCCCAAAAAGTGGGCTGAAAAACTCGGCTTATACTCGAGTATATACGGTATATATTTTTTTAAAGATGGCATCTAGTCCCCTAACAGGGCTACTCCATTTACGGAGGGGGCATGCCAAACCCACATTTGTAATAAAGAGAGTAGGTGTGTGGGGACAGAAACAAGGCCCCTTGCTGTCACCATGAAAGGCAGCTGGAAGACAGAATAAAAGTTGAATTTGGAGAGAATTTATTATTCAAATTAGTTAATAACCTCAGCAGAAGTTAAAGAGGTAGGCCAAGCTTTGTGTAACCCCCGAGCCACCCTACCTTCCCCCTGTGCTAAGCCTGATTCCGGCAGGGGTGTTACCCTTTAACTTTGCTTTTGGTTGTGCACCAATGCTTACACCTGAGTAATCTTTTTTTATTGTTATTATTTTATTTTTATTTTATTTTAAACATACGACTACAACACAAAAAGTGCATTGAAAAACGTTTGCACCTGCAAAGGGGAACCAGGTGAGGTGAATAGGTGATGAGGTGAGGTGGTACAGCATTTTTTTTGGGGGGGGTTAAACTTTATGGGCTATGCTAAAATATTTGCCAAATGTTTCTACATATACCATAGGGGGTTGTTTCCAAAAGTTTAAAGAATATGCATACCCCAATAGAAAATGTATTTATCACACCTGTAAAAATTATTGCAGTTGTGTGTGTATTCAAGTAAAAAATACCCAAAAGCACAGCTAAACCTAAACATGTTGTGAGAAGGGTATGGTTTGGGAGAACAGATATCTGCCCTTGAAATGGTTAAACTGTGAATGGTAAGCCTTGGGTGTGTCTCTGGTAACCAAAGGGTTAACACAGACACAGTATAAGCAGGATTGATAGTCTGTGTTGTCGATGGTGGCCATAGCTAACATAGACAGATTGTAAAATACGTACTGGGACCTGCTTGTTCTGGAGTGAGTGAGGTTGGTAGTGGGACGCTCACTCCACCCGGGGGGGGGTTCGGTCCGGGGCTTCCACAGCCCGCAGCTGTGGATCCTCGGGTCCTAATTTAAAGCTCACTGCAGAGCTGAGGAGTGTGGCCATACCCGGAGAGCTGTCTGCTGTACTAGAGGAGGTATTGAATGGGCCACACAACGCTTGTGATTGGTAACTGTGGGCCGGATAGCCAGTCCCACGTATAGCTAGGGATTGTTACATATTAGTGAGTTGCTTAGCCGAGCAGGATTTATTTTTGTTTAAGCCTGATGTTAAGGCCCTGTGGTTGCTGGAAGCTACAAGTGTGAAATAAAAACACTTGAATTGAACTGTATCCTGTCTGTGACCCTGCTTACTGCACAGCTACCAAGTATCTACCAGAGCGGTTCCCCACATATGGTGGCTTGGAGCGGGCACAGTGCAGTGAAACATACACTGGGTGCATGTCCTGGCCTTCAACAAGCAACAAGCCACAGCCATGGATGAGCTAATTAAACAGCTGGTTCAGTCCAACTTCCAGCAACAGAAGGCACACTCTGAGGCTATGCAGGCCCAGCAACAGGCCAACTTACAGCAGCAAGAAACTAACAGGCTGCTAGCACAGCAGATGACAGCACTGGCGGCTGCACAACAAAAGCTGGGTGCAGCGATACCGGAGCGGGATGCCAGGAGAGAAGTTCGGAAAGCCATGACAAAGATGACGTCAGAGGACGATGTAGAGGCCTTCCTAACAGGCTTTGAAAGAGTGGCCACCCGTGAAAGACTGCCGCAGGAATACTGGGCAGAGGTTCTGGCACCCTTCCTCATCGCAGAACCACAGCAGGCCTATTTCGACCTAAGCGAGCAGGAAGCCCGGGATTATGCTACTGTAAAAGCGGAGATCCTAGCCCGTTTGGGAGTTGATATATACCTACGTGCCCAAAGAGTCCATAGCTGGAGGTTCCAAGAGGCGTTACCACCAAGGGCCCAGATGCACCACCTCATCCACCTGGTTCGCAAGTGGCTTCAGCCGGAGACATCAACCCCAGCCAAGATGGTGGAGAAGGTTGTTCTGGACCGCTTTTTGAGGGCCTTGCCAGGTGAGATACAGCAGTGGGTAGGACATGGGGACCCAGCTGACGCTAATACTTTGGTGGGGATGGTGGAGAGGTACTCAGCCACCCAAGCTCTGAGGAAAAAGGCCTCTCCAACCCCAGCCAGCCCCAAGTCCAGAAGGCCTATGGTACCTGCTAACTCCCGGGCCAGTGCAAATCCCTATGTTCAGGTGATGCCACAGGGGAGGAGGAGAGCGGAGGCTCCTATCTGTTGGACCTGCCAGGAACCTGGCCATATTGCAGCCAAGTGTCCCCATAAACCTGAGCCCATGGACTGCAGCTCTGCCAGGAGGGTTTCCCTTTATGCGGCCCCGGTTTATACTGCTGCTACTCCAGACTCTATGGATGAGCGCCACCTCTGCCAGGTGACAGTGGCAGGGCTCCAGGTGCTGACGCTGTTGGACTCTGGAAGTCGGGTGACTCTAATTAATGGATCCCATATTAACCCTGGGACTGTCACAGGCCACACAGTTGGAGTCCGGTGTATTCATGGGGACGTGAAAGACTATCCTACTGCCATTGTGACCATCCAGACCCCCTGTGGAGAAAGTCAACATGAGGTTGGGGTTGTCATGAACTTGCCCCATGACCTTATTTTGGGACGGGATTTCCCCTTGTTCTGGACTCTGTGGCGGGGAAATCAGAGGATGGGGAGACCACCCTTAAGAGTACAACCCCAACAGAAGAGTCAAGTCTTAGACCCGGAGCCCAATGACCCAGACTCTGGGGTCCCAGCTGTAGGGGTGACCAGTGATGAAAGTAATGTAAGCACTGTATTTCCCCTAAATGTGATGGCCGGTGAGACTGAAGAGTTAGTGACTGGGCCACAGTTTTCAGATTTGGAGGTATCCCATGACAACTTTGGCACAGCACAACTCCAGGACCCTACACTGGTCCGGGCTAGGGAAAATGTTGTGGTGGTGAATGGGGTGCCCCAGCACGCCAATGCTAATCAGATATTTCCCCACTTCATGGTTGACCAAAAACTTTTATATCGGGTTGACAAGATGCGGGGTGAGACCTGGGAGCAATTGCTGGTGCCCAAGCCTTATCGCCAAACCGTGCTGATGTTGGCTCATAAACATGTGCTTGGGGGACACCTAGGTGCCACAAAAACGTTGGATCGCATCCTGCAGCGGTTTTACTGGCCAGGAGTATATACTGAGGTTAAACGTTATTGTGAATCATGCCCCGAATGTCAGTTGCGTGCTCCTATGAGTCATTTTCGGAATCCATTAGTACCTCTTCCCATCATCGAGGTCCCATTTGAAAGGATTGCCTTGGACTTGGTAGGTCCGTTGGTTAAGTCTGCCCGGGGGCATCAGCATATACTTGTAGTAATGGACTACGCTACACGGTATCCTGAAGCCATTCCCCTGCGGCACACATCGGCGAAGCTGATAGCTAAAGAGCTATTCGCCATGTTTTGCCGGGTGGGCCTGCCCAAGGAGATCCTCATGGACCAAGGTACCCCTTTCATGTCTAAAGTCACCAAGGAACTGTGTAAACTCTTTAACATAAAACAATTACGCACGTCGGTATACCATCCTCAGACGGACGGATTAGTGGAGAGATTCAACAGAACCTTAAAGAGTATGCTGAAAAAGGTGGTGGACAAAGATGGGAGGGACTGGGATGTTATGTTGCCCTCTTTAATGTTCGCAGTCCGGGAGGTACCCCAAGCTTCTACGGGGTTTTCTCCCTTTGAATTAGTATATGGCAGACATCCCAGAGGCCTGCTGGACATTGCAAAGGAGACTTGGGAACAGGAGCCCACCCCCCACAAAAGTGTTATAGACCACATCGCCAGTATGCAGGACAGGGTGGAAGCCATTATGCCCATTGTTAAGGAGCACATGGAGGCTGCTCAGAAGGCTCAAAGCCGGGTTTATAACAGGTCAGCCACAGTAAGGACCTTTAAACCTGGTGACTGTGTTTTGGTTCTGGTTCCCACAGTGGAGAGCAAGTTTCTAGCCAAGTGGCAGGGGCCGTATGAGGTATTGGAGAAGGTGGGTGAAGTAAACTACAGGGTACATCAGCCTGGTAGGAGGAAGCCTAAGCAGGTGTACCATGTCAATTTACTCAAAGCATGGAAGGACAGGGAGAGTCTGCTTACAGAGAAGTCTCCGGTTAAACTCCCTTCTGTGCTACCCCCTCAGGCTACCGTTAAGCCTGCGGAGGTGGGGGCAGAAGTGACGATTGCAGATACCCTCACGAAAGGACAACGCCAAGAGACTCTAGAATTTGTAGCTAGGAATACAGACGTGTTTTCAGAGTTACCAGGGTACACGTCCGTAATCAAGCATGACATTGTCACGGAGCCTGGGGTGAAGGTTCGGCTAAGACCATATCGAGCCCCTGAGGCTCGTCGTCAGGCCATTGTAGAGGAGGTTAAGAAAATGCTGCAGTTGGGAGTCATAGAGGAGTCCAAAAGTGAATGGGCCAGTCCCATTGTTCTGATTCCCAAGCCAGATGGTACCCTACGTTTCTGCAATGATTTCAGAAAATTAAATGAAGTTTCTAAATTTGACGCCTATCCCATGCCACGTATAGATGAGCTTATTGAGAGACTGGGAGGTGCTCGATATTTCACTACGCTCGACCTCACCAAGGGATACTGGCAAGTACCCCTGACAGAAAGCGCTAAAGAGAAGACAGCCTTCATCACCCCTGAGGGCCTATTCCACTATGTCGTGTTACCGTTCGGACTTCACGGGGCCCCCGCGACGTTCCAACGCTTAATGGACGTAGTGCTAAAGCCTCACAGGAGATACGCCTCAGCATATTTGGATGATATTATCATCTTCAGCGATGACTGGGAGAGTCACTTGGCCAAAGTACAGGCTGTAGTGAACTCTTTAAGGGCAGCCGGCCTAACTGCAAACCCCAAGAAGTGTGCGGTCGGGATGGAGGAGACACGCTACTTGGGGTATGTGATTGGACGAGGCATAATTAAACCCCAGGTCAACAAGGTTGACGCTATCCAGGAATGGCCTCAACCTGTCAGCACCAAACAAGTCAGGGCATTCCTGGGCATTATTGGGTATTACAGGCGGTTTATACCCAACTTTGCCACGCTGTCAGCTCCCCTGACTGACCTTTTGAAAGGAAAAGGGTCCGTCATGGTGCGGTGGAATGCACAAGCAGAAAGCGCTTTTCAGGCCTTGAAGTTGGCATTATGTGGATTCCCCATCCTCATTACGCCAAACTTCAAGAAAAAATTTATTGTGCAGACCGATGCGTCAGATGTAGGGTTAGGAGCTGTCCTGTCTCAGGAGGTGAATGGAGAGGAGCACCCAGTTACCTACCTGAGCAGAAAACTCACACCAGCTGAGAAAAACTACAGCATTGTAGAAAAAGAGTGTCTGGCGATAAAGTGGGCCTTAGAAGCACTAAGATACTACTTGCTGGGAAGACGGTTCCGTCTGATAACTGACCACTCGCCCCTCACCTGGATGAGTAGGTCCAAGGAGAGAAATGCCAGAGTCACAAGGTGGTTTTTGTCGTTGCAAAATTTCAGTTTCTCAGTGGAGCACCGAGCTGGGAGACTGCAAGGTAACGCGGATGCCTTATCCCGGACCCATTGTTTGGTGTCAGAAGTTCGCCCCAGTGGGTCTGAACTGAGGGGGAGGGAGTGTGAGAAGGGTATGGTTTGGGAGAACAGATATCTGCCCTTGAAATGGTTAAACTGTGAATGGTAAGCCTTGGGTGTGTCTCTGGTAACCAAAGGGTTAACACAGACACAGTATAAGCAGGATTGATAGTCTGTGTTGTCGATGGTGGCCATAGCTAACATAGACAGATTGTAAAATACGTACTGGGACCTGCTTGTTCTGGAGTGAGTGAGGTTGGTAGTGGGACGCTCACTCCACCCGGGGGGGGTTCGGTCCGGGGCTTCCACAGCCCGCAGCTGTGGATCCTCGGGTCCTAATTTAAAGCTCACTGCAGAGCTGAGGAGTGTGGCCATACCCGGAGAGCTGTCTGCTGTACTAGAGGAGGTATTGAATGGGCCACACAACGCTTGTGATTGGTAACTGTGGGCCGGATAGCCAGTCCCACGTATAGCTAGGGATTGTTACATATTAGTGAGTTGCTTAGCCGAGCAGGATTTATTTTTGTTTAAGCCTGATGTTAAGGCCCTGTGGTTGCTGGAAGCTACAAGTGTGAAATAAAAACACTTGAATTGAACTGTATCCTGTCTGTGACCCTGCTTACTGCACAGCTACCAAGTATCTACCAGAGCGGTTCCCCACAATGTGTTACCAATTAATTAGCATGACCCCCGTTTTTTTTCAATGATTGTAAATTATAGCCAGGAGCCAGGTTAGGGAGAGACTTATGTTAGGTTATAGAGGGATTAAAGTGGACCAAAACCCAAGTTTTTGACTATCCTGGGTTTTGGTCCTTGACCCCAGGGTACCCCGATCTGAGGTGCTCTGTTGTGTGAACCCCCGGGTCGTCTGAACAAACTCACCTCTTCCCGATCCTACGTATGCACGGCCTCTTGTCCAATCAGAGTGCTTGGATCCGCTCGAGCCTCTTCGTCAAGGAGCTTGTCTAATGCAATCTGACAGGGAGCGTGCCTGCATCGGCCATTCACAAATGCCTGGCACGAGCACGCGCCCTGCCATAGGGATTGCACTTTAAAGAGATGTAAATGGCCTTTTTTCAAAGATACAAGGCAGAGAATGTTTTTCTAAAACAGAAAGTATTCACATGCTGCATACAAACCAAGCAGGATTTCTCCCAAAATCCATTCTAGTAGGTGGAGAAGCCATGAAAATTATCTTGTTACTATGGGGTCGATTCAGAGCCAGATGAGAAATCTCACTCCTTTTTAGGAAAGAAAACTTTCATTGTCTACCTTGTGTACATTTTCACATGACTGAATCAACCCCAAGGTAAAGAATGAAAGCGAATGGCAATTTTCTATCCTAAAAATGAGTGAGAATTCTCATCTGGCTTTGAATCGACCTTAAATAAGGCCCTAAACGTGACAGGGACCTGGCACGAACATTAAATGGCGCCCATTCAAGACTCTTACAGTAAACTTTTTTCTGTCATTTAACTCAGTTGGATGCAGTTAGAAAGCTAAAGACTGAAACAGCAGAGATGACTGGTGCTTCCCTTCTCTAAATGATGCCAAGTAAGCACAAATAAGATAAATAAGGTGGAGGATCAACACCTGGTGTGATTGCACCCCCTATAGTTATGTCCCTGCTCATTAAAAACACTATAGCCTCGATTCAAAGACACATTCTTCCGGACTTCCGTAGCTGTCTGTGAAAGTTTTGGTGGGTGTTAGTCTTTTTTTTGCTTTTTTTCGTCCATTTTCTACTCGCTCGAACGTTCGGGAAAATGTGTATATGCTCTTTCGATGAACGGAAGCAAATCGGAACATTTCCAAACAAAATCGGAAATTTTCCATTCGTTCAGATAACTTCCGTTGTTGGGATGGTTTCTGTCGGATTCAGAGAGCTGATTTCCGACGGACCACCACCCTATAAATCTGTTTCATTTCCGATCCACTTACGGGACCTTTGAGGGCTCGGATTGCTATTGTTGAACATGTTTTGCAGCTATGTGGAGGAGTCTGCGCGCCTTTAGCACCAAGGCATTGCATGTATCAGCATGGCCGAGGCCATAAATTGTCTAGCAATGCATACCTGAATCAATACATTTCATGTATGCCTTATAGATGCATTTTAATGCTGACCTAAATTAGTCCTTAGCATGTAAACATTTATTTTCCCACACATCCATATAATTGCTATATTTTTTTAGACTTATGTCCTTTGTGAATTATATTTGGATTGTTGAACTTGAATCTTAATTTGTTGTAGGAGTTATTGTTTTAGTTGATTACCTTTGCTTTGTGTAATTATTTTATATTTGGTTGCAGGAACCGCAAGATGTGCCACTCGCCCTTGCTCCTGATGCCCGTTCTTTGCCTGCAGAATGTGGGCCAGGGGTTCTCTAATTGGGCACTATGCAAAACCCAGGCCGTGGTGGCAAGGGCCCTCTGGCTTTTGAAGTCCAGATTTAGGTGTTTGGACCATATGGGGGGGGGGGGCACTGCAGTATGACCCCAACAAGGTTATACCAAAATTTTAATTTACATTTTTTAACAGGGACCACACGTGCCAGAGTGGCACAACTGAGTGTCAGGGTCCTTCAGTTGGTGGGCGAGATGCGGGAGCTGCGCAACCCGTTGGGGACCACAGATGAAGAATAATGTTCTGTGGCCTGCCATTGCTATGTATTTTGTTTTTTATAGTTGTAAAAATTTTACATTTTCAAAATGTTTTAAAATATAATATATTAATATAATATTTTTTGATGGTATAAAAAAAAATGTTACATTGTAATTTCATTTACAAAATACATTAACACAAAACTAATGGGCCCAGAAATATTTAAAGATGAATATTCACATGACCGAGAAGTGATTTGGGTAAGCTTTAGGGGGCTAAAATGGAAGAAGAACCTAACCGAGAAGTGGTTGGGGTGAGCTTTAAGGGTCCAAAAGGGAAGATGCAGGATAGTGCTAAGTGGTTTGGGTGAGCTTTAAGGGCCCAAAAGGGAAGATGGAGGAGAGTGCTAAGTGATTTAGCTAAACATTGTAGTTAGGGATGAGCGAATCGATCCGGACGAACCCGGATTCGATCCGAATTTCAGGAAAAATTCGATTCGGATCGAATCCGAATTTCCCCGGGATTCGATCACTCGAAGTTTTCCTTTAACATCCATTCATTTACATTTACAGGCATTCTAAGATGGCGGACGGGACATGTCTGGACATGTATCCCGCGCCAGTGCAAGCTGGGGCAGTCACATGCAGCCTATCAGCAGCCAGCAAGCCCGGTGACGTCACACAGCGGTATTTAACGGCGGCCATCTTGCTTTTCCTCATTTCTCTATTGCATTCGTGAGAGACAGAACGCTGTGTAGCTGAGGGACAGACAGTTAGACAGGCAGGGACAGACAGGGACAGGCTGGAGACAGGCAGGAGACAGACAGGAGACAGACAGAAAGCCAGGGAACGGTAGGAAAAAACGGAGGCTGTGACAGGGAGATTTTTTTTTTTTTCATCCAGCCTGAGTGTTACTTGCTGGCTGACAGGCTTTGTTAGCGTTTTCAGGCTGCTTATAGTAACTAACTGTGCATATATACTGAACTGATCTTAAGTCTGCTGTGAGGCATCCCATTCTGTGACTACAGCAGCCTCTGTTTAAGACCATATAAGCATTTGCTCTTATCATATTTGAAATTAGGCCCGATAAAGACACTTTTGCTGGGCATAGCACTACTGGACCCTGCCAGGTGCACTCCTATTTGGGGCATCCCATTCTGTGACTACAGCAGCCTCTGTTTAAGACCATATAAGCATTTGCTCTTATCATATTTGAAATTAGGCCTGATAAAGACACTTTTGCTGGGCATAGCACTACTGGACCCTGCCAGGTGCACTCCTATTTGGGGCATCCCATTCTGTGACTAAAGCAGCCTCTGTTTAAGACCATATAAGCATTTGCTCTTATCATATTTGAAATTAGGCCTGATAAAAACACTTTTGCTGGGCAAAGCACTACTGGACCCTGCCAGGTGCACTCCTATTTGGGGCATCCCATTCTGTGACTACAGCAGCCTCTGTTTAAGACCATATAAGCATTTGCTCTTATCATATTTGAAATTAGGCCTGATAAAGACACTTTTGCTGGGCAAAGCACTACTGGACCCTGCCAGGTGCACTCCTATTTGGGGCATCCCATTTTGTGACTAAAGCAGCCTCTGTTTAAGACCATATAAGCATTTGCTCTTATCATATTTGAAATTAGGCCTGATAAAGACACTTTTGCTGGGCATAGCACTACTGGACCCTGCCAGGTGCACTCCTATTTGGGGCATCCCATTCTGTGACTAAAGCAGCCTCTGTTTAAGACCATATAAGCATTTGCTCTTATCATATTTGAAATTAGGCCTGATAAAGACACTTTTTGCTGGGCAAAGCACTACTGGACCCTGCCAGGTGCACTCCTATTTGGGGCATCCCATTCTGTGACTACAGCAGCCTCTGTTTAAGACCATATAAGCATTTGCTCTTATCATATTTGAAATTAGGCCTGATAAAGACACTTTTGCTGGGCAAAGCACTACTGGACCCTGCCAGGTGCACTCCTATTTGGGGCATCCCATTCTGTGACTACAGCAGCCTCTGTTTAAGACCATATAAGCATTTGCTCTTATCATATTTGAAATTAGGCCTGATAAAGACACTTTTGCTGGGCATAGCACTACTGGACCCTGCCAGGTGCACTCCTATTTGGGGCATCCCATTCTGTGACTAAAGCAGCCTCTGTTTAAGACCATATAAGCATTTGCTCTTATCATATTTGAAATTAGGCCTGATAAAGACACTTTTGCTGGGCAAAGCACTACTGGACCCTGCCAGGTGCACTCCTATTTGGGGCATCCCATTCTGTGACTACAGCAGCCTCTGTTTAAGACCATATAAGCATTTGCTCTTATCATATTTGAAATTAGGCCTGATAAAGACACTTTTGCTGGGCAAAGCACTACTGGACCCTGCCAGGTGCACTCCTATTTGGGGCATCCCATTTTGTGACTAAAGCAGCCTCTGTTTAAGACCATATAAGCATTTGCTCTTATCATATTTGAAATTAGGCCTGATAAAGACACTTTTGCTGGGCAAAGCACTACTGGACCCTGCCAGGTGCACTCCTATTTGGGGCATCCCATTCTGTGACTACAGCAGCCTCTGTTTAAGACCATATAAGCATTTGCTCTTATCATATTTGAAATTAGGCCTGATAAAGACACTTTTGCTGGGCATAGCACTACTGGACCCTGCCAGGTGCACTCCTATTTGGGGCATCCCATTCTGTGACTACAGCAGCCTCTGTTTAAGACCATATAAGCATTTGCTCTTATCATATTTGAAATTAGGCCTGATAAAGACACTTTTGCTGGGCATAGCACTACTGGACCCTGCCAGGTGCACTCCTATTTGGGGCATCCCATTCTGTGACTAAAGCAGCCTCTGTTTAAGACCATATAAGCATTTGCTCTTATCATATTTGAAATTAGGCCTGATAAAGACACTTTTGCTGGGCATAGCACTACTGGACCCTGCCAGGTCCACTTCTGTTGGGGCATCCCATTCTGTGACTAAAGCAGCCTCTGTTTAAGACCATATAACCATTTGCTCTTATCATATTTGAAATTAGGCCTGATAAAGACACTTTTGCTGGGCATAGCACTACTGGACCCTGCCAGGTCCACTTCTGTTGGGGCATCCCATTCTGTGACTAAAGCAGCCTCTGTTTAAGACCATATAACCATTTGCTCTTATCATATTTGAAATTAGGCCTGATAAAGACACTTTTGCTGGGCAAAGCACTACTGGACCCTGCCAGGTCCATTCCTGTTGGGGCATCCCATTCTGTGACTAAAGCAGCCTCTGTTTAAGACCGTATAAGCATTTGCTCTTATCATATTTGAAATTAGCCTGATAAAGACACTTTTGCTGGGCATAGTACTACTGGATCTTTTTTGGGGGGCATCCCATTCTGTGACTAAAGCAGCCTCTGTTTAAGACCGTATAAGCATTTGCTCTTATCATATTTGAAATTAGCCTGATAAAGACACTTTTGCTGGGCATAGCACTACTTGTCCCTGCCAGGGCATCCCATTCTGTGACTAAAGCAGCCTCTGTTTAAGACCATATAAGCATTTGCTCTTATCATATTTGAAATTAGCCTTATAAAGACACTTTTGCTGGGCATAGTACTACTGGATCTTTTTTGGGGGCATCCCATTCTGTGACTAAAGCAGCCTCTGTTTAAGACCATATAAGCATTTGCTCTTATTATATTTATATTATAAGACACTTTTGCTGGGCATAGGCTTACTGCTGCCTGCCAGGTGCACTTCTGTTGAGGCATCCCATTCTGTAACATAGCATACCCCTCTTTATTTACACTAAGCAGCTCTCTTATTTACACTAAGCAGGCCTGTTGGAGGCTGAGTGTTACTGCTCACTTTTGGTGTGCATTATATTCTGTTTCATATAGACCCACCGCTGCCCGGGGGATCTTAAAATATCACCTACTCCCACGCCAGTTAGACTATGTCGGGCAGACAAGTGCCTGGAAGTGAAAAGAGGAGTGGCAGAGGCCAAGATTCCGCAGGCAGAGCTCGCATCAGACTGGGGGCCAGTAGCAGCAGGAGTCACGCTAAGAGACCTAATCTGCCAGTATCTGCTAGCGGTCGGGTCTCCACCAGTAACGCATCTGCCGTGGTAGATTGGTTGACGCGCTCATCAACAACATCATCACAACTTACGTCTGAGACCCCCAGTCTAGGGTCGGTAGGTTCCTCTGACACAACCCTGAGTTGGCATGCCCCGAGAGCAGTCCCTGTCCTCCCATTGCCTCTGTCCTACGCCGTTCCCTCCCCCAGCGACGTATCCTATGCTTTGGGTTCAGCTCCACTCTTTAGTGAGGAGGACCATCAGATAGAGGACAGTCAGCAGCTACTGCCCAGCCAAGAAATGGAGGTGGCTTCTCTAGCTAGGCAGACAGATAGTGATGTGGACAGTGTCGTGGGTGCTGCGAGCGTTCCAGCTCCTGCGCCAGACACTGTTGACGAATCCACGAACATCAGTGACGTACAGCCACAACTCGGTGATGATGATGATGACGATGAAGCCGATCGCACTTGGGAGCCGGGTGATGAAGGGGCTTCATCGTCATCATCAGGAGAAGAGGGGCGCAGGTTGCCCCGGAGTCAGCAGCTGAGGCAGCAAGGTGGTAGCAGTCAGCATGGGGGCACAATTCCAAAGGCTGGAGCCGGCCGGGGCCGGGGCCGGGGTAGAGCACCTGCTGTGCGGCAGTCTACCTTATCGGGAGGTAGTGGAGCAGGGGTTCCTGGAGTTGGCAACAGCAGCAGTGAATCAGTGAGGCCAGGGGGTGGGAAAAGTAGCTACTCGGCAGTGTGGCAGTTTTTCCTGAGGCATCCGCAGGAGGGTAACATGGCCACATGCAAGATATGTAGGCAAAAGGTGAAGCGTGGCCAGGGTCCAAATGTTGGCACCACGGCCCTGCGTCAACATATGATGCGTCACCATAAAACGACCTGGGAGAACCGAGGCTCCCAAGGGGTGGTCCAGTCTGCTTCCTCACCAAGTGAGCTCCCAATTTCTGCCAGCCAAGGCTCCAGCACCTCAGCCGAAGGCAGCTGTGCGTCATACCCATCCTCTGTCGCTCCTGCTCCTCCTCCTCCTCCTCCAAGTCATGCATCCCGCCAGCAATCCATCAGCGAAGCCATGTCCAAGAGACAGCAGTATGCGCCCACTCATCCTACGGCGCAGAAGCTGAATGTGCTCCTGTCCAAGTTGCTGGTGCTGCAGTCGCTCCCTTTTCAGGTGGTGGAATCTGCACCTTTCAGAGAACTGATGGCTTGTGCCGAGCCGAGGTGGAGAGTCCCAAGCCGTCATTTCTTTGCCAAGAAGGCAGTACCAGCGCTGCACACTTTTGTTGAACAGAAGGTGGGCCAGTCCTTGAGCCTGTCGGTGTGTAGCAAAATACATGGCAGCGCCGACATCTGGAGCTGTAACTACGGTCAGGGGCAGTACATGTCGTTTACGGCCCACTGGGTGAATGTGGTCCCTTTGCAGCAGCAACTTGGACAGGTCACGCCGCTTCGGCCTCCGCGCTCTCTGCCCATTGGGCCTGTGACACCGTGCGACTCGGCCTCCTCATCCTCCGCCATCTTCTCACCCTCCACTGTAGGCTCAAGTCTCAGTGCCCCTCCAGTCTACCATGTGTGCAGGGCACGGAGGTGTCACGCAGTGCTTCACATGGTTTGTCTTGGCGAACGGAGTCACACAGGGGAGGAACTGCTTAAATGTATTCATCAGGAAATCCAAACATGGCTTACTCCGAGAAAACTTAAAATGGGAATCATGGTTACCGACAATGGGAAGAACATTTTGTCTGCGCTGCGCCAAGGAAGCCTGACCCATGCCCCCTGCATGGCTCAAGTCTTCAATCTGGTTGTCAAGCGGTTTCTGAAGTGTTCCCCCCATCTGCAGGACATCCTAACAACTTCACGGAAACTTTGCATGCACTTCAGCCACTCCTACACCGCCAAACACACCCTTCTTGAGCTACAGCGTCAGAATGGTATCCCCCAACATAGTCTGATTTGCGATGTTTCCACCCGTTGGAATTCCACCCTTCACATGTTGGACCGATTATATGAACAGAGAAAAGCCATCACGGATTTCCTGATGATCCAAGCAGATAGGGGGACTCCCCTGTGTAACTTCAATGTCAACCAGTGGCAGCTCATACGTGACACCTGCCGTTTGCTCAGGCCCTTTGAGGAAGCCACTTTATTTGTCAGTCGGCAGGATTACGGGATGAACGACGTGATTCCACTGCTTCATGTACTACAGCACATGTTGGAAACCATGGCTGGTCAGGGCACTGGAGACATGGCGTTTACATCTTACGGCCACATGAACCCCGTTGGAGCTGAACTGGAGGAGGAGGAGGAGGAAGAGGAGGAGGAGGAGTTGCCCAGCGAAACACAGTTTAGGCTTGGCGAAATGGCTGGTTTATCTAGTCAGCGGACAGGAGAGGAGGAGCAGGAGCAGCCAGAGGAGCTAGAGGTTTTTGAGGAAGGAGAGACAGAGGACCCGGGCACACCGTGGCAGTATGCAGTGGAGATGGAGACAGGTAGTCCATCCGAGTCACTTGCGCAAATGGCACGAAGCATGCTCACATGCTTGCGTAGTGACCCCAGAATTGTTTCCATCTGTCGGCGGGATGACTTCTGGCTGTCCACCTTATTGGACCCTCGCTTCCGGCACAAAATGGGGGCATTTTTTAAACCCACCGAGAGGGAGGACAAACTCAACTACTACAAAGACATTCTACGTAGGCAGTTGGCCGATGCCTATCTGCGCCATGGTCCATACTCTCGCAGGTCTGACTCGAGGGGACCTCTGCGCTCACCTTCCACTGCCATGGCCGCTGGGGGGGTTGGCAGCAGCAGCAGCAGAAGCTCCATCAGCAGCAGCAGCCTCAGTCTTCAGTCGCTAATGAGTAGCTTTCTACACCCGCATAGTGAGGCTACTCATGAGCAGCAGGAAGACCTGGAGCAGGACCTGAACCAGCAGGTCATGTCATACTTTGACATGACCATGCCAACACACCTTGAGGATCCGCTGGACTTCTGGGCAGCCAAACTTGATTTGTGGCCGCAACTAGCAGAGTTTGCCCTGGAAAAGCTGTCCTGCCCGGCAAGTAGCGTGCCATCTGAGCGGGTGTTTAGTGCGGCGGGGGCCATAGTTACGGCGAGGAGAACTCGTCTGTCAACTAAAAATGTGGAGAGACTCACCTTTGTCAAAATGAATCAGGGATGGATCAGCCAGGATTTCCACCCACCAATGCCTGATGCATGCGACTAGATTCAGCATGGTGCCACGTTTTACACTTTCCAAATGGTGCAAAACATATTTATGTCTTTAGGCCATTTTTTGGGCTCCTGCTGCTGCTACTGTCAACTCCTGCCAACTCCAGGGTGTGATTCATCCAATTTTTGGGCTCCTGAGGCCAACTCCAGTGTATATTTGGGCTCCTGCTGCTGCTGCTGCCAACTTCTGCCAACTCCAGGGTGTGATTCATCCAATTTTTGGGCTCCTGAAGCCAACTCCAGTGTATATTTGGGCTCCTGCTGCTGCTACTGTCAACTCCTGCCAACTCCAGGGTGTGATTCATCCAATTTTTGGGCTCCTGAAGCCAACTCCAGTGTATATTTGGGCTCCTGCTGCTGCTGCTGCCAACTTCTGCCAACTCCAGGGTGTGATTCATCCAATTTTTGGGCTCCTGAAGCCAACTCCAGTGTATATTTGGGCTCCTGCTGCTGCTACTGTCAACTCCTGCCAACTCCAGGGTGTGATTCATCCAATTTTTGGGCTCCTGAAGCCAACTCCAGTGTATATTTGGGCTCCTGCTGCTGCTGCTGCCAACTTCTGCCAACTCCAGGGTGTGATTCATCCAATTTTTGGGCTCCTGAAGCCAACTCCAGTGTATATTTGGGCTCCTGCTGCTGCTACTGTCAACTCCTGCCAACTCCAGGGTGTGATTCATCCAATTTTTGGGCTCCTGAAGCCAACTCCAGTATATATTTGGGCTCCTGCTGCTGCTGCTGCCAACTTCTGCCAACTCCAGGGTGTGATTCATCCAATTTTTGGGCTCCTGAAGCCAACTCCAGTATATATTTGGGCTCCTGCTGCTGCTGCTGCCAACTCCTGCCAACTCCAGGGTGTGATTCATCCAATTTTTGGGCTCCTGCTGCTGCTGCTGCCAACTTCTGCCAACTCCAGGGTGTGATTCATCCAATTTTTGGGCTCCTGAAGCCAACTCCAGTGTATATTTGGGCTCCTGCTGCTGCTACTGTCAACTCCTGCCAACTCCAGGGTGTGATTCATCCAATTTTTGGGCTCCTGAGGCCAACTCCAGTGTATATTTGGGCTCCTGCTGCTGCTGCTGCCAGCTTCTGCCAACTCCAGGGTGTGATTCATCCAATTTTTGGGCTCCTGAAGCCAACTCCAGTGTATATTTGGGCTCCTGCTGCTGCTACTGTCAACTCCTGCCAACTCCAGGGTGTGATTCATCCAATTTTTGGGCTCCTGAAGCCAACTCCAGTGTATATTTGGGCTCCTGCTGCTGCTACTGTCAACTCCTGCCAACTCCAGGGTGTGATTCATCCAATTTTTGGGCTCCTGAAGCCAACTCCAGTGTATATTTGGGCTCCTGCTGCTGCTGCTGCCAACTTCTGCCAACTCCAGGGTGTGATTCATCCAATTTTTGGGCTCCTGAAGCCAACTCCAGTGTATATTTGGGCTCCTGCTGCTGCTACTGTCAACTCCTGCCAACTCCAGGGTGTGATTCATCCAATTTTTGGGCTCCTGAGGCCAACTCCAGTGTATATTTGGGCTCCTGCTGCTGCTGCTGCCAACTTCTGCCAACTCCAGGGTGTGATTCATCCAATTTTTGGGCTCCTGAAGCCAACTCCAGTGTATATTTGGGCTCCTGCTGCTGCTGCTGCCAACTTCTGCCAACTCCAGGGTGTGATTCATCCAATTTTTGGGCTCCTGAAGCCAACTCCAGTATATATTTGGGCTCCTGCTGCTGCTGCTGCCAACTCCTGCCAACTCCAGGGTGTGATTCATCCAATTTTTGGGCTCCTGCTGCTGCTGCTGCCAACTTCTGCCAACTCCAGGGTGTGATTCATCCAATTTTTGGGCTCCTGAAGCCAACTCCAGTGTATATTTGGGCTCCTGCTGCTGCTACTGTCAACTCCTGCCAACTCCAGGGTGTGATTCATCCAATTTTTGGGCTCCTGAGGCCAACTCCAGTGTATATTTGGGCTCCTGCTGCTGCTGCTGCCAACTTCTGCCAACTCCAGGGTGTGATTCATCCAATTTTTGGGCTCCTGAAGCCAACTCCAGTGTATATTTGGGCTCCTGCTGCTGCTACTGTCAACTCCTGCCAACTCCAGGGTGTGATTCATCCAATTTTTGGGCTCCTGAAGCCAACTCCAGTGTATATTTGGGCTCCTGCTGCTGCTACTGTCAACTCCTGCCAACTCCAGGGTGTGATTCATCCAATTTTTGGGCTCCTGAAGCCAACTCCAGTGTATATTTGGGCTCCTGCTGCTGCTGCTGCCAACTTCTGCCAACTCCAGGGTGTGATTCATCCAATTTTTGGGCTCCTGAAGCCAACTCCAGTGTATATTTGGGCTCCTGCTGCTGCTACTGTCAACTCCTGCCAACTCCAGGGTGTGATTCATCCAATTTTTGGGCTCCTGAGGCCAACTCCAGTGTATATTTGGGCTCCTGCTGCTGCTGCTGCCAACTTCTGCCAACTCCAGGGTGTGATTCATCCAATTTTTGGGCTCCTGAAGCCAACTCCAGTGTATATTTGGGCTCCTGCCGCTGCTACTGTCAACTCCTGCCAACTCCAGGGTGTGATTCATCCAATTTTTGGGCTCCTGAAGCCAACTCCAGTGTATATTTGGGCTCCTGCTGCTGCTGCTGCCAACTTCTGCCAACTCCAGGGTGTGATTCATCCAATTTTTGGGCTCCTGAAGCCAACTCCAGTGTATATTTGGGCTCCTGCTGCTGCTACTGTCAACTCCTGCCAACTCCAGGGTGTGATTCATCCAATTTTTGGGCTCCTGAAGCCAACTCCAGTATATATTTGGGCTCCTGCTGCTGCTGCTGCTGCCAACTTCTGCCAACTCCAGGGTGTGATTCATCCAATTTTTGGGCTCCTGCTTCTGCCAACTTCTGCCAACTCCAGGGTGTGATTCATCTAATTTTTGGGCTCCTGAAGCCAACTCCAGTGTATATTTGGGCTCCTGCTGCTGCTGCTGCCAACTTCTGCCAACTCCAGGGTGTGATTCATCCAATTTTTGGGCTCCTGAAGCCAACTCCAGTGTATATTTGGGCTCCTGCTGCTGCTGCTGCCAACTTCTGCCAACTCCAGGGTGTGATTCATCCAATTTTTGGGCTCCTGAGGCCAACTCCAGTGTATATTTGGGCTCCTTCTGCCCCTCATAGTGATGCCACTTCAACTCTCTGCAATTGTGCCGCTCTGCGATTCTATTAGCGATGCCTCTGATCTGCATGTGATATTTCTTCAAAGTATTATTTAACTAACCCAGCACGCATCCTGTGCGTGTTACAGCAAGGCTGAATGGTTTACAACCCTATTGAGGCTCTAGGAGGCTCAGAAATAGCCGTTTTTAATAGCGATTCGTCGCGAATTTATTCGGGTCGAAACGATTTTTGTCGGAAAATTCGGCGAATCAGTCGAATCGAATTTTTCAAAAGTTCGCTCATCTCTAATTGTAGTAGAAGTGAGGCTGGCAAATATGTAGGGGAGCACTTTAATGAGTTAAGTTTGTAGTGCGCAGGCGCAAGATGGTAAGGATTTCCGTCTGGACGAATATTTATTGAAAAAGGGAAATAGAATCGAACAAGAAACATAAAGGATTCGTTGGAGGATACGATGGGAAAAGGGCAAAAACGAAAGCCTACGTTGTAACATGTGAAAATGAAACGGAAAAGTCTGGATGGAAAATTACATCCTCGTAATTCGTAATCTGCCGTACGAACGGACGGAAACTTTACAGAAGGTTTTCAATGCATGCATAGAATCGCTTTAACGCTCATACGAGAACGGAAACATTTCACAAAAAAAACAGATCGGCACGAAAACTGAAGTTTTTTTGTGTCTCTCTGAATCGAGGCTAATGTCCCAAGCCTGGTTGCAGGGGATTTATATTTTTATATTTTTTAACAGAACTATTTGGGGGTCATGCTATTTATTTTGTGAAGTAGATATAACTTTGGGTGTACATTGGTGTGTTAACTGAAACTTACATCTGACTGAGATATTCTTACTTTAAAGTGGATCAAACAAATCTCAGGCATCCCTAGAGTCTTTAAGACTCCAGGGCCACCTGCCTCTCTCTACCCTGGACATCCTGATTTCGGATGCCCTTCTGTGTGAAATCCCCCGAGTCCCTAGTAAAACCTACCTGAATTCTGATCCAATGGCACATGTGCAGGCAGTGGCCACACTATGCTATTCCTTCGGCCAGATGCATGCTCACACGCAGCATTTGTTAATGGGCAGCACAGGCACACTCCTCTGCTAGAGGATAGTGGGGATGTCACTCTTGGCTTCATTTGGCTGCACTCGGCTCCATTCGGCCCTTAGCCAAATCTTAGCCAAAAGGGCAGAATGAAGCTTAGAAAGCTGATTGACATGAGCCATAAGAAAGGTGAGTTTTTCTGAATAATCTGGGGGAGATCCCAAACTGGGTGGCTCAGGGCGAGGACCAAAATTTGGGATAGTCAAATCCTGGGTTTTTCGTCCACTTTAACACACAAAAATTGCAATAAAAATGGGGTACAGTGAGGTACATCATTTTTTTTCAGTAAGGTAGGGATATGTGTATTTCTTTAAATGTTAGTTTTTAGTTTTTGGTTATTATTTTTAATTACTTGTGCAGGGCAATCACCCAGGTGCCCCCCCCCCCCCCCCCCATTCGGCCTCTAACCACCATAAAGAGAACTGTATTATTTTTTTTCTATTTATTTATGTATCTATGTATTTCTTTTGTTTTTTTATTTCTCTTTTATTTTTTGGGATACTTTCCATAGCCCATTTTGTGCAGGGCCCAGCCCACAGATACATAAATAAAATCATCAATTAATATCAATTAAATATCCATAAATGAGTAAATTAATAAATAATGAATAACATAAATAAATGCATAACACTCACGTGCTATTACAGAGTGCTGACACCCAACCTACCCCGCCCCAACTCCAGCAGTTTTCCTGAACTAAATGAGCTGAAAAGGCAAAAGTGTGCTTAAACACCTATCTAGCCCTGACTTCAGACACTTTCCCTATATAAATGTCTTTACAAGGACAGTTTTAGTAAAGAAAAAAACCCCTAACTGTTCCTCAGCAGCAGCACTTCTCCCTGTCTAATGCAGAGCGAGCAGCAGCATGAGCGGCGTGACATGGACCCCGCCTTTTATGAGGTCACATATCCCACCAGGCCAATAGAGGGGAGGGAAGAAACAGCAGCCAATCAGACTTCTGGGTTCAGACCGAACGCGTGCACTGATTTCAATTTGAAATCCGTGCTTGAGTTCAGGGAATTCTCAAAGTTGCTAATAATAACAGTTTTTTCCTGCATAGTACACAGGGCGCTGTGGACTATGTTCCTAACTGTTCCTCAGCAGCAGCACTTCTCCCTGTCTAATGCAGAGCGAGCATCAGCATGAGCGGCGTGACATGGACCCCGCCTTTTATGAGGTCACATATCCCACCAGGCCAATAGAGGGGAGGGAAGAAACAGCAGCCAATCAGACTTCTGGGTTCAGACCGAACGTGTGCACTGATTTCAATTTGAAATCCATGCTTGAGTTCAGGGAATTCTCAAAGTTGCTAATAATAACAATTTTCTCCTGCATAGTCCACAGGGCGCTGTGGTTTCCAAACTTTCTCACTGCCTCTCCAGAAGCTCCCAAAATCTTTTAACTAACCCTCTAAGTATCTTGGTGGTAAGAACAAATAAAAGTGTGTATAGATGCCCAACTGAAACTCTTCCTGGTGCTTAATTTTATTTATTGATTTTTAATATTATTGCGTATATATACAGTGCCATCGTTATCCATAGTGCTTTACATACATAATTACATTTTCTGCCTTTATAATTACAGATGTGCTACAAAGTCTAATATTTCCACTACAATGTTACTAAATGGAAATGCAACAGAAAGCAGGTTTAAGATCAGCTCATTTCAGTTCCAAGGTTACCCCAATGTATACCTCTTCTGTAATGTACGACTGTGCAAAAAGGATATAGCTGGCTCATGTATTAAGGTCAGTGGTCCTTGCTTCATTTCACCCTCAGTGTCTTGAACTGTACCTATATTTAAATGTACCTATATTTGGATGGGTTCTAAACAATCATAGAAAATATCACTATACAGTAACTTTCACTTCATAGCATGGGATAAAATTACTATGCATAAAAATAATGTCAACATTCCTTATTATTTATACTGTTTTACATGCCACATATTTATAGATAAAATGGTGCCATGCAGTATTTCTTGCCTGTGTAGATATTCTGACTCAGATGGTTGTATAGCGCTCTATCCCTTGTAAGACCTCTATGCCTGGCCTATGTAAGTTAGATAAAACGCTCGGGGCGATCCTTATCAGATAGCTGAACTCACCAATACTGTGTTCATCCACAAAGCCGATTCATTCAGTCCATCACAACAGTGGAATACAGCAAAATGAATGGATTTCAGTATCATGCGGTCAAAAGATGATGCTTTGATCAAAGTAGCATACAGAGTAAACATGTGTGTCTCATAAGGCAGAAAGACAATGAATAATGAAACAGGAAATGCTCACTGGAGATCATGGGAGTGGGAAATGAGTCAAAACTCTGACCTCTGACATACAAGTGCAATACCCAAAACGTCCAAAGGTGGCAGCATAATTGACTATAGAAATGTCCATAGAAGCAGCAATACAGGAATGAACTATGTAGATACCATACATAATAATGAAATATTAACTGTGTAACAGCACAGTAGACAATATTATGCTAGTATACAGGATACCAGGGAAATCTGTGGTGGGCCCCTACTTCACTGGCATGTATGGGTCTCACATCATGCTGCTACACAACTGTATTATTTTTTTTACTGCCTTTGTAGCTCAGCAGTGCTGGCACCACCAGAACAGACTGCGCTCCCAACTGTCCACTCACTCAGCCAGCATGGCTTTTTCCAGCCACAAGAATGGCTACCAGGCCTAACTTCACACATGCTGAATCTGTGAGCCTCAGTTGCACTTTTCAGTCAAAAGCATCCAGGCAGGAAGGGGATTAGATGGCAGGTCTTCTGTCTTCAGGACACCACAGCTCCTCAACTCGGAGGCATAGACCTCCATGATCTGAGGTTTGATACCCACTGTGCTAATATTAGGGGAAAACTCAAAATGGGGAAACTATTTACATGGTTCTAGCTTCTATTCTACTCATGCACAAGGCAGTCAGTACCCATTGGCATTTGCATGCGGATCCACCTGCAAACCTGCATTTTGGCAGTGGCAACCTGGGGCATCAGAGCAGTCACCACCATTGGTGGCATAGCAAACAGTAAGTCATTTTTTCCATGGTGGGGTATCCTTAATCATAATGCCCGGGGGGTGGGACAGACCACTATTGAGATTTTGGGGCCATAATATTTATAGGGTTTATATTGCAGCCCTGAGTGGGTTAAAGGTTTCAAAAATAAATTGAGGCCCGCTTTGACCCCCACTATCAAGACAAACAAGTTTGGGATGCCTGCTCCAGTGTAGATTGGAACCAGGTAAAATACTTATGTCCATTTTCTGGTAATTGCAGCTTTTCCCATGACACACATGCACAGTACTGCACACACATCACTGTCTAACCCTAGTGAGCACTGATGGTTACATGGGGATACATGACAGAAAGCTGTGAGTCAGCTGTGAGCTGTTTACATTTTAAAGTAGGCTATAATGTTTCAAAGCAGGTATAGCTCTTGTTACAATTGTAACTAGCCTTAGGCTGTCTGTTACAATGTGTTAAACAGCAGGGAGCTGTGGAATTTAACACTGTAAAAGGATGTCTCATCTGCCTATTACAGTCACAGCAGGAGGAATAGATGCTACAGTACAAGGTAAAAAGTCATAATTTCAGTGCATTTAGAATTGCTGCCTCTGTGTTTTGCAGTCTAGATTTTTTTATTGTGGGGGTTTGACCTTCAATCCCTCAATGAAGGAGTCACCTTTATTGTGTACACAGACATAGCCATGAATATTTGGATGTGGCTGTACTTGGCACTGCAGTTCAGTTACATTAGAACTAAACTGATGAATCAGGCACACAGGTACAGCTGTTTGTATGGTGTCACTGTGTCTGAGTAAACAATCAAGAGGCACTAAGTTTAAAATGAAAAAGATCACTCATATGCACAGAGCTGGGTGTTCTTTCCCCTGATGGGAGCTGAGCACTGTGCAGCCCAGCTCCTGCCTTGCAAGCTGCTGCCCCAAATGTGAGTGACTACTCAGTCAGCCAAAGAGGCAGCAGTGGGGTTGATGCTGCACAGTGATTGGGTGACTCAATCTGTGAGCGATAACTCCACCAAGAGCAAGTCAGGCATAATGCTGGGGACTGTGTGGGTGTAAATTTGTTCTCTTACTTTGCCTGAATAACAACAAAAAAGCTCAATGTGTATTTATTTTATTGCATGGCACGGCCTGCTTCGCTATTCATAACAGTTGGGTTATTCCGCCACAAGGTGGCGCAGTGGTACTGCAGAAAGCTGTGGCATCTCCTGGCCCCCTATAAAAACAGGATTAACCATAGAGTTCCCAGTGTTTCCTCTGCAGTGAAACTGCGAAGTTAGAAGATGTCTCTCTCCCTTGCGCAGGTGAGCGGAGCAACCAAGCCTGCAGCCCTGCAAGTCTATTTCCACCCATTTCTGGACCCTCACTGCCTCCCAGCCTTGGCTACAGATCGGATGAAGGTAGAAGAGCACTAGGGTCAAGTGCTCCTGGAGCGCTGCTCCAGCCACAGACCCTGTTCCACAAAGGGTAGTCCGCCATAGGCTTTATGGTGAGCCTACTAGGGATGCGGAGTTCCTGTCCTGGCTTCTGAGGGGGTGAGTGTTTTGGGGACTGTGTCCCCTTCTTTTCCTTCAGGAAACCCCCCCCCCCCTCCTGGCCTGGATACTCGCCGCTGCCTCCTCGCCTCTCTCTCCCCCCCCTCTGACTTTGTTCAGGGGGGGGGGGGTGGTAGCGGCAAGTGGTGTTAGTTGTGGTGTTTTGGCGATTACAGTGTGTTTTGGGGGTTTTTTTTGCCCGCCGCGCAGCTTTGTACTGCGCTCCGCGGCTGTGGCCGCTATAACCTGTGGCGTTTTTGCTTTGTTATGGCACCGGCGGGGTCACGTGGGCGCCTTTTTGTGCTCTTTGGGGGGCGGGGGATGACGCGTATTGCGCCGTCCCCCCGCGGCCCGCCCCTTGAGGTACCTCTGCCGGCACCATTTTGGATTAGCTGCGCGTCTAGATTTCTCCCTTCCGGGCTGCAGCGCTGTTTCCTCCGGTGTGTCGCTTCATCCTGCCTTGGAGACCCTGCGGTGTCCTTGGTCTGTGAGTCCCCCTTGGGGTTTTTTTTATTGGTCTCGTGGGGCATGTGCTGCGGGATGCTCATGTGTCATTTTTACTTATGTCTTTCAGGCGGGATACCAGTGGGCTGTGGTTTCTCCCGGCTCTACTCCCTCCTCCCCCTCATCCCCCCCCTTTTTTTGCTGATCTGGGGGCATCCCATGGGAGGGCATCCCGGGTGGCTTTTGCATTAGCCTTTACCCAGCGCTGGCCTATTGCGCCTGTGTTAATCACCATATGGAGGCAATGATGTCAGGGTGTGCGTGCCGTGCGCTCAAGGTGTCCTTGCGCTCCAGCTTGGTTTGCCTGCATCGCTTCCCAGCTCTGTGCCCCCTTTGGCATCACCTACCCCCCCACTGCTGCAATTAGCTCCCAGTGAGGGGGATGCTATCAGGGGGTCACAGTCTGATCTGGCACCTTGTGTGGTCAACATTGAGAAGCAGCTTGCCGGGCCTATTCCTAGGAAGGCTTCTGGCAAGAAGCGGCACCTCACTTCCACACCCTCACGCTCCACTGAGGAGTATGAGGAATTTGATGCTACTGAGGAGCTTTATTCCCTAGAAGAGAGGGAACTGTTCCAGGACTCCTCTGGGGACCAGCAGGAGGGTTGCATTAGTGACCCTGGGTCTGCGTCCGGGAGGAATCATGGTACCCTGAGGACACTGACAATCTGCTGTCACAAATTTTTGTAATCTTGCACATTGCTCCCCCTCAGGTTTTTCATCCTGGTAAACTGCATCTGGAGTTCCCTGAGCAGGGCCATTTCACTTCTATGGTGCTTAGGGAGTGGGAACGTCCTAAATGGCTGCCCGCTTTGCCCAAGGGATTGGATAAGAGATATCCCTTTCCTGCTGATCTAGTAAAGCGTTGGTCCTGTCCCCCTGAGGTGGACGCTCCCGTACTAGGCCTGTCTAATACTTCGGTCATGCCTTCCCCTGACACTACCACTCTGAAGGACAGCGAGGACCGGCGCATGGATCAGCTGGCCTGCCATGCTTTACTTGTGTGGGGGCTGGACTGCGCCTGGCCTGTGCTGCTGCCATTACTGCTATTGCCCTTAAGAAACTGCTCAAGCGTCTTTGTGATGGCGCTATGGCTGGTAGAAGGAGGAAGGATTATAGGGCCCTTGTGCTTTGCTCTGATTTTGTTGTATTTATCCTTACTGCCATGGATGATGCTGTGAGGCTGGGCAGAAGGGCCTCTGCACTTTTGGTGGCTATGTGCTGCTCTGTTTGGTTATGTCAGTGGGCAGCTGATGCTGCTTGTAAGAAGGCTCTCGCTGGGCTCCCCTTTGCGGGGCTGCGGCTCTTTGGTGAGCGTCTTGAGGTTTTGGCCAAGGATGGCAGGTTGCCTCAGCGTAGGAGACAGCCCCGGCCTTTTCGGGGGACCTCCGTCTCCCTCCCCTCCCTTCGTTCTTCCAGAGGAGGTCGTGGCTCCCTCTTCTCAGGTAGCCGCAGAGAGTCTTGGGGCCGAGGCAGATCCCGTTGATGTCCCGGTCTCTCCTGGGGTTCCAAGCCCAAACCCCTCCCAAGGCCCCTCAGGCATGAGGAGGCGCCCTCACCCATCCGGGATGACACTGGATACCTCTCAGGTCAAGATGTGCCTTCCTCAGCAGAAGGTGGAGGGCCTTCAGAAGCAGGCACTGGCTCTGCTCTTGTGTCCTCATCCTTCCATCCGTCTGGGGATACAGTTGGTGGGCCTGATGGTGTCCTGCTTCGAGGCGGTCCCCTTTGCTCAGTTTCACATGAGACCTCTTCAGTTGCACCTCTTGTCAGTTTGGGTTCAGGTTGGTTCTGTCCCACCTGACCACACACCTTCGGGGTCGGGCTGTTCAGATCCGCTCAGACAACCAGACGGTGTTTGCCTACATCAACCATCAGAGAGGGACTTGGAGCAAACGAGCCTTCAAGGAAGTTTCTCTGATACTGTCTTGGGCGGAACAGAATGTCCCCTGCATCTCAGCGGTATACATTCCGGGGGTGGCCAAGAAGGGTGTGGTTCGCAGACGTCGTGCAGTTGGAAGTAGACCAGTACATCTTGCCCAGGGATCCAGATCTTCTCACTCAGGGACAGCTACGCCATCCCAATTTACAAACGCTGGCTTTAACGGCTTGGCTGCTGAAACCTACATCTTGACAGAGAAGGGGTTGCCTGCCTCTGTTGTGGATACCATGATTCGGGCTAGGAAGAAACCTCTTCCCTGTCGAGTTTTTCCATTCTCAGGATTCTGGAATTTTTGCAACATGGTTTGGATTCTGGCCTTCAACTAAGTACCCTCAAAGGCCATGTTTCAGCTCTGGCAATTTTTTTCCAAAGATCCTTTGCCAACCACCGGTTGGTTAAAACTTTTTTCCAGGGTGTTACTCCACCCTGTAAGCCTATGCTACCAGTCTGGGACTTGAATCTGGTGTTGTCTGCTCTGCAGGGTCCTCCCTTTGAGCCTATCCGTGGGGCTGCTTTGCCCATTCTGACTCTTAAGGTAGCCTTTTTGGTGGCTATCACTTCTGTAAGGCGAGTTTCTGAGCTGGCGGCGCTTTCCATCAAACCTCCTTATTTTGAGAGGCATCAGGATAAGGTGGTGTTTCGGCTTAAGCCAGATTTCTTGCCTAAGGTGGTGTCTGCCTTTCATCTCAATCAGGACATTGTCTTGCCTTCATTGTGTTCTAATCCTGCTAATTCCAAGGAGCGGACACTGCATTCTCTGGATGTGGTCAGGGCTCTGAAGTTTTATTTGGTCGCTACTGAGCCTTTCAGGAAATCTGATGCTCTTTTTGTTCTCACTTCTGGACCTAGGAAGGGTTTTCCTATCAGCAAGTGGATCTGTCAGGCGGTGGTTCAAGCCTATTCTGCTAAGGGGAATGAACCACCCTTTAGAATTACTGCTCATTCCACTCATGCTATTGGTGCTTCTTGGGTTTTTCAGCACCAAGCTTCTGTTGAACAAGTTTGCAAGGCCGCTACTTGGTCTTCTGTTCATACTTTTTCCAAGTTTTACAAGGTTGATGTTAAGGCCTCAGCCGATGCTGCTTTTGGCCGCAAGGTGCTTCAGGCGGTAGTGACTTGAACTGCCGGCTGTTAACCCTATTTTTGGACACTGCTTTTGGATGTCCCAACTGGTATGAATACCGAAGCAGGCCGTGCCATGCAATAAAGAAAAAAGCAATTCTGTGAGTACTCACCTGTAGAATTGTTTTTGTTCTTGCATGGCACGGCCTACTTCGACCCACCCTTGTTATCGTTATTCTTGGTTGCCTCTTTATGGTGATTGTTCCAAGTTAATTGGGGTTTTTTACCTTTTTTACGTTTTTTACCTTTATTCTCTCCCGGCTTCTTGTCTCACTGATTGTCTAGGCTGGGAACTCTATGGTTAATCCCGTTTTATAGGGGGCTGGGAGATGCCACAGCTTTCTGCAGTACCACTGCACCACCTTGTGGCGGAATAACCCAACTGTTATGAATACCGAAGCAGGCTGTGCCATGCAAGAACAAAAGCAATTCTACAGGTGAGTACCTACAGAATTGCTTTATGACATGCCAAATGGGCACACACTCCATAGAGTTTATACATACAGGTATCCATATTTGCATATAACTGTAGGCTGGGCCCCCAAAGTCAGTTCTACTGGGCACCTAAAACACACCAGTCCAACACTGCTCATCTCCTTCATTGCTGCTTCACCCACTGCTATTTTCATATACCTATCCACTGTGTGATTACACTGGATACTATTCTTAGTATACAGTACGTCCTGCTCCAGATATAGTACTTACTATCGGGTATTACTCCGCCAGATGGTGCTGGACTGCAGAGACATCGAAAATAGGCTCCTCCCGGCCCCTCAAATACCCAGGGACCTCCCACAAATCCCCAGATTTTCTCTGCAGTCTGGACTGCTAAGGACAAGAAATGGCTCTCTCTACTCGCAGGTGAGCGTGGCTATTAGCCTGTGGCCCTGTAGGACTATTCCCACCCGTTCCATTACTAATATGCCTCCCAGCCTTGGCTGCGCTGGTCAGGTGAAGGTAGGCAGCACCGCTGTTAGGTGCTTAGGAGCGCTGCTCCACCGCAATCCCCAACCAAAGGGTAGGCGGTTCAGGCTTATGGTGAGCCTCTATGGGATGCCCCTCCCGCACTATTGCCCCTTGCCCCTGCCTATCGGTGGGCCCTATTTAAGTGGCCGCCGTCCTCCCTCATTCTCCTTGTAGCCTTCGGGGGGAAAGGGGGGGGGGTGTCGGTGTGTATGCTATGCATTTACGTGTTTTAGCCTTAGGCTTTATTTAATTCTGCTTTGTGTCAGCCGCCACGCTGTCTTGCTTTACTATGACTGTATTTAAAATTGCCGCTGCGCACCTTTTCTGTCACTATGTTCCGCGCTTGGTGGCGCCGTTACCTCAGGCGCCGGCGCGCCGTCATTGGCTGCTTGTCACGTGCTGGCTTCGCGCTCTTCGGGGTCATTCCGCGTCATTGCTGATGCCGGCCCGCCTCTCGAGGTATACCAACGCCATCTTTGTCTGATTGGTTGGCTTATGCGCGACGGACCTCTACCTACCGCAGTCCGTAAGTGCCCTCACGGGCGGCTTTCTTTTCTTCTCTTTATTACTGTCTGCTTACGGCCCCCGTTTATTATGTCTTTCAGGCGGGCGAATCCATTGGCTTCTCCCGGCCCTCTATTAGTTGGCTAACTTGTTAGGCCTAGTGTAATTACTCCCACTCCCTAGCGGGTTATTGGGGCATCCAGGGTTGCTGTATAGCATTAATCCCTATTGGCCTATAGTGCCGCTATAATCACCGTATGGAGGCATCTCAGGATAATGTGACCGGGGTTCCTTCGGGACAAGCCCGGCTGTGTGTAGCGTGTGGGCAGCCTCATGCTGACGCTGACAAGGCGCGGGTCTGTGTACCCTGTGCTGAGCAGGTGCTTGCACTGCAATATGGCCTTCCAGTGGCTGGGTCTGCACTTCGTATCACTTCACCTACCCCCCCAAGCTTAAATCTCACTCCTACTGAGTTGCATACAAGTGGGGATTCTCAGCCTGATTTGTCTTCTATACTGGCTACTGTTGAGAAGTTAATTGCTAATACCTTGGCGCGTAAGGCCCCTGCAAAAAAGCGGCACTTAACGCCTAATGTCACTCTTTTCCCTGTGGAAACTGATGAGTTTTGGAATCTTTGTGGCTATACCCGTTCGGATGAAGGGGAGCTTTTCTCTGACTCAGGGTCATCTGATGAGAGGCCAAGGGGTCATGACGATTCTGGCTCTGACCCCTGGGCCCCGGATGACACTGACAGATTGCTGACCCAGATTTTTGAGGTTCTGTCCATTTCCCCCCCTGTTGCGGCTCCCAGGCAAAGGGGGGAACTTTTCCATACCGCTAAGTCACGTTTGGAATTTCCCGAGCAAGCACATTTCAATAGCCTTGTGCTCAAGGAATAGGAGCGCCCCAGTAGACTTCCCGGGGTACCTAAAATTTGGAATAGGAAGTATCCCTTTCCTGCTGATGTGGTAAAGTGTTGGTCATCCCCTCCCGAGGTGGATGCCCCGTTCCTAGGGCTATCTAACACCTCTTTCATGCATTCCCCTGACTCTACTACCCTGCGGGATGCTGAGGACCGGCGCATTGACCAGCTGGTGTCCCATGCTTTTGCATGTGCGGGGACGGCGCTGCGCCCGGTCTGTGCCTCTGCCATTGCCGCTGTGGCCACTAGAACCCTGATCAGAAATATACTTGATAGTGCCCCTGATGATTTGCCTTGTGAGGTGTTTAATGCACTCTCCAGTTGTGATGTTTTTGTAAATTTTGTCCTCTCTGCCTTGGATGACACCATTAGAATGTGTGCCAGGACATTTGCCCTTGTGGTGGCTATACGCCGCTCGGTTTGGCTACGCCAGTGGGCTGCTGACAACGCTGCCAAGAAGGCCCTCAGTGGTTTTCCCTTTAAAGGACTACGCCTGTTTGGGGACCGCCTGGACCTTTTTGCTAAGGGAGGCAGGTTACCCCAGCGCAAGCGGCAGTCTCTGCCCTTTTGGGGTCAGGGCTCCTTCTCCTCCCCCTACCGTGGTGCTAGACAAGGGAGTGGGGTTTCCTTTACTGGGGCCTGGGGAGATTTCTGGGGTAGGGGCAGAGGACGTGGACGTCCTGGATCCTCCTGGGGTCCCAAGGCAAAATCCTCTTCCAAGCCCCCTCACCCATCCAGGTGGGGGGACGGCTTCAGCACTTCACTCACGTTTGGAGGCTTCATGTCTCAGACCGGTGGATTCAGGAGGTACAAGATAGAGTTTGCTGCCTGGCCGCCCCCAAGATTCATCAGATCCCGGATTCCTCAGGACCCTGTGTTAGCTCAGGAGCTAGTGCAGGCAGTGCACGGCCTCTTGGAGCTGGGGGTCATCTGCAAGTTCCCTTTAAGAGAAATAGGCAAGGGCTTCTATTCCAACCTATTCACAGTCCCCCAAAAAGCTGGTTCAGTCAGGCCCATCCTGGACTTAAAGATCCTCAACAAATTTGTCAGGAGCAGGCGCTTTCGCATGGAAACTCTGCGCTCTGCCATCAGTTTCCTGCGCCAAGGGGATTTCATGACTTCTGTGGACATCAAGGATGCTTACCTTCATATTCCTGTATTTTCAGGTCATCAAAGGTTTCTCAGGTTTGCTCTGAAGGATCAACACTACCAGTTTGTGGCATTGCCCTTTGGTCTCACCTCAGCTCCCAGGGTGTTCACCAAGGTGCTGGCTGGCGTGATGTCTCTGCTCAGGTATCAGGGCATCCACGTGCTTCCTTATCTGGACGACATTCTCATCACCTCCCATTCTCTACATCAGGCAGAATTGGATACTCAGCTGGTGGTGTCCACCCTGGAGTCATTTGGATGGGTGATCAACCATCCCAAGTCCTCACTGTCCCCCTCCTTGGTGACTCCATTCCTAGGAATGAATCTGGATACAGTTCAAGCAAAGATTTTCCTTCCTCAACAGAAGATGGACAGTCTGATTGCACAGGCTCAGATCCTGCTATCTTGTCATCATCCCTCCATCAGGCAGGGGATGCAGCTGGTGGGCCTGATGGTGGCGTGCTTCGAGGAGGTCCCTTATGCTCAGTTCCACTTGAGGCCTCTGCAACTTCACCTATTGTCAGTGTGGGACAAGGATCCAGCGTCCCTGGACAGGGTCTGTGTGCTCTCCCCGCTGGTCAGGAGGTCCCTCTCCTGGTGGATGGACTCAAGGAACCTGTTGGGGGGGCAGATCCTTTCTTACCCCTTCCTGGGAGACGGTCACCACGGATGCCAGTCTGTCAGGTTGGGGGGGGGGTTTCTGGAAGTCCCTGCGGTTCCAGGGGAGGTGGGGCCCTCAGGAGGCCCACACACCTATCAATGTCTTGGACCTGCGGGCGATCAGGGTCTGCCTGTTCAGGTGCGCTCAGACAACCAGACGACAGTTGCCTACATCAATCATCAGGGAGGGAACCGGAGCAAGGGGGCCCTCCAGGAAGTGTCTCTGATCCTGACTTGGGCAGAGTGCATTGTTCCCTGCATATCAGCTGTGTACATCCCGGGAGTGGAAAATCTCCTGGCAGACTCTCTGAGCAGGGGGACCTCTCGCCAGGGAGAATGGTCCCTATGCAGCAGGGTGTTCCAATCTCTGTGTCACCGTTTGGGCCAACCAGATGTGGATCTGTTTGTGTCCTGTCACAAGCTACCGGCCTTTGTCTCCCTGTCCCAGGATCCTCTGGCCTTGACCACGGATGCGCTACCAATGTCATGGCAGGACTTTCAGCTCCTGTATGTCTTTCCTCCATTCCCCCTGTTGGGCAGGGTTCTGCGCAAGATTGCTCTGGAGGGGGTGCCAGCAATTCTGGTTGCCCCCAGGTGGCCAAGAAGAGTGTGGTTCGCAGATGTGGTGCAGCTGGCAGTAGATCAGTACACTCTGCCCTTGGTGCCAGATTTGCTCACTCAGGGCTCACTACGCCATCCCAATTTACAAACTCTGGCTTTGACGGCTTGGCTGCTGAAACCTCCATCTTGATGGAGAAGGGGCTGTCTTCCTCGGTTGTGGATACCTTGATAAAGGCTAGGAAGAAGTCTTCTTCTTCTATTTATTACAGGGTTTGGCGTGCCTACATTGACTGGTGTGAGTCTAAGTCTCTTCCCTGTCGTGTGTTCTCTATTCCCAGGATTCTGGAGTTCCTACAGCATGGAGATGGGGCTCCAACTTAGTACTCTAAAAGGTCAGGTTTCTGCCCTGGCTCTTTTCTTCCAGAAGTCCTTTGCTCAGCATTCTCTGATTAGGACTTTTTTCCAGGGGGTGACTCATGTGCGCCCCCCACGTAAGACTACGGTGCCTGTTTGGGATTTGAACTTGGTTTTGTCAGCCTTGCAGGGTGCTCCTTTTGAACCTGTGCAGGATGCTTCCCTGACCATTCTTACTCTCAAGGTTGTCTTTCTGGTGGCTATCACCTCTGTTAGGCGTGTGTCTGAGTTGGCAGCGTTTTCCATTCAGCTCCCCTACTATGAGAGACACCAGGACAAGGTGGTGTTTCGCTTCAAGCCAGATTTTCTGCCTATGGTTGTGTCTGCCTTTCATTTGAATCAGGACATTGTTCTCCCTTCATTGTGCCCTAATCCTAGTAATGCTAAGGAGAGGGTCTTGCACTCTTTGGATGTGGTTAGGTGTCTGAAGTACTATCTGGTGGCTACTGCACCTTTCAGAAAGACTGATGCTCTTTTTGTGGTCCCTTTTGGTCCTAGGAAGGGTTTGGCTCCTGCCAAGTCTACTATCGGCAAATGGATCCATCAGGCTGTGATTCAGGTCTATTCTGCTAAGGGGAAGAATCCTCCCTTCCGCCTTACTGCTCATTCTACTCATGCTATTGGTGCTTCTTGGGCCTTTCAGCACCAGGCTTCTGTTGAACAAGTTTGCAAGGCCGCTACTTGGTTTTCTGTTCATACCTTTTCAAAGTTTTACAAGGTTGATGTTAGGGCTTCAGCTGATGCAGCTTTTGGCCGAAAGGTTCTGCAGGCAGCAGTGGTTTCAACTGTCTGCTGTTAACTTTGGGGATCCCACCCTACTCTTTGGACACTGCTATTGGATGTCCCTATAGTAAGTACTATATCTGGAGCAGGACGTACTGTATACTAAGGATAATACAATTCTGTGATTACTCACCTGTAGAATTGGTATTATGAGTATACAGTACGTCCTGCTCCACCCCCCCCCCCCTTGGTTTTGCATTATCTTGGATCCCCTGTATGGTGATTGTTATCATTGGTATAGTTAATAGTTTGGGTTGTTTTAATTCTCCCGGCTTCTCATTAACTGCTTTTCAATGCTGGGGATTTGTGGGAGGTCCCTGGGTATTTGAGGGGCCGGGAGGAGCCTATTTTCAATGTCTCTGCAGTCCAGCACCATCTGGCGGAGTAATACCCAATAGTAAGTACTATATCTGGAGCAGGACGTACTGTATACTCATAATACCAATTCTACAGGTGAGTAATCACAGAATTGTATTTTTTTATTCTGTAACATGTTTGACTAAGTTTATTTTGCAACTTTATTGCCACAGTAAGTATTAATTTACAGTTAAATTCGAAATGGATATTTATTGCACTGATGACCATTTAGACAAATATTTGATGGATTAATTTCCTTCTTGCTTTAACAGTGTGATAACTCTAGATCCTTTGATGGTTCTACTAGGATGGTTGGTATGAATATGTACATTCAAGGTATGGTAAAATGTTTAGAATATATAGATATATGATTATTAGGAATTAAATATGTGAAATCAAAGTAGTGTCATAGATTAAAACATGGAATTGGTTCACTGTATTAAAGAACCCACAATTGTCCAATATAAAACACACAAAAATGTCCTTGGACCAGTATAAGTCCGCCAAATTAGGATGTCTGAAACACCCGCTGATCGGCCACAACACTCACCTTTTTGGCAATCCAGGGCTGCACCTCTTGACCACGGCGGCATTCTCATGTTACCTTTATCTCTATTCAGCTTTCCTAGCCACTTTGAGCTCAGCATGTGACCTGGGAAAAACAAAAAACAAAAAAGATGAGTTTTTGGATTAACTGGGAGGGGGTGATACACACATCCATGCTCCCAGCAAGAGTCACAAAGGATAGTGACAATCTTGGGTTTTCATCCTCTTTAAATCCCTGCACAATTATCCCATATCACTAGCCAGAAGTAGAAAGCCACCAGTTGTACTTACTTAGCATTGTAGCATGATTGTAAACAATTGTTTCAAGGCTCTGTGACATCTGCTGATCCGTAGAGATACATAGAGTTACATAGCTTCCCTCACACACAGCATTCCTTTCCTACACCATATTGAGTGTGTGTGTGCATGCAGCATGACAGAAATGTTCTAAGCTTTGCTGCTGACAGCTTGCCTTGTGTGTGGAGACAGGCACACTGCAGCCCAGCTCGGAACTTTTCATCAATGCAGCCAGATAGAGAGAGATTGTATCTCTGACCATTCTATATGGAAACAGATGGGTAGCCTAATTTATGAAGCGTCAGCGCCACACAGCTCCACCTTTTTTGGCCTCAGCGGCACTCAGCGTGCGATTTAAGATAACAAAAATGCCAGTGCCGATGCGACCACCAGCTAACATCTTATTTAACACTAGTGTCCAAAAGGTCACCTGTTGAAACCTGTAGGCAAAGATCCCATAGATTGTGCTAATGGGCAGAACTATATTGCAGAGTTTTGCTTATAATTAACTTACCCACATTTATTTGTACAGAACTTGCATTGTGACTTGCCAATAACGGAAATGCAGGACCTAGATGTCACCAAATTTCATTTCATAAATACGTTGTGCAGTGCTAAAAAGCCAGCGGTACAAATCGGCCCTCACTGGTGCAGGGATAATTGGCAGTCAGATCCAACAGATGCTAACACAGGCCGGCCAATACCTACCACAGCACAGCACCAGAAATGCCACAAATGCTGGCTCTCCAAAACTGGAGATATAGCCACTGGAAAGATTTAAATGGTGCACATCATAAAAAGGCCCAACATCTTTCTCTAGTTGGATGGGATGATCATAAGAAATCTGTCAGCTCAGCTGCAGTGCAGTTCAGTGTCCCCTATCCCTCTCAAGCTCATGTGTAAGCAGAACTCTCAGGTGTGTAGCAAGATGGTGACTCTAATGCAATCCAGAAGTGCAACACCTGCAAATACATTCTGCAACATCTGCATGAGGTTAATCCTCTCCACAGCATAGGCCACTGAGGGATTAGTCAGAGGTTTAGGGGAGCAATTTACTACATTTTTTTTTTCACTGTAGGTCTGCTTTACCTATATTTTTCAAATGTAGTATATTCATCTATGAAATAATACTTTTGTCTTTTTTGCAGATGTCAGCTTTTTATCTTCCTCTGGAAAACATAAAGGTAAGATTTTTTTAGTTTACATTTTACATTTGTTCCCCCCAACACAATTCAATGCAGTGTGAAGTGAAATGTTAATACTTAGTTAATCGATTCTCATAGATTTAGATTTGGTATCTACACTTAGGGATTCATAAAAGTTTTTTACCCTGGCTCCCTGTAACAGACACAAAGCTGCTGGTTGCAACATGGAAGAGGAACAAAACACGAGAATTTGACTTTCCCAGGTTTTGTTCAATGCCCTGGTGCATACTGAAGCAGGATGCCCCTCTGTGTGAAACCCCCAGGAAGCCAATAAAAACTCACCCATCCAGGTTTCAAAGGCACAAGCATGGACTATCATCCAATGAGAGCCGCCTGCTGTGGCTACTGGAATGGGGAGCGCGCACTGCCACATCCTGCGCATCCCTGGCCGTGCACACACTTTGTAGACAATGAGAGCCAACTGCCGAATGATGTAGTCATAGCAGGCTGCTCTCATTGGACGAGAGCCCCCACATACGCCATTGGAGCAGGGAAAGGTGAGTTTTAATGGCGCCTGGGGGGGTTTCACCCAGCGGGGAAAAGCCAGCAATCTTTTAGATTACTGGTCGGCCGCTGCTGGGTTTTGATAAGCAGTGGAATAAAGTACCATTCACTTGGTTGAGCAGAATTTGCCTTCTCAGTTTATTATTTTACTTTGTCTAATAATATATATTTATATATCAAAAATACTAAATTTACAGCTTCTATATTAAATAACAGCCAGGATTTGGATCTACTACAAGTCTAACCTACCACCAAACTGTTATGTGAAAGCCAGCATTTCTGTGTCTGTTAACGGAGCCAGGGCAAAATAGGCTCTCTGTTTTTAAAATGGACCAACACCCAGCGCGATCCGATCCCTCTCCGGGGTGCACCCAAAATTGGGATGCCCCGCTTCCTGTTAGAGGGAAGCGCGAGATGCGGCCGCCAGCGTGCTCAGAGCCACTGCGGTAAGACGTCTCATTGACGCGCATACCACAGCGGCTCAGAGCGCGCTGATTGGACGAGCGGTCGCGCATGCGCTGTAGGAGCGGGGTGAGGTGAGTTTTTACTTGCAATCTGGGGGGTTTCACATATCAGGGTGCCCCGGGGAAGTGGACCAAGACCCAGGATAGTCAAAATCCTGGGTGTTGGTCCACTTTAAGTTACTACTGTAGAAGGTCGATTCACAGCCTCTTGCAAAGGAATTCTCGTCTGTTTTTCCCATGAAAATTCCCATGTTTTGCCCTTTTTGTTCTCATGCAATTCATCCAAGACATTTTTGGGTGATCACATTTTTTTCAATTTTTTTTTTTTCATTTGGAAACGAGAATTCCAAGCAAACAACCCTGCAAAACGTACACATTTGTTTTTCAGGGCCTAATTTTGCAGGAAAAACAAGTAGAAAATGAATTTTTGCAATTGGCCTAGCATGGGTGAATTGATTATTAACATTTCAAAATCATTTTTACATTATTTCATATGTTTCCATTAGGTAGGTTTTTGTTTGGTCGAGTTTTTATTTTTGGACACTTCCTTCCTTGCTTAAATAAATGCTGCCTTGGGAACCCCTGGAAGAACCCCCTGCCCACACCATTGGGCACCAGGCTCTTTCTGCACCCCCAATGCCCAAATGGGGGTGTGGCTAATCTGTCATTTTACTGGTATGTCACCTGCCAAGACTCTTGGCCCTGGTAAACTGGTATAGGGGTCCCCTGACATTGCCTACAGAGGATTTTCCCATGCAACCACCTCCCCTTTTGTGATGTCATAAGTCACGTGGGGGATATTCCAAAGAGGCCCTGCCTCTTAATATAAAAGCCACAGCCTGGCGGCTCACCATGGAGTCATGGAGCTTTGGGGGGACCCCACATTTTATTTAAATAAAAGTGAAAATAAACAACATTAAAGAAAACTAAAGGCTCATCTGTCACTTTCCCTGCTTAAATAAATGCCACTTGCGCAGCATTCATTTAAACAAGTGACCAAAAAATCAGAAAAGAAATTCGGCCCAAAAATTTTTCATTAGATAAAAATTGTATCTCGCAAGCGGCTTTGAATCACACAAGCAATCTGGAATTCCCGGCCTGTGAGTTTTCTTTTGCTTGAAAATTAGCCTTTTCCCTGAAGCGCTGAATCAAACTTTGAAGTCAGTTGATTTGTCAAAATCAATTCAGACCTAAAAAGACTTTTGCAGTCAAATTTAGATAAATCCACTTAAAACAAATTTCAGATGATTTACTCATCTCTTTTAATTTTTTTTGTTGTGCTTTACATTTTTTTATTTTTTTTATTCATCATTTGACACATAATCAAATTTACAAGACTGAAAGACCTCTGCAGAATTTCTAAACTGTTTCTCTTTTATTTTTGTTGTTGTTCTAGCTGCATCTTTGACATTGCTGGCTGGTATTCACTTTGCATTGGCGTTCATGAAACTCCTCTGAAAATATCTGGATTTATGTGCTTAGCCATGTCACATTGATTATGACAAATCAATTAATAATTTATTTTCTTGTTTTTCTGATTTAACCTGAAGTGGAAAGCTGTCAGTACCAACTACAGTACCAGAAAAAGATTTCACAGATGGAATATTTATTTTATTTATGGCTCTTACCTGTGTATTCTGTGTAATTTCCTCCACCTGTATAACCCCTGCTCCTGACCAGATCATAGACTTTTTATGCCAAGTAAGTTGGTGACAAGCCGTTACAACCAAGGAGTAGATTAATTATTATTTATATCAAAATAAGTAGGTCACAGACATTGTAGAACTTTTTTAAAACGAGAAAGAAAAATGTTCTACTGTTAAAATAATATACCAGAGCCATAATAACCCCTTTGTTGGTGCACCCATAACCTCTGGGGTATGTTTACCACAAGTTAAAAAACATTGTTCTAGAATACCTCCTGGAGTTCCTAGTTTTCTTAGTCTTGCCTATTTTTCTATGATTCTACTCTGCTTGCCCTCTACTCCCCTCCCCCCACACCATTAGAGGATTGCCCAGGACCAGTGCACCTCCCATCATCTTGGGCTTGGATGAAAAAGTGGGATGGGTATGGGCCTGCCATAGATTAGTCCTTCACTTACCTCTATGGTTGTACAGACAGACTGTCTGTGTGTATTCACAGTCTATGACCCCCAACAGCCTGTTCCCATTCGGTAACTCTAGAAACATGTTCCCAGCCTTAACTGCCTGATCCCTGTTTGTTTTCATTTTGTGCCTGAGTACAGTCCAGTACATAGTTATTGTTCCAATCTAATCCAGTCCCAGGATCAGTTTTATATCTAGCCACCATTTTAGCTATTACTGCTGAGCATTTCCACATGCCTGGGCATGAAATGTGTACATAGCATTGGTGCAACTATTCTGCTGTTTCACAGGGTGGCAAACATGTTGTGATTTAAGTAAACCTTGGATTGTATAATGTACAAATCAAGCAGACCTGCTTCATTATTACAGACAATAATGCATTGTTTAATGAATCCAAAACTACAATAATGCACCAACCTGAAAAATAACAAACTTTTATTAGGAATGAAAACTCTGAGGGCCTGATTTACCATGCACTACATTAGACTGGGTTGGCATGAGGCCCATTGGCGCATGCTGGCACAAAGCCACATAGGTGCTAACATTTATCATTTCCTCAGATTTTTATATGGCAATGTCAAACATTGCCATAGAGTACAGCAATGCACGCTGGTTTTGCTGGTGCAGTGCTCACTGCTTAAGCATATACATTTCCCTGTTTTTGTTCAGATTTTGTCCATGGCTTTTGGGGCCATGCCAGGAGCACATATGTGCATTTTTGAATATTTTTGTAAAACTCTGTAAATGTATAGCACTAGTTATATTAGTCATATATGCAACATATATAACATTATTGTTTTTGTATCCTTAAATTGCCGTTTTTTTATCTAATAAATATATTTTACCATAAGTGTGTGTATTTAGAAATATGGTCCGGCATTGCACCCTGGCCTAGCTTGAAATAGCCTATATACAGACTGTTCAAAAATGCCTGCTTGCTGTTAATCGCACAACAATGGACTAAGCTGGCAATTAATACTGTGGCGCCCCAAAAAACAGCATACCATTGCAGGGATTCCCAACCAGAGATACAAGTACCACTAGTGGTACTCAGCAAGGCACCAAACTAATATGTATCCCAACCCATCTGTAGCATCTTTATTTTACCCAACCCTGATTTGCTCATTGAGAAGAAACTGCTCCAAAAGTTGATGTAAACTATACTGTATGCATTTTACATTTTGAGCATGTTAACATACTTTTAGGTGACTGACAACCCCCACATATGAGCCAGTTGGTACTTGAGGTGATTTAAACTTGGAGAAATGGTTGTTAACTGTTATATTAGTGCTTCCTATGCAGAATCTTGCACCGTTTCAAATGGTGCAGTGTCCCAGACTTACAGTAAATCACCCATATTTCTCCTATGGGTGCATCTCTGAGTAGGAATTAATAAGGCTCTTACAGGTTAGCCGGAAGCGACATTGGGACCATATGGCCCACCCACAGGATAGTTTGTTCATCCTGAGGCATGTGTTGATATGAACTTTGCTAGACATATAAGTCTTAAAAATGAGGGTACACACACAAGCATGACATTTAGTGCAAACTGATTTTCTAATGGCCAGCACAGAACAATATAAAAGGTCTAATTCTCTAATGGCCAGCCTGGAACAGTATAAGAGGTCTGAATCACTAATGGCCAACACAGAACAGTATAAGAGGTCTGACTCTGTAATGGCCGGCACAGAACAATATAAAAGGTCTAATTCTCTAATAGTCAGCACAGAACAATATAAGATGTCTGATTCTCTAATGGCCGGCACGGAACAGTATAAGAGGTCTGACTCTGTAATGGCCGGCACAGAACAATATAAAAGGTCTAATTCTCTAATAGTCAGCACAGAACAATATAAGATGTCTGATTCTCTAATGGCCAGCACGGAACAGTATAAGAGGTCTGACTCACTAATGGGCAGCACAGAACAGTATCAGAGGTCTGATTCCCTAATGGCCAGTAGAGAAGAGTATAGGAGGTCTGATTCTCTAATGGCCAGCACAGAACAATATAAGAGGTCTAATTCTCTAATGGCCAGTAGAGAACAGTATAAGAGGTCTGATTCTCTTGGCCAGCACAGAACAGTATAAGAGGTCTGATTCTCCAATGGGCAGTAGAGAACAGTATAAGAGGTCTGATTCTCCAATGGCCAGTAGAGAACAGTATAAGAGGTCTATTTCTCTAATGGCCAGCACAGAACAGTATAGGAGGTCTGATTCTCTAATGGCCAGCACAAAAAAAGTATAGGAGGTCTGATTCCCCAATGGCCAGCACAGAACAATATTAGAGGTCTAATTCTCTAATGGCCAGCACAGAACAATATAAGAGGTCAAATTCTCTAATGGCCAGCACAGAACAGTTTAAGTGGTCTAATTCTCTAATGGCCAGCACAGAGCAGTATAAGAGGTCTGACTCACTAATGGCCAGCACAGAACAGTATAAGAGGTCTAATTCTCTAATGGTCAGTACAGAACAGTATATGAGGTCTGACTCACTAATGGCCATTGGCCAGCACAGAGCAGTATAAGAGGTCTAATTCTCTAATGGCCAGTAGAGTACTGTATAGGAGGTCTGATTCTCTAATGGCCAGTACAGAACAGTACAAAAGGTCTGACTTTCTACTGGCCAGCACAGAACAATATAAGAGGTCTGATCCTCCAATGACCAGCACAGAACAGCATAAGAGATCTGATTCTCTAATGGCCAGCACAGAGCAATATAAGAGGTCTGACTCACTAATGGCCAGCACAGAACAACATAAGAGGTCTGATTTTCTTATGGCCAACAGTATATGAGGTCTATTTCTCTAATGGCCAGCACAGAACAGTATGAAAGGCCCCACTCTCTACTGGCCAGCACAGAACAGTATAGGAGGTCTGATTCTCTAATGGCCAGTAGAGAACAGTATAAGAGGTCTATTTCTCTAATGGCCAGCACAGAACAGTATAAGAGGTCTAATTCTCTAATAGCCAGCACAGAACAGTATAAGAGGTCTGATTCTCTAATGGCCAGTAGAGAACAGTATAAGAGGTCTATTTCTCTAATGGCCAGTACAGAACACTATATGAGGTCTGACTCACTAATGGCCATTGGCCAGCATAGAGCAGTATAAGAGGTCTAATTCTCTAATGGCCAGTAGAGAACAGTATAGGAGGTCTAATTCTCTAATGGCCAGCACAGAACAGTATAAGAGGTCTGATTCTCTAATGGCCAGTAGAGAACAGTATAGGAGGTCTGATTCTCTAATGGCCAGTACAGAACAGTACAAAAGGTCTGACTTTCTACTGGCCAGCACAGAACAACATAAGAGGTCTGATTTTCTTATGGCCAACAGTATATGAGGTGTATTTCACTAATGGCCAGCACAGAACAGTATGAAAGGCCCCACTCTCTACTGGCCAGCACAGAACAATATAAGAGGTCAAATTCTCTAATGGCCAGCACAGAACAGTATAAGAGGTCTGATTCTCTAATGGCCAGTAGAGAACAGTATAAGAGGTCTATTTCTCTAATGGCCAGCACAGAACAGTATAGGAGGTCTGATTCCCCAATGGCCAGCACAGAACAATAAAAGAGGTCAAATTCTCGAAGAGCCAGCACAAAACAGTTTAAGAGGTCTAATTCTCTAATGGCCAGCACAGAGCATTATAAAAGGTCTGATTCTCTAATGGGCAGCACAGAGCAGTATAAGAGGTCTGATTCTCTAATGGCCAGCACAGAACAGTATAAGAGGTCTGACTCACTAATGGCCATCACAGAGCAGTATAAGAGGTCAGATTATCTAATGGTCAGTAGAGAACAATATAGGAGGACTGACTCACTAATGGCCAGTGCAAAACTGTATAAGAGGTCTGCCTCACTAATGGCCAGCACAGAACAACATAAGAGGTCTGATCCTCCAATGACCAGCACAGAACAGCATAAGAGGTCTGGTTCTCTAATGGCCAGTGCAGAAGAGTATAAGAGGTCTGACTTTCTAATGGCCAGCACAGAACAACATAAGAGGTCTGATTTTCTTATGGCCAGTACAGAACAGTATATGAGGTATATTTCTCTAATGGCCAGCACAGAACAGTATAAGAGGTCTAATTCTCTAATTGCCAGCACAGAACAATATAAGAGGTCTGTTTCTCTAATGGCCAGCACAGAACAGTATAAGAGGTCTGATTCTCTAATGGCCAGCACAGAACAATATAAGAGGTCTGATTCCCTAATGGCCAGCACAGAACAGTATAAGAGGTCTAATTCTCTAATGGCCATCACAGAACAGTATAAGAGGTCTAATTCTCTAATGGCCAGCACAGAACAGTATAAGAGGTCTGATTCTCTAATGATCAGCACAGAACAATATAAGAGGTCTAATTCTCTAATGGCCAGCACAGAACAATATAAGAGGTCTAATTCTCTAGTGCCCAGCACAGAACAGTATAAGAGGTCAAATTCCCTAATGGCCAGCACAGAACAGTATAAGAGGTCTAATTCTCTAATGGCCATCACAGAACAGTATAAGAGGTCTAATTCTCTAATGGCCATCACAGAACAGTATAAGAGGTCTAATTCTCTAATGGCCAGCACAGAACAATATAGGAGGTCTAATTCTCTAATGGCCAGCACAGAACAATATAAGAGGTCTAATTCTCTAGTGCCCAGCACAGAACAGTATATGAGGTATATTTCTCTAATGGCCAGCACAGAACAGTATAAGAGGTCTAATTCTCTAATTGCCAGCACAGAACAATATAAGAGGTCTGTTTCTCTAATGGCCAGCACAGAACAGTATAAGAGGTCTGATTCTCTAATGGCCAGCACAGAACAATATAAGAGGTCTGATTCCCTAATGGCCAGCACAGAACAGTATAAGAGGTCTAATTCTCTAATGGCCATCACAGAACAGTATAAGAGGTCTAATTCTCTAATGGCCAGCACAGAACAGTATAAGAGGTCTGATTCTCTAATGATCAGCACAGAACAATATAAGAGGTCTAATTCTCTAATGGCCAGCACAGAACAATATAAGAGGTCTAATTCTCTAGTGCCCAGCACAGAACAGTATAAGAGGTCAAATTCCCTAATGGCCAGCACAGAACAGTATAAGAGGTCTAATTCTCTAATGGCCATCACAGAACAGTATAAGAGGTCTAATTCTCTAATGGCCATCACAGAACAGTATAAGAGGTCTAATTCTCTAATGGCCAGCACAGAACAATATAAGAGGTCTAATTCTCTAATGGCCAGCACAGAACAATATAAGAGGTCTAATTCTCTAGTGCCCAACACAGAACAGTATAAGAGGTCAAATTCTCTAATGGCCATCACAGAACAGTATAAGAGGTCTAATTCTCTAATGGCCAGCACAGAACAGTATAAGAGGTCTGATTCTCTAATGATCAGCACAGAACAGTATAAGAGGTCTAATTCTCTAATAGCCAGCACAGAACAGTATAAGAGGTCTGATTCTCTAATGGCCAGCACAGAACAATATAAGAGGTCTGATTCTCTAATGGCCAGCACAGAACAGTATAAGAGGTCTAATTCTCTAATGCCCAGCACAGAACAATATAAGAGGTCTAATTCTCTAATGGCCAGCACAGAACAGTATAAGAGGTCTGAGTCTCTAATGGCCAGCACAGAACAGTATAAGAGGTCTGATTCTCTAATGCCCAGCACAGAACAATATAAGAGGTCTAATTCTCTAATGCCCAGCACAGAACAATATAAGAGGTCTAATTCTCTAGTGCCCAGCACAGAACAATATAAGAGGTCTAATTCTCTAGTGCCCAGCACAGAACAGTACCAGAGGTCTAATTCTCTAATGGCCAGCACAGAACAATATAAGAGGTCTAATTCTCTAATGGCCAGCACAGAAGAATATAAGAGGTCTAATTCTCTAATGCCCAGCACAGAACAGTACAAGAGGTCTAATTCTCTAATGGCCAGCACAGAACAATATAAGAGGTCTAATTCTCTAATGGCCAGAATAGAACAGCATAAAAGGTCTGACTCACTAATGGCCAGCACAGAACAGTATAAGAGGTCTAATTCTCTAATGGCCAGCACAGAACAATGTAAGGGGTCTGATTCTCTAATGGCCAGCACAGAACAGTACTAGAGGTCTAATTCTCTAATGGCCAGCACAGAACAATATAGGAGGTCTAATTCTCCAATGCCCAGCACAGAACAATATAAGAGGTCTAATTCTCTAATGGCCAGCACAGAACAATATAGGAGGTCTAATTCTCCAATGCCCAGCACAGAACAATAAAAGAGGTCTGATTCTCTAATGGCTGGAATGGAACAGCATAAGAGGCCTGACTCACTAATGGCCAGCACAGAACAGTATAAGAGGTCTGAATCTCTAATGGCCAGCACAGAACAATATAAGAGGTCTAATTCTCTAATGGCTGGAATGGAACAGCATAAAAGGTCTGATTCACTAATGGCCAGCACAGAACAGTACAAAAGGTCTAATTCTCTAATGGCCAGCACAGAACAATATAAGTGGTCTGCTTCTCTAAGGGCCGGCACAGAACAATATAACTTATATTGTATAAGAGGTCTAATTTTCTAATGGTCAGCACAGAATAGTATAAGAGGTCTAATTCTCTAATGGCCAGCACAGAACAATATAAGTGGTCTGCTTCTCTAAGGGCCGGCACAGAACAATATAACTTATATTGTATAAGAGGTCTAATTTTCTAATGGTCAGCACAGAATAGTATAAGAGGTCTAATTCTCTAATGGCCAGCACAGAACAATATAGGAGGTCTAATTCTCTAATGGCCAGCACAGAACAATAAAACTTATATTGTATAAGAGGTCTAATTTTCTAATGGTCAGCACAGAATAGTATAAGAGGTCTAATTCTCTAATGGCCAGCACAGAACAATATAGGAGGTCTAATTCTCTAATGACCAGCACAGAACAATATAAGAGGTCAAATTCTCTAATGGCCAGCACAGAACAATATAAGAGGTCTAATTCTCTAATGGCCAGCACAGAACAATATAAGAGGTCTAATTTTCTAACGGCCAGCACAAAACAGTATAAGAGGTCTGATTCTTTAATGGCCAGCACAGAACAGTATAAGAGGTCTAATTCTCTAATGGCCAGCACAGAACTATATAAGAGGTCTAATTCTCTAATGGCCAGCACAGAACAATATAAGAGGTCTAATTCTCTAATGGCCAGCACAGAACAATATAAGAGGTCTAATTCTCTAATGCCCAGCACAGAATAATATAAGAGGTCTAATTCTCTAATGGCCAGCACAGAACAGTATAAGAGGTCTAATTCTCTAATGGCCAGCACAGAACAGTATAAGAGGTCTAATTCTCTACTGGCCAGCACAGAACAGTATAAGAGGTCTAATTCTCTAATGGCCAGCACAGAACAATATAAGAGGTCTAATTCTCTAATGGCCAGCACAGAACAATATAAGAGGTCTAATTCTCTAATGCCCAGCACAGAATAATATAAGAGGTCTAATTCTCTAATGGCCAGCACAGAACAATATAAGAGGTCTAATTCTCTAATGGCCAGCACAGAACAATATAGGAGGTCTAATTCTCCAATGCCCAGCACAGAACAATAAAAGAGGTCTGATTCTCTAATGGCTGGAATGGAACAGCATAAGAGGCCTGACTCACTAATGGCCAGCACAGAACAATATAAGAGGTCTGATTCTCTAATGGCCAGCACAGAACAGTATAAGAGGTCTAATTCTCTAATGGCCAGCACAGAACAATAAAAGAGGTCTGATTCTCTACTGGCCAGCACAGAACTATATAAGAGGTCTAATTCTCTAATGGCCAGCACAGAACAATATAAGAGGTCTGATTCTCTACTGGCCAGCACAGAACAGTATAAGAGGTCTAATTCTCTAATGGCCAGCACAGAACAATATAAGAGGTCTGATTCTCTACTGGCCAGCACAGAGCTATATAAGAGGTCTAATTCTCTAATGGCCAGCACAGAACAGTATAAGAGGTCTGATTCTCTAATGGCCAGCACAGAACAGTATAAGAGGTCTAATTCTCTAATAGCCAGCACAGAACAGTATAAGAGGTCTAATTCTCTAATGGCCAGCACAGAACAATATAAGAGGTCTAATTCTCTAATGGCCAGCACAGAACAATATAAGAGGTCTAATTCTCTAATGGCCAGCACAGAAGAATATAAGAGGTCTAATTCTCTAATGCCCAGCACAGAACAGTACAAGAGGTCTAATTCTCTAATGGCCAGCACAGAACAATATAAGAGGTCTAATTCTCTAATGGCCAGAATAGAACAGCATAAAAGGTCTGACTCACTAATGGCCAGCACAGAACAGTATAAGAGGTCTAATTCTCTAATGGCCAGCACAGAACAATGTAAGGGGTCTGATTCTCTAATGGCCAGCACAGAACAGTACAAGAGGTCTAATTCTCTAATGGCCAGCACAGAACAATATAGGAGGTCTAATTCTCCAATGCCCAGCACAGAACAATATAAGAGGTCTAATCCTCTAATGGCCAGCACAGAACAATATAAGAGGTCTAATTCTCTAATGCCCAGCACAGAATAATATAAGAGGTCTAATTCTCTAATGGCCAGCACAGAACAATATAAGAGGTCTAATTCTCTAATGGCCAGCACAGAACAATATAGGAGGTCTAATTCTCCAATGCCCAGCACAGAACAATAAAAGAGGTCTGATTCTCTAATGGCTGGAATGGAACAGCATAAGAGGCCTGACTCACTAATGGCCAGCACAGAACAGTATAAGAGGTCTGAATCTCTAATGGCCAGCACAGAACAATATAAGAGGTCTAATTCTCTAATGGCTGGAATGGAACAGCATAAAAGGTCTGATTCACTAATGGCCAGCACAGAACAGTACAAAAGGTCTAATTCTCTAATGGCCAGCACAGAACAATATAAGTGGTCTGCTTCTCTAAGGGCCGGCACAGAACAATATAACTTATATTGTATAAGAGGTCTAATTTTCTAATGGTCAGCACAGAATAGTATAAGAGGTCTAATTCTCTAATGGCCAGCACAGGACAATATAGGAGGTCTAATTCTCTAATGGCCAGCACAGAACAATAAAACTTATATTGTATAAGAGGTCTAATTTTCTAATGGTCAGCACAGAATAGTATAAGAGGTCTAATTCTCTAATGGCCAGCACAGAACAATATAGGAGGTCTAATTCTCTAATGACCAGCACAGAACAATATAAGAGGTCAAATTCTCTAATGGCCAGCACAGAACAATATAAGAGGTCTAATTCTCTAATGGCCAGCACAGAACAATATAAGAGGTCTAATTTTCTAACGGCCAGCACAAAACAGTATAAGAGGTCTGATTCTTTAATGGCCAGCACAGAACAGTATAAGAGGTCTAATTCTCTAATGGCCAGCACAGAACTATATAAGAGGTCTAATTCTCTAATGGCCAGCACAGAACAGTATAAGAGGTCTAATTCTCTAATGGCCAGCACAGAACAATATAAGAGGTCTAATTCTCTAATGGCCAGCACAGAACAATATAAGAGGTCTAATTCTCTAATGCCCAGCACAGAATAATATAAGAGGTCTAATTCTCTAATGGCCAGCACAGAACAGTATAAGAGGTCTAATTCTCTACTGGCCAGCACAGAACAGTATAAGAGGTCTAATTCTCTAATGGCCAGCACAGAACAATATAAGAGGTCTAATTCTCTAATGGCCAGCACAGAACAATATAAGAGGTCTAATTCTCTAATGCCCAGCACAGAATAATATAAGAGGTCTAATTCTCTAATGGCCAGCACAGAACAATATAAGAGGTCTAATTCTCTAATGGCCAGCACAGAACAATATAGGAGGTCTAATTCTCCAATGCCCAGCACAGAACAATAAAAGAGGTCTGATTCTCTAATGGCTGGAATGGAACAGCATAAGAGGCCTGACTCACTAATGGCCAGCACAGAACAGTATAAGAGGTCTGATTCTTTAATGGCCAGCACAGAACAGTATAAGAGGTCTAATTCTCTAATGGCCAGCACAGAACAATATAAGAGGTCTGATTCTCTACTGGCCAGCACAGAACTATATAAGAGGTCTAATTCTCTAATGGCCAGCACAGAACAATATAAGAGGTCTGATTCTCTACTGGCCAGCACAGAACAGTATAAGAGGTCTGATTCTTTAATGGCCAGCTCAGAACAGTATAAGAGGTCTAATTCTCTAATGGCCAGCACAGAACAGTATAAGAGGTCTAATTCTCTAATGGCCAGCACAGAACAATATAAGAGGTCTGATTCTCTACTGGCCAGCACAGAGCTATATAAGAGGTCTAATTCTCTAATGGCCAGCACAGAACAGTATAAGAGGTCTGATTCTCTAATGGCCAGCACAGAACAGTATAAGAGGTCTAATTCTCTAATAGCCAGCACAGAACAGTATAAGAGGTCTAATTCTCTAATGGCCAGCACAGAACAATATAAGAGGTCTAATTCTCTAATGGCCAGCACAGAACAATATAAGAGGTCTAATTCTCTAGTGCCCAGCACAGAACAGTATAAGAGGTCAAATTCTCTAATGGCCATCACAGAACAGTATAAGAGGTCTAATTCTCTAATGGCCAGCACAGAACAGTATAAGAGGTCTGATTCTCTAATGATCAGCACAGAACAGTATAAGAGGTCTAATTCTCTAATAGCCAGCACAGAACAGTATAAGAGGTCTGATTCTCTAATGGCCAGCACAGAACAATATAAGAGGTCTGATTCTCTAATGGCCAGCACAGAACAGTATAAGAGGTCTAATTCTCTAATGCCCAGCACAGAACAATATAAGAGGTCTAATTCTCTAATGGCCAGCACAGAACAGTATAAGAGGTCTGAGTCTCTAATGGCCAGCACAGAACAGTATAAGAGGTCTGAGTCTCTAATGGCCAGCACAGAACAGTATAAGAGGTCTGATTCTCTAATGCCCAGCACAGAACAATATAAGAGGTCTAATTCTCTAATGCCCAGCACAGAACAATATAAGAGGTCTAATTCTCTAGTGCCCAGCACAGAACAATATAAGAGGTCTAATTCTCTAGTGCCCAGCACAGAACAGTACCAGAGGTCTAATTCTCTAATGGCCAGCACAGAACAATATAAGAGGTCTAATTCTCTAATGGCCAGCACAGAAGAATATAAGAGGTCTAATTCTCTAATGCCCAGCACAGAACAGTACAAGAGGTCTAATTCTCTAATGGCCAGCACAGAACAATATAAGAGGTCTAATTCTCTAATGGCCAGCACAGAACAGTACAAGAGGTCTAATTCTCTAATGGCCAGCACAGAACAATATAAGAGGTCTAATTCTCTAATGGCCAGCACAGAACAGTACAAGAGGTCTAATTCTCTAATGGCCAGCACAGAACAATATAGGAGGTCTAATTCTCCAATGCCCAGCACAGAACAATATAAGAGGTCTAATCCTCTAATGGCCAGCACAGAACAATATAAGAGGTCTAATTCTCTAATGCCCAGCACAGAATAATATAAGAGGTCTAATTCTCTAATGGCCAGCACAGAACAATATAAGAGGTCTAATTCTCTAATGGCCAGCACAGAACAATATAGGAGGTCTAATTCTCCAATGCCCAGCACAGAACAATAAAAGAGGTCTGATTCTCTAATGGCTGGAATGGAACAGCATAAGAGGCCTGACTCACTAATGGCCAGCACAGAACAGTATAAGAGGTCTGAATCTCTAATGGCCAGCACAGAACAATATAAGAGGTCTAATTCTCTAATGGCTGGAATGGAACAGCATAAAAGGTCTGATTCACTAATGGCCAGCACAGAACAGTACAAAAGGTCTAATTCTCTAATGGCCAGCACAGAACAATATAAGTGGTCTGCTTCTCTAAGGGCCGGCACAGAACAATATAACTTATATTGTATAAGAGGTCTAATTTTCTAATGGTCAGCACAGAATAGTATAAGAGGTCTAATTCTCTAATGGCCAGCACAGAACAATATAAGTGGTCTGCTTCTCTAAGGGCCGGCACAGAACAATAAAACTTATATTGTATAAGAGGTCTAATTTTCTAATGGTCAGCACAGAATAGTATAAGAGGTCTAATTCTCTAATGGCCAGCACAGAACAATATAGGAGGTCTAATTCTCTAATGACCAGCACAGAACAATATAAGAGGTCAAATTCTCTAATGGCCAGCACAGAACAATATAAGAGGTCTAATTCTCTAATGGCCAGCACAGAACAATATAAGAGGTCTAATTTTCTAACGGCCAGCACAAAACAGTATAAGAGGTCTGATTCTTTAATGGCCAGCACAGAACAGTATAAGAGGTCTAATTCTCTAATGGCCAGCACAGAACTATATAAGAGGTCTAATTCTCTAATGGCCAGCACAGAACAATATAAGAGGTCTAATTCTCTAATGGCCAGCACAGAACAATATAAGAGGTCTAATTCTCTAATGCCCAGCACAGAATAATATAAGAGGTCTAATTCTCTAATGGCCAGCACAGAACAGTATAAGAGGTCTAATTCTCTAATGGCCAGCACAGAACAGTATAAGAGGTCTAATTCTCTACTGGCCAGCACAGAACAGTATAAGAGGTCTAATTCTCTAATGGCCAGCACAGAACAATATAAGAGGTCTAATTCTCTAATGGCCAGCACAGAACAATATAAGAGGTCTAATTCTCTAATGCCCAGCACAGAATAATATAAGAGGTCTAATTCTCTAATGGCCAGCACAGAACAATATAAGAGGTCTAATTCTCTAATGGCCAGCACAGAACAATATAGGAGGTCTAATTCTCCAATGCCCAGCACAGAACAATAAAAGAGGTCTGATTCTCTAATGGCCAGCACAGAACAGTATAAGAGGTCTGATTCTTTAATGGCCAGCACAGAACAGTATAAGAGGTCTAATTCTCTAATGGCCAGCACAGAACAATATAAGAGGTCTGATTCTCTACTGGCCAGCACAGAACTATATAAGAGGTCTAATTCTCTAATGGCCAGCACAGAACAATATAAGAGGTCTGATTCTCTACTGGCCAGCACAGAACAGTATAAGAGGTCTGATTCTTTAATGGCCAGCACAGAACAGTATAAGAGGTCTAATTCTCTAATGGCCAGCACAGAACAGTATAAGAGGTCTAATTCTCTAATGGCCAGCACAGAACAATATAAGAGGTCTGATTCTCTACTGGCCAGCACAGAGCTATATAAGAGGTTTAATTCTCTAATGGCCAGCACAGAACAGTATAAGAGGTCTGATTCTCTAATGGCCAGCACAGAACAGTATAAGAGGTCTAATTCTCTAATAGCCAGCACAGAACAGTATAAGAGGTCTAATTCTCTAATGGTCAGCACAGAACAATATAAGAGGTCTAATCCTCTAATGGCCAGCACAGAACAATATAAGAGGTCTAATTCTCTAATGCCCAGCACAGAATAATATAAGAGGTCTAATTCTCTAATGGCCAGCACAGAACAATATAAGAGGTCAAATTCTCTAATTGCCAGCACAGAACAATATAAGAGGTCTAATTCTCTAATGGCCAGCACAGAACAATATAAGAGGTCTAATTTTCTAACGGCCAGCACAGAACAGTATAAGAGGTCTAATTCTCTAATGGCCAGCACAGAACTATATAAGAGGTCTAATTCTCTAATGGCCAGCACAGAACAATATAAGAGGTCTAATTCTCTAATGGCCAGCACAGAACAGTATAAGAGGTCTAATTCTCTAATGGCCAGCACAGAACAGTATAAGAGGTCTAATTCTCTAATGGCCAGCACAGAACAGTATAAGGGGTCTAATTCTCTAGTGGCCAGCACAGAACAATATAAGAGGTCTGATTCTCTACTGGCCAGCACAGAACAGTATAAGAGGTCTAATTCTCTAGTGGCCAGCACAGAACAATATAAGAGGTCTGATTCTCTACTGGCCAGCACAGAACAGTATAAGAGGTCTAATTCTCTAATGGCCAGCACAGAACAATATCAGAGGTCTGATTCTCTACTGGCCAGCACAGAACTATATAAGAGGTCTAATTCTCTAATGGCCAGCACAGAACAATATAAGAGGTCTGATTCTCTACTGGCCAGCACAGAACAGTATAAGAGGTCTGATTCTTTAATGGCCAGCACAGAACAGTATAAGAGGTCTAATTCTCTAATGGCCAGCACAGAACAGTATAAGAGGTCTGATTCTTTAATGGCCAGCACAGAACAGTATAAGAGGTCTAATTATCTAATGGCCAGCACAGAACAGTATAAGAGGTCTGATTCTCTAATGGCCAGCACAGAACAGTATAAGAGGTCTAATTCTCTAATGGCCAGCACAGAACAATATAAGAGGTCTAATTCTCTAATGGCCAGCACAGAACAGTATAAGAAGTCTAATTCTCTAATGGCCAGCACAGAACAATATAAGAGGTCTGATTCTCTACTGGCCAGCACAGAACTATATAAGAGGTCTAATTCTCTAATGGCCAGCACAGAACAGTATAAGAGGTCTGATTCTCTAATGGCCAGCACAGAACAGTATAAGAGGTCTAATTCTCTAATGGCCAGCACAGAACAGTATAAGAGGTCTAATTCTCTAATGGTCAGCACAGAACAATATAAGAGGTCTAATTCTCTAATAGCCAGCACAGAACAGTATAAGAGGTCTAATTCTCTAATGGTCAGCACAGAACAATATAAGAGGTCTGATTCTCTACTGGCCAGCACAGAACAGTATAAGAGGTCTAATTCTCTAATGGCCAGCACAGAACAATATAAGAGGTCAAATTCTCTAATGGCCAGCACAGAACAATATAAGAGGTCTAATTCTCTAATGGCCAGCACAGAACAATATAAGAGGTCTAATTTTCTAACGGCCAGCACAGAACAGTATAAGAGGTCTGATTCTTTAATGGCCAGCACAGAACAATATAAGAGGTCTGACTCTCTAATGGCCAGCACAGAACAGTATAAGAGGTCTGATTCTATAATGGCCAGCACAGAACAGTATAAGAGGTCTAATTCTCTAATGGCCAGCACAGAACTATATAAGAGGTCTAATTCTCTAATGGCCAGCACAGAACAATATAAGAGGTCTAATTCTCTAATGGCCAGCACAGAACAGTATAAGAGGTCTAATTCTCTAATGGCCAGCACAGAACAGTATAAGAGGTCTGATTCTTTAATGGCCGGCACAGAACAGTATAAGAGGTCTAATTCTCTAATGGCCAGCACAGAACAATATAGGAGGTCTAATTCTCTAATGGCCAGCACAGAACAATATAAGAGGTCTAATTCTCTAATGGCCAGCACAGAACAATATAAGAGGTCTAATTCTCTAATGGCCAGCACAGAACAATATAAGGGGTCTAATTCTCTAATGGCCAGCACAGAACAGTATAAGAGTTCTGATTCTCTAATGGCCAGCACAGAACAATAAGATGTCTAATTCTCTAATGGCTAGCACAGAACAGTATAAGAGGTCTAATTCTCTAATGGCCAGCACAGAACAGTATAATAGGTCTAATTCTCTAATGGCCAGCACAGAACAGTATAAGAGGTCTAATTCTCTAATGGCCAGCACAGAACAGTATAAGAGGTCAAATTCTCTAATGGCCAGCACAGAACAATATTAGAGGTCTAATTCTCTAATGGCCAGCACAGAACAATATAAGAGGTCTGATTCTCTAATGGCCAGCACAGAACAGTATAAGAGGTCGAATTCTCTAATGGCCAGCACAGAACTTCATAAGAGGTCTGATTCTCTAATGGCCAGCACAGAACAATATAAGAGGTCTAATTCTCTAATGGCCAGCACAGAACAGTATAAGAGGTCTAATTCTCTAATGGCCAGCACAGAACAATATAAGAGGTCTAATTCTCTAATGGCCAGCACAGAACAGTATAAGAGGTCTAATTCTCTAATGGCCAGCACAGAACAATATAACTTATATTGTATAAGAGGTCTAATTTTCTAATGGCCAGCACAGAACAGTATAAGAGGTCTGATTCTCTAATGGCCAGCACAGAGCAGTATAAGAGGTCTGATTCTCTAATGGCCAGCACAGAACAGTATAAGAGGTGTAATTCTCTAATGGCCAGCACAGAACAGTATAAGAGGTCTAATTCTCTAATGGCCAGCACAGAACAGTATAAGAGGTCTGATTCTCTAATGGCCAGCACAGAACAGTATAAGAGGTCTAATTCTCTAATGGCCAGCACAGAACAATATAAGAGGTTAAATTCTCCAATGGCCAGCACAGAACAATATTAGAGGTCTAATTCTCTAATGGCCAGCACAGAACAGTATAAGAGGTCTAATTCTCTAATGGCCAGCACAGAACAGTATAAGAGGTGTAATTCTCTAATGGCCTGCACAGAACAGTATAAGAGGTCTAATTCTCTAATGGCCAGCACAGAACAGTATAAGAGGTCAAATTCTCTAATGGCCAGCACAGAACAGTATAAGAGGTCTAATTCTCTAATGGCCAGCACAGAACTATATAAGAGGTCTAATTCTCTAATGGCCAGCACAGAACAATATAAGAGGTCTAATTCTCTAATGGCCAGCACAGAACAATATAAGAGGTCTAATTCTCTAATGCCCAGCACAGAATAATATAAGAGGTCTAATTCTCTAATGGCCAGCACAGAACAGTATAAGAGGTCTAATTCTCTAATGGCCAGCACAGAACAGTATAAGAGGTCTAATTCTCTACTGGCCAGCACAGAACAGTATAAGAGGTCTAATTCTCTAATGGCCAGCACAGAACAATATAAGAGGTCTAATTCTCTAATGGCCAGCACAGAACAATATAAGAGGTCTAATTCTCTAATGCCCAGCACAGAATAATATAAGAGGTCTAATTCTCTAATGGCCAGCACAGAACAATATAAGAGGTCTAATTCTCTAATGGCCAGCACAGAACAATATAGGAGGTCTAATTCTCCAATGCCCAGCACAGAACAATAAAAGAGGTCTGATTCTCTAATGGCTGGAATGGAACAGCATAAGAGGCCTGACTCACTAATGGCCAGCACAGAACAGTATAAGAGGTCTGATTCTTTAATGGCCAGCACAGAACAGTATAAGAGGTCTGATTCTCTACTGGCCAGCACAGAACTATATAAGAGGTCTAATTCTCTAATGGCCAGCACAGAACAATATAAGAGGTCTGATTCTCTACTGGCCAGCACAGAACAGTATAAGAGGTCTGATTCTTTAATGGCCAGCACAGAACAGTATAAGAGGTCTAATTCTCTAATGGCCAGCACAGAACAGTATAAGAGGTCTAATTCTCTAATAGCCAGCACAGAACAGTATAAGAGGTCTAATTCTCTAATGGTCAGCACAGAACAATATAAGAGGTCTAATCCTCTAATGGCCAGCACAGAACAATATAAGAGGTCTAATTCTCTAATGCCCAGCACAGAATAATATAAGAGGTCTAATTCTCTAATGGCCAGCACAGAACAATATAAGAGGTCAAATTCTCTAATTGCCAGCACAGAACAATATAAGAGGTCTAATTCTCTAATGGCCAGCACAGAACAATATAAGAGGTCTAATTTTCTAACGGCCAGCACAGAACAGTATAAGAGGTCTGATTCTTTAATGGCCAGCACAGAACAGTATAAGAGGTCTAATTCTCTAATGGCCAGCACAGAACAGTATAAGAGGTCTAATTCTCTAATGGCCAGCACAGAACAGTATAAGAGGTCTAATTCTCTACTGGCCAGCACAGAACAGTATAAGAGGTCTAATTCTCTAATGGCCAGCACAGAACAATATAAGAGGTCTAATTCTCTAATGGCCAGCACAGAACAATATAAGAGGTCTAATTCTCTAATGCCCAGCACAGAATAATATAAGAGGTCTAATTCTCTAATGGCCAGCACAGAACAATATAAGAGGTCTAATTCTCTAATGGCCAGCACAGAACAATATAGGAGGTCTAATTCTCCAATGCCCAGCACAGAACAATAAAAGAGGTCTGATTCTCTAATGGCTGGAATGGAACAGCATAAGAGGCCTGACTCACTAATGGCCAGCACAGAACAGTATAAGAGGTCTGATTCTTTAATGGCCAGCACAGAACAGTATAAGAGGTCTGATTCTCTACTGGCCAGCACAGAACTATATAAGAGGTCTAATTCTCTAATGGCCAGCACAGAACAATATAAGAGGTCTGATTCTCTACTGGCCAGCACAGAACAGTATAAGAGGTCTGATTCTTTAATGGCCAGCACAGAACAGTATAAGAGGTCTAATTCTCTAATGGCCAGCACAGAACAGTATAAGAGGTCTAATTCTCTAATAGCCAGCACAGAACAGTATAAGAGGTCTAATTCTCTAATGGTCAGCACAGAACAATATAAGAGGTCTAATCCTCTAATGGCCAGCACAGAACAATATAAGAGGTCTAATTCTCTAATGCCCAGCACAGAATAATATAAGAGGTCTAATTCTCTAATGGCCAGCACAGAACAATATAAGAGGTCAAATTCTCTAATTGCCAGCACAGAACAATATAAGAGGTCTAATTCTCTAATGGCCAGCACAGAACAATATAAGAGGTCTAATTTTCTAACGGCCAGCACAGAACAGTATAAGAGGTCTGATTCTTTAATGGCCAGCACAGAACAGTATAAGAGGTCTAATTCTCTAATGGCCAGCACAGAACTATATAAGAGGTCTAATTCTCTAATGGCCAGCACAGAACAATATAAGAGGTCTAATTCTCTAATGGCCAGCACAGAGCTATATAAGAGGTCTAATTCTCTAATGGCCAGCACAGAACAGTATAAGAGGTCTGATTCTCTAATGGCCAGCACAGAACAGTATAAGAGGTCTAATTCTCTAATAGCCAGCACAGAACAGTATAAGAGGTCTAATTCTCTAATGGTCAGCACAGAACAATATAAGAGGTCTAATCCTCTAATGGCCAGCACAGAACAATATAAGAGGTCTATTTCTCTAATGCCCAGCACAGAATAATATAAGAGGTCTAATTCTCTAATGGCCAGCACAGAACAATATAAGAGGTCAAATTCTCTAATTGCCAGCACAGAACAATATAAGAGGTCTAATTCTCTAATGGCCAGCACAGAACAATATAAGAGGTCTAATTTTCTAACGGCCAGCACAGAACAGTATAAGAGGTCTGATTCTTTAATGGCCAGCACAGAACAGTATAAGAGGTCTAATTCTCTAATGGCCAGCACAGAACTATATAAGAGGTCTAATTCTCTAATGGCCAGCACAGAACAATATAAGAGGTCTAATTCTCTAATGGCCAGCACAGAACAGTATAAGAGGTCTAATTCTCTAATGGCCAGCACAGAACAGTATAAGAGGTCTAATTCTCTAATGGCCAGCACAGAACAGTATAAGAGGTCTGATTCTCTACTGGCCAGCACAGAACAGTATAAGAGGTCTGATTCTCTACTGGCCAGCACAGAACAGTATAAGAGGTCTAATTCTCTAATGGCCAGCACAGAACAATATAAGAGGTCTGATTCTCTACTGGCCAGCACAGAACTATATAAGAGGTCTAATTCTCTAATGGCCAGCACAGAACAATATAAGAGGTCTGATTCTCTACTGGCCAGCACAGAACAGTATAAGAGGTCTGATTCTTTAATGGCCAGCACAGAACAGTATAAGAGGTCTAATTCTCTAATGGCCAGCACAGAACAGTATAAGAGGTCTGATTCTCTAATGGCCAGCACAGAACAGTATAAGAGGTCTAATTCTCTAATGGCCAGCACAGAACAATATAAGAGGTCTAATTCTCTAATGGCCAGCACAGAACAGTATAAGAGGTCTAATTCTCTAATGGCCAGCACAGAACAATATAAGAGGTCTGATTCTCTACTGGCCAGCACAGAACTATATAAGAGGTCTAATTCTCTAATGGCCAGCACAGAACAGTATAAGAGGTCTGATTCTCTAATGGCCAGCACAGAACAGTATAAGAGGTCTAATTCTCTAATAGCCAGCACAGAACAGTATAAGAGGTCTAATTCTCTAATGGTCAGCACAGAACAATATAAGAGGTCTGATTCTCTACTGGCCAGCACAGAACAGTATAAGAGGTCTAATTCTCTAATGGCCAGCACAGAACAATATAAGAGGTCAAATTCTCTAATGGCCAGCACAGAACAATATAAGAGGTCTAATTCTCTAATGGCCAGCACAGAACAATATAAGAGGTCTAATTTTCTAACGGCCAGCACAGAACAGTATAAGAGGTCTGATTCTTTAATGGCCAGCACAGAACAATATAAGAGGTCTGACTCTCTAATGGCCAGCACAGAACAGTATAAGAGGTCTGATTCTATAATGGCCAGCACAGAACAGTATAAGAGGTCTAATTCTCTAATGGCCAGCACAGAACTATATAAGAGGTCTAATTCTCTAATGGCCAGCACAGAACAATATAAGAGGTCTAATTCTCTAATGGCCAGCACAGAACAGTATAAGAGGTCTAATTCTCTAATGGCCAGCACAGAACAGTATAAGAGGTCTGATTCTTTAATGGCCGGCACAGAACAGTATAAGAGGTCTAATTCTCTAATGGCCAGCACAGAACAATATAGGAGGTCTAATTCTCTAATGGCCAGCACAGAACAATATAAGAGGTCTAATTCTCTAATGCCCAGCACAGAACAGTATAAGAGGTCTAATTCTCTAATGGCCAGCACAGAACAATATAAGAGGTCTGATTCTCTACTGGCCAGCACAGAGCTATATAAGAGGTCTAATTCTCTAATGGCCAGCACAGAACAGTATAAGAGGTCTGATTCTCTAATGGCCAGCACAGAACAGTATAAGAGGTCTAATTCTCTAATAGCCAGCACAGAACAGTATAAGAGGTCTAATTCTCTAATGGTCAGCACAGAACAATATAAGAGGTCTAATCCTCTAATGGCCAGCACAGAACAATATAAGAGGTCTAATTCTCTAATGCCCAGCACAGAATAATATAAGAGGTCTAATTCTCTAATGGCCAGCACAGAACAATATAAGAGGTCAAATTCTCTAATTGCCAGCACAGAACAATATAAGAGGTCTAATTCTCTAATGGCCAGCACAGAACAATATAAGAGGTCTAATTTTCTAACGGCCAGCACAGAACAGTATAAGAGGTCTGATTCTTTAATGGCCAGCACAGAACAGTATAAGAGGTCTAATTCTCTAATGGCCAGCACAGAACTATATAAGAGGTCTAATTCTCTAATGGCCAGCACAGAACAATATAAGAGGTCTAATTCTCTAATGGCCAGCACAGAACAGTATAAGAGGTCTAATTCTCTAACGGCCAGCACAGAACAGTACAAAAGGTCTAATTCTCTAATGGCCAGCACAGAACAATATAAGTGGTCTGCTTCTCTAAGGGCCGGCACAGAACAATATAACTTATATTGTATAAGAGGTCTAATTTTCTAATGGTCAGCACAGAATAGTATAAGAGGTCTAATTCTCTAATGGCCAGCACAGAACAATATAAGTGGTCTGCTTCTCTAAGGGCCGGCACAGAACAATATAACTTATATTGTATAAGAGGTCTAATTTTCTAATGGTCAGCACAGAATAGTATAAGAGGTCTAATTCTCTAATGGCCAGCACAGAACAATATAGGAGGTCTAATTCTCTAATGGCCAGCACAGAACAATAAAACTTATATTGTATAAGAGGTCTAATTTTCTAATGGTCAGCACAGAATAGTATAAGAGGTCTAATTCTCTAATGGCCAGCACAGAACAATATAGGAGGTCTAATTCTCTAATGACCAGCACAGAACAATATAAGAGGTCAAATTCTCTAATGGCCAGCACAGAACAATATAAGAGGTCTAATTCTCTAATGGCCAGCACAGAACAATATAAGAGGTCTAATTTTCTAACGGCCAGCACAAAACAGTATAAGAGGTCTGATTCTTTAATGGCCAGCACAGAACAGTATAAGAGGTCTAATTCTCTAATGGCCAGCACAGAACTATATAAGAGGTCTAATTCTCTAATGGCCAGCACAGAACAATATAAGAGGTCTAATTCTCTAATGGCCAGCACAGAACAATATAAGAGGTCTAATTCTCTAATGCCCAGCACAGAATAATATAAGAGGTCTAATTCTCTAATGGCCAGCACAGAACAGTATAAGAGGTCTAATTCTCTAATGGCCAGCACAGAACAGTATAAGAGGTCTAATTCTCTACTGGCCAGCACAGAACAGTATAAGAGGTCTAATTCTCTAATGGCCAGCACAGAACAATATAAGAGGTCTAATTCTCTAATGGCCAGCACAGAACAATATAAGAGGTCTAATTCTCTAATGCCCAGCACAGAATAATATAAGAGGTCTAATTCTCTAATGGCCAGCACAGAACAATATAAGAGGTCTAATTCTCTAATGGCCAGCACAGAACAATATAGGAGGTCTAATTCTCCAATGCCCAGCACAGAACAATAAAAGAGGTCTGATTCTCTAATGGCTGGAATGGAACAGCATAAGAGGCCTGACTCACTAATGGCCAGCACAGAACAATATAAGAGGTCTGATTCTCTAATGGCCAGCACAGAACAGTATAAGAGGTCTAATTCTCTAATGGCCAGCACAGAACAATAAAAGAGGTCTGATTCTCTACTGGCCAGCACAGAACTATATAAGAGGTCTAATTCTCTAATGGCCAGCACAGAACAATATAAGAGGTCTGATTCTCTACTGGCCAGCACAGAACAGTATAAGAGGTCTAATTCTCTAATGGCCAGCACAGAACAATATAAGAGGTCTGATTCTCTACTGGCCAGCACAGAGCTATATAAGAGGTCTAATTCTCTAATGGCCAGCACAGAACAGTATAAGAGGTCTGATTCTCTAATGGCCAGCACAGAACAGTATAAGAGGTCTAATTCTCTAATAGCCAGCACAGAACAGTATAAGAGGTCTAATTCTCTAATGGCCAGCACAGAACAATATAAGAGGTCTAATTCTCTAATGGCCAGCACAGAACAATATAAGAGGTCTAATTCTCTAATGGCCAGCACAGAAGAATATAAGAGGTCTAATTCTCTAATGCCCAGCACAGAACAGTACAAGAGGTCTAATTCTCTAATGGCCAGCACAGAACAATATAAGAGGTCTAATTCTCTAATGGCCAGAATAGAACAGCATAAAAGGTCTGACTCACTAATGGCCAGCACAGAACAGTATAAGAGGTCTAATTCTCTAATGGCCAGCACAGAACAATGTAAGGGGTCTGATTCTCTAATGGCCAGCACAGAACAGTACAAGAGGTCTAATTCTCTAATGGCCAGCACAGAACAATATAGGAGGTCTAATTCTCCAATGCCCAGCACAGAACAATATAAGAGGTCTAATCCTCTAATGGCCAGCACAGAACAATATAAGAGGTCTAATTCTCTAATGCCCAGCACAGAATAATATAAGAGGTCTAATTCTCTAATGGCCAGCACAGAACAATATAAGAGGTCTAATTCTCTAATGGCCAGCACAGAACAATATAGGAGGTCTAATTCTCCAATGCCCAGCACAGAACAATAAAAGAGGTCTGATTCTCTAATGGCTGGAATGGAACAGCATAAGAGGCCTGACTCACTAATGGCCAGCACAGAACAGTATAAGAGGTCTGAATCTCTAATGGCCAGCACAGAACAATATAAGAGGTCTAATTCTCTAATGGCTGGAATGGAACAGCATAAAAGGTCTGATTCACTAATGGCCAGCACAGAACAGTACAAAAGGTCTAATTCTCTAATGGCCAGCACAGAACAATATAAGTGGTCTGCTTCTCTAAGGGCCGGCACAGAACAATATAACTTATATTGTATAAGAGGTCTAATTTTCTAATGGTCAGCACAGAATAGTATAAGAGGTCTAATTCTCTAATGGCCAGCACAGGACAATATAGGAGGTCTAATTCTCTAATGGCCAGCACAGAACAATAAAACTTATATTGTATAAGAGGTCTAATTTTCTAATGGTCAGCACAGAATAGTATAAGAGGTCTAATTCTCTAATGGCCAGCACAGAACAATATAGGAGGTCTAATTCTCTAATGACCAGCACAGAACAATATAAGAGGTCAAATTCTCTAATGGCCAGCACAGAACAATATAAGAGGTCTAATTCTCTAATGGCCAGCACAGAACAATATAAGAGGTCTAATTTTCTAACGGCCAGCACAAAACAGTATAAGAGGTCTGATTCTTTAATGGCCAGCACAGAACAGTATAAGAGGTCTAATTCTCTAATGGCCAGCACAGAACTATATAAGAGGTCTAATTCTCTAATGGCCAGCACAGAACAGTATAAGAGGTCTAATTCTCTAATGGCCAGCACAGAACAATATAAGAGGTCTAATTCTCTAATGGCCAGCACAGAACAATATAAGAGGTCTAATTCTCTAATGCCCAGCACAGAATAATATAAGAGGTCTAATTCTCTAATGGCCAGCACAGAACAGTATAAGAGGTCTAATTCTCTACTGGCCAGCACAGAACAGTATAAGAGGTCTAATTCTCTAATGGCCAGCACAGAACAATATAAGAGGTCTAATTCTCTAATGGCCAGCACAGAACAATATAAGAGGTCTAATTCTCTAATGCCCAGCACAGAATAATATAAGAGGTCTAATTCTCTAATGGCCAGCACAGAACAATATAAGAGGTCTAATTCTCTAATGGCCAGCACAGAACAATATAGGAGGTCTAATTCTCCAATGCCCAGCACAGAACAATAAAAGAGGTCTGATTCTCTAATGGCTGGAATGGAACAGCATAAGAGGCCTGACTCACTAATGGCCAGCACAGAACAGTATAAGAGGTCTGATTCTTTAATGGCCAGCACAGAACAGTATAAGAGGTCTAATTCTCTAATGGCCAGCACAGAACAATATAAGAGGTCTGATTCTCTACTGGCCAGCACAGAACTATATAAGAGGTCTAATTCTCTAATGGCCAGCACAGAACAATATAAGAGGTCTGATTCTCTACTGGCCAGCACAGAACAGTATAAGAGGTCTGATTCTTTAATGGCCAGCTCAGAACAGTATAAGAGGTCTAATTCTCTAATGGCCAGCACAGAACAGTATAAGAGGTCTAATTCTCTAATGGCCAGCACAGAACAATATAAGAGGTCTGATTCTCTACTGGCCAGCACAGAGCTATATAAGAGGTCTAATTCTCTAATGGCCAGCACAGAACAGTATAAGAGGTCTGATTCTCTAATGGCCAGCACAGAACAGTATAAGAGGTCTAATTCTCTAATAGCCAGCACAGAACAGTATAAGAGGTCTAATTCTCTAATGGCCAGCACAGAACAATATAAGAGGTCTAATTCTCTAATGGCCAGCACAGAACAATATAAGAGGTCTAATTCTCTAGTGCCCAGCACAGAACAGTATAAGAGGTCAAATTCTCTAATGGCCATCACAGAACAGTATAAGAGGTCTAATTCTCTAATGGCCAGCACAGAACAGTATAAGAGGTCTGATTCTCTAATGATCAGCACAGAACAGTATAAGAGGTCTAATTCTCTAATAGCCAGCACAGAACAGTATAAGAGGTCTGATTCTCTAATGGCCAGCACAGAACAATATAAGAGGTCTGATTCTCTAATGGCCAGCACAGAACAGTATAAGAGGTCTAATTCTCTAATGCCCAGCACAGAACAATATAAGAGGTCTAATTCTCTAATGGCCAGCACAGAACAGTATAAGAGGTCTGAGTCTCTAATGGCCAGCACAGAACAGTATAAGAGGTCTGAGTCTCTAATGGCCAGCACAGAACAGTATAAGAGGTCTGATTCTCTAATGCCCAGCACAGAACAATATAAGAGGTCTAATTCTCTAATGCCCAGCACAGAACAATATAAGAGGTCTAATTCTCTAGTGCCCAGCACAGAACAATATAAGAGGTCTAATTCTCTAGTGCCCAGCACAGAACAGTACCAGAGGTCTAATTCTCTAATGGCCAGCACAGAACAATATAAGAGGTCTAATTCTCTAATGGCCAGCACAGAAGAATATAAGAGGTCTAATTCTCTAATGCCCAGCACAGAACAGTACAAGAGGTCTAATTCTCTAATGGCCAGCACAGAACAATATAAGAGGTCTAATTCTCTAATGGCCAGCACAGAACAGTACAAGAGGTCTAATTCTCTAATGGCCAGCACAGAACAATATAAGAGGTCTAATTCTCTAATGGCCAGCACAGAACAGTACAAGAGGTCTAATTCTCTAATGGCCAGCACAGAACAATATAGGAGGTCTAATTCTCCAATGCCCAGCACAGAACAATATAAGAGGTCTAATCCTCTAATGGCCAGCACAGAACAATATAAGAGGTCTAATTCTCTAATGCCCAGCACAGAATAATATAAGAGGTCTAATTCTCTAATGGCCAGCACAGAACAATATAAGAGGTCTAATTCTCTAATGGCCAGCACAGAACAATATAGGAGGTCTAATTCTCCAATGCCCAGCACAGAACAATAAAAGAGGTCTGATTCTCTAATGGCTGGAATGGAACAGCATAAGAGGCCTGACTCACTAATGGCCAGCACAGAACAGTATAAGAGGTCTGAATCTCTAATGGCCAGCACAGAACAATATAAGAGGTCTAATTCTCTAATGGCTGGAATGGAACAGCATAAAAGGTCTGATTCACTAATGGCCAGCACAGAACAGTACAAAAGGTCTAATTCTCTAATGGCCAGCACAGAACAATATAAGTGGTCTGCTTCTCTAAGGGCCGGCACAGAACAATATAACTTATATTGTATAAGAGGTCTAATTTTCTAATGGTCAGCACAGAATAGTATAAGAGGTCTAATTCTCTAATGGCCAGCACAGAACAATATAAGTGGTCTGCTTCTCTAAGGGCCGGCACAGAACAATAAAACTTATATTGTATAAGAGGTCTAATTTTCTAATGGTCAGCACAGAATAGTATAAGAGGTCTAATTCTCTAATGGCCAGCACAGAACAATATAGGAGGTCTAATTCTCTAATGACCAGCACAGAACAATATAAGAGGTCAAATTCTCTAATGGCCAGCACAGAACAATATAAGAGGTCTAATTCTCTAATGGCCAGCACAGAACAATATAAGAGGTCTAATTTTCTAACGGCCAGCACAAAACAGTATAAGAGGTCTGATTCTTTAATGGCCAGCACAGAACAGTATAAGAGGTCTAATTCTCTAATGGCCAGCACAGAACTATATAAGAGGTCTAATTCTCTAATGGCCAGCACAGAACAATATAAGAGGTCTAATTCTCTAATGGCCAGCACAGAACAATATAAGAGGTCTAATTCTCTAATGCCCAGCACAGAATAATATAAGAGGTCTAATTCTCTAATGGCCAGCACAGAACAGTATAAGAGGTCTAATTCTCTAATGGCCAGCACAGAACAGTATAAGAGGTCTAATTCTCTACTGGCCAGCACAGAACAGTATAAGAGGTCTAATTCTCTAATGGCCAGCACAGAACAATATAAGAGGTCTAATTCTCTAATGGCCAGCACAGAACAATATAAGAGGTCTAATTCTCTAATGCCCAGCACAGAATAATATAAGAGGTCTAATTCTCTAATGGCCAGCACAGAACAATATAAGAGGTCTAATTCTCTAATGGCCAGCACAGAACAATATAGGAGGTCTAATTCTCCAATGCCCAGCACAGAACAATAAAAGAGGTCTGATTCTCTAATGGCCAGCACAGAACAGTATAAGAGGTCTGATTCTTTAATGGCCAGCACAGAACAGTATAAGAGGTCTAATTCTCTAATGGCCAGCACAGAACAATATAAGAGGTCTGATTCTCTACTGGCCAGCACAGAACTATATAAGAGGTCTAATTCTCTAATGGCCAGCACAGAACAATATAAGAGGTCTGATTCTCTACTGGCCAGCACAGAACAGTATAAGAGGTCTGATTCTTTAATGGCCAGCACAGAACAGTATAAGAGGTCTAATTCTCTAATGGCCAGCACAGAACAGTATAAGAGGTCTAATTCTCTAATGGCCAGCACAGAACAATATAAGAGGTCTGATTCTCTACTGGCCAGCACAGAGCTATATAAGAGGTTTAATTCTCTAATGGCCAGCACAGAACAGTATAAGAGGTCTGATTCTCTAATGGCCAGCACAGAACAGTATAAGAGGTCTAATTCTCTAATAGCCAGCACAGAACAGTATAAGAGGTCTAATTCTCTAATGGTCAGCACAGAACAATATAAGAGGTCTAATCCTCTAATGGCCAGCACAGAACAATATAAGAGGTCTAATTCTCTAATGCCCAGCACAGAATAATATAAGAGGTCTAATTCTCTAATGGCCAGCACAGAACAATATAAGAGGTCAAATTCTCTAATTGCCAGCACAGAACAATATAAGAGGTCTAATTCTCTAATGGCCAGCACAGAACAATATAAGAGGTCTAATTTTCTAACGGCCAGCACAGAACAGTATAAGAGGTCTAATTCTCTAATGGCCAGCACAGAACTATATAAGAGGTCTAATTCTCTAATGGCCAGCACAGAACAATATAAGAGGTCTAATTCTCTAATGGCCAGCACAGAACAGTATAAGAGGTCTAATTCTCTAATGGCCAGCACAGAACAGTATAAGAGGTCTAATTCTCTAATGGCCAGCACAGAACAGTATAAGGGGTCTAATTCTCTAGTGGCCAGCACAGAACAATATAAGAGGTCTGATTCTCTACTGGCCAGCACAGAACAGTATAAGAGGTCTAATTCTCTAGTGGCCAGCACAGAACAATATAAGAGGTCTGATTCTCTACTGGCCAGCACAGAACAGTATAAGAGGTCTAATTCTCTAATGGCCAGCACAGAACAATATCAGAGGTCTGATTCTCTACTGGCCAGCACAGAACAGTATAAGAGGTCTGATTCTTTAATGGCCAGCACAGAACAGTATAAGAGGTCTAATTCTCTAATGGCCAGCACAGAACAGTATAAGAGGTCTGATTCTTTAATGGCCAGCACAGAACAGTATAAGAGGTCTAATTATCTAATGGCCAGCACAGAACAGTATAAGAGGTCTGATTCTCTAATGGCCAGCACAGAACAGTATAAGAGGTCTAATTCTCTAATGGCCAGCACAGAACAATATAAGAGGTCTAATTCTCTAATGGCCAGCACAGAACAGTATAAGAAGTCTAATTCTCTAATGGCCAGCACAGAACAATATAAGAGGTCTGATTCTCTACTGGCCAGCACAGAACTATATAAGAGGTCTAATTCTCTAATGGCCAGCACAGAACAGTATAAGAGGTCTGATTCTCTAATGGCCAGCACAGAACAGTATAAGAGGTCTAATTCTCTAATGGCCAGCACAGAACAGTATAAGAGGTCTAATTCTCTAATGGTCAGCACAGAACAATATAAGAGGTCTAATTCTCTAATAGCCAGCACAGAACAGTATAAGAGGTCTAATTCTCTAATGGTCAGCACAGAACAATATAAGAGGTCTGATTCTCTACTGGCCAGCACAGAACAGTATAAGAGGTCTAATTCTCTAATGGCCAGCACAGAACAATATAAGAGGTCAAATTCTCTAATGGCCAGCACAGAACAATATAAGAGGTCTAATTCTCTAATGGCCAGCACAGAACAATATAAGAGGTCTAATTTTCTAACGGCCAGCACAGAACAGTATAAGAGGTCTGATTCTTTAATGGCCAGCACAGAACAATATAAGAGGTCTGACTCTCTAATGGCCAGCACAGAACAGTATAAGAGGTCTGATTCTATAATGGCCAGCACAGAACAGTATAAGAGGTCTAATTCTCTAATGGCCAGCACAGAACTATATAAGAGGTCTAATTCTCTAATGGCCAGCACAGAACAATATAAGAGGTCTAATTCTCTAATGGCCAGCACAGAACAGTATAAGAGGTCTAATTCTCTAATGGCCAGCACAGAACAGTATAAGAGGTCTGATTCTTTAATGGCCGGCACAGAACAGTATAAGAGGTCTAATTCTCTAATGGCCAGCACAGAACAATATAGGAGGTCTAATTCTCTAATGGCCAGCACAGAACAATATAAGAGGTCTAATTCTCTAATGGCCAGCACAGAACAATATAAGAGGTCTAATTCTCTAATGGCCAGCACAGAACAATATAAGGGGTCTAATTCTCTAATGGCCAGCACAGAACAGTATAAGAGTTCTGATTCTCTAATGGCCAGCACAGAACAATAAGATGTCTAATTCTCTAATGGCTAGCACAGAACAGTATAAGAGGTCTAATTCTCTAATGGCCAGCACAGAACAGTATAATAGGTCTAATTCTCTAATGGCCAGCACAGAACAGTATAAGAGGTCTAATTCTCTAATGGCCAGCACAGAACAGTATAAGAGGTCAAATTCTCTAATGGCCAGCACAGAACAATATTAGAGGTCTAATTCTCTAATGGCCAGCACAGAACAATATAAGAGGTCTGATTCTCTAATGGCCAGCACAGAACAGTATAAGAGGTCGAATTCTCTAATGGCCAGCACAGAACTTCATAAGAGGTCTGATTCTCTAATGGCCAGCACAGAACAATATAAGAGGTCTAATTCTCTAATGGCCAGCACAGAACAGTATAAGAGGTCTAATTCTCTAATGGCCAGCACAGAACAATATAAGAGGTCTAATTCTCTAATGGCCAGCACAGAACAGTATAAGAGGTCTAATTCTCTAATGGCCAGCACAGAACAATATAACTTATATTGTATAAGAGGTCTAATTTTCTAATGGCCAGCACAGAACAGTATAAGAGGTCTGATTCTCTAATGGCCAGCACAGAGCAGTATAAGAGGTCTGATTCTCTAATGGCCAGCACAGAACAGTATAAGAGGTGTAATTCTCTAATGGCCAGCACAGAACAGTATAAGAGGTCTAATTCTCTAATGGCCAGCACAGAACAGTATAAGAGGTCTGATTCTCTAATGGCCAGCACAGAACAGTATAAGAGGTCTAATTCTCTAATGGCCAGCACAGAACAATATAAGAGGTTAAATTCTCCAATGGCCAGCACAGAACAATATTAGAGGTCTAATTCTCTAATGGCCAGCACAGAACAGTATAAGAGGTCTAATTCTCTAATGGCCAGCACAGAACAGTATAAGAGGTGTAATTCTCTAATGGCCTGCACAGAACAGTATAAGAGGTCTAATTCTCTAATGGCCAGCACAGAACAGTATAAGAGGTCAAATTCTCTAATGGCCAGCACAGAACAGTATAAGAGGTCTAATTCTCTAATGGCCAGCACAGAACTATATAAGAGGTCTAATTCTCTAATGGCCAGCACAGAACAATATAAGAGGTCTAATTCTCTAATGGCCAGCACAGAACAATATAAGAGGTCTAATTCTCTAATGCCCAGCACAGAATAATATAAGAGGTCTAATTCTCTAATGGCCAGCACAGAACAGTATAAGAGGTCTAATTCTCTAATGGCCAGCACAGAACAGTATAAGAGGTCTAATTCTCTACTGGCCAGCACAGAACAGTATAAGAGGTCTAATTCTCTAATGGCCAGCACAGAACAATATAAGAGGTCTAATTCTCTAATGGCCAGCACAGAACAATATAAGAGGTCTAATTCTCTAATGCCCAGCACAGAATAATATAAGAGGTCTAATTCTCTAATGGCCAGCACAGAACAATATAAGAGGTCTAATTCTCTAATGGCCAGCACAGAACAATATAGGAGGTCTAATTCTCCAATGCCCAGCACAGAACAATAAAAGAGGTCTGATTCTCTAATGGCTGGAATGGAACAGCATAAGAGGCCTGACTCACTAATGGCCAGCACAGAACAGTATAAGAGGTCTGATTCTTTAATGGCCAGCACAGAACAGTATAAGAGGTCTGATTCTCTACTGGCCAGCACAGAACTATATAAGAGGTCTAATTCTCTAATGGCCAGCACAGAACAATATAAGAGGTCTGATTCTCTACTGGCCAGCACAGAACAGTATAAGAGGTCTGATTCTTTAATGGCCAGCACAGAACAGTATAAGAGGTCTAATTCTCTAATGGCCAGCACAGAACAGTATAAGAGGTCTAATTCTCTAATAGCCAGCACAGAACAGTATAAGAGGTCTAATTCTCTAATGGTCAGCACAGAACAATATAAGAGGTCTAATCCTCTAATGGCCAGCACAGAACAATATAAGAGGTCTAATTCTCTAATGCCCAGCACAGAATAATATAAGAGGTCTAATTCTCTAATGGCCAGCACAGAACAATATAAGAGGTCAAATTCTCTAATTGCCAGCACAGAACAATATAAGAGGTCTAATTCTCTAATGGCCAGCACAGAACAATATAAGAGGTCTAATTTTCTAACGGCCAGCACAGAACAGTATAAGAGGTCTGATTCTTTAATGGCCAGCACAGAACAGTATAAGAGGTCTAATTCTCTAATGGCCAGCACAGAACAGTATAAGAGGTCTAATTCTCTAATGGCCAGCACAGAACAGTATAAGAGGTCTAATTCTCTACTGGCCAGCACAGAACAGTATAAGAGGTCTAATTCTCTAATGGCCAGCACAGAACAATATAAGAGGTCTAATTCTCTAATGGCCAGCACAGAACAATATAAGAGGTCTAATTCTCTAATGCCCAGCACAGAATAATATAAGAGGTCTAATTCTCTAATGGCCAGCACAGAACAATATAAGAGGTCTAATTCTCTAATGGCCAGCACAGAACAATATAGGAGGTCTAATTCTCCAATGCCCAGCACAGAACAATAAAAGAGGTCTGATTCTCTAATGGCTGGAATGGAACAGCATAAGAGGCCTGACTCACTAATGGCCAGCACAGAACAGTATAAGAGGTCTGATTCTTTAATGGCCAGCACAGAACAGTATAAGAGGTCTGATTCTCTACTGGCCAGCACAGAACTATATAAGAGGTCTAATTCTCTAATGGCCAGCACAGAACAATATAAGAGGTCTGATTCTCTACTGGCCAGCACAGAACAGTATAAGAGGTCTGATTCTTTAATGGCCAGCACAGAACAGTATAAGAGGTCTAATTCTCTAATGGCCAGCACAGAACAGTATAAGAGGTCTAATTCTCTAATAGCCAGCACAGAACAGTATAAGAGGTCTAATTCTCTAATGGTCAGCACAGAACAATATAAGAGGTCTAATCCTCTAATGGCCAGCACAGAACAATATAAGAGGTCTAATTCTCTAATGCCCAGCACAGAATAATATAAGAGGTCTAATTCTCTAATGGCCAGCACAGAACAATATAAGAGGTCAAATTCTCTAATTGCCAGCACAGAACAATATAAGAGGTCTAATTCTCTAATGGCCAGCACAGAACAATATAAGAGGTCTAATTTTCTAACGGCCAGCACAGAACAGTATAAGAGGTCTGATTCTTTAATGGCCAGCACAGAACAGTATAAGAGGTCTAATTCTCTAATGGCCAGCACAGAACTATATAAGAGGTCTAATTCTCTAATGGCCAGCACAGAACAATATAAGAGGTCTAATTCTCTAATGGCCAGCACAGAGCTATATAAGAGGTCTAATTCTCTAATGGCCAGCACAGAACAGTATAAGAGGTCTGATTCTCTAATGGCCAGCACAGAACAGTATAAGAGGTCTAATTCTCTAATAGCCAGCACAGAACAGTATAAGAGGTCTAATTCTCTAATGGTCAGCACAGAACAATATAAGAGGTCTAATCCTCTAATGGCCAGCACAGAACAATATAAGAGGTCTATTTCTCTAATGCCCAGCACAGAATAATATAAGAGGTCTAATTCTCTAATGGCCAGCACAGAACAATATAAGAGGTCAAATTCTCTAATTGCCAGCACAGAACAATATAAGAGGTCTAATTCTCTAATGGCCAGCACAGAACAATATAAGAGGTCTAATTTTCTAACGGCCAGCACAGAACAGTATAAGAGGTCTGATTCTTTAATGGCCAGCACAGAACAGTATAAGAGGTCTAATTCTCTAATGGCCAGCACAGAACTATATAAGAGGTCTAATTCTCTAATGGCCAGCACAGAACAATATAAGAGGTCTAATTCTCTAATGGCCAGCACAGAACAGTATAAGAGGTCTAATTCTCTAATGGCCAGCACAGAACAGTATAAGAGGTCTAATTCTCTAATGGCCAGCACAGAACAGTATAAGAGGTCTGATTCTCTACTGGCCAGCACAGAACAGTATAAGAGGTCTGATTCTCTACTGGCCAGCACAGAACAGTATAAGAGGTCTAATTCTCTAATGGCCAGCACAGAACAATATAAGAGGTCTGATTCTCTACTGGCCAGCACAGAACTATATAAGAGGTCTAATTCTCTAATGGCCAGCACAGAACAATATAAGAGGTCTGATTCTCTACTGGCCAGCACAGAACAGTATAAGAGGTCTGATTCTTTAATGGCCAGCACAGAACAGTATAAGAGGTCTAATTCTCTAATGGCCAGCACAGAACAGTATAAGAGGTCTGATTCTCTAATGGCCAGCACAGAACAGTATAAGAGGTCTAATTCTCTAATGGCCAGCACAGAACAATATAAGAGGTCTAATTCTCTAATGGCCAGCACAGAACAGTATAAGAGGTCTAATTCTCTAATGGCCAGCACAGAACAATATAAGAGGTCTGATTCTCTACTGGCCAGCACAGAACTATATAAGAGGTCTAATTCTCTAATGGCCAGCACAGAACAGTATAAGAGGTCTGATTCTCTAATGGCCAGCACAGAACAGTATAAGAGGTCTAATTCTCTAATAGCCAGCACAGAACAGTATAAGAGGTCTAATTCTCTAATGGTCAGCACAGAACAATATAAGAGGTCTGATTCTCTACTGGCCAGCACAGAACAGTATAAGAGGTCTAATTCTCTAATGGCCAGCACAGAACAATATAAGAGGTCAAATTCTCTAATGGCCAGCACAGAACAATATAAGAGGTCTAATTCTCTAATGGCCAGCACAGAACAATATAAGAGGTCTAATTTTCTAACGGCCAGCACAGAACAGTATAAGAGGTCTGATTCTTTAATGGCCAGCACAGAACAATATAAGAGGTCTGACTCTCTAATGGCCAGCACAGAACAGTATAAGAGGTCTGATTCTATAATGGCCAGCACAGAACAGTATAAGAGGTCTAATTCTCTAATGGCCAGCACAGAACTATATAAGAGGTCTAATTCTCTAATGGCCAGCACAGAACAATATAAGAGGTCTAATTCTCTAATGGCCAGCACAGAACAGTATAAGAGGTCTAATTCTCTAATGGCCAGCACAGAACAGTATAAGAGGTCTGATTCTTTAATGGCCGGCACAGAACAGTATAAGAGGTCTAATTCTCTAATGGCCAGCACAGAACAATATAGGAGGTCTAATTCTCTAATGGCCAGCACAGAACAATATAAGAGGTCTAATTCTCTAATGCCCAGCACAGAACAGTATAAGAGGTCTAATTCTCTAATGGCCAGCACAGAACAATATAAGAGGTCTGATTCTCTACTGGCCAGCACAGAGCTATATAAGAGGTCTAATTCTCTAATGGCCAGCACAGAACAGTATAAGAGGTCTGATTCTCTAATGGCCAGCACAGAACAGTATAAGAGGTCTAATTCTCTAATAGCCAGCACAGAACAGTATAAGAGGTCTAATTCTCTAATGGTCAGCACAGAACAATATAAGAGGTCTAATCCTCTAATGGCCAGCACAGAACAATATAAGAGGTCTAATTCTCTAATGCCCAGCACAGAATAATATAAGAGGTCTAATTCTCTAATGGCCAGCACAGAACAATATAAGAGGTCAAATTCTCTAATTGCCAGCACAGAACAATATAAGAGGTCTAATTCTCTAATGGCCAGCACAGAACAATATAAGAGGTCTAATTTTCTAACGGCCAGCACAGAACAGTATAAGAGGTCTGATTCTTTAATGGCCAGCACAGAACAGTATAAGAGGTCTAATTCTCTAATGGCCAGCACAGAACTATATAAGAGGTCTAATTCTCTAATGGCCAGCACAGAACAATATAAGAGGTCTAATTCTCTAATGGCCAGCACAGAACAGTATAAGAGGTCTAATTCTCTAATGGCCAGCACAGAACAGTATAAGAGGTCTAATTCTCTAATGGCCAGCACAGAACAATATAAGAGGTCAAATTCTCTAATGGCCAGCACAGAACAATATAAGAGGTCTAATTCTCTAATGGCCAGCACAGAACAATATAAGAGGTCTAATTTTCTAACGGCCAGCACAGAACAGTATAAGAGGTCTGATTCTTTAATGGCCAGCACAGAACAATATAAGAGGTCTGACTCTCTAATGGCCAGCACAGAACAGTATAAGAGGTCTGATTCTATAATGGCCAGCACAGAACAGTATAAGAGGTCTAATTCTCTAATGGCCAGCACAGAACTATATAAGAGTTCTGATTCTCTAATGGCCAGCACAGAACAATAAGATGTCTAATTCTCTAATGGCTAGCACAGAACAGTATAAGAGGTCTAATTCTCTAATGGCCAGCACAGAACAGTATAATAGGTCTAATTCTCTAATGGCCAGCACAGAACAGTATAAGAGGTCTAATTCTCTAATGGCCAGCACAGAACAGTATAAGAGGTCAAATTCTCTAATGGCCAGCACAGAACAATATTAGAGGTCTAATTCTCTAATGGCCAGCACAGAACAATATAAGAGGTCTGATTCTCTAATGGCCAGCACAGAACAGTATAAGAGGTCGAATTCTCTAATGGCCAGCACAGAACTTCATAAGAGGTCTGATTCTCTAATGGCCAGCACAGAACAATATAAGAGGTCTAATTCTCTAATGGCCAGCACAGAACAGTATAAGAGGTCTAATTCTCTAATGGCCAGCACAGAACAATATAAGAGGTCTAATTCTCTAATGGCCAGCACAGAACAGTATAAGAGGTCTAATTCTCTAATGGCCAGCACAGAACAATATAACTTATATTGTATAAGAGGTCTAATTTTCTAATGGCCAGCACAGAACAGTATAAGAGGTCTGATTCTCTAATGGCCAGCACAGAACAGTATAAGAGGTGTAATTCTCTAATGGCCAGCACAGAACAGTATAAGAGGTCTAATTCTCTAATGGCCAGCACAGAACTGTATAATAGGTCTAATTCTCTAATGACCAGCACAAAACAGTATAAGAGGTCTGATTCTCTAATGGCCAGCACAGAACAATATAAGAGATCTGATTCTTTAATGGCCAGCACAGAGCAGAATAAGAGGTCTAATTCTCTAATGGCCAGCACAGAACAGTATAAGAGGTCTAATTCTCTAATGGCCAGCACAGAACATATAAAAGGTCTGACTCACTAATGGCCAGTACAGAACAGTATAAGAGGTCTAATTCTCTAATGGCCAGCACAGAACAATATAAGAGGTCTGATTCTCTAATGGCAGCACAGAACAATATAAGAGGTCTGATTCTTTAATGGCCAGCACAGAGCAGAATAAGAGGTCTGACTCACAATGGCAGCACAGAACAGTATAAGAGGTCTAATTCTCTAATCGCCAGCACAGAACAGTATAAGAGGTCTGATTCACTAATGGCCAGCACAGAACAGTATAAGAGGTCTAATTCTCCAATGGCCAGCACAGAACAATATAAGAGGTATGAATCTCTAATGGCCAGCAAAGAACAATATGGGAGGTCCGACTCTCTAATGGCCAGCACAGAACAGTATATAAGGTCTGATTCTCTAATGGCCAGCACAGAACAGCATAAGAGGTTTGATTCTCTAATGGCCAGTACTGAACAGTATAAGAGGTATGAATCTCTAATGGCCAGCAAAGAACAATATAGGAGGTCTGACTCTCTAATGGCCAGCACAGAACAGTATATGAGGTTGGACTGTTTTCTGGCCAGCACAGAACAGTATAAGTGGTCTGACTCTCTAATGATCCGCACAGAGCAGTATAAGAGGTCTAATTCTCTAATGGCCAGCACAGAGCAGTATAAGAGGTCTAATTCTCTAATGGCCAGCACAGAGCAGTATAAGAGGTCTAATTCTTTAATGGCCAGCACAGAGCAGTATAAGAGGTCTGACTCACTAATGGCCAGCACAGAACAGTATAAGAGGTCTAATTCTCTAATGGCCAGCACAGAACAGTATAAGAGGTCCAATTCTCTAATGGACAGCCTAGAACAGTATATGTGGTCTGACTCTCTAATTGCCAGCACAGAACAGTATAAAAGGTCTGACTCTCTAATGCTCAGCAAAGAGAAATATAAGAGGTCTGACTCTAATGGCCAGCACAGAACAATACAGGAGGTCTGACTCTCTAATGGCCAGCACAGAATAAAATACTGCCTTTCGAGTATACCAAGCTCTTTAAGGATAAGCTTAAAGACTATCCTCTCCATTTTAATAACTCACTGGGCAATGCTACCTATCCATCTAAACAGATGAATTAATCACTTATTAAACTCCTAAAGATGGAAGGACAACATCCATTGTACTGCCCTATTGCTCTAATAAATGCTTATATTCAAATTTATGCAAGCCTTTTATCTTGTCGAAATGAGATCCTGCTGTTTCAAATTCTTTCTTTATATCTTTATAACTTTAGATGCTGAGAAAGGTTTCAATAGGCTGAACTGGAGTTATATCAAGCTACATTACAGCAATTTAGCTTCAGACCAACATTTATTTTGAAGGTAATAGGGTAATTTCATGCTTGTGCGCGAACTAATTTGTTTTTTGGAGCGCCAGTCACTCTCAGGCTTCCGCCTGATTTATGGTCGTCAAAATGCAATGTGCATTTGTTTTTTGCTCCAATTTGCGTCCCCAGTGTCTGATTTATGGTTTGTTTAGAGGGCAGAAAAGCAGGACAAATGTGGCAATTTGAAGAGTGAATTTCCTCCAGCAAATAGATGGAGAAAACTGCCATTCCAATTAGTAACAGGCTTATTTTATTTTGAAAACACATGAAAGCAGCGTCTGGCATGTTTTTGAACAATGAAAGAAACCGCAAGTTCTTTTTGTGGACTGAAACCGTTTCTACTGTTTAAATGATAAAAAGTTGTCCAAAATCACAAAAAATAAGGTCAACAACAACAAAAATGTGGATATTGGGCCCCAAAGTTTTGCAGAAGCAAAAACAAAAAAAATGATAGTTACATTATTTAGAATTATTATGTAAACCAAAAGGGATGGCGGGACAAGAAAACATCTGGGACAAAACATTAAGAGTTAACTGTATCAGAACATCCTCCCAAAAAAAACACCCCCTAAAAATTACAGAACACAGGTTCTGCAGAGAATACACTCCGCAATGGTGAATAGAGCTTCACAGATGACAGAGAGCCTGGAGAGACCAAACCACTATGGAGAAACAGTAAAGGAAAAGGGAAAAACATGGGGGACCATCGGTAGCAGTTAAGCACTTAGACATTTGCACTTCAAAACAGCAGATTTTCCTTGCGGAAGGTGCAAAAAGAGGCACTTTGTGCTTCTCCCGTGAGCTTGTCATTTGGTACGATTTGCACCTGTGCCCGGCGTGCACACTTAGCCATAAATCATGCCCCTAGGCGCATGTGGAATCATTTGCGCCAGTGGGTTCTGCCAGTTTTTTCATCCTGTCCCCCACTCAGCTCAGCAGAGTGGAGCAGAACTGCTGGTCCTTCTCTCCCCATGCCCCTCCCTCTGCCCCCTCATCCAGATTCATCACATTGCTGTCAGTGCAGGCTGCACCCATTATGAAGATTATTATGCAGCATCACAGATTCAAGGGACACACACACTTTTTTTCAGTAGAGAAGTCATAAAGTGAAACTCTAAACCTCTATATTTCAGTCATTTCTTCTTCAATTTTAAAACAGAAAACAGTTTAGGACAGTGCCAAATGTAGCCCATCGCAATGGTGTAACAATTACTTTTGCCTGCAGTAGCACTTTAAGCACACTATTGTCCTTTTCAGGACATTTATTCAGGAAAGGTGACTGGAATGAGAGCTAGATAGGTTGGTTGTAAGTACTGTTTAAAACCACTTGCTTAAACCACTTGTGTGTCTCTACAATTTAATACCAATTGTTCAGGGCACTTGTGTGTCACTACTCTTTAATACCACTTACTCAAACCGCTTGGGTGTCACTGCTCTTTGATACCATTAGCTGAAACCACTTGGGTACCAGTACTCTTTAATACCACTTCCTCAAACTGCTTATGTGTCACTACTCTTTAATACCACTTGAACCAAACCACTTGGGTGTCACTACTCCTTAACACCAATTGTTAGTGGAGTATCCACTGGTTCAGGGCACTTAAGGTCGTATTAAAAAATAAAACAATTTTTGTGTAGTGTCCACTGGTTCACAGTACTTGTGTATCACTACTGTTTAATTCCCCCACTTGTTCAAACCACTTAGGGGTCACTGCTCTTTACTACCAATTGTTCAATCCACTTGGGGGTCACTGCTCTGTAATTTTCAATTGTTAGTGGAGTATCCTCTGGTTCAGGGCACTTGTGTGTCAGTACTGTTTAATACCTGTGATCAAATAGCTAGGAAGGCACTATCAATACTATGGGTCTCTCTAATGAAAAACAAACACCCAACACATTCAAAGCAGAACAAAAATAATCACAAATTAAAATAAAACTACTTTTATTAAATACGTATTTAACACAACGGGTGCTCCATAAGAGTACCCGAATAGCAGCAACAAATCATCCCTGGACAATAGAGAAATATCAAGGCAGAAACCCTGCTACTAGATATCAAATGCATGCAAGCACAATATAACCAAATATGTACTCAATATTTGTAAGATGAGCTCAGTCATATACAACAATATCAGCTAATACACACATATTTCAAGCATAAATCAAATAAGAGAATGTACCTGCATGTTGCCCGGGACCTACAGTATGTGCTCTCATAGTCAGAACACTGCTTCCTAGGAATTAATGGTGGGGCCACAAGATCTCCTCTTTTGGATCTAACTGGAGTCTGTGATTTGGCTGGGAGCCCAATAGCTGTGTCACTTAGGCTTCCTGAAACATGACTGGATGGGCTGTTGACTTGGTGTTGCACCCCACGCCTTGCGTAGTGGTCATATATAGCTTCATTGAGCCACTTTTTTGTTTGGTTGTGGTAATTTTGATAATGTTGAGTTAAGTGGAAGTGGAAAAATTGAGAAAAAAAAAAAAAATGTTTTTCTTGTCTTCTTTCCTTCTCCCTCCGTCATCTCTCCTCCTTCCCTCTTGTCCCCCTTTCCTCTCTTTCTTCTCTTCTTTCTTTCCTTCCTCCCTCCCTTTTCCGTCTTCTTTCCTTTCTCTGTCACGCCTTCCTTGTTCTCTCTACAGAGTGAGGTGATGCACAGCAAATTATATAGACATTAGGCTCGATTCAGAGGCACATTCGTCTGGACTTTCGTAGCTGTCTGTGAAAGTTTTTGTGTGTGTTTGTCATTTTCTTTGTTTTTTTCGTTCATTTTTCATTTGTACGAACGTTCGGGCTAATGCGTATATGCGTTTTCGATGAACGAAAGCAAATCGGATCATTTGCGTTACTTCGGATCATTTTCCAATAAAAATCTGATATTTTTAGTTCGTTCAGATAACTTACGTTATTGGTATGGGCTTGCGTCTCATTCAGAGAGCTGATTACCGAGGAGCCACCACCCTATAAACCCATTTCATTTGCGATCCCCTTACGGGACCATTTTGACCTCAGAAACAGCAGATATGAACCAGTCTAGTGCCTTTGTGGAGCATGAGGAACTCCAGCTAATAGGCATTGAAATTGTCCCGAGGGCTGAGACCAGATTGCACCGGCGATGCATGCACATCGATGGCATGCATGACATTGAGCTGTTCGAGCTCACCAGACATAATCGCGCTTCTCTTCATAAGTTGTATAGTGAGCTGCGGCCATTGTTAGCCCGCACCACAAGGAAGGGGCCAGCAATTTTAGGTATGACCAAGATGCTTGGCTGCCTGCAATTTTTGGCGAACGGCTCTTTCCAGAGGCTGGGTGCCCTCTCCGTGGGGATCTCCCAGCCTACGCTGAGCCGCGCACTATCCAAGTTTTTGGAAGGCATGGCTACCATTAGTCAGAAATATATTTGTTTTCCTGACGACATGGTAGCCAGCAACGCGATTAAGCTGGCATTTTATAACATCGCCGACATGCCCAACGTCATGGGTGCCATCGATTACACCCACGTTGCCCTGGTGCCTCCGGCAGCCGACGAGTACATCTATAGGCAAGTACAATCTGTCATGTTTTAGTATAGTTTACCTAAATGTTATTTTAAATATCTCTTAATCCCTCCTTGTAAATAGTCCCTGTGAAAAAGCATACAATAGTCCCCGTGAAATAGCATACAATGTATCTCTGGTAATCCCTCCTTGTAAATAGTCCCTGTGAAATAGCATACAATGTATCTCTGTTAATCCCTCCTTGTAAATATTCCCTGTGAAATAGCATACACTAGTCCCTGTGAAATAGCATACAATGTATCTCTGGTAATCCCTCCTTGTAAATAGTCCCTGTGAAACATTGGCCCGTATTTAGCTTATACAATGTTTTTCCTGTCGGCCAAAGGAAAACATTTTCATGTGGACCTTAACTAGGCAGTTTAAAGTTAATCTTGAATTTTAAGTTAATACTTGATTCAACATACCTATCCTTTTTTTGGCCAAAAAATACTTATGTACTTAGTTAGTGTTATTTATATTGGCCAAAAGGTTTTTGGGAGGGTGTTAGGAGTTAGTGTTTGAGTAGTTTACCTTGCCTTGCTAATTTTGTTTTTTTTTTTCCTTTATCCCAGGAACCGTAAAATGGGCCACTCACTGTATGTCCAAGCAGTGGTGGCCCCGGACAAGCGGTTCCTTAGTGTTCTTGCGGGGTTTCCAGGCTCATCCCATGATGCGTACATTTTGCGACGATCTGGATTGTACCGTCGGTTTGAGTCTGGAGAATTATCAGGTGGATGGCTCCTTGGTAAGTTGACGCCAATAACGTCATTCACTTTTCAATGTATGCCTATGAATATAGTTTATGACCCATGTCTGAAACTATGGCTGGTTTTACCCCTTTATTACATGTTAATACGGACCTTAACCATTATAATTTGCAAACCAAAAACCCTTTACAAATGTTGGACCAGCATTTCCAAAGAAGAAATGTCACCTTTCTACTAAATAACTTATTATTCTTCCCCACACTCGGCTGCAATTGTGTTCTTGACTTTATGATAGGGTCTGCGCCATCTTTGCTTAGAAGCATGACACTTACTGAGTAGAGGAGTGTGGGATAAAGTGCAGGGGGCGGGTTAGAGCTGTGCTTGGCTCAGACAAAGCAGATCTGGGGTCCAGAAAACACATCCAAAAACGCTGAGCAGCAAAGTCCTAAACCAATACCTGTTAGCAGTCTGTTAGCCTGATTTGCCCTCATCCGCCATCTTGGAGGTTTTAATGGTCCGAACATGCATAACATGGTGTTAGGCTGTTTTTTTAGCAGAGCTAGCTGTATGTTCAGGGTGTGGCTCAAATGTTACATAGCCTCTTGCTATGGTGGAGGATCGTTTTTTGGTTTCAATTTAGGGAGTAATGTGTAATTAATGTTATTTTTGTCTAATGTTTTCAGGGGATCCTGGATATCCACTGCTTTCCTGGCTGCTGACGCCCATCCTTCGGCCACAGAATGCGCAACAGGATGCCTACAATCGGGCCCACCGGAAGACCAGGGCCGTTGTTGAGAGGGCGTTTGGGCTATTAAAAACCCGCTTCCGTTGCTTGGACCATACCAGGGGGGCACTACAGTATGCCCCCAAGAAGGTCATAGATATCATTCTTGCGTGTGCTGTGTTACATAACTATGCCATCATGCAGCGTGTCCCCCGGTATTTGGATCTGCCCCCCTCTCCACCCAGCCAGGAACCCGAAGACCACTACCGTGGCACACCTAGTGCCTCTGCCCAAGCAGTTTGGGCCAGTTTGAATAGTACCCATTTTTCTTAATTTGTTGTGCGTGTGTTTGTTTTGTGCCTGTTTTTTTAATGTCCTAATCTAATTTTGCTTTGTTTTTTTTATTTATGTTTTGTACTGTGACAACTAGTAATGATTTAATTACTAAAAAATGCACACATGAACCTAAACATTAAGGCATCAACTTAGTCAACAACAGGTCAAGTCACATTCATTTTCTTTAAATTGTAAAAGTAAAAATTGGAGTGGATGGTCACTCCCATACTTCATGAACATACATGGTAAAACAACCAATTCAATTACTGACAAATCATGGCACCTAGCAATTGGCCACAGGCAGGAGTTTAAAGGTAATGCACTCCAGGCCGAAGTTTACATCCCAAAGAAAATAAACACACATATGGAGCAAACATTGACATGTCAATATTTTGGCTCAAAGAAATAGGGACACATACACACCCTCTCCTGCTTGGCCACATTTTCCACAGGCACAGGTGGAAAGCAGCCATACCTATGCCACATCTACGCCTGTAAGTCAGTGGGCCACCCAAACAAGAAGCCCCAGTCCAAATCCAAGTCCAGACCAATCTCTGCCAGGGTTCAAGGTAGTAGTTTGCCAGTGCAGAATGTCCCCCAATCATGCCTACAAACAGGATGAGCCAGAAGCAATGTAATTAGGCCAAAGCCTGCAGCGCAACAGCTTGAGTGGCAGGTTCAGTGAGGCTTGAGCTCAGGCATTGGCTAGTGGGCTATCTCTGCACTCTAATGAGCTATATGGGCACAAATCCAAAGCATATAAGCAAAGCCATACCAAACAGGTATATTGGTAGGGCTCACCAGACAGGTCAATACAGTGGGGATGTAGAGCAAAGATGTGGAGCAGATACAGGCCAGATAGGAGTTAAAATGTTTGATGCCCATAAAACCCTGGTGGTGGGCCTTGGAGGTGGGCCATCACCTGGGCATGTGTGGCATTCCTAATCTGCAAATATTCCAACATGTTTCTATTGGTTGTTCGAACTTCCTCAAGCATGGCACTAAAATCAGTACTTAAGTTGGCCATGTTGGTGTTGCTAGTTCGTACTTCAGCCAGCATGGCACTGAAATTAGTACTTAAGGTGGCCATGTGTGTGTTGTGAGTTCGAACTTCCTCAAGCATGGCACTGAAATTATTAGATAAAGTGGCCATGTGGCTGTTGGTGGACCTAAATTCTGTCAGCATGGTGTTTAACGTATTATTTAAGGTCTCTAATTGTGCATGATGCTGCTCGTTGTTTCTTTGATTTTGTTGGCGAAATAAACGCCGCTTATGGTGCCATGCTGACTCCATGATCGACACGCGCCTCCCCTGGGAAACTGGGCAATGTAGCTGACTACGCCTCCCAATTCCCCGGGTTGGGGCACATGCAGATGATGGTCCTCTAGTTCGACCAACAGCCACAGATGTGCTTGGCAAATCCTCTGCAGCAGACCTACCATTGGGGACTGTAGGTTCAGTCTCTGCATGCTGCCCACGATGGGCTGGCAGCATGCAGGCAGCTTCACTCTGCTGCAGAGGATTTAGTGTAGAAACATGTTAGGACAGTTGCACATTATGTTCCAGGGGGGCTGTAGTGAAGGTCCCATCAAGGTGCCATCCTCCTCCAACTCCTGGATTTCCTCCATCAGTGTGTGGGTCTGTTGGGACATGTGAAAAAAAGGTTCAGTTTGGGCACTAAATATTTTAAAACGCCAAATTAATCTGCATCAGCAGATTCTGAAAAATACACTTACCGTATATATCGGATCCTGGCTCAGAAGTTGACGGCGTGGTCAAACTGGCTGAGGCTTCCACACCAGCTGAGGGGTGATGCTGGGCTGCATTGTTTAAAAGAAGGCATGTAAACACACAACTATGCATTGGTGATCTGTATTACTACATATGCTTCACTAAAACACGTGGGCAAGCAGGAATGGCAACTCCCCCAATGGTCCAAGTTGTCCTTCACTATGAATGTCCTTATCTGTTAGATGTATTAATCAACATGTACATACACATTGGTCACCTTAAATAAAACAAACATGCATGTACTGCATGTTATGAGGCTTCACACATCCCTAAGGGCCATTAGGGGCCCACACTCAGCTTGCAAATAGCATTTTGGCTTAAGAATATGCTGGTTGCCATTCTTCCTATGTAGACCTTTCCCTGACCCCAGATCAAGTATTTGAGACCAAAGCACAGCTCCAACCCAAGTGGCATAAAGATAAAGATGGAAGTGTTGGATCTGATTGATTATATTCACATAACAGGCAGTCCTTTGCTAATATAAATACTTTAATAGTGTCCATAAATACTCTCAAAGGTCATGTATGGCCAAGCAAATTAGAACATTAACATTCCCCAGACCTGACACACCCTGCTAAAAATGAAACCTCCACTACAAGGCACTCCCTAGGGGCATGTGTTCATATATGCCTTGGAGCCTCATTTTACACATGGTAAACATTTCACTGACACACTAACATTACTAACCTGCAGGAATAGTAGGGATGTCCGTGTCCCGTCGCCCCGAGTGTCCCTCTAAGGCCACGGGATGTATCAGGCCCAGCACCATCTCCTCAGCTTGGGTAAATTGAAGTTTAGTGGGGAAGCCTCCGCCAGTTTGTAAGCTGAAAAAGATAGTTTGTAAATGTAGTAAATGTAGGCAAATGTAGCAAAATGCTGCCAATACAAGAAGCAGAAAAATCCACAAAGTAGATATGTACCTGTAATTTCGGCGTTTATTTTCTTTCTTCCGTGCTGCATACTTCAGGTCCGATATTTTGCGTTGAATCTGCTCCACATCTTTGAGCTCATCCCCCGATGCATTGACCTGTCTGGTGAGCTCCTCTAATATTTCTGCTTTCCGCATTTTGCTGGTTGCTTTGGATCTGCGCCCATATAGTTCATCATAATGTAAGGTGAGCCCACAAGCCAATGCCAGCGTTTGGGCCTCCCCAAACCTGCCACTCGAGTGGCCTCGGCGAAATGTGCGCCCTGTTGCTTGAGGTTCTGTCTCCTCATTGTTTGCAGGCAAATCGGGGGACATTCTGTCCTGGCTATGAAATGTATGACAGCTGGCTGGCTTCAGATTGGACAGGACTTGGATAGGGACTGGGTGTTCGTGGCTGGGTGGCCACTGAACTAGCATGCGTAGATGTGGCATATGGAGAGTGCCTTGCCACCTGTGCTGGTGGCAAATGTGGCCGAGGAGGAGAGGGTGTGCTGGATGAAGTAGGGCTTCTTGGCCTGTGCCTCTGTGGCCCCTTCAGAGTTGCATGCCCCTGGGAAGTTGTGGGACGTGCCTGGAGTGATGGCGACCTTGGGCCTCTTGGGCTTCTTATCCAATGGCTTAGCCTCTTTCCATGGAATTTTTCACCATGTGGGGGTGGTGATGGCGACCTTGGGCTTCTTGAGCTTCTTGCCCGATGGCTTAGCCTCTTGCCATGGGATTTTTCACCATGTGGGGGTGGTGATGGCGACCTTGGGCTTCTTGGGCTTCTTGTCCGGTGTCTTGGCCTCTTGCCATGGGAGGTTTGGCCAAGTGGGTGTGGTGATGGCGACCTTGGGCTGCTGGGGCTTCTTTCCCGGTGGGTTCTCCTCTTGGCATGGGAGCTTTTCCCACCTGGGTGGGGTGATGGTGACCTTGGAGGGATGGGGATTTGCACCCTCTTGGTTGTTTTTTTACTGGCCGTAGATGTGTTTTTGCTGGCCTGGGGTTTCCTCTTTGCCGCTGCCTCCTTTTCTTTGGTGGTTGTTGGTGCCTTGGCCTGAGCACTGCATGTTGGCCAGACCTTAGCTTTAGGCATTTGTGAGCGAGTGGTGGGACCTGCAGAGGCCTCCTCACGCTTCTGTGGGTGTTTGCTGCTGCTGCCCTTCTTTGCTGCGGCTTTTTTGGGTGCCATGATTCACACAATCTCAAAGAGAATGAGCTGTGTGTCCAGGACCCTTTAAATAATAATGCCTGGGTATGACGCTTACGCGTTCGCGTACGTGTGCGTACGGCCGTTCGTCCGGCCGTGCAGAGCCCGGAAACCACTGGGGCATTACATATCTGCTGCAGACAAGAAGTAAGATGGCGCCCACAATCTTCACCCGCCAAAATGAAGAGATCCTTATGCTTGTAAGTGTATTTTCCTGTCTTTTATTTGCCATCTAAATGCATGCCTAGCATTTAAGGAAGCGTAGGAAGAAATGGTTTGTTTGAAAAGTGTCTAAAACTCTGTGCCAAACCGAAGTTAGGGCCCACATGTGAGAACCAAGTCAATTACATCTAGAAGGATAGTTTTAGCCTAGAAATGTGTCTGGTGATTTGTGACCGATAATTGTATGCAGTTTTATCTAAATCCTATGTTTCTTTTGTGTTTTGAAGACAATGCTGGAGCGCAGGTACAACTACCTGCCCAACTCATTTGAGAAGAGGACCGTCGCCCTGGAGATCGTTTCCAGGATTCAACACCAGACGGACACCACCTTCACCCACACGCAGATCATGCAGCATTGGTCGGACCTGAAACGGCTGCACATGCCCCGGGTGCGGCGCTTTTTCGGAATCCATTTCCCTAGTAAGTACATAGCGATTGCATGGCAGATGTAACTCATGCAGAAGGTAGGCATTTATTTAAAATTGTTTTTCTTTTCTAGTGTTGGAAATGGATCACCGAATCCGCCGCACCCGGAGGCGCACAGGCCGACCAGTGCTGCATGAATCTGCAGCTGGAAGTGAAGGTGGTGGATCTCCAGGGCGACGGTCCTACCCCTCCTCTGTAGGGTCCTCCGACCAGCAGCACGGGGCGGCACGGTGTGGGCAGGCAGTCGTACCCAGCGACTCAGCCAGTAGCCTCTGGTATGTGACTCTTCATGTAACCGCACAAACATACATGCTTTTTAAAAAAAAGCTGATTCCCTTAATCTCTTTTTCTAGATTTTGATGTAGCGGGTGAAGAATCTGTGGAGTCTGCAGCAGATCAGGCCCAGGAGGTACATGGAGAAGGTGGGTGATGTGACACACACATTGAAATTGACATTTTCTTACTGTTGACTAAGACATTATAAGTGACCCTATTTGCCATGTCTACAGCCTCAACTTCACAGCAGTGGCAGGGCCCAGAACGGAGGGTGGTCTCCGATGGCGCAGGCATCGGTCACCAACGAAGTAAGTTGTAATGTCATTCTTCTGAGTATGTGGTAATTGACATGATCACCAAGATACATAAAGCCATAGTCAATGGCATTAGCATAATGACATATGCCCACTTCCTTAGATTAATTACTTAGCATAATGACATACGCCCACTTCCTTAGATTAATTACTTAGCATAATGACATATACCGACTTCCTTAGATTAATTACTTAATATAATGACATATGCCCACTTCCTTAGATTAATTACTTAGCACAATGCCATATGCCCACTTTCTTAGATTAATTACTTAGCATAATGTCGTCATGAGTTAGGTTGCCAACTAACAAACATTCCACAGGTGTCAAACATGTATTTGTCTGAAAATAATGTATCTTTTGAGTTTTGATACAGGGACCACACGTGCAAGAGTAGAAGCGATGAATCAAAGGGTCCTTCAGTTGGTGGCCAACGTGCAGCAGCTGTGTGACTCGGGAACCACAGAAGAAGACTAGTGTTCTGGGTCCTGCCATTGTTTTGTATATAGTTATAAAGGTGGTTTTAGCAAAAATATTATATTTTTTAACAAGTTTAAAAGTTTTATATGAACCTCAAAAAAAAATTTGTACATTTTATCTAATACATTTTTGTAAAAAAAGCCAACCAAAAATGGCATTGTTTTATAAAAAAAAAAAAAAAGTTTCAGTGTCATTTTTTTACCAAAATACTATAACACAAAACGAATGGGCAAATAAATATTTAGAGATGAAGATTCAGATGACCACAAAGTGGTTTGGGTAAGTTTTAGGGGTCTAAAATGGAAGAAGAACCTAACCGTGAAGTGGTTTGGGTAAGTTTTAGGGGTCTAAAATGGAAGAATAACCTAACCGTGAAGTGGTTTTAGGGGTCAAACATGGAAGATGTAGGAAAGCGCAAAGTGGTTTGGGTCAGTTTTAGGGGACAAACATGGAAGATGTAGGAAAGCGCAAAGTGGCTTGGGTCAGTTTTAGGGGTCAAACATGGAAGATGTAGGAAAGAGTAATTTGGTGATTTAGCTAAGCATTGTAGTAGAAGTGAGTGACCCAAATATGTAGGCGAGCACTTTAATGAGTTAAGTTTGTAGTGCGCAGGTGCAAGATCGTAAGGATTTACGTCCGGACGATTATTTATTGAAAATAGGAAACAGAATCTAACGGAAAACGCAAAGGATTCGTGGAAGGAGAAGATGGAAAAAGGGCAAAAACGAAAGGCTACGTTGTAACATGAGAAAATGAAACCGAAAAGACATGCTGGAAAATAACATCCTCGTGCCGTACGAACAGACAAAAAACTTTACAGAAGGATATTAATGCATGCATAGAATCGCTCGCACACTCATACGAGCAGGAAAATTAAAAAAAAAAAAAAACAGATCGGCACAAAAACGAAAGTCTTTTATTGTCTCTCTGAATCGTGTCTAATGTCAGGTTATTCTTTTATATATTTTCCTTGTGCGAGTGGGCTAGATAAGTATTTATTTTGGGCTGTCCCCCATTCGTCCTAGTTAAGGGAGTACTGAGCCACCCACTACCAAATATAGCTTAGAAAAGCCTTGATGGGGAGCTAAATAAGTGAATCCCTGTCACGGTATATGGCTACCTTTTCCAAGAGTGTATATGCTAATGAGGTATATCTGAATTATTGGTGCAGTTATTTTGCACTCTTTACCAAGATTGTAGGTTCTTCACACCCCCTTGCACCACCCAGTGCACGGTGTTCTCTCACAATATATGCTATATCATGGGGTATGACAACCTGTATATCGGGGTATACAAATAGACAGTCTTAATCCTTCAGTAGTAGGCTTAGCTAAAGCGAGTAAATGCCACTGCAGTGACGCTATACCCAATGAGGATAGCTGTGCAGGCCGGGGAACTCACAGTCCAGCATTTTTGCTCAGCTTTCAATTGGAGCTGGAGAGGCAGGAGGTGGAAGTGCACACGAAAGCAACACGAGTATTTATGCCCCCATATACAGCATACTGACACAGAAAGCCTGTCCAGGCATAACTTATCCAAACCGGTGCTTTATCAGCCAGTCTTGTAGGTGAAGGTAGAGGTAGAGATATGCCAGCATTTTACTGCACAGTCCTGAAGCACATAACTGGAGATCAACGATGGGGGTTAGAGGAGGTGGGGAGGATGCAGTAGTAATTTAGCGGTGGTTCCTGCCCAGGAGAATGGCCCCAGAAGTCGGTAGGAGGGGTTTACCGCACGTAGTCCAGAAAGTTGTTACAACGCAAAGGTAAATGGGAAGGTACCAGAACTGTAGTCACAGTTCATCTGGGGTTTATGGGCGCCTGCTTAGGAGGCTGACATGGGAGGTAGAGACATCTGCTGGTCTGGGTCTGGCTAAATGCCGGAAAGGGCGGGTCATCCGCAAAGAATTCACTTTTGATAAACTATACTTGCAACTTATTTTCTTGATAGGGGTGTAACATTTTTAAATAGCAGTTGAAACTTTAAATATTTAGGAAATCACCCACTACTCCCCATATCTCTAGCAGGCTACGGACAGGAACTAGCAGCAGCACCAGCAGCAGAAAACAAGTCCAAAATTTACTTGGCTAAAATGTTTCTAATCCCAGTGCCAAGCGTGCCCAGGCAGTAGCACTCGCTCTCAAAGAATTCTTGTAGATCAGGAGTATGTGAACTGCAGCAGCCTCATGAACCATTAGCCCCTGGACTACTGGGTGACAGGGCTTCACCAGTGGCCATTGCTTGCCAATAATGCTAGCCTGCCTTGATGCTAGTGTGCTATCCGAAACGGTATTCATTGCAGCAGAGGAGATTTCTCACCGATAAACGCATCCGCGTGTCCAGAGGAAATGTGGATCACCTGGACATTTATAAAGAAGAACAATGATTGAATATCAGGGGAATTCCACACCCTGAGTGCAGATTTTCTGGAATAGATAGCTGTAGCATCCGTTCTGCATCCGTTCTGCATCTGCACTCTGCTGGTACCACTGATATAACTGCTCTACCCTGTCTCTGCCCTCCACACTTTCATCTCTAGACTTTATATATATTTATAAAACCTAGTTTGGGCAATCTGCTGGCTATACTGTTTTCTGGCTGGACCTAGATAGAAGGTGGGCAATTTGTTGTGGTGAGAAAGGCCTACCAGGGCTCTCTGCACTTTCATTATGTAATGTAAAATGCATGTGAGAAATACAATGGCTGCTGTGGCCTGCTGATCTTTCCTGGGTGGGAGGTGGACTAATATTTGGACTGGGGGAGCATGCCATGTATTTATGAAATGTATGAAACCCTATGAGGGCAATATAATGCTGTAACCTTTGTCTGGGCAGGAGGTGGGCTAATTTTTGAACTGGGTTAATTTTTGAATCTATAAAATCTTTTGTGGGCGACATAATGTGTAGACATGACTGAGGGAGGCCTGCCAGGGTCCTCCGTAATTTTCAATATCAAATTTCAATTCTATAAAACCTTATGTGGGCAAAGTGCATTCTGTTATGATGTTATCTGCTCCTAGATGGGTGGTAGGCAGGTACATTCTTTTAATCCTCTAATGTAAAACCCTATGTGGGTATTGATTTTATTAATTATTTGATTAATTTGACGGCTGTGGCCTTCTACCTTTACCTGGGTGGTAGTCATGCACATTTTCAGCCTTGAGGGGCCCTGCCAGGGCTCTCCTCCTGAGACTTTATATTTATGAAACGTATTGTAGGCAATTTAATGGCAGCTGTGGCCTTCTGGCATTGTCTGTGCAGGTGGTGAGCTAATTGGCGGTGACCCTGACCTCCCCACTTTCAACCTCTTAAAGTGGACCAAAACCCATGTATAAGATTCCTGGGCCCCCTGATTCCATCCCCCCTGGGGCATTCAGATTTGGGACTCCCCGTTGTGGGAAACCCAGCAGGTCGCCCAGTATACTCACTTTCTCCTCCGAACCAATGGCGCATGCGTGACCAGTGGCCGCTGCCAGCTATACCTTTAGCACGCCATGAGCCCATGCCAGGCATTTGTGAATGGCTGGTGTAGGCACACTCCCTAATAGAAGGTAGCAGGGAAGCAGCCGCAGACATGCTCAGCTCCCCTTGACTAGACTTGGTGTGACCTGGGGGGTTTAACACAGCGGGGCCCCCTGGATCGGGGTTCCGTCAGGGGCAAGAGCTAAAACCAAGAAGAGTCAAAATCCCAGGATTTGGTTCACTTTAAGGAAATGTGCTGGCTACTGTGGCCAGCTGCTTTTGCCAGGGTGGAAGGTGGGCTAATTTTTGGACTGGACCCTACCATGGCCCTCCAAATGTTCATCCTAAAATGTAAAATGTATGAAACTGTTTGTGGGCAATGGCATTGCTGCTGTGGCCTTCTGCCTTTGCCTGGGCAGGAGAATAGCTCATTTTTGGACTTTGCGAGTGGTGCCAGAGTCATCCTGCAATGTAAAATGTGAGCAATGTGAAGCTGCTGTGGCCCTCTGGATGTACTGGGAGGAGGTGGTTAATTTTTGGACCGGGTGCATCCTGTAAGGACCCTCCGCTTATCTAATCTGGCTTTAATGTGGTGTGAAGTAACAAAACAAGCAAGATATTCTGATTTAAATTTCTACTTTTTTTTAACGCTCTATAAATAGATGATAAATGTTCATTGACATTGCAATTACTAGATACAGCATGTGGGTTTTGGAAGCTGTACTACTGTATCTGTTTTAGCAGCTGCACTGTTCCCTCACTGATAGAATATTCTATACCACTATAAGTAGATGTTTTTCTAAGTAGTTTAGAACTGAGACGGACTAAGAGATGGAGAAGATACTGGTGTTGGCAGGTGGGTATTCTAAAATGATGATCCGATTTGTAATACAGTATGTGGTTTAGCATTCTTCTATACATTAGCTGTAGGGCAGGGGTTCCCAACCAATGGTACTAGTACCACTGGTGGTACTTAAGATCCCGTCAGGTGGTACTTGACAAAGCTGAAAACTGACCCCCAACCTGATCTTCTGTCATCTATATCTCAACTTTACCTGTACAAATCTGCCCCAAAGGTGAAAACATGTATTTCATGCAATTTAAAGGGCAGTTTTATATGTTTTACTTTGTTTTTTGTTTGAGTGACAATCCATACAAACCATCCAGGTGGTACTTGAGATAATTAGTGAAGTGAAAAAATGTTCAGAACCCCTGCTATAAGGGATAATGTTGGAATGGAGTCTCTGCATAGACTTGCAATTAAGAGCTCCAATAGGATGCTCTCTGCTCTTTGCAGATAGTGGTCGGACTCCGGTGAATCTGTAGGTGTGTGCATAGGGATGGGAACTAACAGGCTGATTCCTCATTAGCGGCAGGTAGCAACAGATGAGCGTCTGTAGCAGGCATTTTCAGAGCGCCCGCTAGTAGTCGCTTTGCTCAGCCATGGATCGCTACTTTATAGCGACTCAGTCGCTGTTCAGTAATGTTGAATACATTGTGAGGAGTCGCTATCTGACCAGTACAGCGCTGTATGGGAGCGCATGTTAGCGACTGCTCATAGCGACCGACTCACACCATATTCAGGAAAAAAACAGCCTCACAAATCTCTGGTGCTGAAAAATACTTGTTTGTAGCCCAGAGCGCAGGAGGCGGTGTGTTTAAAGTCTGTTTTCAAGGATCTATCAACTAGTAACAAAGCGAAAACATATGGAATTACATTGTAGCAACATTGTAACATGAACACTTTAATGCCAGACCTGTAATGTCATTTCAGAGGAAATATATAAAAAAATGAAAAAATTATGAAAAAACTGCTTTTTCAATGCCAGAAGAGGTCACAGAATTATTTGTGATTTTTTTGAAAAAAAAAACCCGTTTAAAGAGAAGAAAAGGATCGTCCATTGAAATGTATGGGAGAGCGTCAGGTAGCGAGAGGTCATACCTGGCACTGTGCAAGGCTGAACGCTGGCGCTGTTCGCTGAAGCTGTGAAAATGATGAATCAGATGCTACATGGCGCTATCCCAGTCGCTAAACAGATTCTGCTTGATAAATGTGTAATTGTGTGCCGTGTCCGGCGTTCACCAGTCGCTATCTGTCGCTACCTCTCATTAACCAGGCGCTACCTGACGCTATCCCTTCTTAAATAAGGGGCGGGGAGGCCGATTCATTAATAGCGGCAGGTAGCGACAGTTGAGCGACTGTAGCGGCATTTTCAGAGCGCCCGCTAGTAGTCGCTGTGCTTGGCCGTTGTTCGGTAGTTGATAGCGACTCAGTCGGTTTGCCGTAATGTTGAATATTGGGTGAGGAGTCGCTATTTGACAGGTTCCGCGCTGTATGGGAGCGCATGATAGCGACTGGCCCTAGCGACCGGCTCCCACCATATTCATTAAAAAATCACGCTCAAAAAATTCTCGCGCTGTAAGATGCATGTTTAAACCCCAGAGCGCTGGCGGCAATGGGTTAAAAGTAGTTTTTTAACCCCCAAAAAACAATCATATTTTTGGAAACCAAAAAAAACAAGTTTTTTAAATAATTTTGTAATATGAATATATTAATATCAGACCTGTAATATCAATTCTGATATTAAAAAATAATCTAAAATGGCAGAAGTGGTCACAGAATTTTTCACATAAAAAAAAAAAAAAAACAATAACAATTAATTATGAATATTTAAAGATTGTTCCATTGAAATGCATTGGAGAACGCCAGGTAGCGAGAGGTCATACCTGTCACTGTTCAAGGTCGGACGCTGGCGCTGTGGGCTGAGGCTGGAATAATGATGAATGAGTCGCTATATGGCGCTATCTCAGTCGCTAAGCAGGATTGGCTTGATAAATGTGTGATTGTGGTGAGGAGCCGGCGTTCTCGTGGCGGGGCCCGTCATTACCGGCCGCTCACCAGTCGCTAGCTGTCGCTATTCCTTCATAAATAAGGGCCTAAGTCTTCATGGATGGAAGCTTCTAAAGCACTGGAACAGCAGAGCTGAGCAGCAGAAGAGGAAAAGTGATTATTCCTTTTCTACAGATGGCCTTTAACATTTTGTGATATGCAAACTAAAAACAACCTTTATACATTTTAAACTATTTAATTTTTAATTGTTAAAAAAATAGCAAATATTTTTTTAGACAGCTCTCCACATTATGTTTGACACATTTTAATAAACAACCCTCTTAGAGAACAATTCAGGCTTTATTTTAAAATAAGGCACAAGATAAAATAAAGAGTCAGAAATGACTGTCCGTTTAGTCACATAGCATGGGGTGGTCTCAGTTTAAGATGCTGAATCTATGCACCACCTAACTGTACATTGGAGGCAGTGATATGCAAACTGGGAATCGGCATAAAGAGAACAAAATGGTAGGTAAGTGTGTTTGCTTAGTATTGGGATGTTATAACAAATAATACTACTACTAATAAACTATTGCATAAACAAATCAGTTAATAGTCCAGGTATAACACTGGGATAAATGCTTTACCTTCAAACTATATATTAGGTGTATTAGCCTAATGCTAATGCTAGCTTCATGTAAGCAAGTGTACCTTTAAAGAGGAGCAACCACTGACCTAGAATCTATAAATGTTTTATTTGGGATGCACTGCTGCATGAAAAACTGTGGTTTGATAAGGAATTTAACCGTTCCAGCAATACCATTGCAAATGGTCGGGCCATGGTATCCCCTGCATCTCTATTGCTAAAACAAGCAACTCCCCCCTTCCTGGGCCTATATGAATGGCTGTCATCTTTATACGTATTAATCTGCACAGCATAGTTGAAGGTTTGAGGAGAACCCACACGTGTGCAGTAGGATCGTGAGATGGTGGATTACTCACTTCTTTTAAAGGTTTTCCCCAACATCTGTATTGTTGCAGTTTAAATAATCACCTGTACTGCTTTTGGCAGTATCAATTAACAAAAACATGCTTAAAGTGGACCAAAACCCAGGATTTTGGCTATCCTGTGTTTTGGTCCTTGCCCCCGGGGCACCCTGATCGGGGGGGGGGAGAAACCCCCCAGGTCACAAAACCAACTCACCTCTTCCTGGTACTATGGCGCATGCTCGGCCTCTCGTCCAATCAGCCCGCTGACGGCCGCATCCCCCGCCACCCTCTAACAGGGAGCGTGCCCGCGCTAGCTATTCACAAATGTCTGCCATGGGTACCCGCCCTGCAAGGGGGATAGCGGGGATGCGCCCACAGCTCGCACATGCGCCATTGGACCGGGAATGAAGGTAAGTGTATGGGCGACCTGGGAACTTTCACACAGTGGAGCATCCGGATTTTGGATGCCCCGGGGGGAAGGAATCGATCGCCGTGGGTTTTAGTCCACTTTAAAGGGACCATCCAGGCAAGCTAAAAAAAAATGGCACTGCTAAAATCAGAGCGCCCCACTAAGCATCCTTTTTAACTTTGCTGTTTCAAGTTGTTAAATAGGACGCTGAGCCAGCAAAGTGGCACTGAGTGGAGCTGTGTGGCATATCGCTGAGGCTCTTAATAACCATGGAATGCAGATACGCAATACTTTAAAAATGCTACTTCATTGATTAATGGCTTTAATGGGTGTTTCATATGATTTGGATATTTGTTATTTTCACTATTATTCTTTTTTTTCAATAGGTTTACTGGTGCTTCTGCAACTTGGTAAGATATTGTAAATATTTCTGCAAATTCAAAAGCCTACCAACATGTCCCCCATCTGGTGTTTCAGACCTCCAGTCAGTAGTACCTCGTCCATAAAGGCCAGCTTACTCTTCAGCTGCTTTCAGTTGTTGGCATCATAGTTACTGTCAGCAGTGGTAAACTTCTTCTGTCTGGATTATTACTGATAGAGGAGCCAAAAGGGCACCGTGAATCAGGATTGAAAATCAATAAGGTTAAAAATCAGGGGATTTTGCATCTGTATAACTAAAGTTGCCTCCTTGCTAGTATTTTACTGGTAACCTGGCGGTAAGTTTTTGGTTGTTGCTGGTCTGTTACTTTAGAGTGCTCTGGGGAAGCATGTTTGTTGGCTATTGCACTTTAGAAAGTGAAAAATATGGTATTTTAAGTTACAAAGTATTGAGCGAACAAAAGGGAAGGCCCCAATTTCCCTATAGAGTATACTCTATAGGGAAATTGGGGCCTTCCCTTTTGTTCGCTCAGTTAAGTTGATGTAATACCAAAGTAGTGCACCACAGTAACAAGAGTGGGTGCCACCCCATTTACCCCTTTGGGGTCCTTCTTGAAGTTACAAAGTATAGTTAAACCCACATTGTACAAGGCCACACCCCCACAACACCACCACAGACATGCCCCCTACAAGACCAGGCCCATGTACCTGTGAAAAGACCGGTATTTTTTGTTGGGAAAGGTGGCAACCTAATACAACAGAAGAGGTGAGGGAGTACAAAAGGTTAAAATTACACCCATTAAATATAAGGAAATACCTTCACTGTCCTTTGGTGGCTAGGAAGTCATTTAAAGTGACCAAAAACCTGGGATTTTCAGTATCTGGGATTTTTGTACTTGCCCCGAGGCATCACAAATTAGATGTGTGAAACCCCTTTATCCCCAGTAAAACTTACTTGACAGCCCAATTGGGCACATGTCTGTCTAAAGGTACAGTGATGTTCAGCAGCGGCCCACACTTGCACCATTAGTTTGGCAAATAGGTGTGATTTACTGGGGATCAATGGGGTTTAACACAGTGGGGCATCCCAAATTGAGATGCCCTGGGGAGAGGGAATCAGATGGCTCTGTAATCTTATAAACTTCAAGGCCACTTTTTCTGTACTTTAAATGGAATTCCAAAGATACTGACAAATTTAGTATCAACAAAATTCCGTGTACTGTAGTCTCAACATTAAAGTGGTCCCACACCCATTTTCTAATGAAGAGGTGTGGGATGGCACTGGAGCACCCCAGTGCAATGCCCCCTTCAACACCCTGAAATCCTTACCTTAACCTCGATTATCTGTAAAAATGCTGTCCTCTGGTTGGCCTCTGGCAATCATGTGGGCTGTCTTTTCCTGGCCGCCAGTCAAGGCCAGACCACATGACTAATGGCAGCCAATAACATATGCACTGACAGATGTTTATAAAAAAATAAGAAAAAAATTTATGATGCTCAATTATCTATGCAGGCTTTCTGACATCTATCTTAGATGTTTCTTAGCTTAAATAACAGGGTAGAACTAGAGTAAATGATGTAATTTCTTCGGGGACCAGGTGCAGAGATTCTCCTTTTTAGCATGAGCTACCAGAGTCTGGCTTGGCTTGTCGTATTCAGTGACTTGGAAGTTAGCCAGTTTACCATAACATCCTTTATATTATCAGAGACACCGTAGCAGAACTAGATTTGGGAGGCTGGGTCATTTTCATCAGTCCAGTAATTATTACCAGCCTTGTTCTCAAGCCTTAGCTTTCTATGTGGCTGCCCAGTCAGGATTAGGGATGAGCGAACCTGTTCGGACGAACCGGAATTCGCTCCGAATTTCAGGGAAAATTCGATTCGGCACGAACCCGAATTTTTTTTGGTTCGTGCCGATCGAATTTTCCGTGAAATAAAAAAAAAAAAATGCCGGCATGGTGGGAGCGGGCAGGCCGGCTACGCTGTCAGCGGGCAGCGGAAGCCTCCATGCTCCGGCGCCGCTTTCAGCTGTCATCAGAGGACACGTCATCAGAGGGCGACTGAGAGCGGCGCCGGCCTCCACGCTCCGACCATGCAGGTAAGTGTTTGCTTTTTAAACAAATGCCGGCATGGCGGGAGCGGGCAGGCCGGCTACGCTGTCAGCGGGCGGCGGAAGCCTCCATGCTCCGGCGCCGCTCTCAGCTGTCATCAGAGGACACGTCATCAGAGGGCGACTGAGAGCGGTGCCGGCCCCCACGCTCCGACCATGCAGGTAAGAGCTTTTTAAACAAATGCCGGCATGGTGGGAGCGGGCAGGCCGGCTACGCTGTCAGCGGGCGGCGGAAGCCTCCATGCTCCGGCGCCGCTCTCAGCTGTCATCAGAGGACACGTCATCAGAGGGCGACTGAGAGCGGCGCCGGCCTCCACGCTCCGACCATGCAGGTAAGTGTTTGCTTTTTAAACAAATGCCGGCATGGTGGGAGCGGGCAGGCCGGCTACGCTGTCAGCGGGCGGCGGAAGCCTCCATGCTCCGGTGCCGCTCTCAGCTGTCATCAGAGGACACGTCATCAGAGGGCGACTGAGAGCGGCGCCGGCCCCCACGCTCCGACCATGCAGGTAAGAGCTTTTTAAACAAATGCCGGCATGGTGGGAGCGGGCAGGCCAGCTGCACTGTCAGCGGGCCGGCGGCGGCCCGTTGACAGCGTAGCCGGCTTGCCCGCTGCCACCATGCCGGCATTTTTTTTTTCAGATGAGTGATTCGTGAAAGTAAGATTCCGGCGAACCCGAATTTCTTGGGGAAATTCGGCGAATCGCCCGAATCGAACTTTCAAGAAGTTCGCTCATCTCTAGTCAGGATCCAAGTAAAGGAAGTCTACAAAATTATTTATCAAAGGAATGAGGGCATAGGTGAAAGTGTAAATGACATATTGTACATTAGGGCATTTTGGAAGTCAGAGAACTGAAAATAATTTTTTGTGAACCTCTAATGTACTGTACACTGTAATCTGAGCAGTCTGCTTCTGTATTTGCTCAACAGCTGCTGCTATGACCCAGAACTGATCAAAAAAAGTTATTAATGGCAGCCCTCCAATTTATAATGTAATGCCCTGGTGTGATCAATGGCCTTGATGCTGGCATTGTGCCACAATCTTCACTGTATTTTCATACTGTATATAGCAAAGCCCTGACTAATATTATGATACTTAATTGTTTTTCTTGTTTATAGTGTGCCATAAAATATGGAAGGCCAAAAAGGCCCAAGAGAGCCTGTGGACAGGATCAGTAACAGAGAATACTTGCTTTGAGAGTATTTTAAAAGTGAACTGGGGTTAATACCAGGGAGTGAATCCAAATCCACTGTGCATCCAAGAGGATAAGGCAAGAAAATCTCTGACATAAAGACCAGAGATTCACTGTCCAGGCTTCAGCTACAATTAAAGCGGACCAACACTTGTGTGGCGTAGGTGTTGGTCCCCGCTGCTATAAGATAGGATGGGTGGCCATCCAGAATGCTGGAGCCTTCCCTGCACTTAACCCCCCAGAACACCTGGTAACCTTAACTTTAACTCGGGCCCTTGCTGGGAATCCAGTGCAGCGGTTGGCAGCCCGGGGCCCAAGCCGTTAGCGAGCGGCGTAATTGTTCTGGAATGCACTGCTCAAGCAAGCACTGGCAGACAATTGTGGCGCTCATTTCCCTGTGGGGGACTGAGGAAAAGGTGAAATTTAAAGGTGTCCTGGAGGGTTATGTGTGGGGGAAGTTCCAGCATTCTGGATGCCCCCCCCCCCAGCCTCTCTTATAGCGGAGGGGACCTACACCCACACCGCACATGTGTTGGCCCACTTTAAAACCCACCAGTGCCTGTTCTGTGCTGGGGCTTATACTGCTGTGAGATGCTGTGAACTTTATTCCTGTACAGAGTTTAGCTAAGTCAGCAAAAAAAATCCAGAAAATACACAACACCCACAAGATCAGGAAAAATAAGAACCTACAGAGCGCTAACCCAACTACCCTACTAGATGAAGAACTGTTAGCAGCTCTTAATAACTCTTAAAGTATGCAAAGACAAATGTCCAATCAAGAAAGGTAAACAGAAATGATGCCATTACAGTAGTCTCTGTGTTCTTGTTATATTAAAAAATATGCATACAAAGCACCTATTGAGGGTCACTGTAACTTCCTCCCAACTTATCCTCCAAGCCATTTCAAAGCATCTCAAAATCTCTGATTATATTTAAAAAACTCATGTATTGAAAGGGAAGACATTTTCATTGCTTTGGTTTCTGGATTGTGCCTGAGCTGGGAGGGGTGTGTCATGGTGCAGCTTTATGAGTGCTCTGTTGTGGTCAGCGAGAGCTATGAGACCAATGTGGCTTGCCATGCTCGCTAATGCTGAAAACCAAGGGACACATTTATCTTTTAATATTTTATAGCCTATCTATACACACAGCAAAGAACATGGTATTACTAATGCCATAGAACTGATACATCATACAGTATATGATGCCACCACTGAACTACACAGGAAGTACATCGATTTAATCAATTAGTTAAAGTGATATTTCAGGCAAAGCCGATTGTTAGAATATTGTTTCAGGCTACATTTGGCACTGCCTTAAACTGTTTTTCGCTTTTAAATTGAAGAAGAAATGGTCAAGATATCAAGGTTTACAGTTTTACCTCATGAGTTCTCTTCTAAAGCATGTGGGCGTGGCCCTTGAAGCTGTGATGCTGCATAAAAATCAGCAGAATGGGCGGGGCACCCCTGGGAGTGAGAGTGCTTGCTAGAAGGCGGCTGGGTGGGGAGGAGGAAGGGGTTAGCTGAACTTGAATGGCAGCTCTGCAAGTGCCATTCAAGCCATCAATACAGAGAGGGGTGTGGTCTGGACTAACTCCTCAAGCTAGTATTGGTGGCCCACATTGGCAGGGTGGCACTGGAAGGGAAGCTGAGGAAGCATGCTTCCTCATTCAAGGTGTAGAACTGAGAAGAGGCGCAGCACTGGAGGAACGTTAGACAAGGTAAGCTACTGTTTTTTTTTTTTTTCTCCTTTTGCATGAAAAATCCCCCATTTATACTTTTGAGCTGAAAAAACATGGTTAAGGTCATTTATATTTTGTCCTAGGCTCTGCCTACAAGCTGGTCTGCTACTTTACCAACTGGTCTCAGTACCGTCCCTCCTCTGCGGATTACTGGCCAGAAAATGTGGACCCAAACCTCTGCACACATATCATCTATGCCTTTGCTTCAATGGAAAATCATAAAATTGTTCCATATGAAGTGAATGATGAGGAGCTATACCAGAGAGTTATTGCACTTAAGCAGCAGTAAGTACTTTTATATTGATAGCACTAGCAAAGGAAAATAAATGCTTGCATTTATCTACATTTAATTTTCATAGTGAGCATTTGGGATAAATACTGAGGACTAAAGGTTTAAGAAACTTACATGCTATAGTACACAAATCCTATGTGGTACAGGAAGCTGCAATGATTTAATTGTAAAAATTATGGTCAGTCTATTGGCAATGCAAAGGGACAATATGTTTTAAATATGAGGATTGTGTGAACAATTTGCATACAAATATTTAAATGCAAGTGTATATTTAACTCAGCATTTATTACATAAAATGTTTCCACTCATGTTGGAATATGTTTAACGCAACAATGGCGTTCTTGTCGACAAGACAAGAGGCTTATTCATTATTAGTGGTGCGGGTGCTACTTGAGCGTCACGTCCGAGATGCTCGGCTTCAGGCCGCCGGTGCTGTCAGCTGTAGCGCTCCCGGGCAGGCAGTGTTTGCAGCGCACAGCTTATATAAGCCTATGCGCTAGCGACACCTAGCGCCAGCTGAGAGCGCCGCAAGCTGACAGAATTTATGAAACAAAAAGGGAATTCAGGCACACAGCACCTGTTGGATTCCCAGTGTTTTATTTTTTAAGGTTTTTTTGTTTTTTTATTAAAAATGGGAATTGTATTAGGGACATTAGACATAGCTTTCTCATAGCTCAAACTACAAGTTTGCAGCACAATAAAAAGTGCTAAAAATGCATATAAAAATAATCCCAACCAGCCCAGGGATCCTGTGGCACATGCACCAGCGCCAAAAAAATTAAAACATTCTACTAAGATGCTTAAATAATTGCAACCATCCCAGCCCATTGAAACATATTGGATAAGGCCACACAGTGCTAGGTGAGCACTAGATCCTGTCCCGGCACTGTAAGGAACTCAGCGCCGGAACTCTTTCTATTGCCGGTGCTGTTCCATTACCTGGCACTATCACAGGCGCTGTGGATTTTTAACTTGATAAATACACCTTTTGACTGGGACCTGACACTCACCCGACACTCCTATGGAACTGCGGGGAGGCTGATTCATTACTAACGCCAGGTATCGGCAGATGAGCGTCTGTATAGCGGCGCTTAGAGCTAGTAGACGCTGTAAGCGGGTATCGGGCGCTGTAACAGAGCGTCTCAGTCGCTGTAGTAACCTGGCTGGCATTGATGAATGTGATGTATGGAAAATTGGATCGCATGCAAAAAAATTTAGTAACTGCGACTGATTCAACAAAGCTAATTCAATTGTCAAAAATGCAGGTGAAACATTTATATTTTCATGCGAAAAAATGGATTTAGTAAGTGAAAATTTTGGAAAAATCTGGTGCTGAGAAGTCTTTACCCCAAATGGTGCATTTGTTCTTTACATTTCGTACAGCTAGAATGATCAGGAGACGCTCCCATGTAATATATCTCTGTGAATTTGTGACAATTATTTTTTAAAGCAGCTGTGCAACTAGTCTTTTTGTTATGAAGGATCACATTCATCCATGTATTGCTACATATGTATTTAGTAATAGATCGAGACAATTAGACATGCTGATTACCAGACTGATGCACTAAGCATAGTAATGCTTTTCCTTGGGTGTCAGCTTAAATATTTTATTAAAACAGTCATTAAAAAATATAACAATAACTTATAAAGAGATGTATTGATTAATAGATCAAGGCAACCAGACTTGTTGTTTTCTTCTGCTCCACATGTCTTGTTATTTATCTCACTGCATGTACATATTAATTCAGCATTGCCTATTGGGTAAGGCAGCTGGATGACACGTGAATCATATTAAAGTAAAAAAAACAGCTATTGCAATTGCGTAGATTTATTCCTGCAAACCTTATTTACTTATTTTTACTGTTTCAATTAAAATGAAAAAAAATTATGGTCCCTCCCTCCAAATTACCAGGCTAGTTCACCAGTCTGGTTCTGGCTACTCACTAGCCCCTTTGTTAAGTCATTGAGAAATTCAACATTTTGGGGCCATGCAGGACCCCTGTATCACATTTTGGGGCCATGCAGGACCCCTGTATCACATGTTGGGGCCATGCAGGACCCCTGTATCACATCTTGGGGCAATGCATGAGCTCCATATCACATGTTGGGGCCATGCAGGACCCCTGTATCACATCTTGGGGCAATGCATGAGCTCCATATCACATGTTGGGGCCATGCAGGACCCCTGTATCACATTTTGGGGGCATGCAGGACCCCTGTATCACATTTTGGGGCCATGCAGGACCCCTGTATCACATTTTGGGGCCATGCAGGACCCCTGTATCACATTTTGGGGCCATGCAGGACCCCTGTATCACATGTTGGGGCCATGCAGGACCCCTGTATCACATCTTGGGGCAATGCATGAGCTCCATATCACATGTTGGGGCCATGCAGGACCCCTGTATCACATCTTGGGGCAATGCATGAGCTCCATATCACATGTTGGGGCCATGCAGGACCCCTGTATCACATTTTGGGGGCATGCAGGACCCCTGTATCACATTTTGGGGGCATGCAGGACCCCTGTATCACATGTTGGGGCCATGCAGGACCCCTGTATCACATTTTGGGGGCATGCAGGACCCCTGTATCACATTTTGGGGCCATGCAGGACCCCTGTATCACATTTTGGGGCCATGCAGGACCCCTGTATCACATTTTGGGGGCATGCAGGACCCCTGTATCACATTTTGGGGACATTCAGGACCCCTGTATCACATTTTGGGGCCATGCAGGACCCCTGTATCACATCTTGGGGCAACGCATGAGCTCCGTATCACATTTTGGGGCCATGCAGGACCCCTGTATCACATTTTGGGGACATGCATGACCCCTGTATCACATTTTGGGGGACATGCAGGACCCCTGTATCACATTTTGGGGACATGCAGGACCCCTGTATCACATATTGGGGACATGCAGGACCCCTGTATCACATTTTGGGGCCATTGCAGGACCCCTGTATCACATCTTGGGGCAATGCATGAGCTCCATATCACATTTTGGGGCCATGCAGGACCACTGTATCACATTTTGGGGACATGCAGGACCCCTGTATCACATTTTGGGGCCATGCAGGACCCCTGTATCACATTTTGGGGACATGCAGGACCCCTGTATCACATTTTGGGGCCATGCAGGAGCCCTGTATCATAACGTGGGGCAATGCAGGAGCTCCTTATCACATTTTGGGGCCATGCAGGTACAAGCACAAATGACACATATGCATCTTTGTTATGTATCTTTGTTATGCCCCAGTAAAGTGTTTGCTAAAGGGACAAGAGTGGACATTGCTGTATTTATCCAAAATCATGGCAGCACCACCTGCCATAATACCTCTGCTCCCTCCAAATTATGTTTTGGCTTTTTACTTAGAGTGTGGTCCTATTCTATGGCTATTCTGGCTGGTGTGGTGCACCTTGTTGGCTTTGTAATGTGGGCATAATTATACATTCAGCACTTTACAACACCACAGCATAGATAAAGTATGTGGATTTGCTGAAAATGATGTGTAGGCATCTTTTGTTTCTCCTTTTCCTTACCTCCCCCTTTAATTTTTTCAATGCATTGTTTATGACTGGTTGGTATGATTCTGATTCTGGATTCTGGATGAGTCTGTTTGCCACTCCTAATACTCAAGCTGAACAATTGTTTATCTTTATGATAACTATATAAGAAAATACAATTTATTGATGCCTCATTGCAAATATATTTTCTCTCTCAAAAGCATACATAGAACATATAACAAATGTTTATATTAATATTTTATTGCAAAAGCAAAAATGAAATGATTAGGAGTAGGGGCAAATACTCTTCTGTCACAGAGTAGTTAGCTAGGTGTAAAAATATCCTTATAGTTACTGTATATTATGTGTACTTAACTTACAAAATGTAAGACATATTTGTAAACTAGATGTTGCTTATTCTCGGTTTTTCTGTTAGTTTAGCATTTCTAGAGTCTTAAGTTTTCTGTTTTCTAATGCAGGAACCCTCACCTTCTGGTTTTATTAGCTATTGGGGGATGGAATTTTGGAACACAGAGGTAAGATATGTAAAATCGTATGTTAGATATGCATTGTATGTTAGATGTCGCAAAATGGATGATTTTTATCGAATGATTGGAATATGAACATAGCTACTAATCTAAAAATTCTTTGTGTTTTCAAGGTTTACAGCAATGTCTTCCTCTGCTGCAAACAGACAAATATTCATAACATCAGTTATTGAGCATCTCAGAAAGTTTAGCTTTGATGGTTTGGATCTAGATTGGGAATATCCAGGTTCTGCAGACAGAGGTAGTCCTCCAGAGGACAAACAGCGATTCACTATCTTGATCCAGGTATTTTGTATAAAGTATGTTGTGTAATTTGGCAAATTTAGTATAGCATCTATTCTATAGGTTCTAGAAGGGCTTACAACCCTATTTTAGTATTTTATAGGAGCACAGTAGAGAACTCATAGTACAGCACAATATCCTGTTTTTTGTGACACCTCCTATAAGTGACAACATTGTCTCTAGCACCTGATGTTGTACATAAAGTGTTTTATTTCCCATCCACAGTAAAATCTTTGAGCCCAAAATTACGATTGTTCATAAACACACATGAAACAAAATGAATGTAACAACTGATCTCCTATGCTCCCATGCTGTCAGTATGACTTATGAAAACATGCATTATGGGTAGTACATACTGTATGCATATTTAATCAAAGAAGAAAAACGAAAGAGTATGCTTTTAGACATTAGGATACATCAACATGATTTTCAGTTTAGTGATTTGTGACAATATTTGCATTTTAGATTTTTAAAATGATACATCAAAATGGAGTCTGTCCTGAATCATGTGGTATGCCCTTAATGCACAAATCTGTGAAAGAAAATGTATAGAAAACAATTTGTCTAATTTATATACTGGAGCTCCTATGGGCTATGCCTGGTCAACAAGTTTTTCAAACACCTCAGCATTGGGCCTGGAAATTCATAATAACACAACTTATTATGCTACATATTTATTGGTAAAGTAAAGTAGACTTAGAGGCTGATTTATTAATAGCGACATGTAGCGACAGTTGAGCGACTGTAGCGGTATTTTCACAGCGCCCGCTAGTAGTCGCTGTGCTTGGCCGTTGTTCGGTTGTTGACAGCGACTCAGTCGGTGTGCAGTAATGTTGAATAAAAGGTTACGAGTCGCTATTTGACAGGTTCCGCGATGTATGGGTGCGCATGATAGCGACTGGTCAGAGCGACCGGCTTCCACCATATTTATCAAAAAATCACGCTCAAAAAATTCAAGCACTGTGAAATGCATGTTTAAACCCCAGAGCGCTGGAGGCGATGTGTTAAAAGTAGTTTTTTAACCCCCAAACCACCATATTTTTGGAAGCCAAAAAAAAAAATATTTTAAATAATTTAGTAATATGAATACATAATATCAGACCTGTAATATCAATTCTGTACAATTTTTTTTTTTCCCTTAGGCCCTTATTTATGAAGGAATAGCGACAGGTAGCGACTGGTGAGCGGCCGGTAATGACGGGCCCCGCCACGAGAATGCCGGCTCCCCACCACAATCACACATTTATCAAGCCGATCCTGCTTAGCGACTGAGATAGATAGCCACTCATTCATCATTATTCCAGCTTCAGCCCACAGCGCCAGCGTCCGACCTTGAACAGCGACAGGTATGACCTCTCGCTACCTGGCGCGCTCCAATGCATTTCAATGGAACAATCTTTAAATATTAAATATCTGGCCCTATTACCGGCAGACACCTAAGAGCGACTCCCACTGAGTCCTCTACCTGGGATTACCTTATTTGTCTGTAGACCAGAGTTACCTTCACACTTCGGAGCTCCGGAGCCCACACCAAGCGCAAGAAAGACACATAACAGCTATTCTCGGTGTGAACTTGTTTATTACATCACGATTTTCAGTATATAAAGCATGATAAGGCCTAGGCGGGGAAAAGGTTCTAAAGTGGACATTTGCCTTTTAATTGGAGTAGCTGTATCAACACCTTACTGTCAGGGGTGTGTGCTGGGGGTGGCTGTACATCACCCCATTGTGTGTCATTGTGTGTCATGGGATTTTCCAGACATTCAACTTACCCATGGACATTTCTCAGAAAAAGTTGTTATGTTCTATTCTGCAGTCAACACATTTCATTCCCAGAGATAACGGTCACTCTCACCCTTGAGTCTGAAAGCAGTCCCCTTAAACATAAGCCAGACATAAGCCATGCAGTAGCCATTTTGTTACTTTGTACCTACACCATCTCAAGAAAAAGGGATGCCCCTTCTTTCAATTAATTGTTATTAATGTTTTTTGTTTTTTTTTTAAATGTGAAAAATTCTGTGACCACTTCTGCCATTTTAGATAATTTTTTTAAGGGAAATAAAATGTAAAAAAAAATTGTACAGAATTGATATTACAGGTCTGATATTAATGTATTCATATTACTAAATTATTTAAAATATTATTTTTTTTTGGTTTCCAAAAATATGGTGGTTTGGGGGTTAAAAAACTACTTTTAACACATCGCCTCCAGCGCTCTGGGGTTTAAGCATGCATTTCACAGCGCTTGAATTTTTTGAGCATGATTTCTTGATAAATATGCTGGAAGCCGGTCGCTCTGACCAGTCGCTATCATGCGCACCCATACATCGCGGAACCTGTCAAATAGCGACTCGTAACCTTTTATTCAACAGTACGGCACACCGACTGAGTCGCTGTCAACAACCGAACAACGGGCAAGCACAGCGACTACTAGCGGGCGCTGTGAAAATACTGCTACAGTCGCTCAACTGTCGCTACCTGGCGCTATTAATAAATCAGCCTCTTATTATAATTATTCTTTATATCTATTTATTAGTCTGCTGGCTATGCTGTATGTTATAGTATGAGGGTAACTTACAGATTCTGGAGAATTTCGGGAACTTGTGGCATCTGCTACTAGGCAAATTAATGATAAATAAAGAAGAAAATTTGAAGCATCCATATTCCTGCTTTTATTAAACTGATCTTAACAGTTTCACAATATATGCACACAGGTTCACTTTGAAGTAATTGTCATTCCATGATTGCCTATATGTAGTTATCAGATATGTAAATACATGCTAACTTCTAACTTAAATGTTTCCTATGCTTTAAGGAACTGCTGGATGCATTCAAAAAAGAAGGAGAAGAAACAAACCGTCCACGTCTGCTCATAACAGCCGCTGTTTCTGCCGGGAAGGGAACCATAGATAATGCTTACGAAATAGACAAAATTGGCCAGTGAGTAAAATTGAACCCAAGTATACTTATAACACATGCTGTTTTTACATTCTGCATGTATCATCAATAGTAAGGGGGCATTTTGTACTGTATGTCATAAATGCACTTACTGCTTATAAGCATGACATTACTTCTATCTGCTAAGTCAGTTTATTTGTGGAAAGACTTGGCATGTTGCCCATACTGAGCCACAATTTGGAAGCTAATCCTGTATCCCAGCCCACTTTTAGCGAGTCCTCTTGTAGCGAGCCCTGCTAAGAACCCCTGCTTGTCTGTCACACAACTGACTCCCCCCTCCCCCATTTATCTGCATCAAGACCCAAACCACAGCCTCACCTATAGAGTCATGCTAATTATTTGGTGAAGCTGGTGTGACTTGCAGTGTGGATTGCAACCTACATCTCGGTGAACTTTTTTAGCTCTTGGATACAAAAAAGTGCAACAAAAAACATTTTTTCTACCCTTTTTCCCAAAAAATGACCTGTATCTGTGATGGGGCATTTTTACTGGTGAGGTCCATCATTTGTCTATGAGGTAAGGATGTTTTATTTTAAGTTTGGAAACAACAACACCCTGTGGTCTATGCAGAAAAAAGGTAGATTCTTTAGCGTAAACCATAGGGTGCTGTTATTTCCCCCCGAAAAAAGTATCTTTACCTTATTGGATATAAGATGTACCTAACCAGTAAAGATGCCCCATCGCAGGTACAGGTGACTTTTTTATGGGGAAAAATATGACAAATATATGTTTTTGCACCTTTTTTGTGTGTTAATGCTAAAAAGCTCACTGGGATGCAGGTTGCAAATCACACAGCAATGCACCCTGGCCTCACCAAATAATTAGCATGATCCCCCATAGTCTGCAACATGGGTGTCGAACTCACTCCTGAAGGGACAGCAACAGGCCAGGTTTTGTGGTTTTGTGGATCTCCACATGGCTGTCTCTATATTCCTGAGCTATATTACTCCACCTGTGCGCCTGTGTGAAAATACTCAATACCTGGCCTGTTGCTGGCCTTTCAGGGGGGATGACCCTGACAAAGATTTGGTGGGCAGAACGAAACATGCGTCGGCGGCCGGCCGGCCCTACCATGCGCACGTCGTCATCTCTCTGCTAGCCCTGCTCCGTCTGTACACCTACGGAGTGTTGTGCAGCACAGGAAGAGGCTGTCTGTCCTGGACGAAGGAAGCTGGATTCGTCTACAGCTAAGTAGCGGTCACACGCAGTTTACGCCCTAGAATGTGGGGATGAAATCCCACTGGGACAATGCGCTCTATCTAATAGCCTGACTTAAAAGCTGTTGTGCAGTTTTGAATGTGTGAAATCAGTCACAGCCTCATTAACACAGGTACAGCTGGTCTTCAATACTCCAATAGAGGGCAGACTCAGAGGCTTATAACATCCTGAGTTCCATTGGACTGGCCATGTGATGATTCTTTACTTGTATAGGACAGAACCATGCTGCAACACATCCTGTGAGATGGATACCTTTGCCGTGATTTAAGCTGGATTTGCACATGAGCACTGAGTCACCTTATAGTTCAGCCGGATACAGCAGTGCAATTATGCAGAGGGTTGTGTTTGTGCGAGTGGTGGTATGAATGTACGGTGGGCCCCCGTTATTTTAATGAACCATTATGTGTTTTTTATTGTGTTATATGATGTTTATCATATGTGTGTGCTGGGGCTGTTGCAATCAATAAATTTGTTTTCCCGGCATTGGGCGTATATTGCAGTTAGTGCTAGTCTCACAATTAACCATGTAATGTGTTTTGGTTGAGGTATATGCTTAGGTTACTGGGACGCCACAGACAGTCTTAGTGGCAGTGCACACGTAGCAATATAGGGTTCTCTCAGTCTTTTATTCTATTTGGCCTTTCAGGAGGGAGTGTGCTACCTGTGGTCTACAAAAAGCTAAACTGAAGAGTTAAAAATGAAGCTGTGCCGGGCGCTCTGGTTTCAGCAGCGCCAGAGGAAACCTGTTGCTTTAGCAGACATTCCCATAGAGCACAATTGGCCAAACAGGATTGTAGCGTTTATTGCTATAATTCATTTTCCAAACATTTTTTATGAACTTGCATTGGGACTTGTCAATAATAGAAGTGCAGGACCTAGACCTTCCAAAAGGAGTTTTTAAAAAAATATTAATATATTAATTTTAATGGCTGTGTAGCACCTCTTAGAGCCAATGCAGACCACAGCACAGCTCCGGAGAATCCTAAAATGCCGGCACTGTGTAACTTGCGCTACAGCCAAAAAAAACCGGACCAGGTGCACATCATACATTAGGCCCTTAGTTGGGGGGTGAGGAGTATATTATTAAAGTGAACCAACACCCAGCCTGATCGGCATTCCCGGGCCGATCCAATCCCTCCCCGCGGGGCATCCAGAATCGAGATGCCCCGCTGTGTGAAACCCCCCAGGACACCCACAAACTTTATCTGATTCCCGGTCCAACGGCGCATGCGCGGGCCACTGCCGCATCTCGCGCTTCTCTCTAGCAGGGCGCGTGCCCGCGCCAGCCATTCACAAACGGGCGCGCTCCCTGTTAGAGGGAAGCACGAGATGCGGCCACCAGCGTGCTCGCTGAGCTTTGACGCCATTTTGACGTGCAGCTTTGACGCCATTTTGACAAGCATAGCTCAGCGGCTCCGAGCGCCCTGATTAGACGAGCGGCCGCACATGCGCCGTAGGAGCGGGGTGAGGTGAGATGTAACTAGCGATCTGGGGGGTTTCACATAGCGGAAGTGGACCAAAACCCAGGATAGTTTTGGTCCACTTTAACCTCTGACCATCCCCAACTTTTCACGGAACAAGAGATTTGGCATGAATCTGTTGTTTTATAAAATCAGGTATGTTTGATCGGTGGAACATCTTCAGTAGTACCATACAACTTCTGAAGCCTATTTTTTAAATGTTTATATTGTTTAGGTTACTTGATTTTATAAACGTTATGACATATGACTTCCATGGTGCCTGGGATACTCAGACGGGCCACAACAGTCCATTGCACAAAGGGCAAGCCGACTATGGAGACTATCAATACTTCAACTGTGTAAGATGATCAAACCCACCTGTTCTTGTGTAGGGAAAATCATATTTTGCTCTATTTTTAAAATGTTTGCATATTCTCTATTTCATCTTTATGCTCCTCCTATATGTTTATACTCCCCCCTACACACACACCTTGTGTTGACTTAGATATGGTCATCAAAAATAAAAAAGGAGCTTATCTTAACTGTGCAGGCCACTATCTCTCCTTCAGATGCAGCGATTTTGCATTCTGAGCTCCCGCCCCCACCGTCACTAGTTAGCCAATCAGTGTGCATCAGCTCCAGCATTCTGTCAACAGCAGCCACCGATTGCCGGGGAGTAAGAGGCCAGCACCAGTAAGGTAGGCAATATTCATATAAACACTAACAGGAAGCAATATGATGTCAAATGACATGCCATATGCTAATTCATATAGTTCCAAGGTAAACAGACACATAATGGCAGTTGAGATTATATTGCTTTCCTTTTTTACTTCTGAAAAATCAGATTTATTTTAACAGGCCAAAAGGGGTCCTGCTCCACTTTCAACTTTCAAGTCAATTTCAGTAACCAGGGATGGTTCTGATTCTGGATTGTCCAACCCATAAAATGCAAAAAGGCAACAAGGAATGTTGTCCAATTGATGCAGAAAGTTCTAAAGTTCTTGAAGCAGACTGAGGCGTATAACATACCTGAAGCTAAACTACCCTTGTCAAACAAAAGTCGGCTTATGTGTTTGAACTCTGATTTTGATCATAAGGAAAGTGGCACAAGCCAAGCAATGCTACCTTGAGATGCTTGGTATTCTTTTCCTTTAGGGCTTCTCAAGAACTGAAGTTGATAAGGTACAGTAGATTATTCTCACGCATCATTGTCTAAAAGTTCATGTCTCTCCATGGGGAAGCCTGGTACATTATGAGAGTCAACAAATAGCCTTTTGGAGTCACTTCTTGAATCTCAGCCAGTAATTTACATTTTCAATAGTTAACAAAGTGGAGACATCCCATGGCCAAGAAGATAATTGATTTGTTGATTTGTCCATGGTTTATTGAAGGTCTTTATAATAAATAATATCTGTTCAGCTGACCCAGGGGGAGGGGTGAGGTAGGGAAGGGGAGAATGGACAAATGTTCTACCTACACCAATTACACCAACACATCTTCCTTTAAGTGGGAGCAACAAGGGCTCTGTAAACAAAATACCTCTCCAAAAGCCACACCTGAATAAAGGGGCACCCTCACCCATACAATTGGTGGGCATGGAAATAATTATGTATATAATGAGGTACCCAGGTGTGAAATGCCTTGGTCAAGGAGGTAGTAACATCGGGGTACAAGACAGATGTGCCAGTCCCATCTTGATTTTTTCCCCTCCAACCTTCTGCAATCTCACAAAGAGATGTTCAGTGCATGTTCCAATGTATGTCTCTCACCAAAGGTGTATGTTTGTTCTAAAGAATCAGAGCTACCTGCTGATGAAATGGCTAATGCTAATGAAAACAGACCCCCAAATTGTGAGCAATTGTGACAACTCCAGAACATGCTGTCTCTTCAGTCACTTTTTAGGGAAAGGATATCTATGCAGATTCAAGCATTTGGGGTTTTGATTTGGTGGCTGAAGCAGTAAAGCTTTTCAAAGGCGTCTCATTACCACTGACCCCAGCCTGAGAGGATGTGCTGGAGTGTTGAAAGACCTCTAGTCTCGAGGGATGTGGTCTTGTAGAGTGAATTGTTGATCAATGTCCTGGAAATGAGGTTGGTGTTGTATCTGTTAGAGCTTCTTGGGGGGCTACAGATTAAAATCATGCAACAGAGGCGACATATATAAATTAATCAAGGAGGCTCCAGAACCAGTGGAGCTATGACAAGTATTCACATTATGCTTTTTCCAAATTTTACAAAATTGGCAAGCAGGCATTGTGGATGCAACATTTAAGGTTTCACACCTGTGAGATTCTGTCATTCATTGCAGCCTAGGTTGTTATTCTTACTGCTTTGGGGCAGCCCATCAGTGAAGGATTGAGAACTTCTGTATCCTCATTAATAAAGAAAGAAAAAAAATAAATTACTGACTTTTTAATCCTTTAACCTGGAATTTAAACCATTAATGCGTTTGCCTATGTCAACAGGAATATGCAATGAACTACTGGAAGCAAAAGGGTGCCCCAGCTGAGAAGCTGCTCTTGGGATTCCCTACGTATGGCCGTTCATTTACATTAGCTGGAACAAACACAAATGTTGGAGCCTCCATTGCTGGTGCTGGGTCCCCTGGACCTTTCACCGAAGAAGCAGGATACTGGGCATACTTTGAGGTAATATAACACAGAATTTTAAAGAATATATTTAATCATTTTGATAGAATCTTGGTATTAGCTTCTGTTACAACTACAGTCTTGCCTTATATACAGATTTGTGGTTTTCTCTCTGGGGCAACGGTGGTTTGGATGGATGACCAGAAAGTTCCCTATGCACACAAAGGAAACCAGTGGGTTGGATATGACACAACAGAGAGCTACAAGTACAAGGTAAATTCTAATGAAAATTTTATTTCAACTTTTTTTTATATATTAGGGAAAGTTTTTTTAAATAATGAATTAAATACTTACTTTAATTACTTTCTTTAACTTTAACCTTACTTTAACTTTAACCTTAATTACTTTAACCTTTACTTTAACCTTAATTACTTTCTTTGGAACAGCTAATACACCCAAACTGAATAAAACTCCCGCCATGCTTGTGGTTTTCTTCTCCTGGTAGGAATAAGATCCAGGGGTAGCAGGCTTGAGTGTATCAGGGGGTTTTAAAGAGAAAGTGGGAGTGGGCCTCCCTAAACCCTTGGTCCCATTGACCCCCACTATACATTCAATCACAAAAAATAATTATATTGTAGATATCGTAAACAACAATACAATGTAACAAACAACAATACAATGTAACAAACATTTACTCTGTTAAAAACAAACTATTGCACAATTATGTTATTTAAATCTACAGAACGGCTCCATGCTGTGGCAGACTTGTACAAGTTTCAAATGTCTTCATCAGTGCCAGAGCTCAGGAGCAAACTGCAAAGCATACATAAATTATAATGCTATACGTTTATTCATATGCATATCAATACATTTGGTATGGTATCAAATAACTAGGTTTAATCAATAACATATCAATGCATTTTTGTATAATATATAATAACTACATTTAGTGAATGCTATAAACGCAGTGCTATTAGCCCTATTATATTGGCCCCTATTATATGGGTTTTTCTTTACATCAATTAACAATACACTTGTAATCATAAAGACATATAATACTGTACACACCTGAGATTCAATGGGCATTTGATGTCAGTGATTCCTATGTTTTTCATGGATATCACTATTCTAGGTCCGCATGAATCTGCTGGAATTCTGTGCTGTAATATACAGCATATCAAATTTTAATAAAGTGGCACAAATAGAATTAGATGGGCTATTGTTGTTAATTGGTCTTACCTTATATACATCTGAATCGACTCAGAGCAGGAAACATGAAGATGACCAATTGCCTGGATAGGCCTTGTCTGGCATGCGTTTTTCCGATGCTATCAAAGGAACTAGCAGCATGTTGCCCTTAGAGGCGTTCACCGTCCAATAGTTGGAGCGTTTCCGGTCGGTACGGGAAGAGCGCTGGCGTCTAACCGCTAGGGTTTACCCGCCTAATATACTAGCTCAAACGTCCGCATGCTATACACATTAGAGCGCTAGCACGCTACGTCGTCTATCATGTTACCCTGCTGCAGAGCGCAATGATGCTGTTCACCGGCGGCGGCGCTGCAAATCCTCCCCCAAGCCACTAGGCTTGGGAAGTGAAGTCAATACAGTGTTGGCGCCATGACATGCGTCTTAAACACCGCTGCCCTGGTCTGTAAGCCAAGTGCCTCGGTATATTGCGCCCGACGATTTCAGATGGGACCCCCTCCCCAGATATAAGTCTAGGTAGTTAGTCCCATTGTCCCCAACGAAAATACTTAGTCCCAGTATCAGGGGTGACAGAACCTTTCACCTCTGATTTTCTGTTCCTTCCATTAAAAGAAGTAAACAAGCCTGGCTGGATATTTCTTGATGTCAGGTGTATAAGTGACCCCTCCTCCTGCCATCCGGCATATGTATATGCATTTTTATAGTAGGTAATTTTTTCGCGATAGTGCTCCTTCAATGGGGTGCTATTGAGGTTAAAAGATACAGACCTTTTATTAGGTGTTTGCTGTTTTTTCAGAAATATTACCCACCCCTCCTTCCCTTTGTGCTAAGCCTTATTAGGGCAATAACATAAAAAATAACTCACTAGGGGGTGAGTAGCAGAATGAAACCAAGCACGCTGAATGGCTATGAGTCCCTGCAGTTTTACTGGGGATTCAGGGTGTTTCACACAGTGGGGCATCCAACATTGAGATGCCCCAGGGGCAAGAACCAAAACCTGGGATAGTCGAAATCCCAGGTTTTGGTCTACTTTAAGTACAGCCTGATTTTATGTTCTTTCTACAGATGTAGTTTGATTTAAATACTATATTTGCAAGTTGTTGGGTTTATTAAACAAAATGACTAGCAGGCAGAGGGAATTGGCAAATAGATTTTATTACGAACATAACAATAAATGTGGACGTCCCCTTGCCAGACTTTTGCACCCTAGACAGTGCCAAACGTACATACCGACTATAAAAGACATGGGAGGTGAACTAGTAATTCCCAAAGGAATTGTGGAGGTTTTCAGGCGGTTTTACTCCCAGTTATACAACATTAAGAGGGGGCGGGGGAGGTGTGTAGAAGACACCGGGTTGCCAGTCCTCAATGCCCTAGACAGGGACGCCTTGTAGGAGCCGTTTGAGCAACTGGAATTATTGGAAGCCCTGGTTGGGATCCCTTCTGGGAGAAGCCCAGGACCTGATGGCTTCACAGTAAAATTTTATAAATAGTTACTTTGCTGTCCATGCTCCCTGGTAGTAAGGAGGCCGGGAAGAGGGGGGCTCTGGGACATTTCTTGACAGCGGGGAGGATGGTGATCCCAAAGTACTGAAGGAACACGACGGCTCCCCCTTTACTGGAGTGGTACGAAGAACTCAATAATATCATGAGGATGGAGGAGCTAACAGCAGTTCTTGGGGGGGGGGGAGGGGAGGCATACATGCATATATGGGTAGCCTGGATAATGTTCAAGGGCTCGGATGTTTTAAAGAGGATATTAGAACTACAGTAGGTGGGAAGGGGAGGAAGAGAGGGTGGTAGTGGGGTGTGTAGAGAAAGTGGTTCCTGCCCCCCTCCCCCCCTCAAAGTAAAAAACCTTAGTGTTTCAATGTCTGTGTGGGTATGTGTGTGTTCCCTTTCATGTGATGGGTCCTTGTCTTACTCCTGGGGTAATATTGGAAAGTGCTGAGGGAGCAGAGGGCCCCGGACGACTGCAGGTCCTAGCCAGGCAGCCCTGTGGGGATCACTCTGGGACACTTTGTTTGGGTTTCAGCTCTCATCATTTGATAGGAAGTATGGGTGGGCCGGCGCCTCATGCCCCTGGGGAGGCAGGAGACGGGAAGAGGAGTGACGGGAAGAGGAGTGTCTGGCCAGGCCAGTAGGTCCACTGGGTTGGTCGGGAGAAGTGAGGCTGGGACAGCTGAGACGAGAGATTTTCAGTGATACAGGTGGCGAAAGTGATTTTCGCGGAGGTTGATATGTTATGTGTGCTGTATTGTTTCATGTCATTTATATTTGTAACATTGTGATATGTAGAGATGAGCGAACTTTTGAAAAGTTCGATTCGGCCGATTCGCCGAATTTCTCAAAGAAATTCGGGTTCGGCTGAATCGAACTTTTGCGAAGTTCCTCATCAAAAATGCCGGCATAGTGGGAGCGGGCCGTCCCGCTCCCACCATGCCGGCATTTAAAAAAACAAAGAAAAATAAAAAAAAATAAAAAAATGCCGGCATGGTGGGAGCGGGCCGGCGGGCCGGTAAAGCCGGCCGGCCCGCTCCCACCATGCCGGCATTTAAAAAGCAAAAAAAAAAAAAAAGCTTTTTTGCCGGCATGGTGGGAGCGGACCGGCCGGCTCCGCTGTCAGCGGAACCGGCTGGCCCGCTCCCACCATGCCGGCATTTGAGAATCATGACGCGTCCTCAGATGACAGCTGAGAGCGGCGCCGGCCTCCACGCTCCGGACCTGCAGGTAAGTGTTTGCCTTTTTTCTCAAATGCCGGCATGGTGGGAGCGGGCCGGCCGGTTCCGCTGACAGCGGAGCCGGCCGGCCCGCTCCCACCATGCCGGCAAAAATGCTTTTTTTTTTGTTTTTTAAATGCCGGCATGGTGGGAGCGGGCCGGCCGGCTTTACCGGCCCGCCGGCCGGCTCCGCTGTCAGTGGAACCGGCCGGCCCGCTCCCACCATGCCGGCATTTTTTTTTTTTTTTTTCTTTGTTTTTTAAATGCCGGCATGGTGGGAGCGGGCCGGCCAGCTTTACCGACCCGCCGGCCGGCTCCGCTGTCAGCGGAACCGGCCGGCCCGCTCCCACCATGCCGGCATTTTTTTATTTTAAATTTCAGGAAAAATTCGATCGGCACGAACCACAAAATATTCGGGTTCGTGCCGAATCGAATATTTCCTGAAATTCGGAGCGAATTCCGGTTCGTCCGAACCGGTTCGCTCATCTCTAGTGATATGCTTAAAACTAAATAAACTCAATAAAAATAAGATTAAACATAAATACTATATTTGGGTCATTAAATGGTTTAAGTATAGCATTCAATACCAATATTGCTAAATAAATAATACTCTACTTTTTCTGTTAAATTTTTTAAACAGTGAATATAACTACTTTTAATAAAATTGCACATTTAACTCTTAAAGTAAATTTGTGATTGTTACTTGTTACATCCGCAGGTAGAATTTGTGAAGCAAGGTGGTTTTGGAGGTGGTATGGTTTGGGCCATTGACCTTGATGACTATTCAGGAAAATTTTGCAACCAGGGGAAATATCCATTGATTAGTACAATAAAGGAAGGATTCGCAGGTAAATGAATTATACAAACTGCTACTGCATATACTGATCTTTCATTTGAAAAAAGAGTACTTATAAGGCCATAGAGGTGCTTAGGTCCGTACAAGGCATCTGCACAACATCTCATAGTACATAGAGTACAACTACTATACTACTATAGGTATAATACATTGGTAAATATAAAGCTATATAAAATAAAATTGCATGAGCTGATATTATGGCCCTGATTTATCAAGTACTTCTGCCAGACAATACCATTTCAGTGAAAATTAGAAAAGTGCAAAATATGATTTATACTTTTTTCAGCATGTTGCTGCACCTCTCATGTTTTAGTAATTGTGTTGCAGTGCAGCAACATGCCCAAGTGTGAAAAAAAATAATTTCCATAAGTGATTGATAAATCAGGCTCTATGTCATGTACTTAAACATATATATATATACATTTTCTAAGATAAACAAAAAATAGAGACACTTGGTCATGTGTAATATTGCCTTTAAAGGGTCACAAAGAGCCCAATTTAATGATAGCGCCAGTTGGGCATCTCCTGAGGGACACTCTCAGCGCCACAGATGCAATTATGACGCTGAAGGCTAAGCCCGTGGCTGTCTTTTTATTTTTATCCTATGGAGATAGTGACAGGTAGCGCTGGGGGGGGGGGGGGGGGGGGAAGCACCTGAAAACTATTGTATTTAAGGATGGCAGCAAAGTGACATATGGAATAACGTTGGGGACACATGAATGGCATGACACATGATTTCCAGCACTAAAAACTCTAGTTAGCAGTGCATAAAATGATTTAAAAAAAAACATTCCAAACAGAACAAAGATCCCGTGTAAAACAAAAAATGTAAAACAATGCTAAGAAGTGACCAAAAATGGCATAACTAGAAAGCCTATGGGAAAATGACACCGGTGCTCAAATAATCCCTGGCGCTGCTGATACATGGGACTCTATATGGTGCTATGAGATGTACTATTTTTTTTTCTTTCGTAAATACAGATGCTGCTGGCCGCAGCAGAACTAGACCTGCCGCAATGTGGTGCTACATGGTGCAAGGGTTCCTTAAATAAACCCCTGTCCCCAGGAAAAAAAAGACACTCACTGTCTCTCCCATGCAGCAGGTCCTGGCCTATGGTCGCTGTGCCCCCCCTCACATCAGTCACCATGCTTTTAACTTTCCTGTTTTTTTTCTGTTCCCAGGGAGCATCTCGAATTGGGATGTCCTGCTGTGTGAACCCACATAGATTGCACCCAATTCAGCTCACCTCTACCTCGTCCATCAGCACATGTCATTCAGTAAATGGTTCCCATTGATTTGGCTCTCACTGACTCAATGGGGAGCATGCACTGCCGCATTCCCCATAACGTGCATGCTCCTGAGCACCGGGGAAGCAGGGCATGCAGCAGCATGTGCTCCTTATTGACTACAACAAGAGCCATTTGCTGAATGACATAGAGGCTAAGGAAAGTTCACATGAAGAAGCAACAGGCCAGGGATCCCATGGCACATGCACAAAAAACAAAAAGCAAAACAAAATGAATGTTAAAATAACTATAACCAACCAGCCCATTGAAATATAAGGGATAAGGCCACATAGTGCATGGTGAGCGCCTGGTCTTATCTGGCACTATAGGGAACTCAGCGCTGGCACTCATCCCATTTCCGGCTGTTGATACATGGGATACTACCTGGCACTATCACCGGAATTCTGCTTTTTGACTTGATAGATACACCTCTTGCACCGGGGCCTGGCGTTCACCTGACACCCATCTGGCACTACCATGTCTGTGTCAGGTTATGTCTGTACATTTGCATATGTTTTTTAGCTCCAATTCACCCTTGGGATTCACCCTGATTCATGGTCGTCTAAATTTGAAGCACATTTTTTAAGGTGGAAATTTGTGCCCGAACATGAGCCAAAAAGCTGGAGTAAACTGCCAACTTCACTGACTAACAGGCTTATCTCATTCCTAAAACACATTCCGGCAGCTTTCGGTATGCCTTTTAGCAATTAAAGTGTCAGACGCAAGTTTATTTTAGTATTTTTTCACTTTTGGGAGGTTTTTGTTGAGAAAAAAATGGTAAAAAGTTGTCAAATCTCAATGATAAAAACACCAAACAGAGGACATTAGGCCCCAAGAAAAAAAAACATTAGTAGCACAATTATTAAGCACAAATACGCAAAACAAGGCAGCAAGGTAACAAGAAAATTTGGGACTAAACATTTGGAAAAACAACATTGGAGGAGACCTGGATCCTGGACCAGTTAAGGGTTTAGCCAGCCTAAAGCGTATCGGGCAGGACCGTTTGCACGTCAAATCAGCAGAATTTCAGGCAGAAGGCGCCTGAAGAGGAATTTTGCGCTCGCTTTAGGCACAAGCCATTTGGTGCTCTTGGCACGAAACCATGAATCTGGCGTGGTATAATATGGTTTGAGGTTTTTAGGTGCACGACCATGAATCGACCCTACTGGACTAGAGCCTGCACATGCGCCGTTAGAGCAGGAAAAGGTGAGTGTTTATGCGTGGCGTGACTAGCAGAAGCAACAGGCTATGAACTACAGTGAGTGCTGGATATGGCTTAGTTGCAAATGCACTTTTGAGGGCTGATTCAGTCATAATTTTATAGACACATTTTTCTCTCAACAAAATTTCATGGTGACGAACCAGCCCTATAGACTGCAGATTCATTGTCGAGTGCCTGTGTTTGTTAACCTGTAATGATGAAATGTCCAAATTCCAAAACTGAAAATGATGTCTATACTACGGAAAAAGTGAGTAATTTGTTTTTCTATACCTTAATGTAGGCACAACACCTTCTATTCCACCCACATCGCCAGGAGATGACACTACAACACATACCACTACCACAACCTCGACCACAACAACGGCAAAACCCACTCCTGATGCCTCTGTTGACCTGAATTTCTGTGCCAGCAAATCAGATGGCTACTATGCAAATCCACTGGATCGCAATAAGTTCTACATGTGTTTTCTGCAAGTCACATATCCTATGAATTGTGGCAGCGGAACAGTGTTTAACGAAAGTTGCAAATGTTGTGCCTGGTCAAATTCATGATGATTTTTAATTTCAGCCAGATCTTCAATAGGTGAGGCAGTAATTTGTTAACCAGCCAGCTGTCTTTGGAATATACTGTAAACATTCTGATGTTGCAATATCTAGAATAATAAAAGGTTCAGATAAATGGACTTGCAGTTTTTTCTTGAAGTCATTTCTTTAGTCATCTTACAGTGGATCAAAACCCTGAACATCCCAAATCGGGATGCCCCGCTGTGTGTACCCCCCCATGTCACCCCAAAAAACGCCTGTGGTTCTCCTTTAGCAGAAGTGCACTCCCACGTGGGAGCGGGAACGCTACTCAGACTACAGTGAAGCCTGGCATGTGGCCAACAGGCAAGTTACCTCATCTGACATTTTTGAGACCCGCCAATCGGTGATTTCAAATTTGTAGGGTAGGCATGGCCACAGTGGTAGAAAAAAAGGGGTGGACACTGCTGAGCCAGCATCAACGCCCAAGGTACTCAGGCAAGTGGAGGACAGTGGGGGTATGCAGATGGGAGGTTTACGTCCACTAAAATAGCTTTTTCAACTATATTACTATATTACTTCTACTTTACATGATTTGAGATAAGAAGTTGTTATTAATCAGCTGATGAAATGGGTTTTAAAGAGTAACTACCAGGGCCGGATTAAGAGTGGTGGAGGCCCCTGGGCACAAAATCTGGTGGAGGCCCCAGATACAGTATTTTTTTCTTTAAGTATATAGTCCAGCCAAGTAACTGATTGGTGGTTGCCTGGCACCCGCCCACTTACTGGAGCATCAGATCGAGTCCCGTATGCCACACTTTTGCGGGTGTGTGCTGCTCGGGAACTCCTGCTTTGCCATTCTGGCTGAGGGGGTAGTGTAGTTGCCCAGCTGGTCCAGCAGAAAACAGTTCCTTGCATTGAGCTACCAGTGGCTGTGCTTGGTGGCTTCTGTGCAGTGAATGGCCGCCGATTAACAGCTGTAAAGAATTTGTATATTTACACAGCTCTGCGCACACCCAACACTGTAGCGTTGCTGACGGCAGTTTTGCTGCTCTAGACTTTCCGTCCGGTCCTGTGGTGACTTTGGCAGCAGGTTTGTGATAAATAACACCCAGACGTGCCTCCACTGCCGCCTATAGCTTTGTTGCTGGCCCTGCGGCCCGTCAGACCAAAGACTAAAAAGCCTCCTGGACCAGACAATAACCCAAAGGTTGGTGGAGCAACACTCATGGATTTGGGGCTGTGAAAGAGACCTATGCCACTACAGCTAGAGGCGATTGTTTCAGGCTCCAAGCCCTGGTGATACCAGCCCCTATGCCTGGTGTGTTAGTCTAGTAGCCCAGTGTAGAGGGGGCAAACTATTGTATATATTTAAAGTCATACTTCAGTCAAAACACCACAAAACACTATACCCGCCTTTCATCCCACGCAGGCTGTCACGGGTGGTCTGGTGCTAAGACATTTACAGTCCTGCGTTGGGCACTGCTCTTTTCTTTTCAGCCACATTACGGCATCAACACTGCTGTGCTGCTGGAGACTATGGCATGCCCCGTGCCATCATCACAGGAACTATGTATTTTGACAAGATTAGCTAAACTGCTAAACCACTCTCCATTCACTCCAAGTGTGACTTTAAAAAAATAGAGAATATAAAATCACTCAGTTGAATATTCCTCTCCTATAGATTTTAATATGGTTTAACTTATTGCCAAAGAGGTCTATTCAGCTAGCTACAGTATTATTTATCTTTAGCTGTACATTGTAACATTTATGGAGAATGTTATTCTTACCGCAAGTTAGGGTTCCAAAAGAAAATCACATAATAAGGCCTAGAAGGGGTAATTTAAGAATAACAATTTACTTTGGTTTGCATTTATTATATATTATATGACAAGCAGTATTATACATCAGACAGTTATTGCAGTTTATAACATAGAATCTCAGCACTGGGTATATCGTGCTAACTGTAATACAAACTGAGATAGGCCACCCGATTCCTGTTTTTCCGAAATTCTTTGTCTGTTGATAACTGAAAAAGAAACAAACAGAAAACAGCTAAATATATTTAATTCTGTAGAAATGCAAAGCTGTGGTTATTTGTCACAACAACAAAAAAGTGTAATGTATGTTAGAAAGATTATGTGTAAGAGAAAATCTTCCAAATGTGTTTTTCTCTTGGACAACCCAAACATTATTGCCTATACACGGATCTTTTTAGAACAAGAGCAGTTTAGCTAATCTTGTCAAAATATTCAGGGTTCGGTATTCACTAAATATGAGATCCATTAAAGTCTAGGATTGATGTGGGATGTTTGAATGGTGCTTTCTGCCCCCTTGAAGGCATTTTATTTAGCTAAATGACTCCTTATTCCAACATTGGCACAATGGTAAATCATTTTTTTTTCTCAGTAGTTGCAATTATATGAAATGTACTAAGATGGAAATAGACAGTACACATTTGTCATGGCCTCCGACAATTATATCTTAAAGTGATTGTACAGGAAAATTAAAAAATGTACTCACTTTCTGTCCCCCACAACTCCGCTGTCTGTCTCCAGTGTTGTAAAACTTACTTATACTGAATCTTCCTGTACTGGTAATCGCTGTCTTCTTCATGATGGAATTCTGCCCCTCTACAAGCCCACTCTATTCAATGCAATAAAAGAGGCTTGCCCATGCAGGGCTATGCCCCCTTCATTGCTATGAATAGTGTGGGCGTGCGGAGGGCCGTGGCCTACTGACCCATGTCTGATAAGTATAGGATACAGGAGTGTTTGTTTTAACTTCCGGTAAGTTTTAAAACAACAGATTCAGATGTAGAAGCTGCAGGGGACAGCAGTGAGTATAGTTTTTTTATTATTAAGTCTGAGCAAATTTGCATGGTATGACATTACAAAGCAGTATGATAAAAATGCTGCATCTGTGGGTGGAGATGGGTCCACTTCAGGCATGGGAGAGCAAGGCAGAGTGAGACAGCTGCTCTCTCCTCTAGCCCAGGTATGCTCTCTATGTAACTGGGTGATGGGTCTGTGCAGATGGTTTTGTCATTGTGTGAGGGACCAAAGTAAGATTCTGCGTCTAGACCTAGGTGTTCCTGTATACCTCTGCTGACTATGTTTCTTTGTGTTTAACCCCCCCCCCCCCCCTCATTATTTAGGTCAACCCAAAACAGAACCTTGGCCCTTTTGTTTGTGTTTGACAACTGTTTCAGAGACAAAGGAGTCGATTCAGAGCCTGGTTAGAAAACTTGCTTCTATTTTAGGAGAGAAACTCATATACACTTTCATTGTCTACTGGGTGGTTTTGAGTAAACATTGAAAAGGAAATGGCAATTTTCTCTCCTAAAAAAGTGAATTTTCTCACCAGGCTAGGAATTGACCGCAAATTCTCTTTCAGTCCCTTCAAATGATATTCGCTACCTCAGTTAGCTGTGGAGGATATAGACCTGTGCTATGTCAAGCTGGAAGTATAAAGGAACAGAAGAAATCTGGGGTGTCAAGTGTGTCAAGTGTAACTATAAAAGTGCAGTGATGCCCTGTATTGCTGCAAAAGTATACTGGAACCAGCTTCTAAGGAACAAAGCAGATCCTTCTCAAGACATGTGTGTAAGCTCACTTTGTACTTAAACCCTTGTCTAGGGCACTGCAAGCCCACACGTGTGCCACAAGATCCTTTTGGGGCGCAGAAAAACTTTCTTACTGATTCCTTCTACCATCTACCAAGGTAGACAAGTGACACTTACACAGAGGGTAATTTATTAATTTGCTGAAGCAGCTGAAGGCAGCCAGCACTCAGCCTCCGCTCGCTTCCGGTCGGCGGCTAGGCGCAGCGATGTTCTTGTATAAAGCAATATGCTAGTGACCCCTAGTGCCGGCTGGGAGCACAAGAAAGCCCACATTTTTAACAAGAAAAAAACAGTGCTGTGCAAAGGCAATTACAGGGCAACAGCACCTGTTGTAATCCCTGTTTTTATTTTTTAGGGACAGGGAAGTTTCTTTTTAAAGGGGACACTTGACAGACATGACACAGCTTTTTTACGGCCAAAATCACAGTGTGTGAAGCGCAACACAAAAGTGCCCAAAATGCATAAAGAAACAATCTCAAACAGTCCAGGAATCGCATGGCACATGCACCAGCCCCTCAAAAATATTAATGCTTAAAAAATTATAACCATTCCAGCCCACTGAAATGTTTTTGATAAGGCCACCCAGTGCAGGGTGGGTGCCTGGTCCTATCTGGCACTGTAGGGAACTCAGCGCCGGCACTCATCCCATTTCCGGCGCTGTTGCTAGATAGGACACTACCTGGCACTATCACAGGCGCTGTAGATTTTTGATTTGATAAATACACCTTTTGCACTGCACTGACAGTCACCTGACACTCATCTGGCACTACGTGGCCTTAACATTTCTTAAATAAACCTCTAAGTCAACTTGAAACTTCTGCTAAAAACATATGTTTAACAGAGTTTGAGCATAAGACATGATATCTACAGACAGGTACTCCACATTTAATTAGTTACCTCTGATCTCAGTGTTTTCTTCTGCAAAGTAGGCACAGAAGACCAATCGGGGGATCCAAACCGTCCAGGCCACGACACCTTTCTCCCCAACTTTATGTCATGTTCATATGCTCCTGGGCTGCAAAGATGCATTCATTCAATTTTAGCTAGAATCATATTATTTTATTTATAATTAGCATTAGAAAATACAACAACCTATTGCATGCTATGCTATGGCAAACTGACATACTGCACTGCCTGCATCTGGCACTTCTACAGGATCAAGCTTCTGGGGAATGATTCGCTTCTCTCATTAAAGGAGATTCTTTTTTAAATTTAATGCTGTAACATGAAGTCGTCTCATTTTAAAAATGGGGGGGGGGGGGGTGACTAAAATACTCCAACTAAAAAGAATTCCCACCAGACATGTGGGTTTCTTCTAACAGTAGGAATACAATACAGAGGAGTCAGATTTTTCAACATACCATTCCAATTTTACAGGGTTGATTGGTTCCAATCCAATGTCTGGTGAGACATCGGTACTAACAATTCTGATATATACAGGGCTGTATTTAGTGCTCATGCTGCCATAGGCACTTCAAGTGCTGCCGCCCCCTTTTTGTAAAGTAATATTGAGCAGGGCCAGCTCCAGGTTTATACTGGCCCTTGGGCGATAGAGAAAAAAAGAGCTGGAAGGAGAAAAAGAACAGAAGGACTGGCAGAAAAAAAAATAGAAGGTAAGACAGAAGGAATAGAAGGTATGACAGAAAAAAATAATGAGGGAAATAAGAAAGAAAAGGAATGGCATAAAAGATGAAAGGAAAAAAGACAAAGACCAGAAGAAAAGAAAAGAATGACAGAAACAAAGAATTAAAGGACTGACAGAAATAATAGAAGCAAGGTTAAAGAAAAAAAAGGAATGGCAAAAAAGCCAGATGAAAGAAAGAAACATAGAATAAATGGAAAGAGAAAAGGAAAGAAACAAAGGTGGGCCCTCTGAATGTGCAGCAGCCCCGGCACCCACCTGGGTGCGCCCAGTGCTAGCACCTGCCCTGTCCATCAATATAAAAAATGTGTGTAGGGAGAAGGGGGGAAATGCAGAGGAGCACGCATTATATTATATATTACCAGACACATCAGTATGGGGGGAAGGGGGGAGGATCGAGGTGCAGACTGCCTTTAAAGTGGACCAACAGTCAAAAATGAATTAAATCGGACCAACACAACAAACAGTCTTCATAAGCATCCCTCCCTAGGGCAATTTAGATTGCTGCACATGAAAAATAATTTTTCTAACGCTTGTTGGGGCAAATTTACAAAACAAGATGGCCGCTCATGGGCTTGCAGGCCACCTGCAAACAGGAAATGCCTCTGGGCTTCCTGTTACTGTGCATTTCAGTCACTTGGGAGAGGAAGCTCCAAAATGGCTGCTACCTTTCTTTTCCAACTGTGCCAGGCTGTTGGTCCGGTTTAAGTTGGTGTGCCCTCTCTCCCCCCTCTACACTCACGATGTGGCTTGGGAGCATTTGTAAGAAGGCATTAATGCACCAACTATAGCAGTAACATCTGCGCCCCCCCTGCAGGTGACCACCCTAGGCACAGACCAAGGTTTGCCTAATGGTAAATACAGCCCTGGATATCTATCTAACGGAATCAGTAACAGCTAAACTGACCAGATGACCCACTTTAAGTTCCACTGCCATTCTGAAAACTCTGGGGACAGCTAAATGTCCCACTTTGCTGACATTATGGGGAAGACTCAGGTTACATGTTTTTTCTACATAGTCACATGGCCCTTATAAAAAAAATAAAACTTGAAACAGATGGTACCTAGGATTTAGCGATATAGCTGTAATCTTGTCTGGAAACCTTCTAGCTTGGATATTGAATGGAGTATAACTTGCAGAGAATGAACGTTCTTTGGCCCAGAAAGACTGATATTCTGCAGGACTTGGGGTTTCCATCTAGGAAAGACAACACATTAAAATAAGTATATCAAAAACGACACACATATCAGTGTCTTGAAAAAGTATTTATACCCCTTGAACATTTCCAAATGTTTAAACATTACAGCTACAAACTTAAACCGGACCTTCACCAGCCCAAACCCTTAAAAAACGATTCCCCAGCATCTAAAATTAATATATTTTAAGTTTTTAGTCACTTACTTATTATTCTTTCCCCCACTGGGCTGCAACTCTGTTAAGGACTTTAGGATACGGCGCCGCCATCTTGACTGAGAAGCATCACACTTACTGAGGAGAGGAGAGTGGGATAAAGTACAGGGGGCGGGTTATAGCTGTGCTTTGCTCAGACAGAGCAGAGCTGGGGTCAGGAAAAGGTCAGCAATCCCAGAATGCAGAGCAGCACAGTCAGAAGGCACTTCCTGTTTGCAGGCTGCCTGATAAGATGGCGGCTTCCATAATCCGCCATCTTGAATGTTTAAAGGCTCATAACATGCAGTAGATGCAGGTAGGATGATTTTTAATGTGAGCAATCTGTATGTACAGGGTGTGGGAAACATATAAGACTCTTATTCAGAGTGAAGGTCCGCTTTAAAGTGGACCAACACCCAGGATTTTGACTATCCTGGGTTTTGGTCCACTTTGGCGGGGCACCCCGATCGGGGGTGCCCCGCTGTGTGAAACCCCCCAGAAACCCCGATAAACTCACCTCTCCCCGCTCCCACGTGACTGCCCGGTCCAATCCCCGCCAACATCCAGGCGGGGAACAGGGACGTCCAAGCGGCTTCCGCCGCCGCCGCCTCCCTTGCGTCACTTTCGGCGCGCGCGCGCCCGTGCCGGCCATTCACAGACGGCCGGCGCGGGGGCGCGCACGCCTAGAGGGGCGCGAGGGAGGCGGCGGCGGAAGATAAGGTAGGTGATTTGGGGTGTTTGGGGGGGTTTCACCCCGCGGGACATCCCGATCTCGGATGTCCCGCGGGGTGGGAGGTGATCGGCCCGGGAATCTTATAGATTCCCGGGCCGATCACCTCTCGGTGTTGGTCCACTTTAAAGTTATACTAAAGGGAAGCCCGATTGTTGTCCCATTGTCCTGAACTACATTTTGCACTGTCCTTAACTTCAATCTGTCTTCAAAAAGACCCTGTAGTTCCTAAGCTATCTTTAAACATATTCAAGCATTGGAGATGCAAAGAAAAAATTAAGAGAAACAGTAGATGTGGCAACAGCGATGTGCTGTAAATACACTTTGATGAGTGTCAGAAGAGGGCTGCAGAGAAAAGCAGTCGATCAGGACATCTGGGAAGGGAGTGGCGGTGTTTCTGTTCTTGGTCCACTGAAGGTTGATTGATGAACCAGGTCAGCAGGGCGGCGACAAAAAACGCTAGAACAAGTCAATAGAAGTCTATGGCAATGCAATTGCAATGCAAGCATATCCTGCGTTGCTCTTGAGTTGAGATAGACTTTACCATTTATCTATTGTGCAAAAAAAAATGCAAACCCATCAAAAGCACAACACATATTGTTATACAATGCACCTCTGTCATATTCACAAAACACCTGTATATTTTGTTAGATAACGTGGGAGATGATAATTGAATGGAAAACACATATATTACATTTTACAATGTAAAATCCTCTAATCTGTTCTATCCTATTACCTTTATATATGAAGGGAAGCGCTGTGCAGTTCTGGCTCCCAGGATGTACCCTTTCTTACTCATAGGTTTTCTGTCCTGAAGATGAATGTTATTGGTAACCTGGAAACACAATTGCCAACAATTATGATTTAGGATTTTTCTGGAGAGGATAAGGACCTTATTTATCAAGCACTATCTATCAGATTACACCATCTCAGTGCAAATTAGAATAGTGCAAAATAGAATTTATCATTTTTTAGCATGTTGCTGCACTGCTATTCTTTTAGTAAATTAGGAGTATAGCAGCTAAAAAAATATCTAAATGATAGTTTGTGCAGCACGATTTATATGTTGTGTAGTCTGGCAGCCAGTGCTTGATAATTTAGATCCTACGTTTGGAAAGGCAGATAGAGCTTTTCCCACTCTGTACACAATAAGGCGAAGCAATAATATTGCATTTATTTCTTTATGGAGTGTATTTGCCTTATACCAGTTAAATTGTGTGCCATTTGTTCCTTAGTAGTCTTCTGTTATTAAATATACGTTAAAACAAAGCATGGCAAATAAGTCTTGATAAACGTATTTGAAAACAATACAATTGCACGCAGCTTTATTTTCATGCTTATGATCTCAGCTGCCATACTGTACCTCCTCATAGTTGTAACATCCAGGTCCACGATTTGGAGCCCCTCTGATAGGTGCCAGCTCATTACCCAGACGGTCTGGAGCACAGTCATAAGGGAAATGCTTCCGATCTTGTGTGCTGCCAAAGCAGACTTTCTTTGAGGTTTCTGCAAGCCCTACAAATAATAATATAACTTTAATCAGCTGGACAAATGATAACATTTTCTATTTTTCTGCTCACAATAAATGGCTCAGTACTGTGTCTCCCCTATAGGATAGGACCACTTTAGTTAGACCAAAATAGAACCTTCTTTAAAGCGGAACAAACCCCAGAACTTTTACTTTCCTGGGTTTCGTTCTGTGCCCAGGAATCGGGATGCCCCACTGTGGGCAACCCCCCGTCCAACTGAACATGCAGGGGCTCTCATCCAATCAGAAGCCTTTGCCGTGTTTGCATCCTTTGGCAAAGGGCTCTGATTGAATTCAATAGGGAGCACACTGCCACATCCCTGGTGAAGTGCGCACTCCCGCCTCAGTATAGCTAAATGGCTGGGACAGGAGCGCACGTATGCCCCCAGGGATGCAGTGGATGCCACAGCACGTGCGCTTCACTAAAAACAATTAGAGCCGTTTGTCAAATGACATAGTCCAGCCACTGGTGAGCTGGACTATTTTGTTCTGCTTTAACGCTGAACTGCAAGCACATGGTGATTGATGCTAATTATCTGATAAAGAAGGGAGTATGGTGGGCGTTATGCTTATTAGTTATGCCCTTATTCATCAAGCGATAGCGCCAGGTAGTGTCTGACGAGCGCCAGGTAGCGGCAGCTAACGGCGACTACCGACTCAAGTACGCCCGCGGCGGTCACAATGACGCATTTATCAAGCAAAATGAGGCTAGCGCCGGCGAGAGCGACGGCTAGCGCGGCATTCATCATGAAGCCGCCTGGACCGAACAGCGCCGCTGCAAATTCCCTCACAGCGCCAGGTATGAGCTGTCGCTCCCTGGCGATGTCCAATGCATTTCAATGGAGCAAGCTATAATTAATCATAATTAATTGGTATTATTTTTTTAAATTTTTTTTTTAATGTCAAAAAATCGGAAAACACTTCTGCAATGTTAGGAATTATTTTTAAGTCAAAAAAAACAAAACAAAAAAAAAGTGCAGAATTGATCTAACAGGTCTGAGATTAATGTATTCATATAACAAAATGATTCTAAAAACATGTATAATGTTACATTCAAAAAATATGGTTGTTTAGGGGTTAAAAACTAGTTAATACAGATCGGCGCCAGCGCTCTGGGGTTTAAACAAGGAATGGACAGCGACAGCACATTCGGAGCGTGATTTGTTGATGAATATGAAGCTAGCCGTTCGCTCTGGCCATTCGTTGTCAGGCGCTCACATACAACGCTGGACCTGTGAAACAGCGACCCCCCAGCCCGTATTCAACATTACCGCACACCGACTGAGTCGCTGTCATCAAGCTAACGCCGGCCAAGCACAGCGAATACTGGCTGGCGCTGAAAAAATCACGCTACAGTCGCTCATCTGTCGCTACCTGGCGCTATTGATGAATCGGCCTCCCAGTCAAGCAAGTTTAACTTTAGGTGTGCTTTTGGGTGTGAACTAAAACATCAGGGGGAGCAAAACCCAGACATTTTACCTTTCCGGGTTTTGTTCCAGGCGGTGTAAAACCCCCCAGTTCACCCAGGAAAACTCACCTTTCCATGGTCCAGTTGTGCATGCGCAGGCTCTCTGCTATGACTACATCATTTGCCATGCGGCTCTCATTGACTTAAATAGGTTCCAGCCTATCTGAATGGGTTCAAAACAATGAGACTCGATCTGACATTCCTGTAAGGAAAAAAAATACTGTATCTGGGGCCTCCACCAGATTTTGTGCCCAGGGGGGCTCCAACCACATATAATCCTGCCCTGTGTAAAATGTATCTTTTTGTGACCAAACGACTAAAAAACAAATACAATTGTGAACCAGTAGGTGGCAACTAATATACTGTACTGTATATAAAATAATATGTAATGCTATACTGTATGTGACTATTTAAGCACTCAAAATACCTAGATCAGTGCTAAAATCAGTGATAAAATTGAATCTAACCTTACAACTAGTGTACAGCAGTGATATGATTTGATATGCTGTAGCAATAGACACAAAGCAACCTGTGTGTATGTGGAAACACAAATGGTAAGCATCCAGCCCACAAAGGCTGATAAAAAGGCTTAGTGCCAATCATGTCAAACATTTAAAAAGATAAACTCAACTGCCATATATACTAATATGAATGTAATGATCTAATTTAACAATTCAGTGGGGTTCATGCTAATTATGTAGTGAAACAATTTTAAAGCAGAACAAAACCAGGGGATTTGACTTTCCTGGGTATTGTTCCCTGCCCCTGGGGCATCACGAAGCAAGATGCCCCGCTATGTGAAGCCCCCCTGTTCACCCAGGAAAACTCTTCTCCCCAGAGGCATGTGCTCTCATCCAATGACATCTGCAGACGTCTCTCATTTATTTGAATGGGAATGGGCGTGTGGATAAGGATGCTGCGCTTCCTGTTTGCAGGTGGCAAGAGACGCAATTTTGATTTAAAACTTACCACAGCAGGAGTTAAAAAGTTAAATGCATTTTTATGTGCAGCAATCTAAATTGCCCCTGGTTTGTTATGTTGGTCCAATTTAGGTCATTTTTGAATGTTGGTCCACTATAGGATGCTCCAGCAGCATATTAATATGTGTAGCCAAAGAAGCTGATTGGATGAGCAGTCGCGTATACACCATTGGAGGACAGGTAGGTTTTTTTTTCCAACAACGGGTGTCACACAGACAGACCAAAACCTGGGATACTGAAAATCCTGGGTATTGTCCACTGTAAGACATAATTTTGCCACACAAAAATATTTACTTTTAAAAATTGAATCGAAAGTGGACGTACCCTTTATGAATTTCTGAATTTAGAAATAACATCAGCGTATGAGGGTTTTCAGAAAATAATCACCATTTTTATAAGGAAAAATTATGTACTGCATCTTTAAAAATGCCTCATTGTGGGTACAGGTGCTTTTTGGGCACAAACTGGAACAACATTTTTTATTGCATTTTTGTGTTAAAATTTAGATGGATTGGCTTGAAATTCACACACTGCAAACCACACCCAAAATTAATCTTGCTTCAGCAAATAATTAGCATGACCCTGGCTCGGCCTGACCACCAGGTTACCAGGAAAACTCCCAGTGGGCCCCTGAACGGCCATAGGGAGGGTTTTCACTTAGCACTTTAGAGACCTTTAGACCAGTATTAGTGGGTTTTGATCTGCATAAAAAGGGTCCCATTGGAATTTCTGGACTTGTTTAACCTGAACCACATCCATTAATAAAAGAATGAGGCTTGTGTCATGCCACAATATACACCTGGCCTGGCATCTGCTGTTGGAGGAAGCTTGTCAGTGTGGGTGCTGCTGCAGTCCTGCCCTGCTAATGTTTGGCTGGTTTTCTATTATCTATCTGTGCTAAGCTCTTTTGCCATCCACCGCCATGCCTGCCAGTTTCTGCGCCAGGCTTTGTTGCATCCAGGGGTGGGATTCAGCAGGTTCTCCATGGTTCTGCAGACCCAGTTGTTAAAGTTGTAGCAGTTCTCAGAACCAAGGAGAACTGGCACAAATAAGTAATACAATCTCTTAATATTTCTTAGACACATTGTAATAGTTTTATACAGTTTGCGGTTTATTAGATTGTATTCAAACCTTTCTTATAAATATATAAATGTGTGCAGCACCTGACAACTTTATATATAGGGAACAGGTAGTTAAAAAAAACACCTCTGCTTGCATCTGACAGGGTTTTTTTTGTGCCAAAACCCTGTTGCCTACCAATGCAACATTTGACCACATCTCTGTGCCAAGCCCTGTTGTGACCCTTTTATATCTGACTGTAACTCTGGTAATACCCTGTTGCCTATCATTGCTACATCAAACCAATCCTCTGTGCCAAGCCCTGGTCCTGTACATGGCTAAACCAGACCATTCCTCTGTGCCAAGCCCTGGTCCTGTACATGGCTACACCAAACCATTCCTCTGTGCCAAGCCCTGGTGCTGTACATGACTACACCAGACCATTCCTCTGTGCCAAGCCCTGGTCCTGTACATGGCTACACCAGACCACTCCTCTGTGCCAAGTCCTGGTCCTGTACATGGCTACACCAGACCACTCCTCTGTGCCAAGCCCTGGTCCTGTACATGACTACACCAGACCACTCCTCTGTGCCAAGCCCTGGTCCTGTACATGGCTACACCAGACCACTCCTCTGTGCCAAGCCCTGGTCCTGTACATGGCTACACCAGACCACTCCTCTGTGCCAAGCCCTGGTCCTGTACATGGCTACACCAGACCATTCCTCTGTGCCAAGCCCTGGTCCTGTACATGGCTACACCAGACCATTCCTCTGTGCCAAGCCCTGGTCCTGTACATGACTACACCAGACCACTCCTCTGTGCCAAGCCCTGGTCCTGTACATGGCTACACCAGACCACTCCTCTGTGCCAAGCCCTGGTCCTGTACATGGCTACACCAGACCACTCCTCTGTGCCAAGCCCTGGTCCTGTACATGACTACACCAGACCACTCCTCTGTGCCAAGCCCTGGTCCTGTACATGGCTACACCAGACCACTCCTCTGTGCCAAGCCCTGGTCCTGTACATGGCTACACCAGACCACTCCTCTGTGCCAAGCCCTGGTCCTGTACATGGCTACACCAGACCATTCCTCTGTGCCAAGCCCTGGTCCTGTACATGGCTACACCAGACCACTCCTCTGTGCCAAGCCCTGGTCCTGTACATGACTACACCAGACCACTCCTCTGTGCCAAGCCCTGGTCCTGTACATGGCTACACCAGACCACTCCTCTGTGCCAAGCCCTGGTCCTGTACATGGCTACACCAGACCATTCCTCTGTGCCAAGCCCTGGTCCTGTACATGGCTACACCAGACCACTCCTCTGTGCCAAGCCCTGGTCCTGTACATGGCTACACCAGACCACTCCTCTGTGCCAAGCCCTGGTCCTGTACATGGCTACACCAGACCACTCCTCTGTGCCAAGCCCTGGTCCTGTACATGGCTACACCAGACCACTCCTCTGTGCCAAGCCCTGGTCCTGTACATGGCTACACCAGACCACTCCTCTGTGCCAAGCCCTGGTCCTGTACATGGCTACACCAGACCACTCCTCTGTGCCAAGCCCTGGTCCTGTACATGGCTACACCAGACCACTCCTCTGTGCCAAGCCCTGGTCATGTACATGGCTACACCAGACCATTCCTCTGTGCCAAGCCCTGGTCCTGTACATGACTACACCAGACCACTCCTCTGTGCCAAGCCCTGGTCCTGTACATGACTACACCAGACCACTCCTCTGTGCCAAGCCCTGGTCCTGTACATGGCTACACCAGACCATTCCTCTGTGCCAAGCCCTGGTCCTGTACATGGCTACACCAGACCACTCCTCTGTGCCAAGCCCTGGTCCTGTACATGGCTACACCAGACCACTCCTCTGTGCCAAGCCCTGGTCCTGTACATGACTACACCAGACCATTCCTCTGTGCCAAGCCCTGGTCCTGTACATGGCTACACCAGACCATTCCTCTGTGCCAAGCCCTGGTCCTGTACATGGCTACACCAGACCACTCCTCTGTGCCAAGCCCTGGTCCTGTACATGGCTACACCAGACCATTCCTCTGTGCCAAGCCCTGGTCCTGTACATGACTACACCAGACCACTCTTCTGTGCCAAGCCCTGGTCCTGTACATGGCTACACCAGACCATTCCTCTGTGCCAAGCCCTGGTCCTGTACATGACTACACCAGACCACTCCTCTGTGCCAAGCCCTGGTCCTGTACATGACTACACCAGACCACTCTTCTGTGCCAAGCCCTGGTCCTGTACATGGCTACACCAGACCATTCCTCTGTGCCAAGCCCTGGTCCTGTACATGACTACACCAGACCACTCCTCTGTGCCAAGCCCTGGTCCTGTACATGACTACACCAGACCACTCCTCTGTGCCAAGCCCTGGTCCTGTACATGGCTACACCAGACCATTCCTCTGTGCCAAGCCCTGGTGCTGTACATGGCTACACCAGACCATTCCTCTGTGCCAAGCCTTGGTCCTGTACATGGCTACATCAGACCACTCCTCTGTGCCAAGCCCTGGTCCTGTACATGGCTACACCAGACTACTCCTCTGTGCCAAGCCCTGGTCCTGTACATGGCTGCACCAGACCACTCCTCTGTGCCAAGCCCTGGTCCTGTACATGGCTACACCAGACCACTCCTCTGTGCCAAGCCCTGGTCCTGTACATTACTACACCAGACCACTCCTCTGTGCCAAGCCCTGGTCCTGTACATGGCTACACCAGACCATTCCTCTGTGCCAAGCCCTGGTCCTGTACATGGCTACACCAGACCATTCCTCTGTGCCAAGCCCTGGTGCTGTACATGGCTACACCAGACCATTCCTCTGTGCCAAGCCCTGGTCCTGTACATGGCTACACCAGACCACTCCTCTGTGCCAAGCCCTGGTGCTGTACATGGCTACACCTGACCACTCCTCTGTGCCAAGCCCTGGTCCTGTACATGGCTACACCTGACCACTCCTCTGTGCCAAGCCCTGGTCCTGTACATGGCTACACCAGACCACTCCTCTGTGCCAAGCCCTGGTCCTGTACATGACTACACCAGACCACTCCTCTGTGCCAAGCCCTGGTCCTGTACATGGCTACACCAGACCACTCCTCTGTGCCAAGCCCTGGTCCTGTACATGGCTACACCACACCACTCCTCTGTGCCAAGCCCTGGTCCTGTACATGACTACACCAGACCATTCCTCTGTGCCAAGCCCTGGTGCTGTACATGGCTACACCAGACCATTCCTCTGTGCCAAGCCCTGGTGCTGTACATGGCTACATCAGACCACTCCTCTGTGCCAAGCCCTGGTCCTGTACATGGCTACACCAGACCACTCCTCTGTGCCAAGCCCTGGTCCTGTACATGACTACACCAGACCACTTCTCTGTGCCAAGCCCTGGTGCTGTACATGGCTACACCAGACCACTCCTCTGTGCCAAGCCCTGGTCCTGTACATGACTACACCAGACCATTCCTCTGTGCCAAGCCCTGGTGCTGTACATGGCTACACCAGACCATTCCTCTGTGCCAAGCCCTGGTCATGTACATGGCTACACCAGACCACTCCTCTGTGCCAAGCCCTGGTCCTGTACATGGCTACACCACACCACTCCTCTGTGCCAAGCCCTGGTCCTGTACATGACTACACCAGACCATTCCTCTGTGCCAAGCCCTGGTGCTGTACATGGCTACACCAGACCATTCCTCTGTGCCAAGCCCTGGTGCTGTACATGGCTACACCAGACCACTCCTCTGTGCCAAGCCCTGGTGCTGTACATGGCTACACCAGACCACTCCTCTGTGCCAAGCCCTGGTCCTGTACATGGCTACACCAGACCACTCCTCTGTGCCAAGCCCTGGTGCTGTACATGGCTACACCAGACCACTCCTCTGTGCCAAGCCCTGGTCCTGTACATGGCTACACCAGACCATTCCTCTGTGCCAAGCCCTGGTCCTGTACATGGCTACATCAGACCACTCCTCTGTGCCAAGCCCTGGTCCTGTACATGGCTACACCAGACCACTCCTCTGTGCCAAGCCCTGGTGCTGTACATGACTACACCAGACCATTCCTCTGTGCCAAGCCCTGGTGCTGTACATGGCTACACCAGACCATTCCTCTGTGCCAAGCCCTGGTCCTGTACATGGCTACATCAGACCACTCCTCTGTGCCAAGCCCTGGTCCTGTACATGGCTACACCAGACCACTCCTCTGTGCCAAGCCCTGGTGCTGTACATGGCTACACCAGACCACTCCTCTGTGCCAAGCCCTGGTCCTGTACATGGCTACACCACACCACTCCTCTGTGCCAAGCCCTGGTCCTGTACATGACTACACCAGACCATTCCTCTGTGCCAAGCCCTGGTCCTGTACATGGCTACATCAGACCACTCCTCTGTGCCAAGCCCTGGTCCTGTACATGGCTACACCAGACCACTCCTCTGTGCCAAGCCCTGGTGCTGTACATGGCTACACCAGACCACTCCTCTGTGCCAAGCCCTGGTCCTGTACATGGCTACACCAGACCATTCCTCTGTGCCAAGCCCTGGTCCTGTACATGGCTACATCAGACCACTCCTCTGTGCCAAGCCCTGGTGCTGTACATGGCTACACCAGACCACTCCTCTGTGCCAAGCCCTGGTGCTGTACATGACTACACCAGACCACTCCTCTGTGCCAAGCCCTGGTGCTGTACATGGCTACACCAGACCACTCCTCTGTGCCAAGCCCTGGTGCTGTACATGGCTACACCAGACCATTCCTCTGTGCCAAGCCCTGGTCCTGTACATGGCTACACCAGACCACTCCTCTGTGCCAAGCCCTGGTCATGTACATGGCTACACCAGACCACTGCTCTGTCCCAAGCTCTGGTCATGTACATGGCTACATCAGACCACTCCTCTGTGCCAAGCCCTGGTCCTGTACATTACTACACCAGACCACTCCTCTGTGCCAAGCCCTGGTCCTGTACATGACTACACCAGACCACTCCTCTGTGCCAAGCCCTGGTCCTGTACATGGCTACACCAGACCACTCCTCTGTGCCAAGCCCTGGTCATGTACATGGCTACACCAGACCACTCCTCTGTGCCAAGCCCTGGTCATGTACATGGCTACACCAGACCATTCCTCTGTGCCAAGCCCTGGTCCTGTACATGGCTACACCAGACCACTCCTCTGTGCCAAGCCCTGGTCATGTACATGGCTACACCAGACCACTGCTCTGTGCCAAGCTCTGGTCATGTACATGGCTACATCAGACCACTCCTCTGTGCCAAGCTCTGGTCCTGTACATGACTACACCAGACCACTCCTCTGTGCCAAGCCCTGGTCCTGTACATGACTACACCAGACCACTCCTCTGTGCCAAGCCCTGGTGCTGTACATGGCTACATCAGACCACTCCTCTGTGCCAAGCCCTGGTCCTGTACATGACTACACCAGACCACTCCTCTGTGCCAAGCCCTGGTGCTGTACATGGCTACACCAGACCATTCCTCTGTGCCAAGCCCTGGTCCTGTACATGGCTACATCAGGCCACTCCTCTGTGCCAAGCCCTGGTCCTGTACATGACTACACCAGACCACTCCTCTGTGCCAAGCCCTGGTGCTGTACATGGCTACACCAGACCACTCCTCTGTGCCAAGCCCTGGTCCTGTAAATGACTACACCAGACCACTCCTCTGTGCCAAGCCCTGGTGCTGTACATGGCTACACCAGACCATTCCTCTGTGCCAAGCCCTGGTCCTGTACATGGCTACACCAGACCACTCCTCTGTGCCAAGCCCTGGTCCTGTAAATGACTACACCAGACCATTCCTCTGTGCCAAGCCCTGGTCCTGTACATGGCTACACCAGACCACTCCTCTGTGCCAAGACCTGGTCCTGTTCATGGCTACACCAGACCATTCCTCTGTGCCAAGCCCTGGTCCTGTAAATGACTACACCATACCATTCCTCTGTGCCAAGCCCTAGTCCTGTACATGGCTACACCAGACCACTCCTCGGTGTCAAGCCCTGGTCCTGTACATGGCTACACCAGACCATTCCTCTGTGCCAAGACCTGGTCCTGTTCATGGCTACACCAGACCATTCCTCTGTGCCAAGCCCTGGTCCTGTAAATGACTACACCATACCATTCCTCTGTGCCAAGCCCTAGTCCTGTACATGGCTACACCAGACCACTCCTCGGTGTCAAGCCCTGGTCCTGTACATGGCTACACCAGACCATTCCTCTGTGCCAAGCCCTGGTCCTGTACATGGCTACACCAGACCATTCCTCTGTGCCAAGCCCTGGTCCTGTACATGGCTACACCAGACCACTCCTCTGTGCCAAGCCCTGGTCCTGCACATGGCTACACCAGACCACTCCTCTGTGCCAAGCCCTGGTCCTGTACATGGCTACACCAGACCATTCCTCTGTGCCAAGCCCTGGTCCTGTACATGGCTACACCAGACCATTCCTCTGTGCCAAACCCTGGTGCTGTACATGGCTACACCAGACCACTCCTCTGTGCCAAGCCCTGGTGCTGTACATAGCTACACCAGACCATTCCTCTGTGCCAAGCCCTGGTCCTGTACATGACTACACCAGACCACTCCTCTGTGCCAAGCACTGGTGCTGTACATGGCTACACCAGACCATTCCTCTGTGCCAAGCCCTGGTCCTGTACATGGCTACATCAGGCCACTCCTCTGTGCCAAGCCCTGGTCCTGTACATGGCTACACCAGACCACTCCTCTGTGCCAAGCCCTGGTGCTGTACATGGCTACACCAGACCACTCCTCTGTGCCAAGCCCTGGTCCTGTAAATGACTACACCAGACCATTCCTCTGTGCCAAGCCCTGGTCCTGTACATGGCTACACCAGACCACTCCTCGGTGCCAAGCCCTGGTGCTGTACATGGCTACACCAGACCATTCCTCTGTGCCAAGCCCTGGTCCTGTACATGGCTACATCAGGCCACTCCTCTGTGCCAAGCCCTGGTCCTGTACATGGCTACACCAGACCACTCCTCTGTGCCAAGCCCTGGTGCTGTACATGGCTACACCAGACCATTCCTCTGTGCCAAGACCTGGTCCTGTTCATGGCTACACCAGACCATTCCTCTGTGCCAAGACCTGGTCCTGTTCATGGCTACACCAGACCACTCCTCTGTGCCAAGCCCTGGTGCTGTACATGGCTACACCAGACCATTCCTCTGTGCCAAGACCTGGTCCTGTTCATGGCTACACCAGACCATTCCTCTGTGCCAAGCCCTGGTCCTGTAAATGACTACACCATACCATTCCTCTGTGCCAAGCCCTGGTCCTGTACATGGCTACACCAGACCACTCCTCGGTGTCAAGCCCTGGTCCTGTACATGGCTACACCAGACCATTCCTCTGTGCCAAGCCCTGGTCCTGTACATGGCTACACCAGACCACTCCTCTGTGCCAAGCCCTGGTCCTGTACATGGCTACACAAGACCACTCCTCGGTGCCAAGCCCTGGTCCTGTATATGACTACACCAGACCATTCCTCTGTGCCAAGCCCTGGTCCTGTACATGGCTACACCAGACCATTCCTCTGTGCCAAGCCCTGGTCCTGTACATGGCTACACCAGACCATTCCTCTGTGCCAAACCCTGGTGCTGTACATGGCTACACCAGACCACTCCTCTGTGCCAAGCCCTGGTGATGTACATGGCTACATCAGACCACTCCTCTGTGTCAAGCCCTGGTGCTGTACATAGCTACACCAGACCATTCCTCTGTGCCAAGCCCTGGTCCTGTACACGGCTACACCAGACCACTCCTCTGTGCCAAGCCCTGGTCCTGTACATGGCTGCACCAGACCACTCCTCTGTGCCAAGCCCTGGTCCTGTACATGGCTACACCAGACCATTCCTCTGTGCCAAGCCCTGGTGATGTACATGGCTACACCAGACCACTCCTCTGTGCCAAGCCCTGGTGATGTACATGGCTACATCAGACCACTCCTCTGTGTCAAGCCCTGGTCCTGCACATGGCTACATCAGACCACTCCTCTGTGCCAAGCCCTGGTCCTGTACATGGCTACACCAGACCATTCCTCTGTGCCAAGCCCTGGTGCTGTACATGGCTACACCAGACCACTCCTCTGTGCCAAGCCCTGGTGCTGAACATTTCCACATCAGACCACTACTCTGTGCCAAGCCCTGGTGCTGAATATTGCCATGTCTGATCTCTTTTTGTGCCAAACCCTGGTGCTGAATTATGCCACTTCTGATTCCTTCTTGTGCCAAGCCCTGGTGCTGAACATTGCCATGTCTGATATCTTCTCTGTGATAAACCCTGGTGCTGAACATTACTATGTCTGATCTCTTCTCTGTGCCAAGCCCTGGTGCTGAACATTGCCATGTCTGACCTGTTCTCTGTGCCAAGCCCTGGTGCTGAACATTGCCATGTCTGTTCTCTTCTCTGGGCCAAGCCCTGGTGCTGAACATTGCCATGTCTGATCTCTTCTCTTTGCTAAGCCCTGGTGCTGAACATTGCCACGTCTGATCTGTTCTCTGTGCCAAGCCCTGGTGCTGAAAATTGCCATGTCTTATCTCTTCTCTGTGCCAAGCCCTGGTGCTGAACATTGCCATGTCTGATCTCTGCTCTGTGCCAAGCCCTGGTGCTGAACATTGCCATGTCGGATATCTTCTCTGTGCCAAGCCCTGGTGCAGAACATTTCCACATCAGACCACTCCTCTGTGCCAAGCCCTGGTGCTGAACATTGCCATGTCTGTTCTCTTCTCTGTGCTAAGCCCTGGTGCTGAACATTGCCATGACTGATCTTTTCTCTTTGCCAAGCCCTGGTGTTGAACATTGCCATGTCTGATCGCTTCTCCGTGCCAAGCCCTGGTGCTGAACATTGCCACATCTGATCTCTTCTCTGTGCCAAGCCCTGGTGCTGAACATTGCCACGTCTGTTCTCTTCTCTGTGCCAAGCCCTGGTGCTGAACATTGCCATGTTTGATCTCTGCTCTGTGCCAAGCCCTGGTGCTGAACATTGCCATGTCGGATCTCTTCTCTGTGCCAATCCCTGGCGCTGAACATTGTCATGTCTGATTCCTTCTCTGTGCCAAGCCCTGGTGCTGAACATTGCCATGTCTGTTCTCTTCTCTGTGCCAAGCCCTGGTGCTGAACATTGCCATGTCTGTTCTCTTCTCTGTGCCAAGCCCTGGAGCTGAACATTGCCATGTCTGATCTCTGCTCTGTGCCAAGCCCTGGTGCTGAACATTGTCACATCTGATCTCTTCTCTTTGCCAAGCCCTGGTTCTGAACATTGCCATGTCTGTTCTCTTCTCTGTGCCAAGCCCTGGAGCTGAACATTGCCATGTCTGATCTCTGCTCTGTGCCAAGCCCTGGTGCTGAACATTGTCACATCTGATCTCTTCTCTTTGCCAAGCCCTGGTGCAGAACATTGCCATGTCGGATCTCTTCTCTGTGCCAAGCCCTGGTGCTGAACATTGCCATGCCTGATCTCTTCTCTGTGCCAAGCCCTGGTGCAGAACATTTCCACATCAGACCACTGCTCTGTGCCAAGCCCTGGTGCTGAACATTGCCATGTCTGATCTCTGCTCTGTGCCAAGCCCTGGTGCTGAACATTGCCATGTCTGATCTCTGCTCTGTGCCAAGCCCTGGTGCTGAACATTGCCATGTCTGATCTCTGCTCTGTGCCAAGCCCTGGTGCTGAACATTGCCATGTCTGATCTCTGCTCTGTGCCAAGCCCTGGTGCTGAACATTGCCATGTCTGATCTCTGCTCTGTGCCAAGCCCTGGCGCTGAACATTGCCATGTCTGATCTCTTCTCTGTGCCAAGCCCTGGTGCTGAACATTTCCACATCAGACCACTGCTCTGTGCCAAGCCCTGGTGCTGAACATTGTCACATCTGATCTCTTCTCTGTGCCAAGCCCTGGTGCTGAATATTGCCATGTCTGATCTCTTCTTTGTGCCAAGCCCTGGTACTGAACATTGCCATGTCTGATCTCTTCTCTGTGCCAAGTCCTGGTGCTGAACATTGCCATGTCTGATCTCTGCTATGTGCCAAGCCCTGGTGCTGAACATTGCCACGTCTGATCTCTGCTCTGTGCCAAGCCCTGGTGCTGAACATTGCCATGTCTGATCTCTTCTCTGTGCCAAGCCCTGGTGCTGAACATTGCCACGTCTGATCTCTGCTCTGTGCCAAGCCCTGGTGCTGAACATTGCCATGTCTGATCTCTGCTCTGTGCCAAGCCCTGGTGCTGAACATTGCCATGTCTGATATCTTCTCTGTGCCAAGCCCTGGCGCTGAACATTGCCATGTCTGATCTCTGCTCTGTGCCAAGCCCTGGTGCTGAACATTGCCATGTCTGATCTCTTCTCTGTGCCAAGCCCTGGTGCTGAACATTGCCACGCCTGATCTCTGCTCTGTGCCAAGCCCTGGTGCTGAACATTGCCATGTCTGATCTCTGCTCTGTGCCAAGCCCTGGTGCTGAACATTGCCATGTCTGATATCTTCTCTGTGCCAAGCCCTGGCGCTGAACATTGCCATGTCGGATCTCTGCTCTGTGCCAAGCCCTGGTGCTGAACATTTCCACATCAGACCACTGCTCTGTGCCAAGCCCTGGTGCTGAACATTGTCACATCTGATCTCTGCTATGTGCCAAGCCCTGGTGCTGAACATTGCCACGTCTGATCTCTGCTCTGTGCCAAGCCCTGGTGCTGAACATTGCCATGTCTGATCTCTTCTCTGTGCCAAGTCCTGGTGCTGAACATTGCCATGTCTGATCTCTGCTATGTGCCAAGCCCTGGTGCTGAATATTGCCATGTCTGATCTCTTCTTTGTGCCAAGCCCTGGTGCTGAGCATTGCCACGTCTGATCTCTGCTCTGTGCCAAGCCCTGGTGCTGAACATTGCCATGTCTGATCTCTGCTCTGTGCCAAGCCCTGGCGCTGAACATTGCCATGTCTGATCTCTGCTCTGTGCCAAGTCCTGGTGCTGAACATTGCCATGTCTGATCTCTGCTATGTGCCAAGCCCTGGTGCTGAACATTGCCATGTCTGATCTCTTCTCTGTGCCAAGCACTGGTGCTGAACATTGCCATGTCTGATCTCTGCTCTGTGCCAAGCCCTGGTGCTGAACATTGCCATGTCTGATCTCTTCTCTGTGCCAAGCCCTGGAGCTGAACATTGTCACATCTGATCTCTGCTCTGTGCCAAGCCCTGGTGCTGAACATTGCCATGTCTGATCTCTTCTCTGTGCCAAGCCCTTGTGCTGAATATTGTCACATCTGATCTCTTTTTTGTGCCAAGCCCTGGTGCTGAATATTGACATGTCTGATTCCTTCTCTGTGCCAAGTCCTGGTGCTGAACATTGCCATGTCTGATCTCTTCTCTGTGCCAAGCCCTGGTGCTGAACATTGCCATGTCTGATCTCTGCTCTGTGCCAAGCCCTGGTGCTGAACATTGCCATGTCTGATCTCTGCTCTGTGCCAAACCCTGGTGCTGAACATTGCCATGTCTGATCTCTGCTCTGTGCCAAGCCCTGGTACTGAACATTGCCATGTCTGATCTCTTCTCTGTGCCAAGTCCTGGTGCTGAACATTGCCATGTCTTATCTCTTCTCTGTGCCAAGCCCTGGTGCTGAATATTGACATGTCTGATCTCTTCTCTGTGCCAAGCCCTGGTGCTGAACATTGCCATGTCTGATCTCTTCTCTGTGCCAAGCCCTGGTGCTGAACATTGCCATGTCTGATCTCTGCTCTGTGCCAAACCCTGGTGCTGAACATTGCCATGTCTGATCTCTGCTCTGTGCCAAGCCCTGGTGCTGAACATTGTCACATCTGATATCTTCTCTGTGACAAGCCCTGGTGCTGAACATTGCCACGTCTGATCTCTGCTCTGTGCCAAGCCCTGGTGCTGAACATTGCCATGTCTGATCTCTTCTCTGTGCCAAGCCCTGGTGCTGAACATTGCCATGTCTGATCTCTTCTCTGTGCCAAGCCCTGGTGCTGAACATTGCCACATCAGACCACTGCTCTGTGACAAGCCCTGGTGCTGAACATTGTCACATCTGATATCTTCTCTGTGCCAATCCCTGGCGCTGAACATTGCCATGTCTGATCTCTTCTCTGTGCCAAGCCCTGGTGCTGAACATTTCCACATCAGACCACTGCTCTGTGCCAAGCCCTGGTGCTGAACATTGTCACACCTGATCTCTTCTCTGTGCCAAGCCCTGGTGCTGAACATTGCCATGTCTGATCTCTGCTATGTGCCAAGCCCTGGTGCTGAATATTGCCATGTCTGATCTCTTCTTTGTGCTAAGCCCTGGTGCTGAACATTACCATGTCTGATCTCTGCTCTGTGCCAAGCCCTGGTGCTGAATATTGCCATGTCTGACCTCTTCTTTGTGCTAAGCCCTGGTGCTGAACATTGCCACGTCTGATCTCTTCTTTGTGCCAAGCCCTGGAGCTGAACATTGCCATGTCTGATCTCTGCTCTGTGCCAAGCCCTGGTGCTGAATATTGCCATGTCTGACCTCTTCTTTGTGCTAAGCCCTGGTGCTGAACATTGCCACGTCTGATCTCTTCTTTGTGCCAAGCCCTGGAGCTGAACATTGCCATGTCTGATCTCTGCTCTGTGCCAAGCCCTGGTGCTGAATATTGCCATGTCTGACCTCTTCTTTGTGCTAAGCCCTGGTGCTGAACATTGTCATGTCTGATCTCTTCTCTTTGCCAAGCCCTAGTGCAGAACATTGCCATGTCTGATCTCTTCTCCGTGCCAAGCCCTGGTACTGAACATTGCCATGTCTGATCTCTTCTCTGTGCCAAGCCCTGGCGCTGAACATTGCCATGTCTGATCTCTTCTCTGTGCCAAGCCCTGGTGCTGAACATTGTCACATCTGATCTCTTCTCTGTGCCAAGCCCTGGTGCTGAACATTGCCATGTCTGATCTCTTCTCTGTGTCAAGCCCTGGTGCTGAACATTGCCATGTGTGATCTCTTCTCTGTGTCAAGCCCTGGTGCTGAACATTGCCATGTCTGATCTCTTCTCTGTGCCAAGCCCTGGTGCTGAACATTACCATGTCTGATCTCTTCTCTGGGCCAAGCCCTGGTGCTGAACATTGCCATGTCTGATCTGTTCTCTGTGATAAGCCTCCTGGTCAGACCAAGCTGCATAGCAGCCCATTAACCAGCTTTTCCCCGTTCGAGCCGAATGCCAAACGGCGTCCAAAGTCAGTGTTGGGGTTTGGGGAACTGAACTTGCGGTTTGGGTTCTTCTAACACTATTCACAATATCTAAAGGTCGTTATGGAGGTGAAATCTTTTGCTTAATGTAGACTGCATACAAGCTGTGGATGATTTTAACTTCCACAACAAGGATAGTGAAGTGCGTGTGTTTGTGTGTCTCTGTCTTAACCCTTATTATTCTTTAGACCCATCGTATTCCTTTGGCTGGTCAATACAATTTTGCCACTGCCTCTGCATTCCTCCCTTTCAGTAAGCCAAAATTACATTTGAGTGAGGGGAAGGATGGTGTACCTTATTGAATTTTCTTTTTACCACTCCACTTTATTGGATTTATCCCCACCCTGCTGTTGGCTAGTGAGCCAAATAGAACCAAGATATTCTGAGCCCGCAGTGTCTGCATCCTGACTCCACACTCAGAAAGGACCAGAGTGGGTACACACCAAATATAGAGGTATTCTGGGGATGTGGTCGCAGCACCAAAATTAAAGATAAAAAAGTGCCCAGTTCCCTAATGTGACCTGCACCTTTAACGAAAATACAAGTTGTGGTCACAGTATATCTGCCTTTTTTAATTACCCTTGTGGACGATGATGATGATGATGATGCAAGGAGAGTTCTTTTTTGATTATGCTTAGAGATAAAGCAGCACTAAATTAATCAGTTATTTTATTGGTGAATAGTTGTGATGGTAAATAAGCAGATAGCAATTGTTGGCCCCCCTCCCTTTTTTTATCTGTCCTATTGTTTTGTTTTTGCTGAAATGTCTGGGCTGGAGCAGTACAAGCGAATGAGCAAAGACGATTTGATCAATGAATGCCAGCACAGACAGTTGCCCGTTTATGATCGAACAAAAGAACAACTTGTGCGCTTGTAACAGATAGACTTGCATGTTCCAGTGCAGCTGATCCGTCCCAGACTGAGGTGGTTGAAGTGCCTGCTCCCATTGGGTCTCTCAGCCTCTCTGCTTCTGGCAGGGACCCCCAGCTCCAATCGGTCCTGACCCAGCTAAGTGCCACCGATCCGCAGGCCTATCTACAGTTCCTGGAGCACCAGGCAGAGCGGGAGGCTGCGCAGCGTCAGGCAGAGCGGGAGGCTGCGCAGCGTCAGGCAGAGCGGGAGGCTGCGCAGCGTCAGGCAGAGCGGGAGGCTGCGCAGCGTCAGGCAGAGCGGGAGGCTGCGCAGCGCCAGGCAGAGCGGGAGGCTGCGCAGCGCCAGGCAGAGCGGGAGGCTGCGCAGCGTCCGGCAGAGCGGGAGGCTGCGCAGCGTCAGGCAGAGCGGGAGGCTGCGCAGCGTCAGGCAGAGCGGGAGGCTGCGCAGCGTCAGGCAGAGCGGGAGGCTGCGCAGCGTCAGGCAGAGCGGGAAGCTGCCCGCCGTCATGAGCTGGAAATGGCTAAGATCAGCCTAACCACCCCTGACCCTGCACCTGGCTTGCCTTCAGTGGACTCGGCATTTCTAACTGTGGGTTCTGCCCCAAAGTTCCCAGTTATGGACACAAACTGCGACGTGGACATGTACTTGCAGTCCTTTGAGAAGATCTGCCGCCAGCATCATTTGCACGGTCTCAGTGGGCATTGTACCTAACTCCAGGGCTGAAGGGCAAGGCATTGGAGGCATTCATTGAGCTGCCTCCTGAGAAAGATGGGGACTATGAGGCAACAAGACACTCCATTGTTGAAAAATATCAGCTCACCCCAGAGGTCTACCGCCGACGGTTCCGATCACATCAAAAGGGACCCACAGACAGTTACCTAGACCTGTTGGCCCGACTGCGTACCACCTTCCGGCAGTGGGTCCATGGTCTCAAAAAGGACACTTTTGATACCCTGGAGATCTTGATGGTGCAAGACCAATTTATGCACGTTTGCCCCCCTGACCTCAGACAGTTTGTGTTGGAGCGGAAACCCAGTTCGGCCAGAGAAGCAATAGAACTAGCCGACAGCTATGTGCACACTCGGGTGTCTGATGGCCGTCGTGCACCCCCTAGTAGCTGGAAAGAAGAAAGACCAACACCCGCCTTCCAGTCACCATCGGCCAGTCAGACTTTCCAGAAACCCTTCCCGGAAGCCTCTGGTATCAAGCAGGCCCTTGTTGAACCTCGCGCTTGTTACAACTGTGGGAAGGTCGGGCACCTCCGAACCAACTGTCCGGAGAGGAAAGTGACTGCTGCAGCTGGCCAGATGGGCACCTCTGTGCTGTTTGTCCGTCAGAGTGTCCAGAGCGACGATGAAAACTTGCAGCCCGTTGTCGCCGGCAACCATCTGGTCTCGGGATTTCGTGAACCAGGAGCCGAGATCACGTTGGTTCACCCTGAACTGGTGGGTCCAGAGAATATAATCCCTGGACAATTCCTCACCCTCACCGGAGTGGGAGGGGTTCGTTCACATGTGCCCCTTGCTGAAGTATATATGGATTGGGGAACGGGCAGAGGGAGGAGAGTAGTGAGGCTCTCAAATGAGTTTCCCACAGATGTGCTGTTGGGCAGACCTGGGTCGGTTGGTCTCTTGTTATGAGCCGTCAGCCGGTGCATTGGGGTTACCAACCGAACCTTCAGGTCACGTAAGGGTACTAAGCAAAGGTGCAGGTGTGGCATCAGGGTACCTTGCGGGTGGGCCGAGGGTGGAAGCCGGGTTTGGGACACCCAGATCTCCCAGAGAGGGGGATGGAAATAGGGTAGGCAGTAGGCCTGTAGAACCCCCTAAGTGTAACCGCAATGAAATTGTGCAGAGTAACTCTGAGGTCTCGGTGATGTCAGTGCCGGCAGGTGCTCAGACAGACACTGCACAACCAACATCTGAGGCCCCAGCTGTGTCAGTGCTGGTGGGCCCTCAGGTGGGTGTTGGTAGGGTGGCTGGAAAGTGTGGAGCCGCCCTGGAACAGGCTCTTCAGGCTGGAATTAGTCTGGAGAACAGTCACATAGATAATAGAGAGTTTAACAATACTGGGGGAATAACCCCTAACTTCACTGTCCTCTTCAGTGCTGCAAAGGTTGCAGAGCCGGAATCTAGGGTTGTCAGGCAGAGCCCCAACACCGATGGCAGTTTGGCCTGCCCTGAGCCCACTGACTCCGCTCTTAGCAGGCCTCAACCCCTGCTTCTGGTCGCCCCCGGGCCGTGGGCTGGGACTTGTAGTGCCACCTTGCAGCCAGCGCTGCAGTTCGGAAGCCTAGCTTCCAGCTCCCCGGGAAAGCAAGGTGACCAAGCATTTGGGCCGAATCGGGAGGGCCTACGTCTAACCGCAGACTTTCTGAATTGTCCCAAACCTGGGGCTGTTGCGAAGGGAACAATCCCTGGCTCCTGGGATCTGCCATGTGACGCAGATCTAGGGCCGCCCCTACCAAAGCTGGGTGAGAGGCAAGAAGGATCAGGGGAGATGGGACAAACTACGCTTTGGCCTAACCTGAGGGTCATTCCGGCTACTTATGGGCTCCCTCATTTTACTCGCCAAATTGTGGGAAACATGGCTGCTGGTGTTCTGATAACAGGAGTCGCTCTTCCAATGCCTGTGCCAGGCGCTGAAAAAGATGGATTCCCTGGTAATGTAGACAGCCAAATACCAGTGTTGTCCAATAATTCAGATCCACTGGCAAACCAGAGTCATGCCCTTGGGCCCCTGTGCTTCTTCCCTGGTGATGGTGTGTTTCTTCTTGCCTCGAGCACAGCACCCCACATGCCAACACTAGGCCTGGAAGCCCCAGTGCTTAGAAAGACTTCCCCTGCAGGCCCCTGCCCACCTGGACCCGCTGCTGTGGATCCCGGGGGCACTAGGAATGAGAGCAACTGGGGACCTCTTCTTTCCTCTTAAGTGTGCGCTTTGGGGAAAGTGACTGGGTCACTATCCCCACCTCGCATCATAGGGGGGAAGGTGTGACAGAACATCCTAGGTATATTTTATTTCTCTATGTGTGTAGGTTGGTGTAATATATATGTGTGTGTAAAAGTATATATATATATATATATATATATATATATATATACTGGCCTTTGGTGTAAACCCCTCATTTCTTGTCCCCCCTGTCCTACTCACATTCTTGTCCCCCCTCCCACCTAGTAATAAAACCACTTGGAAAAGAAAAATAAACAAATCACTAATAGATCCCGAATTGAGACAGCGAGGTCCCTCTCCTGCTTGTCACTCCCTCCCTTGGAATGTGGTCAGTTGGTATCATATAGCAGAAATGAGATTGGAATATTCTAGGGCTATAATACCAACACCAATCCCTGGTGGGAGGGGTAGGGAGACCCACTGTTCTGGGACCTATAAGCATGGCTGGGAAGAATGGCCAGAGACACTCAATCTGACCATCAAGAGTGACACACGCTGCTTTTAACATCCAAGGAAAAAAGAAGACCAGAAAGCGTGTGGGGACAATTTATTTGATCAAAGAGTACGCAGCCCAGACGGACTTTTAAGTATATTTTCCACCTTTTCTTATTTTGCATTGCTATTTATCTTATTCACTGTGTTTTATAGTTAATTCTTTTTTTATCACCTTGCATTGTGTTTCTTGTTTTGTTTTCTTGTTTATGTGGTTTTCTGTTTGTTTAAATACATTCTAAAAATACAGCAGAGGGTCACTTATGCTCTTAAAGATCTAAAAAGTCACGCTATTTCGGAAGAACCTGGCTACCTTACTTGCCTAGGACGCTCGATCGCCCCAGCCTGGAAGTGGTTGTGGGTCGATCAATACATTCGATCTGATTGTATTGTGTGTGGCCTGTATTATATTATAGAGTTGAGCACTGTTTGTGCTCTGGTGGCAGCAGTTTATAGCCACGTATGTGGCAAATTGAAGAATTGCGGTGACACACGTGAGGTACAATTAGCCGGTGTGATCAGATGAACGATCAATAGGTCTGATCAACCCGTGCAATCGTCACAAGCACTACTGCAAAAAAAATAGTCTAGTGGTAAAAACTCATATAAATATCACTTCACCCTGCATAAAAAAAACTAGGGGCGATGGCCTTTGAATGGTTTATTCCACTTTTACAGGGTGTGAGATATAATTAACTCTAGTGGCCTGTCCCCTCAAGCAGTCATCCCTTTAAATTGGAATAGTACATTTCAAAAACTGTTACCGGGGCCGTTATTCCTACCAGGAGAAGAAACCCACAAGCTTGGCAGTTTTTTTTGTTTCAATCGAGGTATATTAATGACCCCCTCCTCTCACTATCCAGCATGTTTATATGGATTTTTAATATTACACAATTTCACGATATAGCTCTTATAACATTACATATTACAGATTGCTTCACAGAGAACACTGATCTGCTTGAACTGGTGCTAGCACCTATAGGAGCTTACACATTGCCTTCATAGTGGCACACAATATAGCAAGTTATGGGTGGCAGTCCATATGTTTTTACACCATAAGACACAAGCACACAGAGCAGTCGCACTTTTGGTTGCTTTTTTCATAAAATTAAACATTTAGACTACTTACACAAAGGAATGCAATTAGTATATTGTGTTGTCCCCCTGACATGTGATAGTATAAATTCAGACGTATGATGCTATAGATATTTACTTGCACAACTCACGCTCACCTGGTTCCTGCTCCATGCTCTCTGCTGCTTTGTGTACATGGTGTTTCTATGGCTACATGGCTGCTGCTGCTCTGCTGGCAGTGTAACTGGTCTAGCAGCCTTCACTAATAGCTCCCCCTGCTGGACTCATTGGAGCATTTTCTGTAGCCAGTTAAATACATGGCAGTCAATATATTCTAAGTATGTCACACACCCCGCTTCAAGAAATTAATAATGTGTGGGTAATACTGACCTGTAGAGGGCGATATGCAGAGATGCCAGAAAAAAAGAGAGCCCCTCCCGGTCCATAAATACCTGGGACCTCCCACTCATTACCCAGTCTTCATCGCAGTCGGCGAGCAAGTGAGAAGATGTGGTCTCCTCCTTGCACAGGGGGATTTCAGGTTACCTCATGCCTCCCAGCCTAGGCTGACGGTCCAGGTGAGGGTAGAAAAGCACCCTTGGTGCTTAAGAGCAAATGCTCTCCCATGAGACCCTATATAAGAGGGTAGGCGGTCATCCGGGACGGTGACCCCGGTTTGGGATGCCCCGTCCCTTGGCATTACACTTTGGGTGGTCCCCCCCTTTGGGTAATGCCCCTCTCTCTAGCGGGATAGCGAAGGGTAGGAGCAGGGCCCCTTATTCGGTGTTAGGTCCAAATTTTGTAACCATTAATTCTTAATAATGTTTTAATGTATTAATTTATTAAATTATCCTCCCAATAGTTAATAACTTATTTATTACTTCATAACAGCGTGTATTTCTCTGTCAAAACGGCGCTGTGGCCACCATTTTTATGCAGGATTTCTCCCTGAGGTAAAAGGGGCTGGGCCGGGCGTCAGGGTCAAAGCCACGGCCCGCTCCCCTCCTTCTGTCTCCTCTGAGACCGGCGCCGCGGCCGCACATGGCTGCGGTGCCGGCCTCTTTGCATTGTCATGGCGGAGGGGAGCTTCTCCCCTCACGCTTTCACTCTTGGGGGCCGGGCCGGGCTTTCCAGCGCTGCGGCCCGCCCCTGTGTCACAGGCACTGCTGAGGTGCTTTTCTCTGTGCCTGTTTCCTCAGAAGGAGCTGGCCACGCCCCCCTTCTCTCCTCAGAGCTGCTCTTTACCTCACAGAGAGAGGAAGCTGTCTTCAGGACCACAGTGAGTGGCCCGGTGGGCCCCCCTTCTGTCCCATCACCTATAATTATATATTTTTATGTCATAAATATATATATATATATTTTATACTCCGCTTTTCTTATTAGCCTTTTTTATTATGTCTTTCAGATATAACCTACAGTGGTGTTAGGGGGTTTCTCCCGGTCCTAGGGTCTTAATTGGCTTATTGCAAATCCTCCCACTTGGGACATTAAAGGGGTTGCTTATATGCGTAATTCCCTCGGTCATTGCGACCAACTGTAAGTTCACCTTATGGAGGCATCCCCGGATACTGGGCTTGGGCTCCCCTCGGGGAAATCCCGGAAGTGTATGGGGTGTGGGGCATCCCTTACTGGCGATGAGGTATTTCTGTGTATACCATGCACACAGCAGACTATTACGCGGCAGTCCGGACCCCAGGCGTCTGGTTCAGCGCCGCCGGTCTCTCCTCCCCCCCTCCCAGTTTGATCCGTGCCCAGTCTGACGTTGTCATGGGCGGGCAGCTGCAATCGGAGATGTGTGCCCGATTGGCCAATCTTGAAAAATTATTCTCCAGCACGGTCACCAGAAAGGCTCCGGCTAAGAGAAAGCACTTGTCGCCGTCTTAACCGGCGGCCGACTTGGATGATCTTGATAATCTGGACTGGTCTGATTACTCCCAACTTGAGGAAGGGGAGGTATATGAAGAATCAGATAATTCAGACGATCAGCAGTTTGTGGGTGCTGATACTGAGCGGGGCTTGGGGAGGTCTTCGGATACTCCTAATGTTCTGGCTCAGATGTTTGAGGTTTTGGCTATTTCTCCTCCTGAGGCGGTTCCACAGCAAAAGGGAGAATTTTTCGAAGAATCCAGGCCGCGCTTGGAATTTCCTAAACAAAAGCATTTTGATGGGATTATTGCTAAGGAATGGGAGAGGCCTGCCCGGCTCCCAGGTGTCCCTCAGGGTTGGGACAAAAAATATCCCTTTCCCTTGGATACGGTTAAGCGTTGGGCGTCCCCTCCCGAGGTGGATGCACAGATTCTGGGTTTATCCAACACTACTGTTTTAAATTCTCCTGATTGCTCCACGCTTAAAGATGGTGAGGATAAACGCATTGACCAAATGGCTTGTCATGGTTTTGCCAGTGTTGGGTCAGCCATGAGGCCGGTTTGTGCTTCAGCGCTGCTGGTGGTGGCTACCAGGTCGGTGGTCAGGGACCTGTTGACTTCTTCCGGGTTAGATCCGGATAGTGACGAGTTCCTTGGCCTTAAAAGGTGTGAATTGTTTTTGTCATTTGTACTAGCCACCTCTGATGACACACTGATGATGTGTGGCAGAACGTCGGCCCTATTGGTGACTATTCGGCGTTCGGTTTGGTTGCGCCAGTGGGCGGCTGATTTTGTGTCTAAAAAGTCGCTGACCGCTCTTCCCTTTGTGGGATTACGGCTCTTTGGTGAGAAGTTGGATTCAGTTGCCAAGGGTGGTAAGTTACCTCAACACAAAAAACAGCGTCGTCCCTTTCGGGGGGCGGGTTCCTTTGCTCCTTCCTTTCGTGGGGCTAGAGCTGGCAGAGGAATTGTTTTCCCCGCAGCCAGAGGAGATTCCTGGAAGAGGGGCAGAGGACGTGCCCGCCCAGGATACAGCTGGGGCTCTAAGCCCAAACCCGCTGCCAAGCCAGCTCAGCAATGAGGGGGCGCCCTCACCCATGTGGGTGGGGGGACGGCTGCAACACTTCTCCCAGGTCTGGGAGGGAGGTCTCGGACAGATGGATCCGGGAAGTGGTGACAAGCTGGAGTTCGAGCTCCGGCCCCCTCCCAGATTCCTCAGGTCTCGGCTGCCTTCGGACCTTCTGGCCGCGCAGGAGCTCCAGGCGGCAGTAAAGAGTCTGTTGGATATGGCAGTTATTTGCCCAGTGCCCCCCTCAGACAGGGGTCGGGGCTTTTATTCCAATCTGTTCACGGTGCCCAAGAAGGACGGCTCGGTTCGACCCATTCTGGATCTAAAGATCCTCAACAGGTTCGTCCGTCCGCGGAAATTTCGCATGGAAACGCTGCGTTCAGCTATCCATTCTCTTCGGCAGGGGGACTTTCTGATGTCCGTAGACATCAAGGACGCCTATCTGCATGTGCCGATTTTTCCAGCGCACCAGAGATTTCTCAGGTTCGTGGTGGAGGATCGGCATTTTCAGTTTGTGGCACTTCCTTTCGGTCTTACCTCGGCTCCAAGGGTTTTCACCAAGGTGCTGGCCGGGGTGATGGCTCTCCTCTGAGCCCAGGGTATTCGCATTGTCCCTTATCTGGACGACTTCTCATTATGGCATCTTCCTTCAGCCAAGCGGTATTGGACACCAGAACTGTGGTGTCCACTCTGGAGAGATTCGGGTGGGTGATCAACTACCCCAAGTCCTCCCTTTCTCCGTCCAGGTTAGTGTCTTTTCTGGGAAAGTCCCTGGATACTTCCCAGGCCAGGGTGTTTCTTCCTCAGTCCAAGGTTCTCTTGATTCAGGAGTTGGTTCGACTCCTCCTGTCTATCCCTCGTCCGGCCATCAGACTGGGGATGAGGCTGGTGGGATTGATGGTAGCCTCCTTCGAAGCGGTTCCCTTTGCTCAGTTCCACACAAGGACACTCCAGCTCCACCTGTTGGCGGCCTGGGACGGGTCGCCACTGTCGTTGGATCAGTCCTTCCTGATGACCCCCCGAGTTTGGTGCTCCCTTCAGTGGTGGCTGGATCCAATCAATCTGTCGAGGCACAGATCCTTTCTGGCCCCTTGTTGGGAGACGGTCACCACGGATGCCAGTCTATCAGGATGGGTGGGGTTCTGGAAGGATCGTCAGTTTCAGGGACTGTGGGGGCCTCAGGAGGCTCACGAGTCCATCAATGTTCTTGAATTGAAGGCCATCAGGATGGTTCTGTTTTGCTTGACTCATCAGCTGCAAGGATTGCCGGTTCAAATCCGGTCGGACAATCGGACGGCGGTCGCCTACATCAATCACCAGGGAGGGACTCGCAGCAGGAGTGCCCTCAAGGAAGTGTCTTTGATTCTGGCCTGGGCGGAGACCCACGTCCCGTGCATTTCAGCAGTTTACATTCCGGGAGCGGAGAACACGGAGGCGGACTCTCTGAGCAGGTTCTCAGCTCACCGGGGGGGAATGGTCTCTCAGCCCCAAAGTGTTTCGCTTGATTTGTCTCAGGTGGGGGTCCCCGGTGGTGGACTCTTTGCCTCTCGTCACAATCACAAACTTCCAACATTTGTGTCTCTCTCACGGGATCCACTGGCTCTGGCAGTGGATGCCATGTCTCTGAACTGGAGGGATCTGGGGTTTCTGTATCTGTTCCCTCCATTTCCCTTGGTGGCCAGAGTGGTGCACAAGCTGTCCCTGGAGGGCGCGTCAGCAATTCTGGTGGCTCCAAGGTGGCCAAGACAGGTTTGGTTCGCAGATGTGGTAAGGTTAGCAGAGGATCAGTTCGTTCTGCCCCTGCTGCCGGATCTGCTCACCCAGGGTCAACTACGTTATCCCAATTTACCAACGCTGGCTTTGACGGCGTGGCTGCTGAAACCTCCATCTTGAAGGAGGAAGGTCTTTCCGATGCTGTGATTCGAACTCTCATTAGTGCTAGGAAGCGGTCTTCCTCTAATATCTACTATAGGACTTGGAGGTCTTATATTGATTGGTGTGAGATCAGGGCGTTGCCTTGTAGGGAATTTTCCATCTCCAGAATCCTGGAGTTTCTTTAACATGGTCTGGACCTGGGGCTCCAGCTTAGTACTCTGAAGGAGCAGGTTTCTGCCCTGGCGGTGTTCTTTCAAAGGTCATTTGCCCTACATCCTTTGGTTAAGACTTTTTTCCAGGGAGTCACGCACGTGCGGCCTCCTAGAAAACCTTTGCTCCCTGTTTGGAATTTGAATTTGGTTCTTTCTGCTCTTCAGGATTCTCCTTTTGAGCCCTTGAATGATATTGCCTTGTCTTCACTTACGCAGAAGGTGGCCTTTTTGGTAGCCATCACTTCGGTTAGGCGTGTCTCTGAGTTGGCGGCTTTGTCCATTCAAGCCCCGTACTTTGAGGGGCATCAGGACAAGGTGGTTTTTCGTTTCAAGTCCGATTTCCTTCCTAAGGTTGTTTCTGCCTTTCACCTAAACCAAGACATTGTTCTGCCCTCTCTGTGTCCTAATCCCAGCAATGAAAAGGAGAGGGCCCTGCATTCTTTGGATGTGGTTCGTGTTGTGAAGTATTATTTGGAGGTAACGTCTTCCTTTCATAAGACGGATGCCTTTTTTGTGGTGCCCTCCGGGCCCCGAAAAGGCTTGGCGCCTGCCAAGTCTTCCATTAGTAAATGGATCCGTCAGACCATAGTTGGGGCCTATTCTGCCAAAGGGAAGGTACCCCCTTTTTGTGTTACTGCTCATTCTACTCGTGCGGTTGGGGCGTCCTGGGCTTTTCAGCACCAGGCCTCTGTTGAGCAAGTTTGTAAGGCTGCTACTTGGTCTTCTGTTCACACTTTTTCCAAGTTTTACAAGGTTGATGTTCGGGCCTCAGCGGATGCTGTGTTTGGCCGCAAAGTTCTGCAAGCTGCAGTGGTTTAAGTTGTGCCTTGTTGCCTTGTTTTGGATCCCCGCCCTTTATGGACACTGCTGTTGGATGTCCCACACGTTATGAATTTCTTGAAGCGGGGTGTGTGACATACTTAGAATAATACCATTTTGTGAATACTCACCTGTAAAATGGGTATTGTAAGTATGTCACACACCTCGCTTCACCCTGCCCTTTTGTATTCTGGATCCTTTATATAGTGAACTTTGCGTTGTTATGCTTTGTGTTGGGCTCTTCCTGGTCCCTTACCTTACTGCTGTTCTTATACTGGGTAATGAGTGGGAGGTCCCAGGTATTTATGGACCGGGAGGGGCTCTCTTTTTTCCTGGCATCTCTGCATATCGCCCTCTACAGGTCAGTATTACCCACACGTTGTGAATTTCTTGAAGCGGGGTGTGTGACATACTTACAATACCCATTTTACAGGTGAGTATTCACAAAATGGTATTTTTAAAAATACTTTATTGGTATAGTTGCTTAAATTAGTATTGGACTGACAATATGAGCAATATAGCATATAAAATGGGAAAAAGTCACTCCACTGAAAATACATGGAATTGGAATAAACTTTGTTCCTGATTTGCTATATTATATAAGGTTGGTCATGGGAAGGTCAAATGAACTGAATAGCACACCTTTGGGGCGTTTTAGCTTACTCCTTAGACCTATTTAACCCTGACCTCACTTTGCATCAACCACCTATTTGCATATAAAATGTAATTTTATTATTAAATAAAGTTAAACTATAATATATGACAAAGTTTCATTAACTCAAGTCATTGCTTGCTGAAACTTTGTTAAATATGATGGTTTAACTTTTTTATTAATACATTGTAATGTTTATATGCATCAAGCTATAACCATTGGCTGATATAAAGTGAGGTTAGAGTTAAATAGGTCCAAAGGGTAAGCCAAAAAAAACCCAACAGGGTGAGTAAAGTGGACCAAAACCATTTTGACTATCCTGGGTTTTGGCCCCTCTGTGTGAAATCCCCCAGGTCGCCGAATCTAACTCACCTTTCCCCAGTCCTACGACGCATGCACGGCCTTTTGCCCAATGAGCGCTCTCGGATCCGCTCCCACCCACTTGTCTAGAAATTGTCTAAGACTCCAACTAGCCGAACATGCCGAAGGCTGCATCCCTGCTACCCTCTAACAGACAGAGTGTCCGCATTGGCCATTCACAAATGCCTGGTCCAGATGCATGCCCTGCTAAAGGTATAGAAGGGAGCTGCTGGTACATGCGCTGTTGAATCGGATGAGAAGATGAGTTTACCAGGCAACCTGGGGGGGTTTCACACAGCAGAGCATCCCGAATCTGGAAGCCCCATGGGGGAGGGAATCAAGCCATCAGGCCTAGGTTTTGGTCCACTTTAATATACAATATCTTTTGCATGCACAGTTATCTTAAAACATTGTAAACTTTTGCTGTAATTTGTTTTCTAAATAACTAGAGGACAGCAAGAAGACTTACATCGCTTGTCACACACTGCTTATTTTTCAAAATGCTAGTATAGCAATTATCTCTGAGCTGAAAAATCCCCTCAATGCCTGCCCAGCACCAATGTAACTTGCTCTTGATTTGTAATAATTCATTCTTTTTAAGCTGCAATAGGGGTTGGAGTGCATGGTTGTTTCGGGGAGGCCGATTCATTAATAGCGGCAGGTAGCGACAGTTGAGCGACTGTAGCGGCATTTTCAGAGCGCCCGCTAGTAGTCGCTGTGCTTGGCCGTTGTTCGGTAGTTGATAGCGACTCAGTCGGTTTGCCGTAATGTTGAATATTGGGTGAGGAGTCGCTATTTGACAGGTTCCGCGCGGTATGGGAGCGCATGATAGCGACTGGCCCTAGCGACCGGCTCCCACCATATTCATTAAAAAATCACGCTCAAAAAATTCTCGCGCTGTAAAATGCATGTTTAAACCCCAGAGCGCTGGCGGCGATGGGTTAAAAGTAGTTTTTTAACCCCCAAACCAGCATATTTTTGGAAACAAAAAAAAAGTATTTTAAATAATTTAGTAATATGAATACATTAATATCAGACCTGTAATATCAATTCTGTACAATTTTTTTTTAATTTTTTTTTCCCTTAAAAAATTATCTAAAATGGCCGAAGTGGTCACAGAATTTTTCACATTTAAAAAAAAAAAACATTAATAACAATTAATTATTAATATTTAAAGATTGTTCCATTGAAATGCATTGGAGCGCGCCAGGTAGCGAGAGGTCATACCTGTCGCTGTTCAAGGTCGGACGCTGGCGCTGTGGGCTGAGGATGGAATAATGATGAATGAGTGGCTATATGGCGCTATCTCAGTCGCTAAGCAGGATTGGCTTGATAAATGTGTGATTGTGGTGGGGAGCCGGCGTTCTCGTGGCGGGGCCCGTCATTACTGGCCGCTCACCAGTCGCTACCTGTCGCTATTCCTTCATAAATAAGGGCCTAAGTTTCTATTGGGGGCTCAATGATGGGGAGAGAGCACTGCCTGCTGCTAAGACAGAGGCACAACATGGCACATACCTGTATGGGACAGCAATAGCACCATCCAATGGATACGGAGGGGGCAGAATGTTTCCTGCACTGAGCGCTATTTTTCCTAGAAACTGCCCTGTTGGAAAGAAAGAGTGGAATATTTATATATATACAGTTAGTATTGAACCGCCCCAATGATGGACAGCACTGCTCCCGACCAAACAATATTCTAATTAGTGTGGTGCCCCCCCCCCCTTTGATGTACATGGTGCTACTGCAACAATGGAGTCTGCTTTTTATTTATGTTTTTATGACCACCCCCACAGCCAAGCATAATGTAAGACAGAACTGAGCAAAAGAAATTAGACAGTCCGAAGACTGTCTGCGCTGTGTGGCCATGGGAAGCCCAGTGTTCCAAGCTCCCCTCGCACCTGAAAACTGATGTGCTGCTTTAGATAGAGCATAAAGCATAGAGCAACCATGCCCTGGAGCTCAAGAAGTCGCTGCTCATCTCTTCCTACTGGGCTTCTGGGACCTCTGCTGGGTGCAAGAAGAGGGCAACATGCCTGAGATCAGCTGTCTCATCCATGGCATTACAGGTCAGTAACTCGCAATGGCTCACCCTCCTGATGGCAGGCGTCACACTGGATGCAATGCTTGGTGCCTACTCACACCCACAACCAGCTACCAAACAGATCCACCTACATTTCCTTTCTTTCTTAATTTCTCTCCCCCTCTCTTTCCACTTCAGCAGCAAGCAAGGGACAGCCACAAGTGGGATGTCCCTGTTTTCTGACCCTCTTTTTCTATCCTTCCTTCCCTCATTCCTCACACCTTTTAATTCGTTCCTTCCCTCTTTCCATTTCTCATCCTTTGCTTTTTTCCCTCTTTCCTCCCATCTGTCTTTTCATTCCTACTCCCAGTCCCTTTCTTCCCTCTTTTTTCTTTTGTTTGTTATTTTTTTTTCTTGCTTTACCCTCATTCTTCTTCACCTCATCATCCTTTTTCTCTACCACCTTCTGTCCTTTTTTTTTTCTTTTTCCTCTGTCCTTCCTTTCACTTTTCCCTCCCTCTCCTTGCTTCTTTATCACTCTTCTTCCCTTACAACCATGGGTTTCTCTTTTCCCTGCCATGCTTCCTTTCCTCTCCTACCCCTTCCTTTTTCCCTCATTCTCCTTCCTACCTTTTACTTTCTCTCTCTTTTTTTTCGCTCTGCTGATGAAGGAGTGTTATTATCCCGAAATGTTCCTTTATAGAGCTTGCTGCAAACTAGGGTAAAGTTTCTCTGTACTAACATGTTTGCCATTGTATATGTTATGCTATGTATCTTGGACATTAACTAATGGCTCTATATGGTGCATGTAACAGACCAGTTGTGATTGACAATTCTTATCTATGTTCTCCTGGATTATCACTTCAGCAGAGCTTCTGTCTTTCACTGATCTGACATTTCCTGCACATATTGCTATAGTGACTTTTAGCCACCAGGTGGCGCTGCTCTTTCGATTGATCTCTCTTGCTAAAACCTGAGCAAAATACATGCAACTGTTGTATATTCTGATTTATTGTGTTACTGTGACGCAAATATTATGTTTAAGGCTAGCTATATAAGGTGCAGTTAACAGGCCAACAGTGGATGAATTTCTGCTAAGCGCAGTTGTCATAGATTTTCTAAATTGACCTGACATTGCCTCCACTAGATGACACTGTTACTCATCAACATGTTATTATTGCAATACTAATGAGCACTATACCGGATAGAAACTTGTATTATCAATTTATTTTCTAACCTCTACCTGGTACTTAGGAGCAAGCATATAATCCTTTGATACAATGGTTATTATGTGGTTATGTTTTGGACAAGATGACAATGATGTTATGTATATATGATTGACACAAATACAATCTACTCTTTTTGCATCAAAAACATTTTTTTTAGTGGTGTGCATTACTAAGATCTGATATATCTGTCCACTGAGGTCTGACTGGGTGATCAGACATAGTAATTGCACCCAAATATATACATATTTCTAGAAATATAAGGGTAAATATATATTACTTAAGGAGGTGTGCTACATCCATTGATGTTATTTTTTACATTCTTCCTTTCAGGGTTGGACTGGAATACCCTGGTCCCACCAGAGGAAATAATTATTGAGAGCTACCCTTTAGCTATCTTAGCTAAGGGGCCTGGATACAACTAGGAACACGCTAATTAATTCAAATCCTTTAAATAGAGTTAACCATACATACATCTCGTTTGTGGTTTCTACCCATAGCAGTGCATTGGGAGTGCCATAACCTAAATAGACACAAGATGGCAGTAGTGGGTTTAGGCCATAGACTAACATTAGGCCATAGGCTAAAATGGGGAATATTCTAGAAGGTGAAGTCAGAAGGGTTGTTAGTCATAACAGGAGATTGGTCAGAGGTTTAGCAACCATCCTATCACATACCTCCCAACTTCTGTAAACTTGAAAGCGGGACAAGCCATGCCCCCGGCCACACCCCCGTCACGCTCCGGCCACACCCCCGTCACGCCCCGGCCACACCCCCGTCACGCCCCGGCCACACCCCCGTCACGCCCCGGCCACACCCCCGTCACGCCCCGGCCACACCCCCGTCACGCCCCCGTCACGCTCTCCAGCTCCAGCAATGTCGGCTGCCTGGCTTCACCCCTGCATGCGGTACGTAGCCCCCCCACCCCCGTGCGCCTGCCCACCCACCCCCGTGCGCCCGCCCCACTCTCTCACCCCACGCGCCAGGAAGTTATCTTCCCGCCGGCGTCATTGCGGCCCTGGGTGTCACAGCGCAGGGGGTCCCGGGACATTTGGTAATGTTCCGGGACCGCGGGATCCTTCTAAAAAATCGGGACAATCCCGGGAAAATCGGGACAGTTGGGAGGCATGCTATCAGATGTCAGACATGAGGCCAAACATGTGATAGAAGGTTCTGGAAGGTAGTGAGAAGGGATAACGGAAGCCCCCAACCCAAAATGTGTGTGATTCACCATCTTGAATTGTAAAGGAGCAGGAGCCCCGACTCTAAGAGAGAGAGGAGGGAGAGATCCAGCAAAGGACACTATTCTCTATGGGAAGCAATGCTTTATGATTGTACCTTACTATGGACAGAACCAGAGCTGTAACTGGATGGAAATTTATTTTTTCCGTGTTTACTGTTTGCTTGTGGATTAAATAAAGAGGAACTCTGCTTTCATCTACTGGACTGCTGTACATCTTTCCAGGCGGCAACAGTGAGTACTAACCTTTCCCGCAACTCTAACCGTTACCTACACACAACACACACGCTGATCACCCTGGGCCCAGAAGAACCTGCTCCCTGCCATCACTCGCCGGAGCTACAGGGATTTTCCTGTTAGAGAGTGTGACAGGGGCCCATGCAGGAACGAATAGGGAAGAAAGAAAAAAAGAAAGAAAGGAAAAAAAGGGGAGGAAGGAGTGCAAAAAGGAAGAAAATGAAGATGAAAGGGAGGAAGGCAGGGAGGAAATGATGAAAGAAAGGTGAAAGGAAAGGAAAAAGAAATATGGAAATAAGGCAGTATAGAAGAAGAGGAAAAAAGCAGAAAAGAACGAAAGAAATTAAGAAGCAGGAAAGGAATGGAGGAATAAATTGCCAAAGGGAATGGAAAGAGGGCAATACGGCAGGAAAACATGAAGGAAACCCAGAAAGAAAAAAAAATGAAATGAATGAAGACAGGAAAGAGGGAAGAAAATAAAAAAAGATGAAAGGAATGTCAGGAAGGAAATACTGCAGGAAAGAAAGGGCAGGTAGACAGGAAGGAAGGAAAGAGAGAGAAAAGAAAGATGAAAGGAAGGAAGGCAAGAAAGACATGAAATAAGTAGGCAGAAAGGACAGAAAAAAGGAAAAATGAGGGAAGGAAGAAAAGGACAGAAAGAAATTCAGGGAAGGAAGAAATATCACTAAAATACATCTATCATTTCTTACATTTAGGTCTGCTTTAAAGCACAGTGAACAGAATAAGAGGGTTAACTTGGGTGAGCCCAATTTTCAGGCATCCTGTGGCGAGACTTGCAGACTGGAGGGCCATTTTAAAGTTACCAAAAATTGGACCCATCCTCCACAATGACTTATGAGCTCTCTATATAACCAACCGAATGGACCCATTGAGTAAAATGTGTGACAGGCCCTCTGCTCCCTGTGCCTCATAGCAGCTGCACTTCTCGATTAGTGTTAGCTACTCCAATTATTAAAAAAACAGCCATAACAAACATAATAGAGTGCTACCTAAAGTGGACCAAAACCCAACATCGGCGGCCCTGGAAGCTTAAAGATCTTAAGAAAAATCTTCCTTGCGCCTGGGGTACCCAAAGCTGGGATGGATGCCCTGCTGTGTAAAGCCTGCCTAGTCCCCTGTAAAAACCTACCTTTTCCCTTTGCTGCTGTAAGCTTTAACTTTAGCCGGGTGCGCGCCCATGCAAGGCATTTGTGAGTGTCCCACAGCTGCTCTGTTTACTATCAGCATTCCATGCGTTTAGTAATGTTCGGTTTAGAACGCTGGTTGCAGGAATGCGGCCAGAGAGTCTGTGAGAGACAGGAAGCTGGAGGGGAGCACAGTGCCCTTAGTGGGCAGCCATATGAACTACACCTCACCTTCAAGGTTTAAAGTGGACCAAAACCCAGCGGGATCGGCCCGGGAATCTATAAGATTCCTGGGCAGATCGATTCCCTCCCTCTGGGGCATCCAAAATTGGGATGCAGCCGTGCATGCGTCATAGGACCGGGATGAGGTGAGTTTCCTCGTCCAATCTGGGGGATTTCAAATAGCGGGGCACCCCCAAACGGGGTGCCCCGGGGAAAAGGGCCAAAAGCCAGGATAGTCAAAATCCTAGGTTTTGGTCCAACCAAACCTTCACTCCCAAGTCACTGTTTAAATAATGTTAAAGAAGCAGTATAGCAAAATTTGCATTAAAAAAGATAAATAATTAAATAGCCACAGAATAGCTTCTAACATGTGTATAAATAATCTGGCGATAGAAAAAGGAAACAATATATGCCTTACTTTTAAATTGTCTAATGACAATGGCTCAGTCCATTTGCTGAATAGGGGGATCTGCTGGGTTGTATTTAGTGAGCTGCTTCATTTAGCCCACTGGTCTCCTAGCAACACTTTACCTCAGAGGCTGACACTGTAATCAGTGGTAACGGCTGTGTGTGTTTGAGGTGAGACCAGGTGACTCAAATGTGTAAAATCTATACAAAATAAACTAAACTGACTGAAAATGACTGAAATTCTTCTTTGAATAACTGTGCAGGAAAATCTAAAGGTATTAAAGTGGAACAAAACCCTGAGTGGCCGACCCTGAAGTCTATAAGACCCGGCCATTGACCTTCCCCCTTGGGCATTCTAAATCAGGATGCCCACTGTGTGAAACGACCCCTGGATAACCACAGATCCCCCATTTTTCTGGCGCAGTCACGCAGATAGTCATTTAGACAGGCCGGGCGGCCAGGAAGGTTACTGCTCAGGCTCCCCATCTGCGTGCAAACAGAGCTGATTGGATGAGAGCCCGCGCATGCGCTGTGGGACAGGGAAAGGTACGTTTTCACAGGCGAACTTGGGGATTTCACATATCAGGGCATCCCAAGTCGGGATGCCCCTAGGGGCACAAAACAAAACTCCAGATAGTGAAAATCCTGGGTTGGGTTTTGCTCAAAACACACAAAGCTGAAAGAAAGTTCATATGGAAAAATGTGTTGAGGAAAGAGAGAGAAAATGGTAAACTGAAAGATTCTGCAGCAGAGCCAACATGAAGGGAAAACTGTCAAAATAAAAAATGTTTAGAGCAAAAAAACAGGATGTAAACCCAAAAATCCAATTCTGAAATAAAATACCCCCCCCCCCCCCAAGAAAAAAATAATAAACTGGTGAGTCTGAGATTCGAACCAATGATTCTCTGGTTCAAACTGACATTGAATTTACCAATGAGCTAAATGACTTCTAGAGCTTTTCTTTCTGTTTTAGATATATGAGTTCTGGCCAAGCAATGTTGTTATCTTGTGCTGGACGGCTGCCAACACTGAACAGCTGATACTTTGTTACATTGTTTCCCCCTCTCCTCAGCGTGGAACAGGCCAGAGTGTTGGGTCCCGACACTCAGCAGACATAAACATGAGCTATTAGTCTCCAGCTGCACAACACAGACATCATTTTTTCTAAATGTGTAATTCTTACTCCAAAACTTACCTACATTCAAAGTACCATTTAAATATAAGTCACCAAGAAAAATTCGCGATACTGCTCCTTTAAGTAAAAGCAGTCCCACATGCATAGAGTGCTAAAGAAAGCTATAAAAAAGTATTTTTTTTCTGCCCCTTCCTGGGCTGGTGCACCGCCTCGCTACTTTCCTCGTAGCCACCATGTTGCTTGAGGAAGGAGACTTCCCTCTTCCCAGAATGCTCTTGTGCACTCCTCAAGATCTCTCCCATGCTTAGCTAGTCCAGTTCAGAGAGCCGACATTGCTCCTGAAGCTGTCATCTGCGCATGCATGGACTCGGGAAACGGGAGCGCGCCTCCAGCTTCCAGTGTTGCTTATGTTTGTAGCCATGGCTACTGTCCCCTCCCCGTCTCCTCCACCGCACTTTCCCGGCTGCTTTTATTTCGGCTGCAAGGAAGAATATAAAGCGCCTAACTCACCATTAAAGTTTGCCGTCCTGTAACAGAGCGTCTCGGTCGCTGTAGTAACCTGGACAATATTGATGAATGTGATGTGTTTTGGGCGCTCTAACAACAGTACAGCAGGGAGCGATAGGTAGCGCCAGCTCAGTGCATCCAGCACTCAGCGCTCCACACCACATTTAACAAAACACTACACACAGCGTCGGCGGCTCTAAAGCTTGGCGCTGTAGCACAGAGCGCCAGATGCTGTGTGATTAAAGTCTGTTTTTGAACACATATACACCAGTAACAAAGCGAAAACACATGGAATGACATTGTTGTAACACTGGGACAATAACACTTTAGTGTCAGACCTGTAAATGCAATTCTGCATAAAAATATTAAAAGTCATAAAAGTTTCTAAAAATGTTTGTTTGCAGCCGGAGAGGTCACACAATGATTTGAGAAAAAAAACACAAGCAAATGAACGGCCACTGAAATGCATGAGAGAGCGACACTAAGCGAAAGGTAATACCTGACGCTCTGGAACCTAGAGCACCGGCGCTATATGCTATGCGAAGCTACATGGAGCTGTTAGAGGTGCTCACCAGATTCACTTTCTTAAATGTGGTTTTGCGTGCCTGCCATTAAGAGGCACTACCAGGCGCTATCCCTTCTTAAATAACTCCCCCGCCTGCAAGAAATCTTTATAATTTACCCTCCTCCCTCTCTGCCCTCCTTGTGCTAGCTGTGAAGAGCTGCATCTTTCATTCAGACTGCATTATATTTTTTGATAAGCCCTAGTTAACCCTCTCCCTTCTGCTAGGCCTGCATGGATTAGTCATTGCTCTGCCACTGCGAGAATTTAACAGTCCTTCAGAAATATTTGAGGGGACTGAGTCAGCAAAAGGGAACAAGTTTAATAGGGTTTATCAGAAAAGTGCTGGTGAATAAAAGATGAAGCCCCTTACAGTTAGCATGGGGCAAGCAGAAACAGAAAGCAGGATAATTTAATCCTTTGCCTTAAAAAATGCAATGTGAAGGGACAATGGACACACTTGTAGAGAATTAGAAATGGTAGTCTGACATTGAATATTTGATAGCCCATGCAAGGGGATTGCCAGAAAAGTAATATTTTAGGCAAACTGATCAGTTACACATATCAAATAGAGATGTGCCTCAGAGAGGAAACCACTGGCACCAGTCCTAAAGACTCTAGGCCAGTGATTCTCAACCTTTTTATGCCAAGTACCCCTAGCAACAGTTACAACCAAGTACCCCCAAGGAGGAGATTAGTAACACTTGTAGCGCTTTTTGAAGCAAGAAAGAATAATATTTATTGTTAAAATAATAAACCAGACCTGAACATTGCTGAGTACCCCCTGGGGTATGTGTACCGCAGGTTAAGAAACAGCGCTCCAGGCTGGTGATTGTTCCTCTATAAGCAGAATGTGAATAAAGGGGGGTGGGAGCAGCTCAATCACTATTATTTATACAAAATTATTATTATTATTCAGGGCCTGGGAACTAATTTACCGCCCAGTTTAACCCTCTCATTAACTAAATATCAAGCAACAAACATGTCTAGCTGTGTAGAAAGACAGAGATTTGGTTGCATATATCTGCAGATACATGTGGAAGTCACACTGCCCCGGCAAGGCACTCTGTGTTTAGTGTGGTCCCTACTCTTAATTTTGAGTCCCCAACATTGGGACATGCAATGCAGACAAATATTTGAGAGCTACTCACCTGGGAAGCTGCCAGCCTCCCTTTAGAACACTTCACAGGGAGAAATATAAGCAGAATGTGGGTAGATTAAAATAGAAGTTTCTGCACGCATGAGGATAATAGGGGACATTGAACATTTGCTTCTTGATCCAGTGTAACACAATTAGGCAGCTATAGACCTTTACATCTTGCAGGATACCAAGCATATCCTATGTATCTGAAGCATGGCCTTACTCATCCCATGCAACTGCAGCACCAATATGATGTAGGTCACATATGTACAACCTGTGGTCCAGTCGCCATATGCGGCCCCTGAGCCATTTGATGTGGCCCCTGACCTGCTGTGGGAAAAGTGGGAGGGGTGAATCAGCATGTGTATAGGAAGCATTGTGAACCGCGACCCATTACCAAATTGCGTAAATGGCCCACGCTCTTCAAAAGGTTGAGCACCCCTGATGCAGATGACTTGTAGATGTAGATAGAAGGTCATGCACCAAGGAAGAAGAGGTAGTAGATGATACACAGCCTGACACTGTGTAAAGCATAAAAGAAGCATACAGTAGCAGCATTGAAAAAAATGGAGGAGGAAAAAGAGGACATTACAGAGGGTTTCCATAACTGAATAGGATCCAACACTATGCTCATCAGCAAGCAACTGCATCAGGCCTGCTTATCTGTAAGGTACCTAGAACTTGCTGAGGCCATCCATTAAGTTTGGTCACAGCCAGGTGATCTGGGCTTTTTTTGATCCATCATGTAATGACTAAATCACTGTCATCTGCATTATCTGTGCTCAGCGCACTGATGTGTAAGCAACACTCCCTGAAGAGCAAAACTGGCCCAAACCACAGAGTGGCTGTTTCAACCCGTTCCCTATCTCAATGACGCACAGTTGTGTAAATTATATATGAATGTGCCCATGCTCAATCATGTTAACACACGCAGTTGTGTGCATGCGAAATGTGCGCATGTGCAAGGTCCTTAGAATACTGGTGAGCCCTAATCAGAGATACCAGTTGCTAATATCTGCTTCTTGTGTATCCTCAATTAATGTTGATCCTTCCTGCCTGCCTCTTGACTATAATTCTGATCTACCTACCCACAACCTTGGTCCGCCTCTCAACTATGGCAGTCATTGCTTGGTCACCTGACCTGGGACTCTTCTGCTGCCCAGTCTACCCTCCCCCCCAACCTATTAAAGACAAGGTTGTTCCTTAGATATCAGGCTTCCCGATTGAGTGATGACTTTTGCTCCAAAAACGGCTAAAATGCCAGTAGTGAAAAAGGAGGTCAAAGTTCCTCACCATCATAACATGCCTTTAGGCTGCTTTTACAGAGTATTTTCTGATGACACTAGAGAATAATTTGCCATCTCAGCATTGTGGCCCATGTTTGACAAAGAAGGAAGCAGCAGTAGTAAGGGGCATGTACAGATGCACTGCAAAATGTTATAAATCTAGTAAAAAGTAGTGCAGCACAGTACAGAATTGAGTCCAGACGCGCTGCTCTTTTGCTTTAAGAAAGGTGGGATTTTATTAAGGACAAAGTATACAGAGTTGACCACTAGATGAATTTTGCTATGTTTGTTTTTTCTGGTTACGCAATTAAATAAAAGAGGAACATCGAATCTAAAATAAAAAGGGGGTGATCCCGCCCCCCCCATCATGGCCCCTACTTACCTTTTGGATGTTATCGCTGCCTGCTGCGGCAACAACCGGCTGCTTCAGGGCCTGCTCCGATAAGAGCACGTCTGCCCAGTGTACCCTGTTGGAGTAGTTGGTAGGTCTCTGGCCCCCAACCTGCACCACCTTTGCCCTTGTTATACTGGGGTTATCGCCCACAGCACCCAAAATGTTAAGGATTTCATTTTTGGGTGAGTCCCATGGGAAAGGCTGAATCCCCATGATTTGGTGGAAAGGTTTCTTGAATTACCTTGAACTCCTCAAGGTGCTGGGTCCCCCATGCTGCTGGGTCCCATGATTGTTTTAGAAAGCGTTTCTATACTGGTTCTCAAGCTCCACCTCTCGAGTACACTGTCATGTCCAGGCCTATCTCTGAGAAAGAGAAGTGTACGCCTCAGGCAGAAGTTTCCTTGAAGCAGGGTGGCCCCCTCCACCTATCCCTCCACACCCAACTTCTTATCTGCATTGATCTAAACCAGTGAGCATGAGAATTTTTAATACTGATGTTTGATCTGAACTGTGCTGTGAAACATGTGAACCTGTGGCCTTATACTGAGAACTATGTGCTGTTGACCGTGATTTGGATCAACTTGTTTTTCACCATGACCTGTCCGTGTTTGGATTTACTTGTTTTCTTATAGTGACTTTGGAACAATAAAGTATCATGCCTGGCTGTTGAGTCTGTGTCTTAAGGAGGTATTCCACCCCACAGTTATATCCAGTATCCTTCCGCAAACCAACCACGACAGTAGCACTCATAGGAGTCTCTTGCCTATGATGGTGAACAATGCCAGCTTCAGTTTGGATACCAGCGGCCTCAGAAGTGATTATTTCATGGTCTATTGGATTGTCCAAGGTGAACCAGTGGCAGTAGCTTGCAGTATATGTGCTAGGGATGCTTATCTGCCCTGCTTTATTGTATTTACTGCCTCTGGGAAAGCTGGGACTTTGATCAAAATGAACCAGTATTGGATTTCAGATAATTTCACAACCCCCTGGCATATTCCACTGATTAGTCATACAGAAGTATGCCACTGAGTTTCTAAGTCTCTAGTCTATTACTAGAGAATAGATTCAAAAAAAGGTATATAAGCAGGGCCGTATTTGCCACAAGGCAAACATAGGCACGTGCCTAGGGCGGAGCTACAGACGGGGGCGGGCTCAGGGCAGAGGCCATCAATTAATAATAATAAAAATTAAACTTGCCTGCAGTTAGGCTGCCATCTTGGTCGGTGATGCAGGAGGGCAGTGATAGCTGGACAGTTTTTTAAATTTAATTACGCATTGGTGGGTCAGTGTGAACCCCCCCTCATCCCGGCACTTTGCCGCTGCCGCTACAGTAAACTGCGGATGCGGCTGTGCGAGCTAAAACACACCCTGCCCCACCTCATCACGCCCACCCTACTTCATTCCGCCTCGTCCCACCCCACCCCACCTCGCCTCATCCTGCCCCACCCTGCCCCCACTCACAGCCGCAGTCTGTCTTCCATAACAGCAGCGGAACACTAGCAAGTGCAGGAGCTCGGGGTGGAGTCATGATTACTGCACGCGCAGGTGGAGGAGCACACGCTCATCCGACCTTGATGCCCTCATGTTAAGACTTACCGCCCGAGGGTTGGGGAGTTATCTTTGTGAGTGGGGGGGATATCTTTGTGAGGGGGATGAAGGAAAATGGAGTCTTCATGTGGAGTGGGGCATCACAAATCAGGTACCAAAACCCAGGATAGTGAACTTCCTGGGTTTTGGTACACTTAAAACCCACCAGTGGCCGTCCTGGAATCTACAAGATTCCCGGATCAGGATGCCCTATTGTGTGAAACCCCCCAGGTCACCGGTAAAAACTCACCTTTCCATTCTCCAGCAGCACATGCACAGACTCTCATTCAATGAGAGCTGTCTGCCATGACTATGTCATTTTTAAAGGCTCATAACATGCAGTAGATGCAGGCCTGTGCAAACCTCCGGACAGGAAGCGCCACACTGCAAGACGGAAGGCGCTGTCCAAGGCGGGTGCTAACCCTTCAGCACACAGAGATTCTTCATTGCTTTTATTAGTTTGGTGGCTCTACTCTGCACTCTTTCCATAGTCAGAGCATCCTTTCTATGAATGGGTACCCGGAACTGGACAGCATATTCCAGTTTCCCTTAGGAGACATTTTTATGCTCATTTGATGAGCTTTAATACCCTGGAGGGCTAAATAGGCTGGTTTGTTGAAGAAGCCCTGAAAGACCCAGAAAGAGGAAAATCTGAGGATTTAAATTGAAAAACCTAATTGATTCATCCATCTGGTAAGGGTATTTGATTCAGGTGGCGGGCACTTGGTGAAGAGTTTGCGACTTCATTTATTACCGGCATAGAAGACACAATGATATGTCATTATCCATTCAATAGAAAGACTTATTGAAATAACCCCTTAATTCCTGTTTTGGACACATCAGATATAGTTAAACACGTTATCAGTTTAACATTAATTATTACTAAGTGTATTTTGCTCTGTGTATATGTTTTTTATGTGTGTTGTTTTAAACTTGATGGAATAGTTAAGTTTTTACACGTTGAGCACCTAACAATTTATCTACTTAAAGAGAAGTTATTTGAGAATCACATAAGGAAACTAACAGCGCGGGTTTATATATACCTTTATGTCATTTGTCAGGCAGCTCTCGGTGTGAATGGAGAGCACGTGCTGCCGCATTCCTGGTAGACATTTGCGTGCTTCCGCCCCAGCCATTTAGATAGCTCCCCATTCAAGTCAATGAGAGCCGCCTGCAGGCCCATTTCATACCTTATCCTTGCTCCCATGGCAAAATGGACCCATGGTTGGCTGCCACCACATCGACTCCGGACCCAATGCCTACTCAGGGCCCCAGTTTTATTGAGGGAGTGAGGATCAGGTAAGAAAGATTGGGCTTGCAGGGGTAGTCTGTGAGCATCAGCATTGTGAGCAAATGTGATCAATATATATTTTGTAATGTGGGTGGGTTAAAATGTATGTCTGGCCTCCTGGCCACAGGCCCCTGACCAAGTTTGTCCCTGGGGCATCCCGATTTGAGATGCCCCACTGTTTAAATCCCCTCTGATTAGCCACCAAACGTACCTTTCTGCTGTTCCTATGTGCGGGCTCTTGTCCAATCAGTGCTATGCTGTGCATACTAATGCCCTTGTTTTGGACTGTGCATCAGCATCCCTATGTTCCCTGTGTAATATGCAGTGAGGGACCAGCTGAAATGTAAGGGTTTTGCAGGCCATTGTGGGGGTTTACAAAGTGGGGCATCTTGAATCCAAATGTCCCAGGGGCCCTTAGTTGGCCGGCCCTGGAGTCTTTTGGAGTCCAGAGCCAGCTGGGCCGGGGATTGGTTCATTTTAAAAATCATTGTGAGACCTGGGTTGGTACTGCACTGATTGGCTGGCTAAGCCACCAGTTACAATTGGGGTTCTGATTATTAATTGTGGGGTCTGGGTCGATCTTCCTGTACTATGCCTATTAATTGTGGGTTCTGTTCTTGCACCAAACAGGAGCTTAAAGCTACCGAAAAGCCAAAGTTTTGACTCTCAACTCAACAAAAGGTAAAAGAAATTTAGTTTGCAAAAAGTAGTCCACTGCTTTATATCTGGATACAATTTATTCTGTGATTTTGGCTTTATTCTGTGATTTATTTGGGTAAGACATTATTCTGTGGGTCTGGTTTATTCTGGCCTCAAGGCATCTGGATTTAGTGATATTTTTCTTAAAGACAATTTGTTAGTCATTCTCCACCAGCTTTGCTGACTTGCTACATCCCCCATTAGTCCACTGTTGTAGCCTCCTGTACTGGGTCTTCGACCCACTCTACCTCTTTCACTTGGTTGGGGGGGTGAAACACAAATGGTGCCTAGGGCAGCATGAACCCTAAATACGACCCTGTATATAAGTAATGTGGGTGGGTTAAAATGTATGTCTGGCCTCCTGGCCACAGGCCCCTGACCAAGTTTGTCCCTGGGGCATCCCGATTTGAGATGCCCCACTGTTTAAAACCCCTCTGATTAGCCACCAAACGTACCTTTCTGCTGTTCCTATGTGCGGGCTCTTGTCCAATCAGTGCTATGCTGTGCATACTAATGCCCTTGTTTTGGACTGTGCATCAGCATCCCTATGTTCCCTGTGTAATATGCAGTGAGGGACCAGCTGAAATGTAAGGGTTTTGCAGGCCATTGTGGGGGTTTACACAGTGGGGCATCTTGAATCCAAATGTCTCAGGGGCCCTTAGTTGGCCGGCCCTGGAGTCTTTTGGAGTCCAGGGCCAGCTGGCCCGGGGATTGGTTCATTTTAAAAATCATTGTGAGACCTGGGTTGGTACTGCACTGATTGGCTGGCTAAGCCACCAGTTACAATTGGGGTTCTGATTATTAATTGTGGGGTCTGGGTCGATCTTCCTGTACTATGCCTATTAATTGTGGGCTCTGTTCTTGCACCAAACAGGAGCTTAAAGCTACCGAATAGCCAAAGTTTTGACTCTCAACTCAACAAAAGGTAAAAGAAATTTAGTTTGCAAAAAGTAGTCCACTGCTTTATATCTGGATACAATTTATTCTGTGATTTTGGCTTTATTCTGTGATTTATTTGGGTAAGACATTATTCTGTGGGTCTGGTTTATTCTGGCATCAAGGCATCTGGATTTAGTGATATTTTTCTTAAAGACAATTTGTTAGTCATTCTCCACCAGCTTTGCTGACTTGCTACATCCCCCATTAGTCCACTGTTGTAGCCTCCTGTACTGGGTCTTCGACCCACTCTACCTCTTTCACTTGGTTGGGGGGGGTGAAACACAAATGGTGCCTAGGGCAGCATGAATCCTAAATACGACCCTGTATATAAGTAATGTGGGTGGGTTAAAATGTATGTCTGGCCTCCTGGCCACAGGCCCCTGACCAAGTTTGTCCCTGGGGCATCCCGATTTGAGATGCCCCACTGTTTAAAACCCCTCTGATTAGCCACCAAACGTACCTTTCTGCTGTTCCTATGTGCGGGCTCTTGTCCAATCAGTGCTATGCTGTGCATACTAATGCCCTTGTTTTGGACTGTGCATCAGCATCCCTATGTTCCCTGTGTAATATGCAGTGAGGGACCAGCTGAAATGTAAGGGTTTTGCAGGCCATTGTGGGGGTTTACACAGTGGGGCATCTTGAATCCAAATGTCCCAGGGGCCCTTAGTTGGCCGGCCCTGGAGTCTTTTGGAGTCCAGGGCCAGCTGGCCCGGGGATTGGTTCATTTTAAAAATCATTGTGAGACCTGGGTTGGTACTGCACTGATTGGCTGGCTAAGCCACCAGTTACAATTGGGGTTCTGATTATTAATTGTGGGGTCTGGGTCGATCTTCCTGTACTATGCCTATTAATTGTGGGCTCTGTTCTTGCACCAAACAGGAGCTTAAAGCTACCGAATAGCCAAAGTTTTGACTCTCAACTCAACAAAAGGTAAAAGAAATTTAGTTTGCAAAAAGTCGTCCACTGCTTTATATCTGGATACAATTTATTCTGTGATTTATTTGGGTAAGACATTATTCTGTGGGTCTGGTTTATTCTGGCATCAAGGCATCTGGATTTAGTGATATTTTTCTTAAAGACAATTTGTTAGTCATTCTCCACCAGCTTTGCTGACTTGCTACATCCCCCATTAGTCCACTGTTGTAGCCTCCTGTACTGGGTCTTCGACCCACTCTACCTCTTTCACTTGGTTGGGGGGGGTGAAACACAAATGGTGCCTAGGGCAGCATGAATCCTAAATACGACCCTGTATATAAGTTATAACACACACACACACACACACACACACACACACACACACACACACACTGTCTGAAAGTTAGTGGTGCTGTCACTGCAGTCTCAGTATTATCATTTTATTTTTTCTTTACATGGCCACCCCCCTGTACTCTTTAGGCATGAAGCACTCATCGATTTGTGCACAGAAAAACCCTGCCTGCAAGAGATGTCTGCTTAAAGTTTAAAATTTTTCATGGCTGGGACAGATGTCTACTGTAAAGCAGCAAAACACCCTCAAATAACACATGGGGAGCCACAAAGGAAGGAAAAAAGAGGGAGCTATACTGTGGCTTGGTTATCACTGTGAACAAGGAAAAAATTGTGTTATTGGGCATAGAAGGGTGTATCTGGATGCAAGATGCTGGGAAAATCCTGTTATTAGGTTTGTGTGACGATTGCACGGGCTGATCATACCTTTTGATTGTTTATCTGATCAAACTGACCCCACGTATGTCACCATGACGTTAAACATCAGTAAACTGGCAATGCCCGTGACTATACAAGGCTGACACAGAGCACAAACAGTGTTCTCCACTATCTAAACCACATACAACAAAATCAGATCGAACAAATTGATCGACCCGCGACCACTTCCAGGCAGGGGTGATCGAGAGTCCTAGGCAAGTAAAGTAGCCAGGCTCTTTTGAACTAGCGTGCTCTTTTTAAGAGCCCTAATTCAGAGTATCAATGACCCGCTGCTGTATTTTCAGAATTTCTTTAAAAAAACACAAAACAACGAGAAAACGAATGTAAGGCGAACAGCTTTAACTATAAAACAAATAAGAAGATAGCAAAACAAATAAAAAGGAGAAAAATGGAAAAGTACTTCAATCAAAGCAATTGTCTGTCAGTCCTCACACTTTTCCCAATGACCAACGGTTCCTGGTCTCCTCCTGCTTAGATGTTAAAGTGATGCATGTGTCACCCTTGATGGTAAGATTCGATTGTCCCTGGCCATTTTTGCTAGCCATACATATAGGCCCCAGAAGGGGGGGGGGTGTCCCTACCCCTCCTAACAATTGGTGTCACAGCTTGTCTCATAATATTCCAATCTCATTTCTGCTATATGATACTGGCTAAACACATTCCAAGGGATGGGGTGGGACACAAGCAGGTGAGGAACCTGACTTTGGGATCTGTTGATATGATTTGTTTATTTTGTTTTCCAACCACTCTGGAGGTTTGCATGTATGTCTGTGAGGGTGTAAGAGAGTAAAGCAAATGTCATTACATAGAGACTGTTGTTCTGTTGTTTTGCCACAAGGGGTCGCTGTTTCCCCCACGCAGCTAAGCTATGCTGGAGCTTACACTCAGAGAGAGTAAGTGAGTCAGCTTGTCTGGGATGAAGAAGGAGGAAGCAGAGAGATCTCCATCTTGTGACAGCAGAGGAAGACTGTGTGGGAGCGAGGCCTGGGTGTCGTGCGGAGACCAGTGTTATAGAGGGACTGAGCGCTAATCTGATCCTTGCCAAAAGCGAAGAACTCTTTGAGGACGGCTGATGCGTGACGTGCCTGCTGTTCTTCAGAGTTGTGGACGAGACCTGTTGCGTCCCAGCTTTGAGACCTCAGTGAATACATCCATAAGACCCAGGTAACATAACATAAGAGAAGCCTGAGACTAGGCCTATTAGTTAGTTAGATAGATTTTACATAGGCCAAAAGTGTTCTTCCCTGTTTGCTGCCTGGATTTTAAAACTCAAAGGAACATTTTTTTTTGCCTGTGAAAGCTGACAACTGCGCCACATCTATATCTTCGGTCAGTGGATTTTTCACTCATCTAGTAGCAACATTGTTCTTTTGGGTTTTGGGCTAGTGCTGGGGAGGGGAGTTGTTTTTCTGGTATTTTATGGTTATAGGATTGTAAGCTGCTGTGCTGTACCGCCGATGACCCCTCAGTGTGCACCCACACAAACATTCGTTCCAGCCATAGGGTATTAATAGGTATGGTGGGACGTTCTAGTGCACCCACTAGTAGGTGAAATTACCAGTGCTTGCTGCAGCATTCACTCAGGGTCATCTGGCTGTGTAGCACAGGGATTCTCAGCCCAGGCTGAGTGTGTGTAATCAAGTTTTATTTTTCATCCCATTTGTCTTTTTCCGAGTTGGGTTTGATATGCTATTTCAGTAAAAGTTTGATATTCCAACGCTGGTGTCAGTGTCGCTTTTCCCGCACGTGACTTCGCTGTATCCTGGGGAGCCCACACCGATATATATATATATATATACACACACACATATTTCTCTATCTTATATATCTATCTTTCTTATATATACAGGCACATTTATTACTAGTTTGGTCACAAGGTTGTACTATCAGTTGCTGTAAGGAGGTTACCAAGCTGGATTCTATTCAAAGCTCCCAGGCCAGTTCCACGGCAAATGCCTATTTGCATTTGCTCATTAAAATACAGAGTAAAAAAAGCACCATATAAGTTAACACATAGTTCCAGCTCACGGTTCCCCTTTTATTTCCACATGTTTATTTCAGCTATTAAATGTTCCAGGTAGATCTAGCAATCCGCTATAGGATCATATAGTTCAGGAGTATGAATATATGATTGAATATACTTTCTTCCACCTTATGCCCTATGAGAACTGTGTAAAATAAGCCATTTCAAAGACTCCAATTATATGTATAGAAACATATATATATTCTAAGTGAAGCTCCATGCTTGCCTTAAATATCTGTGTCATGACTGAGCTGGGAAGGACATGCCATGGTACAGTTTTATGAGTGATTAACATGCTCTTATGTGGTCAGAGGCAGCTGCAGGGCTACTGTGACTTGTAGTGCTCTCTCATGCTGTGAGCACCAAGGTAAAGCAGGCATTAGAACACTTTTTTGTGTGGTCTAACATACAAATAAATGCTCTGCGTTTTCTTTGGAATTTTACTGTACATGGATGTAACTGTTTTCTGTGAAGTATAAGCACCATATTCAAACATTTAAGCCAGTGTGAACCAGATTACTGTGAAGCTGTGTTGCACAATAGTCATTAAAACAATCAAAGGTTGTTTTCAACACATTCTTTATTGTTGCAAATAATTCTGGTATGTATTTTAAGACAGTAGAATCGGATTATGGCCAGTTGCAGCATTGACAGCTTGTATCAAAGACAAGGCCAGTCTGACAGTGTTGTTGGTATGTGACACCATTTAAGCAATGCCAGAAAGCATTACTATTGCCAGCCACTGGGTAGAGACCACTGGCTTTACCAGCGCAGAATCCACTACCACCTGAGCTACCACCAGAGCTACCACCGGAGCTGCCAGTGGGTTGGTTTCCACTGGGAACAGTGGCTGGGGCAGCTGTATTAGGAGCAACAGGAGAAGATGGAGGTGTGCAACCTATAACATAAAAGAGAAAAAAAGTGCATTAGAGTACTTTAATAATGCCTCTTGAATAACATTTTCCTTTCATTTTTTTAATAACGTTTCTAATAAATTGGGACAAATAGTAAATCTTAATATACAGTACTCACCAGAAGCTTGTATTCCAAGAGTACTGGACAAAGTGGAGATCAAGGGATATTTGCCCTGGTTACAGAAGGACCCAGTGAAATCATCAAAATCCAGAGCCCAGACCATTGCACCGGCAAAGTTATTCTGCATCAGCCATTGAGCCTGTAGGTGGGATCAATGGGAACTTATTTAATAATGTGTTCCTGTAATGTAATTAATCCTGTTTGAATATTGAATCTATATACGTACTTTTGTCTGGAAACTCTTCTGGTTGTCATATCCTACCCACTCAGTTCCTTGGTAGGCATAAGGGACATCTTCAGATGAAGACCACTGAGCAGTAGCTCCATTTTTCAGGAAAGTGCAGATCTAAAGGATTTTAAAGAATATAAACTCAGATCCAAAATAACATTCAAAATGCAAATTTAATGGATTCAATCTATGTAATAATGAAGATATATATTTAAAGGGCTACAGAAGGCAAAGGCAATTGTTAGACCATTGTGTCAGGATATGTTTGACAGTGTTCTAAACTGTTTTCCATTTATAAATTGAAGAAGAAATGGTGGAGATATCAAAGTTTACAGTTTCACCTGTAAAATAAACCGGGGCCTTGGCTCTGTGATGCTGCATAATAATCACCATAATGGCGGCGTGTAAGACAGGCTTTCCCATCACCCTGGCTGTTCTCCCTCTCTCACAGTGTTCACAGTCTGATGAAGTGCAGCTTTAGACCACTAGCCTAGCCCTATTATTGGTGGCCTCTGGCAAAGAAATTCAGGGGCTGTTTGCCTTGATTCTACTTTCAGAAGCAGCTGTGTGCTGACAGGAAGGGAGAGGGCAGCCATGACGAGGTGAGCTGCTGAATGACAGTTTATGCATTTTGCCTACAAAGTCCCTTTAACGAAAGCTTGCATTTTTTAAGAAATCTGACAAAAACACTGGCGTCAAATTAAGTTTGGGCTTTTTAACCATAGTTTGTAAAGTAGGCAAACATTTTAAGTTAAAAACTAACCCGATCTGCCACAGGATTGATTGTAGTCCTGTTACTGCAGATTGTTGTTTTTCTCCTGTGTTGAAAGCTCATTCATAGCCCAAATTTTGTGCCCTGAGTCCTCAGGGAGCAGTCGCCCTTGTTGATTCGCAGCAGGGAGATGCTCTAAAACAACAATCTTCAAAGGGCTACAGCTTGGCCAGAATAGAGCTTAAAAAACCTACACAGGGCCTTTGATGCATCATTAGTTCCAAACTAAGAATATGTAAATATGTAATACAACCTAAATTAATATTTGCATAATTCCAATTTTTAATTTGTAGCTACTGTAGCTATGGTTTTTCATAGATTTTCACTTTGAATTACTGCAAATAACTTGATAGCCTTACTTCATAATAGGCCCAGAATCCAGTCTGTCTGCTGTAGGGTCCCCGAGGTCCGGGTCCAGATGTGGGGGCACCAATGGCAGTGTTGGATGGATTGCTCAAGATGAAAGTATGTCCATAGGTTGGGAAGCCAACAATAAGCTTAGAAGCTGGTGCACCGTTGTTCAGCCAGTAGTTCATGACATAGTCCTACAAGAATTTAAATGGCAGTGCAAAATAACATTTTTATGTAACTGTTTTGCGAGCTGTAGAATTATTTCATCTAATTAACAAAAATGTTTACATTGCCTGCATTGCATGTCCCAACTTTGGGAATTAAGAGTAGGGACCACACTAAACACAGAGTGCCTTGCCGGGGCAGTGTGGCTTCCACATGTATCTGCAGATATATGCAACCAAATATCTGTCTTTCCAAATAGCTACACATGTTTGTTGCTTGATATTTAGTTGATGAGAGGGTTAAACTGGGCGGTAAATTAGTTCCCAGGCCCTGAATAATAATAATAATTTTGTATAAATAATAGTGATTGAGCTGCTCCCACCCCCCCTTTATTCATTTGAATTGCCATGAGCACAAGCAGGGAGGAATTCAGTCAATATGGATTTCTCCCTGTGAAGTGTTCTAAAGGGAGGCTGGCAGCTTCCCAGGTGAGTAGCTCTCAGATATTTGTCTGCATTGCATGTCCCAACTTTGGGGACTCAGAATTAAGTGTAGGGACCACACTAAACACAGAGTGCCTTGCCGGGGCAGTGTGGCTTCCACATGTATCTGCAGATATATGCAACCAAATCTCTGTCTTTCCATATAGCTAGACATGTTTGTTGCTTGATATTTAGTTGATGAGAGGGTTAAAGTGGGCCAACACCCAGGGGTGATCGGCCCGGGAATCTATAAGATTCCCGGGCCGATCACCTCACACACCGTGGGACATCCGAGATCGGGATGTCCCGCGGGGTGTAACCCCCCAAACACCCCGAAAAACCTTACCTCTTCAGACGCTGCTTCCGCCGCCGCCGCCTCACTCGCGCTCCTCCAGACGTGCGCGCGCCCGCGCCGGCCGTCTCTGAATGGCCGGCGCGGGCGCACACACGTCAAGAGTGACGCGCGGGAGGCGGCGGCGGGTGCGATCCCTTGTCCGCCGACGGACGTCACTTGTCCGTCGGCGGGCATTGGACAGCGCAGTCACGTGGGATCGTGAAGAGGTGAGTTTTCGGGGTGTTTGGGGGGGTTTTGGCCAGCGGGGCACCCCCGATCGGGGTGCCCCAGGGAAGTGGACCAATACCCAGGATAGTCAAAATCCTGGGTGTTGGTCCACTTTAAACTGGGCCGTAAATTAGTTCCCAGGCCCTGAATAATAATAATAATTTTGTATAAATAATAGTGATTGAGCTGCTCCCACCCCCCTTTATTCAGTTTTAAGTTACATTTGACCTGAAATTACCCAATATAGTTAAGTTTAGCAAAGGCCAAATGTTTTTGAGCCTTTAAACACACTAGATGAAGATGTCCCCTCCAGCTAACCACAATATTTTTAGAGTTCATGAACATAGAATACTTCATTAACCATAGTAAACCCTGTTTAAATATGGCCTATTTACATTAAATTTGCAATCTCTCTATAAACCTATGAAAAACATCATATGAAAGGAGAGCTGCCTTTAAAAATATGTGTGTCACTGGTGTTCACTTTGCTGTCTGCCTCTCCTGCACTGCTCCTGGGCTAGCACTGCAATGGACAGTGGTGTTACCTGGAAAATGCTCACAGGAAGCAAAGCCATCCAACCACCGTGTCACCTTCAGTTTAGCAGCCTATGTGATTCTGTTGCTATTCAAAGGAAGATGCCAGCAGGCTCAGCATCCCAACTAATTGGAGGGGCTTTATTTAAAAGCTGCCTCCAAAAACATCACGTGCTGTCTGCATTGTCATGTATGCATGCAGATTAATCTGTGGAGATTGACTGGAAAGAATCTTTGTTCCAGGACAATTCAGTAAGCAAAAATATCCATATCAATCTCTGTGCCATAGAGGAGTATTATCAGTTCGTCAAAAATTGTCCAAATTAAACGAAAAAAAATATGCTCCATCCACATTCCAGCTCCGGGTGATGTCTTTATCTTCGGGTGGGCCACGTTGTATTCAGTGGAACAAAGGCCACAGATCCCCGCCTAGTAATGGGCTCCCAGCATCTCACTCCATGCCGCAAGGAGTGACTTTTAAACAGGTGAGTGAGGTGACATGAGCTCAGTATAAAAAGCCCCTCCCTCCAATGGGAATGAATGGCATAAGACAGTAGCAGGGGCAAAGGATCAACCCGGGCTGCCCCACTGCTAAAAACGGCGCCGGATACTCACCGCCTCCGGACATTTCCTACAGCTGCCACAGCGCAGCCTATCAGCCTCCAGGGCCAGAGGCAGCCAGTGCTTATAGGCTCGGCTGCAGGTCGTGCTGATAGGCTGCTCTGGGTGATGCCCCCATGTGACCACGAGCAACCTATCAGTGCACCCAGTGGTTGAGCTTTTCAGCAGCTACAGAAGAGGCCTGGAAGCAGTGAGTATCCGAATGCCCATTTTTTTGTTTCATCAGTGATGCACAAAGTTGCAGCCGACAGCGGAACTATGGTAATTTTTGACCATAGTTCAGCTTTAAGGATTTCATGGAACAATTTGCTTGGCACAAGAAAATTTGCATTTGTGGCAAAACATTTTTTCCCTACATTTCAGAGTGAATTCCAGAAAATATATATGCTTATATGTATATTTGCACGTGTGCTTGGTAACTCATCATTAGTAAAAGTTTATTATCATGTGAATACTTACCACATTCAGGTAGGCATTGGCTCCAGTGGCTGAGGGGTTTGCATACAAGGGACTGTTTTCTCCAGTGTACCCTTCCCAAGAGCCATGCAGGTCATAGGTCATGACATGGAAGTAATCCAGATACCTATATATTAGAGATATCCATGAATTAATAATGCCCCGATAACAATGTATTAGCCATCTGATACCGACATTGAATTCAGATATACACTGGCTTACTGAGTTATGAGCTCCTTTCTGCATGTAATTGCTTTGTCTGACTGTTGCATTACTTGCTAAATATATTTTATGATAACAAATCTAGACAGAGGAAATGTCACATAAAACAATCTACATCTGCAATAAAATGACCCTATTTCTACATGCAGTTTTATCATCCTTACCGTATACGCAGGAATGAAAGTCAGGCTTTGTGGCACAAGCGCCCCCCTGAAGCTCAAGTCCCCTTTTGACACTATAGCATTGCTTGGCCACTGCCTGCAGTACATGCCTGTGCTTGTTGGTAAATGCAGGGTGGGTATGTATTAGTAGAGAAATGCTTTTCACAGGCTATCCCAAAAAGATAAAGGTCCTCTTGAATTGGCCAGATTAAAAAATAAACCTCAAGCACTGTCTTGTGCTTCTAGACTGCAGAAGAACAATTGGAGACATTGGCACACCAGAAAGCATGCCTACCCCAAATGTTGTAAAATGTTCAATTGGTTGCTTATGTATTTTTTTAAGAACACATATTATCTGCGCTTAATTTTGTAAAGTGAAATCCTCCTAATGGGTTGGAAGTCTCTGGTCTATAAGCTATTTTTCTATAGTACATTCACTGTGTCCAGCTTTGGGGGTCTTCTTTCATTTCTGGGACAGCACATCAGAAATGCACTGAAATTCTGTCAAACAAGGACACCTATCAAGCCATGTCTGACAGCATTGTCCTGCTTCACTGCGCCATGCAGAAACAGCCAGGGACCAGGTCTCCAATGTGAGGAAAGTGGATATCCTGAATAAAATCCAGATAGATATGTAAGGAAGGTGTTCTAAACCTGCCTTCATTTTTAGCTGTAATAGTCTGGGCTATGATGTTATTAGGCCTAGCGAAGCCATAGCTTATTACAAGTGATGAGTTGGTTTTAGTTAGGGCTTATGGCCACTGGGTGTCCTTCCTGGTCAAGGTGGAAAAAGTGTAGACCCCTATGGGTGTCAGAGAATATTCTAGAATATTCTTTTTAGATGGTATGTTCTAACACACCAGAGCTATAAAAGGTCTGAGCACATTTCAGTCAGGCAGATAGTCTGGTTGTGAGAGCACTTCGGTGTGAAGTAGGTTAAAGGGTACCAGGTTAAAAGAGGTACCACTTTCTAAGCACCAAGAGGACCTGTGGATGCAGGATACAGTTGGCACCCTTCCATTAGGACTGTAAGAGGAGAAAACTGTCTCTCAGCCACCACTTAATTGTGTACATTCTATATGAATCCTAAACCAAAACCCCATGTGGTTGGGAATTTACTCAGAAGAGAAATGGGAGCTACTGGAGCAAAAGCTATTAAATGTTTTCTGAAAGAGTTTTGAAGTGAAAGGGCCAACTGTCATCTAAAAACCTTGCCTCTGATCAAACCAAATCAGTACCCATGTGATTTCTTCTACTCCAGCACCCAATAAAGTAAGTACTTTAAAGAAGCCCTATCATGTCCCGGTGCTAAAAATTCATATAAATGTGCTGGATGGCTGGAGGAAGGGTCACTTATACACACAGTATCAGGAAATATCCAGCCAGGCTTGTTTCTTTCTTTTAATGGAAGTATGATAAATTAGGGGTCATAGGTTCTGTTACCCCTGGTACACTCAAACTTGTCACCCCTGGATTTTATTGCTACCAGGAGAAGAAAACCACAAGCTTGGTGGGAGTATTAATCAGTTCTGGTGTATAAGTGACTAGTCCTCTTATTAGCTGACATGTTTATATGGATTTTTTCGCGATATAGCTCCTTTACACCTGTATTATTGCTGTAAATTTATACTGTGCATGGAGTGTCACTGGGTGGCTCATGTTACATATATATTCCTTTTAGCATGGTAATAAGCTCATTCACTTTTTGTTTTTATATATTTTTCTGTTGTGTTGCATGTAAATGAAAACACCATGCTACAATCCTAAATTTAAATAACGTTTCATTGTAATTTGTCAGGGTCTTCCTGTATCTGGTGCACTTGCGTGGGGGTAAAGCACATGTGCAAAGATGGTTTTGATCTCAATGGCTGCCTGCCATTAACCTCTGCTTGGACTATGCTGCCAGCCTTCTGACCCCCTGACCTGACAACATAATCGTTATACTTACTGAGCAAGTTGTGAGATTTGATAACCGCCTTGAATAGTGGAGATGCCTGAAGCCACAGCAGCAGTCAGCATGAGGCTTGGTCTGTTGGTTTGAGATGCTTCACTCTCAAAAGCTGCTCTTAATTCCTGTGAACACGATGGCCATCGTAAAACAGTTATAATCCAACACATTAATCATTTATTTTCAGAACATAAAGTTGTAGGAGTTTACCTGAACCAAAACAGTGTAGAGCTGTTGGTCCTGTGGAGGACTTCCTCTAGATCCTGGGTATTCCCAGTCGATGTCCAGTCCATCAAACCCATACTTACGCAGGAATGTAATCACAGATGAGATAAATGTTTGACGGTTCTGAGCAGTAGAAACCATGGTTGTGAACCTAATGATTTTAAAAGGAGTGGAAGCTAGAATTTAGAGAAGCTGTAGAGAGAGTATTGATTTAAAATATATATAGTTAAATTATCCTGTACTTACGGGGCAGTTCCAAAGTTCCAGCCACCAATGGCAAGCAAAGTTTTTAGGTTTCCATTCCTAAATAGGGATTTAAAATGTATATTTACAAGTGGAATGACATAGATTAGAGTGCTTGTTGAGTAACTTTACTAGACTTTGGTTGAGTACACGTAATTTATTATCCTATTCACTCTATGCTACAATTACATTCTGTACTGCTCAAAACAAAGCAGTGACAGCTGTTACAAGTATAAAATAATATACAGTCCACAAGAGCCAGCCCATAGTAGACATGGTCTACCGATAGTGGCTTTGGACTGCAGGTGGCAAGGACAAGGGTCCGGCCATTATTTGTGTATATATATATATATATATATATATATACACAGATGTAGCAATTGTTAAACTCAGGAGCTCAGTTTACCAAACTGGGTTACCTGAGAATAAAAGCCATTGAAAAGTATTGAAGAGTTTAAGAGAGTACACTGGAACAGTGCATTAAGTTTTACTTCAAAGAATGTTGCATCTGTACCATTATTATTACAAACAAGTTTCAATATGTTTCTTACTGGTTTTTCAGGTTCTGGAAAGAATTGTACAGGGTGACATCATTCCATTCAGTTGTGGTGATCTGATTGTTGGACATTCCAGCGAAGGCATAAATCAGGTGAGTACACATGCAAGGGTTAATGTCATCAACTGTAAATTTCCCCAGTCCAGGCCTGTATTGGGCCCAGTTGGTAAAGTAGCATGACAGCAGGTAGGCAGAGCCTGGAGAGAACACAGATAAGCATGTAGGGTTACATGTTAGAACTAGAAAACGTAACATTCATGATAACGTAAGGTATGTTGTCTACACTTTATACTTGGATGTCACCATTAAGATGTGTTTATAAATTTAGGAAAAATAGGATAATGGGGATTAGGGGAATTTTTAGGTACATAGATGTCCTTTGTATGCTTGCGCACAAACAGGAATTCTTCCACTGCATCTAACCAATTCCTACAGTGAGTGTACCCATACCCGGCGTGGTGCCCTAATAACACCACGCCGGTTGGAAGGGTTAAGTGCCCTGCTCAAGGCACAAGTCCGCTTCCTTACCTCTAGGCCATGACTACACAGTACAATACAGAAACCAGCGGTGATGTTACACAGAGCAACAATAAATCTAAACAGCTGCTGTTGATAGCATCACTGCTTTTCCTTTTTCCCAATTTTGAAAACCAACTACTGACTGGCACGGGATAGAGTTTACTAACAAAATATTCATTTTTAACTCAGTCATTTTTTGCTTTAGCTTACCTAACTGAGCATTAATCAGGAGAGCCAGACCTACAAAAGAAGGGAATACATGTGTAAATTATTATTATAGACAAGTATAGAGGTAGCATTACATTTATTAATACATTCTGAAATGTTGCTCAGTTAAAGAGTCTAAATTACTTCAGGTCTTTCGGCAACCCTTTCCCTGGGAGCATCTCAAAATGGGATGCCTGCAGTGCTCCACTCCACTAGTTCCGGAATCCATTGGTAGTTATACGTAGCAATAAACCAAGAGCTCTGCATTGCTGTACCCTCTCTCCACATGCTCTGCCAGCCTGGTAGACGGGGAATGGGGATGCCATGGCAATGCAGAACTCTCTACTTATTAACATATATGATTTCAGCGCAATTCTAGAACTAGGAGAGTATTATGCTTTTCCCTGCTTCTAGGATTTGGTACCAACAATGCATTCCATCTGGATGCACAAAGCTGTTGACTGCAACTCAGTTGACGTTTTGGTGCTTGGTGTCAGGGACCGCTAAAACTGACGTAGACTGGGCAAGTACCCCTCTGTTCTCCTTCTTCTTACTATTACTCTGCACTTTGGCATCTTCATCTGATTTTTTTCACTTTGTCATTTTTAAGAAATTGTTACTTCTGATTGGCATTGAGTTTTTCTCCCTTTTTAGCACATTTGCATTATATTGTATAGTCCCCCTCTTTTCAGGGGGGCAAGGTTGTCATTAGTGGGTGCTTAAAAGTTTTTTATTTCATATTTATATATACAGCATCCCTATATCTATATATATATATAACTATATATATATATATATTTATTATATATTTATTATTATTATTTATTATAGCACAAATAGCCCTTTAACAAGGATATTTTCTGTTTGGATATTATACTGCATGGTACATATGCTAGATTGGATGAAATATGAGTACTAGTATCATTTATTCATAATATTGTTATTGGATATTTGACACATTACATTATATATTTGTGGTGGCCCCATGTTTTTAACAGTTTTTTAAATTGCCATTGTAAATTGCCATGGTAAAAATAATTTCCCAGTGATTACTTCAGGGACAGTACGACATTTAAGTGTGGTGAATTGATCATCTATAATTTAGATGGTTTCTCACCGATGTCTGCACAGATGATTTTAAATGTATGCATTTATTTGTGTCAAACAGTACTTGCTTTGAGCTTAAATATTAAATATTTTCCACTACTTAAATAAACCATCCAAACCCATCTGAACAAATCTTTGTGATGTGGTTAAAGGCTATTTAAAAAGAATCAGACAAAGGTTGTAGCTTTGGAAGGGTGGAGTGTATGAATTGGTTAAATTACTTTAGTTTAAATTAGCCTTGAGGTAGCGGTGGTCTAGGGTCAGGCTTGCCCATGACCAGCCTACAAGATGCTAAGCCTTACTCCCAATGAGATTCTCAGCTGTTCAACATTGACGTACATTTGTCAGCTGAAGCTATAGCATTGCAGATGTAAATAGTGGTTTGGGGTGGATATGGCCACCCTTAAGATGGTACTGAAGCTTCAGTATTGTAGGGTCAGATACTCTTGCAGGTAGGTATAGCCCCCACAGCTATTACATTATTATTAAGGCATTGCAGTAGCAGATCAGTTCATGTAAGTAGACCCCTACCTGCAAGAGACTTCTGCCTCTGCTCTGTGGACTGAGTATTTTTGGTAACAGGAAGTATAGGGGGAGCTTTAAGGGGTGTATGAGTATACCCCTCAGACCTAAAGCTGTATGGTCCTGTAAAAAGGACCCCTGCAGAAGAGTTCTCCCTCTATAGGTATAGGATCGATTCCTGAAAGTGACATTAGCAGTTATTTTGCTAACTGAAGAAATCTAGATGAACATACTTATTTAGATAAAGAACAGTAGAACATTTTTTTACACTAGAAACCACATAATACTAAATAATTAAATTTAAGTAAATCCAATCTTATGGACATTTAAATATCATCAACGTTCCTTACCGGTGAGGAGGATAAGCCTTGCCATCTTTGCCTCTAGGTAGACTGCTGTAAGAGGGCCTTGCCTATTTGTACTTTTTTTTCCTCTCTGGTCTGTCTTATCTCAATGACCTCATGATGTAACAACTCTGAGTACTGCAATGGAATTATGTGTTAGAGTTTACTTTATTTTTATTAGCTTGATTAAAAAAGCAAGCAATAATTACATGTCTCTTCTTGTTATATGTTGATTTTGGAAAGCTTTATAAGCCTTTACACAATGACAATCAGATAGCAGAGTAATTTTATCCCTTTTGATGGTGAATGCTATTTGTCTGCAACTGCTGTGACATTTTGTATTCAGAATAGTAAATATTAAATTGCTAGGCTTCCAGGAAATACTCTGGCAGCATGGACATATTGCCCTTTTTGTTATATAAAGTAAATGTGGCCAGGTTCTCTAAACTGGCATCACATCAGTCAGAAACAGGCAAGTGCCTCCGCACTGGGGTCTGTTCTCCTAGTGGGGCTGCATTCCCTGTAGTTCCATTCAGCATGCAGCAAATGCCGCACCCCAAAAAAATATTGATACATGTCTGCACTGAAAGATACAGTTGAAAGGCTGTAGAAACTGAAGCTAATATGCCATCAGTCATTCTAGCGGAATTCCACCCAAAACCAACCCCATGTCCTGCCACCCTTTCCTGGTGCTGAGGCACGAAGGGAGGTAACTAAGAAAAAACCTTACAATACCTTTGCCACAGTCCAATGTCGCTCTCTCGGTTTATGTGCTGCCGCCGCACAGAAAGTCACAAAACAGCATCCCCCGAATCCGAGCGTGCGGCGGCACAGGAAGACATGAAAACACACAGAACAGCATCCTCCTGCTTTGCACGCTGCTGCAAGTGAATGGTCAGTGAGAGCAAGCACAGAGCCGGGGGATGAAGCTTTCTGCCTTATTTATCAAGGGCTAGCGCCAGGTAGTGTCTGACGAGCGCCAGGTACCGCCAGCTAATGGCGGCTACCGAATCAAGTACGCCCGGCGGCGGTCACAATGTCGCATTTATCACGCTAAATGAGGCTAGCGCCGGCGAGAGCGTCAGCTAGCGCGGGATTCATCATGTAGCCGACTGCAACGAACAGAGCCGCTGCTAATCCCATCACAGCGACAGGTATGACCTGGCGCTCCCTGGCGTTGTCCAATGCATTTCAATGGAGCAATCTTTAAATAATCATAATTAATTGCTATTAATGTATTTTTTTTTTTTTTATGTCAAAAATTCTGTGACCACTTCTGCAATGTTAGGTTTTTTTTTTTAAGTTAAAAAAAAAAAAAAAAAATTGTGCAGAATTGATATTACAGGTCTGATATTCATGTATTCATATTACAAAATGTTTAGAAAAACTTGTATAATTTTTACATAAAAAAAAAGGTTGTTTGGGGGTTAAAAACTACTTTACACACATCGCCGCCAGCGCTCTGGGGTTTAGACAAGGATTTCACAGCGCGAGAAATTTTTGAGCGTGATTTGTTAATGAATCTGCAGCAAGCCGTTCGCTCTGGCCATTCGCTGTCAGGCGCACCCATACAACGCGGAACCTGTGAAACAGAGACCCCTAACCCCGTATTCAACATTACCGCACACCGACTGAGTCGCTGTCAACAAGCAAACCCCGGCCAAGCACAGCGAATACTAGCTGGCGCTGTGAAAATCACGCTACTGGCAGTCATCTGTCGCTACCTGGCGCTATTAATGAATCGGCCTCCCCGTGTCCTTCCATGTGCACAGAAACCGGGAGAGCAGCGTTGGACCACTGCAAAGTTAGAGTTTTTATTTTCTTTGCAAACCCCCCCCCCCCCGTCTCCCCCGTCCTGCCTTAGCACCTGGAAAGGGCGGCAGAGTGGGCAGTTGTTTTGGGTGGCTATTGCTTTAGGGTTAAATTGGGGTGATTGGGCTCATCAGTAGATTTGAATTTGGGGGCCCACCCTACAAATAGATGCATATTACTGCCTTGTATTTATGGCCTTTTCACACAGATATCATACCAAACTGTGTGTGCACTAGGGATGCCAAATAAGTGATACACCATGCATGGCTGCTGCATAAATGACATTTACACAATTCACCCTCACTAGTATCCACTCAAATAGTGGATACGCTGTGCTCCGCTGCAGAAATTAGACATTTAGCAATACCTGCATCTTCTTTAATAGAATTTTGATAACATATTGCTCCATCTGTGCAATACCGATAATTTACTGGGATTAAGGACTAAACAAGGAAACAGCTAACTACTGTATATTGTTGCTTGGTACTCAATAGATAACACTTCAAAACTATAGACACGTGTCTTTAGACATATATGTGTGAACCAGGGAACCCAGGGCAGGGGCACCTCTGGGGATGGGGCCCTTAAAGGGGCCCTGAGTACTGAGGCCCAGCAGGGTATTTCCTGGTACCCCAATGGCCAAGGCCAAGCCTGCCGTCCACTAACTAGCAGGTATCTGTCAATTCCAAACAGCATTTAAAGCAGACCAAAACTGATCATAGAGTATAAAAGTCTCTAGGGCAAGAATACACAAGATCCCGTACCCCTGATCTGCTGCCATATAAACTTACCCAAGTAATCTTTTATAAACAGATATTTCTTATTGTAATTGGCTTGAAACTTGCTGAATAGATACAGTGGAAACCAGACAACAAAGTACTAGTGATAAATCATAGTCAGCTATGAAATATACACCTGCCTGCCAACTTAAAAAGGAACTTTGCGGACCCTGGAGTCTAAAAGACTCCTGGACTGCCTGAGTGCCTGTCCTTCAGGCTTCCCGATTTGGGATGCCCCACAGTGTGAAACCACCCAGATGCCCAGATCCACTCACCTTCTCCAGAGCCCTTGCATCCCTGCTTGCCTGTAGCCGTGACCTTTCTGAATGAGTGGCACAGCACCCCGTGGCTGCAAGGTGGGGGTGCGGCTGACAGTGCACTCGGCTCCCTTCGGTACCGCTCAGGTGCTTAGCCATCCAGACTCACGCTCATCCCCTGATCCATACACATCATTCATCTTGCTAAGGTTTTCTGACATTTTTTGTATCTCTTCCCTCCATCTCTTTTCCACTATCCCACTGTCTCCCTTTTGTTTCCCTAAATAGCTTCCTTCTCCCTCTGACTTCCATGCTCTTTTCTTCTAACCACCCTTAATTCCTACACATGGCGCCGCCCTGAGTAAAACATCCCTATAATCTTCTGCATCATGTGGAGGACACAGGCTGGACAGTGGGTAATGGGCACTGCCTTGAAGAGCACAGATACTGTCTGGGTACCCAAAAATAAGACAGGGTCTTATATTCATTTTTGTTCCAAAAATGGGCTCGGGCTAATTTTCTGTAGATGTTTTATTTTTCCATAAATAATCTGTTCTATTTGCTTCTGTAATATGACAGCAGAACTCTTCACCCCATGGTTCCTGGTGGGTGCCACTCCATACAAAATGTTAATAATTGCTATGGGTCCTACTGTGACCGTTATGGGCTCAGGTCGTGGACAGACGACACTGAAGCTGTATACTTACCTGGCTCCTGCATGCGACTCCCCAGCATGGCTCCACAATGACACAGGCACATGAGGCCTGTGTCATATTGGCACAGCGTGTTGTTAGCACCACGGGCTGGAAAAGGCCCAGACTGTGAAGAGAGCCTTCTGCCCCTGGTGCCCCAGGCAATTGTCTGATTTGCCCTTTAACTGTAACTAGGGCTTATTCTTGGGGTCGGGCTTAAATTTAAAGCGCCGGACACCCCCATATTTGGGCAACGCCAGCGCTGGAACAGCTTTTAAAATGGGCAGTCTGGGGTAGGTATTATTTTCAATCACACATTGTTTATAAGCACTTCCCTTAGAATCGGTTGACAGCTCTGACTGGTGTTATGCAGGAGACTGTAATGGCAGAGCCATTTTCTTAATACTTAGGCCCTTATTTATGAAGGAATAGCGACTGTTGAGCGACCGGTAATGACAGGCACCGCCACGAGAACGCCGGCTCCCCACCACAATCACACATTTATCAAGCCAATCCTGCTTAGCGACTGAGATAGCGCCATATAGCCACGCATTCATCATTATTCCAGCCTCAGCCCACAGCGCCAGCGTCCAACCTTGAACAGCGACAGGTAGGACCTCTCGCTACCTGGTGCTCTCCAATGCATTTCAATGGAACAATCTTTAAATATTCATAATTAATTGTTATTAATGTTTTTTGTTTTTTTTTAAATGTGAAAAATTCTGTGACCACTTCTGCCATGTTAGATAATTTTTTTTAAGGTTAAAAAAAAAAAAAAAATTTGTGCAGAATTGATATTACAGGTCTGATATTATTGTATTCATATTACTAAATTCTTTAAAAAATTATTATTTTTTTTTGTTTCTAAAAATATGGTGGTTTGGGGGTTAAAAAACTACTTTTAACACATCTCCGCCAGCGCTCTGGGGTTTAAACATGCATTTCACAGCGCAAGAATTTTTTGAGCGTGATTTTTTGATGAATATGGTGGGAGCCGGTCGCTCTGACCAGTCGCTATCATGCGCACCCATACATCGCGGAACCTGTCAAATAGCGACTCGTCACCCCGTATTCAACATTACTGCACACCGACTCAGTCGCTATCAACAACCGAACAATGGCCAAGCACAGCGACTACTAGCGGGCGCTGTGAAAATACTGCTACAGTCGCTCAACTGTCGCTACCTGCCGCTATTAATGAATCGGCCTCTTATTTTCATTTGAAAATTACAAAGCACGCTTTGCCATGTCTATGTTTATCCTCAATTTTTAGATTCTTCATTCATTCACTTTTTATGCGTATCTATTTTTTGCTGCAGACATGGACAGAATGATGCCCATAAATTTGTTATTAATCTTAAATTAGACCATCACCCATGGATGGTGTCACTGGATTAGACGAGAGGCCACGCATGCACCGTAAGACCAGGGAAAGGTAAGTTAGACTGGGCGACCTGGGCGGTTTCACACAGCGGGCATCCTGGATTGGGGTGCCCCAGGGATAGTCAAAATCCCAGGTTTTGGTTCACTTTAAAATGATAGAGAAACTAATTTAATGCTACACTTTACCTTTTCAGTCAGGCATAAATACTACACTTACTTCAGTCAGCTACAACACACTCTATTTCTGTATGTTTCTAAGAAAAATAAATCGTAATCTTAATTTAGGTAAACCTGGGGTTTTACTGCCATATAGCAGTTTGTGAATGGTGAAATATAGTTACAAATATTGTCACTAATTTGCATGTCCTGGGCCTGTTCAGTACTTATATCCAACTGGGTATATTGCTGCTATGTAGAGCCTTTTCCCCTATCTGCAATGAACAGAACTGACATTTACCATCTGCCCAATTTTAATTGTATTTTCTGTAATATCCATGAGAGAGCTTAAATCCAGTAAGCAGCCTCCTGCAAGGCAAATGTGACTCCTCCATGGGTGCTAAAGCATTTACAAATTGTTTACACTGTAAGTAATATACACTCATTCTGCTGCAGCAAACTGGCCTGCTAGGATACTGGGAGGAAACCCAGGGCCCCCCACCGCTGCTGTTGGTCCTGGCAGGACCTGTGACGGCATGGAGCTGGACTGGCAGCCGGGCCCTTGTAGAGTCCTGGAACCCATTTGCTTTCTGCAAGGAGCAGAAGACACCTGGGCTGTATATTCTGCAGGGCAGAACTAAATGACTGCTCTTCGTTTTCCTTGGGGCCAATTGTGAGAACACCACTCCAGGGGAAACAAAGACTGATCCCGAACGTTCCTTGCTGAAAGAAAATGGCGTACTGGGGCCAGGGCTAAATACTTCTCTCTCAGACTCCCACTCCTGTTCAGGTCCCCTCCTCGCCACAACCTCCGATACACCCCCAGTGCCCACTGAGCAGGTAGCGAACATATTTGTTTAATTCTAATTCATTGTGTGTCATTTATTTACTGCTGTGCTGGGGTGAGGTTGTTTATTGCTGAATGGAGGGACCTTAACGCCACCCCTGAGCCCTGTTGACCACAGCTGGACTCAATGGTCCTCCAAAGCCTAAATGAAGAATAAAAAAAAATGACTCACCTGCTTGGCACTGGGTGCATAATGCCATGGCAGACGTGGGGTACATGGACCCCCGCTTCTCCCTCAGTTGGTGGCACCTCCCAGCAATGGCACTAATTCAATGCAATGGTCTGGAAGGTGGGAGGAGAGATGCACAGCACGTTTTGCACTTTTTCATAATCCTCAAATTGGTTTTAGCATGGTGGGTTTTTTATTAACGTTGCCTGGACAGCTACTTTAACTTTCCCTTGCAATGCTTTATCTGGCATACCCAGTGCTGCCTTCACTCACATGCACTGTGTGTGTGTGGTGCTCATTTCCAGATGTAAGGTTTGATTGATACATGCTTCAGACTGTTTCTTTGTCATTTTAAAGTATGATTTTACAGGAAAACATTGAGCTGCACATCTGTGCCTGTGTCTAATTGTGTATTACTAGACTTGCTGATAGTGAGACATTGCTGCACTATGCTGGGTCGGACCTGTGACCTTGGACTGTGGTGCTGCTGTATTTAGACAACTCTTGGTCCCTCATCGGTTAGAGCAGTGCACGGGAGGTAAGTAGCTCTTCAGTGTGACAACTTTGGGTGAGAAGGCGGATAACACTTCCTGCATCACAGCAACTTTGAAACTTTGAAGAGTTTCCAGGTATAGTTCTATGTTTAAGAGTGTTGCCTATTACCTGGAAGTGACAGAGATAAGTCTTTATGTTGCTGCCTCCAGTGGGGAAAACCCTTCTAAAGTTCATTAGAGGAGATGGCTAAGATTGATTTACGATATTTAAGGTTAACCAACTAAGGATTGAGCCCAATGTATTTCTTTTGTTGGGCTCACCAGAAGGCAAAGAACACATTCGCTGCTGTGGGGGGGGGCATCTTTAGATTACTGACTAATTCTAATATACTAGTTCTGTAGGTAAGTAACCCATCACCACCGAGGCATCTCCAACCCGGTCTCTTCATTTCAGTAAATGAAGGGAGGTGCCATAGTTCCTGTGATGAACAGTGCAGGGCAACCCATCAGCTCTTGCATTGAGGAGAGTGGATGGACAATGCCTCAGCTGCGATGGGCAGTGAGGGACCGGGATCGGCAATCCCGTAACTGTCTGAACTAGTAGCAAACACCTGCAGAGGATGAAAAGTGATTATAAAGTTTTATTTTTATTTTTTGCCAGCAGAATGACTTTAATTTACCTCAGGTGAGCCGAGCCTCTCTTGACTGAAATGAGGAGGAGGAAATACCATATTATTCGCCCTATAAGACGCACTATTTTCCCCCAAAAATGTGTGTGTGTGTGTGTGTGTGTGTGTGTGTGTGTGTGTGTGTGGGGGGGGGATATCAGTGCATGGCAGTGTATGGTTTTCTGCCATATCTATTTCTTGTTTAATGATTTGTTGTAGTTGTTTGTTCCATAGTTCCACTGTCAGAGGATGTATGAGGTTGTATCGCTTACGTATGCACATCTTAGCTGCTATTAATGCCAGAGAAATTGTTGCTTTTGGGGTGTTCATATGAAGCCGGCATATGGACGGCCTGTGGTGTATCCTAAGCCCGAAGCTTGTCTTTACCTGGTCTAAAATCTGACCCCATAGTATTCTAATTCTTTCGCATTGCCGCCATAAAAGAAACATAGTGGCAATGCGAAAGAATTAGAATACTATGGTTTATCAAGCATTTATCAAGCATTTTTCCAAGACAGTGCCACATTGATGCTAATTAGAGTAGTAGCAAATATAATTAAATTATACATTTTTTTTCACACTTGGGCATGTTGATGCACTACAAGAAGCACATTTACTAATTAGATTACATTAGCAGTGCAGCAACATGCTGAAAAATATATACATCATATTTTTCACTACTCTAATTTGCACTGAAATGGCATCGTCTAGAAGAAGTGATTGAGAAATCAGGCCCATATTTGCTGGCTTTTCTTTGCACCACCAGCATATTACCCGGGGCATTCAGCTGTTATAATCAGCAGTCAGATATGCACGATTAAATAAATTGCACAAGAAAGTCTTAGTATCAGGGGATCTTGGAAAAGTAATGGTTTTTAAAATATCGACCCAGCTATCAGAAGTTCAGTTCAGTTTCCATATGTTTACCATTTTGTGATAGTTTTTCACAGGAAAGGGCCGGATGCAGTTAAGATAGCAGTATAAATTGGTGCTTGTCTAATATTGGCCAGCAGTAGACCATAGTAGGAGGAATATTTCCCAATTCAGCTCTTACACAAAGTTCTTGTTGTAAAGACCAAGTTATAGCTCTGTGTATCAGATTGGCAAGATAATATTTTAAGAAAAATACATGGCATTTACCCATGATTGTTTATTTCGGCAATAAAATCGGGAAAGCATGGAGTTAATATGTTATAATGAAGAAGGAAGTCAGGATGAAAATTGGTAAATTCTCAGTCAAGTAAATGAAGGTTAGCAGAATTGACATTTTTATCAGCGAGACTCTACCAGCTCATTCAAGTGTAAATTCTCCCATTTGATCAATTTCGCCTTCATATGTTGAAGAAAAGGGTTAAAAATTACTGCTAAATAAATTCTTAAGATCCACTGAAATATTAATACTGTATTGATGTTTCTGTCTAGAGATGAGCAGATCAGAGGCATGCAGATCAGAGGCAACGCTATTAGAATCGCTGTTGCAGAGTGGCACAATTACAGAGCCTTGAGGTGGCATCAGCATGAGGAGCCCATATATTGCTTGAAAGACACACCCTGGACTTGGCAGCAGCATGGGGAGCCTATATATTGCCTGAAAGACACCCTGGATTTGGCATCAGAATGAGGTGCCCATATTGCCTGAAAGACACACCCTGAAGTTGGCAGTAGCATGGGGAGCCCATATATTGCCTGAAAGACACACCCTGGAGTTGGCAGCAGCATGGAGAGCCCATATATTACCTAAAAGACACACCCTGTAGTTTGCAGCAGCATGGGGAGCCCATATATTGCGTGAAAGACACGCTAAAGTTGGCAGCCGCACAGGGAGCCCATATACTGCCTTAAAGACACCCTGGAGTTGACATCAGTATGAGGAGCCCATATATTGCCTGGAAGACACCCTGGAGTTGGCAGCAGCATGGGGAGCCCATATATTGCCTGAAAGACACACTGGAGTTGGCAGCAGCATGAGGAGCCCATATATTGCCTGGAAGACACCCTGGAGTTGGCAGCAGCATGGGGAGCCCATATATTACCTGCAAGACACACTGGAGTTGGCAGCAGCATGAGGAGCCCATATATTGCCAGAAGGACACACCCTGGAGTTGGCAGCAGCATAAGGAGCCCATATATTACCTGAAAGACACATCCTGGAGTTGGCAGCATCATGAGGAGCCCATATATTGTCTGAAAGACACACTGGAGTTGGCAGCAGCATGGGGAGCACATATATTGCCCTAAAGACACCCTGCAGTTGGCATCAGCATGAGGAGCCCATATATTGTCTAAAAGACATGCCCTGGAGTTGGCAGCAGCATAAGGAGCCCATATATTACCTGAAAGACACATCCTGGGGTTGACAGCAGCATGGGGAGCCCATATATTGCCTGAAAAACACACCCTGGAGTTGGCAGCAGCATGAGGAGCCCATATATTGCCTGAAAGACACACTGCAGTTGGCAGCATCATGAGGAGCTCATTTATTGCCTGAAAGACACCCTGGAGTTGGCATCAGCATAAAGAGCCCATATATTGCCTGAAAATCACACCCTGGAGTTGGCAGCAGCATAAGGAGCCTATATATTGCCTGAAAGACACAATGGAGTTTGCAGCATCATGAGAACATATACAAAGTTTTACGTAATGCATTTCCTCAATAATTACTTGTGGTCTGATGCGGAGGAATCTCTGTAACTGGCAAGCTGCGACGTAAATCTGTTTTGCACTATTTGTGAAGTGTTGGTGTGGCACCATGATCAATCTACTCGCATGCATCAGCAAAATGCTGAAAAATATATACATCATATTTTTCACTACTCTAATTTGCACTGAAATGGCAACGTCTGGAAGAAGTGACTGAGAAATCAGGCCCATATTTGCTGGCTTTTCTTTACACCGCCAGCATATTACCCGGGGCATTCAGCTGTTATAATCAGCAGTCAGATATGCACGATTAAATAAATTGCAAAAGAAAATCTTAGTATCAGGGGATCTTGAAAAGGTAATGGTTTTTAAAATATCGTCCCAGCTATCAGAAGTTCAGTTCAGTTTCCATATGTTTACCATTTTGTGATAGTTTTTCACAGGAAAGGGCCGGATGCAGTTAAGATAGCAGTATAAATTGGTGCTTGTCTAATATTGGCCAGCAGTAGACTATAGTAGGAGGAATATTTCCCAATTCAGCTCTTACACAAAGTTCTTGTTGTTGTAAAGACCAAGTTATAGCTCTGTGTATCAGATTGGTGCGATAATATATTAAGACAAATACGGGTATTTACCCATGACTGTTTATTTCGGCAATAAAATCGGGAAAGCATGGAGTTAATATGTTATAATGAAGAAGGAAGTCGGGATGAAAATTGGTAAATCCTCAGTCAAGTAAATGAAGGTCGGCAGAATTTACATTTTTATCAGCGAGGCTCTACCAACTTATTCAAATGTAAATTCTCCCATTTGATCAATTTCAACTTCATATGTTGAAGAAAAGGGATAAATTACTGCTAAATAAGTTCTTAGGATCCACTGAAATATTAATACTGTATCAATGTTTTTGTCTAGAGATGAGCAAATTTTTTAAAAAATTCGATTCGGCCAATTCGCTGAATTTACCGGAAAAATTTGTTTCGGTCCGAATTTATTTGCGGCAAATCGCTATGGCCATTTCTGGCCTAACGAGAGCCTCAATAGGGTTGTAGAACATTTTGCCTTGCTGTAACACGCATAGGATGCGTGCTGGGTTAGTGAAATAATACTGTAAAGAAGTATGACATGCAGATCAGAGGCATCGCTATTAGAATCGCTGTTGCAGAGCGGCACAATTACAGAGCCTTGAGGTGGCATCAGCATAAGGAGCCCATATATTGCCTGAAAGACACACCCTGGACTTGGCAGCAGCATGGGGAGCCTATATATTGCCTTAAAGACACCCTGATTTGGCATCAGCATGAGGTGCCCATATATTGCATGAAAGACACGCCCTGGAGTAGGCAGCAGCATGGGGAGCCCATGTATTGCCTGAAAGACACACCCTGGAGTTGGCAGCGGCATGCAGAGCCCATATATTACCTAAAAGACACACCCTGGAGTCTGCAGCAGCATGGGGAGCCCATATATTGCGTGAAAGACACCCTAAAGTTGGCAGCAGCACGGGGAGCCCATATATTGCCTTAAAGACACCCTGGAGTTGACATCAGTATGAGGAGCCCATATATTGCCTGAAAGATACACTGGAGTTGGCAGCAGCATGAGGAGCCCATATATTGCCAGAAGGACACACCTTGGAGTTGGCAGCAGCATAAGGAGCCCATATATTACCTGAAAGACACATCCTGGAGTTGGCAGCATCATGAGGAGCCCATATATTGTCTGAAAGACACACTGGAGTTGGCAGCATCATGAGGAGCCCATATATTGCCTTAAAGACACACTGGAGTTGGCAGCAGCATGGGAAGCCCATATATTGCCTTAAGACACCCTGGAGTTGGCATCAGCATGAGGAGCCCATATATTGTCTAAAAGACATGCCCTGGAGTTGGCAGCAGCATGGAGAGCCCATATATTACCTAAAAGACACACCCTGGAGTTTGCAGCAGCATGGGAAGTCCATATATTGTGTGAAAGACACCCTAAAGTTGGCAGCAGCATGGGGAGCCCATATATTGCCTAAAAGACACACTGTAGTTGGCAGCATCATGACAAATCAAGTTTGGCTGCCCAGATGTCCAGCAGATCCTCAAGGTTCGTTGGCATGGTCATGTCAAGGTATGACACGACCTGCTGGTCCAGGTCCTGCTCCAGGTCTTCCTGCTGCTCATGAGTAGCCTCACTAAGCAGGTTAAGAAAGCTACTCATTAGTGACTGTAGACTCAGGCTGCTGCTGATGGAGCTGGTACTGCTCCTGCCACCCACCAGCAGCCATGGCAGTGGAAGTTGAGCATAGAGGACCCCCCAAGTCAGACCTGCGAGAGTATGGACGATGGCGCAGATAGGCATCGGCCAACTGACTATGTAGAATGTGACTGAAAAAACACTTAAACTTGGTTAAATGCTGGAACAGGCACAATAAAGTCATATAGCTACATAGCCATTACAAAACTTGATTTATTGGTTGTAGAAAAATATGGCACTACTAAAGGTACACAAATCCATAATCGATTGTGTACCTTTAGTAGTGCCATATTTTTCTACAACCAATAAATCAAGTTTTGTAATGGCTATGTAGCTATATGACTTTATTGTGCCTGTTCCAGCATTTAACCAAGTTTAAGTGTTTTTTCAGTGGTATATGCGGCTTAGCTGGATGCCAGCAAATCTGGCAGTGCTCATTTAAGTATTGAGTGGGACTCCCCTTCCTTTTAATTTTATTATTAATATGCTATGTAGAATGTCTCTGCAGTAGGTCAGTTTGTCCTCCCTCTCAGTGGGTGTAAAAAGGCCCCCAATTTGTGCTGGTAGTGAGGGTCCAATAAAGTGGAGAGCCAGAAGTCATCCCGCTGACAAATGGAGACAATTCGACGGTCACTACGCAAGCACGTGAGCATGCATTTGTGCAAGTGACTTGGAGGGACTACCTGTCTCCATCTCCACTGCATACTGGCCCGGTGTGTGTCTGGGTCCTCTGCCTCGCCTTCCTCACAACCCTCTAGCTCCTCTGGCTGCTGCTGCTCCTCTTCTCCTGTCAGATGGCTAGATATACCGCCCATTTCGCCAAACCTAAACTGTGCTTCACTGTGCCCCTCCCCCTCCTCCTCCTCCTCCTCCTCCTGTTCAGCTCCCACAGGGTTCATGTGGCCGTGAGATGTAGGCGTCATGTCTCCAGTGCCCTGACCAGCCATGGTTTCCAACATGTGTTGTAGTACATGAAGCAGTGGAATCACGTTGTTCATCCCGTAATCCTGGCAACTGACAAATAAAGTAGCTTTATTTGTCACGTAAGAGCTGCCACTGGTTTACATTGAAGTTGCACAGGGGAGTCCCCCTATCCACTTGGATAATTAAAAAATCAGTGATGGCTTTTCTCTGTTCGTATAGTCGATCCAACATATGGAGGGTGGAATTCCACGGTGGAAACATCACAAATCAGACTATATTGGGGGATACCGTTCTGATGCTGTAGCTCAATGCTGTAGGTCACCATGATTCCCATTTGCAGTTTTTGTGGAGTAAGCCATGTTTTGATTTCTTGATTAATGAATTTTAGGAGCTCCTTCCCTGTGTGACTCCATTTGCCAAGGCAAACCATGTGAAGCACAGTGTGACACCGCCGTGCCCTGCACACATGGTAGACAGGAGGGGCACTGAGACTTTACCGTACAGTGGAGGCTGAGGAGACGGCGGAGGATGAGGAGACGGAGTTGCACACTGTCACAGGCACAACAGCCTGGGAGCATGGAGGTTGAAGCGGCGTGACCTGTCCAAGTTGCTGTGCAGGAACCACATTCACCCAGTGTGTCGTAGAGGACATGTATTGTCCCTGACTGTAGTTAAAGCTCCAGACATCGACGCTGCTGTGCACACCGATAGGCTCAAGGACTGGCCCACCTTCTGTTCAACAAAATTGTGCAGGGCTGGTGCTGCCTTCTTCGCAAAGAAATGACGGCTTGGGACTCTCCACCTCGGCTCGGCACAAGCCATCAGTTCTCTGAAAGGTGCAGAGTCCACCACCTCAAAAGGAAGGGACTGCAGCGCCAGCAACTTGGACAGGAGCATATTTAGCTTCTGCGCCGTAGGATGTGTGGGCGCATACTGTTGTCTCTTGGACATGACTTCTCTGATGGATTGCTGGAGGGATGACTGACTTTTAGTAGGAGGAGCAGGGGCATCGGGGGCGACAGAGGATGGGTATAATGCACAGCTACTTTCGGCTAAGGTGCTGGAGCCTTGGCTGGCTGAAATTGGGAGCGGTGTGCCACTGGGTGATGCAGCAGGCTGGACCACCACTTCGGAGCCTCAGTTCTCCCAGGCCACTTTATGGTGATGCTGCATATGTTGCTGTAGGACCGTGGCACCAACATTGGGGCCCTGGCAACGCTTCACCTTCTGCCTACACATCTTGCATGTGGCCATGTTACCCTCCTGCAGATGCTTGATGAAAAACTGCCACACTGCCGAGTAGCTGATTTTCCCAACAGTCTGCGCTAATTCACTGCTACTGCCGCCGACTCCAGGAACCCCTGCTCCACTAACCTCCCAGGAAGGTAGCCTGCCACGCAGCAAGTGGTCTACCCTGGCCCTGGCCACGTTTGGCTCCAGACTTTCCAATTCTGCCACCATGCTGACTGCCAACCATGCTACCACCTTGCTACCTCCTACGCCACTCTTCTCATCAGTATTTGTCCGCCTAGCGAAAGAAGTGACGAATGTCTCCTCCATTTCTTGGCTGGGCAGTTGCTGCTGACTGTCCTCTATCAGATCGTCCTCACTTAATAGTGGAGCTAAACCCAAAGCATAACATACGTCGCTGGGGGGGAACGGCGTAGGACAGAGGCAATGGGAGGACAGGGACTGCTCCATGCCAACTCAGGCTTGTGTCCGAGGAACCTGTTGACTGAGGGTGTCAGATGTCACTTGTGATGAAGTGGATGACCACGTTAACCAATCGATGATGGTAGATGCATTGCTGGTCGAGACACGACCTCTAGCTGATACCGGGAGATCAGGCCTCTCACCGTGACTCCTACTGCCACTCACCCCTAGTCTGCTGCGACCTCTGCCTGATGAATCTAGGCCTCTGCACATCCTGGCACTTCTCTGCCTGACATTTTTACTGCGTTTAGAAGGGGAAAACAATACGCTACACTACACTTAAAACAGTATTTTTTGAACAACAGCAGGTGTGTAGAAAAGCTAGAGAAAAATAGGCAGACACTGTAGCTAAAAGCTAATGCAAACACACTGTCAGATGGCCTTAAATAGGATGCCCCTGGTCAGAGTTAAATGCACTACAAGCAGCTTTAAAACATGGTTTTGGTAGAAAAGCAAGAGCAATATAGGCAGGCTCTCTAGCATAGGATAAAGGCAAAGACACTGTTGGATGGCCTTAAACAGGATGCCCCCGGTCAGATTTAAATGCACTACAGGGAGCTTTAATTTGTGTTTTTTTTTAGAAAAGCAAGAGTGATATAGGCAGACGCTCTAGCAAAAGATAAAGGCAAAGACACTGTCAGATGGCCTGAAATAGGATGCCCCTGGTCAGAGTTAAATGCACTACAGGCAGCTTTAAAACATGGTTTTGTTGGAAAAGCAAGAGCAATATAAATAGGTTCTCTTACTAAAAACAAATGCTAACACACTGTCACATCATGGCCTGCAATGGGATGCCCCTGGTGAAAGTGATTTAAAAGCACTACATAACTTTTGACATGTGGTTTTGTTAGAAAAGCAAGAGCAATATAGACAGGTTCTCTTACTAAAAACAAATGCTAACACACTGTCACATCATGGCCTGAAATACTATACCCCTGGTGAAAGTCATTTAAAAGCACTACAGAACTTTTAACACATGGTTTTGTTAGAAAAGAAAGAGCAATATGGACAGGTTTTCTTACTAAAAACAAATGCTAACACACTGTCACATCATGGCCTGCAATGGGATGCCCTTGGTGAAAGTGATTTAAAAGCACTACAGAACTTTTAAAACGAGGTTTTCTTAGAAATGCAAAAGCTAAATTGTCAGGTGTGTGTGACCTGTATTAACACTAAATAGGCTTGAAAGATCTGGGCATGAAAGCAAATGAAAACACACTGTAAACTGTCTCTCTCTGTCACTGTCTCTCTCTGTCTCTTTCTCTGCCTCCTTCTTTCTTGCCCTGTCTTTTTTCTTTTACTGTCTTTTTCTCTCCCTGGCTCTAACTCTCCCTGACCCGTTCTCACTGCAATACACCGCTGAAATGAGCTCCCGCAAGATGGCCGCTGCTTATATAGGGCTGTGACATCATCGGGGAGCCTGGGTGTTGATAGGCTGCATGTGATGCCTACCCAGGATTCTTTGCCCCAAGGGACATGTCCTAACATGTGGATCCACCATTTTAGACTGCCTGGACCGCACTAAATGGAGTTAAGGAAGCGATTCGAGCGATCGAGTCGCGACGATATTTGGATTAGTTTAGAATCGATTTTTTTCCTGAAATTCGTAACGAATTCGGATTCGTCAGATTCAATTTGCTCATCTCTATTTCCATTAAGGAGTGAAATTAGGCCCTCTCAAATCGTTTTTGCCGGGGAGGGTTTAGTGGAGTAATTTACTAAGCTTTCATTTTCTGACATTTGGGGCTCGATTCAACAAAGGTCGAAAATGGATTTTTCGTGTTTTTTGTGGTTAAAGTTGCGATTTTGCGATCGTTTTTTTACGAGTGATTCAGCAACCTGAAACCATTGTAAAACACTCACTCACTCGAATTAAATTCGATTGCGATTGTAAAAGTGCGAATTAAATTAGTGGATCGAAAAATGTACTACTGCATTTTGCGATTCGAAAATTTTACTACTGATTCAGGTGGACTTGATGAGCCACACACATGATATAAATTATATCACTAATAAATTATATTTCACACTAGTTTTTTGATGCAGCTTTCAGCAGGAGAAAACTCATTTTGCTCTTTCTCACAATGGAGCCCTTCTACTTTCTTTGCATTAACTTTTAACATATGGCAGATGATGTGGCGCATAGAAGGCGCAGACTACCCATTCCCAAGTATTTTCGGACACGTTTGGATGTGGATCAGCTGCCAGATCAAGCACTTTTCCAGCTTACTAGGCTAAATCATGCAGCTTTGGAAGACCTCTATAACCTGCTGCATCCATCTTTGGCACCTTTAACTGGTAGAGGAAATGCAATCTCTGGAATGGCCCATTTCAGCGCCTGGGTGGTGTGGCGGTCGGCATGTCCCAAACTTCTGTATGCTGTGCTGTAGATAAATTTTTAAAGGCAATGCATGCCATTTTGCCACGGTATGTGCATTTACCCTCCTCACCCCAGGAATGGACTGTAGTAAAACAGGGTTTTTATTGCATTGCTGGCATGCAACATGTCATGGGGGCTGTGGATTGCACCCATGTTTGCTGTATCCCACTCAGTGTGGATAAATATATCTACCGCAATCGCAAGATGGGACATTCACTGAATGTACAGATGATTGCTGGTCCAGATCTCAAAATACTTAGCTTTGCGGCTGGCTTTCCCAGATCATGCCATGATGCCCACATTCTGCGAAATGCATACATTTTTCGACAATTTGAGGAGGGGCATTTATCTGGTGGATGGCTTTTTGGTAAGTGTTTAAACATTATTGCCTAACTTTCTGCAGAGTGCTTGTGACATTTTGGAGAGCTCCAACCTTACCACTGGATTATCCTCGTGGCCAGGCACTCCAGCATACCATTCATTGGCAACATATGCAAAGCTAGCAAAGAGCTGCACCCTGCACCCAAGGACACGTGGTGCTATGTGAGCAAGCTTTGTATAGAAAACAATGGACACATTTCTGCATTAAAGGAAAAATTGTTTAATCCAGGTCCCTGGCAATCCAACCAAACTCAAAAAGAAAACAACATACATGCCTCTTACAAATATTACTGTTTAATTAGTGCTTCCACTACAGCATACCTTGCCTATTTATTACATGTATCCACAATGTTAGCCATGTACATACAGCTACACAGGCAACTTAAAAAGTTGAAAAAAATTATGCATTTACATTTACCCATTAAAAAGCCTTACAACACCATGCAACAATCAGAAAACAATACAAAACAATAGAAAACAAATTCAAGTACATTTTCCAATAATTTTCGCTTGCGACAGTCTTTTTACGAGTGATTTGAAAATTTTACGAGCGATTCGAAAATTTTACAATCGCATTTTCGAGTGCACGTATTTAATTCAACCCCTTTTTTGAATCACTCGAAAAAGTTAAAACTTTATGCATGCGAAACGATTTTCCAAGCGACACAAATTTATTTCTACCTTTGTTGAATCGAGCCCTTGGTCTTCCTTAAGTACATACGCACATAAGGGCAGACTAGAGTCTAGAGGCAGACTGGACCACATGGTTTCCTTCTGCTGTCAATCTTTTTTCTGTGGTTCTCTTGCATCCATTTACATACTTTATTTAATTTGTATATATACTCCCTACTTCTTACTGCTTTGGAACATCACATTGTTTAGAATAAAAAAAGTCCAGCTGCTTTATCCTTCACATGCAACACAAAAAGAAGTTTTAGTACTCACTCTAAGGATTCTTTTTTTGGGCATGCAGAAGACGGAGCTTCCTTCCTGTTATTTTGGCTGCTTGTTAGAGGTTGTTTCATATGGTTTTATTTCCCCAACTATTATTACTAAGTTTTACAAACTGGCAACAATTCCTGGGGAAAGTTTTGATGTGTCTGGGAGCAACTTTATTTGTAGTGTCTGCAATCTCCTAATAACTCATCAAAACCCATTGTTTCGAATAGAGATGTCCAGCTACTGTGTCCTCCACACGCACAGAAGACAAAACAGTACACTGAGTAAAGTGTAATGAGTACTAAAACATATTTGTTCTTGTATCAAAAGAAAATGCAACCAGGTGAAGCCCATCATCATATAGACACCTCATATATTTAATGTTTCCCAAAAAAATCTCTAATCCTGGACTCATCCCTTTCGCTATCTTTATACGAAAGATCCTCTTCTTTGTGACCAAAGCAGCTTTGGCAAAAAATAAAGTCTCTTTTTATGAATTTATCATGCTGACTAGAGTGCAAGAATCATGGCTCTTCCTCCGGATTACCATACCGGTGCACCATGCATAGCAAGCCCAGGGTCAAAAAGCTGAATTGCCCTGCTTATGACCCTGGCAACTCACCAGCCCTATGGCCTTTGGCCAAGGTTAGTGCTTTTCCTGGGGGGTTGGCTTTAATATTTTATTAAAACAGTACTAAAAAAATAATACAATTAATTAATAAAGAGATGTATTGAGAAATAGATCAAGACAACTGGACTTGCTGTTTTCTTTTGTTCCACATTTCTTGTTATTTATCCCACTGCATGCATGTGTGAATTCAACATTGCCTATTGGGAAGGGTGGCTGGATGACTTGTGAAACGTATTGATGTAAAAAAATGCAGCTATTGCAATTGCATAGATTTGTCCTGGAGTTCTCATTTATTTATGTTTATTGTTTCAATTAAAATGAAAACAAATCATGGCCCCTCCCTCCAGATTCTGTTGCACCAGTCGGGTCCTGGCAACTCACTAGCCCCTTATCCTTTTGCCCAGGTTTGGTGCTCGGCAGTCATTTTTTAAATTAAAGGGTCATAAATAACAATTTTCCAGACGCATTTGCTAAACCATTTTTGAATTCTGTGAAGGTCCTAAGAATTTTCTCTCACATATTTCAGCTAAATTGTCTACTAACATTATGCATACCCTTTAGACTTAGATGCTAATTCATTCCCCTAAGATTCCCTCAGAGCAAACATCTCTCAAGAAAGAAAAAGATCAGCAATATATGCAAACAGGCCAGTTCAGGCCCAGTTTCAAATTTCAAGGTGCATTTCAAGATAGTTAACAAAATTCTAGCTCCCACATCTCTTAGATTATTCACTCAGACTGTGTTAGATTTCTGCACATGAGGGAGGCCAGAGACAATTTGACACTGGTAGTACATCTCATTCCCTATGTACACTCCGGGGGCCCTTCAGCTCAAGTATGTTCCACAGATGCTAAGGTAACCTTTGACCTCGACTGTCCTATGTACCTGTCTCCTACAACCTCAGTCAATGAAATTCTGTTTTAGGGAACATGAGACAAGGACATGGCATGAGACAAGGACACCTTCTTCTTCTCATCTTCATCCCAACCCTTAAAGAGGACCAAAACTCACCCTGGAGTCTATGAGACTCCAGGGCAGGCATACTCGCTCCCCCCAGCGCATCCAGGTTCGGGATACTCCGCTGTGTAAAACTCCCAGGCCGCCCGGAAACTCACCTTCTTTCCAGGTCTGACGGTGCATGCGCAAGCAGTGGCTGCATCCCTGCTATACCTTTAGCAGGGCATGTGACCATGCCAGACATTTGTGGGTGGCCAGCACAAGGTCCTTGTTAAAGGGTAGTGGGGAATGTAGCTGTAAGCGCGCTCGCTGATGAGAGCCTGAGCATGCACGGTAGGACTGGGAAAGGGCTATCTGGGGGGTTTCACACAGCGGGACATCCCTGATTGGGGTGCCCCAGGGACAAGGACCAAAACCCAGGATAGTCAAAATCCTGGGTTTTGGTCCACTTTAAGCCCTTCTTCTATGGGGTGAGAGGAAATCCTGATATGGGTACTTAATTGAGGCCCTATCACCATCACCTGAAACCTATTGGTGTTGGTCCCGCTGACAGCACATAAAATCAAGCTGGGGGGGCATTCAAAATGCTGGAGCCCCCCCCCCCCGCACATAACCCCCCAGAATGCCAGATATGTTTACCTTCACCTTTACAAGAGCTTGTGCCAGAAAAAGAGTCGCGCGATCCTTTTCCGGTGCAGGCTTGAGGTGAAGGTAAGAATATTGGGCATTCTGGGGGAGTTATGTGCGGGGGGCTCCAGCATTCTGGATGCCCTCCCAAGCTTGTTTTTATGTGCTGTCAGCGGGACCAACACCCATTGGTCGGGCATTGGTCCGGTTTGAGGTTGCCACCTACGTAAACAACCTTAATGTATTTTTATTGCAAACTATCCCAAAACACCCCTATCCTAAATTAATGATAGAATGTTCATACAGCTCCCTTTCAGGAACCCAGTAATTAGAAGCTTTAATTGTTCAGATTTCTGATTCTGTGATCTCTTGGGTATGTTTTTATTTGAATATGTAAGGGGCGACTTTACATATCACATATTTCTTCTGAAATGATCTGAATAGAATAAGGCTGTGTTCACACTATGCAGTTGCAGATGCAATTGCAGTTTAGATGCGTTTTGATTTTTGCAGTTGAACAGGGTATTTCAACTGCATTTTTTTTCTTGCAGTTGCAGTTTTATAGAATAGACACAGATTACATCTGCATATGCAGTTTGGTTGGAGCAAGCGCTGTATCAAAATGGAGGGGTGTGAAAGGGGCCATAGAGGATACATTACATGACTTTTCCAGGCAAAATGCATCAGGAGAGGTATAGCCATAGAAATCTCTCCTTCTCTACTTGCCTAAAACAGATCTTATTATAGGGCAGCAGAACATCTAGTGTGATATGATAATGATATCTTAAAGTGCACCTACTGTAAACAGAAAGGTTGTCACCTTCTATCCCCAACAGAGTGCCACCATAACAGCCTGTGTTTCTATTTTTCCTAAAGCCTTTGTCCAATATTGATAAAAAGACTAACACGAAGTAGTATTATGGCAAATGGCAACCATATGCTAATTAGTTCAGTTACAACTGAACTGTCACATTTGGGCTGATTCAACACAGTGAGAATTTATTTTCTCACATTTTTCTGTGAGAAGAACATTTTAATAATTAGTGCAATTGAGCACCATTTTAGCTGTGTATATTTTTAAATAATAAGTGAAAAAGTATGCAAAAAAATTCTCACAAAAAAGTAAAAAAATATAGATTTTTTTCCACAGTGTAATTCAGCATTTTTTTTAGCTGTGCAAATTTATAAAACACACATAAACATGGTGCTGAATTGAATCAAGATATATTTTTGTTCTCACAAAAACGTGAGGAGAAAATGGCCATCCTGGAACGCCACTGGAACATCTTGCGGAGTGACGGGGACTTGGCAGGGTGCATCCCGGATAGACCACATCTAGTGGCAAGGAGAGCCAGAAATATTAGGGACCGACTTTGCCATAGCCATTTCCAACACCCAGAAGGAACCTGGTTGTCAACTTTGGGAGGGAATGGCACGGCACCTTGTGGTTCCTGCTCGATATGTATCCACATGCTCAAAACAAAGGAGGTAAGGAATATTGTTACTGGCCATTCCTTCAGATTGAGGGATTTTATAAATTGTAACACCAAATCGGTCATTTATTTGATACAATGTTCTTGCCCCAAACTATATGTAGGGGAGACGCAGAATATGCTTAAATTGAGAATACAATCACATCTATCTACCATCCGGACAGCGGCTAGAGACCTGGAGGCAGGTAAGACCCTCGTGCCTGTGGCCAGGCACTTTCTCATGCAACATCGTTCCAATGTACGGGAATTGCGAGTTATAGGACTTCAAAGGGTAAGAGTGGGCCCCCGGGGGGGGAACCTCAAAAACCTGCTCCACAGAGAGGAACTGAAATGGATTTTCAATCTTGACACGGCAGCGCCCCGTGGCCTCAATGAGGATATCTCCTATACATCGTTCATTTGACATTCTTGTTCCGCCCATATGGTACACATTAAGCCTTGCGCTACCCCCTGCCAGGACCTCCTTGTTCAGTAGTTCACACTTGGGGTTGCACACTAGGGGCATTGGTGTGATTTATTGTTATGCCCTACTTGCTTTGTTTTTGACACTAGCTCACTATGTAGGGTGGGGGGGGGGTTGGGTTTGCTCACCTGGGTTGTATTGTACATATATGTTAACAAATATTTATTTACATTGATTTGCACACACTTATATATGTCTTGGTTGCTTTAATTTTACTTGTGTTGTAACACTCACTCTTTGTTATTTCAATGTAATTTAATTTATTTTATCCCATTATCACAATTTCATGGATAGGTCCACATTTGCACATCAGTGTGTGGCTACTGTGAAGGAGATGATGATTTTGCACTCAGTGAGGTCGTGTCCAGGTCGATGCGCCATGACGGGCGGAGCATTAGAAGGGCTTAAGGAGGATCTTCATGAGGTTGTGACTCAGCAAGTACCCCTCAGGAGGAGTTGGATCCAACGATGGCCAAGATGGACTATATGTCTCCCACGCCTTTTTAGTCCTAAAGTGTGAGATCCTGCGCTGGCCGCTGGAGGAGTTCCCCTTTAAAAAGCAGTAGTTTCTGCCTATCTTAGTAAATGGTCTATGGCACGATCAGTTGATCTACATGGCTTGGACACCTCTCTTTAGTCCACTAGGAGACCGCAATGGGCTGTTTTGCCTGATTTATGTAAATAAGGAACTGTCAGCATAGGCAGCTCATCACCTGGAGTGTTGTGTACTTTGTATTTGTATTAATATATTAGAAGGCATAGACCATTGTATAATGTTGTTTAATATGTATATATTATATGCAATTACAGAACAGATAAATAATAGCATTTGACTTATGAATGGTGAATTATATAAATGACATATATTGCTATATACTAATTTCATAATGGACAAGCTGTCAGTGTAGTTTCCTGTCTCGCCTCCGGGCATGCAGCGGTGTCAGCGTCTGCAGCCTCGCGCCGGCGGGCTGCGCCCCCCCTTGCTGTGTCAGCATCAGATGACGGCGGCCGGGTCATCGGGGGGGGGCGTGGCCCGCAGACGTGGGGGTGGACGTCACTTGCGTCCACACACACCTGGTTGCAATTGACGCCGTGCGCGCCTGAGGGCTGGACAGGATATAAGGCTGACTGTCACACAGGCTCCATTACCCCAATTAGAAGCCGTGGGCGCACGGCGGAACGCGTGGGGCAGCCACAGGCCCCCGGGATATCTGCTGTCGGTAGTATTTACTTCTTTTTCATGTTTGATTAATTTATACCTAAGCATGGTCTGAGCGCATATTGTCCTGCTTCCCCCCCCTTTTGTGCCTGATCTAGCTGCAATGATTTTCACATGCTAACTATAGATTAGCTTTAAATTATCTACAGCAGCACCTGCCTCTTCTTATTGGGGAAGTGGATTCCTTATGTGTACATCCAGCACAATGGTTTGATACTATTATTATAGTTATTGGTTCACAGTATTGATTCCTTTGATTATTGCTTCTTTTGATTAATTAGGTTTTGCTATACATATTTTCTTATTAGATTAGGTTACGGTTATATTTATTTGTATATAATATTTTGCCACACTATACACGGTCTTGATTTCTTTGATTATTGTTTTTCTTTATTAACTAGGATATATAATCAATATTTATTATACTCTTAGGTTAGGTTTAGGATATATTTATTTATATATGGCACCTTGCCACATTGCATATGGATATTTATATTGATGCACTGCGCATTTGGGTTGTTTGTATATAACTCAGTTATATCACATTAATTAGGTTACTGTGCACTCATTTGATTCTCTTTTTGCTGGTTTAGTCATTGATCATTAGGGGGCGCCAGTAGCCCGTGCGATTGCTTGTATATAATTGTAGATACACATTAATTCTTGAGATTGAATATTGATTTTTGATTATATTTATTTACTTACCGGCTTGACAGTGAGCGGATCCTGGGGACCCACCCACTCTCTTTTTAACTTTGTCTTGTCTTCATATGTGTGTATTTGTTTTTTACTGTGTATATAGCATTTCTAATAAATTTTTCATATCATTTTTCATATATCAGTGTGAGTGCCCATCATTAGATCCCTACTTGTATAGGAGAAAAAATGTTCACGGTGCTGAATCAGCCCTAATGGCAGCTAAGTTGAAGTGTAATAGTGTAGAAGTGTAATAAGATTCGGAGCAAGCTGCTGCTTTTTCAATTACAGTTGAATTGTGCTATTAGACAATAAGACACTAACACTTTAATTTGCTTTGTCATTTATTGTTCACTGAACTGTTTTTATTGGCTTTCCATAGTGTGGAACCTGATTATGGCCAGTTGCAGCAGTCACAGCTTGTGTCAAAAACAAGACCAGTCTGGCAGTGCTGTTCGTAGGTTATGCCATTCACACAATTATAAAAAGCATTTTTATTGCCAGCCACAGGGTACAGGCCACCTGCTTTACCAGCACAGAATCCACTACCACCTGAGCTACCACCGGAGCTTCCTGATGATGGATTTCCTTTGGGTACTGTTGCTGGGGCAGCTGTAATTGGTGCAATAGGAGAAGAAGGTGGTGTGCAACCTGCAAAGTAAGAGGAAAAAATTAAATACTATTTTTCCAAATCACTGCACATGTTTATGTATTCACACAAGAAACTCAAATAAAAATGGCAGTCTAAAGTATTCCACTTAGATTTAGGCGAAAATGCTTTAAAGCGGAACAAAATCCACCAACGGCTAGCCTGGAAAAGATTTCAGGCCGGCAGCTGGATTTTCTCAGGGGCTTCCCAAATCAACATGCCCCACTGAGTGAAACCCCTCCAGGAAGCCTGAAAGAACTCCCCTCACCACACCACACCAATGAGAGCCGACTGTACCAGCGTTATTTGGCAGGCGGATCTCAATCTCAAACGCGCTGTTGGAGCATAGCGAGGTGAGTTTTTTTCAGGCTTCTTGGGGGGTCTCACACAGCGGAGCATAGAAAAAAACCCTGGGTTTTGCTCCTCTTTAAGGAAAACCCACCCACTTGCCCACTCATTACTTGAGGACTTTGTGTTTCTGTTTACTGGCTTTCGCTTCATGTTTGTTCTCCTTAATTTATGGTTTATTGTGGGTATGCAGTTTCCTCTGCAGTGTCACAGTGATAAAACTAGGGGGAGCGCATGTATACACAACATAACACTATACACAACACATTAAGCAGAAGGAACTGTTAATATGCTTTAGTGTGACTTAGCCATTGCTGAGAACAGGTTAGGCAGTAAGAGGGTTTGGCAGCTACAGTTTCCTATAAATACCTGGTATCTAGTCTATGTTCACATTCAATTTAGTCATCATAATTATATATTATTATGAACAGCGATGTAAGCTCACAAAGGCAGAGTTCTGTTTCCCATTGTCTCCTGTTCTCAAAACATTTGGCCTGTACTTTGTAGCATCTAGTTTGTAATGGTCTCTGTACTATGTGTTTTACCTTGTCTTTAGTAATATCTTACACAGCGCTATGGAAGAGGATAGTGCTATATAAATAAATAATAATAACAATAATAAAAATAAGAAGAACTTACCAGAAGCTTGTATACCAAGAGTATTAGCCAATGTAGAGATCAATGGATATTTGCCCTGGTTACAGAAAGTCCCAGTAAAATCATCCAGATCAAGAGCCCACACCATTGCACCTGCAAAGTTGTTCTTCACCAGCCATTCGGCCTATAGATGAAAAGATGATATGGTTCTATTCTTGTATATCAATTAGTTCAGTTTTCTTATTTTTTAACTTTTGAATGTACCTTTATCTGGAAACTCTTTACATTGTCATATCCAAGCCACTCATTTCCTTGATAGGCATAGGGGACATCTTCAGCAGAAGACCACTCATTGGTGGCCCCATTCTTCAGGAATGTACAGATCTAAAGAAATGCATTCAAAGGGAAAATAGATAGTAGGTCAAAAAGCAAAAACGTGGGTTTGGTCATGATTTGTCTTCTAAAAGTATCTATATACGATTTGAAAGCAAGCATATAGGTCTGCTACAGGCTGCTTAGGTGTAACCTAAAAATCTTACTTCATAGTAAGCCCAGAAGCCAGACTGTCTGGTGTATGGTCCAGAAGGGCCAGGTCCAGAAGTGGGGGCACCAATGGCAGTGTTGGATGGATTGCTCAGGATGAATGTGTGTCCATAGGTTGGGAAGCCAACAATAAGTTTTGAAGCTGGGGCACCATTGTTCAGCCAGTAGTTCATGACATAGTCCTGCAAGGAAATGTAAAATACACTATGTTTGTTACTATGTACACATGTGCCATGTGCAAATCTAGGTGCTGAATTCATTACAGCAAAGCCTAAATATTCTAAAGTGGATTAGGACAGTTTAGAATTATTTATACAATAATGTGCAGTTAATATATACTTACCACATTCAGGTAGGCGTTGGCTCCAGTGGCAGAGGGGTTTGAATACAAGGGACTGTTTTCTCCAGTGTACCCTTCCCATGAGCCATGCAGATCATAGGTCATGACATGGAAGTAATCCAGAGCCCTAAAAGAAGAGAATGTTATGCATGAAAAATCATTTCATCATTATTACACTAGTACAGCACCCCAGTGATATTGTCTGTGTGAAGGATTATGGTCATTAGTATTTTATTCTATGAGAGATCTTTAAAGGGAATGGACAACAACAATTTTAGATATAGGGCCTTATTTAAGAAACGTTAATGCCTAATAGTGGCACGTAGCGGAACATGGTTTTCTCAGCGTTACCAGCAAGTCATATTTATGATGAAAAAAATGTTTAGCGCCACTCATAGCGCTATGTATCATTCCATTTATCAAGTGCCAAATCACATGCTAGTGCCACTTGAGCGTCGGGGCGAAAGGCGAAATTAGCACCTTAGCCACAACACCAGCCACCGGCAGACAGGGCTGCTAGTATTTGGCACTGAAGGCTATGTGACGCTGTGCTTTGTTTCTTTTATTTCCAATGGAGCTAGCAACAGGTAGCACCGGTGTGGAGCGCCAGAAATCAATCATATTTAACATGTCAAACCATAGCGCCAGTGCTGGCGCTCTAACACAGTGACTCTCAGGCATACAGCATCAGGTGCAATAACCAAAAAGGCTTTTAAAAAGAATAGCAGCACAGTGACCAAGCGAAAACACATGGAATGGCATTGGGAACATACAAATGACATCACACGTGATGATTAACATGAAAACGCAAGTTAGCAGCAGGTAACCTAAGTACAATAATGAACACAAAAAAACATTCTGAATCCCATGTCACTTGACTGAGCAAAAAAAAAAATTCAAATACGCTAACCAGAAGTCACCCAAAAAAAGGGACTGGAATGGCTAATTGAAGTGAATGGGAATGCGAATGTCTGATGTGATGACTTGGTGGTGTTCACTAATAACACCTGCCGCTACATGAAGCTACGTGGTGTCCCCATAATAAACCCCATAGTCTTGTACTTACTGAGCGAGTTGTGGGATCTGGTAACCAGACTGAATGTTGGAGATGCCTGCAGCCACAGCAGCTGTGACCATAAGTCTTGGCTTATTGGTTTGTGAAGCCTCAGTTTCAAAAGCTGCTCTCATTTCCTATAAAAATAAAACAACATCTCGTATGTCTGGTTTAAACCACCTTTGTAACAAATCCTAAGAGATTCTTTTTTTTTTTAATCTGTGATCTATGCCTTTACCTGAACTAGAGTAGTGAAAAGTGCTTTGTCCTGAGGAGTACTTCCTCTAGATCCAGGGTATTCCCAGTCAAAATCAAGTCCATCAAAGCCATACCCACGCAGGAATTTGATCACAGATGTAATAAATGTTTGACGGTTCTGAGCAGTAGAAACCATGGTGGTGAAACTAATGAGGGAATGTGAAGTAAGAAAGTGTTAGAGATAAAAAAAACTATATAGACAGTGAGGTACCGTAAAAATAAAATGCAATATTTTTTGTCTTCCAGTACTTACGGTGCAGTTCCAAAGTTCCAGCCGCCGATGGCTAGTAGAGTTTTCAAATTTCCATTCCTTTAATAAAAAAAAAGATTTAGCATTTACTGAAGAATTTAATGTTTGCACATGTGAAAATGTCTTAATTTAGAGGAGAATTATTATAAGGTCTTGCAGTCTTACTGGTTCTTTAAGTTCTGGAAAGAGCTGTATAAGGTGACATCATTCCATTCAATGGTGGTAATCTGATTGTTGGACATTCCAGCAAAGGCATAAATCAGGTGAGTACACAGGCAAGGATTAATGTCATCCACTTTAAATTTCCCCAGTCCAGGCCTATATTGGGCCCAGTTGGTAAAGTAGCATGACAGCTCAAAGGCAGAGCCTGGAGAGAACAAGAATGTTGAGGGAAACATATGTTAGATGCAGATGCTGAAATGCAATTCTCCATTCTGTCTGGTTCAACTATGATTGGATTGATATACATAAAATATGCTATTGCAAACTATGATAACATATGCCATTGTAAACTATGATAAAATATGCTACTGCAAACAGATGTATAATGTTCTGACAAATGTGTCCTTACTTACCTAACTGAGCATTCAGCATAAGTGCCAGTCCTAAAGAGATACATGAAATGTTGGTTAATGGTTTTATATGTATATTTAGGAGTACTCATACAAGCGTTTACAATGTTTTATTTATTGGGTTGAGTGCAAAATGGCAGATGCTGCAAGCCAAGGGGTGGTCTATACAGTGAGAAGCAGTGGTGGGAATTAGCCCCTAGAACACCATGGGTAGTCTTATGCAAACCACATCTTTATATGTCACTTTGGCTTCTACAGACTACTCCCTGTGCTGCTGTGGCCTTTGCTGGCTTGGCAGCATAAACAATACTTTTTCTTCAAATATACTTTTCTTAAAGTCCCTGTCCAGACACACAATAACTTTCTTCCACATTATCCCCCATGGAAACAGTACAAAATAAGCTGTTTCAAATTGCCCATGTATTCTAGCCAAAACTGATGTCTTTGCTTCAATTCCTGGGCCATGGCTGAGTTGGAAAGGGCATGTCATTGCACAGATTTAGGAGTCTTGATTATACTGTGCTGCGGTCAGTGACAGTTGCATGACCACTTTGGCTTACCACGCTCAGTCACCCTGAGAGCACCAAGGGACAGAGTGGCTGTAGGACCATTTTTTACGTGCTCCTGGAGAATTGAAATAGAAAAACTTTGGAGCCCTGCAACTGTTTCTACCCTCTACTTTTATTAACAGTTCACAAGTTACATGAATGCTTTAAGTAATATAGAAATATGACATGAGGGGTAATTGGCTTGAACAATGAAATAAAATATTTGTTCACATAACATTTTACTAGGTGTTGGTTTCTTGTTACATTTAGGATTTTGTCAAAATGATTTTGGATTTTTCTAGAAAGGCTTGGTTTTATGAAAAAGCCCAGGATAAAGTAAAATAAAAAAGTCTTCCATTTTCTTTTGTTTAAACAAATAGAAGGAAACAATTTTTTTTTCACTTTGTGTGCTTAGTGAGAAAAGCTCTGCCCCTCAAAGCTCAGCCTCTCCAGAAGAATCCAAAATCATTTGGATAACTCCCTTAAAATGTTATAGCTTGTTAAACACAGTTGAATAAACAAGTGCCCTTATTCATCAAGCGATAGCGCCAGGTAGTGTCTGACGAGCGCCAGGTAGCGGCAGCTAACGGCGACTACCGACTCAAGTACGCCCGCGGCGGTCACAATGACGCATTTATCAAGCTAAATGAGGCTAGCGCCGGCGAGAGCGACGGCTAGCGCGGCATTCATCATGAAGCCGGCTGGACCGAACTGCGCCGCTGCAAATTCCCTCACAGCGCCAGGTATGAGCTGTCGCTCCCTGGCGATGTCCAATGCATTTCAATGGAGCAATCTATAATAATTCATGATTAATTGGTAATAATTTTTTTTTAAATTTTTTTAATGTCAAAAAATCGGAGAACACTTCTGCAATGTTAGGATTTATTTTTAAGTCAAAAAAAAAAAAAAAAATGTGCAGAATTGATCTAACAGGTCTGAGATTAATGTATTCATATAACAAAATGATTCTAAAAACATGTATAATGTTACATTCAAAAAATATGGTTGTTTAGGGGTTAAAAACTAGTTAATACAGATCGGCGCCAGCGCTCTGGGGTTTAAACAAGGAATGGACAGCGACAGCACATTCGGAGCGTGATTTTTTGATGAATATGAAGCTAGCCGTTCGCTCTGGCCATTCGTTGTCAGGCGCTCACATACAACGCTGGACCTGGGAAACAGCGACCCCCCAGCCAGTATTCAACATTACCGCACACCGACTGAGTCGCTGTCATCAAGCTAACGCCGGCCAAGCACAGCGAATACTGGCTGGCGCTGAAAAAATCACGCTACAGTCGCTCATCTGTCGCTACCTGGCGCTATTGATGAATCGGCCTCCCCGTATTTTACAAAAAAAATGAGCTAAATAAAAATCTTCATAGCTATAATAAATAGCGAACAGAATGGTTACTTATCACACATAATCTAAGCATTTGTTTTAGTGGTTATCAAACATCTTGTATATTTCATACACTTTTATTGGCTGCCATTACTTTACTGTGCTCCATTAAAGTGGACCAACACCCACCCGTGATCGGCCCGGGAATCTATAAGATTCCCGGACCGATCACCTCCCTCCCCGCGGGACATCCGAGATCGGGATGTCCCGCGGGGTGAAACCCCCCCAAACCCCCCAAACTCCTTACCTTAGTTTCGGCGGCGGCCGGCCGCCGCCGCCTCCCTCGCGCCCCTCTAGTCGTGCGCGCGCCCGCGCCGGCCGTCTGTGAATGGCCGGCGCGGGCACGCGCGCGTCAACAGGGACGCGCGGGAGGCGGCGGCGGAGGAGCCGCTTGTCCGCGGCTTGTCCGTCGCCGCTGACAGAGGTGAGTTCGGGGGGGTTTCACACAGCGGGGCACCCCGATCGGGGGTGCCCCACCGAAGTGGACCAAGACCCAGGATAGTCAAAATCCTGGGTGTTGGTCCACTTTAAGTATTTGACAGCATAAAATGGCTCTGTCTGTTATCAGTTGTTTTCAGCATCTGCATGCTGCTCCCCAACTGGGGCGGACTGGGGTTAAAAAAAATGGGCCGGGACTTTTCTGGTCAAACCTGCCCTTCTACAGTGTATCTAGCCTAACAGGCAGTGTGCAGAATTACTTGCCATCACTTGCTGAGTGGCATAATCCCCCCATTACCGGTTGAGTGACAGAATGCCCCCATAACATGCTGAGCTCCAGAGTCTCCCCACCCCCCATAACATGCTGAGTGGCAGAATTCCCCCATAACATGTTGAGCGGCAGATTTCCCTCCATAACATGCTGAGTGGCAGAATCTCCCCATATCATTCTGATTGGCAGAATCCCCCCATAATATGCAGAGTGGCAGGCTCTGAGGCAGAACCCCACCACAACTTGCTGTGAATCAGAACCCCCCTATAAGGGGCTGGGTGGCAGAATCCCCAAAATGGGGAGCGGTATGGTTATTACTAAGAGAAGCTCACACAGACCTACAATTTCTGCTTTGCCAATCTGTAGTGTGCTGAAGTGTAAGCATATGCTGTTTATAATTTAGCAGTACAAATGTACATTGAACCCACCTATCTGATTAATGTAAAATATACAATTTATACATGATTATCTATATACTTATGTATTTATTCATTATACCAAAAAGGACGTTTAGAAAAAAAGTTTTTACTTTTAAGAGCTCACAATCTAATGTTCCTAGATCAGTAACAGTTTACATGAAAACATTATGGCTTTATAAGTATATATAATTGTTGACAGCACTCCACCTTATGTGGATACAATTTATACCTCAGCAGGTCTTATTTAACCCCATAAAGTTCCCAAAAACGTCACGCACCTGCATACATTAGTAGGGACAGCCCCACACACAGAGGTACACTTCTGGATGTGTTATTAATGTACCCCTGTGTGCTAATCATAAGTTTGCCTTAAGATTTTATTGGATCATATAACGTGCACTAAAATACAACTTGGGTCTATATATATTTATGTCAAGAGCAAAATAGAACATGATACGGTACTTTTTAAAAAATGAAAAGATTGTGTTCTACAAGCTGCCAGCATAGACTTACCAGTAATAAAGATTAGCTTTGCCATCTTTGCCTCTGTACTGACTGCTGTTGGATAGACACAGCTATTTATACTTTTTCATATGGCTCATGTATTATCACAGATACTGTATAAAATGAGATACTGCTGCAAAAAGTGTTTAAACTGATAGATTTGATCTACATTATTATGAGTCGACAAGCATGAAAACATTAATTCTCTTCTAATGTGTTGTTTTTGGAAAGCTCAGTGGCCAGTGGACGCCAAATAGGTCAATATGGCACCATTATGGTCAATATTTCTCTGTGCACGTTATTTGTCTACCAGCAATGACCGGTATGCTGTGACATTCTGTATTCAGAGATAAAGAACACTGGCAATCATGCCATTTATTTGGTGAAACAAGTTTAACTTTGGGTGTAAATTGCAATCTGCATCCCAGTCCCGGTGCTTTAATTTTCATATGCAAAAAAAGTGCAAAAAAGGTCTGTTCTAATTTTCCCCAAAAATCATCTGTGACAGATGAGGTGGTTCATCTAATAGAGGAGTATTTTGCCTTTAAAGAGGAACAACAGACCTTGTAAGCATTAGCCGGCATGCCATCCCTCCCCAACCCCACATTACCTTTTCGATGTTGGCCTTATCTGAAATGCTATCATCCTGCTGCTCTAGCTGCAGCGTTGTCACACACAGCCTTCTGACCCCTCATGCTGGTCGCTCCTCCAATCTCACCCCTTTTGCTGCTAGTGACATTGTAGCCTATGAAGACACAAGATTGGAGGGGTGGTGCAGTGCTTGCTGGAAGGCCGAAGATTTCCAAGATGGCGGTGCCTGGCAGACAGGGCCGCGGAATTAGTGATACACTGGAGTTCGATGCGCCCAGGAATGTAAACTGGAGGGGAACAGGGGCAGACAGGACAAGTTTGGGGAGTTTTAATTAACTCCCGCCACACTACAATTTTCCTCTTTAAAGAGGAAGTTCAAGCTATTTGTACCCCTCCCCCTGTGCTAAGCCCTATTTGGGATTAAAATAAAAAAAAAAAACAATTGCAGTGATCACCCACAATCTTTCCCTGATGCTGGTGGGGAATGGGGCTCTGTATGGCTGCTGTGGATTTGTGCTACATTTGTGACAGTTGTGTCATACTGCTTCACAGGATTAGGTGACTAGCTTCCATGCAGATTGCCGGCCTCCCAGTAAGTCATGTTTTATTGTTATTGACGAAATTGTGTTTAGCACAGAAGAATAGGTAGGTGGGGTGTTACAAAATGTCTAGGCTCATAATGGGCAGCTTTAAAACCTGTTTTACTGGGTGAGCTGATTGGAATTTGATCTAGAAAGAAAAGAGGGAATTACACATAAGATGGCCAAATGGTGTCTACATATCAGATACACATTTGTCCAATAACAAATGCAAACTAGCAGAACAACAGAAAAACAACTGTCTACCCTTCCGTCACTTTCTGTTTGTGTTCATTGAAACGGCCATAAAAAGCTAACTGATGTAGCCTGTGTGTGCCGGACTGTCTCAGCAGGTTTTTTTGTTCAAAGAACAATATGAACTTTAGCATAACTTCATAACTTTTCAATAATTTGTAGCATAGATATGATGATCATCTGACCGGACATGCGGATGGCAAAAGCTTTGCTCTGATACCAAACCCAGATATATCCGGGGCCCATAAAAGCAAATAATTGATTACACTGGTTAAAATATTTGGACTTTCAATCCTAGTATCAGAACCAGTGGACGCAAAAACCCACAGGAATATTTTTAGAAATCGAAATTGCTATATTCCTGCCCAGGAACACCCCTGAGACCCCATTGGCTGCATAAAGTGTGATGCCCATCCTTAACCTTTAAAAATGAGAGAGAGGATTACTACGGGGGATTACTTCTCTTAAAGCAGACCAACACCCAGGGGGGATCGGCCCGGGAATCTATAAGATTCCCGGGCCGATCAGATCCCTCCCCGCGGGGCACCCGAAATCGGGATGTCCCGCGGGGTGAAACCCCCCAGGAAGCCCACAATCCTACCTTTTCCACGTTCCAGCGGCGCATGCGCGTCCGCCGCCACCGCCTCCCACGCGTCCCTCTAGGCGGGTGCACTGCCTGTAAGAGGGACATGCGGGAGGCCGCGGCGGACGCGCTCGGCTTGTCCGGCGCTGCCTCTCGCTTGTCCGCCGGCGGGGATTGGTTGCAGCAGTCACGTGGGAGCGGGGTGAGGTGAGTTTTCGGGGATTTCTGGGGGGTTTCACACAGCGGGGCACCCCCGATCAGGGTGCCCCATCAAAGTGGACCAAAACCCAGGATAGTCAAAATCCTGGGTGTTGGTCCACTTTAAGCTAGTTGTTATCATCATCATCATTCATGTGTTCTGCACAGCAGGAAACTATTCCCGTCCAAGGTAAAGGTTTCTGTTTATTGCCATACTTGCCATATTCTGTATCGCTAATTTCTTTTTCCATCATTATTTTTTATTGTACTTTCTCTATATTCACTGCCCCTTTCTGGGTAAATGAAATCCTAAAAAAAGCCAGTGAAGTGGCTTCTGTGTACTAAACACTAGAATCTGTATAGCTCAGGGAAAACATTGGGTGTGTGCTAAACCTTGTACCCTGTATGCTTGGCTGTCCTACCAGTGCTTATCTGTTGGGGGTGTGCGATCTCTATCTGTGTGAGACTGTATAGTATGTAGCATGGCCCAGGCCCTAACTATGTGATCTGATCTTGTGACTGTATCAGAAGGGATCATAGCGTGAGCTCTGTGCTCATCTGTAGGTGTATGGTGTCAGGCCTAGAGCCAGTGGTGGCAGCCTTCCTAAGATCTATGTGCGTGTGGGTGAAGTGCGATTCTCGGGTCTCAGGTTTAGTCCTCCCTGAATCATGACAATCAACCATTTAAAAAAATCTCAAAATCTCAGATTATATGTAAATACTTTGTAAATGCCTCATGTATTCTGAGTGAAGGGGCTTCTCACCTTAAATGTATGGGTCTAATCTGCACTGGGAATGGTATATCACGACACAGCTTTTTAAAATATATATATTGTGCTGTGGTCAGAGACAGCTGTGGGACGACTGTGGCTTGCTCATGCTAAGAGCTACAAGAGACAGAGTAGCTGTTAGACCACCCTTTTGCGTGGTCCTAAAGGAGTGGAATTAAAAGGGTGACTTTAGAGACATGTATCAGGTGAGCTGCTTGCTGCATTATTATTGCTATTGGGATTACATTCCCTTTAATACAAGCAAATCTCCTGTTCCAGAAGTTTTTTTCCAGAAACTATTATTTGCATTTGCTCTTTATTTAGTCCATGATATACTAGTTTTTAATTTAAAAACATATCCCACGGGATAGGTTGAAAGCTACTATCTCTGAATATTTTATAAATATTAATAGTCAGCACATTTTCCCCCTCAGGCTGCACTCCCAATAATAACTCCCCACATAAAATGTGCTTCTTCAACTGAGAAAAGTATAGATCCACAAATACAGTAACGCAGTAGAGTAAGGAAATGTCAGAGCTCTTTTGCCTACTTCTACCAACTCTTTGCAACAATATCAGAGATGGTTTAGTTTGTCTGTTCTGTTTTGTTTAGAGCCTGGTGGAGCATGTGTTTCTCTTTTGGATTGCAGCCCATATCTAACTCCTCTTTTACACTGTAACTTTCACCACATTAAAAGGTTTGGGGTGTTGGGTCTGCCCATTTGAGGGAAATGCTTTTTCTTTTGTTTTAGTGACACATAGGGCTATAAGTATACGAATACCTTGGTCTGGCCTCTTCTCTTCCAGATTTATACAAAGATTAAGGCCCTTATTTATGAAGGAATAGCGACAGGTAGCGACTGGTGAGCGGCCGGTAATGACGGGCCCCACCACAATCACACATTTATCAAGCAAATCCTGCTTAGCGACTGAGATAGCGCCATATAGCCACTCATTCATCATTATTCCAGCCTCAGCCCACAGCGCCAGCGTCCGACCTTGAACAGCGACAGGTATGACCTCTCGCTACCTGGCGCTCTCCAATGCATTTCAATGGAACAATCTTTAAATATTCATAATTAATTGTTTTTTTGTTTTTTTTAAATGTGAAAAATTCTGTGACCACTTCTGCCATTTTAGATAATTTTTTTAAGGTAAAAAAAAAAAAAATTGTACAGAATTGATATTACAGGTCTCATATTAATGTATTCATATTACTAAATTATTTAAAAAACATGATTTTTGGTTTCCAAAAATATGGTTGTTTGGGGGTTAAAAAACTACTTTTAACCCATCGCCGCCAGCGCTCTGGGGTTTAAACATGCATTTCACAGCGCGAGAATTTTTTGAGCGTGATTTTTTAACGAATATGGTGGGAGCCGGTCGCTAGGGCCAGTCGCTATCATGCGCTCCCATACTGCGCGGAACCTGTCAAATAGCAACTCCTCACCCAATATTCAACATTACTGCACACCAACTGAGTCGCTATCAACTACCGAACAACGGCCAAGCACAGCGACTACTAGCGGGCGCTCTGAAAATGCCGCTACAGTCGCTCAACTGTCGCTACCTGCCGCTATTAATGAATCGGCCTCTAAGAAGGCAGGCAGATGCTTTTCGATCCCATACTCCCTTGTTAGCTTTAACTTTAGAGAAAAATCTTTTAATACAGTATAATTGCCATATTTGTTTGCAGATCTGACGACATTTGGAAATGTTGGACTACAGTATTTTGACCTGCTGTTAAAGGCCAATACTCTTATCCATCAGATAAAGTCAAAGTCGCCTCAGGGAATAGACACCATCCAGACAGAAGTGGATATAATGTATTTGTTGTGGGATATAAGGCTAATTGCTGTGCTGATGACATACTTCTCATGGTCACTAATCCTGTCATTTTTTTGCCCTATTTGTTTTATTTAATTTTTCATTTATTCTGAACTAAAGATTGACTCTATCCATATCAAATTAGAGACTGTCAAAATTCATTGTTATCACCAATGCATTAAAAATAAGAGGCCAATTTATCATGGCCATCTATGCATTAAATAAAAATAAAATTAAAATAAAAATTAAAATAGTGTTCGGTGCTTTAGGCTACACGTGGCGCTGTGTCTTGTTTTTTTCCATTGGAGCTAGCGACAAGTAGCACCAGTGAGGGGGGCGGCAGAAATCATTTGTATTTAACATGTAACGTAACAGCGTCAGCGCGGGCACTGTGAAACCACGGTACTCAGGCATACAGTGCCATGGGCAATACAAAAAAAGGCTTTAAGTGGGGATGGCTGCACAGTGACCAAACGAAAACACATGGAATGACATTGGGGACTTACAAATGACATGACACATGATTGGCAGGCATAAAAAGCAAGTTAGCAGCAGGTAACCTAAGTACAATTATGAAGGAAAAAACATTCTCAACATGCCAGGGATCCCGTGTCACTGAACTGAGCAAAAAAATAAAATTAGCTAACCAGAAGTCACCCCAAAAAAACAGGACTGGAATGGCTAATTAAGGTCTATGAGAGAACAACACGATTCATTAATAGCGCCAGGTAGCGACAGATGAGCGACAGTAGCGTTATTTTCACAGCGCACGCTAGTATTCGCTGTGCTTGGCCGTTGTTCAGCTGTTGACAGCGACTCAATCGGTGTGCGGTAATGTTGAATACGGGGTTAGGAGTCGCTGTTTGACAGGTTCCGCGCTGTATGGGAGCGCATGACAGCGAATGGCCATAGCGAACGGCTCCCAGCATATTCATTAACAAATCACGCTCAAAAAATTCTCTGTTTAAACCCCAGAGCGCTGGCGGCGATGGGTTAAAAGTATTTTTTTAACCCCCAAACAACCATATTTTTGGAAAAAAAAAACAAGTTTTTCAAAACATTTTGTAATATGAATACATTAATATCAGACCTGTAATATCAATTCTGCCCAAATTATTTATTTTTTTTTTTTTTACCTTAAAAAAATTATCTATCATTGCAGAAGTGGTCACAGAATTTTTGACATTTAAAAAAAAAATAATAGTAATATAATAATAAATATAATAATAGCAATTTTTATTAAGAATATTTAGATTATTAAGAATATTTAAAGATTGCTCCATTGAAATGCATTGGAGAGCGCCAGGTAGCGAGAGGTCATACCTGGCGCTGTTCAAGGTCGCTCGCTGGCGCTGTGGGGTGAGGCGGGAATAATGATGAATGATTCGCTATCTGGCGCTCTGTCAGTCGCTAAGCAGGATCGGCTTGATAAATGTGTGATTGCGGAGGGGAGCCGGCGTTCTCGTGGCGGCGACCGTCATTACCGTTCGCTCACCATTCGCTACCTGGCGCTATCCCTTGATAAATAAGGGCCTAAGTGTTTGATGTGACGCTGTAGGGCGCTAACACACACAGCACAAAGCACCCGACACTCTTGATACATGGAATACTACATGACCCAAGGAAAGTCACAAGCAGGCTGATTCATTACTAACACCAGGTAGCGACAGATGAGCGTCTGTAGAGCGGATTTCAGAGCGCCCGCTAGTAGCCACTGTGCTCGGCCGTGGATCATTGTTTCAGAGCGCCTCAGTCGCTGTCCGGCATTTATGAATATGATATGTGAGTCGCTATACTATGCTGTATGTGAGCGAACCGTAACGCCAGCTCAGTGCGACTGACTCACACCACAATCATCAAAAAAAACAGCCACAAACATCTCTGGTGCTCAAAATCATGTAATTGTAGCCCACAGCGCCACAGGCTGTGTGATAAAAGGCTGTTTTTGAACATGTATCCACTAGTAACAAAGCAAAAACATATGGAATTACATTGTTATAACATTGTAACATTGTTAATACCAGACCTGTAAGGACAATTCTGCATAAAAATATTATTAATCTAAAAAGTTTTCAAAAATGTCATTTTCATGCCCAGAATACATGTCAGAAGTTTTTAGTTTTTTTTTTAGAGAAAAAAAAAATTGGGATCAGGAAAGGGATTTAAGGATCGTCCATAGAAATGTATGGGAGAGCGCCAGGTAGCAACAGGTAAGACTTGGCGCTCTGCAAGACTGAACGCTTGCGCTGTACGCTGAGGCTGGGATAATGATGAATCGAACGCTACATGGCGTTGTTCCAGTCGCTCACCAGATTCGGCTTCATAAATGTGTGCAGTGTCCGGCGTTCACCTGCCGCTACCTGGCGCTGCCTGCCGCTGTACAGGCACTACCTGCTGCTATCCCTTCATGAATAAGGTCCTAAACTTTTTTTTGCATCATAAATATAACTTGCTGGTGTTAGCATTTCTTAAATAAACCCCTAAGCTACAAGTTCAGATGCAAGTCAGATTTTATCCTCTATTTTAATTATCAATAGCTTTATGCTACCAACTTTTACCAAAGAGTGGACCTAGGGTGCCATATTTGGGGTGGGTTGGATCACCACTTTAAAGTATAAATCAACTTTCTATTGAATTTCTTAAAATGTATATTTCCATGTGGCAAAATGTTGTCTTATAAGTGCTAAGGTGATGCAGTATTTTTTTCATTTTTGCTGATGTTAACAAGTGTGTGTTTTATGGAAGCAGTTTTCACCAAGTGCAGACGTAGTGCACATTGCCAATAGCAATAGATTGCAGATCCAGTTTCACAGGACACTGCTGCTGGGCATGTGTAAGGCTGAGTGAGCTCCCTCACCTCAGCAGTGGCCATAGCAGAAGTGTTATGTGTGTACAGGACTCACATCTCTCTTCTTGGTGTAAAGACTTGATGTACATTGCCGATAGTAAAATATTGCAGGTAGTGAAAACTGCTCCAATAAACCAGGAATATATTTAAAAAAACTCAGCTCTGCTCCTTGAGCACATTGTTTTGGCACACAAAAAATATACTCTTTCAAAATTTCTATTGTAAGTGACCCTTTAAAGTTTCCTCTTCCTAGCTTCTTGTTCTTTTTCTTTTCCACTTAAGGATTTATCATATTTTGAAACTAATATTTTCAAGTTTTCAAGTGAAAACCTAGATAAATGAAAGCTGTCTCGTATAGGCATGTATATTTTGGAAGGAGGGTTGGGAGTCCCTGATTTACTTTTTGTAGGACAACTCAGATCCTCTTTGATTGACAGGTACCACCCATCACCCTTCCCAGAGGTAATAATATTATAATGATAATAACATCTTTTATTGATGCCACATCATATTTGTGTAACGTTGGGTATTTGATCTCCTGTGCTTTCCAATTCAGTGGCTGTATGTCCCCGCGCTCCATGTAGCCTTATGGTTTAATTTAAAGGAAACTCAGACCTGTGTTCTAGGTTGTTCCAACTTAGGTGTCATTAAAGTTCAAGATATGATTTCTGGTGAAGCTATTAAACCTTTTTGGAACTTTATCAAAAAAGTTATGCACATTTAGTTAACCTGCTTAGCAAAATGTGTTTGTTTTCTCTACAATCTACTTGTAAGCCACTTCACTGTGTGAAGGTATCTGTTGTTATCTAGTAAGGATAACTAGTAAGTTGGCCTAAAAATTTTGGCCTAAAATCAGCCACTGTGCTATTTGCTGTGGTGTTTATGCATGTGCTGCATTGGTGGCGTTCTCTCCTGGTTCCTAAACAGCATTGTTTTCTCTCACCTGGATCATGCTGTTGTGGTTCCTTTAAACTGGACCTTCACCATGATTTATTGAAAAGCCCAAACCCTTAAAAATCGATTCCCCAGCATATAAAATTAATATATTTTAAGTTTTTAGTCACTTATTATTCTTTCCCTTACTGGGCAGCAACTATGTTCAGGACTTTAGGATACGGGTGCCACCATGTTGACTCAGAAGCATCACACTTACTGAGGAGAGTGGGATAAAGTACAGGGGGTGGGTCATAGCTGTGCTTTGCTCAGACAGAGCAGAGCTGGGGTCAGGAAAAGGTCAGCAATCCCAGAATGCAGAGCAGCACAGCCAGAAGGCACTTCCTGTTTGCAGGCTGCCTGATGTTCCATGAGCCGCCATCCTGAATGTTTAAAGGCTCATAACATGCAGTAGATGCAGGTAGGATGATTTTTAATGTGAGCAATCTGTATGTATAGGGGGTGGGAAACATATAAGATAGACTCTTATTCAGAGTGAAGGACCGCTTTAATGCTTCTACTTGCCCCCTCCCCATGTTAAATCATTGCATTGTCTCTCTGAGTCTAGCCATACTCTCCAACTCTTGTCCTAGCTGGGCCTTCAGCCCTTAATTGTTTGTGTCATTGTTCGTGTCATTGTCGGTGCTGCATCTGTGCGTGGCCCTCAGCCTTCCATTGTTTGTGCTGTGTCTGTGCTGGGCCCACAGCCCTCTGTTGTCTGTGCTGTGTCTGCACCGGAGCCCTCAGCCCTCCATAGTCTGTGCTGGGCCCACAGCCCTCTATTATCTGTGATGTGTCTTGGGGCCCATACTCTCTATTGCCCGCACCGGGGCCAGATCCGCCCCTGTCTGCATTGATCTCAGATCCTGCTTTGTACTCACTGGGCCCAGACCATCAATTCTTGTCTTGTTGTTTACACCTGTCCTGTGTTTCCCCTCCCCAAGTCTGCCACCACCCCGGGACTGACTGGGGCCTGTGTACTCTCCATCTTTAGCCTGGGCATGACACTATCATTGTTAAGTTTAAATCCAAAGTAATTTGAGTTCATGAAAAATTATCAGCCTGGAAAATTTATTAAACATAATATTGGGGGTAGAGATGAGTGAACTTTTCAAAAGTTGGCTCTGGTGGTTCACGATACTTTTCCGAAAAAGTTTGGTTTGGTCCGAACTAGTTTGGGACAAACTTTCATCTAAAACATATGGAAAACAATGTCTGATGGCCCTAAAAGCCCTTTATAACACTCTGAAGTCACCCAAGGCTGTATAAAATCACCCGCAATCTAATTTGCTTTTCAATAGACCACAGTTGTCTTTAATCATTTAAAGTACATTTAAAAAATGGGGAGAAGGAACAGGGTTTGCGTTCCGGCAAAGTGAAAAGAAGCGTTGAAAAGAGTACCCATTTTGGACATCACTGGGGGAAGACCTGCGGTTGTGTAGGGCTGGCAGTAGCAGGGAATCCCTCAAAAACTGATCCCATTTGTAATGGGGGGTAGCAGCGGAATTGGCGCCCTTACATTTTAACTGAGGAAGAAGAAAAATGTGCCCCTTTTGGGCATCACAGACCCCAAACTCTGTATAGAATATGTCCTGGTTTATGGGTTAGATATGTAAGGTATATCAATTTAGTGCCATATGTATTATTTTGTAATAGGTGCATTGGCAGAAGCAGGTTCAGCTCCCCCTTGTGGCAGATAGTGTTTATGTGTTGTATGCTTTTTAATGTGAATTTTTAAAGGATGTAGTGTTTGTCTGTTTTTACCAAATAAAGCTTATCATTTTTACATGGTAGAGGGTACTGCATTGTCAGTCTTTGGTGTAAGGACAGCCCAGGGTGGGGGTTATGGGCACCCTCTTCTTTGGTAACCTGCTCCTAAGTTGACCATACCAGCAGATCTAGCCCTGTACCATTTTAAGATGATCTGGCCCTACCTTGGCTCTGCTCTTTGTCACTGCCAGTGTCAGAGGTACCCTTCTGCTCTGACGATGCCCCTTTCTTGTTGCCTGGTTCCCAGGTCACGCCAAAACTACATCATCATACTCCTCCTGATCCCTGCCACTTTCCTGTTCTGATGTTTCATCATGGCCTACTTGCTCGCCCACAACCACCTTCATAACTGCCAGTATGTCCATGTCTACCACCACCCCACTGCCACAGCTATGCGTCTTGGACAACGCTTCCACCTCCACCACCTCAGCAACACACTTCAAAGGTTGACTGTCATCCTACAAATTCTCCTCATCAATATCCATAGCAGCCGGGCTGCTGAGAAAATCTGGTGCCCCACTGGGTGGGGGCAGTAAAAAGACAGAAAGGCTTCTTTTACTGTCATGTATAGCTGTAGTGAAGGAAGAATCCACTGAAACCTGGCTCAAAGTCACTGCGTCTGAGTCTTCCTCCTCCTAAGATGAGCGATAGCAACCAGTCCACAATGGATGCATTCTCCGAAATAACACGCCCACTGGAGGAAATGAACATCTCTGGTTGCTGATGCTGCTACTACTATCACATACATTACTGCTGCTGCTACTACTACCGTGTACATTGCTGCTGCTGCTGCTACTACTAGCAGTGGTGAGTCTGGGGAAATGGATGCTGCCACTTCTATGGCTGGGCCTGGGCAAATGGCTGGTGCTACTTTTACTGGGCCTGGACACATGGTTGCTGACCACAGTGTTGGTACTGGCACCGACATCCTTATCCCTAGTGTCTAAAGGAATTGCAGGGATGTCTTTTCCTCTACCCCATCTTTCCCACCCCTTCCTTTCCCAGATAGTTTATGTATTTAAAATAAAAAAAATATTTGGAGCCGTGCACACACCAAAATGAGACACTTGCCCTAAAATATTGCTTGGCAGTGAAAATGACATAAATTGTCCCTAAACTGTCCCTGCTCTAAGAGCAATGCTCTTGATAGGTGGCTAGTGGTGACTATCTCCTGCAATAGTGCCTCCTGATTGGCTCAGCTACCCTGACCTCTTAAGCTGTGACTATGTGACCCTGTCTCTCTGCTTCTCTGCTTCTCCTTGGCTGGCCGTGACCTGTGGGGTGGGGCCGGTGAAATCCACCCTGAGTCTTCCTCCTCCTGAGATGAGTGCGTTTTGCTGCAATCCACTTTTCCTGAAATTTGGATCGGAACCAGGTTCTACTGGTTTGGATCGCTCTCTAATTGGGGGCCTTGACAAGATTTTACTTGATTGCATCCTAGCACCTATAACATTCTTTACAAAGCAAGGCTTTCTTCTTTTCTGTGTGCATGTTCAGGGTTTTTTTAAATTAACAATTTTTTAATCATTATTATTTTTTTTTTCTTTTATTATTTTACAATTACCTTACCCTATTTTAGACATTATTTTAGTTCCACATATAGATGTGGTATATTTTGTTATATATTTCGTTATATACAATATATTGTGTATGATTTCTATCTATCTCTCTGCCAGTCTATCTATCTATCTATCTATCTATCTATCTATCTATCTATCTATCTATCTATCTATCTCTCTGCCAGTCTATCTATCTATCTATCTATCTATCTATCTATCTATCTATCTATCTATCTATCTATCTCTCTGCCAGTCTATCTATCTATCTATCTATCTATCTATCTATCTATCTATCTCTCTGCCAGTCTATCTATCTATCTATCTATCTCATATCTATCTATCTATCTATTTATCTATCTATCTATCTATCTATCTATCTATCTATCTATCTATCTATCTCTCTGCCAGTCTATCTATCTATCTATCTATCTATCTATCTATCTATCTATCTATCTATCTCTCTGCCAATCTATCTATCTATCTATCTATCTATCTATCTATCTATCTCTCTCTCTCTCTCTCTCTCTCTCTCTCTCTCTCTCTCTCTCTATCTCTCTGCCAGTCTATCTATCTATCTATCTATCTATCTATCTATCTATCTATCTCATATCTATCTATCTATCTCATATCCAGGGGCGTAGCTATAGGGGTCGCTGTCACTGATGATGGGGGGGGGGCCCAGTTTGACTCCTCGCATCGGGGCCCACAAGACTTTAGCTACGCCCCTGGTTAGATTATATAAAATAGACCAGGAGCTGAAAAATTCATGGAGCTCTGTTTAATCACTATTCTGTAAATTGTAAGATTATGGCTGAACTGCAAACCTACCAAGACATGGTCATCTCCCTAAACTGACAGGGCAAAAGAATAATTAATTAGAAAAGCAGGCAAGAGGCCCATAGTCACTTTGGAGATATTTCCTGTCAATTTTAACTAAATTGGATTCAACAAATAATGCTTCTTTTTTTGTACATTGGAAATAAACAACAATGATGGGGCCCCCTAACTTTATGGGCACCAGTGCAGTCCCAGTCTCTGCACCCCCTATAGTTACACCCCTTCAGCAAGGAATGTGAGTCCTAATCCAAATCTACTCTGGAATGGTTTAAATCAAAGCATATTCATGTGTTGGAATGGCCCAGTAAAATTCCAGACCTAATAAATATTTAGAATATGTGGCATGACATGATATTGCTTTAAACTAGTGTTGGCGCATCCGGGCCTCAATACTAAAGCTGAGCAGCCCATTAACCAGGTTTTAACCCTCCCCTCACCTAATCAGGCAAGCCGGAAATCTCGCTGCCCCCTGCCTTCGTCCTGTCCGCTCCCTGCCCAGACTCACCTTCACCAACCAATTAGGAAGGGTAGCGGGGGTGTCTTAGGCGGGATGGGCCACACCAGGGGACTTCCTCAAGCTAGAGTGGACTGCAGTGCCCAGATTATGGCCTGCGAGCCATCGGCCAGCCGCGAGCTCACACAGCCTGTTATGAAGGGGGGGTGTTCTGCCACACAGCCTGCTATGGGGTAATGGGAGGGTTCTGCCGCACAGTCTGCTATGGAGTAATGGGGGGTTCTTTCACATAGTCTTCTATGGTGTGATGGGGGATTCTGTGACACAGTCTTCTATAAGGTGATGGGGGTTCTGCCACACAGCCTGTTATAGGGTTTTGGGGGGGGGTTCTTATTAGTTTTTAATAAAGTGTACATAATATTAATACTGTCCCTGCCTTATTTTGTGCAGGGAAACCACTCTGGTGTTACTCCCAAGTTGCAGCCCCTACCCCTTACTATGCCCATTTGCAGCCATTTTTTGGGCCCACAAGTTTGGATCCCCTTTGACTTCAGTGGGGTTCAGGTCAAGTTTGAGTACCTTTTCAAAGTTCTCCCATACTTGCCAAACCCAAGCTGTGGGTTCACCCAACACTTTTTATAACAAATTCTCTTTATCCAATCTGACTGAGTTAGAGCTATTTTGCAAAAGAGAATAGGAAAACATTTCAGCATCTAGATGTGCAAAGCTGGTAGAGATATAGCCCAACATATTTGCAGCTTGAATTGAAGCTAAAGGTGATCCTACAAAGTACTAACTCAGGTACTGACTGTAGAAAAGTTCAAGGGGTATGGAAAAATTTTTGTAAGCAAACAAATTTTAACAAAAGGATTTGTGAGAGAAATCAATAAGCTCACCAAGATGCAGGCTGCAATTTACATCCCAAAGCACGATCAAAGTTAAACTTACTTCACCATATAATTAGCATGACCCTCCCTGGTTTTGTTATTTAACTGTCTTTGACTTTGAAATAAATTGACGACTTTCCAGATAGATTAACAGCAGTGGAAACTTAACAGACAATATGAGTCTTGTTGATAAATCACATATTTGGCAAGCAAGAAAATTCAAACATGAATGTGGCAACACTATTTTAATACAGCAGCAAAATACGTTTTAGTGAGAGTTAGTCAAATATGATTTTATATTAAATAAAAATATAGGGTCTCTTCCTATTACTTTCTACTTGATAATCATCATTCCAAAGAACTTTCAATGGGGCCCAAAGAAACATGGGAAATTAATAGGGTTAGGTGAACCCGACTCGCCCGGGTCCTTGCAAGTTCGGATCCCTGAACCCAAATAGAAATTTGTGTTTGAGTTAGACGTCTGTTGCAAACCCACCAATAGGTTTGATCTTGCTGCCCTAGCAACCATTCTAGGCATGGCCGATATTGGCATGACCCTGCCGTATAAAAGGCCAGGTCCATCTCCCAGAACTCTCTAGGGACAGTGGCTGGGGTGAGGGATAGATAGGTTGTTGTTAAAATTAAGTTGTCCTTTTCAGGGCAGTTCGTTAGGGACAATGGCTGGATTGAAGGACAATGTGGGAGTTGTTGTTAAAAACGAAATTATCCTTTTTAGGACAGTTAGTAATAAGACCTACCCTAAAAATAAGCCAGAGTTACAATTCATAATCCAGCTGCCCGGTTTTAGCAGAGGGATACATTACGGCTGTAAAGAAGGGTGAGGACACATCAAGTAACAAAGGTAAGCTTGTCTGTCAAGAGTGAAATGTCTGATACTGCTGACTGTACCCCAGCTTGCCTCCATGCTGGGCACACAGCCCTGCTGCCAGCAAGCTCTGTGCATGTACTGTACCAAAGCTGATGCACTGCTACCACCATCTTGCCATCTGGTAGCTGGCTATAAGGCACACCCTGAAAATAAGACCTGTCTAAATTTTGTTTAATAACAAATAGTAATTGAGTGTCCACTTGCTCAGGCCACGTTATGCTCTTTTTTGTTTAATAACACATAGTAGTTGAGTGTCCACTTGTTGGGGCCATGTGAGACTCTTCTTTGTTTAATGACACATAGTAGTTGGGTGTCCACTTGTTCAGGCTACATGAGGATCATTTGTGTTTAAAGTGGACCAACACCCTCCCGTGATCTTATAGATTCCCGGACCGATCAGCTCCCTGACTGCGGGGCACCCCGATCGGCGGCCCAGTAAGAGTGACGTGCGGGAGGCGGCGGATGGGCATGCTCTCTTGTCCGTCGCTGCCTCCGGCTTGTCCGCCAGCGGGGATTGGCTGCAGCGGTCACGTGGGAGCGGGGAGAGGTGAGTTTTTGGGGCTTTCTTGGGGGTTTCACACAGCGGGGCACCCCCGATCGGGGTGCCCCACCGAAGTGGCCCAAAACCCAGGATAGTCAAAATCCTGGGTGTTGGTCCACTTTAATAACACATAGGAGTCGATTCAGAGCCAGGTGAGAATTCTCACTCTTTTTTTAGGAAAGAAAATTACCATTTACTTTTATTGTCAAACGTGGGACTGATTCAGAGCCAGGTGAACATTTACACCTGGTAGATGAAATGAAATTAAATGGCAGTTTTCTCTCCTAAAAAGTAGTGGGAATTCTCACTTGGCTCTGAATCAACCCCATAGTAATTGTTCAGGCCACGGGAAGCTCTTTTTTGTTTAATGACAAATAGAAATTATGTATCCACTCATTTAGGCCATGTAAGGGTAATTTGTGTCTAATGTCACATAGTAATTGATTGTCCATTTTCTCAGGCCCCTTGGATGTCACTGCTGTTTCATAACAAGTATTAGTGGAGTATCCAATTGCTCAGTACACTTGGGTGTCAGTGCTGTTTATTAACAAGTATTAGTGGAGTGCCTACTTGCTCAGGCCACTTAAGGGTAATTATCCTGTAAAATGTTTTTTTTAATTGTCCATTTCGGGCCACTGAAACTGCAGGTGTCTAACAATGCAGAAATCAGCAAATAAGGGAGAGGGATGTGGCTGTGGTGCTGCTGCTGGTGGTGATGGAGCTGGTGGTGCAGGGAAAGGACGTGTTTCACCCTTGCTGGCTAAACCTTCCTCTGGTGTAAGCAGGTGTCAGGGTTAGGAGCGTATTTTTTTAGGCCCCAATACAGCTGGTTGAGTGGTGAGGCCAGAACAAGTTGTTGTAGATTATATGGAGCACAGTGCTACCAGTTTCATGGGATTGTCTTACACTTACTCCACTTCTGTTAAGAGTGCTGAGCCCTCCTCCTCACCCACTTCAAGTCAGCAAGGCAGTCCCTGCCACAAATCACTTTTGCTCTATGATGACACTTCTTGCTGGGATACCAGGGGTTATCCACCTGCCCCTGCCCTAGCTGCAGATCTAGGGTTCTCAGGTGCCCAACTTATTTTGTAGGATGGGGACATGGCTAACAGACCATCACAGGACACCCACAGGAACCTGCTACAGCTTTCTGCAATGTTGAGGCTAAGAGGGAGGCTAGTGGGGAGGAGTGGGTGGAAGAGGATGCCAGGGAGGATGATGAGGTCCTGAATCAGAGTTCAGAGGAAGAGGGGGTCACACTCTTGTCACAGTTGGTTTAGTCTTACAAGAGGAACTTTGGAAACCTAAAAGACCCCTGAGCCGAGTCCCACTCCTTGGGGCATCCCGATTTGAGACTCCAGCCTATGGCTTTCCTGCCATTTGTGTTTGTCATGCCCTGTCCGCTCAGCTGAGGACGGGACTCAGTCCCGAAACGTTCCTAAGAGCGATCTCTATACTTGGTAAACGGTAACCATATTCCTTTTGATGCATTGTGTCATAGCCTAAATACTGATGTTGTGACTATACGCCTCATAGGGCTTTCATTCATTTGTTATATACCATATCAGGGCTTGAATACCGGTTCTGTACTCGTGAAATATCAGCGCGCTTTTACTACCTGTATAGTCTGACTAATGCATAAACTGTCTTTTTGCACATAGACAGCATTAACACAGATGTCTGTGTCTCATAATTGTTCTATATACATGTAATGTTATATATGCTGGCCAATGACGAGCAGTTCATGGGTTTCACAGCCAGATGGCAGTATTTCCATTATTGTGAGCTACAGCTTGGTAAATATAGGCCCTTATTTATGAAGGAATAGCGACAGGTAGCAACTGGTGAGCGGCCGGTAATGACGGGCCCCGCCACAAGAATGCCGGTTCCCCACCACAATCACACATTTATCAAGCCAATCCTGCTTAGCGACTGAGATAGCGCCATATAGCGACTCATTCATCATTATTCCAGACTCAGCCCACAGCGCCAGCGTCCGACCTTAAACAGCGACAGGAATGACCTCTCGCTATCTGGCGCGCTCCAATGCATTTCAATGGAACAATCTTTAAATATTAATAATTAATTGTTATTAATTTTTTATTTGTTTTTTTTTTTTTTTTTATGTGAAAAATTCTGTGACCACTTCTGCCATTTTAGATAATTTTTTTAAGGGAAAAAAATTTTAAAAAAATTGTACAGAATTGATATTACAGGTCTGATATTTATGTATTCATATTACTAAATTATTTAAAATACTTTTTTTTTGGTTTCCAAAAATATGGTGGTTTGGGGGTTAAAAAACTACTTTTAACACATCGCCTCCAGCGCTCTGGGGTTTAAACATGCATTTCACAGCGCTTGAATTTTTTGAGCGTGATTTTTTGATGAATATGGTGGAAGCCGGTCGCTCTGACCAGTCGCTATCATGCGCTCCCATACATCGCGGAACCTGTCAAATAGCGACTCGTAACCTTGTATTCAACATTACGCCACACCGTCTGAGTCGCTGTCAACAACCGAACAACGGCCAAGCACAGCGACTACTAGCTGGCGCTGTGAAAATACCACTACAGTCGCTCAACTGTCGCTACATGTCGCTATTAATAAATCAGCCTCCCCGAATATATAGTGTGTGCTGACTCTGAGCTGGATTTTTTCATAATAGCAGCAGGAAAACGCTATTCCCCTGCCATTTTCACTGGTTACATTTATATCCTGCACACTCTTTACCACCAGACTGGTAGCCCATATTCTTGAATGTACTGTTATGACTTCTTTATAGCTATTTGTATGGCCATCATCTATTTGGCATACCTGTACTATTTTTAACTGCAAAATGTGTTAAGATGATGTGAATTTACTAGTGTATTCTCAATATCTTTAAAATATAAAATCTTCAATACCTGCAACATTCCTTTGTTTGGTGTGCATTACTCCAAAATCTAGTTAATGGCACCCAACTGTTTATTTCACCCATCAATTTAATGGTGTGCTGGGCTTACACATATTTATTTCTCTCTGTCCCCTTCTTGTGCCCTCCTCCGAGCAATTTTGTTGGTTCAAGATTTTTTTGTTGAGAATTTTCATTTTTTGTTAGAACTCTTTTTGGCGAGACCGGATTTTTCTCGACTGGCAGATCACACTAACTAAAAGCTGGCGAGAGCTGCAGGCTTTACTAGCTGACATGCTTATATTATTAAATGCTACATTGCTAACGCTTATAGGTAATATATATTATATATAGATTCCCCTCCCATCATCTCAGCTCCTGGCCTGGTACTCCATACAGAGCCATGGGGAGCGGTCTTTTATAGTGATAGGCGGAGTGTCACAGGTGTGGAGGGGCATGGAGGGGGGTTTCCCATAAGAAACCCCCCCTTCTTGTCTCTCCCCTTCTGTGACATGGGGGTCATCGCATGTGGGAGATTTCAGAGAGCTCCGCCTCTCAGTATCAGAATCGGCTCGGCCTTGCCCCAAGCTCAGTTCCTCAGTTTCACAACAGCAGGTCCCTGCCCCCAAATGTAGGGGGTTAAATAAGCATAACATTTAACAATAGAAACCGTCTGGAATAATTCAAAAAATCCACACTAGGCCTTGATGAAGAGATTGATCTTAGTCAGTTTATAACATCCCATTTCAATCCCATTTTCTCCTACCACACAATCTACATTAGTGTTATGTTTTAATTCGCTGTGATTTCATGCTGTCCTTTGTTGAAGGGACACTTATTCTAACTGCATATACTTTATCTGTTGGATCATACCTGTACTCACAATACCTCCACTTTTAACCCTTTAAAAGGCTAAGCCCATACATTTCATGTGGTTGACTCTGCAACCATTAATTGCCAAGCACGTGCAACTAACGGCCTGGTATCCCCCCCCCCCCCCCCCAAAAACAAACAATAAAAACACCTGACACCTCGATCAATCTAGCTGTGTCTTCCCTTCACCCAGGGGGCATCCAATTCCCCCCTCCCCAGGTTCATTCAGCTTCAGAGGAGGGCCCAGAATACCCCCCTCCCCGCTTCCGCCCCTGCTGACAACTATAGAAAAAAAATGACATTTACTCACCTGCATCCACGATCCCTCCCACCAGGTCTCCTCTTCATCCAGGGGGGCTTCGATCGCCCCCACCCCAGGGCTCATCCACATTAGGAGAGGCTTCATCACCCCACTCTGACCGTTGTTAGCCCCCCCTCTTTGGGGGCGGGGTGGATTACATGATCCTTTGATGTAATCCCGCTACTGGCCCGACAATACTCAGATGCCACTGATAGGCGAAGAGGGGTGGAAGGGCAGGGGACTCTGATCCCCTGTCTTCCTCTGCTTCCACCGATCACCAGCATCTGTCATTGGAGATCACAGGGGACAGCACCGTGGGACGGAGCAGAGAATCAGAGATGAGTAAAAAAGAAAAAAATGTAATTTTACTCTGCAATGTCTGTGTTTATTTTAACATTTAACCCTTTGTGAACTGGTAAGGGATCCATGAGACCCCTAAACCAGTTCAACATGATATTTTATGTAAAAGCCCAAAACTCTGCCAAAAATATGTATATATAATTTTCCTAGAAATTCCTGTAAAAATCACATTTAAACCTAGCTCGTGAAAAATGACCTGTCATCAGAGGGTCACAAGATCTCAAGTAGGCTGGCATTTCAAAGGCTTAAAAGTAGCTATACATGTTGGATATTGTTCTGTTCAGGGGACCTTGCACTTTCAGATGTAGCTTGTTTTTTCTTGTTTTCTTATTGATACTTTAGGAAAATGTGCAACCCAAGAATTCTTCGAGGAAATACTTCCAGAAAGATGAGCCCACTATAACAAGCTGGGTACATCTAGAAAGCTTAATGTGTGTACTTTCAGGTAATATATGGTTTGTGGAGGGGGTATTTCAAATTTGAAAGGGTTGTTTTGGTTGAAAAACTGCAAGGTGTGCACTGTTTGCATAGCTGAATGTTCAAGTAAAATTTCCCTTTTGCACAAGCTTGGGATGTTTGGCAGCCCTACCCCTGAAAGCAGCTATTCATGTTGAGTATTGTTCTGTTCGGGGACCTTGTTTTGGTTTGTTTTGTTCAGATTTAACTTGTTTTTTATTGTTTTTTTAAATAACATGGCTTGGATTCTTTTTTTTATTCTCTTTTTTGGGAAACCCGGCAACCAAAGAATTAATTGAGGGATTAATTCCAGAAAAAAGCAGCCACGTCAACAAGCCTGGTACGCCTCGGAAGCTTGAGGTGTGTACAGAGAATATAAAGTTTGTGGGGAGTATTTCAAGTGTAAAGGGTTGTATTTCTTAAAAAACTGCAAGGTGCACAATGCAGATTTTCACTGAAAATCTCGTAAAGCACTGGGTGTCTACCAATACATATGTGGTAACGTTGTAACCAGGAGAAGTTGGGATTTTACAGACAAAAGGGTTGATTCAGAGCCCCTTTCTCACCTTTTTTGTGCGAATATTTCCATTCTCGTTCAATTTTTCCCCTCGTCTGGTTCAGCAAAGCCTTTTCTCTGTGAGAACTTTAGTGTGAAATGTTTTCATTTTTGCATGATTTTTCGTTTGATAGCAATACCTCCATAAAAATGATGATAAAGGGGCTCTGAATCAACCCTAATATGTTTTTATTGAAAACCTTTTTTTATTACAAAAAAAACACCACAAAGTGATTTTCACTATCTTGGTTTTTGTTCCTCCTCCACATGGCAATTACCAGATTGTATGTAGGAAACACTTTTCTGGGCATTCTGTGATGCAAGCTGACAGCCAATCACCAACTCCCACTTCATTCAGTTTTTAATCTGCCATGCTGAGCTCAGAACAGGAAATAAAGGCGAATGAAGCTGGCTGCTACCCCAGATCTCCATGACCCTGCCATGGGTACGATAGAGGTGAGTGAAGATGCAACCTGACCAAGATGGGTGGGATTGATGGTTAAATGAGTATACCAGGCAATTGTGGGAGTTTCACACATCGGGCATCCCAGGTTGGAATGGCCCACAAAGAGAGGGACCACTGGCCCTAGAGGCTTATAGATTCTGCTGTAGCATGTGGTTTCATGTATTATGATTTCATCTGCATGTACATATTTTGAGCTTCAACTTGTATCTCATTATTCAAATACTATGACCTTAATTCAGTAAGAGTTAAATAAAAATGTTCATTGTAAATAAATCACTTTATGTGAAAAAAAGCCTGAGAATGTCACTGTTCCTGAATTACCAGATAGGAAGACAATGAATGTGCATTGGCACTTTTTACTCCTAGTAAAACTAGAGAACGTTGTACTTCTTTTTACAGTGTAGTAAACAGTGCCATTGACTTTTATTGTCTTCCGAGCTGGTGATTCAGCAACCGTAACATTTTTATGCTTTTTTCTCCTAGTGAACTTTTTACTACCATGAGATTTTGTTTCAACTCTTGCTGAATCGAGGCCATTGTCTTGCTGGTGATTCAGCAACAGTGCTCCTGCTGTCCTACTGTACTTGAGTGGAACTGCTGAACAGCCAGGGCAAGGCAGCCAGGCATGGCTCACTCTGCTCTGAAAGCTGAGGGTGACCCTTCTTTTCTTGTGATGCAAGAGCCTGTCCTGCATGTCCACCTTGCCGAGCTCCCCACCCAATCCCAGCCTCCTCAGTGGGACCCACTGACATCTGCATTGGTCCTTCTTTCCCTACATAAGCTCCATAAGACAAACAAGCATTTTTCCCCCTGTAGTGAGATTAATTCAACCAAATTATATACATCAGCAACTAATAAATATAAATACTGTACTCTTATTAATACAACTGTATACTACATATATAATTAAATACACACATAAATAATCAAAACATGTATATAATAAAGTGGATCAAAACTCAGGATAGTCAATAGTTTTGAGTATCCTGGGTATTGGTCCTTGCCCCGGGGGCACCCCTGTGTGAAACCCCCGAGGACGCCGAGCCAGCTCAGCTCTTCCCGGTCCCATGGTGTGCCTAAGAGCAGCGGCACTGACATCTGCATCCTCCGCTTCCCTCTAACAGGGAGCTCATTTGTGAATAGCCAATGAGGGCATGCTCCCTGTTAGAGGGAAGTGGAGGAGGCAGGCTTCAGAGCCGCTGCTCTTAGACGCGCTATGGGACCGGGAAGAGGTGAGTGAGATTGGGCGATCTGAGGGGGGGTTTCACACACTTGGGGAAAGGACCAAAACCCAGTATAGTCAAAATCCTGGGTTTTGGTCCACTTTAAATTTTGCTATGAAAACATAGTAATAGTGGATGCACATCCAAATTATGTTAACAACAGCAGGTGCCCCTGTGGTCCATGGAATCCCCCATTTTTACACTGGTATTTTTTTAATGTAATGTAAAAGTTTTATTATAGTGGGTCTGTATCTAGCCCCACACTAATTCCTCCTAAGAGTAACAATGACCCCCCCTAGAGTCTATAAGGTGACCGATCCACTCACCTTTTCCCCCGAGCCCATGCTGCATGTCGCTCTAAGCACCGCTATACAGACACTCATCTGCCGATAGCCGGCGTTATTAATGAATCAGCCTGTCAAGTGTCAAAACAATGTCATTCCATGTGTTTTTGCTTTGTTACTGGTGGATATGTGTTCAGAAACAGACTTTGATCACACAGCATCTGGCGCTCTATGTTACAAGCCCAGCTTTAGAGCACCACCAGTGTTTTGTTAAATATGGTGTGCCGGACGCACTGAGCTGGCGCTACCTCTCGCTCACTGCAGCGCTATACTGTTGATAGAGCGCCCAACACACATCATATTCATCAATGCTGGCCAGGTTACTAGAGCAACCGAGATGCTAGGTTACAGTGCCTGATACCCGCCTACAGAGTCCACTAGCGGACGCTCTAAGCGCTGCTATACAGATGCTCATCTGGCAATACGTGGTGCCAGTAGTAAATCAGCCTCTAAATAAAACAAACTCACTATCAGTGCCAGGTCTTATCTTAAAGGAATGTACAAAAATAATTAAAGGAACGGGACCTGGGCTGGTCCCTAACCCAGATGATTTCCACTACCATGCTATATTGATTTTAAATAGTGACCTTTAATTTTTTGAGTTTAAAATTACAGTGTAAGCATTAATCTACATAGCAATAATCGGATCCAACGTTAATAGGTGGCAAATCTAGTAAAGGGAGGAAGAGAAGATTGTTCCCTTTCACCAATCGATGTGATCTTATCTTAAAGGTACATTTCGGGTAAAAGTTTAAATGAGCTTTAAGCAGCTTGGTCTGCCTATGCTGGCTGTCAGGGGATGCACCTTTCATCCAGCCTTCATTCAGCCTGCTTTACTGTACTTTACTAGAACCCTCTCTCTCTTTTGCAAGGCCTCCTCACCTGCAAATTGTGAATCATCCATGCTTGTGTCAATGTGGGGGTCTCCTCAAAAATCATTTCATTTAAGGGACCCAGAAAAAATGAGTCAGCGTGAGAAAGCCCGTTCTAAAGGGTTTATCAGGGAATTCAAAGTGTTGGTGAATGAAAAAGAGGCAGCCCTTGACAGCCAGCATGGGGCAAGCAGACAATAGGCTCATTGAATTATTTTCCTGGAATGTCTCTTTAAATTGTGAATGCAAGAGTCCCATAAGTCCCCGTGCCGAGTCCACGCCACCGCCTGCTCACTTCTGGTCATTTCCAGTCTCATACCATTACTGGTACCAAGTTCTGTTCATCAGCAAACACGTTGCATTCCACCCACCTAGAGGCCAGCCATAGCCGCTGGGATACTGGGTGATTGTATCCTGCCTGCCTGCCTAACGGCCCACAGAGAGGCTGCCTGGAGCCCGGCCGTCTGCTGAAAAGCTGCCCAGAGCCTGCCTGCTTTTTTTGAATTCAGGTTATACCCTATAGAGATGAGTGATTTGTAAAATTTGATTCTAAAAAAAAATTACTTTTAAAGAAACTCGCTCATCTCTAGTCTTAACCAATACATTGAACAGAAAATGCAGATCCTGTGCCTTGCAAAAAAAGGGGGCAGAGTGAGTCTCCCTCAAATCTCTCCCACCTAGCAAAAGTTTAAGACTGGTATTATGGAGCATGTAAACTGTGGGTCTCAATGGAACAGCAGCTACAGCAGTACAGAACAGTAAATCCCCCCCCTTGTGGTAAATAGTATAGTATGGGCCCCAGAGAAAACCTCTGGCCACCCCATTGCCAGGTGGTTTGTCCTATATGCTTACATGCCTCCCCTCAGCTTTTGACTGGAGGAGGACAAGTTCTAATCAGCAGTGTCTTGGTGTCCTTGGTATCCTTAAAAAACAGTTACATAACATTTCGGCCATACAATAAACATCATGCAATAAATTATGCACACTGCCTGTTATAGGTGGATTGGGGGCATTCTGCACATTGCCTGTTATAGAGGGATTGGGGGGCTGCATGCTGCTTGTTATAGAGGGATTGGGGGGGACTGCATGCTGCTTGTTATAGAGGGATTGGGGGGGCTGCATGCTGCTTGTTATAGGGGGATTGGGGGGGACTGCATGCTGCTTGTTATAGGGGGATTGGGGGGGACTGCATGCTGCTTGTTATAGAGGGATTGGGGGGGCTGCATGCTGCTTGTTATAGAGGGATTGGGGGGGGCTGCATGCTGCTTGTTATAGAGGGATTGGGGGGCTGCATGCTGCTTGTTATAGAGGGATTGGGGGGGCTGCATGCTGCTTGTTATAGGGGGATTGGGGGGCTGCATGCTGCTTGTTATAGGGGGATTGGGGGGGATGCATGCTGCTTGTTCTAGAGGGATTGGGGGGGACTGCATGCTGCTTGTTATAGAGGGATTGGGGGGGGGCTGCATGCTGCTTGTTATAGGGGGATGGGGGGGCTGCATGCTGCTTGTTATAGGGGGATTGGGGGGGCTGCATGCTGCTTGTTATAGGGGGATGGGGGGGGCTGCATGCTGCTTGTTATAGGGGGATGGGGGGGCTGCATGCTGTTTGTTATAGGGGGATTGGGGGGGGCTGCATGCTGCTTGTTATAGGGGGATTGGGGGGGCTGCATGCTGCTTGTTATAGGGGGATTGGGGGGGCTGCATGCTGCTTGTTATAGGGGGATTGAGGGGGCTGCATGCTGCTTGTTATAGGGGGATGGGGGGGGCTGCATGCTACTTGTTATAGGGGGATTGGGGGGCTGCATACTGCTTGTTATAGGGGGATGGGGGGGCTGCATGCTGTTTGTTATAGGGGGATTGAGGGGGCTGCATGCTGCTTGTTATAGGGGGATTGGGGGGGGCTGCATGCTGCTTGTTATAGGGGGATTGGGGGGGCTGCATGCTGCTTGTTATAGGGGGATTGGGGGGGCTGCATGCTGCTTGTTATAGGGGGATTGGGGGGGCTGCATGCTGCTTGTTATAGGGGGATTGGGGGGGCTGCATGCTGCTTGTTATAGGGGGATTGAGGGGGCTGCATGCTGCTTGTTATAGGGGGATGGGGGGGCTGCATGCTGCTTGTTAAAGGGGGATTGAGGGGGCTGCATGCTGCTTGTTATAGGGGGATTGGTGGGCTGCATGCTGCTTGTTATAGGGGGATTGGGGGGGCTGCATGCTGCTTGTTATAGGGGGATTGGGGGGGCTGCATGCTGCTTGTTATAGGGGGATTGGGGGGGCTGCATGCTGCTTGTTATAGGGGGATTGGGGGGCTGCATACTGCTTGTTATAGGGGGATTGAGGGGGCTGCATGCTGCTTGTTATAGGGGGATTGGGGGGATGCATGCTGCTTGTTATAGGGGGATTGGGGGGCTGCATGCTGCTTGTTATAGGGGGATTGGGGGGGCTGCATGCTGCTTGTTATAGGGGGATGGGGGGGCTGCATGCTGCTTGTTATAGGGGGATTGAGGGGGCTGCATGCTGCTTGTTATAGGGGGATTGGTGGGCTGCATGCTGCTTGTTATAGGGGGATTGGGGGGGCTGCATGCTGCTTGTTATAGGGGGATTGGGGGGGCTGCATGCTGCTTGTTATAGGGGGATTGGGGGGGCTGCATGCTGCTTGTTATAGGGGGATTGGGGGGCTGCATACTGCTTGTTATAGGGGGATTGAGGGGGCTGCATGCTGCTTGTTATAGGGGGATTGGGGGGATGCATGCTGCTTGTTATAGGGGGATTGGGGGGCTGCATGCTGCTTGTTATAGGGGGATTGGGGGGGCTGCATGCTGCTTGTTATAGGGGGATTGGGGGGGGCTGCATGCTGCTTGTTATAGGGGGATGGGGGGGCTGCATGCTGCTTGTTATAGGGGGATTGGGGGGCTGCATGCTGCTTGCTATAGGGGGATTGGGGGGGCTGCATGCTGCTTGTTATAAGGGGATTGGGGGGGCTGCATGCTGCTTGTTATAGAGGGATTGGGGGGGGCTGCATGCTGCTTGTTATAGGGGGATTGGGGGGGCTGCATGCTGCTTGTTATAGGGGGATTGGGGGGCTACATGCTGCTTGTTATAGGGGGATTGGGGGGGCTGCATGCTGCTTGTTATAGGGGGATTGGGGGGCTGCATGCTGCTTGTTGTAGGGGGATTGGGGGGCTGCATGCTGCTTGTTATAGGGGGATGGGGGGGCTGCATGCTGCTTGTTATAGGGGGATTGGGGGCTGCATGCTGCTTGTTATATGGGATTGAGGGGGCTGCATGCTGCTTGTTATAGAGGGATTGGGGGGGCTGCATGCTGCTTGTTATAGGGGTATTGGGGGGCTGCATGCTGCTTGTTATAGGGGGATTGGGGGGCTGCATGCTGCTTGTTATAGAGGGATTGGGGGGGGCTGCATGCTGCTTGTTATAAGGGGATTGGGGGGGCTGCATGCTGCTTGTTATAGAGGGATTGGGGGGCTGCATGCTGCTTGTTATAGGGGGATTGGGGGGCTGCATGCTGCTTGTTATAGAGGGATTGGGGGGGCTGCATGCTGCTTGTTATAGGGGGATTGGGGGGGCTGCATGCTGCTTGTTATAGGGGGATTGGGGGGCTGCATACTGCTTGTTATAGGGGGATTGAGGGGGCTGCATGCTGCTTGTTATAGGGGGATTGGGGGGGCTGCATGCTGCTTGTTATAGGGGGATTGGGGGGCTGCATGCTGCTTGTTATAGGGGGATTGGGGGGGCTGCATGCTGCTTGTTATAGGGGGATTGGGGGGGGGCTGCATGCTGCTTGTTATAGGGGGATGGGGGGGCTGCATGCTGCTTGTTATAGGGGGATTGGGGGGCTGCATGCTGCTTGCTATAGGGGGATTGGGGGGGCTGCATACTGCTTGTTATAGGGGGATGGGGGGGCTGCATGCTGCTTGTTATAGGGGGATTGGGGGGCTGCATGCTGCTTGTTATAGGGGGATTGGGGGGGCTGCATGCTGCTTGTTATAGGGGGATTGGGGGGGCTGCATGCTGCTTGTTATAGGGGGATTGGGGGGCTGCATGCTGCTTGTTATAGGGGGATTGGGGGGGGCTGCATGCTGCTTGTTATAGGGGGATTGGGGGGCTGCATGCTGCTTGTTATAGGGGGATGGGGGGGCTGCATGCTGCTTGTTATAGGGGGATTGGGGGGCTGCATGCTGCTTGTTATAGGGGGATTGAGGGGGCTGCATGCTGCTTGTTATAGAGGGATTGGGGGGGCTGCATGCTGCTTGTTATAGGGGTATTGGGGGGCTGCATGCTGCTTGTTATAGGGGGATTGAGGGGGCTGCATGCTGCTTGTTATAGGGGGATTGGGGGGTCTGCATGCTGCTTGTTATAGGGGGATTGGGGGGCTGCATGCTGCTTGTTATAGAGGGATTGGGGGGGGCTGCATGCTGCTTGTTATAGGGGGATTGGGGGGGCTGCATGCTGCTTGTTATAGGGGGATTGGGGGGCTGCATGCTGCTTGTTATAGGGGGATTGGGGGGCTGCATGCTGCTTGTTATAGAGGGATTGGGGGGCTGCATGCTGCTTGTTATAGGGGGATTGGGGGGGCTGCATGCTGCTTGTTATAAGGGGATTGGGGGGGCTGCATGCTGCTTGTTATAGGGGGATTGGGGGGGACTGCATGCTGCTTGTTATAGAGGGATTGGGGGGGCTGCATGCTGCTTGTTATAGGGGGATTGGGGGGGCTGCATGCTGCTTGTTATAGGGGGATTGGGGGGGCTGCATGCTGCTTGTTATAGGGGGATTGGGGGGCTGCATGCTGCTTCTTATAGAGGGATTGGGGGGCTGCATGCTGCTTGTTATAAGGGGATTGGGGGGGCTGCATGCTGCTTGTTATAGGGGGATTGGGGGGGACTGCATGCTGCTTGTTATAGAGGGATTGGGGGGGCTGCATGCTGCTTGTTATAGGGGGATTGGGGGGGCTGCATGCTGCTTGTTATAGAGGGATTGGGGGGGCTGCATGCTGCTTGTTATAGGGGGATTGGGGGGCTGCATGCTGCTTGTTATAGGGGGATTGGGGGGGGCTGCATGTTGCTTGTTATAGGGGGATGGGGGGGCTGCATGCTGCTTGTTATAGGGGGATTGGGGGGGACTGCATGCTGCTTGTTATAGAGGGATTGGGGGGGCTGCATGCTGCTTGTTATAGGGGGATTGGGGGGGCTGCATGCTGCTTGTTATAGGGGGATTGGGGGGGCTGCATGCTGCTTGTTATAGGGGGATTGGGGGGCTGCATGCTGCTTGTTATAGGGGGATTGGGGGGGGCTGCATGCTGCTTGTTATAGGGGGATTGGGGGGCTGCATGCTGCTTGTTATAGAGGGATTGGGGGGGCTGCATGCTGCTTGTTATAGGGGGATTGGGGGGGCTGCATGCTGCTTGTTATAGGGGGATTGGGGGGCTGCATGCTGCTTGTTATAGGGGGATTGGGGGGGACTGCATGCTGCTTGTTATAGAGGGATTGGGGGGGCTGCATGCTGCTTGTTATAGGGGGATTGGGGGGGACTGCATGCTGCTTGTTATAGGGGGATTGGGGGGCTGCATGCTGCTTGTTATAGGGGGATTGGGGGGGCTGCAAGCTGCTTGTTATAGGGGGATTGGGGGGGCTGCAAGCTGCTTGTTATAGGGGGATTGGGGGGGCTGCATGCTGCTTGTTATAGGGGGATTGGGGGGGCTGCATGCTGCTTGTTATAGGGGGATTGGGGGGCTGCAAGCTGCTTGTTATAGGGGGATTGGGGGGCTGCAAGCTGCTTGTTATAGAGGGATTGGGGGGGACTGCATGCTGCTTGTTACAGGGGGATTTGGGGGGGCTGCATGCTGCTTGTTATAGGGGGATTGGGGGGGCTGCATGCTGCTTGTTATAGGGGGATTGGGGGGGCTGCATGCTGCTTGTTATAGGGGGATTGGGGGGCTGCATGCTGCTTGTTATAGGGGGATTGGGGGGGCTGCATGCTGCTTGTTATAGGGGGATTGGGGGGCTGCATGCTGCTTGTTATAGGGGGATTGGGGGGGCTGCATGCTGCTTGTTATAGGGGGATTGGGGGGGGCTGCATGCTGCTTGTTATAGGGGGATGGGGGGGCTGCATGCTGCTTGTTATAGGGGGATTGGGGGGGACTGCATGCTGCTTGTTATAGAGGGATTGGGGGGGCTGCATGCTGCTTGTTATAGGGGGATTGGGGGGGCTGCATGCTGCTTGTTATAGAGGGATTGGGGGGACTGCATGCTGCTTGTTATAGGGGGATTGGGGGGGGCTGCATGCTGCTTGTTATAGAGGGATTGGGGGGGACTGCATGCTGCTTGTTATAGAGGGATTGGGGGGGGGGGGCTGCATGCTGCTTGTTATAGGGGGATTGGGGGGCTGCATGCTGCTTGTTATAGGGGGATTGGGGGGGCTGCATGCTGCTTGTTATAGGGGGATTGGGGGGCTGCATGCTGCTTGTTATAGAGGGATTGGGGGGGCTGCATGCTGCTTGTTATATGGGGATTGGGGGGGCTGCATGCTGCTTGTTATAGGGGGATTGGGGGGCTGCATGCTGCTTGTTATAGGGGGATTGGGGGGGCTGCATGCTGCTTGTTATAGAGGGATTGGGGGGACTGCATGCTGCTTGTTATAGGGGGATTGGGGGGGGCTGCATGCTGCTTGTTATAGAGGGATTGGGGGGGACTGCATGCTGCTTGTTATAGAGGGATTGGGGGGGGGGGCTGCATGCTGCTTGTTATAGGGGGATTGGGGGGGCTGCATGCTGCTTGTTATAGGGGGATTGGGGGGGCTGCATGCTGCTTGTTATAGGGGGATTGGGGGGCTGCAAGCTGCTTGTTATAGGGGGATTGGGGGGGCTGCATGCTGCTTGTTATAGGGGGATGGGGGGCTGCATGCTGCTTATTATAGGGGGATGGGGGGGGCTGCATGCTGCTTGTTATAGGGGGATTTGGGGGGCTGCATGCTGCTTGTTATAGGGGGATTGGGGGGGCTGCATGCTGCTTGTTATAGGGGGATTGGGGGGCTGCATGCTGCTTGTTATAGGGGGATGGAGGGGCTGCATGCTGCTTGTTATAGGGGGATGGGGGGGGGCTGCATGCTGCTTGTTATAGGGGGATGGGGGGGCTGCATGCTGCTTGTTATAGGGGGATTGGGGGGCTGCAAGCTGCTTGTTATAGGTGGATTGGGGGGCTGCAAGCTGCTTGTTATAGAGGGATTGGGGGGGACTGCATGCTGCTTGTTATAGGGGGATTGGGGGGTCTGCATGCTGCTTGTTATAGGGGGATTGAGGGAATTCTGCATGCTGCTTGTTATAGGTGGATTGGGGGGCTGCAAGCTGCTTGTTATAGAGGGATTGGGGGGACTGCATGCTGCTTGTTATAGAGGGATTGGGGGGGACTGCATGCTGCTTGTTATAGAGGGATCGGGGGGGGCTGCATGCTGCTTGTTATAGGGGGATTGAGGGGGCTGCATGCTGCTTGTTATAGGGGGATTGGGGGGGCTGCATGCTGCTTGTTATAGGGGGATTGAGGGAATTCTGCATGCTGCTTGTTATAGGGGGATTGGGGGGGCTGCATGCTGCTTGTTATAGGGGGATTGAGGGAATTCTGCATGCTGCTTGTTATAGGGGGATTGGGGGGGCTGCATGCTGCTTGTTATAGGGGGATTGAGGGAATTCTGCATGCTGTCTGTTATGGGGCGATTGGGGGGATTCTGTACAATGTCTGTTATATGGTAATTTGTGGGTTTCTGACTCTTCTTGTTATTAGGTTCTTGGGGGGTTTAGCACACCATTTGATTCAGAATACTCTCTTCCTATGATCAGGTGCATCTTGACAATGACAGCAATTATGCACACTTCTCCTTCACTTTCACACTGACAGTACTCCTAGCATGCAAGGATATACCTACCAGAATAACTGCTGCTCCTATTATAGAAAATGTTATAATGTTAAATTGATAAGACTTCAGGGCTGACCGCTAGCCTGCCCTCGTGGAACCTCGGGCATCCCCTGGGGTTGCCGGTGCTCCCACAACGTTGCGATCACTGTCCCCCATGTCCCCAGCGTCCCTGTCGCTGTACGTGCTCCCGCGCCCAGCCTATCTGAATGGCTAGATGTGTAAGTGCTTGAATAGAGGATAGGGTCAGCTGGCTGACCTACGGCTTTCAACAATCTTGAGAGCAGTCAATCTGCAATCGCAAAATTGCAGAATTGCAAAGTGGCCATGGACTCATGGTGGAAAACCCATTTTTTTCTCAACTGGGCCTCCACCAAGCCAACAGCATCGCCCAAGGTGCTTGGGTGGGAAGCAGGGTGCCCCAGAAGGGTTTTGATCTGCTTTAAGATCAATCACTAACTGACTTATCCCTATCATTTGTACCTTCATCAGCATGTACCCAGATATATCAATGTAGATGTCACTTTCAGGTGCCTTGTCATAGGAAGGGTACAGGCTGCGCTGTTGCTAAATTGGGGGGCACCATTAATTATTTTAAAAAAGCATACTGATATAATACCCCAGGGGAGGTAACTGAACTGCCAATGAACAAGTAAAAAACAGCAACAGGGGTGTCTGTTGCAACCCTGCTACTCATGGCCAGATTAAGTATGGTGGAGGCCTGTGGGTAGAATATGGGGACCCCCATACTGTAATTTTCTTTGAATGTGGATGTCCAGTTATAACACAACATCTCCTTCCTGTCACCCTCCCATGGTGGAGGAGTTACATAATAAAACTCCTTACTTCGCTCGGAATCTAGTGCTGCCACAGAACATGGGTGGCAGATGCAAAGAGCGCTGGCTTGCTGGCCACTGTGCACACCCCTGTCCACCCACTCAAGTTAACATTCAGTGCGAACATCTTGCCGTAGCCGATGTATATCGTCAGTTTCACCTAGCGCCTTGTATAAATGCTGCTATTGCAAGATTTCCTGACATTTCTGGTACCAGTAGTGGAGCACCCTTGGCTATATCAAGTTGTGAAGGTCCCTGGGCGTGAGCCTATCAGGACCTGCCTTTAAGCACATACAATAATGAGGTGATACCGTTTTCGAGAAATGTTCTAAATGTAAAAATCTAATCATGGCCTTTTTACAAACCAAAAACCCTTTCTTAATACTAAATATAGTAACATAGTATGTAATGTTGAAAAAGACATTAGTCTGTATATATATATATATATATATATATATATATATATATTATACTAGTATATATATATATACTGTATATATTGTCTGCTAGTCATAGCTGGTAATGTCACAATAGGAATGCATCTAGCCCACTTTTGTGTTGATCTCCTTAAAGTAAAGAATCCATTCCTAGAGCAAGAAGCATCTTTTCTTAAAGTGGACCAAAACACACGGCGATCGGCCCGGGAATCTATAAGATTACGGTCTAATCAATCCCCCAGGGGCATCCAAAATCGTGATGCCCTGCTTTGTGACACCCCCCGGTCGCCCATATAGTTGCCAGGCATTTGTGAATGGCCGGAGGGGGCACACTCCCTGTTACAGGAAAGCAGAAGATGCGGGGGCGTCAGCGCGCTCGGAGATGTTGCTCTTAGACGAAGCCTTAGACGGTGTGACGTCAGCGCACTGGTTAGACGAGCAGCCGCACATGCGCCATAGGACTGGGAAGCGGTGAGTTGACTTCAGCGATCTGGGGGGTTTCACGCAGCGGGGCACCCCCGATCAGGGTGCCCTGGAGAAAGGACCAAAACCCAGAATAGTAAAAATCCTGGGTTTTGGTCCACTTTAACTTTTAGCGAATGCCCCATGTTATAGTTAAGTCCTCAGTAAAAATAGATAGTAGGGTAGATTTATGCATAGTTACTAGAGTATCCCTCAGGCTTATCTTTTCCAAGCAAATAAACCTAATTTTGAGAATATTTTAGGTTATTCTAGTCCCCCGTTCCAATTATTAATTTTTGTCCACCTCTGTATGCGCTCAAGTATGTCCTTTATGTCCTTCTTAAAATGGACCAAACCCCACCGTTATGCAAAACCAAATTAGCCAATCTCCCTGCCAATAGTCATCTCCCTGGGAGTGGAACATTTTTGCTTACCCTGACACATTGTAAACATTGTAAACTTAGTTCTTTTCCCAGGCCCCAATGACAACTGATTGATTTAATGCATAATGAAAGAGGGCAAAGTTCCTTTAGATTTGAACAATGGCATGTTCAATTCCAAGCACATGTTTGTGAGGGAATCTGGCAATTTTGGTTTCTGCCTATTCCTGTGAAAGGAGAGATATACAATGGCAAAACTATCCAAAAAGCTACTGACTGTGAGGTGAGGAATGCTGGGGATATTAGTACAAAAGATGGGGTTTGGTCCACTTTAAACACTGGTGCATGTTATATGTTGCATAGAAATATAACCATAAGAGTAGGTTTCTTATGCCCTTGTATTTCTTCATTCCATAGGCAGTAAGACTTTCCCCCATCCCACCTGCAAGCAGGAAGTGCTGCTGGGTTTCCCATTACTGTGCATTGTCAGTTATGTCAGTTAAATCCAGGCAGCAACATGGCTGAGATGCTGGGAGAGGAAGCTCCAAAATGGCTGCTACCACTAGAAAATCGGCGAGGTGGCGTTTTTCTTTGAGTCAGTGCACAAACAATGTAAGTGCTGATAATGATTCAGTATCATGCACGTAAATGGGGCAAGTGAGTTTTCTTTTCCAACTTTTCCAACTGTGCCAGGCTGTTGATCAAGTTTAAATCTTACAGTGAATTGATATCCTCTGCTGCAGGGGGACTTTGCACCTCCCCCCATCAGCCATCATACCTATCCAGGGAAGGCCGCATCTCTGCTTTGTACTTTGTAAGCAGGGGGTGGGCTGATGTAAGTGCTGGCTGCATGACTGGCACCTTCTGTCATTGCCCTGAAAACCAGAGATGCTACTCTCATCAAGTTATCTAGTGGGAGGGGGGCTCCTAGGAACGCAAGATGTGGGTTTTAGCAGCTGAATGGGAAGACTTTGGATGGCTTTATAGGTTTTTGAGGGGCTCTAGCTTACAAATATTGTTATTTTAAAAAGAGTCACAACAGTCACACTTTAATGGCAATATGTTTTATTAAAATATCTATGAATACTGTCAACAGGGCCGGAGTTAAGTGTGGTGGAGGCCCCTGGGCAGAAAATCTGGTGGAGGCCCCTGATGCAGTATTTTTTTTTCAATTAAAGTCCAGTGTCTTCATAAGCCAATCCTCACATGGGTGGGCGGGTGTGTGCACAGTAGGGGGGTATGCCACTCTGTGCACTCTCTGAGTGGACACTGCCCATGCCTAGACGACAGTGCTGAATTACGAGAGAGGTAAGGCATTTTCTGTAACCCCCGTCTCAGCACCTGGGGTGGGGGTTTGAAGACACTGGACATCCTATTTAAAGTTATAGTCCAGCCAAGTAGCATAACAAAAATGCTTGTCTTTGCTTGCACACTAAATGGAATGTCAGATCTAGTCCCTTGTGCCATCCTTGCTGTATCATCTCCAGACAACCGCGGTGATAAACAGGCCACCCCACTGTCATCTGTCACGATGTCACGCCCACTCCATTCACTGCGATAGAGGGTGCATGCTGGGTCTTTGCAGGTATGTAGAAATAGGCTACCCACCCCCTCACTTGACACAGTGGATAAACCATGCTCCTCTCCTGCAAAACCACCAAAACCAATCATTGCTCCAATCACTCTAATGATCACAACACTGTGCATTATTAGACCAATGCAGACACAAGACAATTGCTACTATGAGTGGATACGTGGATAAGTGCTCCTGTTTAAAACCACTCCACCTAGTGCTGCACCTCTGTGCTGTGAGCGGTATGTGTGGACCCCACCCACCAAAAAAAAGATGACCTCCCTGTATCTCCTAGGTAGGTAGGTAGGTTATGTTAGGAAGGTAGGTGGGTGAGCAGGAAGACATAAAGGTGAGTGGTTAGGTAGGTAAGTGGGAATTTAGTGGGTAGGCAGGTAGAAAGATGGGTAGATAGGTGTGGGTAGTCAGGTAGGTGTGTGAGTAGGCAGGTAGGTGGGTAGGCAGATGGGTAGGTACTCAGATGGACAGGTAGGGGTAGTCAGGTAAAGAAGTATGTGGGAATTTAGATAGGAATAGATAGGAATTCCTATCAGATAGGAATTTAGGATAGACAGGCAGGTGGGTGGGTGTTTGGGTGGGCATATGGATACATAAGTCAGTAGGTTAGGTCAGCAGGTAGGTGGGTGGGTAAGTAGGCAGATATATAGTTTGGTAAATTGGTGAGTAGCTAAGAAGGTGGTGGTTAGGCAGATAGGTGAGTGGGTAGGTAGGTGGGAGGGAGGGCAGGTAGCAAGGTTGTTGGGAGGGCAGGTAAGGAGGGGGGCAAGTGTTAAGGTAGGTGGGTTGGCAGCTGCCACCTCAGATCCAGGGTCTCACACCAGGGCTGCCAGCCGCCACTTCAGGTACTGGGTAGGGAGGGTACGTAGGCTGGTCAGCAGGCAGGTATTTAGTTAGGAGGGTGAATGGGTAGGCAATGGGTAGGCACTGTCCACCACTTGTCTCCATCAGCTTCAGTCCTCCTGCACTGTCCTTGGCACATACAGTTGGTTGCTAGTCCCCTCAGTCTGGATATCAAGGGGGTCACCCTGGGAATTGATGCACCTCCCCCAGGGAGGTCCACTTCTGAGCCCCGGTTCTCCAGGACCATGGAGGCAAGGAAACACAAACTTATAGCTGAGATCTTCAGCTGCAAAACAAGCCCCATCGACTGATTTTTAGACCCGGCTCCTGCGAGCAACATTACCAGGACTTTGCAGCACCGCCGATGTGATCCACATGCCCTTGCAGAGGTGCATAACTGAAGTCCTCCTCTTCCCAATGACACCTCCAGTGGGTTTCTGGCCCCCCCGGATCTCGAGAGCCGAGGCTCCAAATCATACTGGGAATCAATGCACCTTATCCAGGATATTACATTTCCGAGCACCAGATCTCTGGAACTAAGGTGGATAATGAACCACTGGAGGTGTCATTGGAAAGGGGAGAACCTCAGGGATACACCACTGCATGGACATGGGGATCAGGGCTAACCCAACCAAGTAATGGTACCGCAAAATCCTGGTACTGTGCTTGCAGGTGCCAGGGTGGTACACTTCTGAGTGCCGGATCTCCAGACTTAGGGGGGTTACCGATCCACTGGAGGTGTCATTGGAAAGAGGAGAACCCCAGGCATGAACTCTGACAAGGGCATGGGGATCATGGCCAACTGGACTAAGTGGTGGCACTGCAAATTCCCGGTACTGTTGCGCGTGGGTTCCATGGTGGTACACTTTCGATTGTCGAATGCCGAATCTCCGGACCTAGGGGGGCTAATGACTCACTGGTGGTGTCTTTGGAAAAGTGAGAGCCTCGGGTATACACCCCTACAAGGGCATGTGGATAAGGGCCGACCAGACCAAACAGTGGCACCACAAATCCTAGTACCCTAACCATAGCCCCACAGTTGGTGGAGGCCCTCTTGCAGGGAAAATGGTGAAGGCCCAGAAGCGCGCACCCCTTATACCCCATAATCCGACCCTGACTGTTAATAATAGCTTTATTTTAAGGTTCAACCCAAAATGCGTCATGATTTCCGATGCTTCATGAATTGGCCCAGTTTTGTTATTTCTGTTCACTTGGAGAAGCTGGCTGGAATCTTTTTGGACTTTATTACTAATGTAGTTGCATTTTTACAGTAAAGCCTCAGTGGCGGGAAGGAAGAAAATCTTTTTAAAGATGGTGGATAATTCCAAGTCTGCAGTTTCACACAACACTCTTTGTCCATTTTTTCCCATCTCTTTAAGGGTAGTTGCCTAAAAGAAAAATGGAGTGATTTAATTTCAGATGCATTGTTTGTCAACTGCTAGAAATTATAACCATCAGCAGCAGAAAATCCATAGTAACATCAGCATGTCAATTGTGTCATGAAATAAAGCACTGAAAATGAACTGAAGCCTGCCCAATCAGTCTAAGCACCATGTGCTGTGTAAGGAATTCAATACATATTTGTATTTGAAGCTTAAAGTGACTAAAACCCAGAACCAGAAACTAATCAGACAAGATGGCGTCACCCAGCAATCTATTCTGAATGAATGGAGTGCCGGGTGCCTTCTCTCCAGCTGTGTGTGGGTACATCGGCTGGAGGGATGCCGCCATGGTCTCCACATGCACTGTGGAAATTCCGGATGTGTACATTGGATGAACAGGAAGGTTTCACAGAATGGGACATCCCAAATTGGGATGCCCTAGGGACAGGGTCCTGGAGTCTTTTAGACTCCAGGAACAGCCAGTGTGGCTTTTGGTCTGAATTATGCCAAACATTTTATTTTAGTTTTAAAATGAAACGGGAAGAACCTATTTAGTGGCCAGATTAGGAAGATTTCCTTCTTCCTGGCATCCTCGCTGAGGGAAATATCAGCGGCCACATTCTCGGCATCCTTAGGCTGTGTGCTCGCTCCCGCCCCAGCTATTCAAATAGGCTAAAGCTGGGGCATGCCCACTGCCCGGGAATGCAGGCGCTCACACTCCTGATTGCCAAAAACAGAGCCATTTGTGGAGCATTAAAGATGCATGACAAATGGTTCTGTTTGATCAAGAGCCAGCATATGTGCCTCCTCCAAACCCTAGGTGCGTCTTAAGGGCAGGTGCATCTTATATGGAGAAATATATGGTATAATATTGTGTAAATAATAACATTGCTTGTAAAATACCAACATTTTAATTGCACGTAGTGTTGCTCGAATATGGCTCTGGTAAATTCTAGAGCATTTTAGCTGAATCCAAATGCCAAATGTTTAAGATTTCTACTGTAAATCGGGTTCAGGTATACTCTGTAATATGGGATTGTTTCAGATAAATTACAGTTGGGCCTGGATTGGTGTATACCCTAGTCCAGTTTTAGCCCCTGTCTGGATTTAGCTTTGACATGCATGTTAGGGAAACTTCATTTGAGCTCATCTCTCTGCTGCAACAATACAGAAATCTCACATGATACGCTGGGTGTTAAAGTCAAGTTGGGTTGAGAGTCTTGGGCTTTTTTGGATGAGACAATCTTCCAGGCATTTATAGCAAAATCCATAATATCTCCTGAAATTGGTTGATAATGGCTTTATCTGCTTACGATGCTTACTTTGTTTCTTTTGAATTTGGGCAAGCACATGGAGTGTGGGGTCTAGGCTGTGTTGCAAGGTCTTTGACCCTTCCACCCCATGGCTTGCACTTGAGAGGTTTAGGGCAACCTCAGGTAAGCCTGCTCCCAATTTATCTATTGCACTGTATGTCCCAAATGAGCTCTCAGAGATTAGAGTTAGGACTGCACCCCACAGAGGCACTAGTGGTGCAGCTTAAGCATACTTCTGCAGATGTGTGTGACCGAGTCCTCTGTTTTTAACCAAGTTTAGAGACAGATTATAGGCTGGCCCGCAAGCTAACAGGGTTGAGTGCTGTGGCTCCTTTAAGACTTTTTTACCTGCTTACGATACAAATTGTCACCAAAGCACATACTGGTACTTACAGCAATCACAACTTTCATCAAACACAGTGCCAGTGGCACAGTATTGTTTGTAAGAGATTCCATTGACGCAGTTCCAGTAAGCAGTCTTGTCACCAGCTACAGGGTAGAGGCCACTAGATTTACCACTACAAAATCCTTTTATGGCTGAGGTTGTGGCTGCGGCAGTAGGAGCATAGTTGCCTAAAAAAACACAATGCATAGAAAATTGACTTAGTAGAGAAAAAAAATAAGGATCTGATTTATTTTGATACAGGCAGAAAATCACACAGCCAGACAGGACACAAGGCTGGAATCAAATACACCTATGAACATAGTGCACAGGGCCTGGTGACCATCAACTCTCAGCACAGCAATATGGAAGCTAAATGTAACATGCTACATGGAATACTATTAAGTATCATATTACTGTTTTACCTGTATGGCATTGTGTAAATGTGATTTTGAGGGTGTGTGGGTTCCCCTTCCTAGGCTACCAACCCTAACAAATGAAGCATAAGCATCTGGTATCTCCATGGCACAAGCCCAAGAGATGCTTCAAAGAGATTTTACTGATATCACAGTTATATTTTCTAACATCGGATGCTGATGGGATTCTTGTTAATTTATTAGTGGCAATCTGGGAGTTGTAATGTTTTTCTAATATATCAGCGGTTCTCAACCTGTGGGTCGGGACCCCGGCGGGGGGCGAACGACCATAACACAGGGGTCTCCTAAAGCCATCGGAAAATACATATTTTCGATGGCTTTAGCCGCTGAGAAGTCCCACTACCGTCTGCAGCATCGCTATTCAACTGGAACGCACGCTGTTATGGATGCGCGTTCCAAACTGAATGCATGCGCAGACGTGATTGCATCATACGTCCGGGGCCTAAAGGGCGGGGGAAGCAGGGGGAACGCTCCACAGTCCATAGCACCGCATTACTTGTGTCCGGCGCTTGCTGACGTCATCAGTTGGCGGATGAAGCAAGCGCCGGAGGACAGAAGCCTAGGAGGCGGAGAGGCAAGAGAGCCTGCGAGACAGCCTGCTGGTGTAAAAAAGGTTAATAATGTAAAAACAGTATACACACAATACTGTGTAAGTGTGAGGTGCTTTGTGTGTAATCATTACACAATACACAAAGCAGTTTACACTTACACAAAGCACCATACATTTACACAGTGTGAACTACATCGGTCTTATGTTCCCCAATGTATAATTATCTCCCATATCTCCCTGTCACGGACCGGGTGGAGCGGACTCGGGTGTGGATCCGCTTTAACTGTGGGACCGATGGCGGGTACCGTGTCAGGGGAGCGGAGTCTAAGGGGCCACCGGAAGTCACTGGTTCATTGCGATCCCATAATGGAGTGGCCCAGGCCAGGGCCTTTCCTGTAAGCAGACTAATAATGAAGGCCACTTTGGCTCATTCAGTGGGAAACTGGTCCGCCAACATCTCCAGATGCAGAGAACACTGGGCAAGGAAACCTCAGCATGACTTGGCATCCCCATCAAATTTAGCCGGCAAGGAGAGACAAGCTCTAGCTGGAGGTGCTACAGGTGGCGGTGACACCGGAGCGGAAGGTGGCAATTGCTGCTGCAGGATTGTTAGTAATTGCTGAACCATGGCGGTGAGCTGGTTGATTTGGCGAGTCTGCATAGCCACTACAGTGAGCAATTCTGAGGCGTTAGGCAGTGGCACCTCAGCGGGATCCATGGCCGGATCTTACTGTCACGGACCGGGTGGACCGGACTCGGGTGTGGATCCGCTTTAACTGTGAGACCGATGGCGGGTACCGTGTCAGGGGAGCGGAGTCTAAGGGGCCACCGGTATTCACCAGAGCCCACCGCAAGCCAGGTTGGTCTTGTGCGGCGAGTGACCCCCAGGTCGCTACCCCCCAACAGCGGCCCAGTCCCACAGTCAGCCGAGGTTCAGCGAGGTACACAAGTGGCAGGCAAAAGGCGTAGTAAGTACAGGCAGAGATCGGGGCTGGCAGCACAGGTTCGCAGTAAAGGTGAGTAGCCGAGGTCGGGGCAGGCAGCAAAGGTTCAGAATCGGGGACAGGCAGAGGTCGGTACACGGTTGAGCAATCCAATAATGTCTGACTTTCAACAAGCATGGACAGACCAAGATCCGGCACTGAAGGAAGGAAGTGCCTCTTTAAATAGGGGAAGAGGATGCAGGATTGGATGACCAAACACCAATCAGTGCTGTATAGGCCCTTTAAATCTCAGGAATCCAGTGCACTCACCCTCTAGTGGACGGAGACGTGCGCGCACCTGAGCATGTTAGGAGGAAGCATGGGGGAAGGGCGGCAGCTGGATGCAGCCATGGAGGTAAGTGACTTGCTGTGAGACGGGCGTGCAGCGCTCGCCCTAACACTCCCACTATTTTCCCATATTCTGAATGAGGAAACTGCTGAAATCAACATATAATTAAATATTGTTTTTATGAATAATCACTATGTTTAAATTATGTTTGATTTGCAACAATGAGAATACATAATGCATATCAGGTATTTACATTCCGAATCATAACTGTAGCAAAATTACAGTTTTGAAGTAGCCACCAAAATTATTATTTGGTTTGGGTTCACTGCAACATGAGGAAATATATTGCAGGGTCACAGCATTAGAAAGGTTGAGAACCACTGTAATATAATTATATGATTAATAATGCTAAATAGCCCATCAATCTGCAGCAGCAGGAAGCGCTGATGTACAACTTAGCTAAGCCCTGCAATCCTGGTCCCGTCATCTGACACTAGGAGTGTCCTCACTCATGAGGAGCAGTGGCCATGTTTCTGTGGCCCCTGCCGTGGATCATTTGAGCTCAACTGCAGCGCTTCCTAATGCTGCACACTCTGCGCACTCTATGGGCTGTGCTAGAAAATTTTCAATTTTTTACTGCATAACCTATAGGGTGCTGTTGTTTTCAAACCTTCCCACAAAAACCTTACCACCCTGGAAAAAATATGTACCTCGTCTGGAAAAATACACCATCACTGACACAAGGGATTTTTTTTTAATTACAAAAAGATTTATTGCATTTTTTGTGTGGCAAAATAAAAAAGCTTACCCAGATGTAAGTTTCAGGTAAACTTGATATAGCAAATCTGACATGAGCCCCCCCTCGCCCCCCCATTGTGCCAAGAATAAAGCTAGTCTAAAACGCACTTCAATCCATGGTGCAGCTCAGAGCACACTAAATATGGATGCATAAAGAATGTATTATTACAAATGTATTATATGTTTTAACGTTATTTATGATTGATCACGTGGTATTTTTACATGCATAGCTTTTCATTACAAGCAAACAAAAAAACAATAGATAAATAGGCATATATAATATTTTGTAAATAATAACATTGCTTGTAAAAAGCCATTTAAACAATGTATATTGCTCTGATTGCGGGTAGTGTTGCTTGAATATGTTTCTTTTAAATTCTAGAGCATTTCTGCTGAATCTGGCCAAATGTTCAGGATTTGGCAGACCTCTAATGTAAATCAGGCTCAGGTATACTCTAGAATTCTGGAAGGGTTGCGTTTCAGATAAATTACAGTTGGGCCCAGATTGGTATATACTTTAGTCCAATCTAGGGCCTTATTCATGAAGGGATAGCGACAGGTAGTGCCTTGTAAGCACCAGGTAGCGGCAGGAAACGGCACGCAATTACACATTTATGAATACGAATCTGGTGAGCGACTGGAAAAACGCCAGGTAGCGTACAATTCATCATTATCCCAGGCTCAGCGTACAGCGCCGGCGAGAGCACCACGTCTTACCTCTCGCTACCTGACGCTCTCCAATACATTTCTGTGGACGATCCTTAAATCCCTTTCCTGATTCCATTTTTTTTTAAAATAAAAACTCAAATCTTTCTGACATGTATCCGGGCCTAGAAAATGACATTTTTTAAAACTTTTTTGATTTTTTATATTTTTATGCAGAATTGCCCTTACATGTCTGGTATTTAAGTGTTCATGTTACAATGTTATAACAATGTAATTCCATATGTTTTCACTTTGTTACTACTGGATACATGTTCAAAAAAAGACTTTAATCACTTAGCCTCTGGCGCTATGGGCTACAACTACCCGATTTTGAGCGCCAGCGCTGTTTGAGGCTGTTTTTTTGATGAATGTGGTGTGAGTCGGTCGCATTGAGCTGGCGCTACGGTTCGCTCCCATACAGCGTAGTACTGCGACTCACACAAGATATTCATCAATGCTGACCAGTGACTGAGGTGCTCTGAAACAAAGAACCATGGCTGTGCACAGTGACTACTAGCGGTCGCTCTGAAATCCTCGCTACAGACGCTCATCTGTCGCTACCTGGCGTCAGTAATGAATAAGCCTGCCCATATACTCTAGTCCAATTTTAGCCCACGTCTGGATTTCGCATTTACATGCAAGTTAGGGAAACTTGAGCTCATCACTCACAATAAAACGGAAATCTCACATGACACGCTAGAAGAGAAGATTGTAGTCAAGCTGGATTGAGAGTCTTGGGCTTTTTTGGATGAGACAATCTTCCAGTTATATATATATAGCAGAAACCATAATATATCCTGAAATTGGTTGATAACGGCTTTACCTGCTTACGATAAGAATTGTCGCTAACGCACATACTGGTACTTACAGCAATCACAACTTTCATCAAACACAGTGCCAGTGGCACAGTATTGTTTGTAAGAGATTCCGTTGACGCAGTTCCAGTAAGCAGTCTTGTCACCAGCTACAGGGTAGAGGCCACTAGATTTACCACTACAAAATCCTTTTATGGCTGAGGTTGTGGCTGCTGCAGTAGGAGCATAGTTGCCTAAAAAAACACAATGCATAGAAAATTGACTTAGTAGAGAAAAAAAATAAGGGTCTGATTTATTTTGATACAGGCAGAAAATCACACAGCCAGACAGGACACAAGGCTGGAATCAAATACACCTATGAACATAGTGCACAGGGCCTGGTGACCATCAACTCACAGCACAGCAATATGGAAGCTAAATGTAACATGCTACATGGAGTACTATTAAGTATCGTATTACTGTTTTACCTGTATGGCATTGTGTAAATGTGATTTTGAGGGTGTGTGGGTTCCCCTTCCTAGGCTACCAACCCTAACAAATGAAGCATAAGCACCTGGTATCTCCATGGCACAAGCCCAAGTGATGCTTCAAAGAGATTTTACTGATATCACAGTTACATTTTCTAACATCGGATGCTGATGGGATTCTTGTTAATTTATTAGTGGCAATTTGGGAGTTGTAATGTTTTTCTAATATATCAGCGGTTCTCAACCTGTGGGTCGGGACCCCGGCGGGGGTCGAACGACCATAACACAGGGGTGGCCTAAAGCCATCTTAAAATACATATTTTCGATGGCTTTAGCCGCTGAGAAGTCGCACTACCGTCTGCAGCATCGCTATTCAACTGGAACGCACGCTGTTATGGATGCGCGTTCCAAACTGAATGCATGCGCAGACGTGATTGCATCCGGGGCCTAAGGGGTGGGGGAAGCAGGGGGAACGCTCCACAGTCCATAGCACCGCATTACTTGTGTCCGGCGCTTGCTGACGTCATCAGTTGGCGGACGCAGCAAGCGCCGGAGGACTGAAGCCTAGGAGGCGGAGAGGCAAGAGAGCCTGCGAGACAGCCTGCTGGTGTAAAAAAGGTTAATAATGTAAAAACAGTACACACACCATACACACAATATTGTGTAAGTGTAAGGTGATTTGTGTGTAATCATTACACGGTACACAAAGCAGCTTACACTTACACAAAGCCCCATACATTTACACAGTGTGAACTACATCGGTCTAATACTATAAGAGACCACTATAAGATGTAGTTCACACTGTTCCCCAATGTATAATTATCTCCCATATCTCCCACTATTTTCCCATATTTTGAATGAGGAAACTGCTGAAATCAGCGGTTTCCGGCATTGAATCCGCCTCCTATTGATTTCATTGTGAGTGCGGCGGATTTTGTGGAAGAGAGCTCCCGAGAATCTCGAGTTACCACACAATCCGCCGCAGCCTCCTATTCATTTCAATATGAGGGGGAGAAATGACAGTTTCCGACACATGCTATGCCATGGTGAAATGTTATTTATTGGAATTAGTAATAAATATTTCTCAACATATAATTAAATATTGTTTTTATGAGTAATCACTATGTTTAAATTATGTTTGATTTGCAACAATGAGAATACTTAATGCATATCAGGTATTTACATTCCGAATCATAACTAGCAAAATTACAGTTTTGAAGTAGCCACCAAAATTATTATTTGGTTTGGGTTCACTGCAACATGAGGAAATGTATTGCGGGGTCACAGCATTAGAAAGCTTGAGAACCACTGTAATATAATTATATGATTAATAATGCTAAATAGCCCATCAATCTGCAGCAGCAGGAAGCGCTGATGTACAACTTAGCTAAGCCCTGCGATCCTGGTCCCGTCATCTGGCACTAGGAGTGTCCTCACTCATGAGGAGCAGTGGCCATGTTTCTATGGCCCCTGCCTTGGATCATTTGAGCTCAACTGCAGCGCTTCCTAATGCTGCACACTCTGAGCACTCTATGGGCTGTGCTAGAAAATTTTCAATTTTTTACTGCATAACCTATAGGGTGCTGTTGTTTTCAAACCTTCCTGCAAAAACCTTACCACCCTGGAAAAAATATGTACCTAGCCTGAAAAAATACACCATCACTGACACAAGGGATTTTTTTTAATTACAAAAACATTTATTACATTTTTTGTGTGGCAAAATAAAAAAGCTTACCCGGATGTAAGTTTCAGGTAAACTTGATATACCAAATCTGACATGAGCCCCCCCTTGCCCCCCCATTGTGCCAAGAATAAAGCTAGTCTAAAACGCACTTCAATGCATGGTGCAGCTCAGAGCACACTAAATATGGATGCATAAAGAATGTATTATTACAAATGTATTATATGTTTTAACATTATTTATGATTGATCACGTGGTATTTTTACATGCATAGCTTTTCATTACAAGCAAACAAAAAACAATCTAAAGATAAATAGGCATATATAATATTTTGTAAATAATAACATTGCTTGTAAAAAGCCATTTAAACAATGTATATTGCTCTGATTGCGGGTAGTGTTGCTTGAATATGTTTCTTTTAAATTCTAGAGCATTTCTGCTGAATCTGGCCAAATGTTCAGGATTTGGCAGGCCTCTAATGTGAATCAGGTTCAGGTATACTCTAGAATTCTGGAAGGTTTGCGTTTCAGATAAATTACAGTTGGGTGCGGATTGGTGTATACTTTAGTCCAATCTAGGGCCTTATTCATGAAGGGATATCGACAGGTAGTGCCTTGTAAGCGCCAGGTAACGGCAGGTGAACGCAGGAAACGGCACGCAATTACACATTTATGAATCCGAATCTGGTGAGCGACTGGAACAACGCCATGTAGTGTACAATTCATCATTATCCCAGGCTCAGCGTACAGAGCCGGCGTTCAGCCTTGCAGAGCACCACGTCTTACCTTTCGCTACCTGGCGCTCTCCAATACATTTCTGTGGACGATCCTTAAATCCCTTTCCTGATTCCAATTTTTTTTTTTTTAAATAAAAACTCAAACTTTCTGACATGTATCCTGGCCTAGAAAATAACATTTTTTAAAACTTCTTTGATTTTTTATATTTTTATGCAGAATTGCCCTTACATGTCTGGTATTTAAGTGTTCATGTTACAATGTTATAACAATGTAATTCCATATGTTTTCGCTTTGTTACTACTGGATACATGTTCAAAAACAGACTTTAATCACTTAGCCTCTGGCGCTATGGGCTACAACTAGAGATGAGCGAACTTTTAAAAAATTCGTTTCGACTGATTCGCTGAATTTTCCGACAAAAATCGTTTCGACTCAAATTTATTTGCGACGAATCGCTATTAAAAATGGCTATTTCTGAGCTTCCTAGAGCCTCAATAGGGTTGTAAACCATTCTGCCTTGCTGTAACACGCATAGGATGCGTGCTGGGTTAGTGAAATAATACTGTAAATAATTAGGACATGCAGATCAGAGGCATCGCTATTAGAATCGCAGAGCAGCACAATTACAGAGAGTTGAGGTGGCATCACTATGAGGGGCCCCTATATTGTCTGAAAAACACACCCTGGAGCTGGCAGCGGCAGGAGCCCAAACATTGGATTTGGCTCAAAGAGACATTGGAGTTGGCAGCAGGAGCAGCAGGAGCCCAAAAATTGGCTGAATGACACCCTGGAGTTGCAATCAGCAGCAACAGCAGGAGCCCAAACATAGCTTGACGGAGACACTGGAGTTGGCAGCAGGAGCCCAAAAATTGGGTGAATCACACCCTGGAGTTGCAAGCAGCAGCAGGAGCCCAAACATTACTTTAAAGAGACACTGGAGTTGGCAGCAGGAGCCAAACAATTGGATGAATCACACCCTGGAGTTGCAAGCAGCAGCAGCAGGAGCCCAACATTGGCTGAAAGAGACACTGGAGTTGGCTTCAGGAGCCCAAAAATTGGATGAATCACACACTGGAGTTGAAATCAGCAGCAGCAGGGGCCCAACATTGGCTGAAAGAGACACTGGAGTTGGCTTCAGGAGCCCAATAATTGGATGAATCACACCCTGGAGTTGCAAGCAGCAGCAGCAGGAGCCCAACATTGGCTGAAAGAGACACTGGAGTTGGCTTCAGGAGCCTATAAATTGGATGAATCACACCCTGGAGTTACAAGCAGCAGCAGGAGCCCAAACATTACTTTAAAGAGACACTGGAGTTGGCAGCAGGAGCCAAAAAATTGGATGAATCACACCCTGGAGTTGCAAGCAGCAGCAGCAGGAGCCCAACATTGGCTGAAAGAGACACTGGAGTTGGCTTCAGGAGCCCAAAAATTGGATGAATCACACACTGGAGTTGAAATCAGCAGCAGCAGGAGCCCAACATTGGCTGAAAGAGACACTGGAGTTGGCTTCAGGAGCCCAAAAATTGGATGAATCACACCCTGGAGTTGCAAGCAGCAGCAGCAGGAGCCCAACATTGGCTGAAACAGACACTGGAGTTGGCTTCAGGAGCCTAAAAATTGGATGAATCACACCCTGGAGATGCAAGCAGCAGCAGGAGCCCAACATTGGCTGAAAGAGACACTGGAGTTGGCAGCAGGAGCCCAAAAATTGGCTGAATCACACCCTGAAGTTGCAAGCAGCAGCAGCAGGAGCCCAAACATTACTTTAAAGAGACACTGGAGTTGGCAGCAGGAGCCCAAAAATTGGATGAATCACACCCTGGAGTTGCAAGCAGCAGCAGGAGCCCAAACATTGGCTGAAAGAGAAACTGGAGTTGGCAGCAGGAGCCCAAAAATTGGATGAATCACACACTGGAGTTGAAATCAGCAGCAGCAGGAGCCCAACATTGGCTGAAAGAGACACTGGAGTTGGCTTCAGGAGCCCAAAAATTGGATGAATCACACCCTGGAGTTGCAAGCAGCAGCAGCAGGAGCCCAACATTGGCTGAAAGAGACACTGGAGTTGGCTTCAGGAGCCTAAAAATTGGATGAATCACACCCTGGAGATGCAAGCAGCAGCAGGAGCCCAACATTGGCTGAAAGAGACACTGGAGTTGGCAGCAGGAGCCCAAAAATTGGATGAATCACACCCTGAAGTTGCAAGCAGCAGCAGCAGGAGCCCAAACATTACTTTAAAGAGACACTGGAGTTGGCAGCAGGAGCCCAAAAATTGGATGAATCACACCCTGGAGTTGCAAGCAGCAGCAGCAGGAGCCCAAACATTGGCTGAAAGAGAAACTGGAGTTGGCAGCAGGAGCCCAAAAACTGGATGAATCACACCCTGGAGTTGCAAGCAGCAGCAGCAGGAGCCCAAACATTGCTTTAAAGAGACACTGGAGTTGGCAGCAGGAGCCCAATAATTGGATGAATCACACCTTGGAGTTGCAAGCAGCAGGAGCCCAACATTGGCTGAAAGAGACACTGGAGTTGGCAGCAGGAGCCCAAAAATTGGCTGAATCACACCCTGGAGTTGCAAGCAGCAGCAGTAGGAGCCCAAACATTGCTTTAAAGAGACACTGGAGTTGGCAGCAGCAGGAGCCCAAAAATTGACTGACACACCCTGGAGTTGGCAGCAGCAGCAGGAACCTAGAAATTGGCTGGAAGGCACCCTGAAGTTGGCAGCAGCAGGAGCACATACATTAGCTTGAAAGACACCCTGGAGTTGGCAGCAGCAGCAGCAGGAGGCCAAAAATTGGCTGAAAGAGACACTGGAGTTGGCAGCTGGAGCCCAAAAATTGGATGAATCACACCCTGGAGTTGCAAGCAGCAGCAGCAGCAGGAGCCCAAACATTGGCTGAAAGAGACACTGGAGTTGGCAGCAGGAGCCTAAAAATTAGATGAATCACACCCTGGAGTTGCAAGCAGCAGGAGCCCAAACATAGCTTGAAAGACACACTGGAGTTGGCTTCAGGAGCCCAAAAATTGGATGAATCACACCCTGGAGTTGCAAGCAGCAGCAGCAGCAGGAGCCCAACATTGGCTGAAAGAGACACTGGAGTTGGCTTCAGGAGCCCAAAAATTGGATGAATCACACCCTGGAGTTGCAAGCAGCAGCAGCAGGAGCCCAAACATTGGCTGAAAGAGACACTGGAGTTGGCTTCAGGAGCCCAAAAATTGGATGAATCACACCCTGGAGTTGCAAGCAGCAGCAGGAGCCCAACATTGGCTGAAAGAGACACTGGAGTTGGCAGCAGGAGCCCAAAAATTGGATGAATCACACCCTGGAGTTGCAAGCAGCAGCAGCAGGAGCCCAAACATTACTTTAAAGAGACACTGGAGTTGGCAGCAGGAGTCCAAAAATTGGATGAATCACACCCTGGAGTTGCAAGCAGCAGGAGCCCAAACATAGCTTGAAAGACACACTGGAGTTGGCTTTAGGAGCCCAAAAATTGAATGAATCACACCCTGGAGTTGCAAGCAGCAGCAGCAGGAGCCCAAACATTACTTTAAAGAGACACTGGAGTTGGCAGCAGGAGCCCAAAAATTGGATGAATCACACCCTGGAGTTGCAAGCAGCAGCAGCAGCAGCCCAAACATAGCTTGAAAGAGACACTGGAGTTGGCAGCAGGAGCCCAAAAATTGGATGAATCACACCCTAGAGTTGCAAGCAGCAGCAGGAGCCGCCCAAACATTGGCTGAAAGAGACACTGGAGTTGGCTTCAGGAGCCCAAAAATTGGATGAATCACACCCTGGAGTTGCAAGCAGCAGCAGCGGCCCAGACATAGCTTGAAAGAGACACTGGAGTTGGCTTCAGGAGCCCAAAGATTGGATGAATCACACCCTGGAGTTGCAAGCAGCAGGAGCCCAAACATTACTTTAAAGAGACACTGGAGTTGGCAGCAGGAGTCCAAAAATTGGATGAATCACACCCTGGAGTTGCAAGCAGCAGGAGCCCAAACATAGCTTTAAAGACACACTGGAGTTGGCTTTAGGAGCCCAAAAATTGAATGAATCACACCCTGGAGTTGCAAGCAGCAGCAGCAGGAGCCCAAACATTACTTTAAAGAGACACTGGAGTTGGCAGCAGGAGCCCAAAAATTGGATGAATCACACCCTGGAGTTGCAAGCAGCAGCAGCAGCCCAAACATAGCTTGAAAGAGACACTGGAGTTGGCAGCAGGAGCCCAAAAATTGGATGAATCACACCCTAGAGTTGCAAGCAGCAGCAGGAGCCGCCCAAACATTGGCTGAAAGAGACACTGGAGTTGGCTTCAGGAGCCCAAAAATTGGATGAATCACACCCTGGAGTTGCAAGCAGCAGCAGCGGCCCAGACATAGCTTGAAAGAGACACTGGAGTTGGCTTCAGGAGCCCAAAAATTGGATGAATCACACCCTGGAGTTGCAAGCAGCAGGAGCCCAAACATAGCTTGAAAGACACACTGGAGTTGGCTTCAGGAGCCCAAAAATTGGATGAATCACACCCTGGAGTTGCAAGCAGCAGCAGCAGGAGGCCAAAAATTGGCTGAAAGGCACACCCTGAAGTTGGAATCAGCAGGAGGCCAAAAATTGGTTGGAAGGCACACCCTGAAGTTGGCATCAGCAGGAGCCCAAAAATTGGCCTAAAGACATAAATATGTTTTGCACCATTTGGAAAGTGTATAACGTGGCACCATGCTGAATCTAGTCGCATGCATCAGGCATTGGTGGGTGGGAATCCTGGCTGATCCATCCCTGATTCATTTTGACAAAGGTGAGTCTCTCCACATTTTTAGTTGACAGACAAGTTCTCCTCGCCGTAACTATGGCCCCCGCTGCACTAAACACCCGCTCAGATGGCACGCTACTTGCCGGGCAGGACAGCTTTTCCAGGGCAAACTCTGCTAGTTTGCGGCCACAAGCCAAGTTTGGCTGCCCAGAAGTCCAGTGGATCCTCAAGGTGTGAGGCTGCTGCTGATGGAGCTGCTGCTGCTGCTCCTGCCAACCCCCCCAGCAGCCATGGCAGTGGAAGGTGAGCGCAGAGGTCCCCTCGAGTCAGACCTGCGAGAGTATGGACCATGGCGCAGATAGGCATCGGCCAACTGACTACGTAGAATAACTTTGTAGTAGTTCAGTTTGTCCTCCCTCTCGGCGGGTTTAAAAAATGCCCCCATTTTGTGCCCAAACATTGCTTTAAAGAGACACTGGAGTTGGCAGCAGGAGCCCAATAAGTGGATGAATCACACCCTGCCAACCCCCCCAGCAGCCATGGCAGTGGAAGGTGAGCGCAGAGGTCCCCTCGAGTCAGACCTGCGAGAGTATGGACCATGGCACAGATAGGCATCGGCCAACTGACTATGTAGAATAACTTTGTAGTAGTTCAGTTTGTCCTCCCTCTCGGCGGGTTTAAAAAATGCCCCCATTTTGTGCCGGAAGCGAGGGTCCAATAAGGTGGACAGCCAGAAGTCATCCCGCCGACAAATGGAAACAATTCTGGGGTCACTACACAAGCACGTGAGCATGCTTCCTGCCATTTGCGCAAGTGACTCGGATGGACTACCTGTCTCCATCTCCACTGCATACTGCCACGGTGTGTCCGGGTCCTCTATCTCGCCTTCCTCAAAACCTTCTAGCTCCTCTGGCTGCTCCTGCTCCTCCTCTCCTGTCCGCTGACTAGATAAACCAGCCATTTCGCCAAGCCTAAACTGTGCTTCACTGTGCCCCTCCTCCTCCTCTTCCTCCTCCTCCTCCTCCAGTTCAGCTCCAACGGGGTTCATGTGGCCGTAAGATGTAGACGCATGTCTCCAGTGCCCTGACCAGCCATGGTTTCCAACATGTGCTGTAGTACATGAAACAGTGGAATCACGTCGTTCATCCCGTAATCCTGCCGACTGACAAATAAAGTGGCTTCCTCAAAGGGCCTGAGCAAACGGCAGGTGTCACGTATGAGCTGCCACTGGTTGACATTGAAGTTACACAGGGGAGTCCCCCTATCCGCTTGGATCATCAGGAAATCCGTGATGGCTTTTCTCTGTTCATATAATCGGTCCAACATGTGAAGGGTAGAATTCCAACGGGTGGAAACATCGCAAATCAGACTATGTTGGGGGATACCGTTCTGACGCTGTAGCTCAAGAAGGGTGTGTTTGGCGGTGTATGAGTGGCTGAAGCGCATGCAAAGTTTCCTTGAAGTTGTTAGGATGTCTTGCATATGGGGGGAACACTTCAGAAACCGCTTGACAACCAGATTGAAGATGTGAGCCATGCAGGGGGCATGGGTCAGCCTTCCTTGGCGCAGCGCAGACAAAATGTTCTTCCCATTGTCGGTAACCATGATTCCCATTTTAAGTTTTCTTGGAGTAAGCCATGTTTGGAATTCCTGATGAATAAATTTAAGCAGTTCCTCCCGTGTGACTCCGTTCGCCAAGACAAACCATGTGAAGCACTGCGTGACACCTCCGTGCCCTGTACACATAGTAGACTGGAGGGGCACTGAGACTTGAGCCTACAGTGGAGGGTGAGGAGATGGCGGAGGATGAGCTGGCTGAGTCGCACAGTGTCACAGGCCCAACGGGCAGGGAGCGCGGAGGCCGAAGCGGCGTGACCTGTCCAAGTTGCTGCTGCTGCTGCAAAGGGACCACATTCACCCAGTGGGCCGTAAATGACATGTACTGTCCCTGACCGTAGTTACAGCTCCAGACGTCGGCGCTGCCATGCACTTTGCTACACACCAACAGGCTCAAGGACTGGCCCACCTTCTGTTCAACAAAAGTGTGCAGCGCTGGTACTGCCTTCTTGGCAAAGAAATGACGGCTTGGGACTCTCCACCTCGGCTCGGCACAAGCCATCAGTTCTCTGAAAGGTGCAGAGTCCACCACCTGAAAAGGGAGCGACTGCAGCACCAGCAACATGGACAGGAGCACATTCAGCTTCTGCGCCGTAGGATGAGTGGGCGCATACTGCTGTCTCTTGGACATGGCTTCGCTGATGGATTGCTGGCGGGATGCATGACTTGGAGGAGGAGGAGCAGGAGCGACAGAGGATGGGTATGACGCACAGCTGCCTTCGGCTGAGGTGCTGGAGCCTTGGCTGGCAGAAATTGGGAGCGGAGTGCCACTTGGTGAGGAAGCAGACTGGACCACCCCTTGGGAGCCTCGGTTCTCCCAGGTTGCTTTATGGTGACGCATCATATGTTGACGCAGGGCCGTGGTGCCAACATTTGGGCCCTGGCCACGCTTCACCTTCTGCCTACATATCTTGCATGTGGCCATGTTACCCTCCTGCGGATGCTTCAGGAAAAACTGCCACACTGCCGAGTAGCTACTTTTCCCACCAACAGGCCTCACTGATTCGCCAACTCCAGGAACCCCTGCTCCACTACCTCCCGATAAGGTAGCCTGCCGCGCAGCAGGTGCTCTACCCCGGCCCCGGCCATGTTTGGCTCCAGGCTTTACAATTGTGCCCCCATGCTGACTGCCAACCATGCTGCTAACACCTTGCTGCCTGAGCTGCGGACTCCGGGGCAACCTGCGCCCCTCTTCTCCTGATGATGACGATGAAGCCCCTTCATCACCCGGCTCCCAAGTGCGATCGGCTTCATCATCATCATCACCGAGTTGTGGCTGTACGTCACTGATGTTCTCGGTTTCCTCAACAGTGTCTGGCGCAGAAGCTGGAAATCTCGCAACACCCACGACACTGTCCACATCACTATTTGTCTGCCGAGCTAAAGAAGCCACCTCCATTTCATGGCTGGGCAGTAGCTGCTGACTGTCCTCTATCTGATCGTCCTCCTCACTAAAGAGTGGAGCTGAACCCAAAGCATAGGATACGTCGCTGGGGGAGGGAACGGCATAGGACAGAGGCAATGGGAGGACAGGGACTGCTCTCGGGGCATGCCAACTCAGGGTTGTGTCAGAGGAACCTAGCGACCCCAAACTGGGGGTCTCAGACGTAACTTGTGATGATGTTGATGAGCGCGTTAACCAATCTACCACGTCAGATGCGTTACTGGTGGAGACACGACCACTAGCAGATACTGGCAGATCAGGTCTTTCACCGTGACTCCTGCTGCCACTCGCCGCTAGTCTGCTGCGACCTCTGCCTGCTGAATCTTGGCCTCTGCCACTCCTCTTTGAACATCCTGGCACTTGTCTGTCTGACATTTTTATGTATTTGCTTATTTAGTATAAACAGATAGGGTGCAAGGTGCAGCTTTGGGGTGCCCTGCGGCCTGGTTTATTGAAAGCAGTCAAAAACAAGTGCAAACTGAAGTAGCTTCATGAAGCTGATGCTGATCAACGCTTATGTTGTATAACAGATAGGGTTAAAATAGCATGTGCCTTGGGATGCCAGTGTGGCGTAATGTATTTTAAGCTGAACAGAAACTATTAACACTAATCCAATTATGAGAAATGCTTTTGTTTAACAGATAGGGTTAAATAGCATGTGCCTTGGGATGCCAGTGTGGCCTAATGTATTTTAAGCTGAACAGAAACTATTAACGCTAATCCAATTATGAGAAATGCTTTTGTTTAACAGATAGGGTTAAATAGCATGTGCCTTGGGATGCCAGTGTGGCGTAATGTATTTTAAGCTGAACAGAAACTTTTAACACTAATCCAATAATGAGAAATGCTATTGTTGAACAGATAGGGTTAAATAGCATGTGCCTTGGGATGCCAGTGTGGCCTAATGTATTTTAAGCTGAACAGAAACTATTATTGCTAATCCAATAATGAGAAATGCTTTTGTTGAACAGATAGGGTTAAATAGCATGTGCCTTGGGATGCCAGTGTGGCGTAATGTATTTTAAGCTGAACAGAAACTTTTAACACTAATCCAATAATGAGAAATGCTTTTGTTGAACAGATAGGGTTAAATAGCATGTGCCTTGGGATGCCAGTGTGGCGTAATGTATTGTAAGCTGAACAGAAACTTTTAACACTAATCCAATAATGAGAAATGCTTTTGTTGAACAGATAGGGTTAAATAGCATGTGCCTTGGGATGCCAGTGTGGCGTAATGTATTGTAACCTGAACAGAAACTTTTAACACTAATCCAATAATGAGAAATGCTTTTGTTGAACAGATAGGGTTAAATAGCATGTGCCTTGGGATGCCAGTGTGGCGTAATGTATTTTAAGCTGAACAGAAACTTTTAACACTAATCCAATAATGAGAAATGCTTTTGTTTAACAGATAGGGTTAAAATAGCGTTCAGGGCTAAATAGCAGAAAGGGTTAAATAGCATGTGCATTGCATGCACAGTGTGCAGCTGTATTTAAACCAAACCAAATATATTAACAGTAACCCAGTAATTATGAAATATGAATCATAGGCAGCACTAGGCACCCTGTCAATGTGACTTGTATGCTGCTGGATTGTTCCGGTTTTAAACCTATCTTTCCCTAGCTCTGTCTACCACTCTAAATCTCCCTAACTATCTGTCTCTCTCTTTACCTATCTGTAACTGTCTCTACTAGCTATCGCTAACCCTCACCTAACTAAGACTGTCTGTCTCTCCCTGCAGCTAGGTCCGTTCTGTCTGCAATGCAAGTCTCAACTGCGCAAAAGGAAAATGGCTGCCGCTTTATATAGCACGGTGACGTCACCGGGCTTCCTGGCTGCTGATAGGCTGCATGTGACTGTCCCATCGTCACTTGCCCCTGGGGACATGTCTGAACATGTCCGTCCACCATCTTAGAATGCCTGTCATTGAGTTTAAAGGAAAACTTCGATCAATCGAATCGCCGGGAAATTCGGATTCGTTCAGAATCGAATTTTTCATGAAATTCGGAACGAATCCGGGTTCGTCCGGATCAATTCGCTCATCCCTAGCTACAACTACCCGATTTTGAGCACCATCGCTGTTTGAGGCTGTTTTTTTGATGAATGTGGTGTGTGTCGGTCGCATTGAGCTGGCGCTACGGTTCGCTCCCATACAGCGTAGTACTGCGACTCACACAAGATATTCATCAATGACGGCCAGCGACTGAGGTGCTCTGAAACAAAGAACCATGGCCGTGCACAGTGACTACTAGCGGTCGCTCTGAAATCCTCGCTACAGACGCTCATCTGTCGCTACCTGGCGTTGTATGAATAAGCCTGCCCATATACTCTAGTCCAATTTTAGCCCACGTCTGGATTTCGCATTTACATGCAAGTTAGGGAAACTTGAGCTCATCACTCACAATAAAACAGAAATCTCACATGACGCGCTAGAAGAGAAGATTGTAGTCAAGCTGGATTGAGAGTCTTGGGCTTTTTTGGCAATCTTCCAGTTATATATATATAGCAGAAACCATAATATCTCCTGAAATTGGTTGATAATGGCTTTACCTGCTTACGATACAAATTGCCGCTAAAGCACATAAGCACTACTGGTACTTACAGCAATCACAACTTTCATCAAACACAGTGCCAGTGGCACAGTATTGTTTGTAAGAGATTCCATTGACGCAGTTCCAGTAAGCAGTCTTGTCACCAGCTACAGGGTAGAGGCCACTAGATTTACCACTACAAAATCCTTTTATGGCTGAGGTTGTGGCTGCAGTAGTAGGAGCATAGTTGCCTAAAAAACACAATGCATAGAAAATTGACTTAGTAGAAAAAAACAATAAGCATTTACTTTGATGCAGGCAGAAAATCACACAGCCAGACAGGACACAAGGCTGGAATCAAATACACCTATGAACATAGTGCACAGGGCCTGGTGACCATCAACTCACAGCATAGCAATATGGAAGCTAAATGTAACATTCTCTATGGAGGACTATTAAGTATCATATTACTGTTTTACCTATAAGGCATTGTGTAAACATGATTTCTGAGTGTGAGTTCTGCTTTCCAGGCTACCATACCAACAAATGAAGCATAAGGGTCTGGTATCTTCATGTTAGAAGCCCCCCCCCCCCCCGCATGGCAGAAGCCCAGGAGGAGGTGCTTCAAACAAATTTCCCTGAGTGTGCATTCTCCTCTTACATCAGATGCTGATAGGATTTTGTTATTTTTTCAGTGGTAAACTGGGAGTTGTAATGTTTATGCTAATATACTTATATAACTACTACACATTAATTTTTAAGCTGCAGCCCTGGTCATTACACTGAGCTGTGCCATTACCAAGCGGAGGCAGGAAATCTCTATGTATTCTGCCTGGAGTCCCTCACATTAAATCATCTCTGCTGCCTCAGAACAACACAGAACGAGTTCCCCACCCCACAATCTGCGACGTGTCACGTAAAGGTAAATCAGGTTTACAATAAGCCTTGAGGGGGGATAATTTTTTTTGGCATTGAAATAATGCCACTTGCTTTCACTTTCACCTCCAGGACCTCTAGTGTGTCTCAAGCGTCTCTCCCCACTCAGTTTGTCACTCCCCAGTCCTCCAAGCTTTCAAAGATGCACTTAAAACCCACTGAATATACAAACATGTAACCTCCACATCTGGTGCTGCCCTACTCAGGGCACATGCCACAAAACTCAGTTCATACTAGATGTTATCTTTCATCTTTGTCTCCGCCTCCTCCACCTTTAGAATGTAAGCTTATAAATGCTATATCTCCCATTACATTTTGTATTGAGAACATTCACTTTAAACTCTGTAGCACCTTGTTTGTAATAGTCTATTTTAGGTTCATCATTTATAGTCTACTTTAGTTCTACGTACTTTATGTTTTACCCTGTCTGTAATTACTACCTTGCACAGCACTATAGGAGAAGATAGCACTATATAAATATAATAATAATAATAATAATACGCACTTTTGTAATGCTTCACACATCTAGTATTCCAAAGTCTTAATGCTATTGGTACTTACAGCAGTCACAGCTTTCATCAAATACAAGACCAGTTAAGCAGTGTTGTTTATAGGTTATTCCATTTGCACAGTTCCAAAAAGCATTCTTGTCACCAGCTACAGGGTATTGTCCATTTGCTTTTCCACTACAGAATTCTTTTTTATTGGTGGCTGAAGTTGTACCTGAATTGCTGTTGGAAGTTGTGCCTGAAACTGTGGTTGGAGTTGTGGTTGAAATAAATGTTGTAGCTGGGATCACGGTTGGACTTGTGGTTGGAATTACAGTAGTTGTAGGTGTTGTTGTCGTTGGAATCACAGTAGTTGGAGGTGTCGTTGGAGTTGTGGTTGGAATCACAGTAGTTGGAGGTGTCGTTGGAGTTGTGGTTGGAATCACAGTAGTTGTAGGCATGGTAGGAGTTGTGGTTAAAGGTGTGGTTGGAAAGGAGGTTGTAGCTGGGATCACGGTTGGAGTTGTGGTTGGAATTGTGGTAATTGTAGGTGTGGTTGGAGTTGTGGTTGGAATTGTGGTAGTTGTAGGTGTGGTTGGAGTTGTGGTTGGAATTGTGGTAGTTTTAGGTGTGGTTGGAGTTGTGGTTGGAATTGTGGTAGTTGTAGGTGTGGTTACAATAGAGGTTGTAGCTGGGATCACAGTTGGAGTTGTGGTTGGAATCGTGGTAGTTGTAGGTGTGGTTGGAGTTGTGGTTGGAATCGTGGTAGTTGTAGGTGTGGTTGGAGTTGTGGTCGGAATTGTGGTAGTTGTAGGTGTGGTTGGAGTTGTGGTCGGAATTGTGGTAGTTGTAGGTGTGGTTGGAGTCGTGGTTGGTATTGTGGTAGTTGTAGGTGTGGTTGGAGTTGTGGTTGGAATTGTGGTAGTTGTAGGTGTAGTTGGAGTTGTGGTTAAAGGTCTGGTTACAATAGAGGTTGTAGCTGGGATCACAGTTGGAGTTGTGGTTGGAATTGTGGTAGTTGTAGGCGTGGTTGGAGTTGCAGTTAAGTTTGTAATTGGAGTTGAGGTTGCTGTTGGGGTTGTAATTGTTTCGGAGGTTGCTGTTGGAGTTGTAGTTACAGGAATAGAAGGATATTTGCCTAAAGGGACAAAATGCAAAGAATTACCTTTTGCGTTATTTTTACCTTAAAGCAGAACAAAACCCATCCCTGCCTCCTGTGCCGAGGATGCAGTCAGCTTGGTGGTGGGCCGTTTAAAAAAAAAGTGTTTTTCCACCTACAAGGTCACGTCCACAAGGCACATGGACCGATGACTGGCTGATCTCAGAAGTGCTGGTTTACATGCGCCAGCTGGATGGCCACATACACAGTCAATCTGGAGTGCTCCCATACCCAGCCTATCCGGGTGGATGAGCGCAGGCGCGCGCTTCGCTTGCGATACAGCACCAGTAAACAAAACATCATGGGAGCCGCTGGTAAAGGTCAGTTTACCGATGACCTTGGGGGTTTCATGCAGCAGGGAATCCCGATTTAGGATGCCCCAGGGGCAGGCTAGCAGCCATCCTCTTTTATATTCTAAGGCCTGATTGATCAAGCACATCTGCCAGACAATTCAACATCAGTGCTAATTAGATTGGTGCAAAATATAATATATATATTTTTGTCACACTGGCACACAGGGGCAAGTATAAAACCATTTTGCAGTTTTGTATTAGTATTATCTAGACCAGAGGCGAAAGGTAAGATATTTCCCATTTAGCCTTGTTAATGTGTAGGGGTGTCTCGGCAATCGGGATGCCTCCCTGCGCTTGGAACAACACCCATTTTGTCAAAGATGGGTGTTGTTCGGGTTAAAAAGGGCAATTTTGTAAATCTTTTGCATAGTTTTAGGTATCTTCACTAGTGCCACTTAGTGCTAAAAGAGAGCATAATACATGAATACTACACAGTCTGCAAGAATGAACATGACCGTAATCTAACAGTCAGGACATCGGGGGCAAAAAAGACATAAGTAAGGAGAATAAGTATTATATCACCATGTCTAAGAAGTCCCGTCCGGGTATCCCCAAAACACACCGACACGTTGCGTGGGCCCTATCCGTCCCACTTCATCAGGATGTCCCATTCTAGCACTTAGCACTTTAATAATGCATTAGTAGTTTTCTAGTGCAGCTTTTGTATATTGTTTATTATCAAAATTAGGTTTAAGGTATATTTGCACAATTAATATAGCACATGTATTTATACACTTAATGTTTATGAATTTTTATTATTGTATGCACTTTAAATTTTACTTCAGCACCTTAACATTTCCTGTAATGGCTGCTCATTGATTAGATCTTATATATCACCCTTCTGAAGCCGCACGGGGGCGGCGGGCGCGGGTGGCCGGGTTCTGTGTTCGTGGTCCCTTTTCATGATGCCTGCTGACATGCTCTCTGGCCTTATACGTATAAACATGGCACTGGTAGTTTATTACTGATGTATATAGATCTTTTTTGCTGACATTCACCCTATTATGTGGCTTTGTGCCTTTGTGTTTCCTAACCACCTTTTATTATTGGCACTGTGTTCATTTTGAGTTACTCTATACAATTGGTATTCCTTGCTTGGTTGGGGGTTAGTTATATTAGTTATTGTACATATGTATATTTATTTAGTGTTTATATATTCCATTTCTTATGTGTAATGATATAGTATTTTAGATTATCACAGATTCATACAGCAGAGATACATAGGGAATATCCTGCAATATAACTGATAGCACTTTGCACTTTATTTTTTATATTTTTGTTTATGTGTTTATAGCACCTTTATTTAGTTATAGTGTATATTTCTCCCCTTATAGCAGTTGCACATATATTTTTTGTTGGTTTTGTACACAGATTGTATATTATATATTCGTATATTACTGTATACAGTGTGGTTGGGCATATCAATTCTTTAGAGACCTTGATTCGGGTCCTTTGGGTGCCGGCACCTATATTAGGGGAAGTGGGTGTAGGGGCAATTTGTTGCCTCTGCACTACGGACCCTAGTATCCTATATAGGGATACCCTATTATTCATTCATGTTTTATCCATTTCATATTGGAGCTTTGTTTGCAGTGTAATATAAGGTATATTTGATTTCCCATGTTTTGGGTTTAACAGAGATATTTAGATAATTATAGTATTGGGGACCCGACTCATGGTTTTTTAATTGTCTTGTGTTATGTGTTATGTGGTGTGTATGTACATATTTTTATAGGCTACAATAAATTTTGCATACTAAAATTTGAGATATTTTGGTGCTCCTTGATGGGGAGGGAGGTGTGTGGTTTCTCATGGCCGCTCCCTTGGGAAATGTTGGTATAGTTTAGAGTGAGCACAGCCGCACTAGTGATCGGTGGTGCACCCCATAGTAGAGTCTTATATAGGGGGGCTTTTCATTAACAAGATCCTCTATTTGATTACATATTTAGCCCGAGTTCCAGGTTACCCCTATATATAGTTTTAATTGGTCTTAAATGTATATGTCTTTTATGTATGAATTGATTTTTGTGTAAATAAATAAATATTTAGTTTATTTTTACATAATATTCTGGTGTGCGGCTGTAAATTTAGGCAGAGCCATTTTATGGGCTGATCTGGCAGCCCTCTTTGTTGTTGTGCACTGGGTATGACACAATCGTGCCTTGACTCTGTCTACAGCCAGCACCCATTAATCATTTGACATACTAATTAGCTGTGCTGAGTCCCAATTGTTGTGTTTGTAATACAAAGTTTACTTACAGCAGTCGCAGCTCTTGTCAAACACAAGGCCAGTTAAGCAGTGTTGTTTGTATGTAATTCCATTCGCACAGTTCCAGAAAGCATTCTTGTCCCCAGCTACAGGGTATAGTCCATTGGGTTTTCCTCTACAGAAGTCTTTGTTACTGATGGCTGGAGTTGTAACTGAGGTTGTGCCAGGAATGGTTGTGGTTGTAGTTGCAATAGTTGGAGTTGTGATCAAAGTTGTGGTGGGGGTTGTTGTTGGACTAAAGGTTGTAGTTGGAGTTGTGACTGAAGTCATACCTGAATTAATGTTAGAAGTTGTGGCTGAAACTGTGGTTGTTGTTGTGGTAGAAGTTGTGGTTGGTACTGTGGTTAAAGTTGTGGCTGAGGCTGTAGTTGGAATCATGGTAGCAGTTGTAGCTGTCATTGGAGTTGAGCCTATTGTAGAGTTAATAGTTGTGCTGGAAGTCTTTATTAGGGTTGTGGTAGAGGTCACTGTGGGAGTTGGAGAGGAAGCCATAGTTGAGGTTGTGGCTAAAGCTGTAGCTGATGTTGTGGTAGCAGTTGTACTTGGGACTGTGGTTGACGTTGTGGTAGACTTATTGGTTGGGCTCGTGCTTGAGGTTGTGATAGAGGTTGTTGTTGAAATTGTGGTTGAGGCTGTGGTAGAGATTGTGTTCGAAGTGGTAGTTGAAAGTGTGGTGGGAATGGTGGTTGAGATTGTGGTAGAAGTTGTGGGAGATGTGCTTGATGCTGTAGTTATGACAGAGTCTGTAGTCGAGGTTGTAGTAGTAGTTGGAGTTGTGACTGGTGGATTGGGAGGATAGTTGCCTAAAAGGGCAAAATAAAATAACAATTTGTTGTTTAAAAAAAAATTAGAGGGATAACGTATGTACCGTGGTAAGAAACATTTTCTATACATGGTTCTCCAAATTACATTTATTACATGTACTATGAGCCTTAGACGAATATACATTTACGATTCAGAAAACGTTCAACCCATCTAAGTTTCATATTTTTTACATCTGATACTTTCTGCCATTAAAAAAAACAAGTACCATGATCAAATCTGTTTTTATAAAAACAAGTAGACAAGAAAGAGGCGGATCGCACCAGTATTCTATAAACAATAATGTAAGAGTGTGCTCACTAAACTTGGTATTGAACTACCACACAAAGGGAAAAGGAATTGCTGTATAGGGTCCCCACACACCCCAAATTATGTACCAAGACTGATGGTAAAGAAATAGGGAACTACCCTCTTAATGAATATAAAAATATATAATTTTATTGTATTTAACACATAATATAGAACAGTTACCCAACAGACAACTTAAAAAACATATATGACAGTTCTACAACAAACACACTAGGGGGCGCCAGGGTACCAAATAAGATTTCATAATGACAAGGTTCCAATATAAATCTCTCTACTAGGTTGGAAGGCTATATATAAACAAGTAAAATATCTACTAAATTAATTCAATATGATCCGTGTACAAAATATATACATATATACATGTGCAAATAATCCAAGCAGCAATAGCAATGAGAAAAAAAAAGTGCCTGTGCAATATAAACTGAGCAAACAATGCCTCCAATCCAATCTAATACATATCTAAATAAAGACCAGCCAGGGTGGTTGGAAAAGTCATGGACCAATATAACATAAGTAAATGTACCAACTGGACCTACCCCCACACGCGTGTCGCAGCGACCACAAGCTGCTTCCTCAGGGCGATATTATTATTATTATTATTATTATTAATTTGTTTATTAATTAAGTTGTCTGTTGGGTAACTGTTCTATATTATGTGTCAAATACAATAAAATTATATATTTTTATATTCATTAAGAGGGTAGTGCCCTATTTCTTTACCATCAGTCTTGGTACATAATTTGGGGTGTGTGGGGACCCTATACAGCAATTCAATTTATTTGTTTTTATAAAAAGATAGCAAAACACCTTCAACTACTAACAGTTTGAAAAACTGATGTAGTTGTCAGCTCTAGTGCAAAAGAGGGAATTAGCTGCTGGATAGAAACCAATGCCGGGCTTCCCCTGTGGCAGGAGGGTATAGACCCACTTGAATAGTCTCAGAGTACAGCTGATATTCAGCTTTTAAGAAATTCCACCGTGCTTGCTCAGCAAGTCCAGTCAGGCAGGGTCATGCTAGTCATTTGGTAAAGCATGGTGCACCAGCAGGGCACAGCCTCCATCTGAGTGAGCTTTTACATTTTAGCACACAAGAAAGTGCAATAAAATGTTTTTGTTACTTTTTCCCCCAAATTATCACCTGTACCTGCGATAAAGCATTTCTAGAGGTGAGGGACACTGTTTTTCCTATGAGGTACGAGTAAGTTTGGAAATAACAGCACCCTATGAGCTATGCAGAATACTTAGGACCCTGTGGTTTCTAAATTCCTAAAAAAATACCCATACTTCATCAGAATAATCATGTTTCTCATCTGTAAAAGTACCCCATCACAGATACTGATGATTTTTTTTGGGGGGGGAAACTGGAACTTTTTATATTGCACTTTCTTGTGTGTTAAAGTTAAAAAGCTCACCAAGATACAGGTAGCAATTCAAACCATTGGCACAATGCTGGTGCACCCTGCATTACCAAATAATTAGCATGACCCCATATTCTGCTAGAATCAGAGACATTACCAGCATCCCATTCACCTTGCTATATCACAGTGCGAAAGATGGGAAGTGCAGCCTTCCTAATACTATGTCAACAGTAAAGAGCCTGTTTTCCCATGTTCCCCTTATAAAATACAGATACACTATTTTTACATTAAAGATAGTTGGTTTGGTGGACAAATGCATATTATCCTCGCCTACATACACAGGAGACCCAAGATCAAAGCTTGCCTATAATGCTATTAAAGGGATCGGCCAGTCAAACGTCAACATAATTTGCCCTGGCAGCTTACTTGATGCAGTGCCAATCCCATACTGTCTCTTTGCTCTGGTTACAGAAAGAAAGGGGAATGTCTTCTTCTTCCTTTGCCTCCAGCACCTTTTCTCTAGTCCTGAGGCCCATGTCAGGTTCACACTCCTGTTAGTGATAGACTAAAATGGAGCTTTCCACACTGTCAGTCATAGATCAGCTCAATTTAATGTGTGACTTAGCCTTGCCATGCCCATCACAGAGGAGAGAAAATGAGACTATGAGACCTTGGCCTTGCATGTGGAGCGTTCCCCATACCTCAGTAGGTACCTTGCCTAAAGAAATATTGTTTATTTACAAATCTATGAAAAATGTATCTTCCCTTGTTTGAAAATATCACCTGAAAAACAACTGCATCTCAAAACGCAGTCAGCTGGACAACAAAGCTAAAGAGTATGTAAGGCTAAAATAAACTGGTAATGGTACACCAATCACAACTGCAACACCACAGTGCTGAGTTTGACCTTCAAATATTCAGTATCTTTGGTCCAAAAATGTTCATACTTACAGCATTTACACCTCTCATCAAACACAAGACCAGTGTAGCAGTGCTGCTTGTGTGTAATTCCATGTGCACAGTTCCAGAAAGCATTCTGGTCATCAGCCACAGGGTACAGGCCACTGGCTTTCTCACTACAGAATCCTTTTTGAGGCTTGATGGGAGTCTGAGTATTGGAGGGATAATTGCCTAAAACAACATGATTCCAATATTTATGTTTCATGCCACCATCATCTTAAAATATCAGGTCCTGTTCCCCTTCAAAGGAATAACTCACTTTTGTGGGCTTTTCCTGAGACCTCAGAGCAGACATGAGCCAGTGAGCACAAGACAACCCATTATCTCACCGCCAATCCAATCACCAATAGTGCTTCCGCAACCCTAGTTCCAGCAGCTGGGGGCTGCCCTTCCTGGTTCTGGCTAGCATGTGTGTGGCTTGTTATTCACCGCCTCCCATTTACAACAATGAGCTCCTCCGTACCCTGGAATCTTCAGGCCCCCCATTGCTTTCATTGGGAGCCACAGTACACAGGCCACTCCGACCCACCAGCTGGAGCCAGCCTAGCTTCACAATCTGGGGCTGTGGGGGAACGATCTATGGCACTCAACCGGTGGTGAGGTAAGCAGGTCAACAGGTCGGTGGCAGCTCAAGTGGCAGTGAGGGACCAGCAGTGAAATAAGCAGGTCTCCTTGTGCCCTTGTCACCTGTCTGATTTGAAGTCTCAGGAAAAGGTATAACACATGGGATTTTCACAATCCTGGGTTATATTCCTTCCCAGTAAGCCTTCCCAATTTGGGAGGCCCCGCTGTGTAAAATCCACCCGATTGCCTATTTTGCTCAGCTTGTCAGCCATCTCTGCGGCCATCTGCAGGCTCGTGGACATCAAAGTGGAGCTCTTATGCCATGCATACCTGGGCTAGCCATTCAGAAATGCCTGGTATGGACATGTGCATCAGCCAAAGGTAAGCCTCCAAGGTTAGTACACTAGGTGATCTGCAGTCCCCCTTTAAAGGGCCAGTCCAGTCAGATGTCCCATTTCTAAAGTTAAAATTGTTGAGGCTCTCAAAATAATTTTGATAACCCTCCCTGGTATCGTTTTACATGAAGATGAGTGACTTACAGCATTTACAGCTCACATCAAACACAAGACCAAGAGAGCAATATACTTTGTAGGCAATTCCATGTGCGCAGTTCCAGAAAGCATTCTTTTCACCAGCTACAGGGTATAGCCCACTGGCTTTCCCAGTACAAATGTTTTTTCTATTTTCAGTAGGGACATTGCCTGCAGGGTAAAACATATTCATAGTTAAAGTATCAGTGAGTCAAAATGCTTGGAAAATAAATAACACAGAAATGGAGTTCCTCGCGTGTCGTGGTTAGAGATGGCAGCATGACCACAGTGTTTTCTAAGAGTGTAACCACATTTGTGCGTGGTCGTGTAGGAATAGAATTGAAAGGAGGGGAAAACTCCAGACACCTGCTTCAGCATTTGTAGTTCATTACAGATAATGGAGGAGAGACACATGGAACAGGCTTCAGACAAGCTGCCATTTAAAATGATGGGCCTTATTTAAGACCATGCCACGTAGTACCACTTTTTTTTAAATTTGTGTATAAATAGAGTTTGGATCCACTTTTTCCCACCATTCTATGATATAATGATTGTTTTGGCTATCCTGGCCAGCAACCATAGACTTATATATTTTTTTTCTTATTTTTTGATTTTTGTCAGAATTGCATGTGTTGGTCTGCTATTGCAGTGTCAGTGTTACAGTGTTGAAGCAATGTCATTCCATGTGGTTTTTCTCTGGTGCTGGTGTATATGTGTTCAGAAACACACATTTTTTATATAGCGTTGGCGCTAGAGTGACCAGTTTTATAGCGCTGATGCTGGCTTGGTGTTTTTTTTTCTTTAATGTGGGCTTTAGCGCCAAGCTTTGGAAGCATTTAACTGGCGCTCCTTATCGTTCACTGCATTATTGTCCTGTTGTTATATGTGGCGTCGTCTTGGGTGGCTTTCCCTCTGGGCGCTACATGAAACAATAGCAGCGTTCGTAAACTCAGGCACTGCAGTGATTTAGGGAGAGCGCTTCTACTGTGCCCTCCAGACACATTTGTTCAGTCAAATAGTCTCGAAAATTCGGGCAAAAAATGTACATTTCCAATGCGAAAATGGCTTAAGTAAGCAAACATTTCTGAAAAATCGGCTCAAATTTTCCAGCTGAAAATCGAAAACCTCTGAAAGTGTCTCTGGTGCTGAGAAGCCTTTACCCCAAATGGTGCATTCCTTTTCTACATTTCACACAGCTTCAGAATGATCAGGTGTAATATATCATTGTGAATTTGTGACAATTATTTTTTAATGCACTTGTGTAACTAATTACTTTGTTATGAAGGATCACATTCATCCAAGTAATGCTAGATATGTATTTAGTAATAGATCAAGTCAGGACTTGCTGTTTTCTTTTGCTTCACATGTTTTGTTATTCATCCCACTATTAGGAAAGGCAGATGGATGACTTGTGAAATGTGTTGAAGCAAAAAAAACTTGCAGTTGCATAGATTTACTCCTACAGACCTACAGATATGCAGGAGTTAACTTTATTTATTTCTTAACTATTTTAAATAAAATTAATAAGAATCACGACCCTTTCTCCAGATTACCAGACTGGTGCACCAGGCACAGTAAGCCCAGGGTCAAAAAGCCAAACAGCCTGTCCCTGGCAACTTACCAGCCTTGTGGCCTTTGGCTAAGGTTTAGCACTTTTCCCAGGGTGTAGGCCTAACTTTTTTTTATATAAACAACATTAAAAAAATATATTAAATTGATTAATAAAGAGATGTATTGAGTAATAGATAAAGGCAACTGTTTTCTTTTGCTCCACATGTTTTGTAATTCCTCCCGCTGGATGTATGTGTGAATTCGACATTGCCTATTGAGAAAGAAGGCTGGGTGACTTGTAAAACGTATTGTTTCAATTAAAATCCAATCAAATCATGGCTCCTCTCTCCCTAGCCCCTTTAGCCTTTGGCCCAGGTTTGGTTCTCTGCCTGGGGTGTCGGCAGTCATTTTTTAAATCAAAACAGTCATAAAAAATGTAAAAGTTAATTCCGCAGCTTTTACACTGAAAACAAACATGCTAGCAACTGCTGACTGGGGCAACTGTAAATAATTAGTTCAAAACAATAGTAAAAACTAGCAAAACATTACTGAATCACACTCTTTTTTTTACAATTGTATATTTCAGTTGTATTTTTTCACATCAGACTATTTTTTCTCACTTTATGGGAGAAGACAAGAGTGTAGACAAAGAAGCAAGTTGTTCTTTTGCTGAAATACAAGAATTTGAAAAAGCTAAAGCTAGTATTTTTTTCTAAAAAAAACAGACTCATTTCTTGTTACAGACTTTGTGTAATGGAGGCCTAGGTTTGATTAGAAGAAAGGTTTTCTTGACCATAGGTTTGCTTGAATAGAAAACACCACTTCTGTTTTGAGACACCTGCCAATATTTCATTTTGTTATTTTCTTGCATCTGAAGGTCCAAACAGATTGGTTTGAAAAGCGAGGGCCACTTAGGAATTCGGTAACCGGTTTAACCAACAATAAGAATATCCAATGTTTTATTCCAACCACAAAAGCAATATAATATTGTTCTCTCAGACCTCTCCACACACCAAACGCATTCAAGCCATTAGTGACAGATATCACGTATAGCCCATCATCAACCCCCTTAGCAATCAATTCTCAGGTGTATGTCTCTGTGCAATTTACTTTACAAATATATATGTCACACAGGAGAGGGAAACTTTAGATCCTTTTACACTACTAATTGACACTAAGAACAACCCCAGACAAAAATCTGAGTGACTACAATGAGTAAGGATTAGGCCCTGAGAGAGACATTAGTTAGATGTTAGTAGATTTGAACAGGAATCCCTATTCTTTTCTATGGAGATTCAATGGTAGTCATTTATTGTAGTAATAGAAATGCAACATTAGGGCCTAAAGTTGAAAGTCATGGTAGTAAAAAAAATATCCTCAGGAGAAAAAAAGCCTGAGAATTTCACTGTTGCTGAATCACCAACTGGGAAGCCAATGGAAGTCAGTGGTTTTCTTTTTTCACATTCTCATGCTTCTTTCTCATAAAGTGATTTTTTTGCTACCATTAGAATTTTTGTCAACTCTTACTGAATTGAGGCCTAGATGGCAGTAGTTACTCCCATAGGGAATAACCGTCCCCAAAGACTAATATAGGGAAGCTTGTCAAACAGGAACCAAGCGGATCCGATGTTGGTAAGGGCCTTGATTCAGAAAGAGTTAAAAACAATTCTCATGGTAGTAATTTTTTAGTCTGGGTGAAAAAAGCACGAGAATTTCAGTGTTGCTTAATCACTAGGTAGGAAGACAATAGAAGTCAATGGAACTTTTTACTACAGAGTAAAAAGGAGTAGAACTTGCCATTAACTGTAATTGTCTTCCTATCTTGCGATTCAGGGAAATGCTAATGTTTTTTCTCAAAAAATGATTTTTTTACTATCATGAGAATTTTTTTCACACGAAACATGCGGCTTGGTCCATGTACAGCACATGTTTGCCCGTGGATATGTATTCATGATTCTATCTACACTGTGTTCCACTTTAACTTACAGTAGATTTTATGTTAGGGGCCACATCAGACAGCTCCAAGGACCACAGGATGAGCATGCCTGACCTCATGATTCAACCCAACACAGGTTGCTTATTTATTTAGCACTGGCATATTCAGTGCTTGTATCAGTGCAATATAAATATAAAAGGGGGATTCCTTTAGTTCCTCTTCATTATTCCCACTTACTGTCTGGGAGGAAAATAATTATTTTTTATATTTTAACAATATCTAGTTCCAAAGGCAAAGGCTTCTGGGCACGTTTTGGTATACATTCCTGCTTTAAATATATTACCAGGAAAAAAGTGTCCCTTTAGAGCCCCCCACACACATTTTACAAGGAGAAGGAAATCAGCCTGTGTTTGTAGCCACCATAATGCTTCCTTATATTAGTTTCTTATCCTTTGCCCACATCAATTTAATTTTAGTGCACATTTGCCAGAGAAGCAACATGTATGGAGATGACAAGTGTTCATGCCATGCAGCCTCTTTATTGATAAAAAGATTCAAAACTGCTCACACCGGCACCTCTTGAAGGTCACCTGGAATTGCTTTCAGATGGCCTGTGCTGTTCTCCCTAAGCACAGTATGAATGTGCCCAATGTGAAACAAGGTATTATACGGAACATTAATAATTGAATCACATTGCTGAGAGCTAAAGACAATGGCCTTGATTCACTAAATGTAGAAAAAGTGAATCACCAGATAGGAAGACAATGAAAGTCAATGGCAATTTTTTTACTCCTGACAAAAGTATTGAGCCTTTTACCCCTTATTAATCTGTAGTAAAAGGTGCCATTGATATTCACTGTCCATGAGAATTTCTCTCAACTCGTAGTGAATCGAGGCCAATGGGACCAATTCAGCATCAGGGACAAAAAGTGCACTGAAAGATAAAATAGATGTGTTTTTTCAACCTGGTACTGTACTAAATTGACCCTTAATCAGACAATGAAAGGGAATACAAATATAGGGCCTTATTTATCACGGGCTAGCGCCAGGTAGTGTCTGACGAGCGCCAGGTAGCGGCAGCTAACGGCGACTACCGACTCAAGTACGCCCGGCGGCGGTCACAATGACGCATTTATCAAGCAAAATGAGGCTAGCGCCGGCGAGAGCGACGGCTAGCGCGGCATTCATCATGAAGCCGCCTGGACCGAACAGCGCCGCTGCAAATTTTCCTCACAGCGCCAGGTATGAGCTGTCGCTCCCTGGCGATGTCCAATGCATTTCAATGGAGCAATCTATAATTATTCATAATTAATTGGTATTCATTTTTTTTTTTTTTTTTTTTTAATGTCAAAAATTCGGAGACCACTTCTGCAATGTTAGGTTTTATTTTTAAGTCAAAAAATTTTTTAAAAATAATTTGTGCAGAATTGATCTAACAGGTCTGATATTAATGTATTCATATTACAAAATGATTCTATAAACATGTATAATGTTACATTCAAAAAATATGGTTGTTTAGGGGTTAAAAACTAGTTAATACACATCGCCGCCAGCGCTCTGGGGTTTAAACAAGGAATGGACAGCGACAGCACATTCAGAGCGTGATTTGTTAATGAATATGAAGCTAGCCGTTCGCTCTGGCCATTCGTTGTCAGGCGCTCACATACAACGCTGAACCTGTGAAACAGCGACCCCCCAGCCCGTATTCAACATTACCGCACACCGACTGAGTCGCTGTCATCAAGCAAACGCCGGCCAAGCACAGCGAATACTGGCTGGCGCTGAAAAAATCACGCTACAGTCGCTCATCTGGCGCTACCTGGCGCTATTAATGAATCGGCCTCATACTCTTTACTCAAGGATCGATTTTTTTTAATAGAAAATGCACTACACTGTATTTGAAGTAAAAAAAGTGCAGTTCCCTCTAATTTTCTCCCCAGGGATTAATTCCAGACCAGGCTGAACCAGGCATTTCTATTTCACTTTTTCACCTAAAGTACACTTTTTGTACCTGGTGCTAAATCAACTTCAATGTCATTTTCTGAGTTTTAGAGGGAATTTTAAAATAGAAATGTAATTCCTGCCTCCTCCTGGGCATCTAGGTACAGTATTTGTGATACTGTGGCCCTTATTTATGAAGGAATAGCGACAGGTAGCGACTGGTGAGCGGCCGGTAATGACGGGCCCCGCCACGAGAACGCCGGCTCCCCACCACAATCACACATTTATCAAGCCAATCCTGCTTAGCGACTGAGATAGCGCCAGATAGCGAATCATTCATCATTATTCCAGCCTCAGCCCACAGCTCCAGCGTCCGACCTTGAACAGCGACAGGTATGACCTCTCGCTACCTGGCGCCCTCCAATGCATTTCAATGGAACAATCTTTAAATATTCATAATTAATTGTTATTAATGTTTTTTTTTTTTTTTTTTTAATGTGAAAAATTCTGTGACCACTTCTGCCATGTTAGATAATTTTTTTAAGGTAAAAAAAAAAAAAATTTGTGCAGAATTGATATTACAGGTCTGATATTATTGTATTCATATTACTAAATTATTTAACAAAATTTTTTGGGGTTTCCAAAAATATGGTGGTTTGGGGGTTAAAAAACTACTTTTAACCCATCGCCGCCAGCGCTCTGGGGTTTAAACATGCATTTTACAGCGCGAGAATTTTTTGAGCGTGATTTTTTGATGAATATGGTGGGAGCCGGTCGCTCTGACCAGTCGCTATCATGCGCTCCCATACAGCGCGGAACCAGTCAAATAGCGACTCGTCACCCCGTATTCAACATTACTGCACACCGACTGAGTCGCTATCAACAACCGAACAACGGCCAAGCACAGCGAATACTAGCGTGCGCTGTGAAACTCACGCTACTGTCGCTCAACTGTCGCTACCTGCCGCTATTAATGAATCGGCCTCTGTGTTTAAGTCTAGCCCCCCCCCCCCCCCTCTCTTCTCTTGATCTCTAGGGCTGGTTTACACAGGGACAATGTGCTTCAATTGCATGTGATCTCAGTAAAGTCACTAGTGAATCGCAGCTCATGTAATCCTATGCAACTCTCACATATACAATAGCGTTTTGGAAGTTACAGAGAAATAAAGAAATAGGTTACTTACAGCACTGACAACTCTCCTGAAAAACAAGGCCAGCAGCACAATGTTGTTTGTAGGTGATTCCATGTGAGCAATGCCAGAATGCAGTTTTATCACCAGCCACAGGATACAAGCCACTGGCTCTCCCAGCACAGAAGCCTTTCTGAGTTATAGCTGCACATGAAAATGGAATATTTTGCCATCATTTTTATTTTAACAATGCATTTTGGAATCTAATGACAAATCTAATGACAAAGCATTTTGTAGTAATGCAAATTTCAAAGAGATCTGATGTAACCATGTAGTCTCTTTGACATATCCTACTTCATATAAAAGATTTGGCTGTTGTTTCATAACACCTGTGATAGCTGAAGAGCATTGGTGCTCATTGTCATGGCTCTGTCAATGCCCAGCCTTGCCCCCCCCCCCCCCCCTCCATGATTACAAAGGATCAGATGAGGCCTGGTGGGATCGGGTGCCAAATGCATCACGACTGACACCTGCCTGATTATATATCATTGCTCTGGTGGCTTTGAATCTTTGTCATTCTTTATTCTTAGATAAGGGGGACAACAATAGCACTACCCCCTCCTGTCCTTCAGTGTTAAAGTGCACCTATACCCGGGAAAGGAAGTGTATGTGGTCACTTTCCATTCCCAGCCCAGTGCCCCAAAACAACCTGTGTTTTTTTTTTTTTAGAAACACAGGCATTTTTTTAGAATATACATATATGATGCATACAACACACATTAATACACTATATATAAGCATGTTTGCAAAAAACATATGTGTTTAAGGTCTAATGCTAAACCAGCAATTTTGTTTAGCTTGTGGTACAAAAGGGTTCGTTATTGGTATTGACCGGCCAAATAATACCCTTTTGTTTTTCTAATTTTGGAGGTTAGTCCCTTTAAAGTGAACCAGTCCAAATTGATTGAGCTGATGGGGTGGGGTAATCCCTGCAGCACTACCACTAACTTGGAGCTCTAGACTTGTCTGTCCACGTCACATTGTCGCATGCGTGCACACAGCTCTACACATCTAAATAGAAGTACATTAGTCACATTGCTATTGCTAGTTACTTACAGCTATACAAAAAATATAAATGATATGTTACCTACCTTTGTGATGATGCTCATTTGAATGACTGCTTGTGGGGCTACTCCCAGATGGACCGCTGTTGGGGCTGTCCTTTTTCTTCGGGATAGTTCCAGATGGGCTGGTCTTAGGGTTTACCCTGGATGGACTGCTCTCATGGCTTCCACTTATCGGAGTCTCCTTTGAGCTACTAGATGAATTGCTCTTATGGCTGCCACTTTTTGGATTTTTCTTTGGACTACTGGAATGGTCTTTGGGTTCATTGTGAGAGGTTTTTGGAATATTCCCAGAAGTACCTGCAAGAATTGCCATTATGAGTTAGTGTACATTTCTAGGGATTTGAATCCAAACATATCTCCATTAAGGCTCATTACAAGCAATGTATTTGCCTTTATGGACTGTATTGTTCTGCTTTAGCTCCAATGCACCCAATGAAGAGGCCCAAAGCTGGAATAGTGGAAAGGTATAAATGAGGCCTAACACAATTATGATTGTTGATCATACCTATTTTAATACAACCCTAGCACCAACAAACATGTATTCTATAACTGAAGCTAGGGGCCTAAGTTATTTGCCATAGACCACTCATGCTCAGCCCTCCTTCTCCTCCTCAGGGGCCATGTTTTGCAGATCTCAAATACAGGGGTAGAATAAATAGGGCTCAAACAAAGCTTCGGACTGATTTAGCGCCAAAGATATATTCCTATGCTGTATGTGCATTATTCAGCATTGCAGGTAAATCAATTCTGTACGTGCGACACCTAGCACAGATACATGCATGTATGCGTCTGGATGTGCAAATAAATGATTTCTCCCCTAAGCAGATAAGCATCTATGCAAAATGCAATTATTTACTGCTTTTTATTATGTATTATGTTGTCTTATGTATTTCAATATATGTGTTATTTATGTCATCCTTTCTTCTCTTACGTTGTCTTTTCTTCCACCCCTGGTTATGTGTAATGTGTATTCCTATATGTTTTATAACAATTCATTTATTTTTTAGATATGTTTATTTTTCTCTAATGTATCTCTCTTTAAACTGTTATTTCCATTTTGGTTTTTCTAGTGGTATTTCAAAATGCTATTGTATGTTACATTTATCAATATTTAGCCCTCTGTGTTTCCGTGTTTTCAACCAAGAGTCCCCCTCACTTTATCCAACATTCAGTGTGTGTGTTCAGGAGTGAACCTATAGGAGGCGCCCCATCATTGTTGCTCCATCACCTTATTTATCATATTTGTGCTCACTTGCTATCATTTAGAGAAAGGAATCATGATTTGTCTCAGCTGTTTCAGTCTTTGGTTGTTTAGCTGCATCCAACTGGTATAAAGGACTAAAAAAAAGATTACGGTATGAGCCTCGAGCGGGGCCCCTTTTGATGTTCGCACCAGGGCCCTATCACATTTAGTTACGTCACTAGTAGTGTCTTTGCCTGCAATGTGCGTCTAGACTAAATACATTAGATTGTTTTCTCTCTCTAGCTACTTACCCAGGGGCGTAACTTGAGGGGATACCGGGGGTGCCAGAGAGTCAATAGGGGCCCATCATTGTTGCTCCTCCACCATTTATCATATTTGTACACACTTGACATCATTGTCTAGCTTCATCCAACCGAGTTAAAAGACAGAAAAAAATGACTGTATGAGTCGTGAAAGGGCCTCATTTAATGTTTGCACCAGGGCCCTATGGCATGATGTTACGCCATTGTACATACCTATTAGGTAATTTGAGAGTGGTAGCACAACAAATGTGTGAAAGAGTCTATGGGGGTTATTTAAGAAGGGATAGCGCCAGGTAGTGCTTCGTAGTGGCAGGCAGCATCTGGCGAACGCCGGGCGCTGTACACAAAACCACATTTAAGAAAGGGAATCTGGTGAGCGACTCTAACAGCGCCATGTAGCGTCACATGTATTAATCCAGGCGGCTCAGTGTATAGCACCAGCGCTCTAAGCTCAGGAGCGCCATGTAGTACCTGTCGCTCTGTAGCGCTCTCCCATACATTTCAATGGGGCTTCATTAGTTGTGTATAAATAGCGTGTTTGGCAATTGCATTTTTTTTTTTTTTTGCTCGAATCATTGTGCGACTTCTCCTGGCTGCAAACAAACACTTTGATACATTTTTGGGACTTTTTATATTTTTATGCAGAAATATATTTACAGGTCTGGCACTAAAGTGTTATTGTCCCAATGTCATTCCATGTGTTTTCACTTTGTAACTGGTGTATATGTGTTCAGAAACAGACTTTGATCGCACAGCGTCTGGCGCTCTATGCTACAGCTCTCAGCTTTAGAGCGCCGGCACTAGTGTTTTGTTAAATATGGTGTGGAGCGCCGGACACACTGAGCTGGCGCTACCTCTCGCGCGCTGCTGCGCTATACTGTTGTTACAGCGCCCAACACACATCACATTCAACACTAGGTTACAGCACCCGATACCCACTTACAGCGTCTACTAGCAGTCGCTCTAAGCACCGCTATACAGACGCTCATCTGGCAATACGTGGCACTAGTAGTGAGTTAGCCGCCACGTTTGTATGAGAAAAGGCCACACGCCAGATATTTGTCTGGCGAGTGTGTCCTTTTCTCATGTGTAAATAGAGCAATGCCATTTTATCACATGGGAAGGGTCAGGTGATTCTGCTAAATGATGTGAACATGCTTTCACATACAAATCTATTTTCACCAGGCAATGGCACTTTTTACTACAGAGTAAAAAATAGTGTCATTGACTTTCATTGTATTCTTATTTGGTAATTCACTAAAAGTGATATTCTTAGGCTTCTTTCTCATTAATTGAATTTTTTACTACCATGATTTTTATTTTCAATGTAAGTGAATAAAGGCCTATACAGTATGTATGAAATGTAGGGCCATTTGAATATTTCCCAGTGCCCAGCCTTTGAACAATCCTCCATTTTGTGATGGTAGCAGGGCTATCTTTCAGTCATCTGTTCTGTTGATCTCCACAATGGAATTGTCAACCAGCAAGCTAGAAAGCATTCAGGAGTCCATCCCGTGAAGTATGGTCTTTTCAGTTCTGAATGAGGGTCATCAGGAGAAAATGAGACACGTTTGGCCTGTCTTGGATGTGTCATCTAATGGACATAAAGATCATGTAGTGTTCCTGCCCATATGTACTGCTCTGGATTCCTGCTGTGGTGTGTGTAGTCTATGAAGGCTCCTACAATTGTACACAACTGCTAGAGCTGGCTCTTCTGCCCCTTGATGGTTTTTGCCACTAAAGCGCAAGAAAGAGAGTTCTATCTCTATCACGTAATGGTCGTCAGGGTCATCATGTTCTACTAATTTGCTTTCACTGTTGCACTAGGCATTGGACGGCCTATGAGAGAGCCTGTTGGACCAACTGTCTATTATACCAGTGCTAGTGAGCGCCACTTTGTAGCGCTATCTTTTCAGCTCTGCAAAATGTATTTATGATTTTTTTCTTCTTCAGCATTTCATCATTACAGTTACAAGATATTACTGCTGGGGACAAATGGGACAAACTTTTTAAAACTTAGTAATGTTAGGGACGGGGTACTAATTGGAAGGCCTTGACGTGGCTACCTCGCTTTTACATTCATTGCAATCTATGTTAACTAACAGTCCATGTTCTTAACAAGTGTTAGCTAGGTTTTTCAGTTTTTAGTATGAGTGTGCAGAGGGTTAACTTTCTTTTTTACAAACTTTTTAAATGTCATTTGGAGACATCTAGGTCCTGCGTTTCTATTATTGACATGTCCCAATGTGTGTAATATTAATCATTAACGGAAAACACTTCGGTCCTGTTCTGCCTATTGTGCTCTATAGGATCTTGAGCTACAGCGCCAGGTTCAACCACAGCGCCGGCGCATCGTTCTTTTGGGCACCTGTGTTAAATAGGACGCTAGCTGGCAGCCGCATCGGTGCAGCCTGTTTTTTGTTTTTTATATTGCACGCAAATATAAGTGTGCCACTAAGGCCAAAAGAGTGGCGTTGTGTGGCGCTTCATAAATAATTCCCCCTATTTCCAGTCATCCACACCATCCACTCCTGAAAACCTTCCCTGTGCCATTGCCAAAAGGTTCTTCTTTAAAAGCCCTGCCCTCAAATTCCCCAGACTTCCAACACATTGTGAATCTTCATACATGCATTACATTATCATACATTAGGTTTTGTTGTCAAAGACATGTATATAGTGGCGACTTGAGAGGAGAATATAAGATGATGTTGGTTTTCAAAAATGGAGGTGTTAGAAGGTTCAGTGCTCTGGTTCCAAATTAAAATGTCATAATTACTTTCATCAGCATCAATATTTTGCTTTTAGTTATATAATTAATGCGGCAGCCAATACACAAAGTCACCAACTTGGCCTTAAACTCTCTTTTTAATTTGCTAAAACAGCTAACTTCCATCCTTTCGCAGCTTTTACTTACTCATTATATTATCAACTCAACTGTATTATACATGACCAGACCAGTGAAATAGATAGAAATGTTATTTTATGGGGGGTACTATGATTGGCCCCCTGAAACTAGTTAGTAGTGTATCTCCAAAATGATGCTATTCTGTTCTCATGCAGTTTAGGGATGGATTTAGCTTTAGCATGTTCTAATATCCGAATACCATTAAAGCATATGAGGAAAATTCTGCGTGTTCATTCTACAGTAGTCTCTGAAAAGCAACTAAAGCATTTGCATAGGATTACCATTAACAGTCTGGGGGACATCCTTCTAATTAAAAAGAGGAATCAGAGGCCTTCAGAATAAACAGTACATTTTGCTAGAGGGTAAAACATCATGCTGAACATAATTTTAATATAGGGAAACTGGCATAAAAAATAGATGCTTTACTATAGCAAAAAGCTTGCTTCCTTGTACTTTTGTTAGTTGACTGGATGGGGCTTCTGCTGTTATCAGCAGATACATTCATGGAGTTAAAACATTTAATTGGCCAAATTATTCTCAGTGTTTGCAAAATTTCTGTTAATGTCAGTAATTTCTGTTCTTTAAACCAAAGCGATTCAGCGAAATTCAGAAGTAGAGTCTTTCTGCCTTGAAACCATTGTACTCCACAATATTGAGTGTGATTGTGTATGCGCTTTGTTACCCAAAGCTAAATTCTGTGATCAGAAATGTTAATATCTATTTCACTAAGCAAGTGTCACAGTGATTAGAACATATTCTATATTGAAATGAGTGACTAGAACTGGTTCTGGGCCTGGCCAGCGTAGTGGTGGTTACTGTACCTGTTTGGTGATCAGAAATCTTTTTATGCTCAGTGTTTCAGTGTTTAAACTCATTGGTCTCGATTCAATAAAGGTAGAAAAAAATTCTCATGGTAGTAAAAGATTCAATTCATGAGAAAAAAGCCTGAGAATGTCTCTGTTACTGAATCACCAGCTAAGAAAACAATGAAAGTCAATGGTACTTTTTTACTCCTAAGAAAAGTAGAGAACTGTTTACTCCTTTCTACAATATAGCAAAGCTGCCATTGACTTTCATTGTCTTTTTATCTGGTGATTCAGTAACAGAGACATTCTCAGGCTTTTTTTCTCATGAATTGAATTTTTTACTACCATGAGAATTTATTTCTACCTTTAATGAATCAAGGCCATTGTGTGTCTGCTTTAGTGATGAGAGCCAGTTTTGTTGCCAGTTAAAGTGGACCAACACCCAGGGGTGATCGGCCCGGGAATCTATAAGATTCCCGGGCCGATCACCTCCCTCACCGCGGAACATCCGAGATCGGGATGTCCCGCGGTGAGGGACCCCCCCAAAAGCCCCAAAAAACTGAGCTGATCGGCGGCGGCCGCCTCCCGTGCGCCCCTCTAGGCGTGCGCCGGCCGTTTGTGAATGGCCGTCGCGGGCGCGCGCTCTGTCAAGGGGGCGCGCGGGAGGCGGCGGCGGACGCGCTGTCTTGTCCGCAGCTGTCACCCGCTTGTCCGTTGCCCTGAAGTGGACCAAAACCCAGGATAGTCAAAATCCTGGGTGTTGGTCCACTTTAAAGTGACAGACAGAGTGTCCTAACCCCTAGTAAGCAAATAACTCATCCTGTCCCAGGCATCAGCTGGTGCTCCTAATGGCATCCACAGCAAGCAGCACAGATCAGCATTGCCAGTTGGTAATTATGCTAAATATTTGAAGTGTAACTTCATAGCAAGCCACAATTGGGCATGGAAGTTTGTTTCATAGAGGACAGAAAGTCACTGCACCCTGGAGTGAAGCATGCCTTCTATTGGAGAAGGTGCAGCTGCTACAAGTGTGTGCTACCATCATGTGTCTCCCATGAAATGCATCTCTGTTGGAAAACAGGGCTCACTGATGGTGTGAGGTGGTAGGTAGTGTCCCTGTGAACCAGAACTCAGAGGTGCCAGGGAGAGTGTAGTTCTGCTTTAAATCGGACCATTAGACTTAAACTCCCCCAAACCCATTTGCCCTTTCTGCATGCATGTTACTGAATCATTGCCCTCACTTACATATGTTCCTGCATCCTCTCAAAGCTGAAACGCCACCTCACCAATTTTCTCCTGATAGTGGCCATTTTGGCCTCTTTCCTCAGCTTCCCAGCTGTGCAGCTGCCTGGGTTTTACTGACACAACCCACAGTGTAACGCTTGGTTTAAGTAATTCTAGTTCATACTGTGCCTGATTCAGAAATCGTTGATATTTTCCCATCTCTGTAGAAATACTGGTGGTGAGTCCTATCATTCAGTGTGCTGTGACCTTGCTCTATTGATCCGCTATGCCCATTCCAGGGCTGGCACACTATGGCAACATTACTATCTAATAGTACTCCACAGCATGGAGCTAATGACAAGGAAACTCATTTGGGAACTGACAAAAGCTTGTCTCTAGACTGGCTGACAGAATATAACAAGCCTCCCCAAAGGAAAGTGTAATCGTTGCTGCACAAGTGAATGAAAATGCTGCATATTGTATTTATTTTGAATTACAATACATTAGAATTACAGCTGCCATCAAACACAAGGCCAGGAGCGCAATACTCTTTAGAGGTGATTCCATTGGCACAGTTCCAGTCAGTAAGCTTTCTTGTCACCAGCTACAGGGTACAGGCCACTGTATTTTCAGGATAGTTGCCTGATAAAGCATAACGCACATGTTTAGTAATGAACACACTTTAACAAGCAAAACAAAAAAATGTATTTATCTCTCTTAGAACTGACCATCCTTGCAGTGAATAGAAGTCTTTTCCTTTTCAGTTTTTGCATCAGTTCCTAGATTATGGTGCACTTATAGCAGCCATTATTAAGAGTCCTGGTAAATAATTGGGGTGCTTTAGAATCATTTAGAATTTAGAAGTGCCTCGGCTGTTATGAACTCTAAATGTGGCTTTGGCTAACACTATGACATCGATTCAGTATCCCATGGTAGTCAAAAATTGACTTTATGAGAAAAAATCATGAGAATTTCACTGTTACTGAATCACCAACTAGAAAGACAATAAAAGTCAATGGCACTTTTTGCTACAGTGTAAAAAGCAATAGAAAGAGTAACAGGGAGTACTTTTCTTTGTCTTCCCAGCTAGTGATTCAATAACAGTAACATTCTCATACTTTTTTTCCTCATAAAGTGATTTTTTTTAACTCTTACTGAATCAGGGGCTATGAGTCTACTTTATTAAGTGCGCCTGCTTGTTTATTTTTTCAGCCACAGCAATATCTCCATAACCGTGCATTAAATAGCGCAGCAAGTCAAAACTGTTCTGATCTTAAACCGGGCCTATATTCTGAGGTATATATGCTGGGGAATAGTTTTTTAAAGGTTTGGGCTTTTCATTAAATTATTCAATAATATGGCATTTTTAAAATGGAAAACACCCCAATGTTTTTCACTTGTCAGTCCTCAGTCGGATAAAATAGAATGAACTTAAACATTTGTTTTTTTACCAACTAGCCAGACCATAGATACTCACAGCATTTACAGCTCACATCAAACACAAGCCCAGTATCGCAATATTCTTTGTAGGCGATTCCATTTGCACAATTCCAGAAAGCATTCTTTTCTCCGGCTACAGGGTAAAAGCCACTGGCTTTCCCAGTGCAAACATCTTTTTTATTTTCTGGAGGGTAGATGCCTAAAAAGGAAGATGTGCCAGATTACTGATCAGCAATCTGTATTAATTACTTGCTTAATGGCATGAGGTTAGATTGAATTAGTGCTGAACACACTGATTCCCAGAAATCATTATATACATTTAGAATACGTAAACATCTGACAAGCAGGTGCCCCCTTTTCCTTGTTATTACAATTTAAAGGAATTCTTACTCTGTTTAATGTCTTTCTATGTAACTTCACTGGGTGAATAGGAATTATGAAAATGTGACTTATCCCGCTGCTTGCTTCCACCTCATAGCCAAGCCCCAGAATCCACAGGATTAAGGAAGAGGCACATTTTTTAAATGATTGGTAGGTAGCAGACAAAATAGGGGTCATTATTTTTTATAATTATAAATATTGCAATGACCCACTGCTTGCTAAAGATATGGAACTAAAGGAGCTCTAAATAAGTACATATGCTACAGCCCATGTTAAAAGAAAATACAGCCGAGCAAGTTGTTTTTGGAAAAAAATGTGATGACCTCTAGTTTAGTGGTTTCAGCAGTATATATGTAACCTGAACGAGTAAAAGAACCCCATAAGGGACTGATGGTCAAGGACAAATACATTAGGCTATAGGAGTCAATAACGATGAGCTGGAGCAGGGTCTCTCCAGCTCAGAAGACTTCCAGCCAGATAGTCCTCCTGAGTATACAATAGCTCCAGTCACCACTACATGTGAACTGGTATACGGATCCCTAGGACAGATCCATTGACATATCCACAGAACTCAGTTTAGGAGCCATATAAACATCAGTGTCTGGTGTGCAATGCCTGACTGGGTCCATGGGCACAGGACGATCTTTCTTGGATCTTCCACTGAAAAGCAATGCTACATATTACTTTTTAGCAGTTTTTAGCTACCCATTGCTAAGAGGAGGAAAGCAAGGCTCATCCTAGGGGGAGGGGTTGTGTACCTCTTGTCCCATCTGAGTGGTCAGTGTGGAGTGGGGACCAGAATCCAGCAGACTCTACACGCTCCCCTGTGGTCGTCTGCATCACTGTGTAACATCTGTCTGCAATAATTTATCTGACATACATTTCATATACTTATTCTGATTCTCATTCACTTGTATTTGCCCTTCTGACCTGTATTGCAACCATTCATTGTATGTATATATTTTGTCTAGTGCACTCTTAAAGTGATTATATATATATATATAACTTATTCTTGGGCTGCAATGTTATCTCGATCCACAAACTCTCACTTGTCCATGCTTCATGGTTCTATAATACGCTACCAGGCTGGCTTGTGGCCCGATATAATCCCCTTAACGGCCCAGGCTGTATCAAACAGATCATTATATCAGTCAATAATAATAAAAAATGACAGATAACACAGAATTTAGCACAACCAAAATGCTGCAACCAGTTTTTGTAATTTATTTAATTAAAACAACTTTATATCCACCCTTTATATTTAAATATAAGTTTTTGATGGGCCTGACTTTATATGAAGCTGTCTCAACCCAGTCTATAAGACTTTAGGGCCAATCTTTTACCTCCTTGTGGGACTCCAATGTGTGAAACCATCCGTGATCACCGCAAAACGCACCTTTCCATTGATCTCAAGGTGCATGCATGTGCTAACTGGGGCTGCATCCCCATTTACCACTATCTGTGGGTACCTGCACCTGCCATTTAGAATAGCCTGACACGGGGTGACCCAGGCAACTGGAACAAAACCCGGGATAGTGAAAATCACAGGTTTAGTTCTGCTTAAAAAATAAACAAAGTTACTGTACTCACAGCATTTACAGCTCTCCTCAAAAACCAGGCCAGTGTCACAGTTTTGCTTGTAGGCGACCCCATCAGAGCAATGCCAGAACGCATTCTTGTCACCAGCCACTGGGTACAGGCCACTGGCTTTGCCTGCACATGGACCCTTCTGAACCTTTTCTGGAGATGTTGAAGGAGTGTTGCCTTAAAAGAAATAAATTGGGATGAACATAATCCAGGGTAAATTATAAACCACTTTTGTGGACTTTCCTGTCACACCAGATGTGCCAGTCTGATGGGAGAGTCCACAAATATTTTAAATCATTTCGCTGTTAGATGCTTTCCTTGTAAAGACAAAACAGGGCCATGTCCAACTGGGCACTGCCATTAAAGTGATTTAGCGGGTAACAACAAAAAGAAAAGTGTACTTACCTTTTGTCCAGTGCAGCTGATCAAGACTAAACTGGCAATCACTAACTCACTGATTGCTGGATCCAAACCCATCCTACAGCCACTGCATCCCACACCATCCAGGACCCGAACATGTAGACGGGTTTGATGATAGGTCAGGATCCCGACTCACCATTAATCACAGAGCCCTGCCCTCATTCCATGCAATGGAGGTAGTAGGTTGAGGCCTGACGTGCCCCCGTCCATTGTATTAAATGGAGGGGGGCACGGCCATGCCCCTGTGATAATAAAGAATGACAGATAAGAACGGGAGCAGATCTGAGTTCACTGATTTGACAGGAGGACTGGAAATAGGTGAGTTAGTTTGGATGACCTGGGGGGTTTCACACAGCTGGGCCAACGACCAAAACCCAGGACAGTCAAAATCCTGGCTTTTGGTCAACTTTAAAGACTAGTCCAAGCGAAAAGAAAAGTTAAGGCAGCACAGTGCTCATCTGCATCACTGCGTAACAGCTGTCTGCAAAAATTTATCTGACATATATTTCATATACTTATTCTGATTGTAACTCGTCCACTTGTATTTGCCCTTCTGACCTGTATTGCAACCATATATTGTATGTATATATTTTGTCTAGTGCACTCTTAAAGTGATTAAATATATAACTTATTCTTGGGCTGGTCTGTTATCTCGATCCACAAGCTCCATGCTTCACTGATCTATAATACGCTACCAGGCTGGCTTGTGGCCTGATATAATCCCCTTAATGGACCAGGCTGTATCAAACAGATCATTATATCAGTCAATAATAATAAAGAATGACAGATAACACACAATTTAGCAGATTACTGTCGCCACAACCAAAATGCTGCAACCAGTTTTTGTAATTTATTTAATTAAAACTTTATATTCACCCTTTATATTTAAATATAAGTTTTTGATGGGCTTGACTTTATATGAAGCTGTCTCAACCCAGTCTATAAGACTTTAGGGACAATCTTTTCCCTCCCTGTGGGACTCCAATGTGTGAAACCATCCGTTATCACCGCAAAATGCACTTTTCCATTGATCTCAAGGTGCATGCATGTGCTAACCGGGGCTGCATCCCCATTTACCACTATCTGTGGGTACCTGCACCTGCCATTTAGAATAGCCTGGCACGGGATAAACCAGGCAGCTGGAACAAAACCCGGGATAGTGAAAATCACAGGTTTAGTTCTGCTTAAAAAATAAACAAAGTTACTGTACTCACAGCATTTACAGCTCTCCTCAAAAACCAGGCCAGCTTCACAGTTTTGCTTGTAGGCGACCCCATCGGAGCAATGCCAGAACGCATTCTTGTCACCAGCCACTGGGTACAGGCCACTGGCTTTGCCTGCACATGGACCCTTCCGAACCTTTTCTGGAGATGTTGAAGGAGTGTTGCCTTAAAAGAAATAAATTGGGATGAACATAATCCAGGGTAAATAATAAACCACTTTTGTGGACTTTCCTGTCAGACCAGATGTGCCAGTCTGACGGGAGAGTCCACAAATGTTTTAAATCATTTCGCTGCTAGATGCTTTCCTTGTAAAGACAAAACAGGGCCATGTCCAACTGGGCACTGGCATTAAAGTGATTTAGCGGGCAATAACAAAAAGAAAAGTGTACTTACCTTTTGTCCAGTGCAGCTGATCAAGACTAAACTGGCAATCACTAACTCACTGATTGCTGGATCCAAACCCATCCTACAGCCACTGCATCCCACACCATCCAGGACCCGAACATGTAGATGGGTTTGATGATGGGTCAGGATCCCGACTCACCATTAATCACAGAGCCCTGCCCTCATTCCATGCAATGGAGGTAGTAGGCTGAGAAGATTGAATGGGACAGTTAATGCAAAAAAAAATTTTTCCCTCAGCTAGCTGGTTTGGTGCATCACCAAACCAGCTAGCTGAGGGAAAAACATTTTTTTTTTTCATTTTTGAAGTTTGTTTATGAGACTCAAAAATTCACAAGTTATCTTCATGCTAATAGAATGCTTTAGCTTAGTTAGAAAATATAAGATAATGCGAGTCAAAAACCCAGTGAGTGAATAACCTCATCATGAGGAGGATCTTTAGTGAATCAAACTCATAAACATGTACTAGTGCATCTTGCTAAGGATGTTCATCTTAAAGTAGACCAAAACCCACTCTGGAGTCTATGGGACTCCAGGGTAGGCATACTCTCTCCCACGGGACATAAAGATTTGGGATGCCCCGCTGTGTAAAACCCGCCAGGTTGCCCAGTAAACTCATCTTCTCCCTGATCCAATGGCACATGAGCGTGCAGTGCAACTCCCTACCTATATCAGGGCATGCACCCGTGCCAACCATTTATGAATGCCCGGCGTGGGAACGCTCCCTGATGCGGCCACCGGCACACTCAGGTCCGCTCGCCTGGACTGGAGCCGATTCTTAGACGATCCTTAGATGACTGGACGGGAGCAGATCTGAGCGCACTGATTGGACAGGAGGACTGGGAAGAGGTGAGTTAGTTTGGGCGACCTGGGGAGTTTCACACAGCGAGGCCAAGGACCTAAACCCAGGATAGTCAAAATCCAGGGTTTGGGTCAACTTTAAAGACCAGTCCAAGCAAAAGCAAAGTTAAGGCAGCACAGTGCTCACCTGAAGCCTGTCCCATGGGCCTCCCCTCCATTTCCAGTGCACTGCAGATGCTGTAGCAGGTCTCCAAAGTTTGCACTACTTCCCATTCCTTTCCTCCACGTTCCATAGCACCCCAGCGAAGTAAACCCTGCAACCCACGGTGGTCATGCTTGCTGGGCTCCCTCACGCTTTGGAGCATGATTGTTGAGAAATGGCATTGCTAGGAGGGAGCATTTTGGAGACTTGCTACGGCATCTACAGCGTGCTGCAGGAAATGAGGGGGAGGAACATGGGACAGACTTCAAGTCTTGCTGGAGACTTCAGCGTGCACTGCCAGGCAAAAGCATAGAGGCTAATAGAGGACAAAATCCCACCCAAACAATTGACCCTTCATTCAGATTCCATCCAAGAAGTGTTTGCGGACACTGAAGGCACTGAGAGCTGACACAGAAAGGATGACTCCCTAAACTGTGGCTGACACCCACCCTCCAAACCCATGGAAACAGGGCTAGTTATTAATGTAAACTTCAACTGAACTTGGAAACGCGGTTGTATATCTTAATCATTAATCTTTAAAATAGTTGGTTATTGGTTATCTTTGTCTTAAAATGTTGTTGTTAGTTTATTGTTATCCTTTGTTTGATAAGTATACCAGTCTATTGTGTTAAAAAACCTTTCACTGTACAAAATACTATGTATGTCTGGGCATGTGACCAATAAACTTGAACTATACTAAACTATTTGTTGGAAGAAAAGGAACATTTCATTTATATAACATGAAAAATACTTCAAAACTTATAGTCTGTTATAGAGTAATTCCACTTTGCTACTCTGCTCTGAGGTATTAGGGAAAGTCCACAAAATTGAACTCCCTAAATGCAGCTTTACATGATCCCCCAGAACACAACTCAGTGTAGTTTATCAGGCGCGTCAATTACACAGCTAAAGCACAATATTAAATAATATAAAATTACTCACAACAGTGGCAACTAAGTTCAAACACAAGTCCAGAGGGGCAGTTTTGACGATAAGTAATGCCATTGGCACAGTGCCAAAATCCATTCTTGTCTCCTTCTATTGGATAGAAGCCACTAGCTTTGTCAGAGCAAAACCCAGAGGTTCCCTTATGCCCACTATTCTCACTGTCGTTGGGGTGTTTCTTAGGCTCACTGCTCTTGGGGATTTCTTTGGGCTCAGTATTCTTGGGGTGTTCTATAGGCACACTGCCCTTAGAGGTTTTCTTTGGCTCACTGCTCTTGGGGTGTTCCTTTGGCTCACTGCTCTTAGGGTGTTCCTTAGGCTCACTGCTCTTAGGGTGATCCTTAGGCTCACTGCTCTTAGGGTGTTCCTTTGGCTCACTGCCCTTTGGGTGTTCCTTAGGCTCACTGCTCCTAGGGTGCTCCTTAGGCTCACTGCTCTTAGGGTGCTCCTTAGGCTCACTGCTCTTAGGGTTCTCCTTAGGCTCACTAGTCTTTGGGTGTTCCTTGGGCTCACTGCTCTTGGGGTGATCCTTGGGTTCACTGCTCTTGGGGTGATCCTTGGGCTCACTGCTCTTGAGGTGTTCCTTGGGCTCATTGCTCTTGGGTTGTTCCTTGGGCTCACTGCTCTTAGGGTGTTCCTTGGGCTCCCTGCTCTTGAGGTGTTCCTTAGGCTCACTGCTCTCGGGGTGCTCCTTAGGCTCACTGCTCTGAGGGTGCTCCTTTGGCTCACTGCTCTTAGGGTGTTCCTTGGGCTCACTGGTCTTTGGATGCTCCTTCGGCTCACTGCTCTTGGGGTGTTCCTTTGGCTCACTGCTCTTAGGGTGTTCTTTAGGCTCACTGCTCTTAGGGTGCTCCTTAGGCTCACTGCTCTTAGGGTGTTCCTTTGGCTCACTGCCCTTTGGGTGTTCCTTAGGCTCACTGCTCTTAGGGTGCTCCTTAGGCTCACTGGTCTTGGAGTTTTCCTTAGGCCCACTGCTCTTTGGGTGCTCCTTAGGCTCACTGCTCTTAGGGTGCTCCTTAGGCTCACTGCTCTTAGGGTGCTCCTTAGGCTCACTAGTCTTTGGATGTTCCTTGGGTTCACTGCTCTTGGGGTGATCCTTGGGCTCACTGCTCTTGGGGTGTTCCTTGGGCTCACTACTCTTATGGTGTTCCTTGGGCTCACTGCTCTTGGGTTGTTCCTTGGGCTCACTGCTCTTAGGGTGTTCCTTAGGCTCACTGCTCTTGGGGTGCTCCTTAGGCTCACTGCTCTTGGGGTGCTCCTTAGGTTCACTGCTCTTGGGGTGCTCCTTAGGCTCACTGCTCTTAGGGTGCTCCTTGGGCTCACTAGTCTTTGGGTGTTCCTTGGGTTCACTGCTCTTGGGGTGTTCCTTGGGCTCACTGCTCTTGGGGTGTTCCTTGGGCTCACTGCTCTTGGGGTGCTCCTTAGGCTCACTGCTCTTAGGGTGTTCCTTAGGCTCACTGCTCTTGGGGTGTTCCTTGGGTTCACTGCTCTTGGGGTGTTCCTTGGGCTCACTGCTCTTGGGGTGTTCCTTGGGCTCACTGCTCTTGGGGTGCTCCTTGGGCTCACTGCTCTTAGGGTGTTCCTTGGGCTCACTGTTCTTAGGGTGTTTCTTGGGCTCACTGCTCTTGGGGTGTTCCTTGGGCTCACTGCTCTTGGGTTGTTCTTTGGGCTCACTGCTCTTAGGGTGTTCCTTAGGCTCACTGCTCTTGGGGTGTTCCTTGGGCTCACTGCTCTTGGGGTGCTCCTTGGGCTCACTAGTCTTTGGGTGCTCCTTAGGTTCACTGCTCTTGGGGTGCTCCTTAGGCTCACTGCTCTTAGGGTGCTCCTTAGGCCCACTGCTCTTGGAATGTTCCTTAGGCTCACTGCTCTTCGGGTTTTCTTTAGGCCCACTGCTCTTTGGGTGCTCCTTGGGCTCACTGCTCTTTGGGTGCTCCTTAGGCTCACTGCTCTTTGGGGGCTCCTTAGGCTCACTGCTCTTTGGGGGCTCCTTAGGCTCACTGCTCTTGTGGTGTTCTATGGGCTCACTGCTCTTGGGATGTTCCTTAGGCTCAATGCTCTTGGGGTGTTCCTTAGGCTCACTGCTCTTGGGGTGCTCCTTAGGCTCACTAGTCTTTGGGTGCTCCTTAGGCTCACTGCTCTTAGGGTGTTCCTTAGGCTCACTGCTCTTAGGGTGCTCCTTATGATCACTAGTCTTTGGGTGTTCCTTGGGCTCACTGCTCTTGGGGTGTCCCTTAGGCTCATTGCCCTTGGGGTGCTCCTTGGGCTCACTGCTCTTGGGGTGCTCCTTAGGCTCACTGCTCTTGGGGTGCTCCTTAGGCTCACTGCTCTTGGGGTGCTCCTTGGGCTCACTAGTCTTTGGGTGCTCCTTAGGTTCACTGCTCTTGGGGTGCTCCTTAGGCCCACTGCTCTTGGAATGTTCCTTAGGCTCACTGCTCTTGGGCTCACTGCTCTTGGGGTGTTCCTTAGGCTCACTGCCTTTTTGGTGTTCCTTAGGCTCATTGGTCTTAGGGTGTTCCCTAGGCTCACTGCTCTTGGAGTGCTCCTTGGGCTCACTGCTCTTGGGGTGTTCCTTAGGCTCACTGCCTTTTTGGTGTTCCTTAGGCTCATTGGTCTTAGGGTGCTCCTTAGGCTCACTGCTCTTGTGTTTGTTTGGTTGCTCAGGTGATTCCTTATTCTTGTGATCATTATTAGGTTCATTGCTATGAATTTTAGTAGGAGCTGCCGTGACAGGAGTATTTGGAGAGGAAGACCTAGAACCTGAAAGAAATGAAATTTTTTTTTCAAAAAGATTTGTATCATGGTTGGTAACATATTTTGTAAATCTCAGATCAAACACAATGTATACATATATAATAATGAAGTGATGATGATCCCCCTATAAAAATAGATTTGGATTAAATATTATTATTGTTTTATAAATAGATTATTTTCCATGAATATTGGAATGTAAATGTTTCCAATGCAGAGAAATCTATTGTTAAATAATTAATACTTAATTCACACATATGTTGTAGAATTATTGTCATAAATATTTTTCATTATCACTTACAGCATTGGCAGCTCTGATCAAAGACCAGTCCAATGGGGCAGTCTTGCTCATATGTAAGGCCTTTCCAGCAGTTCCAGTAGGCTCTTTTATTTCCAGATACAGGGTAAAGGCCAGAGGCTTTATCAGCACAGAATCCTTTCTTTAAACTGCCACGACTTTTTGTAGGGGGTGAGGAGTAAGTGCCTGTAAAGAAAAAAAAAACATATCTTAAAGCTGAACAAAGCCCAGGGTGTCCTACCCTGGAATCTAAAAGATTTGGGATGCCCTACTTTATGAAACCCCCCAGGTCGCCGTTATTCACTCACCTTGCCCCTTTCCAACAGCGCATGCGCAGGCTCTAGTCCAATAGAGCTGTTTGCTGTGACAATGTCATTTGGCAAATGGCTCTGATTATTACCAGCCTCCGGCTGTGCGCATGCTCCCGTCCCAACCATTCACATATTCTGAGGCAGGAGCGTGCACGCTGCTGGGGATGGGGCACATCAGAGCTGGCTGCCAAATGACACAGCAAACAGCTCTGGTTGGAAATGAGCTGATGCAAGTGTCATTGGACCGGGAAGAGGTGAGTTGTACTGAGCATCCTGGGGGGGGGGGGGTGTTGCTACATTAGTAAAGGGTAGTAGGTTGTGTTCTATTATCTATTACATTAAAAGTGAGTACACCCCTCACGTTGTTGTAAATATGTTATTTTATATTTTCACAGGACATCACTGACCATATGACACTTTGATACAATGTAGTCAGCGTACAGCTTGTAAATAGTGTAAATATGGTGTGCCCTCCAAATAGCCATTTTCCTTCCATAGTGCTATGTGACTCATCAATGTTACAAGGTCTCAGGTTTGAATCAGAAGCAGGTGGGTTACATTTGGTGTTATCGCCCCCTCACACTGTTTCCTACTGGTCACTGGAAGTTCAACATGGCACCTCATGGCAACTTAAAGATGACCTAGGCCAGTGATGGCAACCTCTTAGGGACCAAGTGCCCAAACTGCAAATCAAAACTTTAAGTACCAACACACCTGATGGCTCCGGTGCCAGGGGGCAGATTAAAAAACCCAAAATGCATATACTGGAACAATGGCAGGTGCCCAAAGAGAGGGCTTTAAGTGCAACCACTGGTTTAGGCCACAAGAAGATGCCTGAAACAGAGCTGCAGCACTGTGACCAAGACCATACAGTGGTTTAACAAGACAGATTCCACTCAGAAAAGGCCTTGCCATGGTCATGGTCCAAAGAAATTATTGAGTACATATGCTTAGCTTCATCTAAAGGTTGCCAATGAGTGCTGACGGCATTGCTGCAGAGGTTAAAGAGGTGGTGAGGGTTAGCCTGTCCTGTTAGGCAGCCCCAGAAGGAACCATATTTTGAGGTCTGATGAGACCCAGATAAGGTTATTTGGTTCAAGCATGTGTGGCAGCAACCTGATGAGGGGTACAAAGACAAATGTGTCTTGCCAATAGTCCAGCATGATGGTGGGAGTGTCATGGTTTGGGCCTGAATGAGTGCTGCCAACAGTGGGGCACTACATCAATGAGGGGACCATGAATGAAGCAGAGCATGACCCTCCTTCCTTCAGAAACTGGGCTGCAGTGCAAAATTCCAATATGCTATCAATCCCAAACACATCCAAGAAGACCACTGCTTTGCTAAAGAAACTGAGGATAAAAGTGCTGAACTGGCAAAGCATGTCTCCAGACCTAAACCCTATTGAGCATCTGTGGGACATCCTATAACGGAAGCTGGAGGGGTGCTAGGTATCTAACATCCACCATCTCTATGATGTCATATTAGTGTGATTGGTAGGTAGGCAACCTGAGAACTCCATGCCCCAGAGAGCTAGGGGCAGTGCTGGAGAATAATGGTGGCTACACAAAATATTGACACTTTTGGCACAATTTGGCCATTTTCATTGTTGAGGGCACAACAAATGTAGACTGTTATACAAGCTGTATACTGACTTCTTTACAGTGTAACAAATTGTCATGTCTTGTGTTGTGCCAAGAAAATATGTAGTAACAACATATTTACAAAAATGTAAGGGGGCTTACTCACTTTGCGAGATATTGTAGGTGCATACAAATCTAAGCAGTGGTTTTTGTTTAGTTTATCATATTAGGATTCAAATATTTACTTACAGCACTGACAGCTCTGGCTAAAAATTAAGCCATCAGGACAGTCTTGCTGGTAGGTAAGTCCTTTCCAACAATTCCAGAATGCATTTTTCTTTCCAGCCATTGGGTATAAACCATTTGCTCTCCCTGCACAGAATTTAGCTCCAGGTTTGGGAGCGGAATGCTGATCCTGTTTAGAATTGTGGTCAGGACCACTGCTCTTTGGGTGTCCCTTATTTGTATCAGAATCGCTGCTTTTTGGATGATCAGCATTTTTAGGATGGTCGTTCTTTGGGTGATCATTGCTCTGGTGATTATGATCCCCGTGTTTATCATCAGTTGAATGAGTCTTTGGTGAACGATGACTTTCAAAGATTTTCTTCAATGCTAGAATGAGAGGGTATTTCCCCTGGCTGCAGAAAGTACCAGTGAAATCATCCAAATCAAGCGACCAAACCATCGCACCGCCAAAATTATTCTGCATCAACCAATCTGCCTAAAGTTCAGAGAAATATGCAATGATTTATTTTTGCTGCTCCGTGAAATAAGCATATTTTTCTTTGCCTTTCGTTACATATATTAAATATATTTAATAGCAGAAATTCAAAAAAATGCATTAATAATAAATAATTTATAAGGTGCTAAATCACAATAAGTTAAACATTCCTTACATATCTGATTGATTTACACTAAATCCTGCTCTGGCAAATAAATCTGTTCTTTTTAAAGCCGATCCCCGATCGGGGATGCCCCACTGTGTGAAACTCCCCCAGTTCGGCCAAACTGACTTACCCCTCCCGGTCCCACGGTGCTTGCACAGCCTTTCGTCCAATCAGAGCGATTGGATCCTTCGTCTAAGAGCTCGTCTAAGATTGATTTACACTAAATCCTGCTCTGGCAAATAATTCTGTTCTTTTTAAAGCCGATCCCTGATTGGGGATGCCCCACTGTGTGAAACTCCCCCAGTTCGGCCAAACTGACTTACCCCTCCCGGTCCCACGGTGCTTGCACAGCCTTTCGTCCACTCAGAGCGCTTGGATCCTTCGTCTAAGAGCTTGTCTAAGCATGCACCGCATCCCCAGCTACCCTCTAAGAGGGAGTGTGCCCGCTCTAGCCACTCACAAGTTCCTGGTGTGGGCTAAAGGGATAGTGGGGATGCAGCCGCTGCTCGTGCATTCACCACTGGACCGGGAAAGAAGGTGAGTTTCCAGACGACCTGGGGAGGGAATCTAGCATCTGTAAGATTCCAGGGCCGTTGGGGCGTGGGTCTTGGTCCACTTTAAATAGTGATCCACTTGCTCTTACCCTGCAATAGATCAATATTGTAATTGTGGCAAGTAGCCCTTCTCTGAGCCGATGCTGGGCCAGTCACACAACCTGTGGCCCACACTGTCATCAGTTGTGCTCCACACCAAGGGAGTTGGAAGGCTGAGCCTGCCTTTGCCTAAAGTGCCAGCGACTGGCTATTAGTGCTTCACTAATTCCTAAAGCAGGAAGTGAGGCACAGATAAATCTCTCTGTAGAGGTGGGTGACACGACATGTAATTTGTGTATTGTTTGTGTTGTTGTACCTTGTTTTTATTTGAAAGGCTCCAGTAAACATTTTATTATCAGTTTGTTAGTGTACATAGCATTGTGTCAGCAAGTCCTTATAGCCAAAATCCAGGCAACATATTTTAGGTGGACAAAGGCTAAAACCAATGTATTACTCTCTGTGACCCTTAGGTTTTACCCTTTAAAGTTCTTGTATTGGATAAGGCATGTTTTGACCCTTTTTTAACAGAGTCCTGGGCACCAGACACAGTTAGTTATCACAAAACCTCTGGTAAGCGAGCCACTGATACCAGTTTAGGATAAAGTGTGGAGGGCTGTCAGCGGTGACTAAACAATAAGCTCATCTTACAGAAAAGCTTTGGGTGTCACTGACACTGTAAGTTTTATGCCATCATCACTCAGTGATCCACTTTCAGCTCCCATTATATTACTTAGTGTGTAGGTAACTAAATGCTTTTCATTTCTAGTTACAATATTATATTTTTGAATTGTACCTTCAGCTGGAAGCTGTTGACATTATCATATCCCACCCACTCATAGCCAGTGAAAGCATAGGGGACATCTTCTGAAAAAGACCAGTCACTTGTAGCGCCATTCTTCAGAAAAGTACAGATCTGATAACAAAAGACAAAGAGAAGATAAATGTGCTTAATATACCAAGTAGAAATGTATTCACAAAAACATCTAATATCCAAAATATTTGGTGCAAGGTTCGACTAATGGAAAAAATATATATTGTAATCATACCTTTGCCTGGAAACTCATTATTACATTGCATGCTGTTGCACAGGCTGCTGTGATAGTAATTCTGTCTCTGGAGACTTAAAGTGGACCAACACCCAGGAATTTGACTATCCTGGGTTTTGGTCCACTTCGGTGGGGCACCCCGATTGGGGGTGCCCCGCTGTGTGAAACCCCCCAGAAACCCCCGAAAACTCACCTCTCCCCGCTCCCACGTGACCGCTGCAGCCAATCCCCACCGCCGGCCAAGCGAGAGGCAGCGCTGGACAAGAAGAGCGCGTCCGCCGCCGCCACCCGCGTGTCCCTCTTACAGGGAGCGCACCCGCACCGGCCATTCACAAACGGCTGGCGCGGGAGCGCGCCCTGCTAGAGGGACGCGCGGGAGGCGGCGGACGCGCATGCGCCGCTGGAACGTGGAAAAGGTAGGATTGTGGGCTTCCTGGGGGGTTTCACCCCGTGGGACAGCCCGATTTCGGATGCCCCACGGGGAGGGATCTGATCCCCCCTGGGTGTTGGTCCACTTTAAGAAAATGGATGCCCAACCTGCAGCCTAGGGGTCGCATGTGGCCTGTCCTGCCCTCACTTAATGCCCCCAACACCCCCAAGGAGTTAGTGCAGGTGGCTGACAACTAGAGAGCAGCGTGTCTGGGTCACCAATGAACTCCTGTAGAGGTGGGTGACACACATGTGCTACTGGAGTTTTGTTTGTGCTGTGCACTTATCTGCTGCACGGTCAGCTCTAACCACAGTGCCAGAACAAGTACAAGGTTCTCAGGCTTCCACTTTACCATTTTACTGCATGGCATACCAAATCCGGATGCCCTGAGGTTCTTAAAGCGGACTAACATTCAAAAATGACTTAAAGCGGTCCTTCACCCTGAATAAGAGTCTATCTTATATGTTTCCCACACCCTGTACATACAGATTGCTCACATTAAAAATCATCCTACCTGCATCTACTGCATGTTATGAGCCTTTAAACATCCAAGATGGCGGCTCATGGAACGTCAGGCAGCCTGCAAACAGGATGTGTCTTCTGACTGTGCTGCTCTGCATTCTGGTATTGCTGACCTTTTCATGACCCCAGCTCTGCTCTGTCTGAGCAAAGCACAGCTATAACCTGCCCCCTGTACTTTATCCTGCTCTCCTCAGTAAGTGTGATGCTTCTGACTCAAGATGGCGGCGCCCTTATCCTAAAGTCCTGAACAGAGTTGCAGCCCAGTGGGGGAAAGAATAATAAGTGACTAAAAACTTAAAATATATTAACTTTAGATGCTGGGGTATCATTTTTTAAGGGTTTGGGCTTTTTAATAAATCATGGTGAAGGTCTGCACATAAAAATTCATTTACCTTTTTCTAACTCTTGTTGTGATAAATTTTAAAAACAAGATGGCGGCTCATGCATTTGCAGGCCACCTGCAAACAGGAAGTGCTGTCAGTTATGTCAGTTGGGAGAGGATGCTTCAAAATGTCCACTACCTTTCTTTTCCAACTGTACCAGGCTGTTGGTCCAGTTTAAGTAAACCTAAAGTTTTATTTTTACTAGTCTGAATTGCAGATTCAAACACATTTTTGTCACTTTTAAATCCTCTGCCTTTGCAGTTTTTCTATTTTTTTTTTGTATAATATAAGTTTATTCAAGTTTTCAGGGTTAACAGTGTACATTTAAGACATAGCAAGATAACAATGACAAGAATGATAATCTAACATAAGCATGTCGGACTGCAGGTTTAACTATTATCATCAAAAACAGTCATCGTGCAACGAAATCAACCACCACCCCCTCCCGCCCATCACGGCCTCCCGCCCGACCCCGGCTCCATACCGCGGTGCCTCAAGCCGTACTCTAATCCCGTAGGCAATAACAATCTTGCCAGCCCAGCCTTTTAGCCGGAGGCTCCAGTCCTCCCATGGGGCCAGTCTGAGGGTCCAGCGGGCCTCTCAGCTGCAGACCGTCCGGTCACATCAGAGCAGGATTGATGCAGGCGGGAGCGGGTTCGGCCTACCTTGTCCCCTGCAGACCTTCAGCAATAACGAAAAGGAAATAGAGATAAAGAAGAGATTAGATACAGAACTAAGGAGACACTAGGAAGGGGAGGGAGGAACAAGGGGGAAGGGGGAAATTAGGGTAAGGGAGGCAGGAGCGCGTGGCCAATCACCGTCTATGGTGCTTCAGAGGGTAGGCGGCAGTTTTTCTATTTTAATGTTGTCTTCATAAGTGTAAAATGTAATATGAGAGTTACTTTTCTTAGGTATTAGGTCCATTTTAAGCTGTATAAATTGCTTAGTGGCAGAATATTTGCCTTAACTATACATTTTAATGGGCTGTTACTAAGGCCCATAATCACTGGACTCTCCACGCACAGCCATCCTACTTTTTAAATGACAAATTTCATGTTCTAGTCAAATTGTCATACTTTATTATTCCATATTATTACATACAAGGTATTATATAAAAATAAACTATTTACACATGCAAGGTTACTGACATTTCCCAAGGCTAAGGGGGCTATTTAAGAACGGATAGCGCAAGGTAGCATTTCGTAGCGGAAGGTGATTGCCGGGCACTGTACGCAAAACCACATCACAGAAAGTGGAATCTGGTGAGCACCTCTAACAGCGCCATGCAGCATTACATGTATTAATCCAGGCGGCTCAGCATATAGCGCTGACACTCTAGGTTTAGGAGTGCCATGTAGTACTTGTCGCTCTGTAGCGCTCTCCCATACATTTCAATGGGGCTTTATTAGCGTGCAATTTTATTATTTTTTTTATGCTGGAATCATTGTGTGACCTCTCCTGGCTGTCATTTTATATTTTTATGCAGAATTGTATTTACAGAACTGGCACTAAAGTGAAATTCCATGTGTTTTCACTTTGTTACAGTTGTATATGTGTTCAAAAACAGACTTTGATCACACAACGTCTGGCGCACTATGCAAGAGAGCCTAGCTTTAGACCGCCGACGCTGTGTGTGTGTGTGTGTAGCTTTTTCTTGATTCTGAGCGCCGAGTGCCGGAAGCTGTGAGCTGGCGCTACCTGTGACTCGCTGCAGCGCTGTACTGTTAGAGCGCCCAACACATATCACATTCATCAATGCCAGCCAGGTTACTACAGCGCCTGATAACCGCTTACAGCTTCTACTAGCGGTCGCTCTAAGTGCTGTTATACAGACCTAGTGAAACTGGGTTTCACTAGATGTTTTGACAATGGGTTGCACTCATATGAGACGGGGCCGTATATGTAAATGAGTATTCTCAGTACCTATAGTGTAACAAAAAACAGTCAGTGTCAAAGATAAATAGCTGATTGTTGGTAGTCCGCCACTTGAACGTATCATGAGATTGAGTACCTGCACTGTCCAGGCCGGATCTCCGGTCTTTGAGCAGCCACTACTTTGGACAGCCAGTCCCTACAACCATCAGTCACAGTCCCTGCATTGCAGTGCATGGAGTGAGCGTGCCAGTGTCACTGTGACTGATAGTCGGGGTAGGCAGGCATTCTTTGCAGAGGAGATCAGTATTCAATCTAAAGCTAGAGAGTGTGCAAAAGCTGGACAACCACTGATCAGACGAAGGTGACAAAAGGTGAGTATGCATTTAGTTATTTTATTTGGGTAAACTATTATTTAAGATTTGTACAGTATTTATCTTTGGTACTTACTGTTTCTTGTTACACTGTTAGGTACTGAGAATACTAAAATATTATATATCCCCTGAGAGCCCAGTTTCATATGGTTGAAATGCATCAGGAAAAATAACCTAGTGTCTAATTCTTAGGACAGCTGGAAAGGGGGCCATATTTGTTCAGTCTTAGAAGGCAATAAAATTGACTGGGTAAATGAATGTCTTTTTTTACACAACATCTTGGGAAAAAATAATATAGAACAATGAAAAATACGACCTAATTTATACTAGTGCCTTTTGTCATTTGAAAAATAGGATGGCTGTGTATGGGGGAGTCCCATGATCACTGGCCTCAGTGACAACCCAAGTTAAAGAAGGGCATCCCAAATCAGGATTCCCAAGAAAAAGCAGGCAAAACTCAGAAAGGTGAAATTCCTGGGTTTTGGTCCACTTTAATTGAAGGGACACATCCATGATCAGTTAGATTAAAATGGATGGATTATTGTCAATGACACACTGTAGAGAACATTTATGTAGCTAAGACGTAACCCTTGAATATAGAGAAAAAGAGGTGAATAAAAGTGAAGCAATTTGTGTATGGTTACATTGGACTATTAGAGTGTGAGAGCAGACAATGGTATATTAACATGTATACTGAATAATAGAGCTTAGTGTATAGAAAAGGTACTGACAATAGTATATTAACATGTATACTGAATAATAGAGCTTAGTGTATAGAAAAGGTACTGACAATAGTATATTAACATGTATACTGAATAATAGAGCTTAGTGTATAGAAAAGGTACTGACAATAGTATATTAACATGTATACTGAATAATAGAGCTTAGTGTATAGAAAAGGTACTGACAATAGTATATTAACATGTATACTGAATAATAGAGCTTAGTGTATAGAAAAGGTACTGACAATAGTATATTAACATGTATACTAAATAATAGAGCTTAGTGTATAGAAAAGGTACTGACAATAGTATATTAACATGTATACTGAATAATAGAGCTTAGTGTATAGAAAAGGTACTGACAATAGTATATTAACATGTATACTAAATAATAGAGCTTAGTGTATAGAAAAGGTACTGACAATAGTATATTAACATGTATACTGAATAATAGAGCTTAGTGTATAGAAAAGGTACTGACAATAGTATATTAACATGTATACTGAACAATAGAGCTTAGTGTATAGAAAAGGTACTGACAATAGTATATTAACATGTATACTGAATAATAGAGCTTAGTGTATAGAAAAGGTACTGACAATAGTATATTAACATGTATACTGAATAATAGAGCTTAGTGTATAGAAAAGGTACTGACAATAGTATATTAACATGTATAATGAATAATAGAGCTTAGTGTATAGAAAAGGTACTGACAATAGTATATTAACATGTATACTGAATAATAGAGCTTAGTGTATAGAAAAGGTACTGACAATAGTATATTAACATGTATACTGAATAATAGAGCTTAGTGTATAGAAAAGGTACTGACAATAGTATATTAACATGTATACTGAATAATAGAGCTTAGTGTATAGAAAAGGTACTGACAATAGTATATTAACATGTATACTAAATAATAGAGCTTAGTGTATAGAAAAGGTACTGACAATAGTATATTAACATGTATACTGAATAATAGAGCTTAGTGTATAGAAAAGGTACTGACAATAGTATATTAACATGTATACTAAATAATAGAGCTTAGTGTATAGAAAAGGTACTGACAATAGTATATTAACATGTATACTGAATAATAGAGCTTAGTGTATAGAAAAGGTACTGACAATAGTATATTAACATGTATACTGAATAATAGAGCTTAGTGTATAGATAAGGTACTGACAATAGTATATTAACATGTATACTGAATAATAGAGCTTAGTGTATAGAAAAGGTACTGATAATAGTATATTAACATGTATACTGAATAATAGAGCTTAGTGTATAGAAAAGGTACTGACAATAGTATATTAACATGTATACTGAATAATAGAGCTTAGTGTATAGAAAAGGTACTGACAATAGTATATTAACATGTATACTGAATAATAGAGCTTAGTGTATAGAAAAGGTACTGTAATATTTCATTTTTCAATTTAAGATATTGCTGTGTGGTAACACAAACCTCATAGTAAGACATGAAGCCAGGGGTCTTTGTAAAGGGAGCAGCTGGTCCAGGTCCCACAGTAGGGGCACCAACATAGGTATCTGATAGAGTTTCCAAGGTGAAAGTATGTCCATAGGCTGGGAAGCCAACTATGAGTTTAGAAGCCGGTGCTCCTTGATTCTTCCAGAAGTTCAAAATGTAATCCTAAAAATGTGACAAAATATCTTTTTTTTACATCAATTTAATAGTATAGACCTTAGATACTATATTATACTATATTATATATATGTGTGAATGTCTCGTAACACAAAACATGAAATTAGGAATTCAACACAAAATTTCCAAGAGAGGCCTGAAATTAACCACCGCAGTTCTCCAATTTTCTCTCTCTTTTTCTTTCTCTTTTTTGTGGTGTGAAGATGCAGTCATACCAGCATCATTTTTTGTCCACTTGATCATATGAGTGCATGGTCGTACCCTTCAGACATAATGAAAAAGCACAGAAAAAAAGAACAGGAAATCACAACAGGAAAGAAAAATGTACTGCGAAGGTTGATCCATGTGCTAGCTGTATTTGTTAGTGGAAACATGTTGTAATTCCATCCTTTACTTGTTCAGACTAAGTCTAAAAACAAATCATTGCTTGCTTACTTGCCATGCAGAAGATTTATCCTGCATTGCTGTTGAAATAAGCTGTTACTGTATCCCAGTCTCCAGATTTTTTTTTATTCAGGACCACCTCTTTTAAGCATTGAGAGGTGGACCTATCTCCACCCCTCTTGCATCAGACTGTGTGTGACATACAACAATGCTTGTCTGTGCAGAGGAGGATAGCTGCCATATGCTTTGCTTGTCTGTGGACAATCTAGGGTTTGGGCTACAGAAAAAGATCTTGTTCTCAGCAACAATAGTTTTATTCAGAAATTCAGATATGCAAACAATGATTTGTTGTGAAACTTAGTCTGGACAATCCTTTTAACTTAACTAGTTTTTATGGTATTGTCCTGTTACAATCCGGTTAGAGACTGCGCCATCTGTGTTCTAATTGTAAAGTGTTCTTTTCTTATATATGACTGTATTCTAAATGAGTAATACAAAAGACACATATCGATGCTTATTTTCATTTCTTTCTATAAGGGCATTGAGAAAGCCACTGAGTAGCGGCGAAACATGTCTGCCCGACAAATGATCAGTCTGTGAAGATGATCCACCTAAATTCATGAAATGCAAAAGGAAAACCATATGTGAATCAAATTGTGATCAATTATTAATGTCGATGTAATATAATGGTGTAATGTGTAACACAATATTTGTATAATAAATGTGAAGCAAGACTTCTTTTTATAAACAAAAAACATTGACTAGTGTGGTCATGATCAAATGCAAATGCAAAACATACCGGAAATAGCCTTAATCCGGACCAAACAGTATGACTGTATTCTACTCACAACATTCATGGTGGAACTATATCCTGTTTGTCCAGATCTGGCAAAAAGTGGGCTGTTTTCTCCAGTGTATCCTTCCCAGGCACCATGTATGTCATAAGTCATGACATGGATGTAATCCAAAGCTCTGTGTTATTTAGAACAGAGCCCATATGAGATCAATTATAGGAAGTAACATTGTTTTCAAATGCATGTTATTCAAGATGTATTAAAAATTGATGCTTACTCAGCAACCTTAGGGATCTCATAACTGGAATGGATTATATCAATACTGAAGGCTACAGCTGCAGTCAACATTAGTCTTGGTCTTTCAGTTTTCAGAGCTTCTGATTCAAATGCTTTCTTCAATTCCTATTGAAATACAGATGCAGTGTCAAGACTGATCTCTCTATCTCGGTACTGGGATAGAGAGATCACTCACACATCACAGTTAGCTGTAAAGCTATTTATATTGTAACATGGCAAACAGCAGCAAGCAGCCACAATTATATGATAACATCAGCAACGTGATTGGCTGTTTACAAAATAACACAGTAGAGAGCTGGCTGTTTTTTACAATGTAGCAGTAGGTACAAAAATACATAAATAATAACAAGGCTGCTTTTGCCTCATTAGGGTGATTAAAAGATTATTAAAGTTGCCCAACACCTATTTTCAACAAATTGTCCAAAAGCAGTCTGAACATTGTGACCCGCTGCAGCCAGCCATGATAAAGGAGTGCAGGTAGGGAGAACCAAGGCTGGCAGTTGTGCATTTGGCATGGGGGCAACATAAGTCAGGATGCCACTTGTGCTCACACCAAAAGCCGATTTGTTGAAAATGGGTGTTGGTCTGCTTTAACTTAAAAATGTGACCTTCAGTAGACTTAGGCCCTTATTTAAGAAGGGATAGCGTCAGGTAGCGCCTGGTTAATGAGAGGTAGCGACAGGTAGCGACTGGTGAACGCCGGACACGGCACGCAATTAAACATTTATCAAGCAGAATCTGTTTAGCGACTGGGATAGCGCCATGTAGCGTCTCATTAATCATTTTCACAGCCTCAGCGAACAGCGCCGGCATTCAGCCTTGCACAGCGCCAGGTATGACCTCTCGCTACCTGACGCTCTCCCATACATTTCAATGGACGATCCTTTTCTTGTCTTTAAACGGGGTATTTGTTTTTTTTTTTTTTCAAAAATCACAAATAATTCTGTGACCTTTTCTGGCATTGAAAGGGCATTTTTTTCTCAATTTTTTCATTTTTTATATAGTTCTTCAGAAATGACATTACAGGTCTGCCATTAAAGTGTTCATGTTACAATGTTGCTACAATGTAATTTCATATGTTTTCGCTTTGTTACTAGTTGATAGATGCTGAAAAACAGACTTTAAACACACCGCCTCCTGCGCTCTGGGCTTCATATAAGCATTTTTCTGCGCCAGAGTTGTGTGGGGCTTTTTTTTTCTAAAATATGTTGTGAGTCGGTCGCTATGAGCAGTTGCTACCATGCGCTCCCATACAGAGCTGTACTGGTCAAATAGCGACTCGTCACAATGTATTCAACATTACTGCACAGCAACTGAGTCGCTATAAACTAGTGACTCACGGCCGAGCACAGCGACTACTAGCGAGCGCTCTGAAAATGCCTGCTACAGACGCTCATCTGTCGCTACCTGGCGTTAGTGATGAATCAGCCTGCCCGTCCTTTGAAGTTCTGCAAACTGGATCAGTACCATTCTTGCATTGTTGGGTCTAAAACTTAGCATATGCCTGACACTGATATGCATATCAGCTGTGGATGATCACATGTTTTAATATGTCCACTACATCACTTCCTGTGTGCATCAGTCAAGCAGAACAGGAACTCTCCTAAGGATTTTCAGTTAGCTACAGTACCTTAGAAAGTCACGAAAGAACATGAGAAAGAATCTTAGCTCTCTGCAAACTATCAAGAACTAAAGAGAAGCTTTGGCTGTAGATACAGCTAAATCATTGGATCCAGACTACTCCATATTGTTTATTCCAAATACTTGCATTTTTAGTAACAAATAACAAGGGTAATTTGCTGCAAAATGTATTTAGCAAAAAAAAATCTTGCCATAATCACACCAACATATAAAAATATATACCGTACAGTTAATTGTTTTTAAATATTTTAAATTTAAAGGACTTACAGTACCTGAACCAGAACAGTAAAAAGATGTTTGTCCCTTGGAGGGCTACCTCTGGCACCAGGATATTCCCAATCTATATCCAGACCGTCAAAGCCATACTTCCGCAGAAATTGAATCACAGATGTAATAAATGTTTCACGATTCTTGGTGTTTGAGACCATGGCTGTGAAACTACCACACAAAAGGCAGGTAATTATGTATATATATGTATAGTGTATGTATATACTCGGCCTATATAGAATCTGTATAGCATCAGTATCTAATAACATAAAACAAATAAAAAATTCTTTACACCAGTTTATTTCCCCGAATCATCAGGGGACTGATTGGCTGTTCAGTTCACTCTAAATGTGATATTAGTAACAAAGCCACAAAATCAAATATCAACTTAGCCACCAGCATTTGGGGGTAGTTTCTTGTGGCATTTGATTATTCCCTCATCATCATAACACAAAATAGATCAACCGGTATTAGAAAAGAAAGTCAAGATTATATTTTAGAGGAAGCTGACATGTAAAACTACCAACCAGTTTATTAACCTACCCTAGACAATGACATTTTGTTGCATAATAAAAAAATGGAGTTAGAGAAGTAGGTACATGTAAGGAGCAGTTAGAAACCTTAGACAGAACCCATGGCCCTGTGGCTAAGATATCTTGCCACCTAATTCCATACATATTGAAATTTAAAAAAATTATCTATGTGTACTTACGGATTTGTTCCAAAATTCCATCCTCCAATGGATATTAAAGTTTTCAGCTTGCTATTCCTGTAATGATAAAAATGTCCACCTTAAAATTAAAGTTTGCATACAAGTCATATCCTGTTTTACTAATTCATATCAAAAACACAAGGAGGATAAACTATTAAACACATTAGTAATTGCTGATTGTTGTTGCAATCCCCATGCTTTGTTGCTTATTTAATAAACATATTTTAATATAGTCCTTTATAGCATCTATAAAACCATATCCCCAGCCAAACTGTTATTTTAGTTTTGGATACATGGTGGAATGGCAGCAGGGGAAGCACCTCCTTCTTGGTATATACTGTATACCTTTCCCTCCAGAGGCTCTCTGTCCCTGGTTGAAAGCTAAGATGAAGAGACAGGGGACGCCCGCCCCTATACCTAGCCTTTAATCAGGTAACAAGATATGAATGAAAGAAGACTTCTAGTAACCAGGACACTGGAAAAAGCCTTCGGGTCAAGCAAGAGGATTGGGATTTATTCATTTTCTAATACTGAATTGTATAATGTTTAGCAATAATGCTGTAAATATGTTATTTGAAAAATGGTGTTACACTTTTTATGGACTCTAGGCCATTGTGTTGCTACTATCAACAAGAAACTATAGACTTAAACAGGGATCTCAAACTCATTTTCACTGAGGGCCACATCAGCATTTTGGTTGCCTTCAAAGAAAACGCTAAAGAAAATGCAAACACCACTATTCAAATCCATGGTTACAAATATAGGATTATTTTGCCCAGGAGAGATGCAGATTGGCACTGAAATACTTTCCACAGAATTTTTCTTCCCAAACATGTACATAATTATTTTGCCCAGGACAGATGCAGACGCTGATTTTTTTATCCCCCCCACCTAGCAATAGCTAGCAATAACCCTGCAGCCCTATGCTGTGGCAGTAAGTTTGATGGGTTACCCCCCCCCCCCCTTGTGTAGTGAGAAATGGTTGCACAGAGGCACAGAACAGTTGCAGACACTACTCTCTTTATCTCCAGATCAAGATTACTTGCCAGTAAGCTTGTCACCAGGAACTGTGCATTGGGGGGGATTAGAGGGAGTACTGCACAATAGAGCTCAGTGTACCTGCTCCTCACTCAGCAGTGCCAGACAAGACGAACTGCCAGTTTCAGAAGCCTTGGAGTGACCAGGCTGACTAGAAGAGGCCCAAACCAGTGTTCACCATCTGGCACCTGTCAGAGGGCCACATAAACATGCTTGGAGGGCCGAATTTGGCACACGGGCATATGTGGACTAAAGGGTTTATCTCACTGTCATGGCAGTATTCTTGCAATGAATGTGAAGGCCTAAAATTATATATATATATATATATTTTTAAAGGCAATGAATGCAATTGTAGTACTTTTCAGTGATTAGTGACAGTAGCAGTTGCGATGGCTGAAACAGATTACAGATTTTGCACTCTACTAACGGCAAGGCAAACAATCACCTCATTTGTAAGAAACAAAGGAGGGGTGGCAGCCGCTCAGACCATTTTATAACTAACCTGGGAGGTGCACGTTAGCAGGGCAATTAGGATACAAAAGTCTTAAAGGAGCCACAGCACTCAACCCTGTTAGCTTGCAGACCAACCTATAATCTGTCTCTAAACTTGGTTAAAAACAGAGACTCGGTCACACACATCTGCAGAAGTATGCTTAAGCTGCACCACATTAATCACCTCATTTGTAACAGAAAAAAAATAATAAAAAAGTAATTCCAGCAAAAGGTTGAATCACTGGACACCTAGCCTGGCCATCTATATAAAAAAAAGCTGATCGACAAGTCCACTTTCTAATGAATTCTTGAAAGTGTATATTTTTGTGTGGCAAAATGATGTCTTAAAGGTGCTGAGCTGATCCAGCATTTTTACATTTTCTCTAATGTTAGCAAATGTGTGTTTTATGGAAGCAGTTTTCATCTGTTGCTATTGGCAATGTACACCAGTTGCACATTTCGTGTATATTGCCAATAGCAGCAGTGTTCTGTGTTCTCTTCTCTCATCTTGCTGTACATTGCCAATAGCAACTAATTGAAAACTGCTTCCAGAAAACACACATTAGATAACACGGGGGGAAAAATGCTAAATCAGCTCAGCACCTTGAGCACATCCTTTTGCCACAAAAAATTCTATCGGAAGTGGACTGACCTTACCGGGACTTTAAGCCCTTAAAAAAACTCTAAATAATATATATTTAATTCACAGATTTTCTGATACTCATTTCAGTTGAGACAGATTTTCAGTAAAATAATGTCACCTGTTACAGATGTGGTTTTAAGGCCATTAATGAATTCAGCCCATCTTTACAATAGAAGGCCTATTGTAAAAACTATGTTTGTATAACAGAACCTTGTTTTGTATGATCCAGCCCTAACATTCCCAGAATTGTCACCAACATTGTTCTCTAGAGACATAGGAAATGCTCTTTTATATACTTACTGTTTCTTCAGCTCTTGGAAGGCTTTATAACTCTGTACATCATTCCATTCCAGTGGGGCAATTTGATTGTTGGACATTCCAGCAAAGGCATAGATGAGGTTAGTACATAGGTTGGGGTCAATGTTATCAGTTGTAAATTTTCCCAATCCAGGTCTATACTGAGACCAGTTGGTAAAGTAACATGTTAGTTCGTAGGCTGAGCCTGTGTTTTAGAAATAATAAGAATTAATATTTATAAACTACCGGCTAAAATAGATTTTAGTTTGATAAGCAAGCCTTAGTATAAATGCTGTGGTATATATATATATATATACCGGTATTGCCTTTTTATTCATCAGTAGGCTGTTATTAGGCTAACCAGGCATGTGCATTGTTTTCTCACTTCTGGTAAAGTGAACTGAATGCCAACGGTGAGATCGCATTTTGACAATATGGGTGTTGGCCGCTGCTGTCCTAAGCACGAAGGGGGGGGGGGGCTTCTCGATTAGTACAGCAGCAGACAACACCCATTTTTGTTACACATGGGTGTTGGTCTGCTTTTATACTTCATACTATACATTATTTTCCAGTCTTTTTGAATGGGGTGGGGGGCCAGACACTGAGCGGTGGACCCAAATTGGGTGTCCATCCACTTTAATGTAATGTTGGCCCGCAATGCACATATGTCTATGTTACCATAGTGGGGATGGGGGCGTTCCAATGACATACACTCACTTCACAGTACAGCTTGACTAAACTGCCTGGGAATCTGGCCCCACAATTGGTCGCCAGCAGCCATGTAGTCCAGTTTACTTCAGAGGCCGTAATCACGGCAGAAGACTCCAGACCAATGGAGTCCCAACGCCAGTTTCTTGCCCCCAGTTTCACAGTGGGAGCGCTAAATGGATTAGTCAAATTGGGCTTTGCACCGGGCCCAGCAATGGGTATGCCCCCCCACCCTGTGCTCAGAACCAGCCAACACCCATCTTTGTAAAACATGGATGGTGGTCTGCTCTTATACTTGACATTTCCCAGCATTTCAACCATGTGCACATGGAACACTAATGAAATGACTGCTACTGAGGTGACGGAGCTCACTCATGCTTACACGTGCCCAACAGCAGCATTCTGTGTGTACTTACAGATACTCACTTCTCTGTTCTTAAACCGGACAAACACCCATTTCTTTTCTAACAAGTTGATTCCACTGACACCACATTAAAACAAGCTTGGACTGGGGGACATCAAGAATGCTGGAGCCCTCCTGCACATAACCCCCCCCCCCCCAGAATGGCCAATATTCTTACATTCACCTTGAGCCTGCACCGGGAGAGGAGCCCGGTGATTGGCCACCGATACTCACGTGGGTGAGACATGGGTGGGGCGTTACAATGGCGGACGTAACCATGGCTCGCGTGACCGCCTGGGTGTTGGTTTGGTTTAAAGGTGTTAGTGTACAGTTGTCAGAGTGAGCATTAAACAGTGTTCTTTAATGTAGTGTTGCGCGTCAATATACCTCTGTGTTATCATAGTGCCAACAAAACACATCTTAAGACATTGAAATCACAATACAGGTGAATACCAACATTATAGATCTCAACCTGTTACTTACTTAGCTGCACACTAAGCAGCAGCCCCAGCCCTAAAAAAGAAAAGAAAAAAAATTCAGACATTTAAAGATACTACATTACTTATTATCTTTTGTGGAAGTGCTATACACCTAATACTAACTAGAAAATTACTGAGTTTATGTAATAAACAGTGATAACACATTTTTCATTAATGTGAAATAATATCAGGGTGCACTTACCAGCAAGGAGGAGAGATCTGGCCATTTTGCCTCCTCTCAAAGAAATGAATATTGTTCTCTTGCCTTTTTATACTTCATATGTGACTTGATGTGATCATATATGACGACGTAAGGTAGGTATTACAAAATCACTTACTGTTACTTAGAAAACAAAATTTACTTAGCAAACATCCAGTAGATGCCTACCAGCCAGCAGGACAAAGCCAAAACATACAAAAAAAGTTATCTAAGTTCGTGCCTTATTTTATAGGTCAAAGGAAATGCAACTTAATAATTTTCCTAATAGCTTTTAATTACTTACTCAAATATGATAAGATCAAAATTACTGTGAAATGCAACCAAGATAAATAAGAAAATTAAATGTTTCAGATGTGTCAATGACAAAGTAACCGTAATGGTAATGTAGGCAGTGCGGCAGATGAAGGCACAGGCGTGGCTGCAGTGGATTTGGAGGTAACATAAAGGCCACAAAAGCCCCCCCCCCCAACGACTTTAAGGCTCCTCTTTCAAATGCATTTTTGAAAGTGTATATTTTTTGTGCCAAAATGATGTCCTTCAGGTGCTGAGTTCTAGTATTCTTTTCTTATATTGGTAAATATGTTTTTTATAGAAGCAGTTTTTACTACCTGCAATCTATGGGCAATTGTCTGAGCCCTGTACACACTAATTTTTGTTGACTTACCCCAAAGACAAGTAGTGCCAGAGGGCACAAGGTACCCTGCTTACCTGCCATGATCATCTCTCACCAGCAGCACCAGTAAGAGAAGCCCATCACATTGACTTCAAAGGCCGTCTCTGTACATGGAAGTTCCTGGTGTAGAGAGGCGCCCATTGAACTCCAAGCAACAAAGAAAGTTAACCTTCTGCACACTCATACTATTGAAAAACCTAGCTAAAACTTGTTAAGAACATGGACTGTTAGCTAACATAGATTGCAATGAATGTAAAAGTGAGGTAGCTGCGTCAAGGCCGTCCAATTTGTACCCCGTCCCTAACATTACTAAGTTTAAAAGTTTGTGCAGACATTGCTACTTCTTTACTTGTGTGTGCACAAGCAATGAAATACATGAATTAGCCTGTCTAAAGACATTGCAATAACTTAACTTGCTTGCACACACACAATGAAAAATGCTTTACTTGCCTGCATAGTGTTACAGTTCAAAAAAGGGGTTTTTAGGTAGAGGCCAATTGGACTCCCTGTTACATTGGGAGAGCTACAATCCAGCAGATCGGGCCACTGACCTGCAAATGCAACAGCAAAAAGAAAGATAGGATGTGCTCATCCAGTCAATATATAGCGGTCAAGAGGTGCGAGAGGGGTGTGACCACACACTAAGCAAAAAAGAAAGTTAACCCTCTGCACACTCATACTATTGAAAAACCTAGCTAAAGCTAGTTCTTGTTAAGAACATGGACTGTTAGTTAACATAGATTGTAATGAATGTAGAAGCGAGGTAGCCACGTCAACGCCGTCCAATTAGTACCCCGTCCCTAACATTACTAAGTTTAAAAGTTTGTGCAGAAACTTTTAAACTTAGTAATGTTAACGTGTTGACGTGTTGACGTGGCTACCTCGCTTCTACAGTCATTGCAATCTATGTTAACTAGCTAGGTTTTTCAATAGTATGAGTGTGCAGAGGGTTAACTTTCTTTGTCAGCAGTGTGCTGACCCATGTGACAAGCCCGCTGCCTACATCACTGGCTTCCCTCTAGTCTAAGGCATGCTCCCACCCCCAGCATAACGGGATACAGCTGTGGGCCACAAAATGCAGAGGAAGTCCTGGGAAAGGTGAGTTTTGCAGGGAATCCTGACAGTTTCACAATGCAGCCAATCGGTCAGCCCTTGAGTTTCTTCAAAATCTACATTGGTTTTAAAAATAAAATGTAGTCTTTCCAATCTAAGGATTTTCACATTCCACAGCCTCCCCAAAAACACAGCCACCCGTCTTCCCCCAAAGGAAGAATGTGAGACCAGCAACAGCATCACCACCATCACCAAGCCTGGCTACACCATCCCAGTAAAGCATTCAGCTTTCCATCCCTCAAACTTTGGAGAGAAAGCGGAAGTTCAAAGTTTGGCCCATCTCACCCACGAACCCTGGCCCTTCAAAATTGCTGGGCTCTGAAATGTTCCCAATCCGTCTGGTGGATATAGAAAACTTCAAAAATATGATGGACGTGGCTGTCCCACAATACACCATTCCCAGCCACTTCTACTTTTCTCTGTAGGCCACTCCTACCCTGCACCAACAAGTTGTGGTGAAAATAAGGTGTGCATTGTGCAATGCTATTATTTCCAGGGTCCATATCACAACTGACACGTGGACAAGTAAGCATGAGCAGTAATGTTACATCTCTCTAACTGTCCACTGGGTCAATGTATTGGTGGCAGGGACTGAGGTGGGAGGTGCCTTGGCGCATATCCTTCCACCACCCAGGATGGCCAGATATCACTCTCAGTGCATCTGTTGCCTCCTCCTACTCTGCTTCCTCCTCTGATGCCTCCTCATGCAGTCAATGCAGCACCTACACCACCAATTTTAGCACAGCCATGGGGAAATGGTGGTAGGAAAGACCACACACCGCCCAGGAGCTGTGGACCAGGATCCAGGAACAGAGAGGTGAGTGGTTTCCACTGCTGCACCTTATGGTGGTGTGCAACAATGGGTATAACCTTGTAGCAGCCTTGGGCCGAGCCGGTTTGCCGCACATCCCTTGCCTGGCATATGAGCTGAACTTGGTGGTGCAAAGCTGCTTGCCCATTATCCAGACATGCTAGAGCTGCTGCATAGAGTGTGTGGCGTGTGCACACACTTTCGTCATTCACACCCTGCTTCTGCTCACATAACATTTCCAATTAGCAGTCACTAGGGTGCCTTATCAAGGAGCCACAAAAACGCGGGACTTCAAAAAGGCAAAGTTTGACCAACTTAGAGATGCCCTACACTGTATTGACTGGGAAAATGTCCTTAAAAACAAAAGCATGGATGCTAAATGGGATACTTTCAAAGGAATACTTAATTTTCATTGTGACAGATATACACCTTACAGGAATAAAACTATTAGACACACATGTAAACCGATGTGGCTAAATAAAAAGGTTAAGGGGGCAATAAACAACAAAAAAAAGGCATTTAAACGTTTAAAGCAGGAAGGGACAGCGGAAGCGTTAAAAAACTACAAAGAAAAAAAAATGTAAACAACAGATAAGGGCAGCTAAGCTGGAGACAGAAAGACTGGTTGCAAAAGAGAGTAAAACTAACCCCAAATTATTCTTTAGCTACATAAACCGTAAAAGGTACAAACCTGAGGGTGTGGGCCCCCTGAAAAGCAAGGAGGGGACCCCTATAGAGGGAAATGAGGAGAAAGCAAATTTGCTTAACAACTTCTTTGCTTCTATATTCAAAAAGAATTTGACATGCCGAGTGAAATGCAGGGGTATAACTGAAACCCTCCATTAAATGTCACTGGTCTAACCAAGGAAGAAGTCCAGCACCGTCTCAAGCAGATAAAAATCGATAAATCCCCGGGACCAGATGACATACATCCTCGTGTTTTAAGGGAGTTATGTACAGTAATAGACAAGCCGTTATTTCTAATATTTGTGGATTCCATAACTACAGGGTCTGTTCCGAGGGATTGCCGCTTGGCAAATGTGGTGCCAATATTCAAAAAGGGATCTAGGGGGGAACCGGGGAACTACAGACCGGTAAGCTTAACATCTGTGGTGGGCAAGCTGTTTGAAGGTTTCTTAAAGTGGACCAACACCCACAGGTGATCAGCCCGGGAATCTATAAGATTCCCGGGCCGATCACCTCCCTCCCCGCGGGACATCCGAGATCGGGATGTCCCGCGGGGTGAAACCCCCCCAAACACCCCAAACTCCTTACCTTATCTTCGGCGGCGGCCGGCCGCCGCCACCTCCCTCGCGCCCCTCTAGGCGTGCGCGCGCCCTCGCCGGCCGTCTGCGAATGGCCGACGCGGGCGCGCGCGTCAAGAGGGACGCTCGGGAGGTGGCGGCGGAGGAGCCGCTTGTCCGCGGCTTGTCCGTCGGCTCTGGGAGCGGGGAGAGGTGAGTTTTTCGGGGGGTTCGGGGGGGTTTCACACAGCGGAGCACCCCAATCGGGGGAGCCCCACCGAAGTGGACCAAGACCCAGGATAGTCAAAATCCTGGGTGTTGGTCCACTTTAAGGGATACTATCCTGGAGCACCTTGGGGAAAATGACCTTATAACTCCATATCAGCATGGATTTATGAGGAATCGCTCCTGCCAGACAAACCTAATCAACCTTTTATGAGGAGGTAAGTTCAAGATTGGATCAGGGGGAGTCATTGGATATCATATATCTTGACTTTTCTAAAGCATTTCATACTGTGCCACATAAAAGGCTGGTACAAAAGATGAGAATGCTTGGACTGGGGGAAAACGTGTGCAGATGGGTGGGAAATTGGCTTAATGATTGGAAGCAGAGGGTGGTTATCAATGGTACACACTCAGATTGGGTCACTGTTACTAGTGGAGTACCACAAGGGTCAGTTCTGGGACCAATTCTCTTCAATATATATATAAATGACATTGGGTATGGATTAAACAGTAAAGTATCAATCTTTGCAGATGATACTAAGCTGAGTAAAGTAATTAAAACAAAAGAGGACAGCAGGCAGCTACAAACAGATTTAGATAAATTGGAAGCATGGGCAGTTAAATGGCAAATGAAGTTTAACACAGATAAATGTAAGGTTATGCACATGGGAAGAAGAAATCTGTGTCATGATTACACACTAAATAAAGAAACATGGGGAGGCCGATTCATCAATAGCGCCAGGTAGCGACAGAAGAGCGACTGTAGCGTGATTTTTTCAGCGCCAGCCAGTATTCGCTGTGCTTGGCCGGCGTTAGCTTGATGACAGCGACTCAGTCGGTGTGCGGTAATGTTGAATACTGGCTGGGGGGTCGTTGTTTCACAGGTCCAGCGTTGTATGTGAGCGCCTGACAACGAATGGCCAGAGCGAACGGCTAGCTTCATATTCATCAACAAATCATGCTCCGAATGTGCTGTCGCTGTCCATTCCTTGTTTAAACCCCAGAGCGCTGGCGCCGATCTGTATTAACTAGTTTTTAACCCCTAAACAACCATATTTTTTGAATGTAACATTATACATGTTTTTAGAATCATTTTGTTATATGAATACATTAATCTCAGACCTGTTAGAACAATTCTGCACATATTTTTTTTTTTTTTTTTTTTGACTAAAAAAGAAATCCTAACATTGCAGAAGTGTTCTCCGATTTTTTGACATTAAAAAAATTAAAAAAAAAATTATTACCAATTAATCATGAATTATTATAGATTGCTCCATTGAAATGCATTGGACATCGCCAGGGAGCGACAGCTCATACCTGGCGCTGTGAGGGAATTTGCAGCGGCGCTGTTCGGTCCAGCCGGCTTCATGATGAATGCCGCGCTAGCCGTCGCTCTCGCCGGCGCTAGCCTCATTTTGCTTGATAAATGCGTCATTGTGACCGCCGCGGGCGTACTTGAGTCGGTAGTCGCCGTTAGCTGCCGCTACCTGGCGCTCGTCAGACACTACCTGGCGCTATCGCTTGATGAATAAGGGCATTGGTAAAACCACAATGGAAAAGGACCTAGGGGTTTTAGTTGACAATAAGCTCAACTGTAGTAATCAATGCCAGGCAGCTGCTGCCAAGGCAAATAGGATCATGGGGTGCATCAGGAGGGGCATAGGTGCTCATGACCAGAGCATCATTTTACCCCTGTACAAGTCACTGGTCAGACCCCATATGGAATACTGTGTACAGTTCTGGGCACCTGTGCTTAAGAAGGACATATCAGAACTGGAGCACGTTCAAAGAAGGGCAACAAAGTTAATAAAAGGAGTGCGGGGGCTAGAGTACCCTGAAAAATTGTCCAAGTTAGGTTTATTTAGTCTAGAAAAAAGACGATTGAGGGGTGATCTAATAACTATGTATAAATATATTCAGGGTCAATACAAAGATCTGTCCCACAATCTATTTATACCCCGGAGTGTAACCATAGCCCGGGGGCATCCACTAAGGTTAGAGGAAAGGTGCTTTCTCCACCGACATAGGAGGGGATTCTTCTCTGTAAGAGCAGTGAAACTATGGAACTCGCTGCCAGAGGAGGTAGTAATGATGGATACAGTAAAAATGTTCAAAAGTGGCCTTGATGCCTTCCTGGCATGTAATATCATTTCCAGCTATGGCTACTAGACCACTGGAAGGAGTTAAACAGGCTGAACTGGATGGATTAAAGTCTTTTTTCAGCCTTACATACTATGTTACTATGTATATCAGCACTGCAGAGGAACCCTCATATGTGACTTGCCAACCAGGTGAAATTCTACTTTGTGTATGCTGGAAATGGTGTGAGCAGCAGCAGGCAATAATGCAGTTCGGTCACCCAAAATGAACTTTGGTGTCAATGCCACTTATATACCATAGGTCTCCCAGGTCTTAATGCATGAAATTATTTGAAATATGGATCATTTTAATGTGATTCACAGATGTATGCACATTAGAATTATATAAGATGCTATAATAATCTTTTTTTTATTCCATAATATGTATAAGCAAACAAAGGCAACATGTTCTATCAGAGCACTGTAGGTGGAAGCAGCTGGAAATCTACTTTATTAGGGACACTAATAAAGTATAAAGCTCCAAGGATTCATAGTGAGAAGAGAAAAAATATTAGATAAGAATATAATAAAAAATAGATATTATGATAAGGAGTTGTGCAAAGGATGCAACCTACCTGTCCACTGTGGGGAGGGAGTAGCTTGCTTATGCCCACTACCGAAAAACACAAGCACAGTTTCTGATCCTGAAGTGCATAGGGGCTGGTAATCAGGATGACCACAAAACTTCTGTCACAACTTCATTCATTCAGGGGGACAGGGCCGGATTAAGTGTGGTGGAGGCCCCTTGGCAAAATATCTGGTGGAGGCAGTAGACACAGTATTTTCTTTTCCTTTAAAATAATAGCCCAATAATAGTCAGTTACTTGGATCAAGTCACTTGTGCCACCCTTGTGCAGGTGCATGCTGCTCTGGAACTCCTGCTTTGCCATTCTGGAGGAAGGAGGGTATAGTCTTCCAGCTGGTCCAGCAGAAAACAGTTCCCTGCATTGAGCTGCAAGTGGCTGTGCTTGGTGGCTTATGTGCAGTGAGCGGACATCGATTGACAGCTCTGCACCCACCCATCACTGTAGCGTTGCTGACAACGGCTTTGCTGCTCTAGACTCTCTGTCCTGCCCTGTGGTGGCTTTGGCTGCAGGTTTGCAAAAGCAGCCCGGGCCCCACTGTCACCAATAGCTTTGTTGCCGGCCCCACAGAATCGTGCCCTGAAGCAGCCGAATGTCACCATATCAGATTCAGGGTACATGCAGGCCCTGATAGGGGGGGGCTTAGTTTTAGTTAGGTCTGTTGTTTGTCTTTAAGTGGTTGGTTTGTACATTTCTTAATCAAGTTAAGGATACTGACATCCCATATGTACCACCCAGTTGGTACTTGAGAAAATTTGAAAATAGGGAGTGCTACTCGATGAATTAAAGTAAAGGTTGGGGCCCCCTGCCCTAGACTGCATCCAAGCGCCATGCTTTTTGTGAGTTGTAAGCAGAGGGTGCTTCCTTGATGATTTATGTTCAGGCAGCAAAGCCCTCTACCAGCCTAGGGAACCCACTGTGCCCTCCTTACTAACCTTTTTCACAGCGAACCAGGACCAGGAACAGCCTGGAGGCGACAGGGGTGTAGTAAGGATCCCCGGGGTAACAAGTAGTATTTGTCATCCCAGGACCACCCGTGACCGAGGTGTATAACTTCCCAGTTTGGGCTTCCATCACCTTTTCTGCACCCACCTGAACACTAACACTACATATAGTTTTTTGGGATGCCCTTTGGTGGGACACTAGACCCATTTCCAAGTAAGTCCCTTTCTTTCCCATGACAGGCACCTGCATCCCTTATCCCTTCCCATTCGCAGAAGAGAATATCGTGGCTGACCATGTTAACTCTATCCTAGCTGCACCCTACCCTCTCATTCTGAATAAATTGCAGTGAATAAAGTGTTGTGGGCGTGTTTTTCAAACTACATAACCTTTGAACACTGAATATTAATTGCATATTAATTGTACATCTATGGTAGGTATGTACACTCTATTCATTGTGGGTCAGAGGGAAACACTACACAGCATTCCAAATAAATGTGAATCTGTAAGAACACTGCATAGGTTATGTATAATTTGTGAATTTGGGAGGGACTTAATCTGACCGAAAATTGTTGCCTTTTTTCAGCACTCCGCCTATATGTGAAAGTGCTGCACACTCTTCCTGTTATTTAGGGGAACATTAGGGATCTATGGGAGCACTGCACAGTCTGCCAATTTGTGGGTTTGCTAGGACTCTTTCTGTTGTGTGTCCAGGACAGCAGAGTACTTTGCATATTAGTTGTACACCTAGGAGAGTGCTGCATACTCTGCCTATTGATTGTTTAGGGCAGCACTGCACAAGTTGCAAATGTATTGTGCATCTTGGTGGGGCACAGTAATAATTTACTACAGCTAAAAGGTAGACCTGTACAATGTGCCTTAAATATGTATCTGGAGGACGTGCTGCACACACTGTTTATATATTATGGACCACTTGGCTGTTAGTTATAGGTTTTGTGTGAAGGGTTACATACTTTTCCTTGATTGTGTGTTTGGGATTACTGTGGCACACTCTTCCTATTAATTTTGGGGAGTGTATGATATATGATATGTATGATATAATTTTTAATATTTGGGCACTGCAAACTTTTTGTAAAAATTGTGGGTCTGAGGACAATGCTGCTCACTCTTATCAGTTTGAGTGCTGCATACTCTGCCAATTCTCTACTTTGCAGGAGGGTAGGTGCGCACCTGTCTATTCATTGTGGGTTGCAGAGAGCTTCACATTGTTAAAGTGGACCAACACCCACGGGTGATCGGCCCGGGAATCTATAAGATTCCCGGGCCGATCACCTCCCTCCCGATCTCGGATGTCCCGCGGGGTGAAACCTCCCCAAACGCCCCAAACTCCTTACCTTATCGTCGGTGGCGGCCGGCCGCCGCCGCCTCCCTCGCACCCCTCTAGACGTGCGCGCGCCCGCACCAGCCGTCTGTGAATGGCCGGCGCGGGTGCGCGCGCGTCAAGAGTGACGCGCGGGAGGTGGCGGCGGAGGAGCCGCTTATCCGCGGCTTGTCCGTCGGCGCTGGGAACGGGGAGAGGTGAGTTTTTCGGGGGGTTCGGGGGGGTTTCACACAGCGATCGGGGGTGCCCCACCGAAGTGGACCAAGACCCAGGATAGTCAAAATCCTGGGTGTTGGTCCACTTTAATTTATGTCTGGAAACACTACCTACCGTATATACTCGAGTATAAGCTGAGTTTTTCAGCCCACTTTTTGGGCTGAAAAAAGCCGCCTCGGCTTATACTCGAGTCCAGGGGCTGGAGGGTGAGAGGCGGCCGCTGCAGGTCCCTGCTGTACCCGCTGCTCCCAGCGCTCTCATGCATACAAACACTCACACACTGACCGGCGCCACCTTCCTCCCGCTGGGCTGCCTTCAGTACTGCCTGTAGCCTCTCTTCACACCGGTCTTTTTTCCTGTATAGTGCGGATCCTGCTGCGTGGCGTGTACGCTCTACTGTACTTGTTTCACGAGCCGCGAGCTCCCCGGTCTGGGTGGGGCTTGTGCTGGATGGGCGTGAAGCAAAACAGGCATTGTGGCAGCCACGCTTGCGGTGAGGTAATGGGCTGTAGGTAGGGGAGGCCTTTCGGCTCCGGTGTCTTCTCCGGTCCCTCAGCCTCCTGCCCCGTTCTCCCTCTGCTCGCCGTGACACCGTGTGCGCTGGAGCGGGAGCCGCGAGCTTATGAGTTGTTCGGGGCGCTGAGCCTCTGCGGACATGTCGCAGAATACCATGGACAGGACAATAAAGGTGGGTGCGAGGCACCATTGTGTGCCCGGCAGGTCCCTCACCTGGGGGATGGAGGCGGGTGTGTATGCCAGGGACACATAGCTCAGTGTGCAGCCACTGTCAATGGGGGCATTTAGCTGTGGCTGCTCTTCTATTGCCCTGCTCGGTGACCTGTATGAGGGGCTGGAGGGTGAGGGGTGGCCGCTGCGGGTCCCTGCTGTACCCTCTGCCCCTCTGCAGGGTAACCTCGGCCAAACCCTGACCCCCGACACCTGCGCGTCTGAGAGCGGCGGCAGCAGCAGCAGGTACCCACAGTGTGTGTGTCCCTGTGTGTGTCTCTTTCTGTGTGTGTGTGTCTCTCTTTCTGTGTGTCAACTCCAATTCCAATTGAAAAAAGCTGCCTCGGCTTATACTCGAGTCAATAACTTGTTCCATTTTTTTGTGGTAAAATTGGGTGCCTCGGCTTATATTCGGGACGGCCTATACTCGAGTATATATGGTATTCATTGTAGGTATTGAGAGTACTGCACACTTTGCTTTTTAATCATGGGTCAGAACACACTGTAAATCTGGGAGAAATGTTGTGCACTGTTCATTATGAGGTTGGAAAGTGGCATGCAATCTGTTGGGGACAATATTGACTTCTGTGGGTCTGGAGCAGTTTTCGTTGTTGGTCTGGAGGAAGCACTCGGCTCATTGTTGAACTGGAAGGAGAGCTGCAAAATGTGCCGAATTTTATATGTCTGTGGGAAGCATTGCAGGATACTAAATGCTACTGCTTATTTTGCGGGTTAGTGATGCTTTTTACTCTGCCTTTGATGTAAGTCTGTAGGAGGATTGCACACTTTGACAATTGAGGGAAGGTCAATCTCCATCTTAATTGGGAATTGGGAACCTGGAAGAGAACCGCACACCCTGCTCATTTCTGAGTCTGTGGAAAGTGCCTCACCGTCTAATAATTGTTCATACAAGTGTGAGTGATTTATTGTGGGTTTTGTGGGAAGCACTGGAAAGTGTGTTTAAAAATTGTGCATTAAACAATACTTACCTTTTGTTTGATATCCAGCTGCTTCAGGGCTTGATCCTCACCCTGCCACCCACTTAGCCATACTCTTCAATGTCCCATGAAAATCCCGCAGCTCCATTGCATTCATGGGCACTGCGCAGGCGCTTGATCGGGGGCCGCGTGCAGTGCCTGCTGGGATGCAAGATGGTGCCACCTCTCAGGAGAATCTGAGGGACACAGAAGATGAATTCCACCTGGCGAGGTGAGTAAATACTGCCCAATTGTGAAACCTGAGCATAGAACAGTCTGGTGAGGTTTTGGGATGTTTTAACCTCCCCCGATGTTCCTCTTTGAGTGGGGAGTGCTACATTCCTACATTATGGGTTTGGGGTAATATAACTGTGACATCAGGAAAATCTCAGTGAAGCTATTCCTCCTGGGTATAAATACCCAGCTTTGAAGCCATTGTTGTATTCCCTGTTGGTAGCCAAATTTATAAGTCAGAGGATCTGTGCTCAGCTGATGTAGAAATGGTGGAAGAAGAATTGCCCTCAAGCAAAAAGATGCTGCAGGAAGAATCCCAATCAATCTGCAAGATCCTGAAGTGCACTTCCAGCAATGGATTCTAGAAGAAGCATCAGTTTAAAAAAAAACATTGAACTGGGGGTGGGGGCAGCATGTGATTTTACTGCTTAGAAACTGGTCAGTTTCCAATTCTACCTTCCTGATTAACTACACTCCCCACCGCTGGCACAATAGGGGAGTGTAATCTTGGGATCCCTCATGGGTCTGGTGTCCTTGCCAGGTCATCTATTTTAGTTGAGCACCAGACCAATACTGAAGGGCATAAGTTTGGTAGCCAGGATATCCGGGGGCCCATTGTTACAGGTTCCAGGCCATGTAGATAGCAGTCGTTTGTTGCTTGGTGAGCCAGATAGTCAGGTAGTCTGCACCCATTACAGGTCGAAGGTTTGTTATAACAAACAATCATGCCTTGGGTTTCATTCAAAGTAGACAAACACCAATATTAGACAAATGTATCTACACTGGATGTTGGTCCTTTTCAATAATTGTTTGTTATTAATAAAAGTGAAGCCATGCTAATAATTTGCAATATAGATAAAAAATAGATACAGTTTTTTTCCAGCTCATCAGTTAAAATATTTACACACATTTTTGATGTCACAATTTATTTATTACCAGCATTCTGAAAAAATACAATGAAACCGTTTAATTGGCATTTTTATGCCCAGTTGCAGCAGGAACAGCTGGTATCAAACACTAGACCTGACTGGCAGTTCTGCTGGTAGGTATTTCCATTCAGACAGTTATAAAAGCTATTTTTGCTGTTGGGGTTTGGATAAAGGCCATTTGTTTTTCCAGCACAGAAACTGCTGCTGCCACTTCCCCCGCTGCTGCTGCCACCTCCTCCACTGCTACCTGCTGCAGCTGTGGTTGCTGGTGCTGCTGTAATCGTTGGTGTCTGGCAACCTGTAAAGCAAAGCAATATTCATTCAGTGTAAATGAAAAAATAAGGAATTCTGATGAAAAGTAGAAAAAAAGGACTTAAAGCCACTAACCAGGCACAAAAATGTACACTCCCCTCATCTCTCAACCAGCAGCTTAATGGTTTTGGAGATCAAGTCCTTGGACATGTTTGCATGCCCCTGCCCCTCACAGTGAATCGAGCAGCACACTCCAGTGACTAGTCAAGGAACAGACTGTCTCTCCCCCACTTGTTAAAGTGGACCAAAAACCTTTTTTCCTCCCCCTGTCCCCTCGATCCAGTCCCTGTTTGTCCGAGTACTTGGAAATAAAGCTTCTTCATCCTCTGTTTCCTGTTTTCTGTGAATGGGGCTTGATTGGGTTTGTAGCCAAGCCCACCCGGCAAATTTGAGATCACTGATAGGTTGCTCTACAAAGACCACAGTGACTTAGCCACACTCACTGGCCTCATCCCCGTTTTCCTGCAATATAAGGAGTACTCCTGCCTCCAACCTACCTGAATAGCTTGGCACTAATACGTTACTCAGCTGAGTGATGCTGGAGATGTGGATGCTGTCATATCCCACAATCAGGCAACAAAGAGAGAGGGGGGAGCTTAATTGAATAAGGCTTTCTGTGCTTATTTTATTTTTTAAAATGTAAACCAAAACAAAGTATTACAAAATGCATACCTTCCAAATGTCCCTGATTTGTAGGGACTGTCCCTCTTTTGAGTCCATTTTCCCCATCCCACGTTGTCCCTCTTTAAGGTTTAACATGCAATAAATGATGCATTTGCCTATTCAAGTGTTTATATTGTTGTAACTGTTCCACCCTATCTCCTATCCATCCCTCAATGAGGGAGCATGGCATAGCTTAACAAATGTCCCTCTTTCCCACCCTGAAACGTTGGTAGGTATGAAAATAACATCTGGGGTAATAAACAAACCCCACATTAACACTCACTTATCCCCAGTACCACCAGAAACTGCACATTTCCAACTCCACTGCTTGAAGAAAGTCATGTAGCTATTCTGCTGGCTGGAGGGCATCAACCAGGCCAGGCAAAGTAGCCCTCAGCAAGGGAAGGCAAAACATTCTGCCCCATCAAAGGATGTCCCAAATGTGCCCTGCTGATTCTCTTCCCCACCAGCTGGCTTTCTCTCCTCACAACTGAGCCTATTATGGGGTTATGAGTCGACCTGGCCAACAACTTCTGCTGAAACATCAGCTGACACCAGACAAACTCCAAGCTCTGAAGCTAAAGGGGACTATTTAAGAATATTGGCATACCTGATTTTTATCCTATAATCCAGAGAGCACCTGCCGCATAAAGATATTACCTGATTTTACAGTAGATGAGTCCTGTGTAAAAGAAACGGTATACACAAATACTGCATGAACACTTACTTGGAAAAGATATTCCAAGGGCTGATTTGAGGGTGTTCACCAGAGGGTATTTTCCTTGACCACAGAAATGTCCACTAAAATCATCCAGGGGGAGAGCCCACACCATAGCACCTCCAAAGTTATTCTGCATTAGCCACTGAGCCTAGGATAAGAGAGATTCAGTAAGAAACATTAGGTTGACTCATCAATCATTGCAAGAACTGTAACCACAAGCAAAACAGCAGATATCTCCTTCGAATATGACTTATGACTGACATCTGGAATATCTAAAGCATTTACAATGTATAACCCATACCAACATCAGCATGGTTGGTTTCTTAATTAATATGCAGCATGGTGGGAGATCTTTCTTTGTTCTGGAAACAGCCTTGGTAGCTTTCGGCCTGAGTTTAGTTTCATGTGTGCATTCGCATGCAAATTAAGTTGGCCAGCAGAAAATGACCTGTGATAGTTTTATCTGAGCCAATTAGAGTATCACCTGGGTTAGTTTGTCTGGGCCAATCAGAGATCACCTGTGCCATTTTAGATGAAACAAAGAGGTCAGCCTGGGAAAAAAAGCTGACTGGTGAGAGACAGGAAAATTCACCCGGGGCAGCTGTAGGACACACAGTTGTGTTTTGAATGGAGAAGGACACTGACAGACGATGATGAGGTTTGCTTTGGCATAGAGAGGCCTGCTTTGAGAACTTGAATACAGCAGCCATCTTGTTTGGAGATTGGATGAGGCCTGCTGATTTCTGCCTGGATCAGATTAAATAGATGAGTAATCTATTTTAATATATATGCTTTTGCCCTGTTAGGCTTTCTGTGTTGTAGCGTTTTTGTATTTGTACATTTTTTTTGCAAGCAAGGTATAAAAATAACTCTTGAAAGTGCATCATCTAGCTTTTCCTTGGAGTTACTGACGAGTGAACTTATTAGATAACGTGGTGTAATTTGAGCTTTTAAATTGACTTATACATTTAAGGGTTGCAAATATACTTGTGAATTTTAGCAAAATTACACAAAAGCAAAATACACATGTTGCGGTATTACAGGAAACAAATTGACTAAAAAACAGTAACGTTGCAACAACATGCAGAAATATAAATCATTTTTTGCACTACTCTGATTGGTACCAACGTGGGAAATTCTGGAGATTGTGCTTGATAAATCAGGCCCTTGGTCTACTAATGTGCTTTAAAGCGGAACAAAACCCAGGATTTTGACTTTCCCGGGTTTTGTTCTGTTCATCACTGAGTGAAACCCCCCCAGTTTGCCCAGTTAAAGCGGTCCTTCACCCTGAATAAGAGTCTATCTTATATGTTTCCCACACCCTGTACATACACATTGCTCACATTAAAAATCATCCTACCTCCATCTACTGCATGTTATGAGCCTTTAAACATCCAAGATGGCGGCTCATGGAACGTCAGGCAGCCTGCAAACAGGAAGTGCCCTCTGACTGTGATGCTCTGCATTCTGGGATAGCTGACCTTTTCCTGACCCCAGCTCTGCTCTGTCTGAGCAAAGCACAGCTATAACCCGCCCCCTGTACTTTATCCCACTCTCCTCTCCTCAGTAAGTGTGATGCTTCTGAGTCAAGATGGCGGCACCCGTATTCTAAAGTCCTGAACAGAGTTGCAGCCCAGTGAGGGAAAGAATAATAAGTGACTAAAAACTTAAAATATATTAACTTTAGATGTTGGGGAATAGTTTTTTAAGGGTTTGGGCTTTTCAATAAATCATGGTGAAGGTTCAGTTTAAACTCATCTCTCCTCTGTTCAACACCTCATGTGTGGGTGCTCAGCCAATGAGAGTGGTTTACTACGTTTACATCTTTTGGCAAATGGCTCTTATTGACTATAATGGGAGGCACGCTCCTGCATCCCTTGCACCCCCGGCTATGTGCGCGCACCTGCCTGTGTGAATGATGCAGGGGATATGACAGCGGGTGCTCCCCATTGAAAACAATTAGAGCCGCATACCGAATTACATCAGTTCAGCGAACTGCTCTCATTGGACGAGAGCCCCCTCATGCACCGTTGGACCTGGGAAATGTTCCCTGGGGGGGTTTCACACAGCTGGACATCCCAATTTGAAATGCCCCTGGGGAAAGCCGGCGGTCAGCCCTGGAATCTTTTAGATTCCAGACTGGCTGCTGGTGGATTTGTTCCACTTTAAAGTCAATTTAAATAATGTATTGTAAACCAAGTTACTGTCCAGAGTGTTGACCAAGATAATTAATAACATGACTTTTATTATTATGGATTTCTACCTTTATCTGGAAGCTCTTTTGGTTGTCATATCCGACCCACTCATTTCCTTTGTAAGCATAAGGGACATCTTGTGGGCTGTTCCACACCTGTGTAGCACCATTCAAAAATCCACAGATCTGCATGAAAAAATATTTTTTAATGTAAAAAGATGCAAGGTCTTAGTTGTAACATGGGGAGACTAGTCTAAACCTATAGTTTACCCAAAAATGCACAACTTCACCAAAATGTATGTGAATTTGTGTGTGTATCATGTACTTCATATGGCTTTGTGTTATTTTACCACAGTTTTAGGTGACTTTATGTCGCACTCAGGTAGTGCTTGAGAGAGGTTGGGCAACACTGGTCCAACCCTTTATAAAGACACACACATCCACAAGCCTGTGGCTAAACTATGTTACTGTGATTTTTGAATCCTTGAAATTAGCATTGACTGATTAGTTAGATTGCAATGACAGTGACAGTAGTCGTGATTCAGTTGTTAATGTTTAGAAAGAGTAAGAGAGAACCCCTAGTGTTGGAAGTGTTGTAGCAAGCCACATATTCCTCCACAGAGATAAGAGGAATGTTCCTCACATGTGCATTTCAGGTGCCTGGGAGGGACCAAAACTTATATAAGTTAGGGAACTTGTCAGAACCAGCGTTAATCCTCTGATTTGTACAGTGGAGAGCAGAAAACAGGTGCAGGATGGAAGGAGAGAAACAACCAAGGACTGGGGAACCCAGAAGGTAAAGATGGAACTGGCCAGTCAGCTGCCCTGGGCTGAGATCAGATTGTACTGCTTTCATCTTCTGGCCGGAAGGGGGAACCCTTGTGCTCGGGAACTAGTGTGTAGAATATACTGTATCTGTAACCGCTTGTGTGTTAGCAACATACAGCTGCTGTGAAGTTGCTGTGAAGATGACTCTAATAAAGTAAGTGAATCTTTATAAAGAATATGGCATTGTGTTCCACTGCAAGACTATGTCTAAAGAGTAGATCGAAACATAGAATTTATGACTAAAAAGGCAGCCTGTATAGAAAAAAATTAAATTGAAAAAAGTGAACATGCAGATGCAGCAGTAATTACTCCAGCAATGTGGAAGGGTACGTTTTTGGTTTTGGATTTACTTTAAATGACAAAGTTACATAAGTATTAAAAATGACTATACCTCAAAGTATGCCATAAATCCGGCCTGTTGTGTATATGCAGCAGCAGGGCCTGCACCAGATGTTGGAGCACCTACTCCATTGTTAGATGGATTAGAGAGTATATAGGTTTGTCCGTAGGCTGGGAACCCAACCATAAGCTTTTCTGGTGCAGCTCCATTATTTTTCCAGTAATTTATAGCATAATCCTAAAAAATAAGGGAGAAAAAGTAAGCAACTTATCAAAGGAAAAAGTATAGAGTGGATGAAATGAGAAAAATATATAAAACATACCACATTGAAGTAAATATAACCACCCTGATCAGCTGGACCTTGGTATAGAGGGCTGTTCTCCCCGGTAAATCCTTCATATGAACCCCTCATGTCATAGGTCATAACATTGATAAGGTCTAAGTACCTATGGATGAAAATGATGTAATACATTACACATTGCATTAGGAATTAGGTAGACCCTAAAGAATGGAGAGTCCCCCTTTCAATCTTACAGTCTAAGATCAAGAAAAAGTGCTGGGAAAACTAAGAATTTTTAGATCCAACTTTAAACTTTCTGTGCCAGTAAAAAGGACTGCAGTTATTGCAGAGATTAGGTAATGAAAGGATACTAGCAATGCAGCATGATCAGCCGTCTAATAAACAGAACCTGGGTAAAGAATTCCTGCTGTAGACTGTTGAATATGGTTTTCTTAACTTAATTGTGTAAACTGGGGTGAGCTGGGAGGAACGGAGTTGTAAATGGGAGTTTAAGGAAAGTTTAACTGTTTTTGCTGTTCCAGAGAATAAAAATGTTGATGTTGTTAAAATCATAAGAGTGAAAATTTGAATACCATTGATTAGAATGTCTATTGAATCCACATTGTTTATAGGACAGATTTGCTAATGGTGTGTTTTAGAAAACTGTAAACGGTGCAGCTCCACAGCCTCAGTAACAGGCATAAAGGAAGTTGAGAATGGTGGTGGGTGTAGTATATAAAATATGAAGTGATAGCTGGTGAGGATGTGTGACCAAGGCCAGGGGTTCCCAACCAGTGGTACAAGTATCACTGGTGGTACTCAAAAAAAATGGTAGCCAGGTGTAGACTGGTTGGTACACTAACCTGATCTGCTGCCATCTATACTTTACCCCAGCTGGATTTTCCTTGAAGTACAAAACTTCTCCAGAAGGTGATTAGAATTATGCTTATGCATTTTATACTTTATTTGGTAGTTTTGTGTGTTTTCTAACACATTTTAGGTGACAGACAACCCTTACAGATTACCTAGGTAGTACTCGACACCTTGATGAAAAAAGGTTGCAAACCCCTGATCTGGGCTAGAACGTTTTGGAAGTTGTGTGTAGACATTTCTGGGTATTAGACAGAGCAGCAAAGGAAAAACTAGTATCTCTGTAATGCAGGGCTCACAAGTGGTGGGAGGTGGAGGGGGTCCCTACTAACTAATGCTGGGTTTACACAAGTAGATATATTGACTGTTCGCTCAGCGAGCGACCAACCATACAAACCTTCTTTGACTGAGAGACTGTGTTCAGACACCAAATATTTGTTGGTCAATCAGACGCTAGAACAAACGCTAATACAAATGCTTGTGTGCTCGTACTCATAGCAAAACACATATTTTGTGGATGACTTATTTTTCTACATTGCAACCATCAAGCGATAAAGCTAATTCTTTGATCAGCCAAAACAATAGAATGGCTGACTGATAAACGAATTCTTTTGGCCGCAGCTGCCATTTCCACAGAGCAATTATCCTTTCATTGCTGTCGCTTGAACCCTATTAGTGTGCTGTGAACCCTATATACAGCCTTGCAGGTAAGTATAGTCTATTTTTTAGTATTTACCTAGGCACACCTTTTAAATGTCTCCAGTGACTAAACAGAATGTAAGGCTAGATGTCTAAAATGGGGTTACAGAAGTCAAATATGTGACCATTATACACTTCTTCAAAAAATAGCAATTTTACCAGGGTATATAATAAGTCCTTTCTATGAATAAATGTGTGCAATGAGTACTTGTAATTGTAGTACCTTAGCACCATAGTAATCTCATGTGCCAATAAAATTGGTCCCATGTGGCTGCTAAGGGGCATGGGATCAAAGGTTAGTTGGAAAAGCCACTAGTCTATAGAACTAGTAAGTTCAACCACCTCCTGTGACATATTTAACCCTAACTGAATGTAAGCTTCTGTTTCCCCGTATGCCCTGCAAACTCTTCCACCTACTGCATTTAACTCAAATCAAATGAATGGAAATCTGCACTTTTCTGTAACCCATAAACGTTGGTTCCCATCTGCTTTCCCCTCGCGGGTGCCCTTGGCTGCAGGGTAACCCACTTGAGCATTCAATATAGAACTTCATCCTTGGTATTTATACTACAGCATGGTATAAATATTCCTGCTCAAACCCCCCAAAATACAGTCATAATACCTACCTAGCCATACTTTTATTTGTTTTCTATGTATTTATTGTATTTTCTATTATCTTTTTAATGTATGACTACTTACTGAGACAACTGTGGAATTTGGTATCCATTTTCAATGGTAGACATCCCAGCAGACACTGCAGCAGACATGAGCAGGCGAGGTCTATTGGTCTGACTGGCTTCTTGCTCAAAGGCCTCATACATCTCCTACATTAAAGAGTAAAAACAAATATAAAACTGTATCCATAAACCTAAACTGTATGTGAAACAAACAGTTGATGCCCAGTTCATCTTTTTGTGTCACGGTAACATTTATTTAGAACAATGAGCAAGAACAATTGCTATTTGCAAACAACCAAGAAATATTTGGCCACCCTATATCCAGGGCTGTATTTGGTGTTCAGGCTGCCCTAGACATCTTTATTGTTAGCGCCCCCTTTTGTTGAGTCAGGTTGTGGCCCTCAAGTATAAAAAAAAAAGTCACACACCTTTGGCTGCCCCCCCTCCCAGAATGTGCAGGTACACATATCCCATAACATAAATATCCAATGCATGTGTGCAGGCTCTCAAAAATAATGTGGGGGTAGAAGATGAATGCACACAGTGGGTGGGGGGTGCAGAGGAATAAATGGCTTTAGGGACACAAAATTCACATAACCATCAGTTGAGGCAGAGAAAATAGGTTTGGTTGAAGCCAGGAGACACTTCAGCTGTTGAGTGAGTTTTACCCTTATGCCTTCACCCTCCTTCACACATACATACTTTATGTAGCTGGGAGTATTCAAGAGGGGGCATTTAAATGCTGGCAAAGTATCTTTTAGTATAGCAGTAGCAGTAAGTTGCCATCAACAGCGATCCCCTGCTGTCGTACACCCTAGGCACAGGCCTAGAGTTCCCTAATGGAAAATACAGCCTTGTCTATAGCAGCTTCTACCACGTTTGATGTTGAGAGTCATAATATAAGTTTAAAAAGATGAGGTTTGGCATTTTAAAGGGTGACTTTACACTCTTCTCACTGTTTAAAGGGGTTTCCAGTTTTCTAAAGTGGTCACAGAAATGGGCACTCCTGAAAGAGCACTGACTCACTGCTGATGGGAAGTGGAGTCTGGTACAAGAGCCGATATAGAGAGTCTTTGGGACCCCTTACCATTTCACATGTAGTGTAAAAATACCGTTAAAGTGATATTAACGGCAAAGGTAATTGTTACACCATTGCGTCTGGCTACGTTTGGCACTGTCCTAAACTGTTTTTCGTTTTTAAATTGAAGAATACAGATATCAAGGTTTACAGGTTCACCATATGCACTCCCAAAGCACATGAGCGCACTCCCAAATGTGCATGCGTGCACGCCCAAATGGGCATGCACACACTCCCAAAGCACATAAGCACACTCCCAAAGATGCATGTACGCACTCACAAAGCACATCTGCGCACTTCAAATGTGCATTGGGAATGGACACATGCACTTTGGGAGTGTGTGTGTATTGTAGTGTTTGGGTGCATACCCTTGGTTCAACCTTGCAGCAGTTCATGTTCTGGGGGAGCATCTGAGTGGGGGACACACAATACAACAGACAGGGGTGAAGTGGGAACAATCCTTTTGCCCCCCCCCCCAGAGTGCGTGTAGGTGAGGGAGCGGGTTACAGGCACCCTCACTGTCATGTCTGATTTCACCTTGGCTGAGTGCTATGTTCCCTCTTCCCCGCCATGGGTGTCAGCAGTGGATGAGGTCGGGCAAAGAGACAGGAGAGAGATTAGCTGGACCGAGCCCCTAGTGAGGGGATTTCCTCACTTAGTGTGCTGAGCTGAGAAGAATGAATTAGCTGGACGAACATTTGTCCAGATAAGCTACTCTTTAGTTTTTGTTTAGTTTTGCCTTTACATTCATCGAATCTTGATGTCTTCGTGTCGTGTTGGTCTCCTGCAACTTCTTTTAGCATTCCAGCATCTTCTCAGCATAATCCCATTCCCAGCATCTTATCAGCATAACCCCAGCATATTCTGAACTTGGCTTGTAGGTCCCTAAAGGGAATGTTGACACAACTGCAATAATGAGGCCGCAAGCAACCTACCTGATGCCTGTCTTATGTGTCTCTTATTCATTTCCTGCAGTGCAGGGTGAAAGCCCAAGCAGCAGAGCATGCTCAAGACTCATAAAGTTGTGCCATGACATGCTCTTCCAATAGCAGCCACTATCCAGAAATTGAAGTGAAAAGGGGGCTTTAGTTACAATACATAAGGTATTTATGTAAAATCTGAGATTTTGAGGTGCTTTGAAATGGTTTCCATGGAGGATAAAAGGGGGAGAAAATTAGTGTGTTCTTGGACAGATCATGTAATGGACGACTATCACCTTAATGAAGGGGAGAGGACATCTGGGGGGACAGGCTCTGTGCCCCCTGATACACAAGGACTGGACACCCCTGGAGTTTATTCCTACAACCAAACCACAAGCTTGACCTGAAAATGAATCCTTAGTTTCCTTAGGTTTTGTTGCAGAATGTGCTGAATCTATATTGAATTCATTTAAAGGAAAGGCTTTGATTGCTCAAAATACTACAATGCTCTGGTGCGAAGAAAATTGTCAGTAACCTATTGTCAGGATGAAGACTAGATCATCCTACATATCAATGCTGTGAGGTGCCTTTCCTTCCTAAAGGTTGTTCACAACAGTGTATAGCAAGCGAATCCGACTGTATAGAGGTGCAAAAAGGAAACTGAAGTTTATACGCACTAAAATGTTTTAAGAATGATGATGTCTGTTGCACATTTCCATTTATCAGCTAAAACAGTACAAATAAATATGATGCATATTAATACATAGAAACAACCAAATCATTGATGTCAGTTGATGTCTTGATTATGGCAAATGAATTAATAGGTACAGTATGTCATAATGGCCCCTGAGTTGGGTCAAGGCAAGTATATATATTGACTAGCTCTGTAAATAACTTTTTTTAAACCAAGGCAATGAAAAAGATATCATGATAACCTTACCTGTAGCAGAAGAGAGTACTGCTGCTGGGTTTGTGGGGGACTTCCTCTGTCTGAATCACCAGGATACTCCCAGTCAATATCTAATCCATCAAACCCATACTGCCTTAAAAACTGGATTGCTGAATTGATAAAAGTCTGACGGTTCTCAGAAGAGGAAACCATAGTGTTAAACCTAATTGAAATAAAAAAAGGAAAAAGGGTATTAAAACATATGTACACTGTGTACTGCATGTATTAAATCTACTACTGCCTTTTACCCAGAGGTTCCAAAGTTCCAGCCTCCAACAGACAGAAGAGTTTTCAGCTCACTGTTACTGTACACAACAAGAAGAAACAATCTGTCAATCAGACAAATCCTTTAATTATCACACATACAATATAAAACAAAAATCTAGCACTATAAACTTATCCCATTTTTACATCTTTCTATTTTTATTAGTTTTGTAACTCTTATTAATACTACAAGAAAATGTTTCAAATGTGTTGAAATGAAAAATATTAATCAGTTTTAACAAGTCCTGTGTCTTGTGTTACACTTTCATTTTCACCTCTACTTACCTAACAGTACACCTAGGGTGTCGGAATTGTGATGTTGAGAGCAAAATAAAACAACCATATAGCATCAACAGTCACTAATTTGCTGGATTATTCCTACAGATATATCATAACCTTGATGAATGAGAACCTTCACAGACCTATTGCCCTATGTCCACTTGATGCTTTCATTTAAGAAGCACTCTACAGGGTTATACCTCATGTCCACTTCTCACCATTATCTAAGTTCCAAGATTTCCTTTCAAAAGGATGAAACTGTGGGGCACTATCACCACTAGCGGTAGACCATGGTATATCCCGGGTTTCACCTTAAGCAAATCATTTTTGCAATTGTATATTATAATCTGCTGATTAAATAATGGAGATTAAGATGCGTGCGTCTGAAATGTGTGGTGACCAGGTTAGGGAAGCTGGGAGGCAGCTGTGGGTCACCGGCTTTTGGAGTGAAAGGCCCAAGCCTAGGTTCCGGACAGATGTTAAAGTCTGTGGACCCAGATGGTATGAGGGCCCCGTGTTGTAACGCCAGGAGGGTTTGGTGGCACCGGTTACCCTACCAACCGAAGATCCCAGGAGATCCCTTGCTAGGTGTTGTGTAGCAATAACAGGCAGAGGCCAGGTTAGGATCAACTGAACTTTTACTGGCAGTCTAGATGGTACAGTGACAGTACAGATCAGGAGCTCAGGAGCGATCCTGTGGTGTGGGAAACTAGAGGACTTGCTGAGACTTATAGTGCCGTTTAGGCTGAATAGCTTACTTGCAAGATTGAAGATAGGATATTATATAATATCCTTACAAACAGAATTAAATATAGATTGTAAGTATTATAGTATCCTTATTATCACAAGACTATTTTTATATGACTAAGGTATCTCACTTAGTTGCTGAGGTCAGGTTGAATTGCCGGAGGCTCTCTGTCCAACGCTTTTGCTACCTAGGACCACTCGGAATCAACCATTTATCCTAGAGCGTAATATCTTTAGTAGGATATTTTAAGTATTAAGAACAGGATAGTATTGGATATGTACAGTATATACTACCATGACATTTTTACATGAGCTTTGTATTTACGTTTGTAGTGTGTTTAGTTAGGTAATATATTTTTATATATACAAGAGACATCTATATCACCCTTTTACTTTTTGGTGAGAGTATAATGTGCGAAGTTAAGGCAGGAGTACCCGCTGGCCAGGGGGCATCCTGTGCACGAACACAGTGACAATTTTAGGAAAATACACTGTAATTATATATACACATTTCATATCATACTTTGTGAAATATTATATTGCATTTGTATGCACACTAGGTGTAGTACTTATTTGAGATGTGAAGTAGTATTAATTGGTATTATGTGATGCACCGCTCAGGATGCTAGTAACAGGTAATGTTGGGGTGTTGACTGGTATAAAGGCATTGTATTGAGGATGCCAGTAGCAAAGTTGTACATCCTGATAACGAATAGGTAATTGGCCTTGTGTGGACCGTTGAGACCTACGCAACATCACCTCAGGAGTTCCCAGAGAGTCTTCAGCTTCAGAGACATTTTCAGTTTCAGAAACTCGTACTTCTTCCTCTGATGACTGCACTTCAGGTGCAACTTCAGGAACCACGGCAGGAGGTTCCTCATTGTGAACTGGAGGATTTTCTGGCTCCGGCAAGGCAGGTGAACATGGTACAGGGATGTACTCAGGAGCAGTCGGTGAGAGTGCTTGAGTAAGAGGGGTCACCAAAGAAGGCTGTAGAACTGCAGTATTTGGGACCAATCCTAAGAAGGTCACTTGACCAGGAGGAAACATTGGAATGTCCATAGAGGGATGGATGCCTTCTCCAGGTACATATTCCCGGATTGGTCTGTTAGTCACTAGAGGAGCAACACAGTGGAAACTACAGCCAGATCCTCTTTCAGTTTCAGGCGATTCATCCAAGACGGGTGGAGCTTCACCAGGTGCCAACCGGGACAGCACATCCGCATTCACATTAGACTTTCCACTGCAATACTTGATAGAGAAGTCATAGTTCGCCAATCTGGAGGCCCAGCGCTGTTTCAGAGCACCCAACTTTGCTGTGTTCAAGTGAGCCAAAGGGTTGTTATCCATATAGACAACGAAGGGCGTAGCAGCCAGGTAATCTTTGAACTTCTCAGTCACAGCCCAGACAAGGGCCAGGAGCTCCAACTTAAAAGAGCTATAATTGGCATCATTCCTCTCCGCTCCTCGCAGGTTTCAGCTAGCGTAGGCGATAACACGCTCTTTTCCTTCTTTGACCTGCGACAGGATGGCACCAAGTCCCTCAAAACTTGCATCTGTGTACAAGCGGAAAGGTTGGGAAAAATCCGGATAAGCTAGTATGGGAGGCTCTGTTAGAAGGTGTTTCAGGGCCTGGAAGGCCACTTCTTGTTCTTCACCCCAATCCACAGGGAGCCTTCCATTGTAGTTTTCTTTAGCTGTCCCTCGGAGAAGGGATGTGAGAGGTTCAGCAATTTGGCCGAAATGAGGTGGGAACCGCCGGTAGTACCCAGCGAATCCGAGGAAGCTCCAGACATCCTTGACTGTGCGCAGTGCGGGCCAATTCTTCACTATCTCCACTTTTGCTGGATCAGGTTAAATGCCTTCCACACCGAAGACATGTCCCAGATAATGCACATGAGGCTTCAAAAGGTGACACTTTGACGGTTTGATCTTGAGGCCGTGTCGGATAAGTACCTGGAATACCTCAGAGAGGTGGGTCAAATGTTCCTGATAGAATTGAGAGTAGACAATAACATCATCGAGGTAGAGAAGGACACTCTGGAAATTAAGATGACCCAAACAGCGTTCCATCAGGCGCTGGAAGGTGGCCGGTGCATTACAGAGGCCGAAGGGCATGCTCTTGAACTCAAATAGTCCCGTCGGGGTCACAAAGGCGGTCTTCTCTCTATCTTCTGGAGCCACTGACACTTGCCAGTACCCACTGGTAAGATCCAGAGTGGGGAAATAGGCTGCTGATCCTAAAGCCGTGAGTGATTCCTCTATTTGAGGGAGTGGATACGCAACCTTGTGGGTGACTTTGTCTAATCTTCTGTAATCCACGCAGAATCGGACGGTGACGTCTTTTTTCTTAACGAGAACCATGGGGGCGGCCCACGGGCTTTGACTCTCTTGAATGACATCTGCATCCCTAATGTCGCCCAATAGTTTCTTCACTGTCTGATACATGCCCGATGCCTCTCCTTGATAGGGGGATGAGTCCCAGTCTCTATCCGATGCTGTATCATATAGTGGTTCGGCCGAAGTCAGTGGGGTGCTTACTGAAGGCAGCTTGATGGTCCTTGCATTACCCCTTCGATTTGATCCTTTGGGGTATTTTCTCCGCCTATTTGGAGCTGTGTCCACCAGGGTGGTGATGGTTTACCTGTGGCATCAGAAGTTAGGTAGGCCACGTTCTGGTGAGCCACGTCACACTCTGACAACAGGTCTTCTGGCCTGAGCAAGGATAGCTGGGCTACAGGCGTATATTTGGCAGTACCGTGGGCACTCCTGATAGATCCACCAGCCGGACTGGTACCTTTCCATGCATTAACGTGACTAGACTCCTAGCAGCTCGGATTAGCGGGTAATTCTCAATTTGTATAGGTTCCAGCAGTGCAGAATAATCTTGGTTTCTCACTCCTGGCCGGGCCCAGCACCATAAGAAGATCTCTGAGTTAGTGGGGATGGTCACAGATCGGATGTCCTGGACTCTCACTTTAGAAACTTCTCACTTTACAAACGAATCTCTGTTAAGCTTATAGCACCTTTAAGTGGTGTTGCGCAACCCTCTGGTCTGACAGGGAGAGATAAGGGAGAGAAGTGTGCAATGCCTCAACAATCTCTGGGAAGCAATGTCGCATAATATTCATTCCCAGAATAAAAGCAGCAGAACCCTTATCTGAAACTTCCATGACTATTATCCCTTGTCCCCTTAATACACATTCCCCAACCTGCATGGTGGGCTCCCAGTATCCATGTCTGGGGACTGGTTTCCCGTTACCGGCCATCACACTGAAATTAACATCGGTGGGTTCACACAAACATTCTGCACTCCAATACTGGTAAAAGAGGTCTTTGGAGATGGTGGACACCTGAGAGCCTGTATCAACTAGGGCACCAGCTGAACACCCTCTACAATTACCCTTACATAGGGGCATGAGGCGACATATAATGAGTGTCCTGATGTGGACTGTTCTCCAGACGTGCCTGAGAACGACTTTCCTGAGGGCCGGCCCTCGACCTCAGGGGATACCCGTTTAAAGCCCAGCACGACATTTTCCAGTGTCCTGGTTTACTACAATAAGTACAATAGGGCCTTTGAGTCCCAGTGGGTTTAGGGTTAGGGCCCTGACGGGTATCAGCAGAACGTGGAGCAGAAGCCGCTATGGGATTTTGTCCCACAGGAGCTTGGCGGCAAACTTGGACAGATTAGGTAGTAAGTTCCCTTACGGCTCGGGTCAGCTGTTCTATGTCTTGCTTGACACTTTGGAACTCAGACGAACTGGGTGTAGCAACAGGGGCCAGATTATTAGGCTGCACCTGTGGTGTGGCAGGTGTAGCGATGGCACTGATGGTTTCCGGAGAGGTTACAAATATCTGTTGAGTCAGTGCTGCGTTCTATGACCTGAACAGCTAGTCTCTTAAAGGCCGAGAAGGACAAGTTTGGATTCTGAGTGGCTAACATACGTAATTGGGCCTTATCCCACTTTTTATGGGCCCCATCTATGAACCGGTCCATCAGGACTTTGTTGCCCTGTTCGGGAGAGATCCCATCTAATTTTTGTACTGCTTCCAGAGCACTCTGTAATGCAACAGCATAAGCTCTCAGGGTCTCACCTGGCTTCTAGCGTCTTTCATAGAGCCGGAGACGTACCTCAGAAGGAGAGTAAGCTTCAAACACCTGTCGGAGTCCCTCAAAGATCTGCTCCACCGTTGCCTTATCAGTGGAGGGCTAGGTACGGACCTCATCTAAGGCTGATCCCTGAAGTTGTCCCGCCAGCAACTGCACCTGCTGGTCAGGGGAAAGAGAATAAAAGAGAAAGAGACCCTGGATCTTCTCCTCGAAGTCTCGCAGCGTAAAGGGGTCCCCATTATAGGTGGGCAGAACGGGGTTCCCTATAGGATTTCGTGGCATCGGAGGTGATGGTGGCAATCTCCTCCGATCTTCCCTTGGAGAAAATGATCCAGCTGCCGGAACTGGAGGGGCCCCTCATCAGCAGACTCTGGTGAATTTGGATCAGACATGTTGCTGCTGAATGGTAATGCGCTATCGGCAGGAAAATTGGGGTGCGCTGGCCCTTTAAGAAGTTGAGTGCGTCGTCTATTGCAGTGGTCCTCAACCCTGTCCTCAAGGCCCACCAACATGTCATGTTTTTTGGATCTCCAAATAGCCAGCTCTATTGCTCTGCAGCTGCACTAATTACTCCACCTGTGCATCTTTGTGGAGATCTGCAAATCCTGGCCTGTTGGTGGGCCTTGAGGACAGGGTTGGGGATCACTGGTCTATTGGGTACACGGTCTTTGAGAGCGTTGTCCTTGAGAGCGTTGTGCTTGAGTGCGTTGTCTGGTAGTCAGAGGTTCTGCAGCAGCCGCGACTCACTTGCGCTGGCGTACCGGTGAAGTCTCGGGGAGCCGGAGGAATTTCAAAGATGGCGGCGCCCAGGAACTTCCTGTTTGGTCCGGGGCTGAATATCTTCCCCTGTGCAACTTTAGTTCAGGCTGGCGCTGAAGGGGGAGAGGCGTTACCGCTGGCTGGGCGGAGCTGCGACCGCTCGCGCGTGGGAAATCTGCGCCAGTTCCCTTCAGGAACTCTTTAACCGTTTTAGTGACCACAATGGCGACCCTTACTTCACCTTCCCCGCAATTGTATAGAAAAGTCAGGTTTTGCCAGGTTTTGTTCCGCAAAAGAATTGCGACTGTACCGTACAGAGCTAGCCTTTCCAACACCACCTCCACCACCATAAGACTTTGCTCCTCCTCTGGCAGGCTTTTTTCTGGAGTATGCAAAAGCAGCATCACTGTCACCGTCACCTGCTCCTGAGTGGACCATACCAGCGGACCTAGCCCTGCGCCATTTTGCAGATGATCTGGCCTTACCTTGGCTTGGCTCTTTGTCGCTGCCTTACTTGTTGCCTGGTTCCCAGGTCCTGTCCAAAACTACATCATCATACTCCTCTTCCTGATCCCAGCCACTTCCCTGTTCTGATGTTTCATCATGGCCTACTTGCATTCCCACACCACAACCACCTTCATAACTGCCAGTATGTCCATGTCTACCACAGCTATGCATCTCAGACACTGCTTCCACCTCCACCACCTCAGCAACACACTCCAAAGTCTGTTGGAAAACAAACCTTCCTCATCATTATCCATAGTAACTGGGTTGCTGACAAAAGCTGTCCCCCTACTAGGAGGGGGCAGTAAAGAGACAGATGATGGCTTCTTTTACTGTGATGTGTAGCCGTAGCGGAGGAGGAAACCTGGCTCCAAGTCATTCCGTCAGAGTCTTCCTCCTCCTGAGATGAACAGGAGTGAGTCAATCAGTCCACAATGGATGCATTGTCTGAAATAACACACCCACTGGAGGAAATGGACAACTCTGGCTTGCTGATGCTGCTACTACTACCATGTACATTACTGCTGCTGCTACTAATACTGTGTACATTGCTGCTGCTGCTGCTGGATGCTGCCACTACTATGGTTGGGCCTGGGCACATGGCTTCTGACCACAGTGTTGGTACTGGCACCAATATCCTTATCCTTAGTGGCAGAAGAAATTGCAGGTATATTTTTTCCTTTACCCCGTCCTTTCCCACCCCTTCCTTTCCCAGACATTTTACTGCTCCCTAAAATACCCCTTGGCAGGTGAAAAAGATTGTTTTTTTTTTTTTTAAATGTATTTAAAAAAGAGGCACCATGGACCCCTTCTTAAATAGAGACAGTGCATACACACTTAAAACAGAGATGCCGAGGAGTGCGCAGGCGCACGGATCTCGGATGGCTGCCTGCTAAGCGAGCTCCGTGCCCACCGGACAAACAGCGGGCGGTACAGCAGGGGCGGACGCGCGACTTACCTCCCGTTTTTGGTCACGGATCCAGAGTGACAGCGGGAGTCAGCGCGAGCAGCGGCGGGTGAGGCGGATCGTCGGCGGTGCCAGCAGGAGGTGACAGTGGTGGCGGGCCGGACCCGCGAGTTGATTAACGGACCGCAGAGTGCGGGCGGATGTGCTGTCTGCTTCTCAACACATAGCAGACCGGCTGGACGAGTGGCAGGTGACGGCGGGACCTGGCGAGGCGAGGTCTGACATCAGAGGAGGCTGAGGAGATTCCCTGACGCAGCAAAGGTAAGCTGCAAGATGGCGGGTGGCCTGTCAGCTGAGGAGATGGAGGAAGTGGAAGGCAGTGAGGCCTCCTTCCTCGCAAGTGAGAAGGACACTGTCCCTCTTTCAGCACGTGAGTCAATGAGTTCTGACTTACTACCAAAAATAGATGATTTGCTTCAATCAGCTCTTGCAACTAACACTCGACTCATTATGGAGCATTTATCTAAAGAAATTGACAAAGTCTCTTGCGGCCTAATTACATTAGATAAAAAAATGGGAGACATTACTATGGCACAAGGAGTCCTAGAATCCGAGCTTTCACAATTAAAAAGGGACAACTCTATACTAAGTGCCAAGATGGAGGACTTTGAGAACAGGGACCGCAGAGCAAATCTACGTTTCAGGGGCCTCCCAGAATATATGGAAGATACTAGAGCGGTTGTCACAGCACTGTGTCAGGAGCTGGTCCCGGGGATACCGGCTGAGCGGCTTGAACGGATCGAGTACATAAGGCCCTGGGCCCGAGACGCGCACCAGAAGAACCCCCGCGCGATATTATCGCTAAGTTCCATTTTTTTGCCAGTAAAGATCTGATCCAGAAAGCCGCCCGAGATGCTACTGATCTCCTCTTCCAGGGATGTAAATTTCAAGTGTTCTCAGATCTTTCAGCCGCCACTATGGCCAGAAGGAGAGAGCTTAGGCCTTTATTGCTGGTACTTCGTGATCATAATATTAAATATAAATGGGGATACCCCTTTCGTGTGTCATTTGAATTTAAAGGAGACTCCTACTCCGCCACATCCTTTGAGGAACTGCAGCAACATATGTCAGCCATGCAATTGTCCAAGACGCCCGGATCCAAATCATCCAGAACCGTAGATGATTCCCCTAGAATGCAACGAGCAGGGAAAAGACAGAAGCGATGGACATCTACTAATAGTAGAGGGGTCCGATTATCCTATGAAGACACTTGAAATTCTTCATGCCGTATTGGTTTACAGTGTGGTATCGGGGTTTATATTTACAACTGTTCCCGTATAATTGAAACCTAATTAGTTGCATTAAAGTTGGGATAATTATAAAGTTAGCGATACACTTAAAATAAGTTTTTGATGTGTTGAATATTGAAGCTTTGCTATTGATACTTGACATTTTTTGCGGGCTATTCCCTGTTATTTGTTATGAAACATCCGATTGTTAAGTGTTTCAGCGCGGTTTGCCTTAGTTACGTGTCTTAATAACCCCCTTTTGTCCGGTGGCATTTATATGTCGTGCTCACGATAAATCTGAGGTAGATTACCTCTAGGTTATTTTTCCTTTTTTCTCCCCTACCTGTTTATACTGGTTAAGTGCTAATTTTATTACTACAATATAATATAATTTTTTGCACACTGCGTCTGCTCGAGTCCGTGCTGAGAGCTATTGCCCTTGAAAGTTTAGATACCTTTGTGGGAGTTAAGTAGAGGACCGCCCTCTTACACGGAACCGAAGAGACAAGCTTTATTTCGTTATTATCCTTGGTAGTTAGATATTTCTTGTTGTTTTTTTTTTTTTTTTTTTTTTTTTTTTCTCTCTTCTTCCCCTTCCTCACTTCTAGACTTTCCCTTCCCCTTTCCCCTCTTCCTTCCCTTTTTGCCCCTATCTTCCCTTTCTTTTACACCTAGTAATACTTCATACTGTACATTTATATATCATGGCGACAATATTTTCATTAAATGTACAGGGTTTTAACTCTCCTAATAAACGGAACTTAGCATTCCGCAAGATTAATACATTGCGCCCAGATGTATTATGCCTCCAGGAAACACACTTCTCGAGCTCCTCTAAGCCCAAATTTCTCAATGCCAGATATCCACAAATTTTTATGTCCTGTGCCGAAACGAAACAAAAAGGGGTCCTTATAGGATTTCGAAGAGGCTCACAATTCCATTGCACTAGAGAAATTACCGATCCAGAGGGAAGATTCCTTATTCTTATTGGGGAAATGCAGGATGTTGAGGTGACATTTGCAACTTATTATACACCTAACACTAATCAGCTACCCTTCTTGTCTAATTTTCTGAAGGAGGTAATGTCAGTCGCTAAAGGGGCAACGATAATTTGCGGAGACTCAAATCTAGTTTTAAATCCTCTTCTTGACAGACAATCCATTACAAATACTCTAGCTAGCACCCAAATGGTTACGTCCTCAAAAGCATTTAGGAAACTGCTAGATTCTTATTCATTGGCTGATTGCTGGAGAGAAGCCCATCCAGGCACCCAAAATTTTACGCATTTTTCACACCCACATTCAGTATATACTAGAATAGATCATTTTTTGTTACCATTGACTACGATGGCACAAATGAGAGAGGTAAGTATTATCCCAATATCATGGTCAGACCATGATGGTTTGTTACTCAAGATGAACTCCCTTCTCAATAGGCCATCAGGATTTTTTTGGTCTCTAAATGTCTCTCTATTGTCAGATCCGACTTTAGTTCAATCCATTACGGAGTCATTAACTGAATATTTTGAATTGAATATGACACCGGAAGTTTCCTCTACTATATGTTGGGAGGCTCATAAACCCACTATAAGGGGCAAATTAATACAATTAGCTACGAGGAAAAAACGAGAAAGGAACGCCAACATAGATAGATTAGAGAAGGAATATTTAGAACTAGCTGACTTAGCTAAAGGACGAATGTCCGCAGAGCTTAGAGCTAAATTATATAAAGTAACGAGTGAATTAAACTTAGCCCTAGCAGGTAACACTGAGAATGCTTTGAGACGAATCAAGCATAAATACTATTGCAGAGCGAACAAGCCTGACTCTCTACTGGTTAGAAGATTAAAGACTCCCGATCAAACCTATCGCCCAATCAGATTGAAAAGTGATAGAGGGGTTATTTCCAGTAATCCTGCTAAGATCATAGAAATTTTTAGAACGCAGCTCTCTAAATTATATTCCAATCCTAATCCGCCAAATGTAGATGAAATTTCCGTTTTTTTAGATCGGCTTTCACTACCCATGTTACCCGACGGGCTGAAAGACCTTATGGAAGGTGACTTCGACGTCGCAGAGGTACAGCGAGTGATAGCGGGTCTGAAACCTAATAAAAGGCCGGGCCCAGACGGTTTCCCGGCGGCTTATTATAAAAGTTTTAACTCTATATTAGCCCCAAAATTGACGGCGGTTTTCAATGCAGTTCGAGGGGGTGAGTCTTTCTCTCAAGAAAAACTCACCGCGTCGATAAGCATGATTCCAAAACCGGATTCTGACCATGCTATTTGGTCAAACTTTAGACCGATATCCTTAATCAATTTGGATGTCAAGATCCTTGCTAAAGTACTTGCAGACAGGTTGGCAGGGTTCTTACCACTTTTAATCCATAACGATCAGACCGGCTTTATACCAGGCAGACAAGCGGGAGATAACATCAGGAGAGTTGTCCAGATCTCGCAGTTAGCCAGAGAAAGGGATCAACCTATTATGTTGCTATCACTGGATATCAGAAAAGCGTTCGACTCTGTGTCTTGGGAGTATCTCTTTTGCCTGATTAGGAAATGGGGATTTGGTTCACATTTCCTAAACATACTGAAAACGGTTTACAATGCCCCAGTGGCTTTTGTGAAGTACTGTGGATACAGGTCAGATCCCTTCCCTCTGGCTAGAGGAACGAGACAGGGTTGCCCTCTGTCCCCCTTATTGTTTGCTCTGGCAATAGAACCATTAGCTCAAACGATCAGGGAGTCCCCAGACGTTTCAGGAATAACAATTGGAGGCGAACAGCATAAGCTTAGCCTTTTTGCGGACGACGTTCTGTTAAATATCTCAAACCCCATTGTCTCCCTACCAAATTTACTGCACATTTTAGACCAATTTGTAAAAGTTCTCTGGTCTTTGTGTAAATACCACTAAATCCAAGGCTTTGAATATTAATCTTCCAGTGAATATTTGGCGACAACTACATTCTGTATATGACTTTAGCTGGGAAGACAATGCTATTAAATATTTAGGAATAGCTCTGACCAATAACTATGATTCCCTTTTTGCAGCAAATTTTCTTCCCCTACGTAGGAAATTTAGTAATCTGTTGGCACAGTGGAAGGAATACAACCTATCGTGGCTTGGTAAAGTGGCGGCGGTAAAGATATCCTTATTACCTAAATTTTTATATCTGGTAAGAACCCTGCCAATACGGCTTCCATCTAAGTTTTTAAGAGAGTTACAGGGCCAGGTCCTCACGTTCGTTTGGAATGACAAACGACAAAGGATAGCACGAAAGATTATGGTAAGGTCAAAGTTTGCAGGGGGCCTGGGAGTTCCGAGATTTGATAAGTACTACCAAGCAGCACAGGTTGCTCAACTTCTTTCATACCATACTGTTGTAGATGTACCTGGATGGGTTCGTATCGAGGCAGCTATAGCTGCTCCATTATTGATCAGTGACCTCCTTTGGCTCACACCAAAGGCGAGAAAAGCAATGAGGAATCCAGTCATGACCCATTCCTTATGGCTGTGGGATGACGTTAAATTCTCGGGCGGGCTGGCCTCTCCGCATATGCCTTTAATGCCTCTTTGGGGGAACTTGTTATTTACTCCAGAGATCACGGACCCTTCTAGGTTCAGTAGGTGGAAAAATGCGGGTATCCGATGTGTGCGAGATTGCTGTCAGGGGTCTAATATCGCCTCTTTCTCATACCTTGTAGAAAGATATGGCCTGCTGTCCAAGGACCTTTTTGGATACCTACAAGTTTCCCATTTTGTGAGATCAATAGTGAAAAATTCTCCAAATCTTGAAGACCTTACCTGTTTTGAAACACGTTGTATGCAGGATCCAAGGGGTAGGAGTGCTATTGCAAAAATTTACCAGTCACTTTGCTCGAAATTAGATGGGGGCGTTCTTCCATATAGAAAGAAATGGGAATCTGAATTGGAGGAAGAGAAAACTCCGGAAACATGGCAGAAGATGTGGCAGGCATCTTTTGGGAAAAGGGCCTCAGTACAAGCTATTGAAGCGAATGTCAAAGTTGTTTTACGCTGGTATATGGTCCCTGCGCAAATGACACATATAGCAGGAGCAATGCAGAGTAACTGTTTCCGTGGCTGTGACGTGCTCGGAACAAATAGTCACATTTGGTGGAAATGCACAATAGTTAGAACATTTTGGAATAAGATCTATAATATGCTGGGAAGAATTTTTGGCAGAAATATAAGTCCAGACCCCTGGGTAGCGCTCTTAAATGAACCTCTATTGGGTAGTTCGGTAATAGAAAGACAATTATTATATCATATATTTACCTGTGCCAAGATGGTAATAGCCAAGGCATGGAAAGCAACAACATTAAGCTTTAGGGATTTTAAGAATAGAGTAAGTAATATTATGGCAATGGAAAAGTTATCGGCCATCCACGAGGATAGGTTGGGGGAGTTTCGAGAAGTGTGGACCCCTTGGACAAAGGAAGTTTTCCCTGATACATTTGATGAAAACCTTTTGAGCATCTGAGTGTTGATGCACATTAACATGCGCCTCCACATTGGTTCCCCTTTTCCCTTATTCTTTCCCTCCCCTTCCTCCCTACCTCCCCTCTCCTTCCTCTTCTCTACCCCCCTTTTTTTTTTTTTTTTTCCTTTCTTTTCTTTTGTTTTTGTTATGTCCCTATTTTCTTCAATTCTTTTACTTGAATATTTAGCCTGAAGTTTGCAAGAATTTATAGAGTTCTCTGGTTATGTAGAGATGTTATGTTTGGAGTGGGACTTATAATATAAGCTGAGAGCTGATGTTTTGAGCTTATACGTCCCCTATATTGTGTAAGAAGAATGTTTAGCTCTGTTCTACAAGATTATAAGTTTATATTTTTACTCAAGATGTCTTGAGGTGTTGATTTTAATATTGTACTACTAATTGATAATGTGTATATCTGTACTGTAGCTTGTGCAATAAAAACTTATTGAACGAAAAACAGAGATGCCTACAACATAAATATAACCTGGTCCGCAGACCCGGCCCACTCACACCAATTTTCAACAACCCAGCGTTTGAACCGGGCTTACTATCTAGGAGCTTCCTCATCTGGGAGGCATCCGAGGGAACTACGGTGGGCCAGGTGATGCGAAATGGGGCCATTCCCTCTCTAGACGACCTGAAGGCCAGAGCAGGGGTCAAACGTATCTCATGGTTGCTACACAGACAGCTTCATACCTTCCTAACCTCTAATAACATGGTGGATAAAGCTCGGACCCCCCCCCCCCCCACAAAGCTGGAATCACTGATCCTACAGGACACCCCCCCTACCCACACAATTTCCAGGCTCTATAATCTTCTCACCAAAGCTCTCCACACAGGGACCCCCAGATATATAGAAAGATGGGAGGAGGAATTGGATCTCACGTTTTCTGAGAATGATTTGACAAAAATGTATGCCTGCACCCTCAGCTCATCCATAGCCACAGCCATTAATGAGCGTAATTTCAAAATCATTACCCGCTGGTACAGGTGCCCTGCAGATATTCATAGATTTGACAAAACAACCCCTAACACGTGCTGGAGGTGTCAGAAGGAGGAGGGGAATATGGCCCACATTTGGTGGGGCTGTCCAAGCATTAAATCCCTGTGGGACGAAATCATCTGCATCTATGGGCAAGTATCAGGTAGAGTCATTACGAATACGCCCCAACTGGCGCTCTTGTCGCTGCTTCCCAACTCTTTAGCTAACGCTAAGAAAGATGTGCTCCGCTTCTTCCTAGCGGCCATGAGAGCAATCATCCCAAGACACTGGAAGAAAACAGACTCCCCCACCCTGGCAGAATGGGTGCTAGAATTAGAGTCTATCCGCTACTTGGAGAGCCTGATCACTACCGACACGGAGTCCAACAGCAGATATGTGTTGATCTGGGCGAGCTGGCTGGATTACCGGGACACACGCTTACCTGCGATGCTGCGAGCATCCGAATAGTTGTCGGACGGCCTCCCTACGGGAATCATGTTCCCATCCGCCGGGCCTCCCCGGGTCTCGCATTTTACCTGCACCAGCTTAACGACCCGTGCTGATAGTACGTTGGATGACGGATCCACCCGTTATCCAACAGTTAACACTAACATCATGGGCCGGTCTCCTGACCCCCCCACCCCTATCCTCCTCCCTCCCCTCCTTTGTTGAGGCAAGTTGCCACCAGTAGAGAGTTGCTTTACCCCGACCCAAGGAACAGCGGGGGTGCTTTTCAGTGCCCTACAAACCATTATCGCCCTATAGGCAACAGAGGGATGATGTACCCGCTGTTCCAATATACTCTGTGGTGAACTAATACAAGTTGTAAGTTGTATGTTCCATTCATTAAACTGATGAGCCCTAAATGTGATACATTGTACGATGCCCCCCTCCCCCCTCACCTATTGCCTTCTGTACCCCCCTCCCCCCCCCTTATGTTGTATTCAAATGTATTCAATTGTTATTTGAAAATCAATAACAGTCGATTATACTAAAACAGAGATGCCCCCCTTGTGTTTTTTTAAAACTGTATTTAACAAAGAGGCACCGTAGACCCCATCTTAGAGAGAGCCTCTTTGTTAAAAACAGAGCCTCTTTGGTAAAAACAGAGATGCCCCTTGTGTTTTTTTTTTTTTATTGCATTTAACAAAAAGGCACAATGAACCCCAAATTAGAGAAATACAGGGCCTGCACACTTAAAACAGAGCTGCCCCTTGTATTTCTTTTAAACTGTATTTAAAACAGTGCTTCCCCCTCCCCAAACAATCTGTGTCAGGTGAAAAAATTGATTTTTTTAAAAACTGTATTAGACACTGAGGCACCGTGGACTGTGTTAGAGATGGTGCGTACACTTAAAACAGGCCTCCTCCCCCCAAAATAATCCTTGGCAGGTGAAAAGGAAAAAATAGATTTTTCTTAAACCGTATTAAACACTGAGGCACTATGTACCCCAAGTTCCCCAACGCAGTGACAGGGGCCAGCTAAGCCAGACAGATGTGGCCAAACAATAAAAAAAAACCCTCACTGAAGTTTTCAGACTTTACAAGGTTCACTCATCTCTAGTTTGTTCCTCTTCCAGGGGGGGCATCCCCCTGTTTTTCCTAGATATCCCACAGCACATGTGCAGGCTTTCCTTCAATCAGCTTTCTTTGATTAGCAACAGAAAGCTGAATGAAGGAGAAGCGGCAGACATCCCCACAGCTGTTGCCCTGCGGCTGTGCATGCCTGCATCTTATAGACTCTACGTTCTGGCTTTGATCCAGACAGACTGCTGGGGTGCCAGTTAATAGTTAAACTGGGGTGGGAAACTTGTTCAGACAGAGGCTGTGCAGTGATTTTGGTGTTCTGTTTCAGTGATGGGGGCAGTGGGTTATGCTGGGTGTTTTACTGGCAGTTTTACTACTGAAGCACTTCGATTATCTGCTCAGTAGGGAAAATTGTAGTTTTTATGTTTCTTTGTAATGCCAGTTACTGTGATTCAGTTCATGTATGTTCAGAATTACTATGTAATAGTAATATATTTGAATAACTTTTACTGTGCACCATGTATAACGTCTTTATGGCTAAAAAAAATGTTATCCACAAAAGCCTGTGAATAAGCCACACCCCTAAACCATGTGTCCCCACACCCATCATCCTGTAAACTGGTCCCTGAGGTTGGCATCTCTGCTTTTCAGGACAGGTTTCTCATAGCCCCCTGGTCTCTCATAGCCCCTTTTCACATCAGTGGATGGTACTCCTAGCTCCAAGTGTTTGATATGTAAAAGAAATCATGATTAGAAAATCGCACAGGTTGTTAGCAAAGGACTCACCAAGTTTGGGATACCATGTAGAATAGTAAGGGTTTCAATGTACCTGTAGCAGATGTCTACTACGACAAAGGGCCTCCCACTCGAAATGCATCAACAGGCTTCAGGAAACTGATCACCTTACCGAACTTTTACATGGATATTAAATGTTACGTTTTATCTAATCTTACTCCAGATGAAGTGCTGGTTTCCCTTCTCATGTTGCTTCTTGGAAGCCCAGACTCACCCATGCACCGCTGTTCTGGAATGTAAGTGACCTATCTAACCCTCATTTTTTCACTACTATTATGCTTAATAGTAACTCTAACCTGGTTTAATTTAAATTGTTTAAAATAGTTTAGGAAATGCAAACAATCTGGAGGATGAGTCATGCAATGCTACTTGTAACTTGTAACTGAAACAAAGTTACTTTCTGGTTATAGTCATTAACAAAGAACAATATAAGCTCGCACTTTGAAATGAATGCAATAAAAAATGTCGGAATATATTCTTACTTACTATTTCTTCAAGCCATTAAAGGAGGCATAGAGTGTTGGATCATTGGATTCAAAAGGCTGTATCTGATTGTTAGTCATGGTGGCAAAGGCGTAGATCAAGTGAGTGCACATGCAAGGGTCAATATTATCTGGAAAATAAGCTGCAGCTCCAGGGTAGTACTGGGCCCAGTTGGTAAAGTAACATACTAAATTGAAGGAAGAGCCTGGGTGAAAAAAAGGAGGAATAATAATTACATTAGCAGAATAACTAAACCACACACTAGCATTAAGGGGACCAATTATAGCTGCCAACATTTCGAAAACTCATTATACAGTATTAATGTGAGGCACTTGTTCCAATTAGTTTAACTACAACGCTTGTGTCCTTACCTAACTGCACATGCAGTAGGAGGGCAAAACCTGAAAAAAAGAATAAAGGTGCATTATTTTAATTAGGTATTTGCTGCTAGTAAAGGGATCTGAGACTATGTAGGAAGTCATAAGCTATCTACCCGTGAAAAGCAGTAGCCTATTCATTGTGGCGGAGTAAATGCAATGAATGGCAGTTCTGCTTTATAAAGGCACCAGTCACCTTTACTTTGTCCTAGACACTTTTCCTTTGTTGACATCAAAGATAACGAAAGATTTTTATCATAACGAGCCTAGATAACATACAAAATAAATAAATTTATAGGTTTAATGAGCAGTATAAAATAGAAGGAAAAAAGGATGGAAAGAAGATATTTGGACGTTGGTTAACAGGGCTGCTTATCAAATGCCGGAACTCACTGTTCCAAGTAAAAATCATATCAGTAAATCTGGTTTTTAACTGCCAAATTTAAAAAACTGTAAACATAAAGATGTGTGTGTGGCATATGCCAATGGCAATGTATGTTCTATTACTTTGTCCTTTTAAAAAGCAACCTAGGCTGCCACAACCTGCTAAGTAATTGAATGGAATACATTTTCTGTAGATGGGGCTCATGCTATTTATTTTGTAAAGCTTTTTAGGTGAACGTTTGTAAACACACAAAAGATGCAATAAAAAATGATTGTTCTAATTCACCTGTTTCCTGTACCTGGCATGGGACATCATTTTTCAATGAGGTAAGGATTTTTTTTGAAAGTTTGGATACAACAGCACCCTCTGGGGTATGCAGAAAAAAAATGCATATTCTTCAGCATCATTCTTTAACCTCATTGGAAACATGGTGTACCTCACTTGAAAAAATGCCCCATTCCAGGTACATGTGAGAAAATCATTTTTATTGCATTTTATATCTATAAAGAAAAAGAGCTCCCTCAGATGTAAGTTTCACTTCACAAAATATATAGCATGACACCCACTATTAATAGATTATACAAATTCTTCTAAAGACCTGTGTCAGTCAAAAATACCCAAGGCATCTAATTTTTATGAAAACAATATACATACAACCCTTACATTTTCAGTGTAGTCGACTAAAATGCTTAGGCACCTAGTAGATGTTGTTCCTACTACACCCGAAAGTCAAGCCCTGCACTACTTATCTCCAGAGCTACTTACCTGGGGGCTGCCCAGTTACTCTGAGAGGACTACATGGGGGTCCAGGTCAAGCTGAACTTCCACTCTATGTGTGTAACTGGCATATACAAATGAATGATATAGCAAATAGCACCGTTGATGTACACTGGGATGGCCCAGCAATCCACTTTAAACAAAAAAATGGTGTCTATCCTGAAAAACGCAATGATCTTGGTTCATTTCTGCATCAGGGGATGACCAATTTGCAGTTATTTTTCAGTGATCGAAGCTGCAGTTAACACTGGGTGTTGTTGATCTACATTGGATAGTAGGAGTAAGAGTGCAAAAGAGTCATGGTCCCGGTCACCCTCGAAATAGCTCCAGCAAAGAAATCCAATCTTAAAGTAGACTGTAGGGAACATCCTTAAGAGACCAAGAGTCTTGGCCCATGTTATAAATTATCATTTCCTGTTTAGCGCTGACTTCATGAATAGACTACAATTTTCTCATTGGGGAGATTTAGGGCCTTATTTAAGAAAAGCTAACGCCACGTAGCAGCAGGTGTTTTCCATGAGCGCCACCAGCAAGTCATATTTTTGCCTTTCTTAGTGTCATGTAGTGTTCCATGTATCAAGAACCCTGGGTGCTTTAGCGTTGTTTTCTCTACAGTGCTACATCACATCAGGCACTCAGCGTTGTTCCCCCATAGACTACAATTAGCCATTTCAGTCCCATTTTTACTTTGTGACTTCTGGTTAGAGTATTTCATTTTTTTTATGCTCAGTCAAGTGACCCGGGACCCCTGGCCTTTTCATTCTTTTTTGTACTTTTTTACGTTTTAATGCCTGCCAATCATGTGTCTTGTCATTTGTATGTTCCCAATGTCATTCCATGTGTTTTCACTTGGTCACTGTGCTGTCAAAGTTAAAGCTTTTTTTTTATATTGCACATGGCGCTGTATGCATGACGTGCTGTTCATTTACATGTTAAATACAAATGATTTCTGGCGCTCTCTATTGGCGCCACGCCACGGGAATTGAATTTATCCAATCCCTGCTCGTATGTTCTATTATATACTAAATGCATGTACAGTATTAGTAATTGTTAGGGCGAGCGCTGCACGCCCATCTAGCAGCACTTCACTTACCTCCATGGCTGCATCCAGCCGTCATCCATTTTGCAGCACTTCCCTAATGGCTGTTCCCAGCTGTCTCCCTTCCCCCCATGCTTCCTTCTCGCATGCTCAGGTGCGCACACATCTCCGTCCACTAGAGGGCGAGCGCACTGGATTCCTGAGATTTAAAGGGCCTCTACAGCACTGATTGGTGCCTGGTCATCCAAGCCTGCATCCACTTCCCCTATTTAAAGAGGCACTTCCTTCCTTCAGTGCCAGATCTTGGTCTCTCCATGCTTGTTGAAAGTCAGACATTCTTGGTTTGCTCACTCGTGTACCGACCTCTGCCTGTTCCCGACTCTGAACCTTTGCTGCCTGCCCCGACCTCGGCTACTCACCTTTACCGCGAACCTGTGCTGCCAGCCCCGATCTCTGCCTGTACTTACTACGCCTTTTGCCTGCCACTTGTGTACCTCGCTGAACCTCGGCTGACTGTGGGACTGGGCCGCTGTTGGGGGGTAGCGACCTGGGGGTCACTCACCGCACAAGACCAACCTGCCTTGCGGTGGGCTCTGGTGAATACCGGTGGCCCCTTAGACTCCGCTCCCCTGACACAGTACCCGCCATCGGTCCCACAGTTGAAGCGGATCCACACCCGAGTCCGCTCCACCCGGTCCGTGACAGTAATATGACTAAGGATAAGGTCCATGTCTGAAACGCGTGATTTTAAACTCTGCTATACACTGTATGCTGATATTATGGATGGATTAAATAAATTGCATGTCTTATGAAAGAGGGCAGACTGCATCTAATTTTCCTGTGACTTGAGGACTGAGGAGTCCTTGTCGGGCACCACCACTAATACACAGGGTGAGCAACTGTTTCCCTCTTTTTTCCTAATACAGGGCAATGGGTAGCCTACAGCGCTGAACACTAACAGCGTGAGTTGCTAATAGCGTCTCTCCGCAGACGCTCAAGTGGAGCTATGAGGCGCTAGTGATAAATTGGCCTCTTAGTCTTCAGGGAATAGGATATTTTGGTGTAAGTCACTTTCCATAAATTCAAAAAAAAAAAAAATGTTTGCGTGTCAAGCAGTGAATCAGGGGGGCGTGCCATAGTACCTGTGACTGGAGTGATGGACAATCATGGCGGGAGGCACAGCACCTGGAACTGGTGATCAGGTGAGCGTCAGAGCGCCAAACTAGTAGCAACCATTTACAGGGCAAAAAGGGAACTATAGTGTTTGTGTTGATGTCTGGACATCACTTGAAACAGAGCCTAAACATTACAGGTTTAGATGTAGCAGGCTATATACATAAGTTTTGTCTCTTAACAGACAATATTATACAAATCCTAACCAACTCTGTGACCTCTATTCCTAAGTTGTTTTGGGTGCTAGAGAAATTTGAACGTATTTTATGTTTAGTGGAAAATCCTGCATTACTGCATTACATATGCAAAAAAGAGCCTTCATGGTAAGCACTAAAATGTATTTTTCTTGTTTCTATCCTTGTTGGAGTTTTGGACTGACTACCTGGTTTACACTTGGTTCAGCTGCAGCCTGTTTTTTTTTTACATCCTGACCATTTGTTAGGGTTTACTATTGTGTTGGGTCTCCTACAGCTAATCCTGCCTCATCCCCACACCAAATGATTGCAAGCTTCTCTGCTTGGCTTTTGGCACACTTATAATGTTAATAGAAATGTTATGATCCTATTATACAAACAACCCCCAGAATACCATAGCCCACAATTTGGGACACAAGTCTGCATAATAAAACCTGCCTGAGCACTGTGCCCACAGTACAGTGGAGACCAAGATGACAAACCTAACACAAGTAATATTGCCCAGAGTAAATGAGTAATATCCTAATTTTACCAATATCTAAGGGCCTTCAAGTGCAATGCCTGGAGAAAGTCCAGATATACCATGACCTGGATAAATGGGAACCTTCTCTGACAGATCTTTTTCTCATACAGGGGAGTGCTCTGATCTCATATTCCTAATGTGTTCATATTGCTCTGATCTCCTCTGCATTTATATCAGCATTTATCCCACCACACAAGTAAATGCATACTACACACATGACTGGAACGGTGGGCTGCCCTAGCCTTGGCACCTGCGAGCAGTTGGGGGCTAGGTGCCTTGCTCAAGAGCACTCCAGACATGCCCCAGCTGGGAACTGAACCTGTGCCCCACCAGTCACGAGGTCAGGTGCCTAACCACTACACAACAGGGTCGATTCAGAGCCAGCTGAGAATTCTCACACCTTTTTAGGGGAGAAAACTGCCTTTCACTTTCATTGTCTATGTGGGATGTACATTTTTACCTGCCTCTGAATTTGCTTCAAAGGAGCTATAAAAAGAGCAAGAATTTTCACCTGCCTCTGAATCGACCCCCATTGACTGCTCCTATTATTATATTCCCAAAGTAGATTTTAGCGCATTTGTCAGGGGGTATTTTCCTTGACAACAGAATTGTTAAGTCATCTAGGGGAAGGGCCCACACCATGGCGCCTCCGAAGTTATTCTTCATCAGCCACTCTGCCTAAAGTAAGAAAGAAATGGAGAAAAAAAATTGGATTGCCCGCACCAACTGCTAAAAATATAAATAAATGATGGCATATAGGAATGGAGGGATAGCTACCCATTCCTACACCTTTCTATATCACCAGTTCCCACCTCCTAACTTCCCCCACATTTTTAAGAAGGTCATACTACAAATAAACATAGTTTGTTCAGTTGCATATGTAGATAGCTAATCACTTTATTTAAATATACAAATATAAATAAATGCTATTTTTTTCAGAAAGGCATATCATTTATGTAGGCAAGGCTCTAAAGTGGCTGTTTTCTCTTACCATGGCTGATCCGTATCTGTATAACCCTTCATATTAATTTCTATCCAGCTAAATGGTTAAACCGGACCAACAGCCTGGCACAGTTGGAAAAGAAAGGTAGCGGCCATTTTGGCCTCTCCCAGCATCTTAGCCATGCTGCTGCCTGGATTCAACTGACATAGCTGACAATGCACAGTAACAAATAAAATAATGTTTATGTGCCCGGGGGAGGGATGCATATGAGCACTGTATGTTGTGTTGGTCTGGTTTAAGTAATTTTTGACTGCTTAAAGTCTTTTCTTGCAGTAATGGGGTAGACTATGGGCTTGATTCATTATAGGTCGATTTCAAATTTTCATGTGTTTTTTTTTTAGAAAAAGATACGAAAATTCCACGCGCAATTCAACTACCTTGAAAGCTGTTTTACTTTCTTTTTTGGCAATTCAGTTCAAGTGAGAGAAAAAGCATTCGAAAATAATTCGATTTTTGAAAATAATTAGCGTGGAATTTTCGAGTGAGTAATAATTCTAGTGGTTCAGGTGCACCACAATTTTTTACTGCAGCTTTCAGGAGGAGAAAAGTCTGTTTTCTGACTTTCACCATGAAGTCCTTCTACCCACTTTACCTGCAAAAAAGCCCATAGTACACCAAAAGGAGGCCTATGAACATGAAACTGTGTAAAATGATATTTAATATAGGTCCACACAAATATTAGCAAACACATTTATATGAAATAAATCATAGCGGCACACACAGGATGGTGGACATGTCATGGTGAGGAACAAAATGGATAAGGCTCAACGTGCTCTCTCTATGACCGAGTACAGTCATACACTATCTTGGGGCACCATGAGCAAGACACATGAGCCAATCACAACATGATGACAGCAACATGTGCAATGTTTTATTTAGCGCATTGCATGCTGCTGCACAGCTTGACAAATGCAAGTGATGTAAACAATACATAATGCCATGACAACAAATACACCAGACAGAAAAATGACCATCCCAAAATATTAAAAAAAGCATTTAGGGGTTTATTTAAGAAACGCTAGGGCCACATAGTGCCACATAGTGCCAGATGAATATCAGGTGAATGTCAGGTCCCAGTGTATTTATCAAGTCAAAAAGCCAGAGCTCCTGTGATAGTGCCAGGTAGTGCCTAATCTCTCATCAGCACCTGCGATGGGATGAGTGCCAGCACAGCACTGAGTTTCCTACAGTACCAGATAGGACCAGGTGCTCACCCTGCAGTGTGTGGCCTTATCCCATACATTTAAATGGGCTGGGATGGTTATAATTATTTCCCACCTTATCCCACATTTTGGCCTGGTGGCTGGTGCATGTGCCACGGGATTCCTGGGCTGTTTCTGGAAGTATTTCTTGTACTTTGTGTTTGTGTTGTGTTGTAATTTGGGCCGCGCAAATAATGTGTCCCCAATGCATTTAAAATAAAAATGGGGTTTACTACAGGTGCACAACGCCTGGAATCGCCTTCTGACAGTGCCCACTGGGGCGCTGTGTTTTTTTTCTATTAAAAGCAGCTGCTTTGCAGCACTTCCAGACGGCCCTAGGGGTCACAGCAGCATTGGCTTTATTAAAGTGGACCAACACCCAGGATTTTGACGCCCCGCGTATGCGTCGTTGGACTGGGATCCAGGTAAGTGCAGCGGGCGTCCTGGGGGGTTTCACACAGCGGGGCATTCCAATTTTGGATGCCCCTCGGGGAGGGATTGGATCCCGCTGGGTGTTGGTCCACTTTAATCTGTACACTGCGCTGACCTGACCCGCTGGCTGGCAAGGAGCGCAGGCATATCGCTGCCTCACTTCCCACAGACATGTGCAGGCGCAGATAGTGACTCATGCGAGCTGCTCATCTGGCACCCACTGAAAAATGTAATAAATAAGGCTCTTAATTCAAGTGGGCCAAAACCTGGGATTTTCATCCTAATTTAGGATGCTCCGCTGTGTGAATCCCCCCAGGTACCCCAACAAACAGCCACCTTTATGCAGTCTTACAGCCTATTATCGGTGCTTCCCCAACATCTCATGCTCCTGTGTCCAGCCCTTCAGATAGGCTCAGTGTGGGACCACAGACTGCAGGGAGGCCAGGGATATGCCAAGATCTGTGAATATGGCGTGGGAGTATTTTGGGGGGTTCCTGGAGTGTTTCGCACAGCAGAACATCCCTAATAGGCATGCCCTAGGGGTTGTAAGTTGTTCATTTGTATTTTAAGTGATCTTTTAGACCCCATGGCTCCCCACAGAGGCCCTGGAGTCTCCTCGGCATCCCTTCTGATGTGTGCGCCATCCATTTAGATAGTTCTAATGCATGGTGGCGAGCACTCCAAAAGAAGATCCGCTCCCTATGCCGACGCTGATTCCAAAACAACGGCTTCATACCCTACATTAGTATGCACGGCATAAATCACTGATATGAAAAACTCCATGGGAACAGCAAAAACTGGAGTGACTGGAGTGGGAGATCTGGGTCTTAAATAGCAGGGCATCAGGATGCCCGTAGGGCAAGGATAGTGAAAGTCCTTCACTTCAAAGTGAAACAAAACCCGCAATGCCCCGTGGGTGACCCCCCCCCCCCATAATGCAGCTATTCACTCACCTCTTCCTTTATTCCATAGGCGCATGCCCAGGCTTTCGTCCAATAGCCAGTCATAACTCTTCCGGATACACAACTGCTTACCTGCCGCACAATAAGGATGAGGTTCCACATAAACTTCAAGATTTTCTTACTGTAGTGCTTAACAAATAGCAAACTATTTTGAAAAAGAATGGAATAATGCTCTAGACTACAATTCCATACAACCCAGAACAAAATTGTGTTGCTGAGAGAAAGAACCACACTCTTTGTAAAAGTGAAGAAGTATCCTGTTTGATGAAAATTTGTCTAAAATGAATTGGGGGAGACGCCACCATGACAGCATTCTATCTTCAAAACAGGAAAAGCAACAAACAAAACTCTACAGCTAAGCAACTGTGAGAAGCTTAACCTAAAGCAGCTCGGGATATTTGGAAGCAAAATGTTTGTGCCAGTGGGAATCTCATGCAAAAAAAGGGGTCCTGGTTGGCTATAGAGAGAAATTCAAAAGGATACAGAATCCTGCACCCAGAGACCATAGTAAAAATCAGCAGAAATGTAGTGATTGATGAGAACTCTGTGTCGCTCAAATTCCATAAAGTTATACCAAAAATTCTATCTAAGGCCCTTATTTAACAAGGGATAATGACGAACGGTAATGACGGTCACTGCCACGAGAACGCCGGCTCCCCTCCGCAATCACACATTTATCAAGCCGATCCTGCTTAGCAACTGACAGAGCGCCAGATAGCGAATCATTCATCATTATTCCAGCCTCACCCCACAGCGCCAGCGAGCGACCTTGAACAGCGACAGGTATGACCTCTCTCTACCTGGCGCTCTCCAATGCATTTCAATGGAGCAATCTTTAAATATTCTTAATTAATTGCTATTAATGTTTTTTTTGTTTTTTTGTTTTTTTTTTTTAAATGTCAAAAATTCTGTGACCACTTCTGCAATGTTAGATATTTTTTTTAAGGTAAAAAAAAAAAAAATTGTGCAGAATTGATATAACAGGTCTGATATTAATGTATTCATATTACAAAATGTTTAGAAAAACGTGTTTTTTTTAATCCAAAAATATGGTTGTTTGGGGGTTAAAAAACTACTTTTAACCCATCGCCGCCAGCGCTCTGGGGTTTAAACAAGCATTTCACTGCGCGAGAATTTTTTGAGCGTGATTTGTTAATGAATATGCTGGGAGCCGTTCGCTATGGCCATTCGCTGTCATGCGCTCCCATACAGCGCGGAACCTGTCAAATAGCTACTCCTCACCCAATATTCAACATTACGGCAAACCGACTGAGTCGCTATCAACTACAGAACAATGGCCAAGCACAGCGACTACTAGCGGGCGCTCTGAAAATGCCGCTACTGTCGCTCATCTGTCGCTACCTGGCGCTATTAATGAATCGGCCTCCCCGTATCAAATCACAAACTCTGGTCACAGAAGAAGAAAACACTGAAGTCTTTTTTGAAACACCAAGTCAACCGCCAGTCAGGAGATCAGAAAGGCCAAGCAAACGTACCCCAGCTACATGCCTTTCTCTAATTACTAAGCAAATCACATTCAAAGCTTTAATGCGTGCAGCTGCTGTTCAAAAAATGACAGTAAGACATTTTAATATTAAAACAGCCTTGCTAAATGGTGACATTGGGAAAGGCTTGTACATCACCTAACCTGAAGGATAGATTAAATGGATGAAAAGCATCTTGTTTGTAAAATGCAAAATTCTCTCTATGGCCTTAAGCAATCGGCAGGAGCACAGAAATACAAAATGAACAAAGTTTTGATTGCTGAAAATTTGATCAATGTTTATACACAAAATGTCTAGCCGAAGCAATGTATGTTCTTCTAGAAGTAGATGATGAAATTATTGCTCATGAAGAAGAAAAATAAATTGCAATGTTTGGTGATGTTCTCAACCAGCACTTTAAGACTAAGAACCTTCGAAATGTAACATATTGTGGCCTCGATTCACTAAGAGTTGAAAACAGATTCCCATAGTAGTAAAAAATTCAATTCATGAAAAAACATACAACTTTCACTGTTCTTGATAGGAATACAATACAAGTCAATGGCACTTTTTACTGCAGGTAAATAGGAGTAAACATTTTTCTTAAGAGTAAAAACGTGCCATTGACTTTCATTGTCTTCCTATCTGGTGATTCATTAAAAGTGAAATTATCAGACTTTGTTTTCTCATGAATTTAATTTTTTCAACTCTTAGTGAACCAAGGGTATTATTTGGGAATCCAAATACAAAGAGTGGAAGATTAAGTTTTCTTCTGAACCAAAGTACTAAAATCTCCACAGTCCATAACCTAGCCACCCCCCCAACTAGTCCTCGGGTGCCGTAATTAGGGCAGCCCTCTACTCTGGGCATGTGTACACCCATCTGTGTGGATGGGTTAAATACAATGGAAGTATTCCTATGTGTATACAAGCATACAATGGTCATTGACGTGCGCCCATAAAAATAATAATTTGGGCAATGTTATACACAAGTTGGAAGGAGAAGATCTGCTACCCAGCAATGAGAGTTACAGACAAGTGGTAGGGGCACTTCTGTGCATAAAAACCACTACTCGTCCAGATATCACATATGCATCAGGGCATCTGACTGAGATATTATGTGGATGGAGGTATGGCTGGATGATTAAGTGGTTGGAAATAAACCAATGGTTATTTGTTTAAGTTAGAAGAAATTTCAGTTTCTTGGTCCAGCAGAAAACAAGTGTCAGTTGCATTATCTTTTACAAAAGAAGCATATATGTCTGCTGCTCATGACAGTTAAGAAATTATTTTGTTAAAACACCTAAAAGAATTTGGTACACCAATAGCTCAGCCAACTGTTATCTAAGAAGACATCCAAGGATGTGTTAAACTTGCTAGAAGTGAGATTAATGCAAGGACTAAGAACATCAATGATTAAGTTGATTGTTAAGTGATTAAGTTGAACGTGGGATACTCAAGTTTGACATTTGACAAGATGATGGCATGACAAAGCCACTAACAGCCAAGTTTGAGAAATTCAGAACCACAACGGGACTAACAGGATAAGTAACTTTTGAGTGGGGGGTGTTAGAATATTTTTAATGCAACAACTATATTGCTGTCTATGCATGTTTGTTTGTTACACTGTTATTGAAGTTAAAAGAAATAGAAATCTAAGAAGTTATGAGCAGAAAGTGTGACTAGATTAGAGAGCACCTGCTCCTCCATGCAGAGTCACACCCCCTCATTGAGGGATAGTTAGGAGATAGGTTGCAACAGTTACAATACTAGTCAATTTTGGATGGTTAAATTTAAAGCTTTAAGCTGCTGACTTGGGTTTATTAAGAAATGTCTAACCATTGCCAGTATATTCAGTTAGGGTTACACTGCTGACTATGATCTGTCCCTAAAATCTCTGAGGCAATAAAGAGTGTTCTCTCTAAAGTGGACTGAAACCGAGCCCCGATCGCCCTGGGAATCTATAAGATTCTCAGGCCGATCCGTTCCCTCCCCCCAGGGCATCCCAAATCAGGATGCCCTGCTGTGTGAAACCCCCAGGACACCCACTACACTTACCTTACTTCCCGGACCAACGACGCATGCGCGGGTCGTGGCTGCATCTCAGCTATCCCTCCCTCCATTTGTGAATGGCCAGCGCAGGCACGCTCCCTGTTAGATGCAGCCACCAGCATGCTCAGAGCCGCTGTGTTAAGACGTCGCTCAGACGTGCATAGCTTAGCGGCTCCGAGTGCGCTAACTGGACGCGCAGCCGCGCATGCGCCAAAGGACCGCGGTGAGGTGAGTTGATGTGTGAGATCTGGGGGGTTTCACATAGTGGGGCTCCCCGATCGGGGGGAAAGGACCAAAACCCAGGATAGTCAAAATCCTGGGTTTTGGTCCACTTTAAGAAATCTTGCGACACTTGGGCGGGGCACTCAGGTATGGGTTAATGATCAGCTATTCAGTCCCTTTAAATATATAACAAGGACACTGCTATTTGGGTGCCAAGGACCTGCCTTGTGTGTGCCAGGAAGAAGGTACCATTCCCATTCAAGTTCCCATAGAAAAGGTGATGTTAACTGAGTGGTGATGCTTTATTAGTGGGTGAATGAAGGAGCTTCACTACCTGTGTCAGGGACATAGTGGTGTTTTCCCACGAACACCCTGTCTTTCGCCATGCTTGCTCCTGTGGGTGATGAATCTGACAGACAATGGTTGTTTCTTTGGTGAGGTAATATGTATCCCACTAAGTTTTGAGCTATTTATTACTGTGTGGTGAAGTTTTCTTCTAGTTTTATGTATTTATATTATTCCTTTGCTAGTTTTCTTTTCTGTATACAAGAATAGTATATATATTTTTATATCTTGTTTTATAATAAAGAACATTCTTTATTGTTATGCTCTGTTCTACTTAAAACAATATAACGAAACTGCATTTATAGTTACCCTGTCTTGGACATTTATAAGTAACATATCTGATATTTGGGTATGTTTTGGCCAGTCGCAAAAATCAGGTGAAGCCAATTATTCCCCTGATAGAAGCCTGCAGAGCTTTCTGCTGTGAGGCCGAATAAATAAGTCCAAAGATCCAGGTGGGACAGTGCCACCCGCAGGCAAAGGGATGCGGCAGCCAGGAACCCAGCCTTTTCCTGACAACCCCCCCTCCACACCTTTTAGAGTAGCCTCCAGACACTCTATGATGTTCTCTTATTTAGTGCAAGTGGTTATGAAAATAAAGCATAGCTTATATGAAGTTCATAATGACTAATATCTGTGTCTTCATGGTTACTTTTCAACTGACAATAGCCTCGATTCAGAGACACATTCGTCCAGACTTCCGTAGCTGTCTGGGAAAGTTTTGGTGGGTGTTTGTCATTTTTTTGCTTTTTTTCGTTCATTTTTCATGCGTACGAACGTTCGGGAATGCGCTTTCAATGAACGGAATCAAATCGGAACATTTCCGTTAGTTCAGATCATTTTCCAAACAAAATCGGAAATTTTCCGTTCGTTCAGATAACTTCCGTTGTTGGGATGGGTTTCCGTCTGATTCAGAGAGCTGATTTCCGACGGATCACCACCCTATAAATCCGTTTCATTTCCGATCCACTTACGAGACCTTTGAGGGCTTGGATTGCTATTGTTGAACATGTTTTGCGGCTATGTGGAGGAGTCTGCGCGCCTTTAGCACCAAGGCATTGCATGTATCAGCATGGGCGAGGCCATAAATTGTATAGCAATGCATACCTAAATCAATACATTTCATGTATGCCTTATAGATGCATTTTAATGCTGACCTTAATTAGTCCTTAGCATGTAAACCTTTATTTTCCCACACATCCATATAATTGCTATATTTTTTTAGACTTATGTCCTTTGTAAATTATATTTGGATTGTTGAACTTGAATCTTAATTTGTTGTAGGAGTTATTGTTTTAGTTGGTTACCTTTGCTTTGTGTAATTATTTTATATTTGGTTGCAGGAACTGCAAGATGTGCCACTCGCCCTTGCTCCTGATGCCCGTTCTTTGCCTATTTTAATTTACCTTTTTTTTAACAGGGACCACACCTACCAGAGTGGCACAACTGAGTGTCAGGGTCCTTCAGTTGGTGGACGAGATGCAGGAGCTGCGCAACTCGTTGGGGACCACAGATGAAGAATAATGTTCTGTGGCCTGCCATTGCTATGTATTTTGCTTTTTATAGTTGTAAAAATGTGAAATTTTCAAAATTTTAAAAAATGTTATATTTTATGATGGAATAAAAAAAAAATGTTACATTATCATTTCATTTACAAAATACATTAACACAAAACTAATGGGCCCAGAAATATTTAAAGATGAATATTCACCTGACCGAGAAGTGATTTGGGTAAGTTTTAGGGGGCTAAAATGGAAGAAGAACTTAACCAAGAAGTGGTTTGGGTGAGCTTTAAGGGTCCAAAAGGAAGCTGGAGGATAGTGCTAAGTGGTTTGGGTGAGCTTTAAGGGTCCAAAAGGGAAGATGGAGGATAGTGCTAAGTGATTTTGGAGAGCTTTAAGGGTCCAAAAGGGAAGATGGAGGACAGTGCTAAGTGATTTAGCTAAAGTGAGGGTGGCAAATATGTAGGCAAGCACTTTAATGAGTTAAGTTTGTAGTGCGCAGGCGCAAGATCATAAGGATTTCCGTCTGGACGATTATTTATTGAAAAAGGGAAACAGAAACTATCGGGAAACGTAAAGGATTCGTTGGAGGATACGATGGGAAAAGGGCAAAAACGAAAGCCTACGTTGTAACATGTGAAAATGAAACGGCAAAGTCTGGATGGAAAATGATATTCTCGTATTCGTAATCTGTCGTACGAACGGACGGAAACTTTTTTTGTTTTCAATGCATGCATAGAATCGCTCGTACGCTCATACGAGAACAGAAACATTTCCACAAAAAAACAGATAGGAACTAAAGCGGAAGTTTTTTTTTGTCTCTCTGAATCGAGCCTAATGTTCCCAAAAAGCAGATCAATCGAGTTTTTTTTCTGGGATCCCAAGAGTTCCTTTTCAAAAAGGTGGCTGTGGCAAAAGGAACTTGGGGCATAAATCATAGGGCCTCACCGATACCCATCTAGAATACTGAAGGAGTCTACCAAGGTGCCACTGCCAGGGAAAAGTGAGCAGACAGAACCATCAGCAACAAGAGCGAGCAGGCAGAAACATCAGAGACAAGAGCGGGCTGGCAGATGTCCTCAGAGGCAAAAGCAGGCTAGCAGAAGTCATCAGAGGCAAGAGCAGGCTAGCAGAAGTCATCAGAGGCAAAAGCGGTCTGGCAGAAGTCATCAGAGGCAAGAGAGTGCTGGCAGAAGTCATCGAAGAGAAGAGCGAGCAGGCAGAATCATCAGAAACAAGAGCGAGCAGGCAGAATCATCAGCAACAAGAGCGAGCAGGCAGAAACATCAGAGACAGGAGCGGGCTGGCAGATGTCCTCAGAGGCAAGAGCAGGCTAGCAGAAGTCATCAGAGGCAAGAGCAGGCTAGCAGAAGTCATCAGAGGCAAGAGCGGGATGGCAGAAGTCATCGAAGGGAAGAGCGAGCAGGCAGAATCATCAGAGACAAGAGTGAGCAGACAGAATCATCAGCAACAAGAGCGAGCAGGCAGAAACATCAGAGACAGGAGCGGGCTGGCAGATGTCCTCAGAGGCAAGAGCAGGCTAGCAGAAGTCATCAGAGGCAAGAGCAGGCTAGCAGAAGTCATCAGAGGCAAGAGCAGGCTAGCAGAAGTCATCAGAGGCAAGAGCAGGCTAGCAGAAGTCATCAGAGGCAAGAGCGGGATGGCAGAAGTCATCGAAGGGAAGAGCGACCAGGCAGAATCATCAGAGACAAGAGTGAGCAGACAGAATCATCAGCAACAAGAGCGAGCAGGCAGACAGGAGCAGGCTGGCAGATGTCCTCAGAGGCAAGAGCAGGCTAGCAGAAGTCATCAGAGGCAAGAGCAGGCTAGCAGAAGTCATCAGAGGCAAGAGTGGGCTGGCAGAAGTCATCGAAGGGAAGAGCGAGCAGGCAGAATCATCAGAGACAAAAGCGAGCAGGCAGAAACATCAGAGACAGGAGCGGGCTGGCAGATGTCCTCAGAGGCAAGAGCAGGCTAACAGAAGTCATCAGAGGCAAGAGCGGGCTGGCAGAAGCAATTGAAGGGAAGAGCGAGCAGGCAGAATCATCAGAGACAAGAGTGGGCTGGCAGGAGTCCTCAGAGACTGTTGCCAGTCCCCAGCAGCAGGCACAATCTCTGGGGAGGCCGCTGTGGCCTGCCCAGAGAGTGGACATACTCTATGGGTTGGCCACAGTAGGGGGCACAGTCTATGGGTTGGCCACAGCAGGAAGAGTCTCTGAGTTGGCTGCTGCAGCGGGCACTATCTCTGGGTTGGCCAGAGCAACAGGCTGTGGGCTAGGAGCTGATGCAGCAGATGATGATGGTGTGGAAACAGCAGATGCAACAGGTTGTGGGATGGAAACAGAAGATGCAACAGTCTTTGGCATGAAAATGGTGGATGCAAGTGTCCTTGGAGGGAAACAGCAGATGCAACAGGTAGTGGAGTGGAAACAACTGTAGGTTTGAGCTTGGAGCTGGAAACAGGTTCAGCTAACCGTGGAATAGGTGTGGAGTCAGGAAACCTCAGCTAGGTTGGCTGCAGCAGTGGGCACATTGGTTTGCCACAGTGGCGGGCATAGATGATGGTGGTGTGTAAAAAGCAGATTCAGCAAGCTGTGGAGTGCAAAGAGCAGAGGGAAGTTGCTGAAGTGGAAACAGCAGATGCAACAGATTGTGGAGTGGAAACAGCTGCAGCTTGGGCTGTGGATGGGAAACAGTGGCAGGTTGGGAGCTATAAACTGGTGCAGTAGGCTATGGATGAAAACAGCAGATGCAGAGGGTTGTGGAGTACTGATGTGATGCGTACTGTTAACAGGAGCAAGTATTTTTTTTTTTTTGGTCTTTGGTTTTTTTTGGACATGCGAGGCATTATATCAGCACTATGTTAGGGTAGTAGGGTATGGAGTTAGATGTGGGATCTCAAAACAAGGACGACATGGATTTGGCAGAGAAGAAGCAAGGCTTAGAATGAAGAAAATATGACCAGAAATCTAGTATAGGCTGTGTTTTGTATATTTGCAGCCCTTAAATGCATAAGACAGTATAAAAGCTCAAATATATGTATGTCTCTAAAATTGCACCCAGTTTCTAATGGGTTTATTTGTCAGTAGCTCTATGGCAACGCTAGATAATGCACTTTAAAGAGTTATTTTTATACCTTGCATGCAAACAAATGTACAAATATAAAACAATACAAACTTTGTTACAACACAGAAAGCCTCAAAATGGGCAAAAAGCAAAACATGTATTAAAATGGACAGTTCATCTGGTTAATCTGGTCCAGACAGAAATCAGCAGGCCTCATCCAATCTCCAAACAAGATGGCTGCTGCATTCAAGTTCACAAAGCAGGCCCCTCTATTCCAAAGCAAATCTCATTATCGTCTGCCTATGTGCATCTCTATTTAAAACAAGACTGTCCTCAAGTCTCACCAGCCATCCTTTCTCCAGCTGCCCTCCTAGTAAATCTCTCCGGCTCTCACTAGCCAACTGTTTTTCCCAGGATGACCCCTTTGTTTCATTTGAAAGAGCGCAGGTGATCTCTGAGTGGCCCAGACAAACTAACCCAGTTGATACTCCAATTGGCTCAGATAAAACTATCACAGGTGATTATCTGCTGGCCAGCAGTTTGCATGCGAATGCACACATGAAACTAAGCTCAGGCCAAAAGCTAGCAAGCAAATATTCAGAACAAAGGAAGGCATCCGCCCATGCTGAATATTAGTTAAAGAACCAACCATGCTGGCTAAACAAAAGGGGTCATCCTATGTACAGTGCAATTTTTGATTGTATAAGATTTTTACAATTTCTTTGGGAAAAAAATCTATATAAATATCATAGCATTGCAGGCTGTCATTAACTTCTATTGTTTTGACTGATCTGACAAATTCTTCAGGGTGATTCCTGTATTGCTCATAAAAGTGTTCTTAGTCATACTACAAGTTTAATAAACTTTCTGCCTGATTTCCAGAAAAAGGGGGAGAAAAATCATCCCTAATTTCGGCCTTAGACAGAGCCATCCTAGATCATGAGATGGTAGAAGCCTGAACACTAGAGTACCTTTATCAATTATCTCCTGTACCTGCCTGATAAGCTCTAACAATCCTTCAGTGCTATTCGCAAAACACTCCCACTGAAAGTCAGACATCTTCCTCAGCCAGATCTGTAAGATAAGGGTCGATTCAAAGAAACATGTAACAGCTTGGATTTTGGTGCCGATCATCCTATTTTTCCCGTCCGCTCGTGCGTTCGTATGAACTTGCGAGTGATTCTATAAGCAAATACGTTTCTATCCTAAAATATACGTCCGTTCGTATGGCAGTTCGGGAATCAGACCTATGTCAGTTTCCATCCTGAATTTTCCGTTTCATTTCTCAGGTTGCAACATTGGTTTTGCCCTTTTTCCTTTTTTGTCTGGACGTAAATCCTTCTGATCTTGCGGCTGCGCACTACAAACTTACCTCATTAAAGTGCATTCTAAATATTTGGTCTTTTATTTTTCTTTATTTCATTCATTTTGTAGTAACCAACCATTAATGAATGCAGTTGCATAAGTAAATCTTACTTTGTTTAATTTTTAGTTAACTTGCATTTTTTACTTGTGGATTTAATTTTAATATTTTGGCTTTAAATGGTACAACTTTAAATTTTTTGTGTGGTTACCCACACCCTCTACATACAGATTGCTCTCAAATATAAAAAAACACCCAGCAACTTCAGCATGTTATGAGTCTAGAAACAGCCAAGATGGCGGCTCAGGTATTATCGGGCAGCCTGCAAACAGAAAGGGCCTTGTGACTGTGTTGCTCAGCATTCTTTGATTTCTGACCTTTCCGTGCCCCCAGCTCTGCTGTGTCTGTGCGAAATACAGCAGTAACCCACATCCTGCACTTTATCCCGCTCTCCTCTCCTCAGTAAGTGTGATGCATCTGACCAAAGATGTGCTTAAATAATAAACAAAGCAAAGGTAAACAACTACACCAATAAATGCAATCTAAAAATATTATTCTAGTACATCAATTTAAAAATAAATAACAACGGACATAAGTTTCTTTAATTAACGCAAATATATTGCCAAATAAAGGTTTACATGCAAAGGACTAATTAAGGTCCACATTAAAATGCTTTTATAAGGCATACATGAATCAGGTATGCATTGCCATACAATTTATGGCCTCGGCCATGCTGATACATGCAGTTCATTGGAGCTCAAGACCCGCAGACTCCTCCACATAGCCAAAAAACCTGTTCAAGAACCGCAATCCGACTGCTAAAAGGTGTCGGCAGTGGCTTTCTTTTAAAACGTATTTAGAGGTTTGAAAACTGTTCTCTGAATCACACCTAAACACATCCAATTATCCTAAGTTTTACGTTTTCATCCTAAGTTTTAGGATTTGATCCTAAGTTTTACGTTTTGATCCTAAAATTTAGGAACGAACTTGCGATGATCGTAAGAGCATATACGCATTCGAACGTAGGCTCGTGCGAGTCGTAAATGGCCAAAAAAACAGGAAAAAATGACTAACACCCACCCAAACTTACGATTCTCGATACGAAATCAATTAACTTTTGCTCTTTGAATCGAGGGGATAGTCTAGGTCTGCAGCAGACATCTCAGGAATATTGCTGGTCATTCTTATTTTTCCAATGTTCGGTCACTGTTGCTAGGCATGTCAGACCAGCAAGTGATATTCGCTTTCACCAATGCTTCCTGCTTCAGGAACTAGTGAGGCACTGCCATCTAGTGCTGAGCTGCTTGCACTGTAGGCAAGGCAAGCCTTAAAGGGAAAAAAAAAAACCAGCAGCAAATCTAGATGCCCCACTCTCTGTTCGCCCATAAAAACTCATCTTTCTAGGCTCTTTCGCAGGCTCTCATCCAATTAGAGCCACCTGCTGTAACTACCTCATTTGGCTGGCAGCTCTCATTATTAACAATAGGGAGCACTCTGCCCTTGCATCCCTGGCATTCAGATAGGCTTGGACGGGAGTCTGCGCTCAGGGGGGATGATTTCAATGAGAGCCACCTGCCGAATTTTGTAGTCACAGCAGGCAGCTCTCATCAGACGTGGGCCCACGCATGTGCCATTGGAGTCTGGGAAGGTGAGTTTTTATGGACAAACAAGGGGGTTTCACACAGCAGGGGTATAGAAAAGAAACCTGAGAAAGTCAAGTTCCAGGGTCTTGTTCTACTTAAAGTAGGGGGTTGGAGAGGCCTTGTTTTTTCCTGCTCATATTCATTTCATTTCTGATAGGGTCTGCATTGTAGCAACATATTTTAAGTGAATTTCTGTGTTGTTTAGCCCCTTGCAAGATGCCAAAAAACATCCTAATATAACTGATCTTTTTAGTTAACCATCCATGCTTGTTATTACATGCAAACATTACACATTTTTAGTAAATATTAGAAGTTGTCACATCTTCCTTTATGTCTAAGCTGCTGTAGATTTTAAATCAGCTTGGCCTAACGCTTCAGATAAACCTAACTTTAAAAATAAAGAGTTGGGTTTAGAATGTACCAGTATATAATAATAATTTTAGGGGGACCATGCTAGAGGAAAGTTCTTTTGTTAAAGACTAAGTCCAATACTCCACCACCACCTCCTCCCCCTTTGCTAAGCCCAATTTGGGCAGTGACATACAAAACAGCTCACTGAAAGGAGGGCAATTTGCACAGACACTGAAGCTGGGACCTTCAGTGACAGGTCAGCCACCCAATACGATGCAGCTGTGTGACTGTACCGCTCTGTCACTCAAGACAAACCATCACTCAAGCCCACATCAGCCATGCAGGTGAGTTGTTTTATTATTTTAATGCCGAAATCAGGCTTAGCACAGGCGGAAGGATGGGTGGCTGGGAGGGTTACAAAAAGCTTGGACTTCCTCTTTAAATGTAGGTGCATTCAACATTACACATAGGAAATTTAGCTATAAATAAATTATAAATAGACTATAAACCTAGACCCATTAAAAAATATTCTTCCTGTACCTTTTCCCGATAGCTCCCACGGCGCTGTCTTTGCTGGTGCCTGCTTGCTTGGCATTTTGTACAGTTGTAAATAATTTCCTTGGTCACTATAGGGCTACTAACTACGGTGGCAGGAAATAAGGAGAATCGTCCTACCGATGATGGCAAACACATATGATTGCGGACTACTTTTTGAGCATCCATTGTGAATGTCCAGGAATATCTCATCCAAGAAAATCACAGAAACTAAGCTGTGTTATGTTTCAATAAGGAACATTTTATACGGATCTATATCAAAGCTCAATAACACCGGTAATCTCATTTTCAAAACGTATGTCCCCAAAATACTCAACAAAGGTCTAACATCTCAGTCACCCAAAGAAGTGTTCCCCAGGGAAATGTGCTGTGGATTATTTAACCGTTTTAATTCAAAGTTGTGAAAGGGCAGTTGTTCAAGTAATCATCTAAGAAATGAAAAATAATACACACAAATGCAACACCATGATAACATATTTATTTAACTCCTTATTTATTAGCAGCTTTATTATGCCCAGTTGCAGCAGGAACAGCTGGTGTCAAACACTAGGCCTGTCTGGCAGGTCTGCTGGTAGGTTCTTCCATTAGCACAGTGATAGAAGCTGCTTTTGCTTTTGGGGTTTGGATAAAAGCCATCTGCTTTCCCTGAACAGAAACTGCTGTTGCCACTGCTGCTGCTTCCACTGCTTTCTCCACTGCTGCTGCTTCCGCTGCTTTCTCCACTGCTGCCTCCACTACTACCAGCTGCAGCTGTGGAAGCCGGGGCTGCTGTTATAGTTGGAGTCTGGCAATCTGAAAGAAAGATGATATCAAATGTGTCATTTCAAGTTTACTTTTTTGATTCACCCATTTGCTTCCCATAGTGCAGATAAAATAACCTGATATTGCAAAACTATATATGCTCTTATATAACAAGCTAGTTGAAAACGTTAAAGTCGGTGTGCTGGGACTTACTTGCCAGCCTGCTGTCTCCATCCCCTGGAGTCTGTATCATGAGCCTATATGCCAACAGCGCATTCCTCGCCCAGCCTTTGCTTTCTAATAGTAACATAAAAACAGGCTCCCTTGTTGTTTGTCAGCTGAAGGACCATTTTGTAATCTATCGCACTTGCCCATTGCTGATATGTAATTTCAAGAGTGGATGCTCGCATGTGCCTGTGGATTGAGCCTGTGGGCTGGCAGGTATACATCCTTATACTAGAGATTCAGAATGAAAAATCAGGGGGGGCATGTTTTGTGTTTAAAGTGGACTAAACCCCACGGTAAATCTTATAGATTCCCCCAAGCACGCTGGTCGCCTCGGCCTCCACATACATTGCGACCCCATTTGTCTTTCCTCTAGACCCCCAAGGTCGCCCCATACACTTACCTTCTTTTCCGGTCCAACGACGCATGCACAAGGTACAGACGCATCCCTGCTATCCCTCTAGCAGGGCGTGTGCCTGTGCCAGGTATTTGTGAATGGCTGATGCGGGCACACTCCCTGTTAGAGGATAGTGGGGGATGCGGCTTTCAGCCCACTCAGAGCCGCTCACCTTAGACGAAGGCTTACATGAAGGGATATCAGCGATATGTCCCTGATTGGACGAGTGGCTGTGCATACGCTGTAGGACTGGGAAGAGGTGAGTTGGTTTCGGTGACCTGGGGGGTTTCACATAGCGGGGCCCCCTGATTGGGGTGCCCCAGGGGAAATAACCAAAACCCAGGATAGTCAAAATCCTGTTTTTTGGTCCACTTTAAGTTAGAACAACATGTTGAATCCCACCCTGTTTATGTGTTTGGGCTTTCACTAACAAGGATGTCAGTTGACCTCACCTCATTGTTGGTTCATTACTAACTAATGTGTTCTCCTAGCCTTTCTTGTTTCTGTTTAGACGTCTGGCCTCTTCTAAACATTATTGCTCTTTTGTTCTTGTTCAGGTATTTTAAAACCTCAATCTGTGATTGCTTTTGTCTGGGCCCCAATCTTCTGAATCTGTACCTGATCTGCTCCTCTCTGGGCCTTCAACCTTTTGAATTTATACCTGTGCTCATGGCAAGCAGCAGAACCTGGCCAACCTAGAAAAGTGCCCAAGCCAATTGGTCGTTTAAGAGGTCCACTGACAACAACAACAGTCAATCAGTGTTTACACAATATCAAAACTTTCAATAGAACAAGCATTACAGGATGAAAATCATCTTCTACTACAAACAAATGCTAAAAAAAAGGTAACACACCACAAAGGGGCCCACTGAGACTCTATTGCTTAAAAGCCCGTATAGACCTGGAGGCCTTAGAGCCTGTTTTTGACACGTTTCTGTAAATAAAAGTTTTAACAAAAGCAATGATCTTTTTTCTTTTTGATTTTTATTGTCTCAAGCTCTGCTGCGAGTCTGCTTCCTCCTCCCTCAGGCCTGTGATCACCAGGGGACTGTGCATCCCTGTCAGGAATCGCTTACCTGGTCCCATTCCAGCGCCGTCTCCAGGCGTCCGGCCGCGGCCGCGCCGGGCGGCGGCGGCTCCAGCAGCGTCGGCTCGAGCGGCGCTCAGCTCGGCCACGCCCCCTCGCTTCCTCCTCCTCTGTTTGTTATACCCTCCGGTGGCGTTGTGCTGTGCCCGCCCGCCGGAGGATCAGTTAAAGGGCCAATGAGCCCTAGCAGAATTGAGGGATTCGCCCTCTTCAGCCCTGCAGACCAATCCTGGGTTGAATCCCAAGTGCACCAATCACCTACACTCTCCCTCCCCGTCTGTCCTTATAAAGGGTTTCCTTTCTCAGTCACCAATTGCCTGTGATAGCGCTCAGAACCTTGTGTACTCTGTTCCTGTGAAGTTTAGCCTGTTGCCGATTTGTTTGTACTGACCATTCTCGATCCTGAATTCCTGTTGCCGACCTCTGCCTGTATTGACGCCTCTTGATCCTGAACCATTGTTGCCGACCTCTGCCTGTATTGACGCCTCTTGATCCTGAACCATTGTTGCCGACCTCAGCCTGTACCCCGACTACGTCTTGCCTGATCCTTGGTGCCTCTACGATCTCTGCCTTCCTGTTATCGACCTATTGCCTGTTTCTGGACTTCCGTCACTCACGCTCTAGCTATTGGTTCTCCAGACCTCTCACACATAAGCTTGCATCCTTTGAGCCATTAAGTCCTGGGGGCAACCGATCCCGGGTAGGCGTATCTTGCGTCCCGGCAAGCGGGGGCTCCTACAGGTGAAGCTGGCTGCGGAGATTGGGGGTTGTAAGCTCATCAAGAGGTCTGGAGTTACCCCCAAGCGTGACAATCCCTACCTTCATTAGCCCTGTTGAAGAAGGACAGAGTATTGAGCCTCCTGTCCTTCAGGCACTTGGCTGGCAGTAACTCTGCTGGTAAAGGTCTATCTCTGTTCCTGTTACCAAGACTCTGTCCTTAATTCCCAGTATTTATCTTTTTGGATGTTTTGTTTTAAACCTGGTTTGATTGCAAATGTGTTCTAATATCCTGATTCCTTAGCTTTCCCATTGTGTTTATAGCCTAGCGCATTAACCAATCTCATCTATAACTAATTGACCCTGTCCTTGTGCCAGAAGTCTCTTAGCATCACTGCACATAACAGGCAAAATAACCTAAAACTGTGTCATATCAGGTTCATGCTTCTGTGTACAGAAAGGCCCAAATAAGATACCTATTTAGGCCTGCGAGCAACTGTGTACCCCGCACCGCCGTGCATCCCAATTTAGGCTCTACTTAAAAAATGGAAAATACGAACATGTGGCTCACAGCATCATGCAGATAATCCTGCAGGTGACCACATAGCAACTGCAGTTCCACAGCAGCAAAGAGAAGGTAAGCAACAGTGTCTAAATTCTGCCATATTCTGTGTGTCTGCAAACCACCCCCATCCCAGTAATACAGGGTGTTAATTCATTTTAAAATGAGCTCACCTTCCCCATATGAAAGAGCTCTGTGCTGACCTGCCAATCAGCATAGGCACACCAAGTATGTATTATTACTCACTTGGAAAAGATATCCCTAAAGTTGATTTCAGTGTGTTCATCAGAGGGTATTTTCCTTGACCACAAAAATGTCCACTAAAGTCATCCAGAGGGAGGGCCCACACCATTGCACCTCCAAAGTTATTCTTCATCAACCACTCTGCCTAAAGTTTAACAAAATAATACAATTGAAAAACAATATTGTCTGAACATACAGTATATTGTCTACACATATAGCTAGATTTATTTTTATAAATTCAGAGCATCATTCATTTTCACTGGCAGCATCTGAAGATACCAAATATCTTTAATCTAAATGTGAATGAAGTTCAGAAAGACATATTATTATTATTATTATACGCAAGGCTCGGTAAAGCATGACTATCTGTATCTAGTCAGTTAAGCGGTTAATACTTTGCTTGCACTAACCGAGTCAGGATTAGTTCTCACTGTTTCTAAATGGGTTACATCCCAAAAACATGCTAGCCACTATGTGTTTGCTCAAGATTATTATTAATGTTTATTTATATAACGCCATCAACTTCCGTAGCGCTTTACAAGATGACTCTGGACTCTTCTATGCCATACTTCTGTGCGTACACGCCTGTGTAATGTGCATCAGCACTATATTGTGTATATAGTATATTCTATCTGTTCTTACTTTAATCTTGAAACTCTTGGGGTTGTCATATCCAATCCATTCACTTCCTTTGTAAGCATAGGGGACTTCTTGGGGGCTGTTCCACACCTCTGTAGCTCCATTCAAAAATCCACAGATCTGTAGGAAAATAGAAATTATACAATTGGTTTCCATGTAAATCCAGTACTGGATTTTTTTTATGCAGTGGCTCAGGAATAATATGTCCAAGTAATATAGTAAATTATATATTTGCCCCAGTTCTGTAATCTGGATCTATTATTTTGTTTTATAAACAATCAGTGGGGTACTTTATCATCATCTTCTCTTTTGGGAAGTAATAAATTAAGAAAGATGTAGGCAAAGAAAATAAGAATAGTGGTGTACTGGTATGGGTACACAAAGCAGTGCCACCTCTGTAAGCATAAGTCTAAGGGGGCCACCTTCAGTTCAATGAATGGAGGGGCCCGCACCCTTAGCCGCAGGAAGCAGTAAATGGCAGAGAACGTCAGTAATTGTGCATGAGGAGCAGCACAGACTTGAGCCAGTTAGAATTGAGTGAGGTAAGTATAAGGTAAGTATGAAGCCTAATCAGCTCAACACAGAAAGATAAAGATTAATCTTCAAATCTTTAATAGATGATATTCAAATAGCCTCCAATTATCACAGTTATACGTAATTAACTCAGCCCTCTCCTCCTATAAGCACTTGCAGGTGACTATACAGTAGAACTACTTCCTTTGGATGAGATGATTTTATATTTATGTATTTTTTATGTTTATTGATGTCTATGCTGGGAGTCTCTTATTTAAGTGTGGAGAGCTTCCCACCTTATGTGGCAAGCTCAACACTTTAGTTGTTGGGGTGCTTAACTGCTTAACACAGGAAAAGTGCAGAAGCTTTCCAATTAGTTAGTCATTTTCCAATTTTACACATTTTTAAATAACAACCCCCCCCCCCCCCCTACTAGTAAGCATGGAGCACGCTCCACATGAGGTTTAGTTTGAAACATGCAATGGAGAGGTTTTAGTGAATAGCCCATAGGTCGTGTTTAACCTACTCTGACAGCCCCCTCTGTGTTTCTGTAGATTGCTGCCCTATTATTCACATATTGGTCTATAAAGTGTAGCAGATAATAAAAATGCTCAGCGATTCTGGACAGCCTAAAAGCACAAGAAACCATACAGCATGTGAATAGGACCTACTAAATAGAAAACAAAGTCTAAACACAATAAACTAATATAAATTCACAAAAGGATATACCTCAAAGTATGCCATAAATCCAGACTCCTGTGTGTATTTAGCACCAGGAGCTCCAGAAGAAGTTGGGGCCCCAAGTCCATTGTCAGATGGATTAGTCAGGATGTAGGTGCGGCCATAAGCTGGGAAGCCAACCATGAGTTTTTCTGGTGCAGCGCCATTATTTTTCCAGTAGTTCATAGCATAATCCTATTAATTAATGACATGTAAAATGTAACATCTTTGAAATGGGTAGTATGTACAATACAAATAAGTGTTTTGGAATGGAAAGTCTTAAATAAAACATACCACATTAAAGTAGATATAGGGGCCTTCATCAGCTGGGCCCTGGAAAAGTGGGCTGTCTTCTCCCGTGAACCCTTCCCAAGAACCACGCAGGTCATATGTCATCACATTTATAAGGTCCAGGTACCTAATTTTAAAACAATCGCAAAACAATTGTGGTACTCTAAATACAATTAACTGCATATTTGCATATTTTGATTCACTGAATAAGCTCTGTAGAGTAAACAAGTAACTACTGATAACACTGTTGCCTTTAAAGCAGAACAAAACCCTGGATTTTGACTACCCTGCTTTGTTTATATTCAGAGCTTCAGCAATCGGAAGCACAGCAGGCGCAACCTCCAGCAGCGCACTCACAGCCCGAAGATGGGGGGGATGTGGCCATTGGATGTTGAAATCACCAAGGACACCAGGAAGGAGGTAAGTTTTGTGATGCCCGGGGGGGGGGGGGGGGGGGGGGCGGGTTCACACAGTGGGGCATCCTGATCTGGGAATCGTTTCGATTTTCTAAGTAAAGATTCTGCTCAAAAAGGCATATTATCCCCATTGTTTCTTCATCCCTAAATAGAGAACCAGTATGGCCACCATCCTGGTTTTCTTTAAAGACTGTATCAGGGGCCGATTGTTAATCTTCCAACTAATCTCTGGATCCCCCAGCATATACAGTTGCTAGTTGAACACTGTTCTTTGCAGCCAGTTCACAAATACTTGATGAAGCAGGTAGAAGGTATTTCAACTAATTGCTACCGGAATACATCCTTTATTAGAGTTTGGCCTCTAGCTAGTGACAGTATGCACACAGATGAATCAAGTCTAGAGACTTATGTTCACAGACAAATCATCAATAAGAACCCACACTCAGCCCAGAAAGGCATAAGCTGCCAATTCCAATAAATCTCCAATAAAAACACTTCTTTACATTCACAGAGTTCCTCCTGTTTGTTGTCAGCGTCGGAGGTGCCTCCCCCCCCCCCCCCCCCCGGAATTAGCCGAGGTTTGTCAATACCCTCCCGGCTGTTGCCGAGTATGCATCGGCTCGGGGGGCCGGGGTTGTCTCTGACGTCGGCACTAGAGGTGCCTCCCACATCACGGCAGGGGCTGCACGTGTTGAGGTGGGAGGGCTATGACGTTTCCCCTGTATTGTTTATCTTCCGGCGCTGCTCCGCTAGCCGGTTAGCGAGGCTGATCAGCGCGCCACCACACAAGGTAGGATTTGAATTATTACAATACACTAATGTTTTGGAGATGGATTATATACTGAATGCCGCTTTTTGCTCCCTGCCACTAGACTTTGAAAAAGCTGTATTAGCAGTGAAACGCGTCAGGCGGGGCAGCTGCATTTTTTATCATTGTGATAGCGCACTCATTTGGGCACAGGCTTAGCTTCTACCGTATCCATATCTACTACTGGCCATAGTGGACTAGGGAAAGGAGGACTATTTTTACAGTGTACTTATCTGTGCATTCTTGTTTGGACGTTTGTAAGTGCAATTTTAACATTAAACATTTGAATACCATCTAGATGGGGTTGCACTATTTTCTCTATGTGTTTTTTTCTATGTGATCAATTGTCCATCACGGATTGAGCTCTATGGAAATATATTGAATTCATGCAATATACGTTTGGAATTATCTACGGAGCATGTTGTCTATAAGGAGTCTTTTATATCTAGTTCTGGTAAGCGCACATCGAGTGAAGGGTGATCACTTCCAAAGGGTGCATGCGTTTTGGGACATTCACTGAACTCAACGAACATCTGTTTTTTTGAGCACTGCTACATTCAGCACTAGTGCATGCGTTTTGGGACATTTGTGAATCATGTACTGAGAAACTCTGTGAATGTAAAGAAGTGTATTGGAGATTTATTGGAATTGGGGACAGCTTATGCCTTTCTGGGCTGAGTGTGGGTTCTTATTGATGATTTGTCTGTGAACATAATTTTCCCTTTTTTTGCTCTGTACCATAAATTATATTCATTCAGTCTGAGGCATATTAGGGATAAAAGTCTGGTACGTTGTAGCATTACCACTATTTTCAACTTATCTAAATATTGAGGAGCGCGGTGTTTTATATAATATTTTTTTTTTTTTTTTTGTCAAGTCTAGAGACTTCTAACACTTCAGTTCTGACAGTTCAATTCCTTTGACCCCTTTGCTTGACTAATGACTCCATAGCTTAATATGGAGATGCCTGAAAATGTCTAAAAGTAGCAGCCATCAGCTCCATCATTGTGACCACTCTCCCCCCCAGATGTTATACTATAAGTGGCAGCTATAGCGGTTAATAACACACACTCCTGTGCAAGAATGTGAGAGCTTAAACCTGAACAACACCCATTTTTCACAGGCCAGCCCCCCTCACGCATTAACCCTGTTAAACCCGATAAATCACACGTTTCTCCTCGGCCCCCAGAAAAATCGGTTGCTGCAATTTGCTGCCACAGAAGCGTGTTATAATGCATTGTGCATATACATTGTGCCATAAGACCAACCTTTTTCAACAGTAGTAGCAGTCTTTTTGTAACCTAGATTTCCAGTCTACCACACCTAGGCACCCCAATTTGGGATGTCCATCTGCTCCCGGCTCGGACATAAGCCATCAGGCAATAAACTCAATGAGTTTGACCAGCACTGCGGGTGGCCAATATTATTCTCTAGGTGGGCATGTATGGCACAAGCAAGCAGTCAACGCAAGGGTGTCCAATTTTCAAGCTTCCAAAGGGGTTTAAGCATTCTGTCCCTGTTCTAACTTATTCAAAGCTTTGTAGGACTACTCCTTGGTTTTTCCATCAATATAGACACTTACTTAGATAGCTGTGGAATTTGATAAGCATTTTCAATTGTTGGCTTTCCCGCAGACACTGCAGCAGACATGAGCAGGCGAGGTCTGTTGGTCTGACTGGCTTCCTGCACAAATGCCTCATACATTTCCTACAGAACAAAATAAAAACATACCATAAAATTACCATATTGTTAAAAGAAAATAAAATAATGAGTAAATAATGTGATTTTAGGACCTGAAAGACAATAATGAATGAGTTCCTATTTGCAAATAGTTTCCATGGGGTTAGTGTTGCTTTCCTTGCTTCCTGAAGCAAATGTTGAATGCCTTTATCTAAAATGATGGTACAGAATATATTTTAGCAGGGTAAATGCCTCATGAGGGATGCACAACATATAGCTAGGAGATCAGACTACTTGAAATATATATATATATATATATATATATATATATATATATATATATATCCCATTGGGCTTTAGGGAGACTAAAACACATAAAATCCATCTTTTAGATCATAGGGCTGGGTAAAACCTGGCCAAAGTGGCTGGTTGTTACAGACTTGATCTCCCCAATACTACAGAAAGCCCACCAGGACCCCATAGTCCTCAGAGTGAGCCATGACCCCAAAAAGATGGTTCCTTCACCCTGCAAAAATACACATTTGTACCTGCCCCTTGGGGACTAGTGTGCTCTTAGATATGGTATTTACATAGCTAGTTAAATATGTGAAAGTGAGTGGCCAAATTTTAGCAAGACTGAGGAAACGAGGATACCCTACTTGGACATTACAAAGGGCACTTAAACAGATGGAGAATAGGGGGTGTTAGGGAGTGTTACAACTAAAGTCAAAGAGAAACAGGACTCATGTCCTAAGTTGTCCTTCATCACTACATTAAGATATCCTATTTTATGTCCCATTGTAGAAAATTGTGTTAGGGCAGTATCCAGAAATCCCCTAGTCTGGGATCAATTCTTTCTCCTAGTCATTTTATTTCATCTTAAAAACAATCGGATACCTGGTTGCACATCCAAGACTGCTTATCATGTGGATCAGATAGATGCCATATGTGCAAAATTGTCCTACAAGGGAATCAGTTTAGAACCTCCTCTTCAGGAAATCAGTTTAAAATCTGCCTAGCCTGGCTCTGCCGCGGTGACGTTGTGCTATGCTGTGTGGGGAAAAGGGGCACAGACGCTATTCCTCCAACAGCTATATTTCAATCTCCGTGGGGATTGGTCATTGTTGGAGTCTGGGGAGGCCATGGGCGGAGGACACACACAAGTTATTACATTAGGTAAGCACTATACATGCATGATGTGAATATGAGAAAGTTGAATGAAAGTTGAATGATTCAAGACTCTAGAGTCAGAAATGTGTTATTAATGCAGCTGTTGTAGCAATACTTTTTCTTATGCTTTGTGGAACTGCTTATAATGGAGAAATAAAATCCACCTTTTTACTTGGCGGACGGGGGCATTACTTTTGATTAGAGCTCTGTTTAAGCCCCTGTCTACCAGAATCCACCATGGCCTTCCTCTGGAATTCTATATAGTCTGTGGTAGCACAGGAAATACAGACTGGGGATTCTCTTCAGCTGGCAATTTTCAAGGGACTCTTGAGCATTTTTAGCCTAAAGCATTAGCAATGGAGGCTTTGTTAAACGCAAATTTGGACAAGACGGTAACATTCAATGCATCTGGTTACATTGGAGACCCTGTCCAGGTGCTGTGGACTATCATATGTCTCATCCTCAGATTTGTGAGACCTGGATTGTCATTTGATCTGACTCTAACATGCTAGAGATACAGCTTAGCCAGATATATAAAATAGGTAATATATATATAACAAGCTGGGGTACACCCCAGAGAGATCCTTTAGCTTTATAGGCACCTCTTTAGAGTGAATTGCTTGCAACTATTCTCTACATTATGTAAACTGAAAGAGCTAATAATAACTATAATGATCTGTTATATTCTACATTGCAGCCCTCTTTTCAAAATTTCTGACATGTTATACATGGCCAGCTGAGTGTTTCTTTCTGTATGGGACTCACATCTCTTGTAGATCTTGGTGTACAGTTGCCAATAGCATTAGAATGGATGTATTGAAAACTGCTTACATAAAACACGTTTTCTAACATAAGAAAAAATTGCTTGAATAGTGGGAGGGTCGTGTAGCACCTTGTGTCTGGGACTTACAATGCTGTGATAACACCAATTAAAGCTACTGACACCTAGTAACACCAGTCATGCTAAAGCAATCCACACCCTACCTCCCTTTTGTTTATGGTAGACAGAAGATGTGGTTATCATGTATAGGTCCCAGATTCACTGAATTGAGAAAGCCAGTCAGATGTGTAGCGAAACTGAAAACCATGTGATATTTCAAGAATACCTCAAAACATTATTTACCTGTAGGAGAACAGAGAACTGCTGTTGGGTTTGTGGGGGGCTTCCTCTGTTTGAATCTCCAGGATACTCCCAGTCAATATCTAAACCATCAAACCCATACTTCCTCAGAAACTGGATGACAGAGTTTATGAAAGTCTGACGGTTCTCAGAAGAGGAAACCATAGTGTTAAACCTGGATAAAAATAAATACAGCTTTGCTAAGATATATTGGGTATGAAAACAGAATAGATGACAACATTTGATCTTATTACCCAGATGTTCCATAGTTCCAGCCTCCAACAGATAGAAGAGTTTTCAGCTCGCTGTTACTGTAAAAAAAAGTACAATTGGATCACAATTAGAGTTAAACACTTGGATCACACTACTCACACGATTTTAAGCAGTGACTAAATAATTATACATGTTTATATTGTACAGAATATAATAATACCGACAGGAAATTGTGTCAGAGACGTGAAATGCCCAAATGATGCTGGTGTGGCACGGCAAATCAAATTGGTCACATGAGCACAGCAGGAACATGCAGGGGGTTTCAAGCAGACAGAAATCCAAATTGTGATGGTGCTGTTTACATTAGCAAATAAAGTTCCATAAAATAGGGTTGATTCAGCAAGAGTCGAAGAAAAAAATCTTTTGTGCTAGAGAGAATTCTAGCAAAAGGCGAAACATGCGAAAAAGTTTATTCTCACACAAAAAGACAATTCCTGACAAACACGTTTACATTTTTTAGAGGTTTTCATGTGAGAAATTCACGCATTTGCGATAGTTGACACATTTGTGAAATTCTCTTTAAAAAAATGCATTCTCGCACGGTACTGAATCAACCTTAATATGTGTGAAAGTGTGCAAAATCCATTGGCAGATTCGATCAATAGGACTATTGACTTATGAATAAAAGATTTCTAGATCACCATGAAATCTTCGAAATGTTCAGAATAATTTATCACAGACATATCTGACCACAATTTTGTGTTACTACAATGACAATTGCCAAAATAAGTGGTAAGTTAACATACTATTTCTTTAAACCATTGAAGGAGGCATAGAGTGTTGGATCATTCCATTCAAAAGTTTGTATCTGGTTGTTAGTCATGGTGGCAAAGGCGTAGATCAAGTGAGTGCACATGCAAGGGTCAACATTATCTGGAAAGTATGCTGCAGCTCCAGGGTAGTACTGGGCCCAGTTGGTAAAGTAACATACCAACTTGAAAGAGGAACCTAGTTGGGCAAGAACAAAAAATACAGTCAAAGAAATATTACTCACCATTCTTCCTGCCAAGATTTTATATTATTTCCTAGTATGTCCAACATTTGTTTGTGTGTTTTACTGTCAAAAGGTTCTCTTCTGCTTTGTTGATTTTAATAGCCACCTTTATATTAGATGTGATCTAGCCCATTGTTACACCAAGTACCCCCTATTGACAAAAAGTACAAAGTGAGTACCCCCAAGAAGAGGAATGATTATAAAGGTCACAGATCTCATAGCACTTATAATGCAAGGAGTAGTAATGTTATACTGTTAATTTAATATAATCAACTCATCAGACCCCCTCATTGGTGCGTCACATCGCTATGTACCCCCAGAGGTAAGCATTTAGAAACAGTGATCTAGCTAATGTTCTGTATTTAACTACATATGGCTATCTATATTTTAATAAATCCACTGATAACGTTTCTGGTTGGTTAATTCTTCATTATGTCTTCATACTAAAATAAGCATATTATTAGGTATTTTTCCAGTTTCTATATCTATATTGTCTATACCGTAATCAGGGGCTGTTCAAAGACTAATAAGATGATCAATTTTAGTACCCTCACACCAAGCAATGTAAAGTAATATTTAGAAAAACAGCTCGACCTTAATAAAGTCCCTGTCCAGGCATATACTAACTCTTTACTCCAACCCCCCCTCCCAAAAAAAAAATCTTGTGGGGCAGTTTTGGTAAGGAAGCAGACTTGACATGATGGACTGGAGGGTTGCTGCCCATGGGACAAGACTGAAGTGCTCTTGAGCAAGGCATTTAGCCCCCAACTGCCCAGGCCTGGCGTTAGGACAGCCCACCATTCTGTGTACACTCACTGCACTGATTTGTTAAATGCAAATCCTTACCCCCTTTGAAACAGTATAAAATGAGCAATTTCAAAGCACCTGATTATATGTAAATACATTATGTATTCCAGGCAAAACTGATTTTTGGCCCAAATTTCTGGGTCAGAGACAGCTGCAGGACCACCGTGGTTTGCTGTGCTTGCTCACACTGAGAGCTCCAAGGAACAGAGTAGCTAAAAGACCACTTTTTGCATGGTCCTGGAGGAATGAAATTTAAAATAGGGCAAATTTTGGAGCCCTGCTACAGCTTCTAATCTGCACTGCAGGAGATGAAGTAGAGGCACATGGGACCAGCTGCTTGCTGGTAAATTATTGTTGTTGTGTTTAGAGTCCCTTTACTCTAATAAATTGCTGTTCTTTGGTAGAAGTGATGTTTCTACTTAGTAAATCATTTAATAGTATAATAAGTTACGTAAAAAAGACCCAACAAATTGACCTGCCCCCCCCCCCGGGGCACAGCAAAACTCATCTGCTTCCTGCCAACATCAGCAATGTACACTTGGGCCCTTGGTCTCAATCCTAATTGCCACAAACAAAGCCATTTGTTGAAGAAACTTACAAAGGGCCAGCACACCATATAAAGCAAATAAGCTTGTATTAATAAGCATACAAGATAATAGAGCCATATATCAATCCATGGCATATAGTCCAACTGCAACAAGAAGTAATGCGATATCCAGACAGCGGGCAAAGTCTCATAGAGCCGACGTTTCGGGGGTATAGCAAACCCCCTTCCTCAGGGCAGACATTCAAACCGTATGCAAAGGACACAGCACTTAAATAGCCCAAATATGCTGCAGTTCCCGCCTGACGTCATAATGACGTCAGCGGGTGAACAGAATTGAATGTGGAACCTATATATACAAAAGCCAAAACTCACCTATCACCGTCGGGGCCCACAAAGCCATTTGTTGAACATTACATTTGCACAGCAAATGGCTCTGATTGAATGAGATCCCGCACATGCTCCCTTCAACTGGGAAGAGGTGAGTTTTACACAGCAGGGCATCCAAATGCGTGACAAAACCCGGGATAGTCTAGAGATTTTTTGCATGGTCCTAAAGAAATAGAACTGAATAGAGGGCAAACGTTGGAGACCTGCAACAGCTTCTACCCGGCAATTCAGAAAATGTATGAGGGGCACATAGGACAGGTATCAGGGGAGTTACTTGCTGCCGTTAAGGTATGAGGGTGGGAAATGTTGCACATGTTGGTTATAATGCATTTCCTGTTGAAATACTGGGGAAAATGCTGCCCTGGACCAAAACTAAGGATTTTCACTGTCCTGGGTTTTAGTCCTTGTTCCAGGAGAATCACGATTTGGATTGCTCCCTCTCTGAAACCCGGCACAGATCTTCCCTAAAGCTTACCTTCCAGATGTTTCCACAGCACATGTATGGGCTCTTCTCAATTAGCACTGTTGGTCATGCATAATAAAGGAACATCCTAGGCAAAGGGTTAAATTAGCCTGATTTCTGATTGCCCCATGCAGGCTGTCATTACCCAGAATTTTACATTCCCTGATTTGTAATAGATAGGAATATATATTATTCCTAGTGCATTTTCATCTATGGAAAGACAAGCAATTGCTGAATTTTGTTTTTTTCCAAAAGGAGAAAATGTATGTTTGTCTTATGAAGCAAATGTCCCTCAGGTCCCATTAGCTGCTGCGGGGTGGGCCACTGGATAACTACTAGTCCCAGATCCCTGCCACAGCCACTGCCTAGCCTCTCCAGAGCATGCTAAATGGATTGACATTTGTGTTATACAGAAGGCATTGGTAGTTTAGTGGTTAATACCTGCTTTAATTGCCATCAAATGAGCAGCCCCGGCGCCGCCATTCACCACCTCAACAAGTGCAGAGGTGGATTGGATGGGAAAGAAGGACGTCAATCCCAGCAGCACTTCTTGTTGAGGTGGTGAATGGTGGTGCCAGGGGATGCACAGTTGTTGTCCACAAGAGAGGTACAGTGCTACCTCCACCCTGGGGCTGTCCATCATCTGCTGCTCCTGCTCGCAGCTTTGGTTCTTCTGTTGTTGATTTTGTTCCAGTGAGAGCAACAAAACTGGAGTTTGCCTTAAAGAGGAAAAAATAATTTCTTGGGTAGTGTTCCTCTGGGATCTGCCTCACTACCCCCACATCTGTCTATCCCCCTACCAGCCTGCCCACCTACCTACCCAGAAATCTACCTGCCTGGCCAACCCCAGCTTACCTAACCTACCTACCTAGGAGATACAGGGTCATTAGCTTAATTTTGTCAGGTGGGGTTCACACACAGCACAGATGGACAAACAACCCTAGCAGTTTTGAGACAGGACCACTATGGAAGATTCAGACACCAAAGCAGGTCTACACACTCTCTTGCATCTCTGCACCAGGGAAAGTCCTGGTCCATTAACCTAATCTTACTTTCCCCCTCACACCATCAGTTAGCCATGCTCACCTTTACTATCACCGCCACCATTTGGTTCAGGATAGTTTTTTTCTTGTAGGTGCGTCTTATAGTGTGGAAAATCAGAATGGAGTAGAAAATAATGATTATGTACTTTTTAACACTAGATGTATCAATAATAGTCTTATTTTTAAGGCGACAAGGAATTGTGAGGGAAAGGCCAAGATACTGTTTATTTAGAATAGCAACCAATAATATTATACATTTTATGCTGTCTCATAATTAAAAAAAAATGTGTTGCTGTTGCTCGCATAGCATTTTCTCCTGTTCTCCCGTTCTTAATAAATGGGACCTTTAGGTTAAATGATAATAGCAGAATGTTTATTAAAAGATCAGTATTTAAGACTGTAAAACATGTTCTATTATACACATGAAAGAGATCTACTTTAAAACTAAAAAACCTAAAAAAAAGGCTGAAAAATATTATCAGTGCTTTTCATATTGTGGTGTTCTTAGATTCATAACTCAACTGATCTGCCTAAATCTTTCATCTTTCATTTAAATCTTTCTGTGTTCCTGTTAAAGCAAACTGACACTATACATCAAGGGGTACTGTGCCCCTTTATATATCAACCGACCCTAAATTGAATATAAAATATTATCATATAAATATTAAATACATTTACAAATACCACAAAAAATATTTATAGAAGCCAAATATTAATTGCTGACACACTCACCTAACTGCACATGCAGCAGGAGGGCCAAAGCTGAAAGACAATGAAAAGTAATATAACTAATGTAGCTACAACAATAAAATATAAGGTTATATAGAAACCAGCTGGAGATAGCTACCCGTGACTAGCAGCAGTTTGTTCATCTTGCTGGAGCAGAAAAGAAAGAAGTAGCCCCAATTTATATAGACATCAGTCACCTTCACTTGTGACCCAGACAGGGTGTGCACACATTGCTTTTGTTGACTTCAGATATAAAGAAATGATTTCACAAAATCAAGGCTGGAGAAGTCCCAAAGCAAACCACTGTTTCTGATTGGTGCTACTTTCAGGCTAAATACAAGATATTTTAATGTTTTATAACAACTACTCAAATATTGTTATACTTCTCATGACATTTAAATTTAGAAATAATTTGTACTGTATTCGTGGTTTGGGATATATTTGGGGGGGATGTCTTCATATACTACAGTGCAAAAGTTTTAAGCAAGTGCAGTTGGTGTTAGTTTATTTTTATCAATTACCAAAATGCACATCTAATGAACAGAATAGAAATCAAAATCAAGAGTTGGCTTGACCCCTGCCGTCAAAACAGCCTAAATTCTTCTAGGTACTTGTGTCTTTAATTGGCTTAGCAGGGTAGTTGTTCCAAACACCTTGGAGAATTTCTGTGGATGTTGGCTTTCTTTTGTAATCACAGACAGACTTAATGGAATAGTTTAAAGTATATTTTTGTGAGCCAAAATGAAATACCCAAGGTTGTGTTCTGATCTAGTGTTTTGTTTTCACTAGCTAAATCAAAGAGATGTGAGCCCTACACGCACAGAACACTGCTGCTGGGCATGTGCAAGACTAAATGAGCTCACTGACCTTTGCAGCAGCCATAGCAGCAGTGTTCTGTGTGTACAGGGCTCAAATTCTCTACAGACTTGGTGTACACTGCCATTGGAAACAGATTGCAGGTAGTGAAAACTGCTTTCATAATATAAAATATAAGCTAATCCCCTTGAGGACACTGCTCAAAAAATAAAGGGAACACTAAAATACCACACCCTCTTCGCAATGAATGAAATATTCCAGTTGCACATACTTATTCATCACATAGTGTAATGCGTTGAGAACAATAAAATATAAATCACTGTAAATCAAAATTAATATCCCATGGAGGTCTGAATTTGGAATAATACCCAAAATCAAAGTGGAAAATCAAATTACAGTCTGATAAAACTTTAGTGGAAATGCCTCAAGACAAAGAAATGAGGCTCAGTAGTGTTTTTGGCCTCCATCTGCCTCTATGATGTCTGGGCATGCTCCTGATGAGGTGGATGATGTTCTCCTGAGGGATCTCCTCCCAGACCTGAATTTTTTGAGAGAAAACACCTTTATCATAATGATTTTTCCCTCTGTGAAATTCAGCACCATCATTTAGCAGAGAAATATGGTGATGAAATGCACAGAGGAAAAATATGAGAAAAACTCAAGAAAGTTGAGAGTAACAAAATGGTGCTGAATCAACCCTAAGGTGTTTTGTTGATTTCATCTCGATCAGGGTACCTCTGGCCAGCACATGGAGGGCTGTATCAAAGAAATGCCTCCCCACACCATTACTGACCCACTGCCAATGCTGGAGGATGATAAAGGCAGATGAACATTCTCCATGGCATCTCCAGACTCACATGAGCTCAGTATGAACCTGATCACATCTGTGAAGAGCACAGCTCCTTAAAGTGGACCAAACTCAGGTTAGTCAATAGTTTTGACTATCCTGGGTTTTGGTCCATTCCCCGGGGTGCTGTGTGAAACCCCTCAGACTGCCCGAACCCAGCTCACTTTTTCCCAGTCCCATGGCGCGTCTAAGAGCAGCTCCCTCTAACAGGGAGCTTGCCCACGCCGGCTATTGCCTGTTATAGCTTTTGCTGGGTGTTATTGTACCACTGTTAGCTGGATTCTGATTTCCTGTTGCCGATTTTTGCTTTGTCTGACCCTCCTCTGATCGCTGCCTGGATCGACGCCTGCCTGTCTGACTTCGAGCTTGTCTACTTATCTGTACTGTGAACCCTTTGACAACCCAGCTTGACCCCTGAATTGACCCTTGACCATTCTCCTGTTTATCCCCTTGGAACCCTGAATCGGAAGGACTGTCATTCCTGTGTATGACCTCAGCCAGCTGGACTTCTGCCCAGCATTGTCCCTGGTTCATCTGACTTCACCCTGTAATTCTGCATCCCTTGTGCTATCAAGTCAACCGTGTTCAGTGAGGTCCGGTAAACGGGGGCTTGTCTGCAGGGGGCATAAGCAGCAGCAGAGATTGGGAGTTGCAGACTCACCTGAAGGCGGGTGTCCCACGCCACAGGGCCTGACATTATAAAGGGCCACATAGAATGGAAGATCTTTTGGAAAAAGTGCAGGCCATGGCATTTGCTATTAACCAACTTAGAGAAAAACCGCCAGTCACCTGCCCCACAAGTGACTATACCTCCCGTCGAGCGTAAGGTTTCAGTGAAATTTTTGGGGGAATGTCATAAGTTTGCTAATTTTCAGAATGCTTCTGTCAGGGTCCACTCACCCGTTCCTCGGTCCAGCGGCGTCCCCATAGCGCGGCCACCCGCTGCGCGGCTTCCCGCCCGACAGCCACGGCGAGCGGCGGCTTCTGCAGCCGTGCGCGCGCCTCCCCGTCCTCAGGCCGGCGGTCCCGGCTTCCTCACACGTGCTCGCGCACGCGCGCGAGCACGTTCTGTTTATGCCCTCCGGCGGCGCTGCTCCCAGCGCGGCCGCCGGAGGAAGAATTAATTAAAGGGGCAGGTGGGGTAGGGGCAGTGCTGGGTTGCTGAAGGGCCAATGAGCCCTGGGTTCAGTGGGGCTTGCGCCCCCCTCCTGTTGTGCACTCCCTGTTCTCCCAATCAGATACCAGTTCATAGTTGCACCAATCACACACTCACCTCCCATCACATCTGTCCCTATAAAGGGTTCACTCTGTCAGTTGTTCAGTGCCTGTGATAGCACCTAGACCCTAGTAGTTATTTATCCTTGATTTTGATCTTGATTCCTGTTGCCGACCTCTGCCAGTTTTGACTAACCTCGATCTTGATTCCTGTCGCCGACCTCTGCCAGTTTTGACCATCCTCGATCTTGATTCCTGTTGCCGACCTCTGCCAGTTTTGACCATCCTCGATCTTGATTCCAGTTGCCGACCTTCGCCTTTGTACCCAGACCACGTATTGCCTACCCCATTGTTCTGTCGCTTCCTCAGGTCTCCTGTTACCTACCTCCAGCCTGTCCTTGGACTTCCACCTTATGCTCATATACGGGCTACCCAATTCCACTTCCAGCCGCAGGCTCTCCAGTCCTCTGTACCGTAAGGTTTCATCCTTTGAGCCATAAAGTCCTGGGGGCAACCGATCCCGAGCAGGCGTGTTCTGCGTCTCGGCAAGCGGGGGCTCCTATAGGTGAAGCTGGCTGCGGAGATTGGGGTTGAGATCCTTACCAAGAGAGCTGGAGTTGCCCAAGTGGTTAATTGTGGTACCCGGAGCGTGACATTATCACAGGCCCCAACATGGATGACCTGGTACAGCAGGTGCAAGCTATGGCCACAGCGATCAACCAACTCGCTCAAAGGGTGGCCACCCAGGAGTCTCGTCAAGTGCCGACTTCCTCTGTACCACCTCATTTCTCTGAACCGAAGATTCCTCTGCCTGAAAAATTTTTTGGAGAGCGAACTAAGTTTTCTAACTTCAAGAATTCATGTGAACTGTATTTCAAGCTGAGGCCTGTCTCCTCTGGCACTGAGACCCAACGAGTAGGCTTAGTCATTTCTCTACTTCAAGGAGACCCGCAGTCCTGGGCCTTTAGTTTGCCGAGTCAAGATATTGCCTTACAATCTGTAACTGCATTTTTCAACGCTATGAGCATCCTATACGCTGACCCTGATTCACAGTCTACAGCAGAGAATAGGCTTCGGACCTTAAAACAAGGGCGAAATTCGGCTGAAGATTATAGTACTGAATTCCGCCGCTGGGCTATCGAAGCTAGATGGAACGATCCCGCTCTGTGTAGCCAGTTCAGGGTGGGGCTGTCGGAAAGCATCAAGGATGCTTTAGTCAATTTTCCTCCGCCAGTGGATCTAGATCAATTAATGCAGGTCTCCATTAAAATAGACCGACGCCTTAGAGAAAGGGCCAGAGAGAGAGTCAGGGCTCCCACGTCTTTCAGGCCAGTCCAAGGTCATAGGTCTCCGGTTCCCCGTGGTGAGAGTACCTCGTCATCTCCCCAGGAAGAACCTATGCAATTAGGGAGAACCCGCTTATCCCAAGAAGAGAAACAGCGTAGTCGATCCGAGGGCTTATGCCTGTATTGCGGGAATGCTGGTCATTTTGCAGGGTCCTGTCCCAACAAGGGGAGACCGGCGGAAAACTTCCGCACCCAGACCAGGTAGAGAGTACTGATCTAGGTGAGTCAGTTTGCAACTCTCGCCAAAATAAAATGTTAGTGCCCATTGACCTGTCTTGGGGTTCTTCCAAGCAAACAGTTTCCGCCTTTATCGACAGCAGTGCGGCGGGAAACTTTCTGGACAGGAGTATGATCTCCCTTTTAGGTATCCCTTTAGTTCCTCTTGAAAGATCCCTACAAGTTTTGGCTATCAATGGGAAGGCCATCCAGGGGGGACCTATAAACACCAAGACCCCACCTCTTCGGTTAATTGTTGGCTCTTCCCACTCTGAGTTCTTAGAATTTTTCATCTTCGACTGTCCAGAGACTCCGGTGGTTTTGGGATACCCCTGGTTACAACTCCACAACCCGGTGTTAGATTGGCGGGTTGGAGAGTTGATCAAGTGGAGTGACCATTGTAAAAATCACTGCTTTACTACAGGCCTTAGAAGTGTGCAAGTTTTACCTCAGGGATTACCTCAGCCATACGCAGACTGGGTTGATGTCTTCTCTGAACGTTCTACGGATACCCTTCTTCCACATCGGTCTTATGACTGCCCTATTGACTTGCTTCCTGGCACGATTCCCCCGAGGGGAAAAATTTATAATCTTACTCTGCCCGAAGAGCAAGCAATGAGGGAGTACATCACCGAAAATTTAAGGAAGGGATTTATTCGCCCCTCTACCTCGCCTGCCGGGGCTGGATTCTTTTTTGTAGAGAAAAAAGATGGCGGCCTGAGACCATGCATTGATTATCGAGCCTTGAATAAGATCACTGTTAAGAACCGATACCCCTTGCCCTTGATCTGGGATCTGTTCAATCAAGTCACAGGGTCCCAAATTTTTTCCAAGTTGGATTTAAGAGGGGCTTACAATCTGATTCGCATCCGACAGGGGGATGAGTGGAAAACCGCATTTAATGTGAAAGACGGCCATTATGAGTACCTGGTCATGCCTTTTGGTCTTTGTAACGCGCCAGCCGTTTTTCAAGATTTTGTTAACGATATATTCAGAGAGTATCTCGGTAGATTTGTGGTCATATACTTAGACGATATTCTCATTTTTTCTAATTCCTTGTTGGAGCACAGACGTCATGTTAAGTTGGTACTACAAAAATTAAGAGAGAACAACTTATTTGCTAAACTTTCTAAATGCGTGTTTGAAGTCACCACAGTTCCTTTCTTAGGGTATATTATTACCAACCAGGGTTTAGAGATGGACGCGGGGAAAGTTTCGGCGGTTCAGGATTGGGTTCAACCCAAGACCTTAAAAGAATTGCAGCGTTTTCTAGGTTTTGCTAATTTTTATCGGCGGTTCATCAAAGGCTTCTCTCATGTTGTTGCACCTCTTACCAATCTTACCCGCAAGGGGGCCTTTACTGCTAACTGGTCTCCCTCTGTCTGTGAGGCCTTCCTGACCTTGAAACGGGCCTTCACTTCGGCACCAGTGTTAATTCACCCAGATATTCGTAAGGCCTTCATTGTTGAAGTGGACGCTTCTGAGCTGGGAGTGGGTGCAGTTTTGTCGCAATATTCTGGTAACCCTGAGCGTCTTCATCCATGAGCTTATTTTTCACGTAAATTCAGTACCGCGGAGCAAAATTATGATGTCGGTAATAGGGAACTATTAGCTATTAAACTGGCTTTTGATGAATGGCGACACTGGCTGGAGGGTTCATTACATCCTATAACTGTGTATACCGATCACAAAAATCTTGAATACATTGGGTCTGCCAAGAGATTGAACTCTCGTCAAGCACGTTGGGCATTATTCTTCTCGCGTTTTAATTTTATTATTACTTTCAAGCCGGGTGTAAAAAATACTAAAGCGGATGCTCTATCTCGCATGTTCGGTGAATGTAAGGATCGGGGTGATACTGGTGACCCGATTCTATCTATGGGTTGTGTGGTCGGGGCATTACTTCCTGATCTCTCTAACACCTTGGTGCCGTTTCAAGACCAGTCTCCTAGTGATGTTCCCTTGGGATGCCAGTTTGTACCGCCACATTTGCGTTCAGATGTAATTCGCGAATTTCACGATGCTAAAACTGCTGGTCATGTGGGTAACCGAAAAACCTTTATGCTTGCCCGTCGCCATGTATGGTGGCCAACCATGAGACGCGATATTACTGCCTTTATCGACGCTTGTGCTGTTTGTGCTCGAAGTAAAGGGGTTCACAAGGCTCCCAGTGGCGGTTTGGTTCCTCTTGAAATCCCTGCTGAACCTTGGACTCATATTTCTATGGATTTTATTGTAGATTTGCCTTTATCACACGGGAATACTGTTATTTGGGTGGTCGTAGATCGTTTCAGTAAGATGGCACACTTCATTCCTTTGGCTAAGCTTCCTTCTGCACCAGAGCTTTCTCGACTATTTACTTCACACATTTTTCGTATTCATGGTATTCCGTCCAATATAGTCTCTGATCGGGGCGTCCAATTTACTTCCCATTTTTGGAAACATTTCTGTTCGCGGCTGGGTATACAGATCTCTCTTTCGTCTGCCTACCATCCCCAGTCCAATGGGCAGACGGAAAGAACTAATCAAACTTTGGAACAGTACTTAAGGTGTTATGTCTCTGATGCCCAAGAACAATGGGCAGAATTTATTGATTTCGCCGAATTTGCTTACAATAATGCGCCTAGTGAGAGTACCAAGATATCGCCTTTTTATTGTAACTTAGGGAAAAATCCTAGAGCTTTATCCCTTTCAGGGTCACCTTCCAACTTGCCGGCGTTGGAGGAGTGGCTTCAAGAATGGAAGAATATCTGGACACATGTTTAGGAAATTCTTAAAACCACTAGTTTAAGATATAAGAAATTTGCTGATCGTCGTAGATCACGGGAACCTACTCTTCAAGTAGGCGATCTAGTTTGGGTCTCCACTAAAAATATTGCGCTCCGTCAACCTTCTAGCAAATTGGGTCCAAAATTCATTGGCCCTTTTCCGATAATCAAGAAGTTGAATAATGTGTCGTTTAAAGTTCAACTACCGCCGACTATGAAAATACCTAACTCTTTCCATGTTTCGTTGTTAAAACCAGCTAAGAACACTCCTCTTGCTGGTCCTTCGCCGATTCTCATTAATAATGAGCCAGAATATGAAGTGAATAAGATCTTAGATTCACGTAGGATTCGCAATTCCTTACAGTATTTGGTTGACTGGGTTGGCTACAGTCCGGAGGAAAGATGCTGGGTGGCAGCAAGAGATGTTCACGCCAAGGCTCTTGTAAAGAAGTTCCATCGTGACAATCCGGGGAAACCTGGTGAGGGTCCGGAGGCCCCTCATGAGAGGGGGGGTAATGTCAGGGTCCACTCACCCGTTCCTCGGTCCAGCGGCGTCCCCATAGCGCGGCCACCCGCTGCGCGGCTTCCCGCCCGACAGCCACGGCGAGGGGCGGCTTCTGCAGCCGTGCGCGCGCCTCCCCGTCCTCAGGCCGGCGGTCCCGGCTTCCTCACACGTGCTCGCGCACGCGCGCGAGCGCGTTCTGTTTATGCCCTCCGGCGGCGCTGCTCCCAGCGCGGCCGCCGGAGGAAGAATTAATTAAAGGGGCAGGTGGGGTAGGGGCAGTGCTGGGTTGCTGAAGGGCCAATGAGCCCTGGGTTCAGTGGGGCTTACGCCCCCCTCCTGTTGTGCACTCCCTGTTCTCCCAATCAGATACCAGTTCATAGTTGCACCAATCACACACTCACCTCCCATCACATCTGTCCCTATAAAGGGTTCACTCTGTCAGTTGTTCAGTGCCTGTGATAGCGCCTAGACCCTAGTAGTTATTTATCCTTGATTTTGATCTTGATTCCTGTTGCCGACCTCTGCCAGTTTTGACTAACCTCGATCTTGATTCCTGTCGCCGACCTCTGCCAGTTTTGACCATCCTCGATCTTGATTCCTGTTGCCGACCTCTGCCAGTTTTGACCATCCTCGATCTTGATTCCAGTTGCCGACCTTCGCCTTTGTACCCAGACCACGTATTGCCTACCCCATTGTTCTGTCGCCTCCTCAGGTCTCCTGTTACCTACCTCCAGCCTGTCCTTGGACTTCCACCTTACGCTCATATACGGGCTACCCAATTCCACTTCCAGCCGCGGGCTCTCCAGTCCTCTGTACCGTAAGGTTTCATCCTTTGAGCCATAAAGTCCTGGGGGCAACCGATCCCGAGCAGGCGTGTTCTGCGTCTCGGCAAGCGGGGGCTCCTATAGGTGAAGCTGGCTGCGGAGATTGGGGGTTGAGATCCTTACCAAGAGAGCTGGAGTTGCCCAAGTGGTTAATTGTGGTACCCGGAGCGTGACAGCTTCTAAGATGTATTTTAAGCCCCGGCCCCATTCAACTGTATCAGAGCCCCAAAGAGTAGGCATTATAATTTCCTTGTGCCAGGGAAACCCCAAGACCTGGGCCTTTGGACTCTTGCCTGAAGATCCTACCCTGAAAACTGTTGACACTTTCTTTGAAGCTATGGGGGTGCTCTACTCTGACCCAGACATTGTTTCTACAGCCACTGCCAATCTGCACAAACTCAGGCAAATGTGTAAACCAGCTGAAGACTATTGTGCTAAATTCCGCCACTGGGCTGTCAATAGTGGAATCACCCAACACTTAGAAGTCCGTTTAGAGTGTGAACAGGCTTCAGCAGCCTGATGTATCCTTTTTGCCTAGTATTTGTGTCTTGAAATTCCCCGTTGATTGCCCATTACACTTTCTTGTGGCTCCCATTCTGTCCTGCCCAGTGCCCTTGTGGATAGTGGAGCCGCAGGGAACTTCATAGATGCCTCCTTTGCCCGCTTACTGGGCATACCCTGTGATCCACTGGTGCAGCCAGTCTGTGTCTTCTCACTTCCCCTGAGGTCAGTTACAGTGGGTACCACCCACCCCGAAAGTCTGAGGATCGATGTGCTTGATGTCCTCTCAACTATATGTAGGATACCACTTACTGCCTGTAATGTGTGGTCTATTATGGGGAGATTCAGCAGACTGTCTGTGATGTGGGGAAAAAGGTATTTTAGCACACCATTTGGTTCACAATATTCTTTTCTCTTATTTTCCTCCAAAACCCTGGGTGTGTCTTATGGGGAAAAATACAGTACTTCTTACCATATTAGACATAATGCTTGCAAATAAATGTAGGCAGACTGGCGATTGCTAGGAGGGCTTTCGCTTTGTAGTGCATGCTTGTCTGTTGAAAAAAAAATTGTGCTCCGGCCTGTAGCACTGCAAAGATATGCCCACCAAATTGCGTCACCAAATACTCCATCCTGCCCAATGCGTTTCGTCCTCCTGACCTATACCTAGGGCTTACAAGGCTGAGGACGTGTTGAAATTTTAAGTAGACCAGTCTAAAAGTCTAAAACAAAAAAGCCCAGAGGACTTACTTATTTTCCCAGCACAGGCCTGGATGTCCCTGCAGCACACAGTCAACTTATTTCAGCTGTGCGGGTTCTTCTACTAAGCCACTTCCAGGTTCATGGAGCATGAAAACCACGTTCCATGCATCAACAGGAAGCTGTGGACTACTAGCCAGTGACGTCAGCTTCTTTCCTGGGGACACCTGCCCAGCACCCACTCCTCCTGCTTACCATTACGCTGCTGCTCGCCTGAGGGACAGAAGCTGTCCACTCTCTGTGAGGGGCCAGATCCCAGGTACGAGGTCAAAGACTGCATCCAGGAGGATTATGGGATACATACTCCCGGGTGTAGCAAGATGGTGGCGGGGAAGCGAGATGTCCAGGGGCCAGCAGCACGGTAAGAGCAGTAGGTTTATTTTTATGTTGGTCCGCTTATTTTATTCATAAACAACAGCTTGATTTATTTCTCTTCTTGTAAGGGTAATACTATTTTCACATCTTTAAACACATTTTTTAGGCAAAAAAATAAAAAAAAAAACACTATACTCAAGTGTTCCGCTCAGACCATCGCTGCTGGTCTGGAGCTACAGATCTTACCTGATCACTGGATCCATGGCCCACGCTGCCCAGCCGATCACTCATCTCTTCCTGGCTCTCTGATGGGGAGACGCCCCCCTTCATTCACTGCAATGGAAATGGGTGTGTGAAGACCTAACACGCCCCTTTCATTTACAGTGAAGGGAGGGGGTGTGTCAGCTCACAGTGACGATGGCTGGGGTGTCTCCCCATCAGGGAGCCAGGACGAGACGAGTGATCATGCAGGCAGTACGGGCTGTGGATCCGGCAATCAGGTAAGACCGGCAGCCCCGGACTTTTTGGCACACTAGGGGGTTAATTCAGAGTCTAGAGAGAAAACACTTGTTTTTTAGGAGATAAAACTTCCATTCACTTTTGTCTACTGGGTGTAAATTTTCACCTGGCTCCGAATGAGCCCGAAGGTAGACAATGAAAGTGAATGGCAATTTTCTCTCCTCTCCTCCTGAATTGACTTGTTGAGTAAAGTTGAGTATAGAGTTTTTTTTTAATGATAATGGTCTTTAATAAGTATGCGCTATCCAAATACTAAAATATACATGATAAAAATCAATTGCATAAGTAATGAATTCTTACATAAGTATGAATATAAATAGGTAACTGCACATAACCCTATAAGATTTAGATATGTAAACTGATTTAAAGATAATAATTAAGCTAATTAAACAAGGTTTAGTTTTTTAATAATTAGTGATAAATAATTGAGATTAAATTCCACATTTAAATCAGGTGGGTGGAAATAATCCATATGTAATATCTACTTTGATTCTGCTTTGAATCAAATTGGAAGTCTTCCAGTTCTGCTCAACCAATTCTACCTATACCCATTTCTTGTAATGAAGGGGAAAAAATGGCGATTAAACCACTTTTATAGATTATATAATCTTCAGCATTTGCTTCGTTCCCCCGATATACTGGAGGTCACACAGGCACTGGGTCAAATATACCACTCTAGTAGAATTACATGTAATAAAGTTTTTGATTTTTAATTTCTGCTAACTTGTGTTTTAAATTATTACTCTGCTAAACATTTTGGGTGTCCTAAGATTCCCCACTTTATACTCCAAACATCTCCTACCAGGGTAAAAACCCTTCATTCCAACCAATTCCCTTTTTTTGTTTTTTTTTGAAGGATCAATGTAACTTAACCAATAGATACATTTGGGGCTTTTCTAAAGTACAGACCCCAAGACCTGATCATATTTTAGAATAGACCAATGTCTACCAACCGCTGTTATTTTCTCTCAATTTTGCCCACTTCAGCTATCTCTTCTCAATATCTGCTGGACATTTTTCCACAAATCTTTGCCCAAAGATTTGAGCTTGGCCATAATAATCCTCTATAGTGTCTCCAAATCTAACACAATCGACTCTTTGGTATATATTTTAAAGCCCTTACAGAAAATGGATAGAAGCAGAGCAAAGAGAGAAATCATTATATCAGGATTTGGGGTATGTACTTCCTGAAAGGCCTAAAGTTATTTTTAGAAATGCCCCAAACTTGTGGGTGTGGTCATCTGTTAAAGACACAAGGTCTGGTTGCCTTAATCTATTACTCAATACATTTCTTTATTAGATCATTTTATATTTTTTTCTACTGTTCTAATAAAATATTAAAGTTGACACCCCAGGAAAAGTGCTTAACCTAGGCCAACGGCCATGGGGCGGGTAAGTTTCCATGGGGCTCACTATGCCTGGTGCTCCAGTCTGGTAATCTGGAGGAAGGGCCATGATTCTTATTTCATTTTATTTGAAACCATTACAAATTAAATAAATAAAGTTAACTCCGGCATATCTATAAAAATAAATCAATGCAACTGCAATAGTGTTAGTGTTTCAACACATTTCACAAGCCATCCAGCTGCCTTTCCTAACAGTGGGATGAATAACAAATCATGTGAAGTAAAAGAAACAATCAAATACAGTTGACTTGATCTATTACTAAATGCATATCTAGCATTACATGGATGAATGTGATCCCTCATAACAAATGACTAGTTGCACAAGTGCATTAAAAAACAATTGTTACAAATTCAATGATATATTTCATGGGGACGCCATCTGATCATTCCGCAGCTGTGTGAAATGTGGAAAACGAATGCACCATTTGGGGTGATAAATTCTCTGAAAGCCTCTCAAGTGATGAGAAGCCAAGTTTTCAGCTGAAAGATTCAAGCAGATTTTTCACTAACTAAAGACATTTTCGCTTAGAAACGTAATCCAACTGGACACATTTCCAGTTTTTTGCATGCAATACAATTTTCCAACCAAAATCTTTGAATTAAGCCCAAGGTGCAAAGAGAATTTAAGAGACAGGAGCATGGTGTTTGGATTTTTTTTTATAAACAAAACTTTTATTGGTCACTTGTGGAGGCTCCAATTTTTTACACTTGCTGTACTAACAAAGAAAAATAATAATTCAGATCTAAGTGCGGTTTTAAATTTATTAATCTTAATTAATATTTAAAAACTGAGCAAAACCCTTACAACCCAGGCCCCCAGCTACAGAAAATACAATTCTGTGAGATACTCACCTGTAGAAATGGTATTATATGCATACAGCACGTCCTGCTCCAGATATAGTAATAACATGTGGGTAATCCTCCGCCTCCGGCGCTGTGCACTGCAGACATGTAGAAAACAAGCTCCTCCCAGCCCCACATATACCGAGGGACCTCCCACAAATCCCCAGCATTGAAAAGCAGTGAGAAAGAGAAGCCGAGAGAAGCCGGGAGAAACCAACCACCCAGAAAATGGCAATAATATCAATGATAACAATCACCAAACAGGGGATCCAGAACAAGGTGAAACCAGGGTGGGGTGGAGCAGGACGTGCTGTATGCATATAATACCAATTCTACGGGTGAGTATCTCACAGAATTGTATTATTCTAAGCACACAGCACGTCCTGCTCCAGATATAGTAATAACATGTGGGACATCCAATAGCAGTGTCCATAAAGTAGGGTGGGATCCCCGTGAAAAAAGGCACAGCCAACAGTAAAAGCGCTGTCACCCTCAACCATGCTATCAAGAGCAACGAGAGCAATGCTCTAACCTCAGCCTTTGAAATCTTGTAAAGGAAGAACTAAAACACAAGCAGCGGACTAGCCAGCTTGCTCAACAGAACCTAGTGCTGAAAGGCCCAAGCCAAGCACAAGTAGTAAGAGAGCAAAAACCAAGAGAGAAGAAGAATCTTCCCCTAAACGAGTAGGCCAGAGTAACAGCCTAATCATGCTACTGTAAAAAAGGGTAGCCATGGCAACCTTAGAACTCTCCCCATCGGGGAATATGAACCCAGGTCTCAGGCGAGACCAGCAGGAATACTGAAAAACAATGCTAACAAGGCTCAGCAAGAGCCGAAACGTTTACTTTAGGCTCAGAAGGACAAAGCCAACCGAGCAGGACCAATCCAAAGGGCACCTACACCCGTGGCAACAATCAGATCCGGTACATAAGGATGGAGAAACCTATAAGCCCCAAGGGACATAATCCCTATCAGGGACAAGAGACAGACCAGGAATCTCCAACACCTGGTGAGGGATACAGATCCCTTTCGCTCAGAGTAATCAAGACAATAGCCCAGAGACCAGAGGGTCTGGAATAAAGGAGAATAAAAACACCGCCTGGACCCAATTCGGCGTAAGGCGGAACACCCTCACCTCATGGTGTACATCTAGGACCGCCAACAGAGCCATCCTTTATGGCACACTTCTGACTGAAGCAACCGTCCCAGAAGAACCTGAATAAGACCCAAGGGAACCCTTAGCAGGGCATCCGGATAAGTAACCCCCCCAAAAGGGAGCATAGAATTCCCTGGGGAATGCACCTGAGCAACCCCTGAGGAATGCTCAACACAGAAGATTGAACTAGACTTCTGCAGTAGGCGAACAGGGCGAGCCCTGAAACCTTCAGAGCACTGAGTTGGGGAGCCAACTTCAACCGTGCTATAATAACTCTAGGACCCAGGGATAGGGAACATCCCGCAGGAGAGAGAGCTAGTCCAGAAAGCAAACTAGAACAACATACTCCAACATAGCCGGCAGAAAAGGGAGAAGAAGAGGAGGGAGCTAGGCCTAGCCCTCCAATAGAGAAAAGACACCCAGAGATACCCATCTCCAATAGGGTGAAAGGCAAACCGACCAATCGCCTAAAAGGCCTGTAGGTAGGGGCGACGTAGTAAGGAGCCTGAATAGGCAGAACAGCCCTCTTGTGAGGGCATACAGTACGACTGTCTTCAGCAGAAAATCTGAGGACCACACCCCGATGGGCCACCCCGGGCCCCCAGCATAACGGTTCTCCCTTTCTACAGCAATCTTATGCCGAATCCCGCCTAGCAGGGTGAAAGAAGTTAAGACATATAGAATATAATGTCCTGACAGAAGCAATACTAGGCCCTCATGACCAAGGCCAGAGAGTTCTGGGACAATAACCCAGGACAGAGTCCCTGTAATAGCAAAGGGGCCCCACAGGGCCACACCAGTAGGGACTCAGTGAGACACTAGAATAGAACCTCCTGCCACATTAGGGCAGCCAGCGAAGCTAATACCAATGAAGTGCAAGGAATGTAAACCCCCACTTAGATCAGAACCAGAACCTTCTTGAAGGGTCAACCTGTTCCGAGACCTTCACAGATAAAAAAGGACAAGCCACTGTCCTTAGACTGACCGAGAGTCCCCAAAAAGGACAAGTCCTGAAGAGGAGTAGTCTAGCAAATTAGAGCCCACCAAAGGCTCAATGTGCCAACCGAAAAACCGTATGAAGATGGATCCCCTAAGGGGCCCCCCTTAGGAACCACGGGGGATTTCAGAAGAAATAAGACCCCCCAGTCAACCTGCAAGACTTGGTACCCATGATGACCATCTACAGGGAGAATCGAGAAGGAAAGGAATGGTCCCAGACATCTTCCTTGAATTTACAACCTCAAAAGGAACCCCCGGCAAGGCAAGGATACAATCACACGCTTAAGGATTTGTAGAAAAACAATTACATCTAGTAAGGAAAAGGCGCCACCATCTAGACAACGCAGCAAACTGTGTATAAGACATACGGCGGCAGCCGAAAACCGAATAACGAGCAAGCAGCGCGGCTCTGACATTTCAATGTTAATGAAGGACAGAAATAAGGCCATAAGCGTGATATACTGGTACACTGGGACCGCCAAACACATACCCACCCTTTCTTTTCCCCCTAACTAGTTGGGGAAATGAGGGAGGATGGCGACCCTTGCACAGGGTCCAGCACTACCCGGGGTACGGGGCAATAATGCGGGAGGGGCATCCACTAGAGGCTCACCATCTGCCTAAACCGCCTACCCTATGGTGGGGGATTGCGGTGGAGCATGGCTCCGTTAAGCACACACGGTGCTGCCTACCTTCACCCGACCAACGCAGCCCAGGCTGGGAGGCATATTCTTCTACAAAGAGGATGGGTGGAAATAGTCCCGCAGGGCCTCGGGCTGTAAAGCTCCGCTCGCCAGCGAGAGTGTGATACTTCATGTCTTCGCAGTTCAGCACTGCAGAGAAATCTTGGGGATTTGTGGGAGGTCCCTCGGTATATGTGGGGCTGGGAGGAGCTTGTTTTCTACATGTCTGCAGTGCACGGCCCCGGAGTCGGAGGATTACCCACATGTTATTACTATATCTGGAGCAGGACGTGCTGTATGCTTAGAATATATGGCGGCCGACAATCACAATGTTGCGGGAACCACTGGTAAAGGCGAGTTTAGATACAAAACCGGGAGATTCACACAGCGGGTTTCACGGGTTAGCGGCCAGCCCAGGAGACTATTTCGATACCAGGGACAGTCACAAAGGGTTTTTTATTGAGATGCCCGAATTTAGATAATGATTGCTACAGCTCCATAATACATCTGATCAGACTCAACCTCTCCTTTTGTAAGCACCTGATAATTCCCTGCCACATTCTTTATATCAGGGGTTGCCAACAGGTGGTACTAGTACTGGTAGTACTTGACAAGGCTGCAGACTTGCCTGTACCGAAACATGATCTGCTGCCATCTATACGTCACACAAGATTTATTTTAACCATAAATAAAAAATTGCCTGATTTTTTTTGATTCATTCAATTCAATTAATTAAAATTTGTGTGTTTTAATTATGGTTTAAGGTGACTGACAATGCTGACGCAGCACTAGGAGTGTAACACAGAGGGTGTGACCATACCGAGGGCCCAGAAGGTCAGAGGGGCCCATCACTGTTGATCCTCCACCATTTATCATATTTGTACTCACTTGGCATCATTTAGATAAACAGCTCCAGTGTTTCAGTCTTTCGTTGTCTTTCTGTATCCAGTCGAGTTAAAATACAGAAAAAGTTTACTGTGTCAGCCTAGCAAGGGCCCCATTTAATGTCCACATGAGGGCCCTGTCACATTTAGTTATGCCAATGCACAGCACCCAGGTGGTACAAATGGTGGTATAAATCAGAAAAAAGAATGTGGCACTTGATAAAAAAAAAAAAAAAGTGGTAACCCCTGCTTTAGATGCCTGATCAACAAATATGCAATCCATGTATGCACTGATTTACTCATTTGTAAGCTTGCAAGCGGGGCCCTCATTGTAATGTAATACATTGCTTTGTATGTACATGAACCTTCTGATGGTAGGGCTCTGCAGGATATGTTGGTGCTTTATAAATTATTAATACTACCCAATATTATTTGAGCATTATGTCTCTTAACTCTTTTGGATTACTAGACCCATTCATAATACAGAATGTATAACCCCAGCACTTTGTCCCAGCCGGCAAGCGTTGGTCCATGAAACATTTGCTGTCTTTTAAAGTCAGTTTTAAAAAAGCTATACTCCCCTTTTTTTCCATGTAGACCATTGCTCCTAGTCCATGGCAGCAGCACTCACCTGTAAGGTTGGATGCAGGTCCCTTGCTGCCTGGCACCTCGCGCAGCGCCGCTCCCTCATCAGGCTTCTCTTCCTGTATCCCTCTAATGTGGCGACACCATCAGTCACAGTGAGCTGCCAAACTCCCTCCATTGCAGTGAATGAAGTCAGTCACAGGGGAAATTATATTTTGACTGTTCATTGGTATTGACTGCTATACTATACTATAGCTACTATAGCCTCTAAAATATGGGAAGAGTGCAGGAAAAGGCATTCAGCATTGTGTCACCTATGTATAGAATGTACTGTATATAAAAGCATAAACAATGCTTCAAGATTATGCCTTTTCTGCAGTAAACGGTTTGTATTCTCACTGCTTTCATTTTATTTTGGCCCCTTGAATTTGAACAATGACAATACGGCCCTTAGACCCAAAAACTTTGTGCACCGCTATACTGACTGATAAAGGTCCTAGATCATTCACCTTTTTTTTAGGGATGTCAGTCAAAAAAGTTCTTCCAAAACTATTTTCTATGAGTTGCTTGCACAAAGTCACCATTTAAAGTGGGCCAAAACCCAGGATTTTGAGTATCCTGGGTTTTGGTCCTTGCCACCAGGATTAGGGCACAGAGAAGGCAAGACAATGTCCTGATTGAGATGAAGAGCAGACACAGCCTTAGGCAGAAAATCTGGCTTCAAACGAAACACCACCTTGTCCTGGTGTCTCTCAAAGTAAGGAGGTTTTATGGAAAGAGCCGCCAACTCAGAAACACGCCTAACAGAAGTGATAGCCACCAAAAAGGCTACCTTAAGCGTCAAAATAGACAAAGGGGCCGCACGCATGGGCTCAAAGGGAGACCCCTGCAAGGCCAACAATACCAAGTTCAAATCCCAGACTGGTAACATAGGCTTACGAGGAGGATGCACGTGAGTAACCCCCTGAAAAAAGGTCTTAACCAGACGATGACTGGCAAAAGATCTTTGGAAGAAAATAGCCAAGGCTGAGACATGACCTTTGAGGGTACTAAGTTGAAGACCCAAATCCAAACCATGTTGCAGGAATTCCAGAATCCTGGGGATAGAAAACACTCGACAGGGAAGCAACCTAGACTCACACCAGTCAATGTAAGCATGCCATACCGTATAGTAGATAGATGATGAGGACTTCTTCCTAGCCTGAATCAGGGTACTAACAACAGAAGCAGGCAGCCCCTTTTCCATCAAGATGGAGGTTTCAGCAGCCAGGCCGTTAAAGCCAGCGTTTGTAAATTGGGATGGCGTAGCTGTCCTTGAGTGAGCAGATCTGGAACCTTGGGCAGGGCATACTGATCTACTGCCAACTGCACGATGTCTGCGAACCACACTCTTCTTGGCCAACGGGGGGCCACCAGAATGGTTGGGAGATCTTGCGCAGCACCCTGCCCAACAGAGGGAATGGAGGAAACACATAAAGGAGCTGAAAGCTATTCCAAGACATTGCTAGCACATCCATGGCCAAGGCCAGAGGGTCCTGGGACAGAGAGACAAAGACTGGAAGCTTGTGATTGTGACGGGACGCAAACAGATCCACATCCGGCCAACCCCAACGGTGGCACAGGGACCCTGCTGCTGAGGGACCACTCCCCCAGATGAGACATCCCCCTGCTGAGGGAATCTGCCTCCAGATTCTCCACCCCCGGGATGTACACAGCTGAAAGACAGGGAACGTTCTCCGCCGCCCAGGACAGAATCAGGGACACTTCCTTGAGGGCTCTCTTGCTCCGGGTCCCTCCCTGATGATTAATGTAGGCAACCGCTGTCTGGTTGTCCGAGCGGACCTGAACAGCCCGGCCCCGAAGGTGTGGAGTCAATTGAGCAAGAACCAACCTTATCGCCCTTAGTTCCAGAATGTTGATAGGAGTGTGGGCCTCCTGAGGACCCCACTGACCCTGGAATTGCAGGGACTTCCAGAAGCCCCCCCAACCGGTCAGACTGGCATCTGTGGTGACTGTCTCCCAGCAAGGGGTCAGAAAGGATCTGCCCACAACAGGTTCCTTGAGTCCAGCCACCACGAGAGAGACCGCCTGACCAGAGGGGACAGAACAAACACCGGATCCAGGGACAAAGGGTCCCGATCCCATATCGACAAGAGGTGAAGTTGAAGAGGTCTCATATGAAACTGAGCGTAAGGAACCGCCCCGAAGCAAGACACCATCAGGCCCACTAGCTGCATCCCCTGCCGTATGGAGGGATGAGGGCAAGACAGAAGAAGCTGGGCCTGAGCTTGAAGACACTCCACCTTCTGCTGAGGGAGAAGGATCTTGACCTGAGATGTATCCAGAGTCATGCTCAGAAAGGATCTCACCAAGGACGGGGAAGACTTGGGGTGGTTGATCACCCAGCCGAAAGACTCCAGTGTGGGCACCACCCTCTGGGTATCCATCTCTGCCTGCTGGAAGGACCGAGGTGATGAGAATGTCGTCCAAGTAAGGAAGAATGCGAATGCCCTGAGATCTCAGTAGAGCCATTACTCCCGCAAGTACCTTGGTGAAAACCCTGGGAGCCGAGGTGAGACCGAAAGGCAAGGCTACAAACTGATAATGCAGATCTCCCAGAGCGAACCTGAGAAATTTTTGATGACCTGGAAAGATTGGTACATGAAGGTAAGCATCCTTGATATCTACAGATGTCATGAAGTCGCCCAGGCACAGGGTTTCCATGCGAAAATGCCTGAATCTGACAAACTTGTTGAGGCGCTTTAAAACCAGGATGGGTCTGAGGGACCCATCCTTTTTGGAGACAGTGAAAAGATTGGAATAGAAGCCTCTGCCTCTTTCCCTGAAAGGCACCGGGCAGATGACCCCCAACTCCAAAAGGTTTTGAACAGCAAGGCACAGACCCTGAGCTGACAGGGGGTTTTGAGCCATCCGGGATTTGATAAATCTTGGGGGTGGCCAGGCTGCAAACTCTATCTTGTAACTGGAGGACACTATCTCCTGAATCCACCGGTCTGAGACGTGAAGCCTCCAGACGTGAGCAAAGAGCCGAAGCCATCCCCCCACCCGGATGGGTGAGGGCGCCACTTCATGCCTGAGGGGGCTTGGGGGAGGACTTAGGCTTGGGACCCCAGGCGGGGCCGGGACGGCCACGTCCTCTGCCCCTTCCCCAAAAATCTCCGCGGGCCCCATCAAAGGAGGCTCCTCGCCCAATTCTGGAACCACGGAAGGAAGGGAGAAAGGCACTTGTACCCCGAAAGGGCTGGGACTGCCTCCTACGTTGAGGTAACCTGCCGCCCTTAGCAAACAAGTCCAAGTGTTCACCAAAGAGGTGCAGCCCCTTAAAGGGAAAGCCAGTGAGAGCCTTCTTAGCAGCATTATCAGCTACCCACTGATGCAGCCAGACAGAGCGGCGTATAGCCACCAGCAGAGCAGATGTCCTCCCACACATTCTAATGGTATTATCCATAGCAGACAGAACATATGCAACAAATTCATAACAAAGCAGGAGAGAACCGTACACTTCTCCTCCCGCATCATCAGAGGCCCCATCTAAGAGACTCTTGAGCAGGCCCTTAATAGCAACAGCTGAGGCAGAGGCACAAACCGGGCGCAGCTGGTCCCCACACAGGCAAAAGCATGGCAAGCCAGCTGGTCCATGTGCCAGTCCTCACCATCCTTCAGAGTAGTAGTGTCAGGGGAATGCATGACAGAAGTATTGGACAGCCCCAGAACAGGTGCATCCACTTCGGGAGGACATGACCAACGCTTAACCACCTTAGCGGGAAAGGGACATCTCTTATCCCCTCTTCAGGGGAAGAGGACCGGGAGAAACCACAAAAAGTTTGACCCGGCTGAAAGACATAAACAGACATCCCCATAAGCAAACAATCCAAACAAATCAAAAATATATACAAAGAGCCGCCCCACAGGGGCACTTACGGACCGCGGTAGGTAGAAGCAGCAACACAGCACAGCAGGTAAAATGGCGCCCGTCATATACCTCGAGGGCCGTGGAGAAGTGATGCGGAAAACGTCATCCGCAAGGCTCGCCCCCCGAAGAGCGCGGAAACGCACCCACGTGATTGAGCAGGCCAATGACGGCGCCTGAGGCGATGTCGCCGCCGTCCGCGGAGCGAAGTACAAGCACGCGGTGGCGGCAATAAGCACAATCATGCAAGGCAAATGAAGCGGATAGAGAGAAAACAGTTCTACACCCTGCATGGACTACCTCCGCACACGTACACACTCCCCCCCCCGGAGATGTCCCTAGGGAGAGCGAGGCGGGGGTGCACCTAAGAGAAGGGGCCCATCCCAGGGGACAAGGGTAAAGGAGACCCCCAGAGTGGGAGGGGCATCCCACAAGGCTCACCACGGGCCTATACCGCCTACCCTTTAAAGCAGGGACTGCAGTTGGAGCAGCGCTCCTTAGCACCTGACCCCGGTGCTTCCTACCATCACCCGAACCAGAACAGCCTAAACTGGGAGGCAGTGGGTTCGGAACGGGTGGGAATAGTCCTACAGGTCTGCAGGCTAATAGCCCCGCTCACCTGCGCAGCATAAAGAGCCATTTTCTATTCTTCGCAGTCCAGACTGCAGATAAGAACTGAGGAATTTGTGGGAGGTCCCTGGTTTATATGGGGCTGGGAGGAGCCACAAGCTGTTTTCTGCAGTCCAGCGCCATCTTGTGTATGTATTACCCATGTGTAAGGAGTCTTCTGGGGCTGAACGTGCTGTCTACTTGGAATAATGTATAGTATATCATATAAACTGAGGATAACCTCTTCACCTACCTAATGGTGTATCCCTCCTAGCGCTATTGTATTAGCTGGTTATAGTGTTCAGGTAACATTACAATTTCAAACTTGTCCACCAGACTAAGGAATGAATCATGTAGATTAGGAGATTATGAGCTTTGTGAGGCATCTCTGTGCACATTTTTAACAGAATTAATGTACAGTATCATTGGCAATACACAATACTGATTGTTATTCAGGTTTTTTTATATGTATTGTAATACTATTATTCCTGGTGAATATAATTATAATATGATCATGGTGTACTGTGATATTGGGATATAGGGTTGGGAAAGTATCTGGAATCCAGATTCAGCTTTGTGATATTGAAATATTTTGCAATGTGTGGGCCTCCTTTTGAGAAAACTGCATGAATAGTAGTAACAGATTTTATGTCGGACGCACAAAGGCAGCAAAAAAGATCAAATTCCTCTTTAATTTGAAATTCTGAGTATATTGTCTTTATACAATTTCTAATTAAAAAAAAAAATCTGGTCACATACTGTAAAAATTTGCTTACTACCAGAATGGCTGGAGGGGTTTAATTGAGAATATTTATTTAAACTGTACGTATACGTTTATTGCTGGCCACAGCTAGGAGGCAATTGCCACAAAGCAATAGACCCACCCACACTCCACATAGCCTACCACGTGGAAACTGCACAGGTATGTAGCAGGCAGTACGAGAAGGCCGAGATGGACCCAAGAAGGTCCACAGAGAGCCTCAGCTATGACTCTGGTCTGGGGTCCATGTGTACCCAGAAGATAACATTATTGGTCAGGTCCACAACCAAACGGTGTACTGTACAATGGACTCCTTACATTTATCCTCAAAGTCTGTAAGGAGACTAGTGTCAATAAACAACGTTCTTGCCTATTTCTCTTAAGAGAGATCGTAACATCCCTGAAGATGTCAGAAAACTCCTGCTTTATGGTTTGGCCCACATGGACCAATACAAATGCTGGTTTTAGAATTTATAGTTTGTATAATTTTGAGGGATACAGAAAAAACTCCACAGGGAACAAGTTCTCAAAGGGCCCCAGTGGCCAAGGGTAGAGGCCTTGAATATTCTGGCAGTATAGAAGGTCGACCCCTGAATCATCATCCCAAAAAAGGAATATAGGTTCTCTAGAGCAAGCCAAGAAAGCCAAATTACCAATAGAATCGCTCCATTTCAAGTATAACAAGTGATTAAACCCCAAGAAACACAAAAAAGTTTGGTCTTTGCCAGAATTGAAAGACAAGCCAGAGGTGATTTGGTTTGAGGTGGACCGAGAGGCATCCCTCCTGGACAAAAACAAATCCAAGAGAGGCTGGTGACCCTTGGCAGAGGACCCAGCTGGGCCCCAGACAACACTGCCTGTTTGAAGCTCATTAGACAGGGGGAACTCCAATACTGTCCCGCTCTAGCATGGAACTATAGCTCTGCTTTGGACATTTGTAGCACGTGAAACACATAAGCCAGTGTAATAATAAAGATAAATGAGAGAAAGTCCCTTCATCCCAAGATACCTCCAGACCCCTTAACTGCGACCCCTGAATCTCAAATAGAGAACAGTCAGTGACCAATGCAGGAGGGTTGTACAGATGTTACCCTAGCCTTCCAAAACTTCCTCCCCACGCACTACCACCATCCAATTTTGGAAGAATGCTCAAAGCCCCCACACACTTTTGGCAAGATCCATCAGGCCTAGGGTGTGAATTGCTGGTGCTCAATTTCACTATTCAACTAGTGATAGCTGGGAAGAGAAACGTCTTCGGTGGCGCAAAAACACCAGGTGTCCTGTGCTGCCTCCAGTTAGAAGGCACAAAATGAGAGTTTTAAAGGTGCAACGTTTAGTTAAAAACACAAGCCAAGATTATACACCAGACATGCATAGTCACAATGCTCCCATACATTATTGAGGATGGAGAAACATTAAAGGGGTTTGGGGGTGGGCACTGGATTGGGAAGCACCGTGTTGCCCATAGCAAGGAACAAAACGTTCTTTTTCTCCGGCTTGCCAAGAGGATCAGTACTTCCAAAAGTCCCTAAGGATGTTTATTCCACTGTAGGAGAGTTTGGGAGGCTAATGATGAATCAAACACAGGTTGGTAGGGACTAAGGACCTAACCTGGCATGCTGCTAGGAATGCCTGAATCCTGTGAAACAAGCTTGCTTTCTAAAGGGATGTGTTTCTTGCTTTCTTCCAGTCTGCCTCCTGCATATGGCAAAAGACTCATTTGTATCTGAATATACTTGAGGAACACCCCCCAGCCACTCTTAGAGGAAAGTTTTATTATATGTAATATAAAATAAATTCCAGCTTTAAATTTCAAACATATATGGGATAACATGACAATAAAATACACAGTGACTCCAAAAACAGACACACAACATATAACTTTTAAGGCCTTAAACAAGAGGAAAAAAATCCTGGATCTTGCCAATCCAGGGTTTTGAACCTTGATCCCTGACCCCCCCCCCCCCCAACCCCCCCAGGATATAAAGCCATGGCTCATGCGCGGGCATATTAACAAGCCTCATAGAACACTGATGAATAGGAGGCAAGCATCCCTTTGGCCGCTTACCTCTGGCTTTGTGTACCCGCGCCAGCCTTCCAGATAGGCCTAATATGGATGTGGGGCACTGCTGTGTGCTTTTATTTCTTATGTAGTGGGACATTCTAAATTGGGATGCCTCCAAAGTGCAGGGATCAGTGAACAATTTTTTGCTTAAAATGAACAGTGGTATTATAACACTGGGTACTTGGACATCTTGTTATCTACAGTGGTGGCTAAAAGTCTGGAAAAACAAGCTTTAGCGCATGATTCAAAGGGCAGTGTTCTCCTTTATTGTGCTTCCCCATTGTCGCTCTGACTGGACAAGAGCCTGCACGTGTGCTGTTGGACCATGGAAAGGTGAGTTATTACCAGTGCCCTGAAGGTGGTTACACAGTGGAGCATCCCGATTCAGGATGCCCCAGGTGAAAGCCAGAAGCCAGCCCTGGAATCTTTTAGATTCCAGGCTGGCCGCTGGTGGGTTTTGTTCCGCTTTAAATAAATCAATCTGGCTGCTGCTATAAAACAAATGTGTGCTATACAAAGTGGCAGTCGGGCAACCAGTAACGTTAAGGCTTCGTTCACAACTCTCTGTTGCATTAAAGAGGAACTTCGGGGGCTGTCTAAATTGGCGTGTAAAAGTTCTTGGAAATCCTGATACACTCTGCTTCTGCCGGACCCCTCGCCGTGTCTCTGCGCTGCGGCCTCATCCCTGCTCACCTCTAGCAGTGGGCACGCCATAGCTAGAAGGTGAGCGGGGGATGCTGCACTCTGCTCCCTTCCCCGAGAGAAAGCGAGCGCACCGATTGGTGAGCGCGCTACTCAGTGCACTTGCTCTCATCAGAGTCTGCACTGTGGGAGCAAAAAAAAGGTGTATGGGGCAACATGGGACAATACACAATTCAGGATACAACCGAGAGGAACACAAGGGGAAAGTGACATTTCTGTGTGTTCCTCTTTAACAGCGGGTGTTTTGTAAGTATACCATGGGTGCATTGTATCAAAATATATACTGTGCTTTTTATGTGTTGGAAATGGGTTTGCCTTGCGTTGGTTAAAAAAAAAAATTTTGCAAGTAAATGGTCTATGGCAGTCTATGGCAACGCAAATGCAACACAGGTATACTGCGTAATAGATGCATTGCCCTGTGCTGCTACTCTGTTATGCTGAGAAATATGTCTGCAACAATGTTTTCTGCCTTGCACAACGCAGCGCAATACCATCTAGAATAATTGTAACTGTGTTGCAACACGGAAAAGATGCAGAGGCGTGAACAGAGCCTAAATGATAAAATAATCTACCAAAAGCACTGCCAGATCTAACCCCTCCAACCATGAAATACAAAAGGAGCGTGGTGGCACATGTAGTGGGTTCAATTCTAGCAATCAGTTTACTGTCTATTTCCATATTCACAGTTTTTAGATATATTCCTGCTATAGTGCAAACGCTGATAAATATAGAACAATGTTGTCAACATAATAAGTTTAAAGTCAGAATATGTTACTCCAATGTGAGATGTATAAATAGATAGTGGAAGGGACAGTCCAGGAATAATCTAAAAAAACAATAATAATTAACCTCTCCACCTTGTGTGGTTGACTAAAACATACAGGGTCCTGAGGGGGTCCCTTGTTATGCAGGTCCATAACACCACTCAGCGGCAGGTGCAGTGTTGTAGCCCCTCCTCCCAAAAGTAGAATAAGTCACAGCGAACCACCACATTAACTGCAATGAACTGAGGCCTCAGCACTCTGTTGCAGTAAATGGATGGGCAGTCACTGTGATTGACACAAATTACATGATGATAGCCGCGAGCAGGGACTAGGTAGGACTCACTATCCAAACCCAGTAAGAGAGGCTGTGGGGCATGGACAATGAATTTAAAGTTTTTTTAAGGCAGTCCCTGGGATTTGTCATTGTTTTAGCAAATAATGGAGGACATGGATCGTTGAAATGATACACAAAACAATCACCACTTAATAGTCAGTCCAGAAGGAATTTTCTCCACTGCATGGTAATGAGTGTGCAGTGCTTCTTTTACTCGACAATCGTTGTTACCGCCAAGCCACTGTTCATAAAGTTCCTTCACCCTCTCATTCCTCTCTGGTGACTCAGTCCTCACAGAACTGTACAACTGTTCTACCCTCTGCAGAAAATCCTTATTCGCTTCTCCTTCTGCACGGATCTGTCCCCCTCCATTAAGGCAGCCTGAAAGAAAAAGCTTTCCTCTAGGAATATATACAAAGCAAGTTCATGGAAAAAAATATATAGTCACAAACTCAAGGATAGGCAGCTAACTGTGGCTTTGTAACATCTTTAGGCAGACATTCTGTCTGCTCGTTCTGACTGTAACTTACCCCTGTATATAAACCTGTTCAATACATGTATATAGTTGACTAGGGTGTTCTTAAAGCAGTTAAATATATATCATGTATCTTATATCGTGAGCCATTCTGTAACTTGATCCTGAACTCTCACTTGTTCGTGTCTCTCTACCATATTACACACTACAGGGCTGGCTTCTGGCCCGATAAAATCCTGCTAATTTAGTGGGTGAATTCACCTAAACAGAGCTGGGGGCATTTCTACTGTGTTGGCAAAGCTCTGTTTACTGGTGCCAGTGAGGGTAATTCAGGACCTATATTAAAGAAAATGTACCACATGATTCCGGTGACAGGCAGAGCACCGGAGGTACGAGGTCCTTCAAAACCACATTTTATCATTTACATTTGGCAATCAGCACACTTTTTTTATTTTCTTAATCAGGGATAGGGGTGAATATAACATACCTGAAGGGCATGCCATCACCTCCACATAGTGATAATTGCAGCGTCCTCTTTTAAGCTTTTGTACCAGATTCTGGATATTTCGGAAGCCATACGCCAAAGCAAAATTTAGCAATACCACCCCATCTTTTTCCAGTGTCACTTCCTGAAAGTCCTTGTTTCTAAAAGGATTTAATCACAAAAAGAGAACATTCTAATAAAAAGAAAAAACAGCTTTTAGAATTTCCCAGTACTAACTTGGGCCAGAATAGTAACTTTGGGAATCGATCTCACAGCACATGCGTGGACCCCCAGCAGTCCTCCCTAAAGATGCATGCACTTGCTGCCCCAGCATATCAGAATGGCTAGCAGCAGCTGCGCTCAGACGCTCACAATAGATGACCAGCATTCATATGCCCCACAATCTATTTGTTTCGCACGCAGGAGCATCCCAAGTTGAGAAATACCTGTGATGCAGACCAAAACCCAGGTAAACGAAATTCCTGGGTTTTGATCTGCTTTATCCCCTAGGCATGCAATTGGTGCAATTTGGGATGCCTGAACCCACCCCCCAAAAATACAGAGCATATTTACTAATCTGCACAAGCCAGCCACATTAGGAAGGCTTAGAAAAGCACCATACATTTCACAGACATTTGTTCATGAGTGGTGGAGGTGTCACTGCAGCATGCAGCTGGTTCAATCGTCCTCCCATCAGCTGCCAGCTCGCACAGACCAGTAATATACTCAGGGCACTCATTTCAGACACTGGGCATCCCAAATCAGCACTTCCAGGAGGGCAGGGGATGCAGCATGTTTGCACCCCTAGCAGCCTGGAGGATTGTTTAAAAGGGACAGTTCAGGCAAAAGAATAAAAAAACAACCGGACATACCTAACAGCCAACAGGGCCAAAATAACAGAATCCTTCCAGTTGTGCTGCAGCCTCCAGGACTCCCTAGGTCAGTCAGATAAGTACAGTTTTTTTTTCTCCTTATACCTGAACAGGGACTTTAATTAAAGGGACTGTAAACCTAGGAAATAAACAAACAGGCACTTACTTTCACTCCCCCGCCACAGCAGCAGGTCTCTGTTTTCCAAAGGAGTTGCAAGCGTATACTCTAGAATTCTTTGGGCAACGACCAACTAACATTTGCTGTAGGTCTTGTCCCTGACGTTCCCAACAGTCACTGTGCCTGTACATAATCCCCTCCTTCCACTGCAATAAATAGAGGGAGCGTGCCAGGCTCAGTGGCTGATGCGGCGGGCGGGACACAGAAGTTAGTTCTCAGAAATCGGGATACCCCACTGTGAACCACCACACCGGCCCCCCTCGGGGTTCCAGCAAAACTTACCACCTTCCTGGCTCCTTTGCCGATGTAAATATTTGGCGGCCGCATCTTTTGGACGTGTTCACCCTCCCCAGCCATTCAGAGAGGCTGGGGGCGGGAGCACACCCACTGCTGGGAATGCTACTACTTTGGCTCCTGATTGCCATAAACAGAACCCTTTGCCAAGCACTAAATATGCACAGCATATGGCTCTGATTGGAGGAGAGCATGCATCGCAGGACTGGGAAATGGAGTTTGTACAGGCGATCTGGGGGTTTCCCCAGGTGAGACAAGGAACAAATCCCGAGTTTTTTTTTCTGCCTGGGCAAAGCCCACAAGCTGAATGAAAGCATGTTCCATTCAGGACTTCTCTCTCTGGACTGTTTAGGGCCCCAGCAGCCAGTGTACACTGTGGGAGCCAGAAGGGGTGAATGAGTAATGGTGCCAGACAATACTAAAAGACCACTGTGTGAAATCACTAGGGTCAGGAGAATCTGCACTGGAAAAAAGTAGCAAAATTCAGCAAAAGCAGGCCCACAGGCCCCAAATAAGCATAAACACCTTAAATCTGAATATCCATTAAATCAGGCCTTACCTCAAAGGTTTGTATTTTATTTCATCCACTTGGATGCCAAATAACTCCCGTGCTGCATATTTAAATATGTGTTCCAGATATCCACCAGATCCACCTCCTTCGTGCCCTAGCGGCTCCTCATCTACCATATTGCTGAACCTGCAAAGACACACAATTTGTCCAGTAGATTTTACAAATGAAACATACCTCCAGAAATCAGATAGACAAATGTGCCCCTAACTATAGTCATGCAATGAAGACTTTAGTATAACAACCTAATGTTCCAAGGAGGCATTTTTGTACAGAAAGCCCATTTCCATCTGATATACTCCTACTTCCGGCAGCAGATCTGCGCTGCAGTGGAGAACTGTGAGGGTGCACCGACACAGTGCCCTGGATCCCTCCACTCTGCATGTATAGAATACCAATTGCTTTTTCAAATATGGACATATACAGTCCTTGGGAAATTGATTTTTCTTAATACAAATACTTACTCTGTGTCAAGAGGACAGATATTTATATCTGCTAAAGATTTGCCTTCAAGTTCCAACATTCGCAAAACTTCACCTGTGTGAAAAGAGTGACCCATTACGTGAAGGTAATAAAACAGCAATTACCAATAATAATTAATTGCGGTACTCGCCAGTGGTGATAACACAATCCACATCTCTAGTGTCATATTCTTGATTGAAAAAGTCTGGTCTAGATGCTTCTAGCTTCTTATCGTAACAGGGCATCACTGTAATGTGGTAGATTTGGTTTGGCTTTAACCCCTGATTGATAAAGAAAACATCCTAAATTGTAGTACTCAACTTGAGACTGTAAATTTCTTTATTTACTAAGGAAGCTGCCACATACATCACATCAAACTAGGGTTGCTGGATACCTCAACACCTCTACCAACACATTTTCAAGACACTAATAATGAACAAGTAGATTATTATAGACTATGGGCTCGATTCAATAAAGGTAGAAAGAAATTCTCGTGGTAGTAAAAAATTCAATTCATGAGAAAAAAGCCTGAGAATGTCACTGTTACTGAATCACCAGATAAAAAGACAATGAAAGTCAACGGCAGCTTTTACTACAGTGTAGAAAGGAGTAAACACTTCTCTAATTTTCTTAGTAGTAAAAAAGTTCCATTGACTTTCATTGTCTTTTTATCTAGTGATTCAGCAACAGTGAAATTCTCGGGCTTTTTTCTCATGAATTGAATTTTTTACTACCATGAGAGTTTTTTTCTACCTTTATTGAATCGAGGCCTGTATGTCTGTATGCTGTCAGATGTATTGTGATGTACAGTAAATAGGTCCATTACTTTTGCATCACCTGTGTCTTTGAAAAATGATTCTTGATCAAAGATCCCATGACTTGCTGGGGAGACTTGGTAATACTGATATATGGTATAATGAAGGAGCCATGTGTTTTTTCAGCATAACAAATCCAGCCTAAAATGTAAAAAACACACCAAAATGTAATCAATGTAACATTCACAGGTGCATAGCAGAGAAATAAGTCCAGCATGTCTACCTGGGCAAGCTGATGCCAGCATTGGAAGAGCTTTCTTATCTTCCTTCTGCCTGTTATATCGTTGTATAAACTCTTTGCAACTCTCCAGAAGGCTGAAGTTCCTGGAAAAGCTTGTGTCAAAAACATAATGAACTCCTAAAGTGATGACAAAAACACAAGTAAACACACATATGTAAGCTTAGATAATATTAGAGTAGAAATAAAGAGAAACGATTAATATTGATTAGTAAAGCCCTCTACAGCTAATAATACAATAAACATAACCCTACTTTATGTTACTTGGTCTAATATAATAGTTCATACTGCAATAGTAAAGAAGTTTTCACTTGTTTGAGTGATTTTAAAAAACACCCATTTCACTTGCCAGGTGACTTTTCTTTGATAGACATTTCTTTTTATGGTCGCATGGGACTTTAAATTGCAGTGGCCTGTCCAAAATTTCCTGCAGACAAGACCTTACATAGGAGCAATAACTACTTAATGCCTAGATGTAAATGAGGACCAAAGCAGAGTTGGATTAAACAAGACCTTTCCAACTGGTGCTTCACCTAATAAAGGGGCCTCACAGCAATCAGTTCTGCTAAACCAGCAGAGATCCAGGTATCAGGTTTCTGTAAGCTTGCTAACTGGCCCGGAATAAAGTCAATTAAATAGATATTTAGCACGAGGAATACCAGTATCCGGACACATCTATTCTCTGACCAAGTAGTTGACAAAATTGTTATTTCCCTCTAACAGAGAGAATAGAGAGCTCGGTTTCCCTCTTTATTTCCACCAAAATGTCCTGTACTTAACACAGATATTAGATTTCTTTAGGTTCAGAACAAAATTGAAGAATTAAGCATCTAAGTTGTTTTACCATAAACCAAGCCTTATACTGAAGCTGCTGCAACCCCTTTAAGACAGGGAAAGGCAGCAGCATGTTGCAGATGATTGCTGACCTATAAGCAGGTTCCCAATCCCCACTGCAGTCCTGGAAACCCAATCACTGCCACACTGGATGTGCATCAATCCTCGTCATAGCCTTCTATTGATCTGCCCATATAAGCAAAGCAAAAACAACAGGCACCAATGCCAAAGCACTGCTGAGCCCATAGAGGACAAGTGCCCCTTACCTTAATCTGCGCTTCTGCATACAAAAAAAAAAGGATCTAAGTGACAACACAGGACTAACTGATGGTCTGCTCTGCTGAGACACAATCGAGGCCTTAAAACAGAAAAAAAAACTGGTATTTTCACTTTCCTGGGTCTCGTTCTGTGCCCACCGGGCATCTCGCATTGGGGTGCCCCACTGTGTGAAACCCCCTCCATTGCCGCACTCAGACTCACCTCTTCCCATTCCACCGGCGCCTGGGCGGGCCCCCATCCAATCAGAGTCGCCCACTGAAGTGGCGTAATTCTGATTACAGTGAATGTGGAGTGAAAGTAGCTGCATCTCCCGCTGCCCCGTGCTCCAGCCATTCCACCGGCGCCTGGGCGGGCCCCCATCCAATCAGAGCCGCCCACTGAAGTGGCGTAATTCTGATTACAGTGAATGCGGAGCGAAAGTAGCTGCATCTCCCGCTGCCCCGTGCTCCAGCCAATCTGAATGGCCAGGGCGGGAGCGCGCGTACAGTCTGGGGATGCAGCCGCTCTCGCTCCCCATAGTAAACAAGCAGAGCCACCTTACCCAATTACGTCAGTTCAGGGGGTAGCTCTGATTGGACGAGAGTTGGACCAGGGAAAAGTGAGTGATTAACAGTGCCTTAGGGGTTTCACACAGCGGGACATTCCAATTCGTCTTGCCCTGGGGGAAAGTCGGCGGCTGGCCCTGGAATCTTTTAGACTCCAGGTTGGCTGTTTGTGGATTTTGTTTTGCTTTAACAGTGGAGTCAAAGATTTATAGTTGGTAGCCTTGTGTTCCTGCCCTCAGAGGCATGGTCATCTCTCATCTGTATGCTGTCTGGGAGATGTTTTGAGAAAAACAATAAAAAAAAATAGGGTGCATTTACCTCCTAGCATTGAAATAGAGAAGCCCATTTGACAACAGGTGGTATGTAACCCCCCCCCCCCCCCCCCCAAAAAAAAACAAAGAGTTGGCTCTGTCTTAAAGTGGACCAACACCCAGGATTTTGACTATCCTGGGATTTGGTCCACTTCAGGGGGGCACCCCGATTAGGAAACCCCCAAACTCACCTCACCACGCTCCGGCGGACAAGGCAGCGCGTCCGCCGCCGCCTCCCGCGCCCCCATTCACAAACGGCCGGCGCGGGCGCGCGCACGGCTAGAGGAGTGCGCGGGAGGCGGCGGCGGCCGCTGCCACCGCCCATCAGGTGAGTTCTTTTGGGGTTTTGGGGGGGGTCCCGAGATCGGGATGTCCCGCAGTGAGGGGGGTGATTGGCCCGGGAATCTTATAGATTCCCGGGCCGATCACCCATGGGTGACGGTCCACTTTAAGGATTATGAAATCAACATTACTAATACTAAAAGGTCTTGAGAGTGCCTGTAAGTACAAATACATATTTACAATGAAATAGTTTGAGCAGCTCACCTAAGGTTTTGAAAAATGAAGTCAGTTTCTGAGCAGTTTCTTGCATGTTCAAGTTAAATTTGGCAGCCAAAGAGGCTCGTGACTGGGGGGAAACAGAAACCACCACACATTTGTGCTGCGAGGGATCTTCTGTCTGAAAAAAGAAATATTTTGAGCTAGAACACTGGTGACATACTTGAAAAAAGCCACAGTGAGACCCATAACCCAGCATTACATTGCTTTCAGCAATTTCTTGAAATCCCCTTTTACAGGGGGATTTAGTGACCCAACGAAATTCTAGCATAAATATAATACTAACAATACACATAATAAGACATCTGAGGGCACCATAGAGGTACCAGGGATCCAGCAGTGGAAGACATGCAGCATCCAGAATCTGGTTGCCCCAGGGGAGGCAATCACGTGGCTCTGGAGTCTTCACACCAGTGACGTTTTTGGTCTAAATAGAAGTAGCGCAGCTGATTGGCTGAACGGTCTACACATGTGCCATGGGAATCAATAAAAGGTGAGTTTATGAACGATTCTGGGAGATAAACACAGCCAGGGAGAAACAAAACCCAAGTCAATTGCCTGGGTGTTGTTCTAAACACTTTCATTACAGATGTTCAAGTTAAATTTGGCAGCCAAAGAGGCTCGTGAGCTAGAACACTGGTGACATACTTGTCAGGGAGGAACAAACCCCAAGTCAATTTCCTGGGTGTTGCTCTAAACACTTTCATTACAGATGCATTACACAATTCTGCCACACTCTTACATTATCCCAAGCCCCTTCCTTTCTATTTCTAATTCTAGCTTAATCTAAATTGAAGCCCATGTTTTAACTACTTGACTAGCATACAAACCGTAGGGGTGAGACATCCCCTACAAACAAGCTTTAAACATCTTACATTATATCAAACTACACACAGGTATATAAGGTAAGCGTTACTTTGTTCTGAGCTAATATTTTGTACAGTTCCTCGTGGCTCTGCTGACTGATGAGGACACTCTCCGCAGAGGTCACGCAGCCACTGCAAGCCAGGCAATCATTCAGGGTAATCTTCGCTTTTTCTAGCTTCTGGGAAGCTCCATCCTGCATTAAAAACAAAGTGAATGAATTTCAATAAAACAAATCAATTGCCAAGTGTATAAAAGTGGACATCTCTGTAGCTTATATTAGAACATACCATAAAGAGCAATACAAGCAATTCATTTCTTGTATACAAGGACTATAAACAAGAGGTGTAACACCCAGTAGCATGGTCCCCCAATGTCATCTCCACTCACCTGATTAACCTGAAAGTAGCTGCCGTCATCTTCAATTCGGATTTTAGCCACTGCTTTTCCAGGTTTCTTTTCAACTTTAACTGGTTTAATACAGTCCTATAAAAAGGTAAGCACAACTTAAAACACACAACTTAGCTGAACCTAGGGTGTATAGAAGGAAAATTAGAAATAAAAAAAAATATTGTGAGCCAAACATTGTGCTAAAATACCCCCCCCCCCCAAGAACCTAAAAACAAGAAGTAAAATCCCCAGGAACCACCCCATTAGAGGCGTCTCCCCCCTCCATTAAAGGCAGTGTGGGGCATGCCCCCATACACCCCACCACACACACTCTTACCAGCACCGCCTGCCTGCTCGCCCCGCTGCAGACATACACACCTCACCAACGTCCCCCCAGTCGGCATGGCCCGTGTCTCCCCATCAGGCCCTAGATCAGGCTTCAGTCTCCTGGCATGTGGCTCCTAGGCTCACCAGCCACTGAGGAGTCAATTGCTGATTCGAGGGCCTGATATGTCGCCAGCAGGCCCCAGGGGGGTTCTGCTCTTTGGGCCTCGGGTGTATACCAATGTACAAGACCAGTCTGGTATGCCCAAGAAGAAGAATGGTCACCTTGGACTAGGTTGGTACTCTGCACACACTCACATAAAGGCCAGAAGGCTGCAACTGGAGAGAGATGTTGTCATTAAACACAGAAATATACTCCATAACAGTGGCAGGTGAGCCAAGGAGCCTCATGCCAGGAGATGATGGCGTCTCAAAGTGGAGAAGCTTAAACCAGTATGTGGGCGATGGGTGTGGTTTAGAGGTGTGGCTTATTTACATGCTTGTGTGGAACAAATATCTATACTAATCATGTGTGTAAGTAGGTGTAGCCTAGTCTCTAGTCACATGCTCCAAGAGATGTTGGTGACTGAGGTAAACTGGCAAGTTTAAAGTGGACCAAAACCCAGGATTTTGATTATCCAGGGTCACCTGATCTCACTCACCCTTCCCCGGTCATACGGCACATGTGCAGCCTCTCGTCCAGTCAGCATGTATCTGAGCATGCTGGCGGCCGCATCCCCTGATACCCTTTAACAGGGAGCTTGCCCATGGCACGGGCACTGCTAAAGAGATAGCGGGGACACGGCTGCTGTTAGCGCATGTGCCTTTGGACCAGGAAAGAATGTGAGTTTCTAGGTGACCTAGGGGGTTTTACACAGCAGGGCATCCCGACTCTGGATGCCCCGGGGGGGGAGCGAGTATGCCTGCCAGTCTCAGACTCCAGAGTGGGTTTTGGTCCACTTTTAACTACTTACTTTGAGAGCCCACCCCCCAAAATAGTGTCAGTTTACATTTACAGAGACCACAGCCTTGTAGGCCAGCTTAGAGAGTGATGCGTGTGACAGGTGTGGTTTAGGGACGTGGCTTACTCACAGGCTTTTGTGGAACAAAAGGGCGCCTAGCATTTAAAGTGTAAGCCTGGGCTATATCTACCCTGCAGTGGCATGGCCCCCGATGTGAGATAATATTGCCCCCCACAGCTTTCAGGGGACACCAAAACGTGACGCGTGCCTCTGACTGGTGAAAACTGTCCTATGACATGTGTGAAGTACAGCAGCATCCAAATCAGAGAGGCTTAAAGAGGAACACCACCAAAGAACATTTAGGATGCCCTGCTATGTGTATCCCAAACTCTTCCTGATTCCCATGTGGCCTGATCAGCCAATCAGCCAGATTTCCTTTGCCGCCCCTTACAGTGCACCAAAGAACATCTGAATGGGGCGAGCACTGCTGACCACATCCCCATCTCTAACTGCGCCATGCCACCCGTTCAGAAAGGTTTGGTGTGGGCACGGTCACAGCAGTGAGTCAATCGGGCAATCTGGGAGGTTTCACACAGCAGGGCTCCCCATAAAATAGACTCAAGGTGTTGCTCTTCTTTTTGCTACCATATTGCGGAATGGGTCCTGATCCACAAGGATAGAAGAATGTCAGTGCCTGCAAGATTAGCCATTGCTGGCAGTAGCAATCAACACACGCTCGCTGGCCATCAGAGCTGTTTCTCAAGCAGACGGGTGGCTCACAAGGACACTGAATAGTAAGTGGAGCTCATAGTGGTAAAACCACCCAGGGGCTGCAGGTACGTGCCTACAGCGACATGTTGGGAGGCAGCTAGTTCCATTGCAGGGTGAAATCAATGGGGGGGGGGCAAACCTAGTGACTCACAAGAAAAGCCATACCTCCCAAGTGTCCCTGATTTGGAGGGAATGTCCCTCTTTTTAGTCCCCCGATCCCTTCTTGTTCTCATTTGTCCCTCTTTGAGGTGTAACATGCAGGTCTGCATCCATAAATGATTCATTTGCCTATTCAAAGTGTTTATAATGTTGGAACTGTTACAACCTATCTCCTATCCATTCCTTAACGAGGGGGCGGGGCCTAATTTAAATTATCTTCCAACTTTTCAGGGAGGGGAAAAGGAACGTGTGAAATGTTTGCATTTAGGTGTCCCCAGAGCTTTCAGAGGGACAATAAGCCTCAGTGGGATTGTCACCAGGTCACTTAGTTATTAGTATTACAAAGCAAGTTATTATGACTGATAGAAGCAGAATAAGTACGTGGACACAAAGTTGGCCAGCCAGGGGCACCCACGCCGGTGCCCAGCACCCTGTCACCCACAGCCCTGCTGACCCACCTGAGAAGGCCCAATATAATCATCCAGGTCAGTCAGCTGCAGCACCCCGCTAAAATGAGACGCCATCTCTGCACTTAGACAGTTCCTACATGTGACAGGCACCGCCCCTTCCTACTCTAGCCGGCCACATGACCCCGTGACGTCACCGCGGCGCTTCCCTCTCTGCTGCGTTGCCAGGGCCGCCTGTGCTATCCCCTCTGCTGCTATAGTCACCCGCCGCTACCTCCACCACCTCCATCATGGTGCTGGACCTGGACCTGTTCCGCGAGGACAAAGGAGGGAACCCGGAGCTGGTGCGGGACACCCAGAGGAAGAGGTTTAAAGACCCGGGACTGGTAGACGCCCTGCTCACATCGGACGCTGCCTGGAGGAAATGTGAGTCTCTATTATCTGGGTATAACCGGGTATAAACCTAACCTCATAGGCAGGATAAGGGTGATCCCCTGACAGCAATGTTTTGCTTAGGATATTGTGAGCAGGGGGAGATCTGATGCCTGTCACACTGTCAGCCATACATATCCAGCCAGCGGTGATCTGATATAATATGTGTATATATATATATATATATATATATATATATATATATATATATATATACACACATATTATAATATGTGTGTGTATGATGGAGCTGGGGCCGGTGTGTGTGTGTGCAGCAGTCAGTCAGTCCATGTGCTGCCATCTGATGCAATCTTGCAGCAAGGAAGAGGGGCGGGGTGACGGTGGCCGAGTACAGCTCATCGCTGCTGGCCTGTCACCCCCTCCCCTCCTTCCTGTGCTATGTAGATAGATCCATAAGGACTGACTGCTGTCTGTATGGACACCAAGGGGCTCCCCAGTCCTACACAATCTGATCCAACCAAAGATCGTCCAATTCACCTGACTCATTCAATAAACGGACTCTAAATAGAGATCTAACCTTTTCATTACCTTACATGCACTTCCTCTCATATTTCCTTCCCTCCATCTCTCCCTATGTTAGGCATTTATTTGTCTCTCTTTCTCTTTTCCAACCTAAAGCAAACCAACACCCATTTTTAAAACCCTGGTAACCTGGCTCTGGAGTCTAAAAGACTCCTGGACTGGGTTACACCTTGTCCCGCTGGTCACTTGTATACAGCACATGTGTAGCCCCCAGGCGGCATCCATGGCACATTTCCAGCTCTTCAGATGGCTCACCTGCAGATCTCCACATAGCTTCGCCTCTGCATCTGTTTGGTGTTCCCAAAACATGACCTGTTGGGAATTCTGCTCTAGATCAGTGGTACTCAACTGGCAGGCCAGGGTCCGAATGCGGACCTCGGCGCCAGATTCCCGGACCCCTGCCTTGACAGCCATGCAATCAGGTACCTTTCTATTGATGTGCTCAGAGCTGCCCCCTTTACTTGATAGGCAATGTAGTGCTTAGTCTCCCTGCCAGTGTCATGGCTCCCTGGCACCTAGCATTGCAATATGAAGTACTGCACGGGCGGGAAGAGGCATTGCAAGGTACACACAAACTTTGTTTCTTGGTCCTTTTGCCTCATCCAATCTTGTCCGGCTGCTCCCGCTGAGCCCCATCTATTCTTGTGCCACCACCTGCCCTGTCATCTCTGCCCCATCCATCTCCGTCCCCCCAGCTCGGCCCCATCCATTCCTGGCCCCCTAGCTTTGCCCCATCCATCTCCATCGCCCCAGCTCAGCCCCATCCATTCCTGGCCCCCTAGCTTTGCCCCATCCATTCCTGGCCCCCTAGCTTTGCCCCATCCATCTCCGTCCCCCCAGCTCAGCCCCATCCATTCCTGGCCCCTAGCTTTGCCCCATCCATTTCCGTCCCCCCAGCTCAGCCCCATCCATTCCTGCCCCCCTAGCTTTGCCCCATCCATCTCCATCCCCCAGCTCAGCCCCATCCATTCCTGGCCCCATAGCTTTGCCCCATCCATCTCTGTACCCCCAGCTCAGCCCCATCTATTCCTGTGTCACCACCTGCCGCGCCATCTCTGCCCCATCCCTCTCCATCCCCCAGCTCAGCCCCATCCATTCCTGGCCCCATAGCTTTGCCCCATCCAATCCTATTCCCATCCAATCCTATTCCCATCCAATCCTGTCCCCCCCAGCTCTGCCCCATCCATTCCTATGCCCCCAGCTCTGCCCTATCCACCCCAGCCTTTTTTTAGTTTTGCCTGAAGAATCTATAGCCCCCCTCCCAGTGTGCGGATTTCTAACTATCCACCCCCCTAAACAACCCCTCCACCCGGACCTTCACCTCTCACAGGATGCTTGTTTATGGACCTTCCCAAGTAGTGGTTGAATGCCCCTGCTCTAGATGATACATGCAGTCTCCACCAGCAGGGCCAGCTCCAGGTTTCGATGGGCCCTTGGGCGATAGTGGGCCCCTTGCATTGAGTCATGTTTATGATCTTCTGCTGTCCTTTTCCAGTGCTCGGAATTCATATTTTCAAATTGGGTCCTGAACTGTCCAGACCCAATCTCCAATAAATATGGCAGCCCTTCCAAGATAAACAGCCATCCCTGCCATCAGTCACAGTGACACAGAGTGTAGCATGCTCATGGAATGTATGTGCCAGACTTTCATGTAGAACTACAATATTCTGGTCACTGGAAATACCTGACAAACCCCCACCCCACCACACTACTCAGTATCCAGCAGTACTAGGAATTAGCAAGCCAGAATCCTCTGCTGCTCCCATTACTAAAAACAACGTTTTAATCATTACGTAGCCTCACCTGAGCAACAGAACTTTCAATCTGAACTCTCCAGAACTAAACATGAATAATCACAGCGTAAGAACATGCCCCCCAGAGTGTGTCAAATCCCCCGGGACACAAATGAATAACCATACTGCAAATGCATCTCCACAGATATATATATATATATATATATATATTATTCTATTCCCATAACATGAGGGATGTGAGCGGATCTCATCCTCTGATCCAAACATTAATACGCAGAACAGAGATGTAGCTAGGCTTTCTGGCACCCAGGGCAAATATTCAAAATGGCACCCACACCTGTAATCAGGACACCCTTTGGCACCCTCATGACCTGCTGAACCTGTGGCATGTGTCCCTGCTGCCCCTTCTAGCTAAGCCCCTGACACAAAAAGTAGACAGACCCCACCCAAGACCTAGTTTTTTAGTCACCTGGATTTATTGTCCACTTTACTGAAACCTAGTGGATTGCTGGTATCCCAGCTAATCAGAATAGATGATGTCATTCAGTAATCTATTCTGACTAACGGGTGTTTTTTTGACTGGGTGTTGGTCCCGCTGCCAGTGCTATTTAACAAGCTCCGCACATAACTCCCCAGAATGCCCTTTTAACCCTTACCTGATTGTTGGGCCTGCGCCGGAAATGGAGCACCGCAACTGCCCGCTGGCACTCACATGGGTGAGAGATGGGCATCCCGGAACATGCGACAAAACTGAGGCTAAGGTTCGAATGGAGCCATCCCCGCTAGGGCATGCACTGTTGAATCATTGGATAGGTACGTTTATGCACTGATCCGGGGGGGGGGTTGAGACAGTGGGGCATCCTAATTCAGGATTTGATCCACTTCAAAGCACACCAAAACTCTGATAAAACAGCTCTAGAGTCTAAAGCACCCAGAGGCTGTTTTACAGCTTGTCCCTAGGGCATTCCAGTATGGGTTGCCTGGGTGTGTGATTCCCTGATACTCCTCTAGCTGATGTGACATCCACTGTCAGCATATGTGAATGGCAGGCAATGGCTGTGCATAGCATAGAGGAGCAGTCAGAAGAAGGCGCCTGGCAAGCCATACTTTCAGAATAGATCTCTGGGCATTAATATGTACCACGATCTTTGCTGATTAAATGTGAGTCTGTGCATGCAATCTCGGAGCATGGTTGGAGTTGAGTAAACAGCCAATCTGGGTTTCAAACACATGGTTATCCCAAATTGGGATGCCCCTGTAATGTAGACCAAAACATTGGGCTGACAGTTTGCTTTCTGACCTGCTCTGATGCTTTATGTTTCTTCTGTAGCCATCTTCTTATCAGCTACCCTTGGCTCTCACACAAGAGAGGAGGGGAAGAATGAGGAGGCAGCTGCAAGTCAGCCCTGGCAGCACACCCCGGCCCAGGGGAAGGAGGAGGACTGCTGAGTGCAGGAGCAGTGTCAGCAGTGCCCTTTTTCAAAACTCTCTGTCCCGACACAGAAAAACAGGAGAGAGAAGGGCAGTGGGGGGGGGGGGGAGCTCGAGAAGAGACATGTCAAGAGTTCCCGGCTACCTTCTACTAACTTCTGCAAGTTCAGGCCAGGCTGCCGGTGGGCCCCTATGAAGCCCCTGGCACTTGCCTAGTATGCCGTGTGCTGGAGCCGGACCAGTATAGCTGATTGGCTGGCTGTGGCTGCATACAGCAGAGGGGAGTGGCCTGCAGGAGGCAACAACTTTTCCATTCAGAATTCTGAATACTGATTGGACGAGAGCCAATCCATGCATTGTGGGAGTGTGTATTAGGGTAAGCAAACAGCTGAACCAGGGGTTTCACACATGTTGGGATGCCCTTGTAAATTCCTGGGTTTTGGTAGGCTTGATACTATGTGAACCAGTCCTGAGAATATGGAAGGCAGAAGAGGCAAGTGTTTGTTTCCCCAGACAGGCCCTTTAAACTAAAAAAATAAGGATATTAAAAAAGCAACCAATGAATTGGACCTGCACCCTAATACAGAGAAAGAGCCTGTCCGGGCATCTAAAAGACGACTTCCTCACTCCAGCCATAAAAACCTGATCTAGCCCCAGCACTTATCTTTGCTGGAAGGTGCTTCACACACTTTCGTAACTGTGCCCTCTATTGAAGGAGTATCAAAGGCTGCAACGTTGCACTGCATCATATGATCCGGGGGAAAGGGAATCCTGTCTACTAAATATTCACATTTGGGCTCTAAGTGTATGTATTCGGCATAAAAAAACATACTGTTCATTTCAATGAAGATGGGTAAATACAATTTGTAGATCAACAGAATCCACAGACATAAACTGTACCATTGACATTGCGATGATAGAACTAGGTGAGGTTTCAAGGTGCAATTGAGCTTAGACAAACCTGGGAACCCAAACCCTTTTTATATAAGCGGAACTACAAATTGTAAAGAAACCCCCAACCCATTGATCCTTATTCATCAATCAGGTCCTGCTGATTTTTCAGTGACTGGATCTGCTTGTATAAGCCATTGGCCTCCCAAGATGAGTCCATCCAGTATTGTCAGAATGGCCTCTTCTTGGTCTATCAGCTTGGACTTGCTAACCCTCACATATTTTGCTTATCCCAACAGTTTTTCTGGCACCAGCCGTGATAAGTTGGCCCAAATAAGGTCAAAATATGTATAAAATGAGAGAAATGTCACTTGGCCAGTACTGTCACTATAAAAGCTGCCTTGCATTTGTTTTTAGTTGCATAAATATGAAACTGTTATTGGTTTACAGAGGACCAAGTCTAAGTAACTTCCAGTGTCCAAACGTCTCCAGGGCTGGGTCACAGCATTTCCCCTGGGGCAGTGAAAGAGTGAAAGGCAAAGTGAAAACCCACGGCTCGGGCCTGATGGAGGGGAGCGGCCAGGGGGAGACACGCAGCTTTCATTTATTTAAGCCGATTCAAGTGGGTTTCCCACAGAGGGGCATCGCTTGGGGAGGAGAAACAAAACCTGGAGATAGTGAAAATCCCTGGTTTTGTCTTTACATTTGATGGGGAAGGAGCCAATATCTTATTTAACCTTGTCTTTAACAGAGAATGATTTCAGCATTTTTTAGACTAATAAATAACCAGGTCACTGTCACTTTGTACCACTGACATGACTTTCATTCTGGTCATCCCCATGGTTCTTTCATTAGGCAAACATTCTTTTGGGTCACTGCACTTAAAGCAGACTTAACCCCCACCACCACCACCAGGTTTTCCACGAGAGCAATCAGCACCACATTGCTAACATGCTCCCTCTTTACTCATATATTCTTTTGTTACTCTTTGCAATGCAGAGAAAATGTGAGCATCTCGGTAACATGGGGTGCAGTTAGGTGGCAAGGTAACATGTTTTCCCTCAGCCCCAGTGTGGATCCTCTTTAGGGCTCAATCTTCCCAAATGCATCCATAAACTGCCAAAAGAAAGAGGACCTAACTATTTTATACTGAGCTTTGGCTTTAAACCGTTTCCCAATATTACTTTTCACAAATGCCTGTTTAATAACTTTTGCTTTATGTATTTCTGTTTTACAGGCAGATTTCTGGCAGACAATCTCAACAAGCAGAAAAATCTCTGTAGCAAAATCATAGGCGAGAAAAAGAAGGTAACTGACAGCATATTTGTTCAATTCTAGTTCCTATCATAGATTTATAAGTGCATTTACTGGATAGTATTGTGCAACATTTATTAATGGCTCGCTCACACCTACCCCCCCCATCATAGTTGAAAAACTGAAGGTAAACTGCACCTTGATATAGAAATAAAGCTTGTCCAGGTGTCCCACCAGTCACTCTCTTTGACTGCATGCATTTGCCACCAGCCATTGAAATCCAAGGAGGGTTGCTGGGGCCCTCGCATGCAATACAAGAGCAAGGGACACAAAATGCATTGTGATGCCCCTGGGCATAGTTTTTACCGGCCCTGGAGTATTTTAAACTTTAAAGCTGGATAGACAGGGTTTTGTTCTGCTCTGATAAAAATGACTTACTTGCTCCCTGCATTTCACCAGAAAGCAGGACACTATTCGTGATGGACACATCTACCACCTTTCAGGGGATCATGGGTGCTGCAGTGATTGGCCTAATGTGCTGCATGTAACTGTCATTTCATGTCTGGGGAACTTCTTTTGGTAATGTTCCAGATTGTGGAATGCTAAAGTACATTTCTCTTTTGTGCTTTTGCCATTACAGAAGAAAGAGCCTGATGGTGACAGCGATGAACTCCCAGAAAATGCCCAAGACGTAGAGCAGTTAACAGCAGAAGTTCTCAGCGTGAGTACATTTTGAATCTACCCATCTAATGGTGTACAAAGGAGGGGGGAGGCAATTATTATTTTTTATTAAATACAGTTTTTGGGTATAGTTCAAAGTTGGCATTGTGCCATGTCTCGAGTAAGATTCCAGTCTCTCCAGTTATTTTTGACTTGACTTCCTCTTAAGTCAATCAGGGGGTATCCAGAATTAGCATATCAGCGCTCTTTAAGATGGTGATACTTGGGACTTAAGTGTTCTATGCCCCATGAGACTGCAAGCAGCCTTTCAGGCTCGCCTGAGGACCATGCATGCCCACTGACCCAGCTGATAAGCCGCCAGCAGCCAAGTGGACGGCTGTGCCGTGGAACGATCCTGGAAGAGGTAGGTATAGGCATCCCCCAGCATTACACGGTCCTCAGAGATGCAGGATATGTAGATATTCAAAAAAGTGATGGGGGTATCAGACAGTGATTTTAGTTGGCTGCCCACTTGTTGGTACATAGGCCACTTGTAGGCTGGGGGAGCCACTAACTCTATGTAGCCTATGTAGTGGTTTTACAGTAGAAAGTGCTTGTATTAGGGTTTGCATTGCTCTACAGTGGGGACTTGGTCTATAATAAAGCCGAGCTGCAATGATAGTGTAAAATTGTAAAAATTCAAACTTCACTTTCCCGTTGCTAAATTTTGCCTTTAAATATAGAACCGAATTGGTACTAGTTAGAAGAAGAGAGCAAGTATTTGAATTTTTACTTTGGTTATAGGAGATTGCTACTCTGTCAAGAAAAGTGTTTTTGGGGAGGCTGTATATATGTGTTTAAGTGAGTGGGGTACTACTTTAATCTTACCTTGACAATACAGTATCGTTTACAAGCTTTTTGATAGAACAGTCCAAGCAATGGCAATAATAAGGCAGCACCACAGTGTACTGTAGATGCTATTTCAGGGCTCCAAAGTTTGCCCCTCTTACCTTTTCATTTTTCCAAAATGTTTAAGGTGTACTCCTTGCTGCCTTACCGTTGCCATTGCGTGGCCTGCCCCTTTAATGGTTAGTTCTGCTTAGTTTTGCATAAGCATGTTTACTTCCTGAAAGAGACTCCCTTGTATATGCACCAGCTGCTAATGTACTCACTCCTAAGATGTATTGATGTACATCAGGGGTGCTCAACCTTTCACCGCAAAATGATTTGGACCCTGGTTGCGTGCCACAATGAATAGGTTCAGAATTGTTTCATTTGGAATTAGCATAATGATGATTTTCTACAATTAGGATACCCACTGTCTCCACAAACTCCACTCATATGTCCTTCCATCACACCCCTACATTCCTATGTAACAATCCCCACATGCTAGCAATACACATAGCGATTGGCTTATCTCTCTGACTATATGGGTCCCTTATTTATAGCCCTCATCAGCCCCACATGTTAACCATGTTCCGAATACTCAATTCATCTATGCCCCCACCAATGCTAAGTATAAAATTTATTATAGAAAAACTTTTACCAAATTATTCTGTAAAAAGATTTCCCCCCAGAGGTGGTGTTGTACAATCCTCCAAGCCACCGCTGTCACCTCTATTTGCCAATGCTCCCCTTATATATCACTCCTCGTGCAATTGCCCATCCTTACTGTACCTCACTTACCCATTACACGTCGGTTCCATTTGCCATTTCCCAGTTTCCCCACAGCAGTTCAGGGGCCTCATCAGATGGTTCTGAGGGCCACATGTGGCCCCGGGCTGCCGGTTGAGCATTTGTGACTCTCACAAAGGATGATGCTTGGCCTCTGTCTTCCGGTTTTGTGGTAACAAAACCTAGGATTTTATTTGTTTTCCGAATTAGTTTTTGTTTCTATCTTGGTCAGCAAATAATGTTTACTTTTGAAGAGGAGCAACCCACTTTAATGGGCATCCTGAATTGAAATGCGCTGCTGTTGATGCACTGAGCTCAGAGCAACAAAGGAATTCTGAATCAAGTGAACAATCCTGGTGGATACACACACGCATCCCAAATCGAGATGCCCCACCAGAGAGAAACGCAACCCCAGAAAGTGAAATGCTTGGGTTTATTTCTTCTTCAATACCATGTGTATCATTTTTTTTATTATATTTTTAGTATAACTGCTAACTCTTGTGGGCTTTCTATAATGCAGACATTATCAGTAACCCAAATCAAGAAACTTCGAGTCCTGATAGATGAAAAAATTGCAGAAACCGACGTAGAACGTATACGCTTGGAAGGAGAGAGGTTTGAGAGCCTGCGAGAAATAGGAAATTTGTTGCACCCAACAGTACCAATCAGTAATGATGAGGTATAAACTGTTTTATTTTAGCACTATTTTTACCTGTATTCAAAAAAAGAGCAGTGGTAATTGTTTGGTGTTCTGTTTCCGTTATGCTTGTCCGGTAGTAGAGCTTTGAATCTACCATATGTTCCTGGAGTAAAAATGATCATGTAACAAAAATCTCCAGCTATGGCAGTAGATGGGGTAACAAGAACTCATAATTAAGGGCTTTTTATCGGAAACTTGACCTTAGCTGACCAGTACTCAACTGAGAGGCGGCGGCAGCAGCAGCGGGACGTAGCATTGGTGAGGATGGCAAGAAGAGTGAAGGACATAAAGAAGATGGCTACAGCAGACTGGAGAACAGTGGCAATGGATTTGGAGGCTGCCCATAGACTAGTATGGGCTGTTTTGCAGTTGATTTTCGGAGATTTGAAGAAAGGACCATTTATTTGTATGGGCAGCATTTTCTTCCCGCCTGTGACACGTTTGGAGTACTTCTACTCCAATGCAAGTGGAAAGATGTGAAATGGTTGGCCTAGGAAAACTGTAGAAAGGAATATACCAGGGACATGATTGGGGTAGCATATACAATAACATTTTTGGCAATTTTTTTATTTAATTTTTAAATACTCGCTTTTGAATTTGGTTTTCTTTTCCTAGGACAATGACAACAAGGTGGAGCGCACATGGGGAGATTGTGCGGTTCGGAAGAAGTACTCACATGTTGATCTTGTCGTTATGGTGGATGGATTTGAAGGAGACAAAGGTGCAGTGGTCGCTGGCAGCAGAGGATATTTTCTGAAGGTAGATCATTCTATATACACTTATTTCTAAGTTTCTGTTATTTTTATATGAAGTACAGTCATGCAGAGCAGGGTTAGAGATACTGGCCATTTCTGTCTCTATTGTGACGTCCAAGTAACAAGAACGTCATGGGTGTCACAGGCACAGAAATCTGGTCAACACTTTCCCGTCCTTATGCTGAGCATTACTGTTCTGTTAAATGCATTTCTTTCTTTTTTTTGGGTGACCAAATGAGATGTATGGCTAGATCCCCAAGAAAAGGGAACCAAGAGCAAAAAAGAATGACAATGTTGTTCTAACCACATCTCGCTGTATGAAAAGCTAATGCAAAGGCTTGTGCTTTACAAATCACGTTAACGTGTCATTTTCTATGGTGCATTATTTTTCTCGCAAATCTTTACAGCTTAGTGTAACATATCTTTTGCTCTCTTAATAGGGGCCACTTGTATTTTTGGAGCAAGCCATTATCCAGTGTGCTCTGCAGACCTTAGGAGGAAAAGGTTACACACCCATCTACACACCATTTTTTATGAGGAAAGAAGTCATGCAGGAAGTGGCTCAGCTTAGTCAGTTTGATGAGGAGTTGTATAAGGTATGTTTCTAACAACATGTATAGAAATACAAACAACCAGCAACAGACCCTTTTCCCCTGTATATAGGACATCCAGCAACATACCCTAGAAGACACCTTCAATAAAATGGTATGTTTCTGGCTGTTAAAATACATTTCTGATAACCAGGACAAAATAGGATTCCAAAAATGTTTTTGAATGTAGTTTGTAGCATTTTGTTAGAAGAAAGTGGTACGCTGTGCTGCTATGAAGTTATATTGCCTGGCCAAAATGCTGCATGCATTGTTTTGAAAAAAGCACACCACCATTCATTCAGGTGCAGTGAGTAGAAAAGGTTGGCACAGCCCCATTAAAGTGGCAGTTTCTTTTCTCATGTAAAAAATCAAAACAAGAAATTACATTTTTTAAAATGATTGCCGCAAAGCTGAGAAAGTTACAATTTCTGTCATCTGCTTTTTAGAAGTGTCCTGGGCTTAGTACACTCTTACGTCAGCATATCCCATGTTATTGTGTGCTCTGATGCCGGGGTAATAATGAGAGCAGCAAGCTGTCATCACGCAGCTGCCCATTCATGAGATATGAGCAGTGCTCGTTCAGCCTGAGGTCACACTGAGACAATGCGAGAGGGAGAGGAGGGGAGCCAAACAAATTAACATGAATGGTCAGTCCAAGACGGGAGGATGATGGGCAGAGGGAGCGAACGGAAGGACTGCAAAATAATACCCAGACAAGATGAATAATCCGCTAAAACAACCTCTGCTTCCAAGCTAAGGTCAAGGTAGGACCTATGGGAAAAGATTTAACTGTTGGCTGGACAATCCACTTAAATTTTGTTAAACTACTCTTTCAAAAAAGAATTTCAGTCCATACAAAAGGGGCCAAATACTGTGTACCACCCTCTTCTGGTCAACCCACAGATATTCAATTGGATTCAGGCCTGGGCTCTGGCTTGGCCATTCCAGAACTCATTTTTTTTTTAAATTGGGTGATCAATCATTTGAATGTAGGTTCTTGTAAAACCTAGCTTGTCTGTATATTTTTCTTTGCCACCGTACCCTGCATCCCAGACATTTAAAGTGGTCCAAACCCCCTGCTGAAGCCAGCAGAGATGCAACCGACAGCACGCTCGGCTGCATTCAGCTCATTCCTCTTAGCCGAAAATGGCGAATGGAGCGCTGAGCGGCCCCATTGGACCGCAAAAGAGTGAGTTTTATGGGAGACTTGGCAGCCTCCTTGACCAATTTTCTTCTTGTATTATCAAGGAGTGTCCAGTTTTTTCTTTATTGCATGGCACGGCCTGCTTCGGTATTCATTACAGTTGGGTTATTCTGCCACTTGGTGGCGCAGTGGTACTGCAGAAAGCTGTGGCCTGTCCCGGCTCCCTATAAAAACGTGATTAACCAACAAGTTCCCAGAGTTTCCTCTGCAGTGACACTGCGAAGTTAGAAGAGGGCTCTCTCTCTTGCGCAGGTAAGCGGGGAAACCAAGCCTGCGGCCCTGCAAGTCTATTTCCACCCGTTTCTGGACCCTCACTGCCTCCCAGCCTCGGCTGACAGATCGGGTGAGGGTAGAAGAGCACTAGGGTCAAGTGCTCCTGGAGCGCTGCTCCAAGCCGCAGACCCTGTACCACAAAGGGTAGCCGGCCATAGGCTTTATGGTGAGCCTAATAGGGATGCAGAGTTTCTGTCCTGCCTTCTGGGGGGGTGAGCTGTTTGTGTAACCCTCATTTTCCTTTTGGGCCCACCCTCCCTCCTCCCTGGCTATGGCTGCTCCCCCCCCCCCCCCGACTTCGTTCGGGGGGGCGGGTGGTGATATCTGTGGTGTTTTGAAGTTTTTTGTGTATTTTGTGGTGTTTTTAGCTGCCGCGCTGCTTTGTACTGCGCTCCGCGGCTGTTGGCGCTATAACCTGAGGTGATTTTGCTTTGTCATGGTGCCGGCCGAGTCACGTGAACCCTGTTTACGCGCTCTTCGGGGGGGCGGGGCCGGGTGATGACGCGTATTGGCCCGCCCCTCGAGTTGCCTCTGCAGGGGCCATTTTGGACAAGCTGCGCGTCTGGATTTCTCCCTTTCTGGTTGCAGCGCTGCTTCCTCCGGTGGGTCGCCTTATCCAGCGGTCTGTGCCCGAGTGACCCCGCGGTGTCTTTGGTCCGTGAGTCCCCCCCCCCCAGGGGGTTTTTTATTGAATTGGGGTGTATTTGCTGCGTTGTGTTTTTACTTATGTCTTTCAGGCGGGATACCATTGGGTTGTGGTTTCTCCCGGCTCCACTCCTTCCTCCCCCTCATTCCCCCTTCACTGACTTCTGGGGACATCCCAGGTGGCTTCTGTCTTATGCCTTTACCCACTGCTGGCCTATTGCGCCTGTGTTAATCACCATATGGAGGCTTCTGGGGATAGCGTGCTTGGGGGCCCTTCAGGGCAAGCCCGGCTGTGTTCCATGTGTGGGGTATCCCCTGTGATTAACAGTGTCACGGTGTGCGTGCCGTGCGCTGAAAGTGTCCTTGCGCTCTAAGCTGGTTTGCCTGCTTCGCTTCCCAGCTCTGCGCCTCCCTTGGCTTCACCTACTCCCCCGCTCCTGCAATTGGGCCCCAGTGAGGGGAATGTTGGCAGGGAGTCACATTCCGATTTGGCTCTGCGGGTGGCTAACATTGAAAAGCAGCTTGCCAGGACTGTTCCTAGGAAGGCCTCTGTCAAGAAGAGACACCTGGATCCCAGGCCCTCCCCCCCCTTCCTGAGGTCTATGTGGGGATTGATGATCTTGGTGGCTGTCACCCCCTTGAGATGGGGGAGCTCTCCCAGGATTCTGACTCCTCTGGGAACCAGGAGGAGGGTTGCGATAGTGACCCTGGGTCTGCGTCCGGAGAGGAATCGTGGTACTCTGAGGACACTGATAATCTGCTGTCACATATTTTTGAAATTTTGCACATTGCTGCCCCTGAGGTAGCTAAGAGAAAGCAGGGGGAGCTTTCTCACCCTGGTAAACAACGTCTAGAGTTCCCTGAGCAGGAACATTTTACCACCTTGGTGCTTAAAGAATGGGAACGTCCTAACCAGCTGCCTGCTGTGCCCAATGGTTTTGATAAAAGGTATCCCTTTCCTGCTGATCTTGTTAAGAGGTGGTCATTTCCCCCTGCTATTGCCCTTAAGAAGCTGCTCAAGCGTCTCATTGATGGTGCAACAGCTGGTGGGGGGGGGGGGGGATATAGGACTCTCTTACTTTGCTCTGATTTTGTGACCTTTATCCTTACTGCTATGGATGCTGCTGTACGGCTGTGTGGTAGGGCCTCTGCGCTCTTGGTGGCTATGCGCCGCTCTGTCTGGTTGCGCCAGTGGGCAGCTGACGCTGCGGCTAAGAGAGCTCTCACTGGCCTCCCCTTCGTGGGGCTGCGGCTATTTGGAGAGCGTCTTGATGATCTAGCCAAGGATGGCAGACTGCCTCAGTGTAGGAGGCCGTCTCAGCCCTTTCGGGGGTCCTCTGCCCCCCTCAATTCCTTCCGTGCTCCCAGAGGAGGACGTGGCTCCCTTCTCTCCAGTGGTCGCAGAGATTCTTGGGGCCGTGTCAGACCCTGTGGTCGTCCCGGTCTCTCCTGGAATCCTAAGCCCAAACCCTCTCCCAAGCCCCCTCAGGCATGAAGGGGTGCCCTCACCCATCCGGGTGGGGGGATGGCTTCGGCTCTTTACTCACGTCTGGAGGCTTCACGTCTCAGACCGCTGGATTCAGGAGGTAGTGTCCTCCGGTTACAAGATAGCGTTTGCAGCCTGCCCCCCCCCCCCCCCCAATCATCAGGGAGGGACTCGGAGCAAGGGAGCCTTCAATTAAGTGTCCCTGATTCTGTCTTGGGTGGAACAGCATGTTCCCTGCATCTCAGCGGTCTACATCCCAGGGGTGGAGAACCAAGTGGCGTACTCCCTGAGCAGGGGGACGTCTCGTCTGGGGGAATGGTCCCTCAACAACCAGGTGTTTCTCTCCCTGTGTCACCGCTGGGGTCAGCCGGATGTGGACCTGTTTGCGTCCCGTCACAATCACAAACTTCCCAGATTTGTCTCTCTGTCTCAGGATCCTCTGGCCTTCGTCACGATGCCCTGGCAATACCTTGGACGGAGTTTCAGCTTCTCTGTGTTCCCTCCGTTTCCTCTCCTGGGCAGGGTCATGCGCAAGATAGCCCAGGAGCGGATACCAGCCATCCTGGTGGCCCCTTGTTGGCCAAGAAGAGTTTGGTTCACAGACGTTGTGCAGTTGGCAGTAGACCGGTACGTCTTGCCCAAGGATCCAGATGTCGTCACTCAGAGGCAGCTACACCATTCCAATTTACAAACGCTGGCTTTAACGGCTTGGCTGCTGAAACCTCCATCCAGCCTGCCTCTGTTGTTGATACCATGATTCGGACTAGGAAGAAGTCCTCGTCCTTTATCTATTACAGGGTCTGGCATGCTTACATTGCCTGGTGTGATTCCAAGTCTCTTCCCTGTCGGGTGTTTTCTATTCCCAGAATTCTGCAATTCTTACAACATGGTTTAGATCTGGACCTTCAGCTTAAAGTGGACCAACACCCAGGATTTTGACTATCCTGGGTTTTGGTCCACTTCAGGGGGGCACCCCGATTAGGGGTGCCCCGCTGTGTAAAACCCCCCAGAAACCCCCAAACTCACCTCACCACGCTCCCACGGACAAGCGGCAGACAAGGCAGCGCGTCCGCCACCGCCTCCCGCGCGCCCCTCTGACAGTGCGCGCGCCCGCGCTGGCCATTCACAAACGGCCGGCGCGGGCGCGCGCACGGCTAGAGGGGGTGAGTTCTTTTGGGGTTTTGGGGGGGGTCCCTCACCGCGGGACATCCCGATCTCGGATGTCCCGCGGTGAGGGGGGTGATCGGCCCGGGAATCTTATAGATTCCCGGGCCTATCACCCATGGGTGACGGTCCACTTTAATACCCTAAAAGGCCATGTTTCAACTCTGGCAATTTTTTTCCAAAGATCTTTTGCCAATCACCGGTTGGTTAAAACTTTTTTCCAGGGTGTTTCTCATGTGCGTCCACCCCGTAAGCCTTTGATACCAGTCTGGGATTTGAATCTGGTCTTGTCTGCTCTGCAAGGGCCTCCCTTTGAGCCTATCCGTGAGGCTGCCTTGCCCATTCTGACTCTTAAGGTAGCCTCTTTGGTGGCTATCACTTCTGTAAGGTGAGTTTCTGAGCTAGCGGCGCTTTCCATCAAACCCCCTTATTTTGAGCGGCATCAGGATAAGGTGGTGTTCCGGCTTAAGCCGGATTTCTTGCCTAAGGTTGTGTCTGCCTTTCATCTCAATCAGGACATTGTCTTGCCTTCATTGTGTCCTAATCCTGCTAATTCCAAGGAGCAGACACTGCATTCTCTGGATGTGGTCAGGGCTCTGAAGTTTTATTTGGTCGCTACAGAGACTTTCAGGAAGTCTGATGCTCTGTTTGTTCTCACTTCTGGACCAAGGAAGGGTTTGCCTCCGGCTATATCCACTATAAGCAAATGGATACGTCAGGTGTTTCAAGCCTATTCTGCTAAGGGAAAGGAACCTCCCTTTAGGATTACTGCTCATTCCACTCGTGCTATTGTTGCCTCTTGGGCTTTTCAGCACCAAGCTTCTGTTGAACAAGTTTGCAAGGCCTCTACTTGGTCTTCGGTTCATACTTTTTCTACGTTTTACAAAGTTGATGTTAAGGTCTCAGCCGATGCTGCTTGTGGCCGCAAGGTGCTTCAGGCGGTAGTGACTTGAACTACTGGCCGTTACTCTTTGGAGATCCCACCCTATTCTGGACACTGCTTTTGGATGTCCTAACTGTTATGAATAACGAAGCGGGCCGTGCCATGCAATAAAGAAAAATGCAGTTCTGTGAGTACTCGCCTGTAGAATTGTTTTTGTTCTTGCATGGCACGGCCTGCTTCGACCCACCCTTGTTAACGTTATTCTTGGTTGCCTCCTTATGGTGATTTGTTCCAAGTTAATTGGTTTTTTTTTTTACCTTTATTACATTCTTTACCTTATTCTCTCCCGGCTTCTTGTCTCACTGCTGGTCTACGCTGGGAACTTGTTGGTTAATCCCATTTTTATAGGGAGCCGGGACATGCCACAGCTTTCTGCAGTATCACTGCGCCACCTAGTGACAGAATAACCCAACTGTAATGAATACCGAAGTGGGCCATGCCATGTAAGAACAAAAACAATTCTACAGGTGAGTACTCACAGAATTGCTTTTTTACTTTTGTGCTTTTATCCACTTTTTGACTACACTTTCCATGTGTTCCATGGGATATCTAATAGCTTGGAATTTCTTTGTACTCTTCTCCTGACTGAGACTATGGCTTTCACAGTAAAATGAAACTGGGAAAATGTCAGGATAATCCTACTAGAACAGCTGAACTTTATATGGAGGTAATCGGAATCACTTTAAGAAATGTTAACTGTTTACTAACTACCTTTTACCAAAAAGGGGGTAAATGTGACTGGCTAATTCCGAACACAGCTGCATTGCGAACACCAATTATAAGTGTTCACGCCTACATAAACACTAAATTTGAGGTTTATTTTTAGTTTGTTTTGCAGTGTAATTGTACAGATTATGGGTAAAACTGATGGTGGAAATGTTTTGAAATGATTTTTGGTGTAATTTTTTTCTTTCATGATAAAAATCTGCCATTTTGACTGTGTGTGCACTTCTTGGAGCCATGGTATGCACACTTGTCCATTGAAAGAATACACGTTTGTTTTATGTTATGCATTTTCTTTCATAGGTGATCGGTAAGGGTAGTGAAAAGTCTGATGATAACTCTATTGATGAGAAGTATTTGATTGCAACGTCAGAACAGCCTATTGCCGCTTTACATCGTGATGAGTGGTTAAGGCCTGAAGATCTGCCCATCCGCTATGCAGGCATTTCCACTTGCTTCCGCCAGGAAGTGGGCTCACATGGAAGGGACACACGTGGGATATTTAGAGTACATCAGTTTGAAAAGGTAATTCAATATTTCTACTGCTTAAACCGTTTCAGTAGCAAAATTGTAGTAAAATGCACTTTAAAGGCCTTCATGCCTTTAGCCTGTACTTCTACAGACTATGTAAAGGAAACATCCACTTTCATCAAAAACAATGGGGGTCTCCATACACAGAACCTCATGGTTTATGGAGGCCCTATTTGTTTTCAATGGGAGCATGAAAGTGGACTTTCCTTTTTAAAAGCCCTTGGAACAAGGACTACCAGCACTTGCACAGTTCTTCCTAGGTATGCAACTTTGTAAGACCTAATGATCACCTAGTTCAGGAATTAAGAGCATTTATTGGGTGCTCCCCAGTAAAAACTGCTTTTTATGGTAAAATTAACCAACGCATTTTGTCATCTTGTTCAGTAGCCGCTTTTGATGAAACTTAAAGGGTAGCTTAAAAAACATCAAGAAAGATACTTAAAGGTTGTTAAAGTGGACCAGATGTCAAAGTTTAGTAAATTGCCCCCCTTTGGCAACTATTTGAGAGGGCTTAACTCCATGCAGATGTTCTGGAATAACTGGCTGATTCTTTGCTGCAGAACTGCATGGGAGCGGCCATCTTCTCGCACACATAAGTATGAGGAGAGAGCTGTGACAGCAGCAGCCCACACCAAACAGAGAGAATAATGCTTCAGAAACACGGGCAGCTTGTGTATTCTCTTATATAAAGACACTCACTATATAACCAGCTCCTAGAGAGAGAGTGTGTGTGAGGGGAAAGCTGCAACAATGTATCTTTATCACTGTTCACTGTGGAATCTGGATTTGTCACACACCGTTCAGTCAGTATAAACTTATGTTTCTTCTAAAATGTTACAATTCTTTCAGCTGTGCAGCAGAGCAATGAGTCATGACAGTTGATGGCTTTCTACTAGAAATAATAGAGGATTGCACTGATATGTGAGGCAATTTTGACTGTGGGATTGGGTTTTTCAGAAGCTGGACTGTAATTGGCAAGATGGCTGCTCCCATGCAGTTATGCAGCATAGAATCTACCTGCTATTGGATAACATCTGCATGGAGATAAGCCCTCTCTTTAGGGTTGCAATTTACTGAACTTGCTTTTTTTTTTTTTTTTACTTTCGGTCCGCTTTGAAGACCATTCAGACATGCTCCCGCTGCCTTATACAGAGAAAGCATGCCAAGGCAGTGCCTGGTATGTCCTCTGTCTAGTGAACAGAGCATGGGCGCATAAGGAATTCCCCACAAGAATATATAATGGGAACAGATCAGTATTTGACTGCCGGACTTTGGTGAAGCAGCTGCATGGAAGAAGAGTTTCTTTTGTCACCCACGTAGTTCTGGGACTCTTTGGTCTTATTTGACCGGAGGGTCACTTGAAAGCTGAGTTGTAGAAAAAGCAAAAACACAAAATGTAAGGCTCCCGCATAGCACTGTTGGTATGTTATTGTCTGTCTACCTTACTATTTTTTGTCCCGATTTCAGATTGAGCAGTTTGTATATGCTTCACCTCACGATAACAAGTCCTGGGAAATGTTTGATGAGATGATTAGCACAGCAGAGGAATTTTACCAAACGTTGGGTATTCCATACCGCATAGTTAACATTGTATCAGGTATACATGCTTGTTTGTACTTTATCATCTTCATCCCCTTCTTTATAGATGTAAGGTTGAGGTACTGGCCATCAATAATTTCCAGCCCAACCCTATTTATAAAGCCCCTTAGGCCACTTTTGATGATCCTACACCTGTATTTAGAAACCTAGAAGGAGACCATACGGTCCATCTAGTCTGTCCTTATGTGTATACTGTATGTTCTCTTTATCTTAGGATAGATGCATGTTTAAACTCCCTGCTGACTTCTCAACTACCTCTGCTGGAAGTTCAAATACTTTTCCAGTAAAATAAGATTTTCTTAAAGTTGCTCCTGATCCTTTCTCCAACTAGGTTTAGCCCCCCTTTTTTTTCTAAAACAAAAAATAAATCTAAACATTCCTCCCCTGAACTGTATTCAATATCTCCACACACTTTGCTGTACGCCTTCTTTATAAAGGTTGCAGTTCTCTTACAGACAGCAATAGGGATCTTTGCCCTTGCAGACACTGGGTGAAGCATTCAGCAATTCTGTGCAGCTTTAATGAAAATCTCTCCTTTACAATATATTGTGAGTCCTGATCCATCTGCTCCATAGTCAGTAATAAGCCCGGACCAAAACTTGCTTATGGGGTTTCTTGTTTGTGTACAGCTATAGTGTGACAGTGTAATATGCCTACTGGGCTTCAGCTTGTTCAATTCCATTGTGACTCTTTCTTTGTTGACCTATTTATGTCTCTGCTTTCTAGGGTCTTTGAACCATGCAGCTAGTAAAAAGCTGGACTTGGAAGCATGGTTTCCTGCTTCAGGTGCCTTTAGAGAGTTAGTGTCTTGTTCAAACTGCACCGACTATCAGGCCCGAAGGCTACGTATCCGGTATGGGCAGACAAAAAAGATGATGGACAAGGTAAATTCTGGAAGAATATTGGACTATTATGTCTTTAAAGTGCAACAAAACATGGAAATTTGACTTTCCGATTTCGGGATGCCCCATTTTGTGAAACATCCCAGAACTCCGCTTTTCGCTCGCTCTTTCCTCATTCCAATGGCACCTGCGCAGGTGCTCGAACCAATGAGAGCCATCTGCGGCTACATCCCCAGCAGCGTTCTCCCGTCCCAGCTTATCTGAATGGGGGGCGACTGCCTGCACATGCGTTATTGGAGCAGGAAAAGGTGTTTGACTTCAGCACTACATTTAGCTGTGCAATTTGTTTAAAAAAAATGTACAGCTAAATATGGTGCTGCATTGCAAGGGGAAAATTAAAAGACAAAATTACAGTCCTGAATCAACCCTATTTTGGCCATTTTCAGCCCCATTCATGCAGCATCCCTACACAGAGAGAAGTAAGAGATGGCAGCCGCTGAGCTGCTACATTAGTGCCCTTATCATTTAAACCGGACCTTCACCATGATTTATTGAAAAGCCCAAACCCTTAAACGATTCCCCAGCATATAACATTTATATATTTTTACGTTTTTAGTGACTTACTTACTTATTCTTTCCCCCACTGGGCTGCAACTCTGTTCGGGAATTTAGGATACGGGTGCCGCCATATTGACTCAGAAGCATCACACTTACTGAGTAGAGGAGAGTAGGATAAAGTACAGGGGGGTGGGTTATAGCTGTGCTTTGCTCAGACAGAGCAGAGCTGTGGTCAGGAAAAGGTCATCAATCCTAGAATGGAAAGCAGCACAGTCAGAAGGCACTTCCTGTTTGCAGGCTGCCTGATGTCCCATGAGCCGCCATCTTGAATGTTTAAAGGCTCATAACATGCAGTAGATACAGGTAGGATGATTTTTTTTTTTCACAATATATCTTTATTGACGAGAACAAAGGTCAAAAAGACAGATCACACATTTCTCATAAGACATTTCGGTTACAGCTACCGGGTATAACAGTCATCATATCACATTTAGATTCTATATAACAACTCTTGACTAATACCCCATGTGAATGGTCTGCCCATCATCTAGAACACATTCGGGGATCATGTCTCAGCGCCTTCGCCCCTCAGTTTTTACAATCTTAAACGGATAGAAGAAGGGAAAGAGAAGTGTTTTAACAGGGGATAAAGATGGGGGGGGGGGAGGGGGAGAAGGTACTACGGGCGTGAAGGACAGATTCAGGTTAGAGGGGGACGGTATGGGAGGGAGAAGGGCTCCAGGGCGGGAAGGGCACAGGCGGTCCAGGGTCCCGTCCCCCCGGCGCCCCCCCCCCCCACCAACGAGGTGAGAGAGAGGCCAAGAAAGAGAAAAAAAGCCCCCAACCGCTCTCCCGCGGGGCGCGCCCGCGCCCGCGGCCCCGTACAAGGGACCCGAGCAGGGGAGAGCCCGGGGGGGCGGCGGGGGAGGAGGGAAGGGGCGCACAGGCCCCCGCGACCAGGCGGGGGGAGGGAAGGGGCCGCCGTGGGCGAAGGGTCCTATCGCTCGGACCAGATCAAGTCTGTGTTTCTCTTCCGTTTCCCATCACTCGGACCAGATCAAGTACTCCCATTCAACGGTCCCCGGATGTCTCCCGGTCACCTCAGGCCCCGTCCCTCAGAGACCTACCCTCCTCCGATTCCATAAAGAGAGTCCACTGCATCCACCGGAGTCTATGTTTCTCTTCCGTTTGCTGAAGGAGGGCTGTCAGGTCCTCCATTCGTCTGGTGTCTTCCACCCTCCTAATCCAGGAGCCAATGGTTGGCGGGATGGTCGACTTCCATCTGGCAGGGATACAAGCTCTGGCAGCGTTTATCAGATGGACCGTCAAGGATTTCTTATAATTTCTTGTCGAGGCCTTGGTGGAGTGCAGAAGGAGGACCTCCGGGGAAAGCTCCATGGGCTCTCCAGTTATCCTATGGATCCATCTAACAATCTCCTCCCAGAAGTCTCTTATGTCTGCACATCCCCAGAAAATGTGCAAGAGGGAGCCGGTTTCCTTCTCACATCTCCAGCATAGGGGGGACACCGACGGGAAGAAACGATGCAGTGTCTGTGGTGACCTATACCATCTACTCAGTATTTTGTAACCCGCCTCTTGGTACTGGTTGCTTATTGAGGCCCGTTGTGCTAACTCCAACATTTTCTTCACTTGGGATGGAGTAAATGAGACCCCGAGTTCCGTTTCCCATGCCAATATGAAGTTCGGTGTGAAGTCCTCCCCCGGGTCCACCAACATTTTATAGATGGCAGATAGGGTACCTCTCGTTGTTTCATTTGTTGCACATAAACGCTCGAATGGTGTCAGCTCTCTAAGAAATTCCCCGGGCGGGGGCAGGCTCGACAGGAAGTGCGATATCTGTAGTGCCCTCCAGTACGAAAGACGGGGGGCCTCCCCCCAAGTCATCAGATCCTGCAGGGACTTCCAATTCGAGCCACTAACGAATTCGTAGGCAGCCCCTCGGGTGGGCGCCTTCCATCTCGTAAAACCTGCATCAAGTCGATTCGGGGTGAAGTCCAGTGCCCCCGTGATTGGGCGAAGCGGAGAGTGCGTCGGGGCTATGTTCTCTTTTGACATGTGTCTCGCCCACACCCGGAGAGTCGTGCCTATTGTTGGATGAGATTTGAGTGAGCCAGGAAGATCTCCCGGGGACCAGGGGAGGCCCGCCAGTGGGACCGGGGCCCACGATTGCTCCAATTGAACCCATCGTTTGCTGCTCCCATGACGATTCCAATCCACTATCCTGTTTAAATGCGCTGCCACGTAATACATTCGGATATCCGGAAGTCCCACCCCGCCCCTCGCCCTCGGCAGTGTGAGGGTTTGTTGGGCGATTCTCGGGCTCCTGCCCCCCCATATGAACCGTATAAATTCAGATCGGATATCCCTCAGAAAGGTAGAAGGCAGGTGGATAGGTAGAACCTGAATAGGGTAGAGCAGACGCGGCAAGACATTCATTTTCAGTACGTTGCATCTACCAAACCAGGACAATGTCTTGTCTTTCCATGTATGGAGGTCTCGCTTGATGGTGCTAAGGAGAGGGGGAAAGTTTCTAGCAAACAGATCTTTGAGTTGGGGCGTTATCTGAACTCCCAGATATTTAATCGCTCCGGATGCCCATCGGAAGGGGAAGTTGGCTTGTATGTTCTCAATGTGTCCCTGTGATAGAGAGATATTGAGTGCCTCTGACTTCTGCAGGTTGATTTTAAAGTTCGATATCTCCGCATACTCTCTGATTTCTCTCAGAAGAATTGGGATAGTCGTCACTGGTTGTGTGATGCAAAAGAGCAGGTCGTCAGCAAAGGCCGCAACCTTGTGTTCTGTACCACCTCCCGATAGCCCCTTGATGTCTGGGTTTGCCCGAACTCTCCTGAGGAGAGGTTCCAGTGTCAGGATGAAGATAATTGGTGACAGCGGGCACCCCTGTCTTGTGCCGTTGGTTATTGGGAATGGATCAGAAAGGACACCGTTGGCTTTGACGCAAGCCGAGGGATTGGAGTACAGGGACATCATCCAAGATCTCATAGTCTCCTGTAGGCCTATGTGTTCAAGGGTGGCCCGGATAAGATCCCAATGCACCCTATCGAACGCTTTCTCAGCGTCCGTAGAGAGCATCATAGCAGGGATCTCTCTCTCATGTGCCAAATGAATTAAGTCAAGAATTCTAGTCACGTTGTCCCTTGCCTCTCTATCCGGGGTAAACCCCACCTGATCCAAGCCTATTAGATTACCCAGGTGTGGCAGAAGTCTGGTCGCCAGGACCTTCGCGAATATTTTTACGTCTACGTTAAGAAGGGATATCGGCCTGTAGTTGGAGCATTGCAGCGGGTCTCTTCCCTGCTTAGGAATTATCGCTATCTGTGCCCTCAGCATGTCTACTGGTAAGGCTTGCCCCGAAGATATAGAGTTAAAGGCCGCTACCGCTCTGGGTGTCAAAATGTCCGCCATCCATTGGTAGGATGATTTTTAATGTGCGCAATCTGTATGTACAGGGTGTGGGAAACATATAAGACTCTTATTCAGAGTTAAGAACCGCTTTAAGAGAATATGTCTATTCTAAGTATGTCACACACCCCGCTTCAAACATTAATATTTACACTTGGGTTACTCCACCAGCAGGTGGCGACGTTGCAGAGAAGTCATGAAAAACGAGCCCCTCCTGATCCATAATACCTGGGACCTCCCACTTATCTCCCAGTGTTTCTTCTCTGCAAGATGGCGACAAGACAGAAGAAAGAAGTCTCCTGCTTGCAGGTAGCCGGGGTAACACCCTGGCCCCCCTTCTGGTCTATTTCTGCCCGGCTCTTGTTGATATGCCCCTTGTGAAGCCTCCCAGCCTAGGCTGCTGGGCCGGGCGATGGTAGCCGGCACCCTAAGGTGCCTAGGAGCTTAGCTCCTCCGCTAGACCCCATGGGGCAACGCGGATATCCGGCCTGGTGATCTGGATTTGGGATGCCCCGTCCCGTTTCCACCCTATGGGTGATGGCACTGTCCCCCGCTAGGTCCCCTTTGCTCCCTGCGCTAGGGGGGGGGGGTGGTTCTCCATGCGTTGTGTGCGTGGTTGTGCTTTACATGTGTTTTGAACTTGGTGTGCGCCGGGTAGGTGTTATGCTTGGTTGGTGTGACCTCTCCCGAGGCCTGGGCACGCTGTCTTTTTTCTGGGGAGCTCCCCCGCCTCAGGCACTCGGCGGCTGCGCCGCTCCGTGCTTGGGTAAGGTTGCTGCTTTGGCGGGGGGCGGGGCCGGTCTCGGGCGCGAATCGGCGTCCCGCCCACTCCCACATTACGCTGTTGTGGGAGCCAGGTTATGCCGGGCTCCTCGTGGTTGTGTGCTGAAGAGGCAGGGCCGGAAGCATTGTGCGTCGGGCGGCCGTCTCCCCTTTCCTTTTGCAGCTTCTACATGGCGGGGCCGCATCTCGCTGTTCAGTATCTCGCTGTTCAGTATCTTAGGAAGGGGGCGGGGCAGGGGCGGCCCGCCCTCCTTCTCCTCGCTCCTGGGAGTTGGTCTTGCTGCTGCCGCAGCTGCTTGTGCCGCCATTTTAGGTTAGTGTTTATGCTTATTATTGTGTTGCTTAGTACGGCCGTTAGTGTCTCCGGCTTAGGAGCTTTACTTCCTCTTGGGCGTGTGTGTGGGTCCATGTAGCATGTGCATATGGATGTTTTTGGCAACATTTCTTATATACTTATATATTTATTATATAGAGACATATATTGTACAACATGGTACACGCCTATGGAGTCATATATTGTACATATATTTAGTGTATTGTTTAATGTGCCTGATTGCATGCTCGTGTACATACATGGTACACGCCTATAGAGTCATATATTGTACATATATTTAGTGTATTGTTAATGTGCCTGATTGCATGCTCGTGTACATACATTGTCTCTGGAGTGACTGTTGTTTTTTCCAGGGCAGATCCCGGGATCCCATGCTTAAGGGGTTTTCCCGGACTTAGTTTCCTGCCAGTGTGGGATTCCCCCAAAATTTGCACCATATTAATTCCTCCCACACGGGACATTAAAAGGGGCATCCCGGGTCGCTTATTGCATAAATCCCTGGGTAATTGCGAATACCACAATTTCACCATATGGAGGCTTCCAACGATTCCGGAAACGATCCCTCGGGGCAATTCAGGCTATGTATGGGGTTGTGGGGCTCCTCTTCCTGAGGGTTGAGGTCATACTCTGTGTTTCATGTGCACAGCGGAACATTACGCGGCAGTCCGGTGCTCCGGTATTCGGTCCTCCGCCGCCCGTGTCTTCACCTACCCCTCCCCGCCTTTTCCGGACCCCATGTGACTTTGTCATGGGGGGGATTCACAATCCGAGGTTTGCGCCAGGTGGGCCGGCCTTGAGAAAATGTTTTCCGTTGCGGTTGCCCAAAAGGCTCCGGCTTAGCGGAAACATCCTTCCCCGGCTCCGCCGGCCTGTGATGTTTATGGTTTGAGTCCTTAGACTGGTCCGATTGACCCCCACTTGGGGAATCGAATAAGCCTGTTGTCCAGCATTTGTGTAGTGCTGCTGGTGAGCGAGCGACGGGGGGGGGGGAGGTCTTGACACCTCTTTGCTCCTGGCTCAAAAGTTTGAGGTTTTTGCATTAGACCCGGCTGCACGTCCCAGCAGTTAGAACATAAGTTTATGGAGCTTTATGCCTCGGCGGTGCAGGTTCAGATCCTACTCTGTCATTATGTATACTTAATTCCCCCTGAGGTGGCTCCCCCGCCTGCGGGGAGTTATTTGACATGGCCAAGCCGCGCATGGTGTTTCCCAATCAGAGACATTTTGTTGAGGTCATCCTTGTAGGATGGGAGCTGCCTACTCGGTTTGTTTTGTTGTGCTGGCCGCTCTGGTTGACGCCAGGGTGATGTGTAGTAGGACCACGGTCTTATTGGGGGCTATCCGGCGGTCGGTGTGCCTGCGGCAATGGACTGCTGATTCTAATTTAAAAAAAAAAAAAAAAAAAAAAGTCGCTTACGGCTCTCCTCCTGGTGGGTGAGAAATTGGATTTGGTTGCCAAGGGAGGTAAGTTACCTCAGTGCAAGTAACTTCGTCGTTCCTTTCGGGGGGTGGCCTATTTTGATCCCTCCTTTCGGGGAGCCAGAGCTGGCAGAGGTGCGGGCTTTTCGGAAGCTGGAACAGGGGTAGAGGTCGTGGCCGTCCCGGTCACTCCTGGGGTGCACAACCCAAGCCCGCTGTCAAGGCCGCTCGGCAATGAGGGGGCGCCATCACCCTTGCGGGTGCGGGGACGGTTGCGACACTTCTCCCGGGTGTGGGACCAGGCGGTCTCGGACAGGTGGATCCGGGAGGTGGTGTCGGCCGGTTACAAGCTGGAGTTCGAGTCCCGACCTCCTCTAAGATTTTTCAGGTCTCGTGTTCCCTCAGATCCTTTGGCCGCGCAGGGGCTCCTGGCGGCGGTGAGGAATCTTCTGGAAATGGCAGTCGTCTGCCCGGTCCCTCCTTCAGAGGTGGGCCGCGGGTATTATTCCAATCTCTTCACAGTGCCCAAGAAGGACGGGTCGGTTCGTCCCATTCTAGATCTGAAGTTCCTCAACGTGTTTATTCATCCCCGGAAGTTTCGCATGGAAACTCTGCGTTCTGCCATCAATTCTCTGCGGCAGGGGGACTTCATGATGTCCATAGACATCAAGGATGCCTATCTTCATATTCCTATATTTCCGGCTCACCAAAGGTTTCTTTGCTTCGTGGTGGAAGATCTGCATTTTCAATTTGTGGCTCTTCCGTTCGGCCTTACCTCGGTTCCAAGAGTGTTCACCAAGGTGTTGGCGGGCGTGATGGCCCTTCTCAGAGCTCAGGGGATTCGCATTGTGCTCTATCTGGACGATCTTCTCATCATGGCTGCTTCCTTCAGTCGAGCGGAGGTGGACACCAGGACGGTGGTATCCACTCTGGAGAGGTTCGGCTGGGTGATCAACTACCCCAAGTCCTCTCTCGTTCCGGCCAGGGTGGTGCCCTTTCTGGGGATGTCCTTTGGATTCTTGCCAACACAGAGTGTTTCTGCCTCAGGCCAAAGTTCTCTTGATTCAGGAATTGACGCAGCTTCTTCTTTCCAGTCCTTGCCCGTCCATCCGGCTAGGGATGAGACTGGTGGGGTTGATGGTAGCTTCCTTCGAGGCAGTTCCCTTTGCTCAGTTTCACATGATGACGCTTCATCTGTTGGCGTCTTGGGACCGGCGACTGCGGTCGTTTGATCGGTCCTTCCGGACGTCCTCCCGGGTTCGGCAGTCTCTACAGTGGTGGATGGTTTCGGACAATCTCTTGAGGAGCAGGTCCTTTCTGACGCCTCTTTGGGAAACTGTCACCACGGACGCCAGTTTGTCGGGATGGGGAGGTTTCTGGAAGGACCTTCATTTCCGGGGGCGGTGGGGTCCTCTGGAGGCCCACTTGCCCATCAATGTTCTGGAGTTGAGAGCCATCAGGTTGGTTCTGTCTCACCTGACACAGCATTTACAGGGCTTGCCGGTTCAGGTTCGGTCGGACTATCGGACGGCGGTTGCTTACATCAATCACCAGGGAGGGACTCGCAGTCTGAGTGCCCTCAGAGAGGTGTCTCTGATTCTAGCCTGGGCGGAGACTCATGTCCCTTGCATCTCGGCAGTGTACATTCCAGGAGCGGAAAACACGGAGGCGGACTTCCTGAGCAGGTGCTCTTCCCGCCGGGGGGAATGGTCTCTCCATCCCCAGGTGTTTCGGTCGCTTTGTCTCCGGTGGGGGGCGCCGGAGGTGGATCTTTTTGCCTCTCGTCACAATTACAAGCTTCCAACATTCGTGTCGCTCTCTCAGGATCCTGTGGCTCTGGTGGTGGATACCATGTCCCTGAGCCGGGGGTACCTGGGGTTCCTTTATCTGTTTCCTTCGATCCCCATGCTAGGCAAGGTGTTGCGGAAGCTGGCCCTGGACGGCTCCAAGGTTGCCAAGGAGGGTGTGGTTCGCAGACATCGTTCGTCTGGCGGTGGATCAGTTCGATTTGCCTCTTCGGCCGGATCTTATTACACAGGGTCAACTGCGTTACCCCAATTTACCAACGCTGGCTTTGACGGCCTGGCTGCTGAAACCTCCATCTTAGGGGAGGAAGGTCTTTCGGATTCTGTTATTCAGACTTTTATTAGTGCCAGAAAGAGGTCCTCTTCTACCTTCTATTATAGACTTGGAGATCTTATATGATTGATGTGAGGCTAGATCTTTGCCCTGTTGGGTCTGTTTCCAGGATTTTGGTATTTCTTCAATCGGGGCTGGACTCTGGTCTTCAGCTGGGTCCTTTGAAGGGGCAGGTTGCTGCCTTGTCTGTCTTTTTTTCAAAAGTCCCTTGCATTTCTTCCTTTGGTCAAGACTTTCTTCCAGGGGGTCTCGCATTGCGGCCTCCTAGGAAGCCTTTGCTCCCTGTTTGGGGTTTGAATTTGGTTCTCTCTGCTCTTCAGGCTCCTTCTTTTGAGCCTTTGCAGGTTATTGCTCTTTCTACTCAGACTCAGAAGGTTGCCTTTTTGGTGGCCATCACTTCGGTTCGGCGCGTTTCGGAGTTGGCAGCTTTGGCGATTCAGGCTCCTTACTTTGAGAGACATCAGGACAAGTGGTTTTCCGCTTCAAACCGGACTTTCTTCCTAAGGTGGTCTCTGCTTTTCATCTTAACCAGGACATTGTTCTTCCGTCCTTGTGTCCTAAGCCTAGGAATGACAAGGAGAAGGTTTGCACTGTTTGGACGTGGTACGCTGTGTGAAGTACTATTTGTTTACGACATCTCCTTTTCGTAAGACTGTTGCCTTTTTTTGTGGTGCCCTGTGGGCCTAGGAAGGGTTTGGCTTCGGCTGAGTCTTCCATTAGCAAATGGCTTTGTCAGGCTGTTGTTGGGGCCTATTTTGCCAAGGGGAAGGTTCCCCCTTTTCGTATCTATGCTCATTCTACTCGTGCTGTTGGAGCGCCTTGGGCTTTTCAGCATCAGGCTTCTGTTGAACAAGTTTGTAAGGCTGCTACTTGGTCTTCTGTTCACACTTTTTCCAAGCTTTCCAAGGTTGATGTGCAGGCTTCAGCGGATGCTGTGTTTGGCCGCAAGGTTCTGCAAGCTGCAGTGGTTTGAGTTTTGCATTATGGCCTTGTTGGATACCCACCCTTTCTGGACACTGCTTTTGGATGTCCCAAGTGTAAATATTAATGTTTGAAGCGGGGTGTGTGACATACTTAGAATAATACCATTTTGTGAATACCTGTAAAATGGGTATTATAAGTATGTCACACACCCCGCTTCACCCGCCCTTTTTGGTATCCTGGATTCTTTATAGGTGGAAGCTTCGTTTACAGTTTGAGGGTTAACAATAGTTTTTTCCTGGTACCTTGTCTTTACTGCTGTTTGAAAACTGGGAGATAAGTGGGAGGTCCCAGGTATTATGGATCAGGAGGGGCTCGTTTTTCATGACTTCTCTGCAACGTTGCCACCTGCTGGTGGAGTAACCCAAGTGTAAATATTAATGTTTGAAGCGGGGTGTGTGACATACTTATAATACCCATTTTACAGGTGAGTATTCACAAAATGGTATTTTTAGGGATGACTAACAAGTATATATGCTGCCTTAAAAATGTAGGTAATTTGTACCTTTTGCTGTAAAATGAATTCCTGAATTGATTTCTGTGCAGGCCGAATTTGTGCACATGTTAAATGCAACAATGTGTGCTACAACACGAACCATCTGCGCTATACTGGAAAACTATCAGACTGAAGAAGGGATCATTGTACCGGAAAAACTCAGGCCTTTTATGCCTGCTGGTCAGTATCATTTATTATTGTGCTTTTCTGGATTCCTGGGCAGCCTTCTCATGTAGGGCAGCCCAAGCTCCAGCTAGATAGGACTAGATTTCCTAATGGTACAGAGCTATGCCTATACTAATTACATTTTTACTTCTACAGGACTTAAAGAGATAATTAAATTTGTGAAGCCAGCACCGATTGATCAAGAGTTAACTAAAAAACAAAAGAAACAGCAAATCGGAGGAAAAAAGAATCCAAATGCAGATATAGAATCTCAGTTGCAGAAAATGGAAGTCAACACAAATTAAACTTCTAATAACTTTCAGAATCCATTCCTGTGCATGTGTCCCACCAGCAATATACTGACATAAATTATTGCGCCTTTGTCATTCTGTTTATTTCTGGATTTTAGTTTCCCGCTTTTTAGTGTTTCTGCTTCTAACAACTGGACAGTTCGGTTAAGGTGTCATTACACTGGCAAAGTGCAATTAAAAGTTCATGTATAAAGGAAACTGTGCTGCTTGTATACATGGCATTTACACTGCACAGTTTTTCTACACCAGTGCCTTGATGCTGCATAAATGAATCCTCTCATACAGGGCACACGGGTGCTGACATTAGAGGGGTTGTCCAGGCTAAAATAAAAAGAAAACACTGTATATGGACCTTTTGCCCACAGTCTGGGCATATCAAGATTGCGCATACGATGCCAGCCCCCCCCCCCCCCAAATCAATCATAGTGATACTGACATGCTCCTCCATTGCAAGTGTACCTTTAATTGGCCCCTTTAATCTGTACAAACTAAAGCCTTTTAGGTTAAAAAAATACAATTCTGTGAAATACCTGTAGAATTGGTATTATATTTCTTGTTCATTGCTTTTCAATGCTGGGGATTTGTGGGAGGTCCCCGGGTATTTGAGGGGCTGGGAGGAGCCTGTTTTACATGTCTCTGCAGTGCAGCGCCATCTGGCGGAGGATAACCCAAGTGTAAGTAATCTATCTGGAGCAGGACGTACTGTATACTTATAATACCAATTATACAGGTGAGTATTTCACAGAATTGTATTATTCTTAGTATACAGTATGTCCTGCTCCAGATAGATTACTTACACTTGGGACATCCAATAGCAGTGTCCATAAAGTAGGGTGGGATCCCCCATAAAAAAGGTAACAGCAGTCAGTTTGAACCACTGCCGCCTGCAAAACCTTGCGGACAAAAACTGCATCAGCTGAGGCCTTAACATCAACCTTGAAAAACCTTTGAAAAGGTATGAACAGAAGACCAAGTAGCGGCCTTGCAAACTTAATCAACAGAAGCCTGGTGCTGGAAGGCCCAAGAGGCACCAATAGCACGAGTAGAATGAGCAATAAGGCGGAAGGGAGGTTTCTTCCCCTTAGCAGAATAGGCCTGAATCACAGCCTGACGGATCCATTTGCTGATAGAAGACTTGGCAGGAGCCTAACCCTTCCTAGGACCAGAAGGGACCACAAAAAAAGCATCAGTTTTTCTAAAGGACGCAGATACTACTAGGTAATACTTCAGACACCTGACTACATCCTAGAAATGTAAAACCCTTTCCGTAGCATTGCTAGGATTAGGGCACAATGAAGGAAGAACAATATCTTGATTCAAATGAAAAGCAGACACCACCTTAGGCAGAAAATCCGGCTTAAAGCGGAACACCACCTTATCCTGGTGTCTCCCAAAGTATGGGGGCTGGATAGACAGAGCCGCCAGCTCAGACACACGCCTGACCGAAGTAATAGCCACCAGAAAAAACAACCTTGAGGGTAAGTACAGCGAGAGCAGCATCCTGAATAGGATCAATGGAACACCCTGCAAGGCAGGCAAGACCAAGTTCAAATCCCAAACAGGGACCATAGGTTTTCGTGGGGAACGCACATGAGTAACCTCTTAAAAGCAGTCTTAACCAAGGAATGCTGAACAAAAGACTTCTGAAAGAAGACAGACAGGGCAGAAACCTGACCCTTCAAAATACTGAGTTGGAGACCCGACTCCAACCCATGCAGTAAAAACTCCAGAACCCTGGGAACTGAGAACACCCAACAGGGAAGAGACCTAGACTCACACCAGTCAGTGTAGGTACGCCATACCCTATAATAGATGGAAGAAGAAGTCTTCTTCCTAGCCTTCACCATGGACTCAACCATCGAGGCAGGCAAGCCTTTCTCCTTCAAGATGGAGGTTTCAGCAATCAGGTCGTCAAGGCCAGAGTTAGTAACTGGGATGGCGTAAGGGGCCCTGAGTGAGCAGATCTGGCACTCCAGGCAGAAAGTACTGATCTACTGTCATCTGCACCACGTCTGCGAACCACACTCTTCTTGGCCACCAGAATCACTGGCACCCCTTCCAGAGAAATCTTGCGCAGGACCCTGCCTAGCAGGGGGAATGGAGGAAAGACAGACAGAAACTGAATGTCCTGCCATGACACTACTAAGGCATCCGTGGTCACGGCCAGAGGATCCTGGGACAGGGAGACAAAGGCCGGGAGCTTGTGATTGTGACAGAACGCAAACAGATCCACTTCTGGTTGGCCCCAACGGTGATACAGAGATTGGAACACCCCGTTGCAGAGGGACCCCCCCCCCCGGAATGTATACCGCTGATATGCAGGGAACATTGGCCTCCACCCAGATCAGGATCAGAGACACTTCCTGGAGGGCCCTCTTGCTCCGGGTCCCTCCCTGATGATTGATGTAGGCAACTGCCGTCAGATTGACCGAGCGCCGCTGAACAGGCAGGCCCTGAAGATGAGCAGTCAAGCAAGCCAGAACCAACCTGATCACTCACAGCTTCAAGACATTGATAGGTGTATGGGCCTCCTAAGAGCCCCACCTCCCCTGTAAACGCAGGGACTTCCAGAACCCCCCCCAACCTGATAGACTGGCATCCGTGGTGACCGTCTCCCAGGGAGGGGCAAGAAGGATCTGCCCCCCCAACAGGTTCCTTGAGTCCATCCACTACAAGAGGGACCTCCTTATCAGGGGGGAAAGCACAGACCCTGTCCAGGGATGCTGGGTCCTTGTCCCATACAGACAATAGGAGAAGTTGCAGAAGTCCCAAGTGGGACCGCTTCGAAGCACGTCACCATCAGGCCCACCAGCTGCATCCTCTGCCTGGTGGAGGGACAGCGACAGGTAGGAGGGACTGAGCTTGTGCAAGCAGATTGTCCACCTTCTGCTGAGGAAGGAATATCCTTGCCTGAACTGTGTCCAGATTCATTCCTAGGAATGAAGTTACCAAGGAAGGGGACAGTGAGGACTTGGGGTGGTTGATCACCTATCCAAATGACTCCAGAATGGACACCACCAGCTGAGTATCCAACTTTGGCAGATGTAGAGACTGGGAAGTGATGAGGACGTCCAGGTAGTGGCAGCACACGGACGCCCCTTGGCCTCATCAGAGACATCACCCCCGCCAGCACCTTGGTGAGCACTCTGGGAGCTGAAGAGAGACCAGATGGCAAGGCCACAAATTGGCAGTGTTGATCTTCCAATGCGAATCTGAGGAACCTTGGTGTCCTGAAAACACAGGGATGTGAAAGTAAGCATCATTGATATCCACAGACGGCATGAAGCCCCCGGGGCGCAAGGAGCAGATGGCCGAGCGCAAAGTTTCCATGCGGAAAGCGCCTGTACTTGACAATTTGCTGAAGATCTGTAAATCCAGAATGGGCATCTTTTTTGGGAACTGTGAAAAGGTTGGTGTAGAGTCCCTTGCCTCTGTCTGTTAAGGGAAATCTGCAAATGACCCCCGGACCCAGCAGGCCTTGCACGGCCTGCGCCAACACCTGAGCAGAGGCAGGGACCAGGAGTACCTGGGACATGATAATTTTAGGGGAGGCCACACAGCAAACATCATCTTGTAGCCGGAGGACACTACCTCCTGAATCCACCGGTCTGAGGCGTGATGTCTCCAGACTTGAGCAAGGTGCTGCAGCCGTCCCCTCACCCTGACGGGCGAGGGCGCCCCATCATGCTTGAGGGGACTTGGGAGAGGATTTGGGCTTAGCCCCCCCAGAGGAGCCAGGGTGTTGTCTTCTGCTCCTGTGACAGGAATCTGCGCGAGGCCCCGCGAAGGACACCCCTGGTTCCTGTTTAACACCATGGTAGGGGGTAGAAGGGGGGCCCTGGCCCCGAAGGGGCCGAGACAGCCGTCTGCGCTGGGGTAACTTACCTCTCTTACCAAACAGGTCTAGATGGGCCCCAAACAGGCGTAGCCCCTTAAAGGGAAGCCCAGTAAGGGCCTTCTTCGCAGCATTGTCAGCACCCCACTGTCGCAGCCAGACCAAGCGACGTATAGCCACCACGAGGGCAGAAGTTCTTGCAAACATTCTGATGGTGTCATCCAATGCTACTAGGACAAAATTTACAATCACATCACAACTGGAGAGTGCATTAAACACCTCACAAGGGAGATCATCAGGGGCACTATCAAGCATATTTCTGATGAGGGTTCTAGTGGCCACAGCAGTAATGGCAGAGGCACAGACCGGGCGCAGTGCCGTCCCCCGCACATGCAAAGGCGTGGGAGGCCAGCAGGTCAATGCGCCAGTCCTCAGCATCCCACAGGGTAGTAGAATCAGGGGGATGCATGATAGGGGTGTTAGATAGCCCTATTATCGGGACATCCACCTCGGGGGGGATGACCAACATTTAACCACCTCAGGTGGAAAAGGATACTTCCTATCCCAATCCCTTGGAACCCCGGGAAGTTTACTGGGGCACTCCCATTCCTTGAGTACAAGGGAATGGAAATGTGCCTGCTCTAGAAATTCCAAACGTGATGATGCTGTATGGAAACACTCCCCTCTTTGCCTGGGAGCCTCACCAGGGAGAGAGATAGATAGAACCTCAAAGATCTGGGTCAATAATCTGTCAGTGTCATCCGGGGCCCAAGGGTCAGAGCCAGAATCGTCATGACCCCTTGGTCTATCATCAGATGAGCCTGAATCAGAAAAGAGCTCTCCTTCATCAGAAGGGGTATAGCCACACAGATTCATAAACTCCTGAGATCCCATAGGGAAAACAGTAACATAAGGTGTCAGGTGCCGCTTCTTACCAGGGCCCTTACGCGCTAAAGACCTCGCAATAATCTGTTCAGCAGTAGGCAGTCTAGAAGACACATCAGGCTGAGAATCCCCACAAGTATGCAACTCAACAGGAGAGATTTAAGCTGGGAAGAGTAATGAAACGAGGTGCAGCCACTGGCAGGCCAGATTGCAAAGCCAGCGCTTGTTCAACACAGGGTACGCAGCCAATGGATTCACCCATCTGAAAGACACAATGAGAAGAAAGGGTGTCCGAACCGAACACACTACAATGAGTATAAAGCCGCCCGCGAGGGCACTTAAGGACCATGGTAAGTAGAATGTCACACGCACGTGTGACCTGACAACATGGCGCCGAGTACCTCGAAGGGCGGGCCAGAGCGAGCCGTGACGGCGGCAGCATTTGCAAGAGTAAAAGGACAAGTCAGTGCGGCGGCTGACACCACTTATACTAGTCCAAAAGACATTACCAAAGGCCATATGCACGTAATCACGATACACTGACACCCACACCCCCCCTTTCTTCCCCCCCGAAGGCTACAGGGAGAATGAGGGAGGATGGCGGCCCTTTGTACAGGGCCCACGGCTACCAGGGCATGGGGAATAATGCGGGAGGGGCATCCCATAAAGGCTCACCATCAGCCTATACCGCCTACCCTTTGGTGGGGGACTGTGGTGGAGCAGCGCTCCATAAGCACGCATGGTCCCACCTACCTTCACCCGACCAGCGCAGCCCAGGCTGGGAGGCACATCACACGAAAGGACGGGTGGGAATAGTCCAACAGGGCTGCAGGCTAATAGCCCCGCTCACCTATGAGAGAGTGATAATTTCATGTCTTCGCAGTAAGCACTGCAGAGAAATCTGGGGATTTGTGGGAGGTCCCTGGGTATTTGAGGGGCCGGGAGGAGCCTGTTTTACATATCTCTGCAGTGCAGCGCCATCTGGCAGAGGATAACCCAAGTGTAAGTAATCTATCTGGAGCAGGACGTACTGTATACTAAGAATAAAAAGGTAAAATAATGTGGTTGTATAAATATGCACACCCCTAAACTAATTATTTCTTGAGTGAATATCGGCATTCAGTCAGTTTGGGTTGAATTCTATCAGCGTGGCACATTCCTTGCAAAAGCTCATGAGGGCATCTCCAATGTACAGCCCACTTCTTATGTTTTCATTAAGGGGTCAGGCCTGGGCCATTCCAAAACATTGACCTACATTTTTGGTACCTTTGAAGTTATGCATTGGGTCATTGTGCTGGAAAGTGCCATTCCTCTTCAGCTTTATAACAGAGGGCCAAAGGATTCATGTCAAAATTACGTAATAATTGGAAGTGTTTATAATTCCTTCTTCTAATATTTGGACTAAATCCCCAGTTTCAGCTGCAGGGAAAACACCTGCAAGCATCATACTACCTCCACAATGCTTTACTGTGAATATGGTGTTATTTTGCTTTACTCCAAACATACGTTTTTTGAATTTAGCTCCCCCTACCAGCTGTAGGCCCCTCTCACGTGTGGACACACACTCAAAGAATACCACTTAAATTTAGCTTTTGACCGCGTTTATAACTATTCCACCCTTCCTCTTTTCTTGTTCTTTCTCTATTTCCTTCCCCTCTACCTCTTACACATACAACCCTCACCTACCCCTCTCACACAATGGAGACTCTTAAAATGGTCTCTCTCAATGTTATGCTAAATTTCCCAAGACAAGATCAATAAAACATATTTACATGCTTGTAAACCTTGATCTACCCAAAGTGGGACAGGTCGCTTTCCTAGAAAATGTTCTGATTTTGCTAATTAATTCTAGGTGGTGACTTCAATTTTACACTGGACCCTTTATGGGGCGTGGTACTTATCATTTGCAAAATTTAAATGTACTGTATCAAAAAATTCTTGCATACCTTCCAGCTCATAGACCCCTGGAGAATATTAAACCCCACCACTAAAGACTATACTTTCTACTCTCCCCTGCGCAACCCCAACTCAAGGATTGATCTCTTTCTGGTCCCACCTTTATATACTAATAGGGAATATCTCTTTGGCAGACACCAGCCTGGCTCCTAAATCATGGACATGGAGACTGAATGTCAGCCCGATCCAGGACCCACAGATAAAGTCTGAAATTCAGGCAGACATTCAAAATTATTTTGACACAAATGCCACACACGACACTAATCCCTGTTTGGGAGACTCACAAATCTGTGGTCAGGTAATATAACATGGAACCCAAAAGAAAATTCTAAGCGCACCCTGGAAATTTTGACCCAGACCAATACGCTTGAAAGTCTACTTAAAGAGGAACATCAGGGAGGTTAAAACCTCCTCCAAGCATTCTTTACTCACCTCACCAAGGGATCCATATTCTAGGTCCCTCTGTTTCCAGGTGACCTTCCAACAGCCAATGCCCATGAATGCAATGGGGCTGTCTTAAATCCTGCGGGAATTTGAACACTTGTCACTAACAGATTGCTAAGGGGGCAGCGGTCGGGCCCTGAAGTGGCTGGTTGATGCTGCAGCAGGAACATCCGAAAAGTAAGTAGGGACCGATTTTGGGGGGGGGGGGGGGGGGGGAATCCTTTTTATTTTAGGTCCTATGTTCCTTTTTAAGCAATCACTGGCTTTATCACTTGGGGCAGCTACAAGACTTATAGCGGACCAAAACCGACATTAACTTTTATCCCCTGATTTGTTCGCACTTCACTATAAGCCCCAATGGCGTCTGTTTTAGCTGTAAAGCTCCACCTCCTCCATTCATTCATGACTGATCAGCTACCATCTTACAGAGAGGGACAGTCAGTGTTACAGTTTTCTCTCTCCAGTGGAGCATTCCCATTTCGGATGCCCCACTGTTTGAAATCCCCCAGATTGCCATCAAAACATACCCCCCTTATGATCCCATGGCACATGTGTGGGCCACCAACCAATCAGCAGCTCATACCTGCACAGCCATTCACGTAGGCCTTACACAGGTATGCGCAATACAGGATTGTCGGCAAGATGAAGATTTCACACAGCAGGCTGTCCCAGGGCCAGTGTGGGAACAGATTGTTCCTCTTTAAACTTGTAGATGAGGGAGTATATCTATGCAAACAAAGTGATAGTTGTACAGTATGTTTTTTTTTTTTTTAAATACATTGTAGTGATATTTCATGTCATCTTCACACTGCCCCATGCACACATAATGTAGTTGGTCTAAAGTCTGAAATGAAAAAAGACAGACTTGCGCCTCCCTTTCTGTAATAATGTTAGTGTTCTGTAGTGTTTCAGGACATGAAGACACAAGCAAAGAGGAGGACTGCAAGTACCAGGTAACTAATCTGATTTAGTGCCATTGGCTAAAAGTCACTATAGGCCACCCGCATAATATGGCATAAGAAGTCCCTTTTTGTAAAAGCTCCATGGTTCTGCTGACAACCTATATTCTAAGCATACAGTACGTCCTGCTCCATAATAGAACACGTGGGTAACCCTCCGCCAGATGGTGCTGTTCACTGCAGACATGCAAAAACAGGCTCCTCCCAGCCCTTCATATACCCAGGGACCTCCCACAAATCCCCAGATTTCTCTGCAGTGCTGACTGCGAAGACATGAAGTATCACTCTCTCGCAGGTGAGCGGGACTATTACCACCCGTTCTCTTCGATGATGGGCCTTCCAGCCTGGGCTGCGCTGGTCGGGTGAAGGTAAGCAGCACCATGTGTGCTCACGGAGCTACGCTCCACCACAGTCCCCCACCATAGGGTAGACAGTTTAGGCTGATGGTGAGCCTCCAATAGATGCCCCTCCCGCATTATTGCCCAGTGTAGCGATGAACCCTGGGTGAAGGGTCGCCTTCCTCCCTCATTTCCCCCTGTAGCCCGGGGGAAAAGAAAGGGGGGGGGGGTATGCGTGTGGCGGTCTCAGTGTAAGGTTGTACACGTTTAGGGCTGTTGTTTTGTCCTGATCCACATAACCCTTGACAGGTTGCGCGTGTGTGTATGTTTCCCTTACTGAAGGGCCCGGGCGGCAGTGTCATTCAGTAGTTGGCAGTTCCCTTGGCTAAATTCTAACTGTGTGTCTTATCCACTGCTTGTCATGACGTTACCGCTGGTTGCAGCTTCGCGCTCTTTGGGGGAGGCGGGGACATGGCTTGGCGCGCTCTGCGTCACGGCCAGATCGGGCCCGCCCCTCGAGGTTCGCTTGGTGCCATTTTGATGGTCTTCACGCACGCGTGGTTGCGATCCTCCTCCTCCCTTGGTCATGAAAGTGCCCTCCTGGGCGTTTTTTTTCCTATGATCTTTCGTTCAGCTGCGCATGGCTCTGACACCCTCGCCCTTATTCTCTTTGTCTTTCAGACGCCAAGATTTTGGTGGCTTCTCCCGGCCTGACATATTATAGCGGGTTCACATAAAAATTCTCCCACACTCCTAGCGGGTCTTGGGGCATCCAGGGTTGCCTATTGCATAAATCCCTGCGGGCATATTGCTCAGATAATCACTATATGGAGGCATCTCAGAATTATGTGCCCGGGGTCCCTCAGGGACAAGACCTGCTGTGTACAGTGTGTGGTCAGCCCCATGCTGATGCTGACAGAGCACGGGTCTGAGGACCGTGTGCTGAACAGGTACTGGCCCTGCAATCAGGTTTACCAGTGGTTGCACCTCGCTTCAATACGCCTGTCTCCCCGGACCTAAATCTGACTCCTGATGAGTCGCACTTGAGCGGGGATGACCAGCAAGTCGTGCCGCGCAGGCTGCCTACGGCTGAGCAGGTGCTATCTAGTTTGGCGGAGCGCTTGGGCCCTGGAAAGAAGTGGTCCCTGACGCCTCCTGGTTCTCTGGTTCCTACTGAAACTGAAGAGTCTGCTGCTATGCAGGACCTTGCTCCTTCTGATGAAGGTGAGCTATTATCTGATTCGGGCTCCTCGGACGAGATGCCTTGGAGCCGTGATGATTCTGGCCCCAGTTCTTGGGGCCTGTGTGATACTGATGAACTACTTATAAAGATCTTTGAGGTTTTGTCAATCTCTCCTCCTGGAGAGGCTCCCAAGCCTAAGAGGGAGAGTTTCCACACAGCGACACCGCGCTTGGAATTTCTGGAACAGGATCATTTCCAGGCTGTTATATCCAAAGAATGGGAATCGCCTTGTAAACTTAAAGGGGTTCCAGGGGTCTGGGATTGGAAGTACCCTTTTCCCCCTGATGTGGTTAACTTTTGGTCAGCACCTCCCGTGGTGGATGCACCGATTATGGGGTTAATAACCCCCCCTTCATGACTGCTCCTAATTACCGTACCCTTCGGGATGCTGAGGACCGGCGCATTGACAGACTGGCTTCCCACGCTTTTTTGTGTGCAGGGACGGCTCTGCGCCCGGTCTGTGCCGTGGCCATCACTGCGGTGGCCGCCAGGACCCTCATTAGAAAGCTACTTGATGACCAACCTGAGGATCTCCCCTGGGAGGTTTTTAATGCACTCTCCGATTGTGATGTGTTTGTGAGGTTCATCCTCTCAGCGCTGGACGACACCATTAAGATGTGTGCTAGAACCTCTGCTATTCGCCGCCTGGTCTGGCTGCGACAGTGGGGTGCTGACGATGATACAAAAAAGGCTCTCACTGGCCTTCCCTTCAGAGGACGGCGCCTATTTGGGGCCCGTTTGGACCTTTTTGGTAAAAAGGGTAAGGCACCCCTACGCAGAAGGCCGTCTCGGCCTCCTCGGTGCAGGGACACCCCTCCCCCTCCCTACGTTAGTGTCAAACACGAACCAGAGGTGTGCTTCCAACTTTTCGGCGTAGATTACCACTCCAGGGTGGGCAGGCAACACCCTGGGCCCTCCGGCAGGACTAAGTCCAAATCTGCCAAGACCTCCCAAGCATGAAGGGACGCCCTCGCCCTTCTGGTCCCTTTCCGAGGTTGTCAGGGTGCTTCTAGTCCCTGTTTTCTCTTCAGGAGTTGGTGCAGGCCATACTCGGCCTGCAGGGTCTGGGCTCACTTGCAGGTTGCCCTTAACAGGCTGGGGCGATGGCCTCTACATTAACCTTTCCTCTCTCCCTCAAAAGGATGAGGCAGTCTGGGCCATGCTGGCATATTGTAGGCTTGGCAATTCTACACTCACAGGTAGTCCCTGCATGATATCTCTGTGTTGGGCCACAGGCGTCCTGTGCCAGGGGGGCCTCTTGCCACCTGTGGAGATCTAAGATCCTTTTAGTTTTCCCTGTGTCTTCTGGACACCGAGACCTTTACAGGTCAGTGTTGAAGGACCAACTCTGCGGATTGGGGCCTTGTTTTTAGCCTCTCTTCTGCTCCCAGGCTGCTCGCCAAGGCGGGGATGGGGGTGATGTCCGCACTAGGACCTACCGGATCGTCCTTCTTTACTTTCCAATCTCTATGTCAGGCCGAGTGGGTTAGTCGGCCGGTGGTGTCCTTTGGGAGTTATTTGGATGGGTGCTCAATCACCTCAATGCCTCATTGTCCCTTATTCGGTATCTCCATTCCTTGGATTCAGTTCAGGCTTGAACCTTCTTCCTTGGCAATAAGTGGACTCCTGGTTACATGGGCTCTGTCCCTCTTTGCTGTCACCTTACTTTCACCAGGCAGGATTGCAGCTGGTGGGCCCGTTGGTGGCGGATCAGATGATGTCCCTTATATTCAGAGCCCTTGGGCACTTTGGCACAGTATTTTATTAATCCTGGATGGGGTTCCAGCACCCCTAGAGCTAGGTCTGTGCTCATTCCCCCTTGGTACGGTGGTTCCTCTTGAGCTGGTTAAATTCAAGGAACCTGTCAGGGGGCACCCCTTCCTTTTCTTGCTTCTTCCTGTAGATGGTCACCTTGGGTACTAAGCCTCGCAGGTTGACGGGGGGGGGGGGATTTTCTTCTAAAATCCCCCGCGGTTTCTAGGTAGGGGCCCTTAGAGGGTCCATTTACCTACTGATTTTGTTAAAACAGTGAGCCTTCAGTTGGCTCTATCTTGCTGGACTACTCCTCTTCAGGACCTGTCTATTTGGGGACTCTTGGCTTGTCGACAGTGGCCTGTATTTATTATCAGTCTGGAGCTTGGAGCAGGATGATTCTCCTGGAAGGTTTCTGATCCTGATCTAGGTGGGGGTCAACGTTCCCTGCATCTCAGTGGTATTCGCTCCAATGGATGTCCTTCAGTGGCAGGTTGTGCTATCCTGGTGTCCCTCTGAGAGCCAACTAGGGTGGCTCTGTCGGGCCCTGCTACTATCACTATTTTTACTGCCCCAGAATATTCTGACTTTGGTCATGGGGGCTTAGTAATTTTATGTCTGGACATTCTATTTTATATGTTTTATCTTCATTCACCCTGCTAGGCGGGGTTCTGCGCAAGATTGCGCTGATAAGGGGGGACCCGTGATACTGATTGCCCCTGGGTGGCCTAGTGGACTGTGGTTCGCAGATGTTTCTGCTGAGGACAGCGGACCTATACGCTCTCTCAGGAGTGAGGTTCTACCCTTTTCAGGCTCCTTTCTTATGTCGCTCTAGTCTAATGGCCTGACAGTTGCTTCCTTCACCCTTTTGGAGATGGGTTTATCTTCTGGGTGATTTTGTCTATGGGGAGCTAGGAGCAAGCTTCTTCTTCTTCCTCCGTCTATTATAGGGTATGGCGTACCCATATTGATTGGCGTGAGTCTAGGTCTCTCCCCTGTTGGATGTTCTCTGTTCCCAGGGTTCTAGAGTTATTACAGCATGGGTTGGAGTTGGCTCCCCATCTCGGTACTCTGAAGGTTCAGGTTCTGCCCTGTCCGCCTTTCCGTAGAAGTCTTGTTCAGTCTTCCTTGTTACGCGTTCTTTTGGGGATTGCTCAGGTGCATCTCCCAAGTAGTTCTATGAACCCTGTTGGGATTAATTTTTATTCTGTTTGCTTTGCGGGTTGTTCCCTTTGGACCTATTCCGGATGCTGTCTGAACTGTTTTTACTTCAAGTTGCCCTTCCGGGGGCTGTTGCTTCAGTCAGACGTGTGCCTGAGAAGATGGCTCTGTTTAGTTAGCCCTCGTTCATTATATATACACACCATGATGTGGTGGTATTCCGCCTTACGCCGGACCTTATGCCCAAGGTGGTGTCTTATGATCATTTATTCAAGTCCTTTTGTCTGCCTCTGGACCTTATTCTTAGTAATGCTGAAGTAAGGGGGGTCTACATTCCCTCAATAGGTGTTGAAATTTTCCTGGTTTGTCTCTTGTCCCTTAGGGGGACTGATGCCCCTTGGGGTTTGCGGGCGCCTCCATACGTATGCGCCTGATCTCATCTGCTTCCAGGGGTTATGCGCCCTTTGGACTGGTCTTACTTGGATGGTTTGTCCTTCTGGTCCTGATTAAAGGTTTCGGCTTCTTGCTGATCCTTGTTAGTGTAGTGGTCAGTATCCCCGCCTGTCATGCGGGAAACCAGGTTTCAATTTCCCCGATGGGGAGAGCTCTACGTTTTACCGAGGCTACTGTTGCCTTGATTGGTCAGGATGTTACTCTGGCCGATTCCTTTAAGGGGAGGAATCTTCTTCTCTTTTTATTCTGTTTCTACTTGTGCTTGGGTACCTTGGGCCTTTCAGCACCAGGTTTCTGTTAATCAGGTTTTGCTAGACCGCTGCTTGTTTTCTGTTCATACCTTTTCAAAGGTTTTTATGAGGTTGACGTTAGAGCCTTTTGCTCATGTCGCTCTTGGTAGCAAGGTTTGCAGGTGACAGCCTTTACTGTCTGCTGTGCCTTTTTTGATGGGGATCCCACCCTACTTTATGGACACTGCTATTGGATGTCCCACATGTAAGTATTATATATGGAGCAGGACGTACTGGATGCTTAGAATAATACAATTCTGTGAAATACTCACCTGTAGAATTATTATACGCATACAGTACGTCCTGCTCCATCCCACCCTGGTTTTACATTTTTCTGGATCCCCTGTATGGTGATTGTTATCACTGTTATTATTACCAGTTTGGTGGTTGGTTTCTCCCGGCTTCTTTTCTCACTGCTTTTCAATGCTGGGGATTTGTGGGAGGTCCCTGGGTATATGAAGGGCCGGGAGGAGCCTGTTTTTGCATGTCTGCAGTGAACAGCGCCATCTGGCGGAGGATTACCCACGTGTAAGTATTATATATGGAGCAGGACGTACTGTATGCGTATAATACCAATTCTACAGGTGAGTATTTCACAGAATTGTATTTTCCATTAATAGTCCATATTGGAAAAATGTTTATTCTTTTTCCATTCCATCATTTGTACCTTAGAGAAATAAATACCAGATTTTCTTAGGACTGGGTATATATCACATGCAAGCAATAGATCCGATACTGTAGAAACCTTTGTCTCCTCTATAGATACAGAAGAAGCTTGGTTCGTTCAGTGGCTCATTTATGCTGACAGTATGAACAAACCATTCAGGATTTCTCCCCAAAATGGTTTTGGCTTTTCATGGCAAGTAGGACATTGTTGTCCCCTCCCTTTTCTTCAGTCCCTTAGGCTACATCTTCTGGCTGTAGATAGCACTATGAAGTTCTACTTGACCAAGACTTCTGGAGGAATGCTTCTCTTTGTTCTCACTGAAGGTCTCTGCAAAACAAACCGTTCCACCATCAGTGGGTAGATCAGCAAACCAGTTATAGAAGCCTCCAAGTCAAAGGGAAGCTCTCCCATTTTCTGGGTGGCTGCAATCTCCACAAGGGTGGTGGGCTACAGCAGACCAGGTCTGCATGGCAGCTACCTTGTTGTCAGTCCATACCTTTGCCATGGTTTACAAGCCTTCAGCTACAAGATCTTATGTGAGGTCTTGTAATTATAATGATGCACTTTGGGCTTTTATTTTTACTCTGGGTTTTGTATAAAGCGGTGCAGGCTGTGGGAAGCTAAAAGAAGCTGGGTATTGGTGGGCTTCCACTTGAGCATCTAAATACATTTTCTTTTCTGTGCTCCAGAGCAGCATTTCTCAGCCCAGTTCTCAAGTAACAGGACATTTTGTAGATTCATGCTGCCCGGTAGCACTGCTAAAGCACAAATTACTTCACAGGGCCTGTACTTGAGGACAGAGTTTAGAAACCCTGCTTTAGAGGGTACCAAACTTAGCTCCAGGAGTCTTCAGAATAAAGTAGGTTTATTTTTTTCAATGCCAGTTCATAAATTGAAACAAACTTCTCATCTGTGGCTATGTCTTGTACCTACTGTTCAGGCACAATGAGGGCACAAAGCTTGGCCTCACAACACAGAACCGTTTTATTTGTACTATGGAAACGGCCGTCTTAATTACAGACCACACGGGCACTTCAAATGTTGATGGTACAAATTACATGGATCAAAAAGATACATTTCCACTAATTACATGAAAAGCAGCATCAGGACAAGGTTCTCTTTTTTTCTTAAAAAAAAAAACCACTACTTTCTGTGGTTTGTTTACTTGGCATGTGGAATATTGTAAAAAAAAAAAAAATATATATATATATATATATTTTTTTTTTTTTCTTTTTAAACAGAATATGGGTCCATTTAAAAGTATGTCCTAGCACAGCTCTTAATCCACAGGCCTAGATATTGAAAACCCACCCACAGCATGTTCACCAACAGTGAAAATTTACAAAAGGTTCCAGATACTCTCAGTTTCCCGTCGTCATAAGGGATATGCTCGAAGGATTTTGACTTCATCAAGTGGTCTGTCCTGGCTGTCAGTTTCTACCATTCCCAATCGGTTTAGTGTTCCAATGCCCTGACAAACGCGTCCAAAAATAGTGTGCTTCCCATCCAGCCACTGGGTAGGGGCCAGCGTTAAGAAGAACTGACTTCCGTTTGTATCTGGACCAGAATTTGCCATGGCGAGAATTCCTGCACCTGTAAAAAGCAGAAGAAGTGAACTGAAGTCTCATGAGACCTAAAGAGTGAAGATGCTTTAGGGTACACTTCCATGAGCAGCACATACATGGGGGGGGGGCGCATTGTGATCAGATTGATCAACTAGTCCCCTAATCAAGAGTGATTTGCCAGAGGTCATTGCATTTGGGTAGAATGAAGCACATTGGCCCAATGCTCCAGATTGCTCAATCACTCTCCCAAATTTACAAGGGGTTAGAAGCAGTTATGTGTTGTGCAGTGTTAACCACTGAGACTAGCAAAAAAAAAAAAAAAAACCCACTGAAGGAATAAGGCAATTCCTTATGAAGACCGAGTATATCTTAAGGGGAGTTTTTATACCATTATGAAAAAAAAAAAAATTAGAAGAGGTCAGAGCAGGTTATTTACAATTAGCCAAAACATAAAAGGCTAATTTGACAGGTGCAGGGACCATATTAAATCTTGCTGTTGCCTTTTTCTTGTCAATAGCAACATTCTTAAAGCGAATAGAAACCCAAAAATGGGTCCACCACTCATTCGCAGGTGTGGCACTGCTGTTGGCTCGGCATTTCCACCACCAAAGCCACACCCAGTGGCACTTTTGAGAGCACCAAAACAAAACCCAGGATTTGACTTTCCGGGGTTTGGCCACATTGGGTTCTGTTCCGCTTTAAATCATTATATATGCAGATGTTGGAAGAGATTAGGCAGGAAGAAAGGAGCAGGGAAAAAGCGAGGTGAGGAGATGTGCTAAGAGGGGAGGGGGGTGGAAATAAAAAAAAAAAAAAAAAAAAAAAAAAAAAGACGGGTTAGGTGGACTAAGATGAGGTGGGAAGAGTTGAGCAGAGATGGATAGAGGTAAGCAGAGGTGCAGTGGGCATAGGTAGAGGTGAAGTAGGAAGAGTTGAGGGTAAGCAGAGGTGGGGGTAGGTGAGGTGAATAGAATAAAGACCATAAAATGATTAATACCAAAAGTGTGGCTAGCTCTCACAGATCAAAGACAGCAAAAATACAATTCTGTGATTACTCACCTGTAGAACTGGTATTATGAGTATACAGTACGTCCTGCTCCAAATATAATACTTACAATCGGGACATCCAATAGCAGCGTCCATAAAGTAGGGTGGGATCCCCAAGAAAAGACAGCAGCAGACAGTTTAAACCACTGCCGCCTGCAGAACCTTTCGGCCAAAAGCAGCATCAGCTGAGGCCCTAACATCAACTTTGTAAAACTTTGAAAAAGGTATGAACAGAAGACCAAGTAGCGGCCTTGCAAACTTGTTCAACAGAAGCCTGGTGCTGAAAAGCCCAAGAGGCACCAATAGCACGAGTGGAATGAGCAGTAAGGCGGAAGGGAAGATTCTTCCGCTTAGAGTAGGCCTGAATCACAGCCCGACAAATCCACTTGCTGATAGTAGTCTTGGCAGGAGCCAAACCCTTCCTAGGACCAGAAGGGACCACAAAAAGAGCATCAGTTTTCCTGAAAGGTGCAGTAGCCACCAGATAGTACTTCAGACACCTAACCACATCCAAAGAGTGCAAAACGCTCTCCTTAGCATTGCTAGGATAAGGGCACAAAGAAGGAAGAACAATATCCTAATTCAAATGAAAGGCAGACACTACCTTAGGCAGAAAGTCAGGTTTGAAACGAAACACCACCTTGTCCTGGTGTCTCTCATAGTAGGGGGGCTGAATGACAGCGCCGCCAACTCAGACACACGCCTGACAGAAGTAATAGCCACCAGAAACACAACCTTGAGCGTAAGAATGGCCAAGGCAGCATCCTGCACAGGTTCAAAGGGAGCACCCTGCAAGGCTGACAGAACCAAGTTCAGATCCCAAACAGGCACCATAGGTTTACGTGGGGGACGCACATGAGTGACCCCTGGAAAAAAGTCTTGATCAGAGGGTGCTGAGCAAAGGACTTCTGGAAGAAAATAACCAGGGCAGAAACCTGACCCTTCAGAGTACTGAGTTGGAGCCCCATCTCCAACCCATGCTGCAGGAACTCCAGAATCCTGGGAATAGAGAACACACGACAGGGAAGAGACTTAGACTCACACCAGTCAATGTAGGCACGCCAAACCCTGTAATAAATGGAAGAGGAAGACTTCTTCCTAGCTTTAATCAAAGTATCCACAAACGAGGAAGACAGCCCCTTCTCCATCAAGATGGAGGTTTCAGCAGCCAAGCCGTCAAAGCCAGAGTTTGTAAATTGGGATGGCGTAGTGAGCCCTGAGTGAGCAGATCTGGCACCACGGGCAGAACGTACTGATCTACTGCCAGCTGTACCACGTCTGCGAACCACAATCTTCTTGGCCACCTGGGGGCCACCAGAATTGCTGGCACCCCTTCCAGAGCAATCTTGCGCAGAACCCTGCCCAGCAGGGGAATTGGAGCGAAGACATACAGGAGCTGAAAGTCCTTCCATGACATTGCTAGTGCATCCGAGGTCAGGGCCAGAGGATCCCTGGACAGAGAGACAAAAGCTGGGAGCTTGTGATTGTGGCGGAACGCAAACAGATCCACATCTGGTTGGCCCCAACGGTGACAGAGATTGAAACACCCTGCTGCATAGGGACCATTCTCCCTGCTCAGAGAGTCCGCCAGGCGATTTTCCACCCCCGGGATGTACACAGCTGAAATGCAGGGGACATTGGCCTCCGCCCAAGTCAGGATCAGAGACGCTTCCTGGAGGGCCCTCTTGCTCCGGGTCCCTCCCTGATGATTGATGTAGGCAACTGCCGTCTGGTTGTCCGAGCGCACCTGAACAGGCAGGCCCCGAAGACGAGTAGACAAGCGAGCCAGAACTAACCTTATCGGGCAGCTCCAAGACATTGATAGGTGTGTGGGCCTCCTGAGGGGCCCCACCTCCCCTGGAACCGCAGGGATTTCCAGAAACCCCCCCAACCTGACAGACTGGCATCCATGGCGACCGTCTCCCAGGAAGGGGCAAGAAAGGATCTGCCCCCCAACAGGTTCCCTGAGTCCATCCACCACAAGAGGGACCTCCTGACCAGGGGGGAGAGCACACAGACCCTGTCCAGGGACGCTAGGTCCTTGTCCCATACTGACAATAGGTGAAGTTGCAGAGGCCTCAAGTGGAACTGAGCATAAGTGACCGCTTCGAAGCATGCCACCATCAGGCCCACCAGCTGCATCCCCTGCCTGATGGAGGGATGGGGACAAGCTAGAAGGGACTGAGCCTGTGCAACCAGACTGTCCACCTTCTGTCGAGGAAGGAAGATCCTTGTCTGAACTGTATCCAGACTCATTCCTAGGAATGGAGTTACCAAGGAAGGGGACAGTGAGGACTTGGGGTGGTTGATCACCCATCCAAATGACTCCAGAGTGGACACCACCAGCTGAGTATCCAACTCTGCCTGATGTAGAGACTGGGAAGTGATGAGGATGTCGTCCAGATAGGAAAGCACGCAGACGCCCTGACATCTGAGCAGAGACATCACACCAGCCAGCACCTTGGTGAACACCCTGGGAGCTGAAGTGAGCCCGAAGGGCAAGGCCACAAATTGGTAGTGATACATCAGAGCGAACCTGAGGAACCTTTGATGACCTGGGAACACAGGAATATGAAGGTAAGCATCTTTGATGTCCACAGAAGTCATGAAATCCCCTTGGAGCAGGGAACTGATGGCAGAGCGCAGATTCTCCATGTGAAAGTGCCTGCCCCTGACAAACTTGTTGAGGATCTTTAAGTCCAGGATGGGCCTGACAGAACCATCCTTTTTGGGTACGGTGAATAGGTAGGAATCAAAGCCCTTGCCTTTTTCTCTTAAGGGGACCTGGCAGATGACCCCCAGCTCCAGGAGGCCTTGCACTAGCTCCTGAGCTGACACAGGGTCCTGAGGAATCCAGGATCTGATGAATCTTGAAGGGGGATCGGCAGCAAACTCCAACTTGTAACCGGAGGACACTACCTCCTGAATCCACCGGTCTGAGACATGAAACCTCCAGACGTGAGCGAAGTGCTGCAGCTGCCCCCCCCCCAGGGCGAGGGGGCCCCATCATGCTTGAGGGGGCTTGGGAGAGGATTTAGCTTTGGGACCCCAGGAGGAGCCACGTCCTCTGCCTCTACCCCAGAAATCTCCCCGGGCCCCAGGGAAAAAAACCCCCTTCCCTGTCTTGCACCACGGTAAGGGGAGGAGAAGGAACCCTGACCCCGAAAGGGCCGAGATTGTCGTCTGCGCTGGGGTAACCTGCCTCCCTTAGCAAAAAAGGTCCAGGCAGCCCCCAAACAGGTGCAGTCCTTTAAAAGTGGACCAACACCCAGGGGTGATCGGCCCGGGAATCTATAAGATTCCCGGGCCGATCACCTCCCTCACCGCGACATCCAAGATCGGGATGTCCCGCGGGGGGAAACCCCCCCAAAAAACCTTACCCCTCTAGACGTGCGCGTGCCCGCCCGGCCGTTTGTGAATGGCCGGCGCGGGCCCTGTAAGAGTGACGTGCGGGAGGCGGCGGCGGACCCGCTGTCTTGTCCGTTGCCGTCACCCGCTTGTCCGTCAGCGGGGATTGGACGGCGCGGTCAGTTTTTGGGGCTTTCTGGGGGGTTTCAAACAGCGGGGCACCCCCAATCGGGGTGCCCCCCTGAAGTGGACCAAAACCCAGGATAGTCAAAATCCTGGGTGTTGGTCCACTTTAAAGGGAAAACCAGTGAGGGCCTTCTTGGCAGCGTTGTCAGCAGCCCACTGGCGCAGCCAAATCGAGCGGCGTATAGCCACCACAAAGGCAGAAGTTCTGGCACACATTCTGATGGTGTCATCCAATGCCGATAGGACAAAATTTACAAAAACATCACAACTGGAGAGTGCATTAAACACCTCACAAGGCAAATCATCAGGGGCACTATCAAGCATATTTCTGATAAGGGTTCTAGTGGCCACAGCAGTAATAGAGGCACAGACCGGGCGCAGCACCGTCCCCGCACATGCAAAGGCGTGGGATGCCAGCTGGTCAATGCACCGGTCTATGCATGACAGAGGTGTTAGATAGCCCTAGGATCGGGGCATCCACCTCGGGGGGGGGGGGGGGAGGATGACCAACATTTAACCACCTCAGCAGGAAAGGGATACTTCCTATCCCAACTCTTTGGAACCCCGGGAAGTTTACTGGGGCGCTCCCATTCCTTGAGCACAAGGTTATGGAAATGTCCCTGCTCTGGAAATTCCAAATGTGATTTTGCTGTATGGAAAAGCTCCCCTCTTTGCCTGGGAGCCTCAACAGGGAGAGAGATAGACAGAACCTCAAAAATCTGGGTCAATAATCTGTCGGTGTCATCCAGGGCCCAGGGGTCAGAGCCAGAATAGTCATGACCCCTTGGTCTCTCATCAGATGAGCCTGAATCAGAAAAGAGCTCCCCTTCATCAGGCGGGGTATAGCCACACAGATTACAAAACTCCTCAGTTCCCATAGGGAAAACAGTAACATTAGGCGTCAAGTGCTGCTTCTTAGAAGGGCCCTACGCGCTAAGGAATTCGCAATAATCTGTTCAACAGGAGCCAGTCTAGAAGACACATCAGGCTGAGAATCCCCACTAGTATGCAACTCAGTAGGAGTGAGGTTTAAGCTTGGGGGAGTAGGCGAAGTGAAACGAGGTGCAGCCACTGGCAGGCCAGATTGCAATGCAAGCACCTGCTCAGCACAGGTTACACAGAACCGCGCCTTGTCAGCGTCAGCATGAGGCTGCCCACACGCTACACACAGCCGGTCTTGTCCCGAAGGGACCCCGGTCACATTATCCTGGGATGCCTCCATATGGTGATTATAACGGCGCTATACGCCGATAGGGAATAACGCTATGTAGCAACCCTGGATGCCCCAATAACCCGCTAGGGAAGTGGGAGTATAATTTTTACAAGGCCTACAAGTAAAACTAAAACAGGGTCGGGAGAAGCCAAGAAGGGTTCGTCCCGCCTGAAAGACATAAGCAGACAAGACCTTAAGTACATCGTAACAAAAGTGAAGGAGATAAAGCCGCCAGCGAGGGCACTTACGGACCACAGTAGGTAGGAGTCCGTCGCGCATAGACCAACCAAGCAGGAAAGATGGCGTCGGTATACCTCGAGGGGCCGGCCAGTAACAGAGATGACGCGGAACGCGCCAAAGACGGGCTCCGCCCCCCCCGAAGAGCACGAAGCCAGAACGGCAAGCAGCCGATGGCGCACCAGCGGCCTGAGGTAATGCTGCCGCCAAGCGCGGAACGAAGTCAGCGCACGGCGGCGGCAAATTTAAAAAAGCAGTAAAGACAAGTCAGCACGACGGCTGACACAAGAATAAAAGGCATGTGAAAAGAGAGTGTAAAACACAGAATGCATAACATACATATCTATACCCATACACCCCCCCCCTTTCCCCCCGAAGACTACAAGGAGGATGAGGGAGGACGGCGGCCACTTAGGGCCCACCGATGGGCAGGGGCAATAGTGCGGGAGGGGCATCCCATAGAGGCTCACCATAAGCCTGAACCGCCTACCCTTTGGTGGGGAATTGCGGTGGAGCAGCGCTCCTAACAGCTGTGCTGCCTACCCTCACCCGACCAGTGCAGCCAAGGCTGGGAGGCATAATACTAGTGGAACGGGTGGGAATAGTCCTACAGGGTCGCAGGCTAATAGCCCCACTCACCTGCGAGTAGAGAGCCAATTTCTCGTCCTTCGCAGCCAGACTGCAGAGAAATTCTGGGGATTTGTGGGAGGTCCCCGGGTATTTGAGGGGCCGGGAGGAGCCTATTTTCAATGTCTCTGCAGTCCAGCGCTATCTGGAGTATAACCCGATTGTAAGTATTATATTTGGAGCAGGACGTATTGTATACTAAGAATATTGGTTTCAAGCCCCTTTCTCCACACACAAAATGCCTGGATTAGGGCAAAAAATAGTTTTGCTTTGAGGTATGACTTGTTGGCACACTGTAGGGACACGCTTCCAGCTCTTTGCTAATTGTTTAGGTGTGGTGTTTGCTGTAATTGCCTAGAACACACAAAATATGTGCCTTGCAGCCTAATAGCAACGTGTGTCACGTACCATCTGTGCCTTACTTACTGCTTCAAGAATCTCTGCACTGCTTCTAGTGGCCAGCAGTGTGCCCTACATGTAAGGCAAACTCAGCTTTCCAAGTCCACCACATTTAGGAGTGTAGGGGGCAGCTGGGGGCAGCATGGAATGCAGTTTGGTCATCCCTGGCCTAGACAGATGCTTTCAGAAGATGGGGGGGGGGGGGTTGGGGGGCGTTGGGGATCTGACAGTATAAAAATCAGCAACATAACAAATAGGTAAGACAACAATTAGGAGAAAAAGTCATCACAAACCTGTAAATTTGAGTTCAGGGTGCAGCTCATCTGCAAAATGCTTTCCATCATATATAGATCCTCCTCCACGTCCTAAAAGAAAAACACAAATACATTTTCATACTCATATTCTGAAGGGAAAAAAACCCATCACACTGAAGTCCAGAACACAGCCTCCTCCAGGGCTTTGGTTCACTTTGAGTTAGTCTAACTTCTCATATAAAATTTTGTGCACGACTAACAGCAATTAGCAGATTGTTTGAGAGGACCGAAACCCTATAATAGCATATGCAGCTCATATTGGTACTTTTTTAAAATGTTATTTGCTTATATTAGCAGCCATCAGAGATATAGGTACTTTTTGTTCTTACATGATGTGGAAAACCCCAGTTAGTCTTGCTGGTAACGGTATTTACAATGGTCCTTCATGATGACTAGCCACTCACTTCGTCACCCAATCAGGAAACAGAGAGTATTAAAGTCCCACCCCTTCCCCTCAGCATTTTTAGGCAACCATACAAGAAAAATCCAGGACCCAAAAGGAAAAAAAAAAAAAAAAAAAAGAAGAAGAGTAGTAACTTCCGTGCAACCAAGCCAGGATAAATGTGAAAAAATGGGGTGCGGTGTAGGATGCCATCCTGGAGGACTATTGGAAATAAATACCGTTATCAGTAAGACTAACTGGGGTTTTCCCCATTCAGGGTCCATACTGCTAATTTTAAGGACTGGACTCGTGGATGGAGAATTGGGGCCTGTTTAATGACATCTGGAAACTTTGGCAGAAGCCATGGAGGCTCTACCAACATACAGAACAAGACGGAATAGCACAGTCTCCTGGGCCAATGTGGCACAATCAGGAGAACCCTAGCTTGCTCCCATTTAATCTTCCTTAGGACCAAAAGGTAACAGCCGGGTGAAATTCATAAAAGAGGCAGAATTCTCCCCACCGATGAATGCATCCAGACCCCCAAGCAACTGGATCTCTCCTGAGGGAAAAATACTTTGAGCACTTGGAATTTTGGTTGTTGGCAAACACATTTATATTTGGCTGCCCCCATCGAGTCACTATGTGGGCAACACCTGCTTATTTAGCACCCATTCTCCCTTGTCTATACTTACTCTGCTCAAGAAGTCTGCCCCTACATTTAAAGTCCCCTTTAATGTGGATCGCCTCAGGGACTTGTTCAATCTGGAAAGTTCCCAAGATCTTGTTCCTCCCTGGTGGTTTAGAAAAGCAACAACTTATGTTGTCTGAGACAATCTGGATGTCTCTGCCCATTACTTCCGACTCTAGTTCCCTCAGGGCTTCTTTTAGGCCTAGGAGTTTCCTGAGGTTGGAGGGATTCGTGGCCGTGGCCCTTATCCACACACCCTGAAATTTTTGCCCTTGGCATTGAGCTCCCCAGCCAAAGGAACTTGCTTCTGTCATTACCATTAGGGGTAATATCTGGTGCCAACATTCTCTGACAAGTCCACCATACTAGACTTTCCCTTGCCTGCTCTGGTAGGGGGGACTAACCAATCAAAGGAGGCTTGATCCTTGTCCCATGCATCCAAAAGGAAGGCATGCAAGGGACAAGAATGAAACTGGGCCCAGGGAACTGCTGGTATGGAGGTCGTCATTTGACCAAGTATGGCCAGAATCTGCCTCATTTCTGTTTTGGCCCTGGGAAGGAAGATACGTTGGGTCAGTGTAACTATTTTGTACCCAAAGTACTTGCATCTGCTTTTGGGGGATGAGGCTGGTCTCCAAACTAACCCTTGGAGACAAGGTAAGGTCTTCTGCAAGGCTGCTAGAAGGGTGGACCTGTCCCTCGCAAAAAGAAACAGGTAGTCCAAATAAGCTATTATGTCCACCTGATGAGCCATTGCTTCTGATAAAATCTTTGTAAAGATTCGAGGTGCCGAAGAAAGGCCATGTGGCAGAGCCCCAAGTTGCCAATGCTTCACTAACTTCTAGCAAGATTGTGAACCACAGAACCCTTCTGTGAGCATCATGGATAGGAAAGAGAGGTAGGCATCCTGTAAGTCTACTGACACAATCTGTGCCTCCTTCTGTTAAGATGTCTCTTATGGAATAAATTGATACCATCCTGGATTTCTTGGTCCTGGGACAACTGAGAAAATTCCAGATGGTAACCCTCATTAATAGTTCTTAAAATAAAGGGGTTTTGGGAATTCTCCCAGGCAGGAAAAGAAATAGAGGAGTCTTCCCCCCCACCAGGATGTCAGGACTGAGGCATAGGTACTCGAGAGCAGCTAAATGTAGGAGTCCCCCTTCCCTTGCCCCTGGAGGTCTGCCAAGGTTTTCCGATTTCAGGTCTTTTGATCTCTCGCTGAGAATACCTTGGTTTCTTGTTATCTACCCTCTGAGGGGGCCCTGGTGCCCTTCTTTTAATCTGAAACTTATTTCATTTTACCAAAGAACAAAAAAGATCTGAACCTGTGTGCCAAAATGAAGATTACCCGGAAAGAGAAGCCCACAAAGGTGTGACTATGCCTCGTCTCCCTGCCATGTTTTGTGCCAAAGAGCAGGCCTGGCACTGTTGAGAGTGCTATGCATTTGCTATGATTGCTTCCGCAAGGCTTTAGAGACAAAAGGTAAGGCATCTAAGATCTCCTCTTTAAGACGCGGTCCACACAGTCTGTGGCAATTAAAGGCTTTAAGAAAAAGGCATCAGTGTCTCGGGTTATTTTAGGAAAAATATCAAGACATTTATCCATAGTGTCCTTTAAAGTCCCCATGACTTCAGAGGACTGGTCAAAGCTTTTAGAGACCTGAGTTAGGGGGGCATTTTCTCTGGAAGCCTTAGTCCAAGGTGCCATATCCGATTCCTCAAAGGGGAACCTGCGTTCAAGATTTTGGGAAGAACCACCTGGCTTTTGGGTTCCTCCATTCCACTGAATCTCCTTGATAGAGTCGTGGACAAAAAACCTAGGTGTTTTAGGATACTTAAAGTGGACCAAAACCCAGGATTTTCACCATCCCGGGCTTTGGTCGATGCCCCACTGTGTGAAACCCCCCAGGTCGGCAAGTCCACATACCTCTCCTCAGGTCCACGCTGCGGCTAGAGCAGCCAGCTTAAATCCTAGCCGCACTTCTGAGTGGCGCCGGCATCACTCGCCTCCCTTCGGCTGAGCGCAGCCCTGCACAGCCATTCTTTTGTGGCGCACAGCCAAGGACAGAAGTGAGTGATGACGGCGCCGCGGGCTTAGGGGAGAAAGGCAAGTTTACTGTGTGCCCCCAATTTCAGGACGCCCCCAGGCAGAGGGAGTGAGTCTGCCCCAGAATCTCAGACTCCAGGGTGAGTTTTGGTCCACTTTAAAGCCCTGACATAAGGAATCGTTTAGAGACAAAGGCTGGGCTGGGGTTTCAATCGTAAACCGGACCAACACCTGTTTTTTCGAGTGTTGGTTCCACTGTCTGTTCTTCACAAAAACCTTGGGGAGGAGGGGGGCATCCAAAATACTGGAGCCCCCCTCACATATAACCTCACAGACTGCCCATAATACTCACCTTCATTACGAGCCAGCGCCACGTGGCGCAGAGGACATTAGTGAAAAAAAAGGGTGTTGGTCCGGTTTGAGTGTGGTATATAGATGGCCTGAATGAGATCATTTTTTCTACCGCAAACCTGAATCTAGAACTGCCAGCTGTCTCCATCTTAGCTGACTGCTCTGTCTGATAGGAGTGAATAGATTTGTCTGAAGAAGCTAACTCTTCTTCATCTAATGCTCTCGCCCTGGGAGTAAACCCTGAGATCACCCCAGATGACCCACTTTGCTTCCGTACCCCTGACCTGGGCAACCCCACTGCCCTCTGAGTAAGCTGGGATCGAAGCCCAGAGGGCAGGTAAAACTGATCTAGCTTGGATTTATATTAAGCAAATGTGCTATCCATTCCCCCTTTCAAGCAATCCAAAAAAAACTGAAATGAGGGGATTCAGATAAGGCGTAACCACATCCTGAAGACAACACATACATAACTGATTGTTCCAGTTGTCGGGTAGGGGCGTCTAAATAAGGGCCTGTCTTTAATTTCCTTAGGAGGTCTTAGGCTCCTTAACACACTTATTTCCCTTAGGCTTGACATGCTTCTTCTTTCCCTCCTTAGCCTGAATGGGAATAACATAAGGTTGTTAACTAGGGACCTGGGTTCCTCCCTCCCCTACACCATTAGCTACCTCGGGGTAAGAATACTTTCCGAGCCCTGAATTGTGGTCAGTGCCCTTTAATACTGCCGCCAATCCTTTTGCGAGTCTCCCTACTGTGTTTTTCCTTTCCCTGCTTAACAAACAGCAGAGAAACACCCCGGGGCTCCTTCCTCCAGTGTTCTGGTACCATTTTGGATGCCTAAGCCCGACGTCATGCGCACCCGGCGCAATTACATGCCCCCCCAACCCTGAAGTGACGTCACGTGCATCGCCTTCAGCGCTGTCACAGACTGAAAGAGAAAAAGCGCCTGCTGTCAAGAATTACTTGAGATCTGCTTACTGCCCTCCATTTGAAACTTCTCACCATTTCAAAGTATGACACCCAAAATGATTCTCCTACCTGATGACATTCAAATGTGAACACTATTAGTTGCTAGTGGAGTGATTAATGCAAAAGTGGGGTGGGAGTACAGACCAGCTCTCACTGGGGAAGGGTAAATATTTTGATTTGGTGCACTTTTTTCCTTTTTCACTTCTGGTGCAACCCACGTTGGGGAAGGACCAGACTTCCCCAGAATTTTCAGGGGCACAGCGATTTAAAATTCCTCAAAGAAGGACTGTTTACCTTTAAAGTTGACCTCAAAGACTCCAGGGCCAGCCAACTAGGTGCCCCTGGGGGATTCCGATTCAGGATGCCCCACTGCATGAACCCACAGACTGGCCTGCAGTCAGCCATTCTAATAGTCTGGTGCCACACACCACAGGGAGACTAAGGATGTGCTCTTTAGGGAAGACCCAGGCTAGTCTTCTAGACTTTAAATCAGGGTTTGGTCCACTTTAAAGAGGACCTTTGGGCCCTGGAGTCTAGAAGACTCCAGGTCTGTCTGAGTCCCACTCCTTGGGGCATCTGCTCCCGCTGTACGAACCCCCCCCCCCCCCCCAAGGCACCCGTTCCATTCACCTGCCCCTGGAGACCTAGCTGCGTCCACATGACCGTTTACCTCTAGTTGTGTGCGTAACCCCGCTAGGCCATTCTGAATGGGCACCACGCTGCCAGGCGCCATCATGGATTGCGTCCATTCATCACCCAGGAACTGCCCTGTGCCATTAGACACAGGCACTTTGGCACACCTTTTCTATCCCTGTAAACGGAGGGAGGGTCCGCCGTAGTTCCCGAGACAGTCCATCAGTTGTTGAATGGACTTGAGTTACTGAAGATGAGTGAAGGCGGTGGCGTGGGACTGGGATCAGGCGAGTGTCAAAAGCGCCGGACTAGCAGCACTGGTATTCAGGGGTTAAAGAGGAACATCTTTAACCTGGCGGGAGTAGGGGGGCAGGGGTTCGGGTCCTGAAGACAATGGACGTTGGCGCAGCAGGCAACATCCAAAAGGTAAGTAGGGGCGATGTGGGGGGAGATCGGCCCTTTTAATTTTTGGTCCAATGTTCCTCTTTAAAAACTAAGCATAGCGCTTTTAGTTTTGACTTTAAAGTAGACCAAAACCCAGGATAGTCAATAGTTTTGACTATCCTGGGTTTTGGTCCTTTCCCCAGGGGTGCCCAGCTATGTGAGAAACCCCCCAGGACACCAAGCCCAGCTCACCTCTTCCAGCCCCACTGTGCGTCTAAGAGCAGCGGCTGCATCCTCCGCTTCCCTCTAACAGGGAACGTGCCCGCGCCAGCTCATTTGTGAATGGCCAGGGCGGAAATGCTCCCTGTTAGAGGAAAGCGGAGGATGCGGCCGTCAGAGCCACCGCTCTTAGACGCGCCATGGGACTGGGAAGAGGCAAGTAGGGTTCAGGCAATCTGGGGGGGTTTCAAACAGCAGGGCACCCCTGGGGAAAGGACCAAAACCCAGTATAGTCAAAATCCTGGAATTTGGTCCACTTGTATTGGAGTCTTTAAAATGTGACCATCCACCCAAAACAGCCTTAGTGCACACAGCTCCTCGCATCACATCATATGAGGCTCTGCTGAATCCCCCTTTATACTAATACCAGCAGAGGGGAAGCACTGACAGAGGAGCTTGTTTAAAGTGGACCAACACCCTGTGTGGCGCATGTGTTGGTCACCAACGCTAAGTGACAGTTCGGGGGAGCACCCCCCCACCAAGCTGGTAAATCTCACATAACCTTAGTCAAGCGATTATAATCCAGAGATACGAATGGCTGCCCGGCAGTGACGTTCGGAACACCAAATGTCCTGCCCACGTGAGCACCAGACGGCCATCGTAGCGAAGGATTCCTGGCAGAGGACCGAGGGAAACCTGAGATTTCCAGGTGTTCTGAGGGGTTATGTGGCGGGGGGGGGGCTCCAGCATTCTGGATACCCCCAGATTGTCATATAGTGGCAGCGACAACCAACACCCATGCCACACAGGATGTTGGTCCTCTTTAAGCCCTGATTCACACCAGTCTGGTACGGCATTAATTTCTGCATTCACAAGCACAAGCCAGGACCTCGGAGGAGAGAGATTTAGGGGTACTGATTACTGTTAGCTGCAAGATGAGTGGACAGTGTAGCCAGGCAGTGGGAAAAGCAAGCAGGATGCTCGGCTGCATAGCTCGAGGCATCACCAGTAGGAAGAGGGAGGTTGTGATGCCGCTGTATAGAGCCCTGGTAAGGCCACAGCTAGAATACTGTGTGCAGTTCTGGAGACCTTACCTGCAAAAAGACATTATTCAAATAGAACGTGTCCAAAGGCAGGCAACAAAAATGGTGGAAGGACTTAAACTTAAAACGTATCAGGAGAGACTTAAAGAACTTAATTTGTACAGTCTGGAGGAAAGAAGGGAGAGGGGGGACATGATTGAGACCTTTAAATATGTGAAAGGATTCAATAAGAGGGAAGCGTTTTGAAGAAGAAACTTAATAATAGAACAAGGGGGCACAACCTGAAGCTAGTCGGGGGGGAAGATCAGGAGCAATGTTAGAAAAAATTATTTTACAGAAAGAGTAGTAGATGCTTGGAACAAACTTCCAGCAGAGGTAGTTGAAAAATCAACAGTCACTGAATTTAAACATGCCTGGGATAAGATAGAGAGTACATACAGGATACACATAAGGGCAGACTAGATGGACCGTATGGTCTCCTTCTGCCCTTCTATGTTTCAGAAATATCCAGCAACTGCACCAACCCTTTCAGCAGCCTCAGCACTATAGACAGCGACTACACAGCAAGTGACCAGATCTGGAGACTCTAGTGCTTTATAGGCCAGCAAGGAGCAAGCTATGGCGGTGTACCCGCCTGTCCCCAGCACCTCATCACACCCCCCGCCTCAGGCAGTATGAAGCACAGGCAGCCGGAAGCTGAATGGCGGCAAGAAGCAGGGACGTACCGGTTCCGGTGGGGTCTCCTCCCTGCACCATGAAGTCCTTTATAATGCGGTGGAACTTGGTGCCGTTGTAGTAGCCTCTCCGGGCCAGCTCGGCGAAGTTGGTGCAGGTTCTGGGAGCGTGTTGCCAGTACAGCTCCACCGCGATGGTGCCCATGCTGCAAAGCCACAAGACACAGTCATTACAGCCCCAGCCAGTCACCCCGCCCTGCCCCTCACACACACCACATACCTGGTCTCCAAGCACACATTACCCGGCTGCCAGTTTTCCCCGGGGATCCCCGCCATTATTTAAACAGACTGCCCTGCACACAGAGAAAACGAGGGATCTTACGACAAGCAGGAAAACGCGGCACTGCTCGGGAAAGTAGGCAGAGGTCGCCATCTGGTGGCTAGAGGCTGCAAGTGCCTCATCTCGCTACAGAGAATGGTTTCAACTTTCAGTGTTAATGTGGCACTTGGCATCCCCCCACCCCACCGTTTACACCCCGTTGTGTGACCCCCCTGGAATTTAATTTTTTTTTTTTTTTACTAATGTCATGTTTTTAAAGTGGACCAAAACCCAGGATTTTGACTATCCTGGGTTTTGGTCCTTTCCCCAGGGTGGCACAGCTGTGTGAAACCCATGAGGTTGCCCAAACTCACCTTTTCCTGGTCCTGACACATGCGGCTGCTCGTCCAGTCGACACACTCGGATCTGCTGGAGCCCCTTCATCCAGAAGCTCGTCTAATGTGAGCTGGCGGCCACATCCCTCGCTACCCTCCAACAGGGAGCGTGCCCTCACCGGCCATTCACAAATGCCTGGCACGTGCCCTGCTAAATGGATAGCGGAGATGCGGCCACTGCAAGCGCATGCACCGCTTGACCAGGAACGAAGGTGAGTTTTTGGGCAACCTGGGGGGGTTTCACACAGCGGGGCACCCTGGGCTGAGAGAGTATGCCTGCCATGAGTTTTGGTCCTCTTTAAGTCAACTATTGGTGGGGTGGGGTGGCGTGGCGTGGCTCACCAGCGCTGGCTCCACCTCAGCTCCCACTCCTGTGTTGCTTTGTTGAGGTATGAGGGAGGGTCTTTCTATAGTTTAGCAAGATTATATCACAAATCAGTATGCCCCAAGCTTTCAAGGTTTTTAAAATCTTAATAAAAAATACACTTTATTAAGTCCAAATTACTTAGGGTTTTGTTCCTCTTATAAGGGACAGTCCAGGCAGAGGGTTAAATTGGTGTGCTTTCTGCTCACCTCACGCTTGTTGTGAGGGCCTGAGCCTTGACGCTGAGAATGCTAAATAACATTTGATGCGACTTACATTTGCTGGTCCTTTTCTTTTTCTTTCCTTTTCCCTTTTTTTCCTGCTCTCCTTTTCTTCACCTTTCGCTTTTTAATGCCTTGCTTCTCTTTGCTCCTGCTTTACCTCTTTTCCCAATTGTCCCTTTCCAACCTTTCCTCCTATTTTCTCACTCCCATTCTTTCCAACTCTCCTTTTTCTTTTCCATCTTCTTCTCTTCTCTTTCTCCAGTCTCTTTTCTCTTCTCTGATTGATTCCCTCTCTTATTGCACCCTCTCTTTCCTGTCCTTTATTGTTTCCCATTCACGTTTCTCCCCTCTTAATATGATCATGGTACTTGGCTTCAACATACATTTTTCTATATATTCCTCTTGTTAAGTTGGGGTACAGCCCCGGGAGCCTGGCTGGGTTCCCACCCCCACCAAAGACGCATTGCTTAACATGGTGAACACCCCGTGGCTGGTTCAGGGGGAAACACAGCCAACCAGATCGACTGCTAAGTGGCGTCCCAAAGAGCAGGGTGAGCGAAGCTTGTACTGTGAAGGGATGCTGTGAAAACTTCAATTGGAAGAGCGGCTCCCACACGTCACTGGTTGCCAGGCAGACTTGGAAGCCTGGCGTGTGTAATGCGTCGTTCTCAGCGGTGGAAAGGAGATGACTTGGCTTCTTTTTTGAGCCAGGGAACCACCTGGGGCCTATTAGCGCAGCGGTTTTGCGCCAAACCATTTGAAATTTAAGTTTGCTATATATATGTGTGTGTGTGTGTGTGTATATGTGTGTATGTATAATTTGAACTTTTGTAACATAACCTGATGACATCACTGTGATGTCAGGCAGGAATCTACCAACCATGGCTATTTAAACCTTTTAGGATTGGTGTTCTGCTTAGCAGTCAGGCCCTGAGGAAGGGGGGCCTTTATTCCCTGAGACATTGGACTGCTTGGATTATGTTTTCACGTTTGATGGATTTAATACACTTTGGATTGTATGTTTTTGGTGTGCTGGCCTGATTTATATAAGGAATCCAAGCCTAAGGACTCTAAGCCCACCAAGGAATCTAGGAGAGATTCCGAAGAGACTAAGGGAACCAAGGAGCCCAGGGAGCATGAAGATCCTGAGGAGAGCAAGTCAGCTCAGTCTAGATGCTGTGTAGGAGAGATTCCGAAGAGACTAAGGGAACCAAGGAGCCCAGGGAGCATGAAGATCCTGAGGAGAGCAAGTCAGCTCAGTCTAGATGCTGTGTAAATTGACAGGCTGCGCTTCTAAAACTATTTTCTAAGCTCCTGTGTAAATCCTGCTTAGAGGAAGTGGCAGGGGCTTATTTTCAGTGCATGATGCAGAATTTTTTTAAAACCTTTTACAAAAGAATGGCAGGTACGTTTGCTGTATATTAAAACTGTATGGTTCAGGGAACTAGCTCAGAGGCAGGTCCCTATTCACAACCTGAGCTCCCGTTATTATTCATAGTCCGCTCCGGAGAGGGTAGCCTCTTCAGATGAGGAGGAGGTATGTGCTTCATAAGATGAGTCAGTTCACTCGAGAAGCACAGGGAAGTGTCCAGAGCCATTTACCTCGTCAGGAATTTTCTCATGACAGTAGATTTAACTTCTCCATTGAGGACACACCAGACCTTATTAGAGGCATTTTATCCTCTCTTAAGATTGAGTCAGAAGGTAAGCCTCTCTCTATCCAGACTCCTTATACCAGGGTTTGTCTGAAAGTAAGGATCCTTGTTTTCCAGCGCACCGTCCCTTTTGATGGAAACCCATTTCTGGGACCTCCGCTCATCCCTCCGGTCCCTTGCCTGAGCAGCCAGGCACTACTGTTGGCTCGACAGTGGCCCAGTTGTCAAAGAATATTGTGTTTTTCCACCGGCAAAGCCACGCCCAGCAGCACTTTTGAGATCACTGATGCCTGATTTCAAAGGTGCCGCAGCAAAGAGCTGGCTGCATCCTCGGCATGCTGGTGCGACGTGCGCTCCCGCGCCCAGCCATTCTGAAAGACTGGATGCGGGAGCACGCATGGCTGCAGGGAACAGCCCCAGGACTATACTAAACTAAAGATGGAGATCTCTAGTTTGCTTGTCTGGGTGTTACGCCAGCTATTCGTACCAGGAGAGTTCACAGTTGGAGCTTCGCCATTGATAAGCCTGCCTGGTCGCAGATGTATGACCTTATTCATCTGGTACAAAAGTGGCTAGAACCAGAGGGTTCTACACCAGCTCAGATCATGGAAAAGGTCATGGTGGACCATTACTTCAGGACCCTGCCAGTAAAGCTACAGTGGTGGGTTGGACAAGGAGACCCTCGGACTGCTGAGCAGCTCATCAACATGGTGGAACGGTACACAGCGACTGAGGACTACCTCTGTGATGCCCCTACAGCACCTTCCAGGACCATCAAACCCTTGACATCTGTGGGTAAGAGAATTCCAGCTGGAGGTGTGTGGAAGGGTGTGAGAGGGAGCAGGGCTCTAGACTTTGGGTGAGGGCAAAAGACTGACCCTCAGAGGCCCCCTAGTCCTAGAAAGGATGCCCTCTTAAGGAGGGCCAGGGTTCCCCAGTGCTGGAAGTGCCATAAGTAGGGACACATAGCCGCTTGTTGCCCTCTTCCACCAGAGCCACGGTCAGAGACTGAGCCACATATGTCTATGATAAAAGTAAATGACTACTCAGTGAAGGCCCTTTTGGACTCGGGTAGTCTGGTGACTTTGGTTCGGGCCAGTCCTGTGGCTAGGAACTATAGGGTTGATTCAAAGAGACAAAAAAAGACTTTCGTTTTTGTGTCGATCTTTTTTTTTTTTTGAATTTTTCCCACTCTCGTATGAGTGTACCAGCAATTCTATGCATGCATAGCTAACCTTCAGTAAAGTATCCGTCCGTTCGTATGCCAGAGTACGAGGATGTCATTTTCCAGCGTGACTTTTCTGTTTCATTTTCTCATGTTACAACGTCGGCTTTCGATTTTGCCCTTTATCCAGTGTCTCCTTCCACGAATCCTTTACGTTTCCCGATAGATTTTGTATTCCTTTTTCAATAAATAATCGTCCGGACGTAAATCCTTACGATCTTGCGCCTGCGCACTACAAACTTAACTCATTAAAGTGCTCGCCTACATATTTGGCTCACTCATTTCTAATACAATGCTTACCCAAATCACTTCCCGGTTAGGTTCTTCTTCCATTTTAGGCCCCTACAACTTACCCAAACCACTTCATGGTTAGGTTCTTCTTCCATTTTAGGCCCCTAAAACTTACCCAAATCACTTTGCGGTTAGGTTCTTCTTCCATTTTAGGCCCCTAAAACTTACCCAAACCACTTCGCGGTTAGGTTCTTCTTCCATTTTAGGCCCCTAAAACTTACCCAAACCACTTCGCAGTTAGGTTCTTCTTCCATTTTAGGCCCCTAAAACTTACCCAAATCACTTCGCGGGCATCTGAATCTTCATCTCTAAATATTTATTTCACCCTTCGTTTGGTGTTAATGTATTTGTGGAAAAAAATGACACTGAAACTTTTATTTGTTTCTTTTTGTTTTATAGCAGAAGGTCATTTTTGTTTGGCTTTTTTAAAAAAGAAATGTTTTCAACAATGTGACAAACTTTTTTTATTACATTTTTTTTTTAAATTAAAATATTTAAAATATATACATATATACAACGCAGTGGAAGGACCCAGAACACTAGTCTTCTTCTGTTGTCCCCAACGAGTCAACCAGCTGCTGCATATCGGCCACCAACTCAAGGACCCTTCTATTCATTTCTTCAACTCTTGCCCATGTGGTCCCTGTATAAAATGTAAAAAAATATTATTTTATTATTTATATAATATATATAAATATTATATAAATATAAAAAATTATATTATTTTGAGACAAACATGTTTCTCACCTGTGGATGGAATGTTTGTTAGTTGCCAACCTAAATCATGACGACATATGTCAGTCTGCTAAGTCATTAATCTAAGGAAGTGGGCAGATGTCATTATGCTAAGTCATTAATGTAAGGAAGTGGGCAGAGGTCATTCTGCTAAGTCATTAATGTAAGGAAGTGGGCAGAGGTCATTCTGCTAAGTCATTAATCTAAGGAAGTGGGCAGAGGTATTTCTGCTAAGTCATTAACCTAAGGAAGTGGGCAGATGTCATTCTGCTAAGTCATTAATCTAAGGAAGTGGGCAGAGGTCATTCTGCTAATGCCATTGACTATGGCTTGATGTATCTGGGTGATCATGTCAATTACCACATACTACAAAGAATGACATTACTTGGTTGGTGGCCGACGCCTGCCTCGTTGGGGACAACCCTACGTCCTGGGCCCTGCCACTGCTGTGAAGTAGAGGCTGTAGAGACATGGCAAATAGGGTCACTTATAAGGTCTTAGTCAACAGTAATCAAATGTCAATTTCAATGTGTGTGTCACATCACTCACCTTCTCCCTGTGCCTCCTGGGCAAGATCTGCTGCAGACTGCACATCTTCACCCGCTCCAGAAGCATCTAGAAAAACAGATTAAGGGAATTAGCTTTGTAGTAAATAGTATTGTCTTGCTTGGGCGTAATTTATCTAAAATTTACAAAATATATTTGCAGCCCTCAAATATATAAGGGAACTTAAGAGCTCAAATACATGTATATCTCCAAAAATTACGCCTCGTTTGTCTAATAAGTTCAATTGCCAGTAATCTCCAAGGAAGATGATGCACTTTAAAGTTATTTTATATACCTTGCAAAATGTACACAACAAAAATCTGTGTTACAACATAGAAAGCCTAAAAGCATATATATATATTAAAACGGATTACTCATCTGTTTTAATTGCTCCACGCAGAAATTCAGCAGACCACGTCCAAACAAGATGGCTGCTGTACTTGGCTTCACAACGCAGGTCCATCTACCCAAGGCAAAGTCCCATCTTGGTCCGTCTGGTCAGGCGCATCAGCAGAACTCTTCTCCAGCTGCCCTCCAAAGAGAAAAAATCTCCCATCTCTCTCCAACCTACAGTTTTTATTAGGTGGACCCTTTGTTCCATTTTGAAATCCGCAGCTCATCCCTGATTGGCCCAGGGAAAACTCACAAAGTGAATGCTCTGGCCCATCCCTATCTTTATCAGAGATAGCCAGCTTAATTTGCATGCAAATGCACACCTGAAACTCACACCCAGAAAACCAGTTTTTAAAGAACAAAGGGGGTTACCCACCCTGCTGCTTCAAACAAAAGGGATTATCCTATATATATACAGTGATTGCATGTATAAGATTTTTTTACAATTTCTATGGGAACAATATATATATAAAAAAATATCATAGCTTCACAATCCACCCAGTTGTTCCCTATGAAATCTTAAAAATCGGCAACAATCAGTCTGACCAATGTCCCTTTCAGCTTCTGGTGACTGAAAAAAACCAGCATAAAAAAACCATTTTGGAAAAAACTTCTGGAAAAAGTCACCAAATCCAAGTCCTTAACTCGTATCAGGGCCCCAGGCAAAGTCAGAATGTCTTTCAAGTGTCCCTGCCGCTGTAATTCGATTTTTCATAGTTCCACCGCATCATCCATTCAACCGTTGCTCGACGCGATTTTCTTGCCCATCTGGTCAGGCTGGGACTCATCACCTCATGGAAACGGCTGCGGGAACAAAGAAAAATACAGCGGAATTACCTGTCCTTTACAAAGCATTCAGATCAGGAACATTTTCTGATATTGCCTTAGCTCTTATTTCATTATAAGGCAACTTTTGCTGCCTAACTGCACTCAATCCAAAACGAGAATTAAATCTGACAGAATATGTATCAATATCACGTTTGGAAGTTGTGGGGTGTGCAACACATGTGCGCCTCCGTCCCACCTCACTATGTGCAGTATTACATTTACTGGACAAATGCCCACGTTTCTTGCAGGTAAAACATATGATTCTATGTCCAGTTATCCTCTTCCATTTATTCCACAACTCCTCATAAGGGATACCATCTATCTCTTGCTTTGGAACCCCTGATTTCAATAAATCCACCCAGAGAATCTTGCGAGGAATTTTCCATTTCCTTTTCACCAAGTCATTCTTGGGCTTTTCAATAGGTGCAGACTGCACCTTCTCAAGTGGAGGCCCACTCAGTGCACGTGAGGGGGTCTTAGGCTTAAGCAATGGCTGCTTAACCACCTGGCTTGCTGCAGGCTGGCTCACTATATTTCTGACCTCATCAACTGAGCTAGATACAACAACTTTGCTTGACCTAACCTTAGAGCCTGACTTCCTTTCACTACTCTGGGAAGTATTACTGGCTACAGACAAAGCTTTGTACTTATTTTCCAGCTCAGAAAACTCATTTGCAGTGTGTTGGAGGCATTCTACAGCTACTGCAAGTTGATCTCTCAACGATACAACTTCCTCATCAGCTTTGAGTTTTTCCGCCATCTCAGCATGAAAAACTTCTAATAGTAGCCACCCCATCTCTGCCACTGCAACTCTAGCTTGCTTATCGAGCTGGAAACGTTTAAAACTAAATTTAGCTAAACGGCTATGTATGCTACCCTCACCCAAACTAACACTAGGGGGAGCATATTTACCAAACTCTTTAGCAATGGACACCCATGGACTCTGATTAACCCAGCTTGGGACATTACAATCCTCAATTTCCCATTGTGAAGTATGCTTAACCCCAGACTTCTTAAACAGCTTGTGAAACATTTTCTACTCAACAAAGGTATAACAAAAAAAAAAAAAAAAATAACTCTAATTTTGTGCACGGTTTCAGTTGGAAATTAGTGCAAATAACGGCACGAGCCCCCAATTGTCTTGCTTGGGCGTAATTTATCTAAAATTTACAAAAATATATTTGCAGCTCTCAAATATATAAGGAAACTTAAGAGCTCACATACATGTATAGCTCCAAAAATTACGCCTTGTTTGTCTAATAGGTTCAATTGCCAGTAATCTCCAAGGAAGATGATGCACTTTAAAGTTATTTTATATACCTTGCAAAAATGTACAAAACAAAAATCTGTGTTACAACATAGAAAGCCTAAAAGCATATATATGTGTGTGCGGTTACATGAAGAGTCACATACCAGAGCCTCCCACCACCTTCACTTCCAGCTGCAGATTCATGCAGCACTGGTCGGCCTGTGCGCCTCCGGGTGCGGCGGATTCGGTACTCCATTTCCAACACTAGAAAAGAAAAGTAATTATAACTAAAGGCCTACCTTCTGGATTACTTACATCTAGAATGCAATCGCTATGTACTTACTAGGGAAATGGAGTCCGAAAAACCGCTGCACCCGGGCATGTGCAGCCGTTTCAGGTCTGACCAATGCTGCATGATCTGCTTGTGGGTGAAGGTGGTGTCCGTCTGATGTTGAATCCTGGAAACTATCTCCAGGGCGACGGTCCTCTTCTCAAATGAGTTGGGCAGGTAGTCGTACCTGCGCTCCAGCATCGTCTACAAAACAAAAAATAAACATAGGATTTTGATCAAAATGCATACAAATATCTGTCACAAATCGATCATTTGACTAAATGACATTAACAGACACATTTCTAGCCTAATACAATCCTTGTAGCTGCCATAAGTCTTTGGTCGCACGTGTGGGCCCTAACTTCTATTTGGCATGGAGTTTTAGACACTTTTAAAACAAACCGCTTATTCCTGCGCTACCTTAAGGGCTAGGCATGCATTTCGATGGAAAATGAAAGGCATTAAAAGACACTTGCAAGCATGATGATCTCTTCTTGTTGGCGGGTGAAGATTGTGGGCGCCATCTTTCCTCTTGTCTGCAGCAGATAAGTTATGCCCCAGCGGTTTCCGGGTCGGACAAACGACCATACGCACGCATACGCGAACACGTAAGCGTCAGACCCCGGCATTGTTATTTAAAGGTTCCTGGACACACAGCTCATTCTATTTGAGAGTCGGTGAGTAATGGCACCCAAAAAAACGATACCTAAAGCAGCAAAGGAGGGCAGCAGCAAATAGGCATCAAAGCGGCAGGAGCCTTCTGCAGGCCCAACAACTCGCTTACAGATGCCCCAAACTAAGCTGCGGGCAACCCGCAGTGCTCAGCCAAAGGCACCAACAACAACCAGCAAAAAATAGGACGGAGCGGGAAAGAGGAAGCCACAGGCCAGCAATCCAACACCAACAGCAGGCCCCCAGGTCCCCATCACCCCACCCATGTGTCTCCAAATCAAAGTCTAAGAGCCGAACCCACCGGGAAAGAAGCCCCAGCAGGGCAAGAAGCCTAAGAAGGCCAAGAAGCCCCAGCAGGGCAAGAAGGCCAAGAAGCCACAGCAGGCCAAGAAGCCCCAGCAGGTCAAGAACGCCAAGAAGCCACAGCAGGCCAAGAAGCCCAAGGTCGCCATCCCCACCCACACGGGTCTCCAAATCCTCTGGCAAGAGTGCAAGGCACCTCCAAGGGGCATGCAACTTCTAAGGGCCCACAGAGGCACAGGGCCCCAAGCCCAAATTCATAAAGCACACCCTCTCCTCCTCGGCCACCGGCACAGGTGGCAAGGCACTCACCATATGCCACATCTACACCTGCTACTTCAGTGGCCACACAGCCATGAACACCCAGTCCCTTTCAATGTCCTGTTCAATCTCAAGCCAGCCAGCAGTCATTCATTTCACCCCAACACAGCCAGGCCAGAATGTCCCCCGATTTGCCTGCAAACACTGAGGAGCCAGAACCGCAAGCAACAGGGCGCACATTGCGCAGAGGCCACTTGAGTGGCAGGTTTGGGAAGGCCCAAACTCTGGCATTGGCTATTGGGCTCACCTTGCATTATGATGAACTATATGGGCGCAGATCCGAATCATCCAGCAAACAGCGCAAATCAGAAATTTTAGAGGAGGTCACCAGACAGGTCAATGCAGCGGGGGAAGAGCTAAAAGATGTTGAGCAGATTCAAGCAAAATATCGGACCTGAAGTATGCAGCACGGAAGAAAGAAAATAAACGGCGTAATTACAGGTACATATCTAATTTGTGGATTTCTCTGCTTCTTGTATGGTCAACATTTTGCTAAATTTGCCAAACTATCTTTTTCAGCTTACAAACTGGCAGAGGCTTCCCCACTAAACTTCAATTTACCCCAGCTGAGGAGATGGTGCTGGGCCTGCTACATCCCGTGGCCTTAGAGGGACACTCAGGGCGACGGGACACAGACATCCCGACTATTCCTGCAGGTTAGTAATGTTAGTCTGTATGTGATATGTTTTCTACATGTAAAATGAGGCACCAAGGCATATATTAACAAATGCCCCTAGGGAGTGCCTTGTAGTGGAGGTAAACATTTAACCAGGGTCTGTCATGTCTGTGGAATGTTAATTTTCTAATTTGCTTGGCCATACATGTCCGTTGAGAGTATTTATGGACACTATTAAAGTATTTAGATTAGCAAAGGACTGCCTGTTATGTTCTTCTAGTCAATCTGATCCAACACTTCCATCTTTAACTTTAGGCCACTTGGGTTTGAGCTGTGCTTTGGTCAGAAATACTTTATCTGGGGTGCTTGAACGGTTTACCTAGGAAGAATGGCAACCACCATAATCTTAATCCAAATGCTATTTGAAAGCCTTTATGGATGTGTGAAGCCTCATAACAGCCAGTACATGCATGTTTTGTTTGGATTAGGTGACCAATGTGTATTTACTTGTTGAGTAATACATATAACAGATAATGGCATTCCTAGTGAAGGTCAACTTGTACCGTTGGGGGAGTTGCCATTCCTGCTTGCCCACGTGTTGTAGTGAAGAATATGTATTAATACACATCAACAATGCATAGTTGTGTGTTTACATGCCTTTTTTTAAACAATGCAGCCCAGCATCATCCCTCAGCTACCGTGGAAGCCTCAGCCAGTTTGACCACGCCGTCAACTTCCGTGCTGCCTAGGACCCAGGATCCGATATATACCGTAAGTGTATTTTTCTGAATTTGCTGATGCATGTGAATTTTCATGTTTTTTTTGCTGGAATTACATATGTAGTGCACAAACTGAACCTTTGTTTTTTACATGTCCCAACAGACCCACACACTGATGGAGGAAATCTAGGAGCTGGAGGAGGATGGCACCTTCATGGGACCTTCACTACAGCCCCCCCTGGAACATAATCTGCAACTGTCCCAACATGTTTCTCCACCAAATCCTCAGCAGCAGAGTGAAGCTGGCTGCATGCTGCCAGCCCATTGTGGGCAGCATGCAGAGACTGAGCATACAGTCCCCAGTGTTAGCCCTGCTGCCGAGGATTTGGCAAGCAGATCTGTGGCTGTTGGTCGAACTAGAGGAACATCATCAGCACGCGCCCCAACCCGGGGAATTGGGAGCCGTAGTCAGCTACGTCGCCCAGTTTTCCAGGGGAGGCGCGTGCCGATCATGGAGTCAGCATGGCACCATGAGAGGTGTTTATTTTGCATACAAAATCAAAGAAACAACGAACAGCATCATGCCCAATTAGAGACATTAAATAATACATTAACCAGCCTGCTGACAGAATTTAGGTCGACCAACAGCCACATGGCCACCTTATCAAATAATTTCAGTGCCATGCTTGAGGAAGTTCGAAATAGCAACAGCCACATGGGCACCTTAACTAACAATTTCAGTGCCATGCTGGCTGAATTTCGAACTACCAATAGAAACATGTTGGAACAGTTGCAGATTATGAATGCCACACATGCCCAGGTGATGGGCCACCTCCAAGGCCCACCACCAGGGTTTTATGGGCATCCCCCATTTTAAGGCCTATTTGTACTGTATCTGCTCAACATCTTTGCTCTACATCCCCACTGTATTGACCTGTCTGGTGAGCCCTACAAAGATCCCCTTAGGGTATGGCTTTGCTTGTATGCTTTGGATTGGCGCCCATATAGTTCATCATAATGCCAGTTGAGCCCGCTAGCCAATGGCAGAGTTTTTGCCTCCCCAAACCTGCCACTCAAGTGGCCTCTGCGCAATGCGCGCCCTGTTGCTTGCTGTTCTGGCTCCTCAGTGTTTGCATGCAAATCGGGCGACATTCTGCCCTGGCTGTGTTGTGGTGAAATTTATGACGGCTGGCTGGAGATTGAACTGTACATGGATTGGGACTGAAGCTTCTTGTTTGGGTGGGCCACTAGCTAACAGGCGTAGATGTGGCATATGTATGGCTGCTTTCCACCTGTGCCTGTGGCAAAAGTGGCCAAGCAGGAGAGTGTGTATATATGTGCCCCTATTTCTTTGCTCTAAAATATTGTCATGCCAATGCTTGTCCCATATGTGTGTGTATTTTAGATTTGTTTGAAACTTCGGCCTGGAGTGCTTTACTTTAAAACTACTGCCTGTGGGCAATTGCTATGTGCCATGATTTGTCACTAATGACATTTGTTGTTTTAACATGTCTTAACATGAACTATGGGAGTGACCATCAACTCCAATTTAAAGTTCAAAAATTTTATAAAAATGATTGTGACTTGACCTGTGGTTGACTAAGTTGATGCCTTAAGCTATTTTTTTTTATCACATTACTTAGTTTGCACTAACAAATTGGGCACCAAAAAAAGCCATGAGTCTTAAATAAGGTGTCAATTTTTTAGTAATTACATCATTACTATTTTGGACAGTACCAAACAAAAATACAAAAAGTAAGCAAAATTATCTAAAACAACAATCAATACAGGGACAAAACAAACAAGACACAACAAATTAAGAAAAATGTGTGGAAATCAAATTAGCATGCACTGCTTGTCCAGAGGCACTAGTTGGGCCACAATATACTTAATCAGGGTCCTGGCTGGGTGGAGAGGGGGGCAGATCCACATACCGGGGGACACGCTGCAAGATGGCATAATTATGTAATACAGAACATGCCAGAATGATATCGATGACCTTCTTGGGGTCATACTGTAGTGCCCCCCCCGGTATGGTCCAAGCAACGAAAGCGGGTTTTTAACAGGCCAAATGCCCTCTCCACCACGGCCCTGGTCTTCCGGTATGACCGATTATAGGCATCCTGGGCAGCATTCTGGGGCCGGAGGACGGGCGTCAGCCAAGGAAGGATAGGAGAATCACCTGCAAAAATTAAAAAAGAATATCATAAATTACACATTCCTCCCTAAATTGAATCCAAAAAACGGTCCATCAACAAGACTAAGAGGCTATGTAACATTTGAGCAACACCCTGAGCATACAGATTGCGCAGCCAAAAAAAAAAAACGCTCTAAACCCGGCACCTGCACTTTGTCCCACTCTCCTCTACTCAGTAAGTGTAATGCATGTAAGCAAAGATGGAGCAGACCCTATCATATAGTCAAGAACATAATTGAGTGTGGGGAAGAATAACAAATAAGTTACTATAAAGTAGAAATTTCTTATTTGTAAATGCTGGACAAACATTTGACAAGGATTTGTGGTTTGCTAAATCTAATGGTTAAGGTCGTGTTTCACATGTAATCAAGGGGGGAAAATAGGCATAGTTTCATACATGGGTCCCAAACTATATTCATAGGCATATATTGAAAAGTCAATGACGTGATTGGTGTCAACTTAGCAAGGAGCCATCCACCTAAGAATTCTCCAGACTCAAACCGACGGTACAATCCAGATCTTCTCAGAATGTAGGCGTCATGGGAAGAGCCTGGAAACCCGGCGAGCACATTCAGGGAGTGACCCATTTGGCGGTTCCTGGGATAAAAGAAAAAAAAACATTAGCCAGGCAAGGTAAACTAGTGAAACACTAACTAATAACACCCTACCAAAAACCTGTGGGCCAATACAAATAACACTAACCAAGTACAAGTTTAACAGATATACAATGTCAACTATTTCACAGGGACTTTTTACAAGGAGGGATTAACAGATATACAATGTCAACTATTTCACAGGGACTATTTACAAGGAGGGATTTTGAAAATTGTAAAAGAACATTTAGGTAAACTATATAAAAAAATGACAGATTGGACTTGCCTGTAGATGTACTCGTCGGCTGCCGGAGGCACCAGGGCAACGTGGGTGTAGTCATTGGCACCCATGATGTTGGGCATGTCAGCGATGTTATAAAATGCCAGCTTAATCGCGTTCCTGGCTACCATGTCATCAGGAAAACAAATATATTTCTGACTAATGGTAGCCATGGCTTCCAAAAACTTGGATAGCACGCGGCTCAGCGTAGGCTGGGAGATCCCCACGGAAAGGGCACCCAGCCTCTGGAATGAGCCGTTCGACAAAAATTGCAGGCAGCCAAGCATCTTGGTCATACCTGAAATTGCTTGCCCCTTCCTTGTGGTGCGGGCTAACCATGGCCACAGCTCACTATACAACTTATGGAGGGAATCGCAATTAAGTCTGGTGAGCTCGAACAGCTCAACGTCATGCATGCCATCGATGTGCATGCGTCGCCGGTGCAGTCTGGTCTCAGCCCTACGGACGTTCTCAATGCCCATGAGCTGCAGATCCTCATGCTCCTCAAATGCACTAGAGTCGTCCATAGCTGCTAGTCTGGAGGTCAAAATGGTCCCGTAAGGGGATCGCAAAGGAAACGGGTTTAGAGTGTGGTGGTCCCTCGGCAATCAGCTCTCTGAATGAGACGCAAGCCCATACCAATAACGTAAGTTATCTGAACGAATGAAAAATATCAGATTTTGATGGGAAAATGATCCGAACTAACGCAAATGATCCGATTTGCTTTCGTTCATCGAAAGCGCTTATATTCATTAGCCCGAACGTTTGTACGAATGGAAAATGAACGAAAAAAACAAAAAAATTACTAACACACACAAAAACTTTCACAGACAGCTACGGAAGTCCAGACGAATGTGCCTCTGAATCGAGCCTTATGTACCGAATAAACATGACAGAGTGCTTTGCATCCACAAGGATATTGTACCCTGTTGCCGCGGTTAAGTTTGTGACTCCCTCTGGAACTGAGACCTACGAAGTCGGGGTAGTAAAATGCCTTATGTATGAAGTAATACTAGGCTGTGATTTCCCATTGTTCTGGGAGTTGTGGAAGAGGGGTAATACTTCTGCAGCCAGTGAAGAAACTCCGACTGAACCTGTACCTCTCCCTGTTAATAATGTGCCAGGTGAGTCAACCAATGAAACTCCTGGTACCAATGAGGTGCATAATGAGCATGTGGGTTCATATGTACTGTGCAGTGATAACCTTTTTACTTTACAGATGTTAGCAGGGGAATAAGAAGGAACTTCCCTGCCTGATCAGCGGGTCTTAGAACTAGAAGTGTCTCGGGGTAATTTTTGGGACCGAGCAATTAAGAGACCCCACTCTGGGAACCGCAAGTTCAAATGTCACAGTAGTAAATGACGTGTACCTCAGGAACCAGAAGCTGATCAGAAATGTCCACATTTTGCCATGAATTGGGGATTTTGTGTATCAGATCAGATCACCAAAGTTAACAATGAAATTGTGGAACAACTTCTGGTGCCTAAAGTATACCATCGCATGGTGCTGGATATAGCCCATAACTATGTGTTTGGGGGGCATTTGGGGACTAATAAGAACCCAAGCGTACTCCAAAGGTTTTTTTGGCCTGGGGTATATGAAGAAATAAAACGGTACTGTGAGTCATGCATGCCCTACATGCCAGTTAACTGCCCCAACACCACATTTCTGAAGCCCCTTGGTGCCACTTTTCATCATTGAAGTACCCTTTGAGAGAATTGCCATGGATCTGGTGGGGCCCATCGTGAAGTCTGCTAGGGGACACCAATACATATTAGTGGTGTTAGATTATGCTACCCGGTACCCGGAGGCGGTTCCCTTAAGAAATTTGGCCTTCAAGAATATTGCTAGGGAACTGTTTTTTATGTTCTCTCGCATAGGGATCACTAAAGAAATTCTAACTGACCAGGAACTGTGCAATCACTCACCTCTGAACCTCCGTGTACCACCCTCGAACAGATGGGTTAGTAGAGAGGTTTAACAAAATCCTTAAACACATGTTAACAAAAGGTGGTAGGGGGCGTGGTTTGCGCATGGCGGCGTGAGGAAGTAAGGTGGTGGGGCTCCGGCAGACTTCACAGCATTTGTGCAGCCAACAGAGATCACACACTCGACATGCTGGGTAACAAGAAGAGGAAAGCGCCAGGAGGTGGAGGAGCAAGGTCGGCGGGGAGGATCGACTCCTTTCTGGTGCCAGGAGCAGTGAACCTCCCGGCAGGGGAGGAGGACAAAATGGCGCGGGTTTAGGGAGGAGAGGGCCTCCCGCAGTGCAGCTCGCTGGGCCGGAGGAAGAGCAAAAAGGAAAATGCGAGGACGCCGCAAGAGAAGATGCTGCAGGCGGAGGCAGACGGGGGAGAAAAGGTCCCGTCCGCAGGAGCACAGACGAGGCTCCCCCCGATGTCGACACAGAGCTGGAACCCAACCTTAAACTCTTGTTGCAGTTCCTCCCCACCCAGGCGGATCTAAAAGACGACTTGGGGGCGGTTGCGCTGAGAATTGAGCGGGCCATGAGGAGAGAGATTGAGGATCTTCAGCAGCAAACGTCAGCCCTTGACATCAGAGTTTCTACACTAGAGAGTTCCAGTACAAGCCATGAAAATCGGATTGCAGAGCTGGAGCGGGTGCTTCACTCCCAACAACAGCTACTTACTAACGTCTTCTTACAATCGGACGACCTGGAAAATCGGAATAGACGCAACAACTTGAGACTGAGGGGCATCCCCGAGTCGGTCTCCCCGAGTCAACTGCAATCGACAGAGTCGGCCATCTTCAACTTGGTGCTAGGGAGGCCCAGGGATGCGGAGATTATTATCGACCGTATCCATAGAGTGGCGGGCCACCCAGCGGCAGAGGCTGAGGCTCCGCGGGACGTCCTTTGCCGTATTCATTTTTTCTCTGTGAAGGAGGACATCTTGCACCAGGCCTGGGAAAGACGCCAGGTGGAGTGGGATGGCTACAGAATTAGGATTCTCCCTGACTTTTCTCACCATACTATGCGCATGAGGAGGACCATGCGCCCTCTATTAGATAAGCTTCGGGAGCTCAACGTCCCATATAAGTGGGGCCACCCATTCCACCTTATTGTGCAAAAAGGCAACGGCAGTTTTCACCTGCGAAGCAAAGAGGAGTTGCCGGAACTGGATACCGATCCTGTTGGAGTTCCTGACTGGCTGGACTTTAGCACTGATCCGTTTTTTTGGGGGGCAGCGGCAGAACCAGGCGCCTTTCGGGGAAGACGAGGCCGAGAGGGGCCGATTCGTCCAGGGCCGAGAAGATAGAAGATAACCGGCTGGGCCTCGGTCCTGCGTCTCCGTCTCCTGCTGAAACGGGATACCCCAGTCAGGACGATATCCATTTTACAAGCTGATTATAGTTGGTGTGGAATTTCTATGCACAGTTCGTTTGTTTGCAAATCGACTTGTTTTGAATGTTAAGATTGTGACGATTGCACGGGTTGATCCGACCTATTGATCGTTCACCTGATCAGACCGGCCAATCATACCCTACGTGTGTCACCGTAATTCTTCAATTGGCAACACACGTGGCTATAAACTACTGCCACCAGAGCACAAACAGTGCTCAACTCTATAATATAATACAGACCACACACAATACAATCAGATTGAACGTATTGACCCACAACCACTTACAGGCGGGGGCGATCGAGCATCCTAGGCATGTAAGGTAGCCAGGCTCTTCAGAAATAGCGTGAGCTTTTAAGATCCTTAATTAAAAGCATAAGTGACCCTCTGCTGTATTTTTAGAATTTATTTAAAGTGGACCAACACCCAGGATTTTGACTATCCTTGGTTTTCATCCACTTCGGGGGGGCACCCCGATTGGTCGACAAGACGGCGCGTCCGCCGCCGCCTCCCGCACGTCACTCCTACAGGGTGCGCACCCGCGCCGGCCATTCACAAACGTAAGGTAAGGTTTTTGGGGGGGTTTCACCCCGCGGGACATCCCGATCTCGGATGTCCCGCGGTTAGGGAGGTGATCGGCCCGGGAATCTTATAGATTCCCGGGCCGATCACCCCTGGGTGTTGGTCCACTTTAAACAAACAGTAAACACAAAAACAACAAGAAACACGATGCAAGGAAGATGGTGAGAAAAGGTGAAAAATATACTTAGGAGTCCATCTGGGCTGCATTCTGTTTGATCAAATAAATTGCCCCACACGCTTTCTGGTCTTTTTTTGCTTGGATGTTAAAAGCAGCGTGAGCCCTCCTATGGCAGAGCGACTGGAAACACCCACTGTCTGATTGGTTCATATGGAATTCTCCATCTTTGGGTACCTGAAAGCTGGTCCACATGACATCCCCCATCTGTCCTGGGATTCCACAGAGAGGGATGAGGAGAACATTCCATGGAAGGGGGCAGGATATGGACCTTGTCTCTGCTCTCCATGGCTGGTTGATCCTGATAACACTTTGTTTATGCTTTGCAGTTTTATGAGGGGAGATAGTCATTCAAGGCGACCCTGTGTGCATGCAGGGGGAGTTTTATGGCACGCAGGGGGGAAGTTATGCAGAGCAGAGGGGTCAGCCAAGGTCCATATACATATATATATATATATATATATACACACACACACACATATATATATATTACACCAACCTACACACATAGAGAAATTAACTACACCTAGGATGTTCTGTCACAAAGATGTTATGGGTTACTTGGCCCCAGCTGGGCGGGCGGAGGGGGGCCGGAGCCTCACCCCGCGGTGCGCGACCACTTTACCCCCAATAGCATTCTGTTTCCCCCCACGGAGCCAAGGCCCGGTGGGAATAAACAGAATCCGGAACGTTGGTTCCACTCTTAGCTTCTGCCCTCTGTCTTTACAAGGAGGGAGCCTTTTCGGGTAGTTCCTGTCAAATCTTTCTCTTTGCTTAGTTATTTTCCTTTTCCCTTTTCTTCTTTACTATAACTTTACCTGCGTCTTTGTTGTTTTGTGTCCCTTCCCTGGCAAGAAGCAAAGCACGACATACGTGCCTGCGGTCAAGGGTAAAGGGGGTCGGGACCTACACAAACCTACACAGATATTGGACGAGTTCCAAGACTTTTATACAGACCTCTATAATGTTAAAGGATGCTGGGACTCCCTGCCTGCGGAGGATTTAGATGCCCACATACAGCAATATATGGTGAAAACGGCAATCCCGCCTATAGCTCAGGAGACTAGTGACTCACTGGAGGAGCCCTTCACTGAGGATGAGATCAGAGCAGCCATTAAGGGGACTCATGTGGGGAAGAGCCCTGGGCCGGACGGGTTCACGCTGCGATTTTACAAGGTTCTTGGTGGACAGCTCTCCCCCTTTTTGACAAAGGTATTCAATGGTGTATCTGAATCTTGCCCCTTTCCTAGACAAGCCTTAGAGGCTCATGTATCGGTCATTCTAAAGCCCAGCAAAAACAAAACTATAGTAGGAAAATACAGACCCATATCCCTTATTAACGTGGATCTCAAATTATTTGCAAAAATTATAGCCACTAGATTGCAAACACCTTTGATGAAGGTTATAGATAAGGACCAAGTAGGGTTTGTCAAGGGGAGAGAGGCCAGAGATAACACCCTTAATACGATAACCCTCATGCACTATGCCCAGTCAAACGGGATCCCGTCATGCCTGCTCTCGGTGGATGCCGAAAAGGCTTTTGACAGGGTCCATTGGAAATTCTTAAGAGCGGCACTGGTACAGGTGGGACTGGGCCCCGAGCTACTGGGAAAGATCATGCACTCTATAGTGGGCCTTCTGCCAGGGTCAAGGTTAACGGTCTTCTGTCAACCCCCTTCGCCATTGGTAATGGTACTCGGCAGGGATGCCCCCTGTCACCACTGCTATACGTGATAGTAATGGAGCATTTGGCCCAGGCCCTGCGTAGCAACCCCTCAATTAAACGTCTCCTCTGTGGTGGAAGGAAACACAAATTATTGTTATTTGCGGACGACCTCTTGCTTTACATCTCGTCCCCACACCTCTCTTTGCCCTCTATCCTTAAGGAATTCGACAGATTTAGTTGGCTAAGCAATTTTAAAGTTAACCTAACAAAAACAGAGGCTCTGAATGTCTTGCTACCGCCCGAGGCCTTACAGATGTTAGAGTCCAATTTCCCATTTAGGTGGCAGAAGGAGTCGATAAAGTATCTGGGGGTTTGCCTTCCAACTGACCTAGGCCACCTTCATGAGTTGAACTATGCCCCGCTCCTTTCCAGGACTTTAGAGAGCCTTGGAAAATACAATAAGGCCCAATACTCGTTATTGGGGCGCATAAACATAATCAAAATGGATATTTTATCACGCTTTCTCTATATTTTCCAGGCTATCCCTATTAGGCCGGAGAGAGGATACTTCAAAACGCTTAAAACAGCCCTGATCAAATTTGTCTGGAATAATAAGAAATCATGAATCAGCTACGCAACCCTAACGTGCACCAAGGAAGGGGGGGCCTGGGGCTCCCAGACTTCAAAAAGTACCACACAGGGGGGTTGTGTCCAGGCTGATAGATTGGTTTCACCATAGATCGGATAAACTCGGTGACCATTGAAAGGAGTCTGTCCCCTCTGAACCTTCTGGCACTCCCTTTATTGACTCCAGGTTGAGGCCCGGGTTGCACTCTATGGGCCTGATGCAGAGCCTCCTCTGAACTGCCCTTAAAACCCTCCGATTGTCCGGGGCTCCCGTTTGAATCGTGGCTCAAATGTGATGCAGAGCCTCCGTCGGAATGGCTCCCTAACTGATCCGTCAATTTCACTTTACTCGGAAAGCTTTTTTTGCTCTCTCGGGTGCCTTCAATTTGATCGGGGCTCCCGGTCACGTTCACATGGGCGGCCCGTTTTTCCCTGATTTTTCCTGGCTTTTTGAACGTACCTGCTTGGTTTCAGTCGTATTTGACCTTCCATTTTGGTGGTTTGAGCAAGTATACTTACATCTCCATGGCTCTTCAGTTGCCAATCTGGCTACACGCAAGCGCACATCCCTCAAACTCCATTGGAATATACATATGTCAACCACTGCCAATTTGACACATATATTTTTGGGAACCATAAATTTGGGTTCTTCCTTTTTCCTTGCCATTAATGCATACCTTAATCTCCTTTGTGTTCCTTTTTCCTTGCCATTAATGCATACCTTAATTCTTTCTGATTCTTTTGGATTTATTGTACCATATCTAAACTTTTTGTGTCATGGAAATGTGTGATGATGTTGTGTGATTGTACATTTGCAGGAAACACAACTTTCTTGTTTTTTTTTTTTTTTTTTTATTTTATTCCAGCGTTTGAAATTGAATTTTTTACACAAAGTTTTTTACAAATAATTGAATCTAAATGTTTTAACAAATAAACTATTTGCTTTTTAAGCCAAATTAAAATTCTTTAGGCCTCGGTGTCTTGTGCCTGTGATTTTCTTGTATCTGTGAATGAAAAACAACATTAGTTTGCATTGTTTATTTGGTTTGGTTGTGCGTGGTTTTTTTGGGGCCCTTTTTAAACCGGACCTTCTGCGTTTTTTACTGAAAAGGCCAAACTCTTAACCAAAGATTCCGCAGCATCTCCAAATAATAGATAGTAATTTTTTAGTCAATCAATAATTATTCTGTCCACCACTGGGCTGCAACTCAGTTCAGGAATTTAGTATACGGCCGCCGCCATCTTGACTCAGAAGCATCACACTTACTGAGGAGAGGAGAGTGGGATAAGGTACAGGGGGTGGGTTATAGCTGTGCTTTGCTCACACAGAGCAGAGACCTCTTGAAAAGGTTAGCAATCCCAGAATGCAGAGCAGCACAGTTAGAAGGCACTTCCTGTTTGCAGGCTGCCTGATAAGATGGCGGCTTCCATAATCCGCCATCTTGGATGTTGAAAGCCTCATAACATGCACTAGGTGCAGGTAGGATGATTTTGAAGGTGGGCAAACTTTATGTACAGGGTGTGGGAAACATATAAGATAGACTTATTCTGAGTGAAGGTCCGCTTTAAGGGCTTTTTAGACAAAGTCTTTGGTTTTTTTTTTTTTGGTTTGTACATTTTGTGGCCAATGGAATTGTTGGTTCATTTACTTTGGTCCCCAAAAACGCCACTTACCATGTTTTAGGCGCATATTGCGTCAGGGGCGGAGGCTCCATTCTTGCTCCCTTGGTTGCTGCTGTGAATCTGTTTGCATGACAAAGACACTGATATTAGAGACTGTTGTTGTCTCATGTACACAAAAAGCATTAACAAGTTTGCTGGCCTAACTAAAGTCACTTTTTGAACCTCTTGCTGCCTCACATTGCCCTAGTTCTTCTATCTGCATGTAGCCTAGTTTTGAGCTGCGTACATGTGTTAAACTAAGGTGGGCTTGTATGGAACGTGAAAAACGAAGTTGTTTCAGACTATTCTGGTGTTGTTTTTTTTTTTTTATTACAAGGAATGTGTGCGCGCACATAAACGCACGCGCGCATACTCACATCCATGATGATGTCGTCCTGCTCCAAGGTAAAGATTGCGGGCGCGCACCCGCTGTTGACCACGCCCACACGGAAAACATATCTAAAGCACAAGGCACTCAGCTCTGTGTTGGATACCATATCAATATGGGCAGAGCTAAAGGGAGCAAAAAGAGCCAACCAAGGGCCGAGGCACATAGCAGCCGCACACATGCCTCATCCTCCACAAGACAGAAGAGCAGGCACCAGACACATGCCGAACATGCCCCCACTAAAACGGTGGATACACCACACAAACAGGCACATTCCAAAAAACGCAGGACCAAGGGTACATTAACCCATTCACCACCACCTGCAAAAAAAACACGCATCTAGTCAGACCATGCAGCATCCTCCACCTCCACACACCAAGCATACCCACAAATCCAAACACATAAGCAAGGGTAAGCGCATTGCCAAAACCACCACCCCACCCAGGTCACCCACCCCTCCACCTCCACCCTCTGGTTCCCCCAATTCCAGTACCTCAGATTCCACATGCAGCTCCACATCTGATAGCTCAACAGGAACCCAGACATTAAGCCAGAGAAGCACACACACAACATCCCCCTCCCCCATAAGCCAAAGAAGCACACACGACTCCCCAGATACCCAACCATCAATTTCCTCAGAGGCAGGGGAGACCACACACCCATGTGGCAGACAACTACGGCGTGGCTCACTAACTGCCCGATTTTGCGATGCTCAAAGCATGGCGGTGGCAAATGCAGTTTGCGAACATTATGATGCCCTATTTGGCCGCACCTCCAAAACAACCACAAAGCAGGCTAAGATGGAAATCTGGACTAATATTTGCAGGCAGGTCAATAGTGTGGGATCAGTCCGGAGAGATATTCAGCAAATAAAAAGGAAATTTGGGGACCTGAAATACTACAGCAAAAAAAAAAATGGACATGCGCCGTCAGCAGAGGTAATGGACAATTTTTAGTCACATTGTTAAAAGGATGTAACACTTATTAGGTGTAATTTAATCTTCCCCAGCCAACAGACAGGGGGTGGAGCAGAAGTAAAGGAAAAAGTAAAATGCATTTTTTGTAACATTGTTAAAAGGATGTAACACTTATTAGGTGTGATTTAATCTTCCCCAGCCAACAGACAGGGGGTGGCTTACCCACTAAAATTATCCTTACGCCCGCCGAGGAACATGTATATACATTCATACACCCGGCCAGCATCCAGGGACTGGCAGAGGCACAAGACACAGACCGGAATGTAAGGTCCCAAGGTGAGTCTGATTTTGCCATGACCTAGTACAAAAAGTTCAAGAAGGCAGTGTTATGCTACACAACACACTGTACTTGGCCATTTACCTAATCTTCCTATCTACATACTAAGGACCAAGTCAACAGGACACACCAGGCCCCCAAACCCCTGCGTTAGCACCGAGGCCAAGGGCACACCAGGCTTCTACACCACAAACCCAAATTGTGGATTGCGATGAGGTAAGTCAATGGGCCTTGATGTGTACTTTTAACATTGATATTTGCGAGCTTGTGTGGACAGAAATAAACTAAAAGGATGCTATATTTCTTAACAGACCACAGGAAGCCCACCCATCATCGACCATATACGAGATTTGGAGGAGGACACCCCACATATGTCACTAACCACTACTGCACCAGTGGCAGCAACGCAGGCAACCCCGGCACAGCCACCACATCCACAACCACCTTCAGAACCAGAACCAACCACCCGTCCCATTGCTCCTACCCAGTCTAGACGCCATATTTCCCAAAGAAGGCAACTTCAAATTTTGGAGGAAACATGGAGGCAGGAAAATATTGCCTTTGCTGCGACAACACAGCAATTCAATGAGACTGTGTGCACCCAACTCACAAACCTCAACGCCCAAGTAGAGGTATTAAACAGCAATATCTCTGCCCTAACCAGCCATATGGCTGAGATTAATCAAAGCCTGGCCCACATTGCAGCCCATTTGCAGGCACAACATCATTCCTCGTCACCATGCAACCCAACATACCACTAATTTGTGGGGAATACATTTTCTCTGCCCACGTGTAATTTTTCTTTTGGGCCCAAAAAAACAAATGACAAAACAAAATTTGTTTGAAAAATAAAATAAAAAAAAAAAATACAACAAAATTGTGGTCTCTGAAAAAACACTAAACACTAGTTGTGCACGTATGGTTTGCGCGGTGCCACTTTGGGTGCAAGAAAAAGGAGGGGTGGGGAGGGCTAAAACTAAAGGTGGTGGAGTAGCCCACAAGCCAGGATTAGGTTTAGGACCGTTGCAGGCGTCTATTGTAGTGCCCCCCCCAGTCACATCAAGACAACAGAACCTCATCTTCAAGAGAACAAAGCCTGGCTCCAACACAGAGCGAGTCCTCCTGGGGGCAGTATTGTAGCGCTCCTCTGCCTGTGAAGATCGGTGCAGGATGGGGGTCTTCATCCAGGGGACCAAAGGATAGGCAGAGTCTCCTGCCCTAAAACCAAAAAACAAAAAAAATTAAAAAAAGGTGTGCATTGCAACAATAGAAAAGAGGGACAAATAGGTGAGCGGGGTAGGGTGGGAGGAAAGGACATTTGTAATGAGACTACATGCACATCCAACCTGTACTCTGATTACAAAAGTCTGGGGAATACTACTTACATAAGAGGGCAAGAACATGACGCAATAGGGTACAATCACTTAACCCATTTAATTTGTAGATCAATAATTGGGCTCCAAATATACTACGCCAAAAGTTACCAAATAGTGTGTTACGGGAACAAACACAGTCAGAGAGGGTGGGCAACCAATACAAGTTTCAGACACATACCCAGTAGCCAGCCATCAAATAGATCGGCTGATTTGAATCGCTCATGTAGGCAGGAATTCCTAGGCAGGGAAAGCCAGAAAAACGACTCCCAAAAACCAAATCAGGGCCAGCCAGTGCCTGCACATTTATCCTATGTCCCATCTTCAAATGCCTGCACACAAACAATAAAATAAAAATGAGGGAGACCCTGTAAAAAGGATACCCAAAAAAAAACAATAAAAAATATCAAATACTCATGCCATCGATGTCCAAAGGCGTGCGGTGCAGCCTGGTTTCTGCCATACTCAGCTCCAACAGAGGACTGCATATTATTGCCCGAGTGCAAATACGGCTGCTCTGACTTGCCGTAAGTGAAGGCTCGGCGGCCCCGTTTTATTAGGGTGATTTCAATAGGAAATCAAGGCTCTGCATCACTGAAAAAAACGGACCAATGAACGAGGCGTACGTTTTCCCGGGAAACAGCCTCGTGCGAGCCGACAATCGGAAAGGCGGCTGAGCGCACACCTGAGCGCATAAACGCACACTAAAATCAACGTAGCACCCTTTCCTGACCCGATCAAAGGCCAAAACCAACGGGGAAACGCACGGGGGAGCTGAACGGGGAGGCTCTGCATCAAGCCATATGTCGGTCTTGACACGCTCACTGTTATCTGTCTGGGATACAGAACTTAAGGAGGGAAATTTGTCGACCAGGCCAGGTCCGCTCACCCCCCTTTATGACAACCCGGCTTTTCCCCCGGGCGTGGGGGCAGATAGGTTTCTGATTTGGGATTACTCACAGGGGACTCGACTCGGGGACACTTTATGAGGCGGTCAACTCCCAGACCTGAGGGAGCTCCAGATGGGGGGGCGGGGAGAGAGGCTGTTGTGGTTCCTCCACCGACAACTGATGGCTTTCCTTAGGACACATTCTCCTGTGGCATCTCTCTGCAGGCCCCTGACTCCATACGAGAGTGTGTTGAGGACAGATTCGGCACCCACTCACACCCTCTCGCTAACTTACAGGATTTTGCAGGCGGGAGGGGAGGATATGGGATGACCGAGGTTTGTTGGGAAGTGGGAATAAGAGCTGGGATGTGAGGTAGATGATGAAGAGTGGGAAAATTGTTCATGTTAACTCATAAACTCTCCATGGCATGTAAAGCACAGGAGAAAAACTACAAAATATTGGCCCGATGGTATAGGAAGTTTGGGGGGTGGCACGATGCTACATATTTGGTGGGGGTGCCCCTTGGTCCATAACTTCTGGGACCAAGTGCTCTCCGTATATGAAAACATTCCCAACGACACTTGGGTAGTTCTTCTGTCCATGGTGCCTGGATCGGCCTCCTCCATAAAGAAGGGATTGCTTAGACACTTACTTACGTCGGCTAGAGCGGTGATTCCAGTTATGGAGTGGGTGCAATTGCGTTTCTGTCCTCTTCACGGTAGGATCGGTGGATGCTGTGTAATGAGGGTATACCGCAGGTGCCTCCGAGTACCAGGCTGGTCCGTTAACTCTCCTTTAGGCATTAATACACCCCGACGATCGAGATTTTCCGGCCTCCTCCCCGCCCCTCCTGTCCTCTCTGTTTTCCCCTCCCACTCATCCCCAACCAACAGGTCTGTATATGTTTATATGTGTTTTTAGTCACAATTTCCTCTCTCTCTTTTTCTGTCCTCTTTCCCGTATATTTTCCTTTCCCTCATCTGTACTACTTTTTTCTTTCTCTATCTTGGAGTGGTATGGCTGTTTAATATACTTAATGTAGTGTAATACACTTAATATAATAAGTTATATGCTGTAGGTTAGAGCAACCAAGTATAAGTTAGAGCCAGAACTCGACTCCTACAATGGGGCCTAACGGCAGTCTGGTCCCCCTGGACAGCAGTCTGGTCCCCCTGGACAGCAGATAAAATGCAGAATGACCAGGATTAGTGGTGGGGGAGACGGGAGGTGGAGGAGTTGGCCTAAGATTAGAACAACTGAGATGGAAACCCCTCTCACTTTCTCTCAGACACAGAGGAGAGCGCGGGCCCAGGAGGGAGGATACACATGTATAAATGCGCTAAGATTGATAGCCTATGTTATATTGTGCTGTACATTTGCAGGTGGAATTTTTGCTGTAATTCTACCACTCCATGCTATGTCTGTTTCTTCTATGTTCTTAATAAAAACATATTGAACAAAAAAGGTGGTAGAAAGGGATAGCTGGGATTGGGACTGTCTATTACCCTACCTCATGTTTTCCATCAGGGAGGTACCCCAGGTGTCTACAGGGTTCTCACCCTTTGAATTAGTCTATGGTCGGTATCGAAGGGGTTTGTTAGATGTAGCCAAAGAAACCTGGGAGACTGAGGCCACTCCGTATAAAAGCTATTGTTATTGAACATGTGGCCCAGATGCTGGACCGAATAGCCAAAGTAATGCCTATAGTCAAAGAGCATATGCAAAGGGCTCAGAAGGCCCAGAGCAGAATTTATAATAGATCTGCCAGGGTGAGAGCCTTTAATCCTGGGGACCAGGTCCTGGTTTTGGTGTTTTGGTGCCCAGCCAGGCAGGAGAAAACCCTTCCAGGTTTACCACATAAAGCTGATCAAGCCATGGAAAGATAGTGAAGCTTTAGTAGCCACCCGACTGTAGTTAAAAATATGGTGCAGCCAGTTCCCCCAGTAAAAATAGGTGAGACCCTGTCAGGACACCAGAAGCAGGAGGTGAGGGAGTTCCTACAGGAAAACAGATGTAAGTTTTCTGACCTACCAGGCCGCACTCACCTAAGGTAAACCTTAAGCCGTACAGGATACCAGATGCACGTAAAGAGGCAGTCTCCTCTGAGGTCAAGCGCATGCTGGAATTAGGTGTCATTGAGGAGTCTTCTGTGCTAATCCCAAAGCCCAATGGGACATGGAGATTTTGTAACTATTTCAGGAAACTAAATGAGGTCTCAAACTTTGATGCTTACCCCATGCCCCGGGTAGATTAACTGATTGAGAAGCTCGGGAGGGTAGGGTACATCACAACACTTAATCTCACAAATGGGTATTGGCAGATATCACTGTCTGAGGACACCAAAGAGAAGACTGCATTTTCCACTCCAGATGGCCTGTTTCAGTATGTCGTGATGCCATTTGGGTTACATGGGGCCCCTGCTATGTTTCAGAGGCTGACGGATCTGATCTTGAGACCATATTGTGATTATGCCGCTGCTTACCTGGATGATGTGGTAATTTTTTCGTCTGACTGGAAAAGTCACCTCTGTAAGGTACAGGCTGTGTTAGACTCCATCAGTGATGCAGGTTTAACCATAAACCCTGAGAAGTGTGCAGTGGGTCTGGAGGAGGCAAAAAACCTGGGTTACATTATTGGTAGAGGGCTGGTTAAACCCCAGATCAATAAGGTGGAGGCGATACAGACCTGGCCCAGACCACTAACAAAGAAACAGCTGAGAGCCTTCCTTGGTATAACATGGTACTACCGTCGGTTCGTGCCCAACCTCGCTTCAATTGCTGCACCGTTAACTGACTTAACAAAGGGTCATAAGTCAGCAATGGTGAAATGGACCCCAGAGGCAGAAAAGGCTTTTCAGAGCCTAAAATCTGCCCTGTGTGAACAACCCGTTCTTGTTTTCCCAAATTTCAACAAACAGTTTTGGTCCACACAGATGCGTCTGATTCAGGCTTGGGTGCAGTTCTATCACAAGAGGTAAATTGGGAAGAACATCCAGTATTGTAACTGAGTAGGAAACTGACCCCAGCAGAGAGAAATTATGCCATAGTAGAAAGAGAGTGTCTCGCCATCAAGTGGGCGTTGGAGTCCCTAAAATATCTGCTGGGTAGAGAGTTTGTGTTGGTGACAGTTCATGCTCCTCTGGCCTGGATGAAACAAAATAAGGAGGGAAATGCAAGAGTGACCAGATGGTTTCTCTCCTTACAAAGTTTTAATTTCAAAGTGGAACATAGGCCCGGGAAGTTACAGGGGAATGCGGATGCTTTCTCCAGGGTGTATTGTTAGGTTAGTGAAAATTCCCAGACCTCTGGTCTGAAGAAGGGGGGGATATGCGGTAAAGTGTATGGAAAAGTGCTGTATGGTGTCTATAATATTCTTGTTTTTTTCAGCCAGGCATGACCCATGCTGGGATAACAGAGCTCCAGTCCACATCCCCAGTCCTCTACAGGTTTTTCCCCTAGTCCTAGGTCTTTCCAGGTGATTAGATTAATTGAAGGAAGAAAGCCTAATAAAAGGAGCTGCTGAGGCTTCCAGTGTGGAGAAGGAGAGACTGGGATAAGGAGCCCGTGCTGCGCTGCTCCCAAAAAACCTACAGGTCTGAACTGCATCCGATGGACTTTATGTGTCATGTTTTTGGAGCCTGTGAATTAGCAGCCTGGGCTTGTATGCCCTGAAAGCGGACCTGTGATATTGAGGAATTGCAATACTCTGGACCTATCAGACACTGGACATTGCTAAAGCTGGTGAGGAAACCGCTGACTTTGCTGCATTGTTCCCTGCATTCTATTCTGAATTTAAGAGATTTTTCTGTTGGACTTTGTCTTCAATAAACCGCTTATTATTTCAACTAAGAACTGTTTCCAGAGTCATTGCCGTTAGCACCCCAGATCCTGACAAATGGAGACAGAGGAAGAATCCTCTTCCACTGCGTACTGAGGCTAAGAGGATTAGGTTTCCTCAGCAAGCTTTTCAAGGAGCAGAACCTAAGACACCTTGGTCTTAGGAGCAGAGGAGGTTTATTGTTCAAACCTCATCAGCAGCCTAAACAACAATCCTGATACATTGCCTGTAGGGGTGAGACTTTTTTTTTCAGCCAGGCAGAGAACCCCTTCATACTCCAGATAATTCAGGGCAGTGACCGCCTGGAGTTCTCTGCGAGACCTCAGTAACATTTTGATATAACCAACTGTCCCAGGGATCCAGTAAATCCCAAGCTCTACCCTCAGTGATTTTGCATCTAAGGGAGAAAGTAGTGTTAGAGGAAGTTCCTTGGTACCCGAGGAAAGGAGAGGATTGTCCAAATGTGCCACAATGATTCAGTCTCATATGACCTCAGATGGGAGAAGTCAAATCTTAATCCCGAGCCAGATGGCAAATGCCGCGAAGGCATGCATCCCTGCGCTTTGGAAGACCACAACACCCCCCACCATCTCTTCCTGGCTAAATAGGGTGGCGGAGATCGAGAGATTTGAGGGCCTGATTGCAGCGCAGACTGAATCCTCCGAGAGCCACCGACTCAAGTGGTTCAGCTGGGTGGAGTTCACGACCACACAGGACTACAGGACCCTCTTGGAGGACGGCCTTTGACTGGGTTGCTGTGCTTCCCCCCCTCCGCCACACATCTTTGCTCCTTTGCTTCCCTTCCTCCCCACCTCCTTTCCCTCCCCTTTCTAACTAGGTCAACCTTCCCCTCCTCCACCCCCCCTTTTTCTCTTTCTTCTCTCCCTTCCTCATGGCCCTCACCCCTTAATTCCTTACAGTTTTTTCCATAAGAGTTCTAACAAGTCGAGCTTTCATTGACCACTGGGGTATTGGTTCGGTCGGGGGGGTCCCGTCGGCGCCACCATGATCACTGGGAGTGGTATCGAAGGGCTTCCCACAGTGGGGCCCCCTCAGGGAGGGCCTCTTGGGAAAGTGGAGTGGTGCCGGGGGGACTCCCTCCCGCCTCGTGGGGCGGAAACATACTCCCTGCTTCATTGGGACGGTCCCAGCATGCCGCGGATTCTCTTCGCCATATTTACTCGACACAGCTTAACATTTAACAATTGATGTAACACGAGTCAGAGTCTGTATTTCATTATTTTCTCTTTATTGCTGCTTTATTGTTTTGTATTGTAATCTTGAAAACGGAAAATAAAGAATATATAAAAAAAAAATCTTAATCCCAGACATCCTATATTTACCTAGGCTATCTGAACTCTAGAAAGACAGTTCCCTAGAAAAGACCTTTTTGCCTAAGCAGAAGATTGAAGAGATCACTTCCCTGTCCTCCTGCGTACAGGGTCATCCCTTAAGACAGACGCTTGTGCTAGTGGGTCTCATGACATCTGCTATACCAGCTTATATCTGGGCCCAGTTCCACTCAAGACCCCTACAGGCTTTTCTCAGGCAATCCTGGGACAGAGACCCAAATTCAGCCAGGTAGAACTCAGGCAGTCAGAGTGGTAGTTAAATCAGGGGGCTCTAGGGGAGGATGCCCTGTGCCAGAATTGAAGGGGGAATGCTCTGACAGATGTTGGTGAGCTACTCTCTGGTGAAGCTACCTCTGATCCCCGACCTGTTACATCAGGGTCTGGTATTTCCTCCTCTGGTTCGAAGCCTCAACTTGACAACTTGGATCCTGAATGGGGGCTGTTAGGGAGTAGGGGGCTGTCCACTCGAGCTACTAGGGACCTTACTCAAGAGTAGAAAGGAAGTGACCTGTAGCAATTACGGCAAGATATGGAAGAAGTTCTCTTCCTTGCACCTTGCGTAATCTGGTTCATTCGTTCTGTTCTGGAATTTCTACAGGAAGATGCGCACATGGGTTTGGCAGTTAGTACTCTAAAGGTGCAGCGTGCAGCACTTTGTTTTCCCAAGGCTCAGACAATAGGCTTTAGTTGAAATATTATTTACATTTCTGTCTAGAAGAAGATCGGTGGACCAAGGTACATATTTGGGGTTCATGCTGCCCTAGGCATAACATTTAGCAGAGCCAAATGTTACTATAGCAGTAACATCAGCACCCCCCACCCCTTGCTGGTGGCCAAAATAAAATAGTAAATACAGCCCTGTGGTGGACACTAAGGTCTTCCCCCTTTGGGACCTTTCCATAGTTCTGAAAGGTCTCACACACCCTCCTTTGGAACCCTTGAAGGAGGCAGCAGTACAATTAGTGTCACTTAAGGTTGCCTTTATCTAAGCTATTACATCCGCTAGAATAATCGATGATTTACAGGCCTTATCCATTAAGGAACCAAATTTTAGGATTTTTCCTGTTCATCTTACCATCAGACCTGATCCACTGTACCTTCCGAAATTTACTTCAGAATTTCACAGTTCTCAGGAAGTCTGTTTGCTAAGAGTTAAATTGGATGACCTAGAAGATAAGGAGCAGATGCATCTGTTGGATGCTAGAATTTATTTGAATCGTACCTTTGAGGTGAGAAGATCCAACCACTTGTTTCCTTCGCAGGCAAGAATAGAGGTTTACAGGCATCAAAGGCATCCATTGCTAGATGAATAAGGGAGGCCATGCAGTTATCATGTCAGATTTCCGGTGCGCAGCCTCCTCAGACCCTTCGGGCACATTCTACCAGAGCAGTTTCTGCATCCTGGGCTAATTGATCAGGAGTCTCTTTGGAGGATATATGCAGGGCAGCTACGCAGGCCTCTCCGCATAATTTTCTGAAGCATTACACAGTCGACTTACCTCCATCAAGAAGCAGGAAGATCCTGCAAGCTATCTATCCACCTTGAGGTAGGACAGTTCTTTTTAATCTTACTTGCTTATCCTCGACTAGCCGCCCTGGAGGACATTTGGGAAAAACCCCAATTAACCTGAAATTCCATTATCGGTAAGCTAAATGTTTTTTTTATCAACTTTTATTTAAAGAGTACTGAAATCCACACCCTTTAAATCGATAAGATTCCAGGGCCACTCCCTCTCCCCCCCCCCCCCCTTTCTGGATGTCCCACTATGTGAAACCCCCCAGGTCGCTCGAAAACTCACCTTCTTTCCCAGTCCAGCGGTGCATGCACAAGCTGAGGCCACATTCCTGCTATTAGGCGAAGGGGTGAGAGGGCATTCGAGCGTGCTGATTGGACGAGAGGGTTGTGCGTGCACCATAGGACTGGGGGAGGGTAAGCAAGATCGGGCAACCTAGGGGGTTTCACCCCCCATCAGGGTGCCTCCGAGGCAAGGACCAAAACCCAGGATAGTCAACATTCTGGGTTTTGGTCTACTTTAATCAAGGCCATTATGCTGGGTAGTTGAGACTGTTGATGGGGAATAATGTAAACCTACAAAAGCTGTGATTTGGTTGGTGGGGCAGGGTGGGGAGGGCGGCCTGTGTGGTGGGCAGTTGAGACCGTTGATGGGGTGTGATTAAGAGATACGCATTAAGGTCGATTCAGAGCCAGCTGGGAATTCTCACTTCTTTTTTAGGACAGAAAACTGCCATTCACTTCTATTGGGGTCAATTCAGAGCCAGGTGAGAATTAAAAAAGGAGTGTGCATTCTCACCTGGCTCTGAATCGAACCCATTGTTCCCCATGGGACTGATTCAGAGCCAGGTGAAGATTTACACTCGGTAGACATTGAAGGTGAATGGTAATTTTCTCTCCTAAATAGGGAGTGGGCATTCTCACCTGCCTATTCCCTCTCCAGTGATAATCTGGGAGTCGGCTGATGCTCTGTTGGTGGCTTGTGCTGTTTTACTACCACTCACAGTTCAGGCAAAATATGTCTATGGGAGCTGTGGAACTGTCAAGAGTCTGTAGCAACAGATACACACGTGCAGATATCTTGTGGCTTAGACCAGACTTGTGCACACCAGAAATCCCATAATGGAGGGTTTGGATCCAGCCATGCTCTCCAACCCTTCCCACCTTCTTGTAACCAGTATTGGGGATCACGTCCTCCTAGTCTCTGCTGGGCCCTCCATTGTTTGTGGCTGCACCAGGGCCCACAACCCTCCATTGTCTGTGCCATGTCTGCAGCCGGGGTCAGATCCCTCTTTTCACCTCTGCGCTGGGTCCACAGCCATCCAGTGTCCATGCTGTGTGTGCATTGGGGGCCTACACCAGGGTTCAGATCCATCACTGTCTGCTCTGGGGCCCAAGCCTTCCACCTGTGCATCTGACTTGCGTTTCCCTTCCCAAAGTCTGACTACCACTGGATCACCCAAGGGCCTGTGTACTCTCCATTTTTAGGGGCACTGCTGAAGAACTGGGTTGGTTATGGGCCCTCCTTCAAGTACCAGACCTGGCTGGGGCTGGCACCCTGTGTGGTGGGCAGTTGAGACCATGGATAGGGACGGATGTAGAAATATACAAAGTACTTCTGATTGGTCAAGCAGAATGGGGCTGGCTCCCCGTGTGGTGGGAAGTTAAGACCGTTGATGGGGAATAATGTAGAGATACACATGTTGTGATCTGGTTGGTCGGGCAGAGTGAGGCTGACACCCTTTATGCTGGTTAGTCGATTCTGTTGATGGGGAATAATGTAGACTTCCAAAAGCTGTGGTCTGGTTGGTCGGCAGAGTGGGGTTGGCACCCTTGCTGGTTTAGTTTAGAGCGTTGATAGGGAATAATGTGTATATACCAAAGCTGTGATCAGGTTGGCCAGGCAAAGTGGAGATGGCTTTTTTGGTTGTTTGGCAGGCAGTGGATGGGAGATGATATGTACATACAAATACTGTTATCTGGTTGGTCAAGCACAGCGGCATTATCACTCTCTGATGGGTAGTTGGAATCATTAAACTGCACCAACAGACTTGCACAGGTGCAAAAACTCACTTGCCCCCATCTACATGCACGATAATGAATCATTGTCAGAACTTACATTTGCTAAAGAACCACCTCACTAATATTTTCCAGGTTGCAGCCATCTTGGGGTACCATGGAGGCTTCTTCCTTTCCCAGCTGTGCTGCTGGCTGGACTTAACCAACATAAGCCACAATGCACAGCAGCAGGAAACCCAGCAGCACTTTCTCTTTGCAGGCCACGGTCAGATCCATAGGACACCACTGAGGGGGGAAATCAACCTCAGCAGGAGTTATAAAAATGTAAATTCATTTTAATGGGCAGCCATCTGAATTGCCCTGTGGAGGGATGTATATAAGCACTGTGGTCCGGTTTAATGGAGAGTGATAAGGACATACACAAAAGTAGCAAACAGAACAAAAGCATTAAAGTGGACCATAGGCCATCTCTGGCAGACCTGGAATATTTAACATTCCAGGGCTGCCTGATTCCCTCTTCCCAGGGCAACCCCTCCCCTGAATTCCCAAGAAAACCTACCTGATCCCCAATCTAACAGTACATGCCTGGGGCAGCCTCTGCTAAAGGCTATTGGGGATGCAGCCTTCATATGGCTGCATTTGGCCCATAGTCAGAAGGGCCAATGCACCATAGAACAGGAAAAGGTGAGTTTTTCTGGGCAATCTGAGGGTTTCAAACAGATGGGCATCCTAAATTGGGACCTGAGATAGTCAAAATCCTAAGTTATGGTCCGCTTTCCAGTCTTTGGGCATCCTCAAATGTTTAATGCTGAATGGCTGAGCCCCAAATCCATTTCAGAATGAAGGCTTCCATGTAGCTGTGGCACGCTCCTATTCAAATAGGCTGGGGGTGGGAGTGCTCCTCAGACTACAGGGAAACTGGGGATGCAGCCAGTTGGCAGGTCACATTAACGGGTATTCTTGAGATCAACCAATTGTCAGTCTCAAAAACACCACGTGGGTGGTTGGCGGTGGAAAACCTATGTAGAATCTTCTTTCATAGATCACGCATTGGTTTGGTTTTACTCATACAGCCCCGAGCCTGCGCCTTGAAGTTGCATGTGATTGGGCGAGAAGTAAGCACAATGACTACCTAACAGTGAGCAGAGAAAGCAGAGGCAGTTGTATGTAAAAAATACATTACTCCTTCTACATAGAATTTCATTAACTCTGACTACTCAGTGCTGGATCCAGAACTCCACCATTGATGGTTGGAAAGATTTTACAAGGAAGCCAGACAGGCAATATTCTCAGATGAAGGCGAGCGATCCCAGGATTTCCAAGAACACGTTTCCTATAAATATGGAGGTGCCCTTTCCAAACCACATTATATGTAAATGCTATATTTCTGAATGTTGGCAATTATAAGCCCTGCTAGAAAATGGTATCAGCAAGCAAGAACAACAAAAATATGTCATTTATTTCCATACAAACAGCAAAAGCATTTTTACAGCACAGTGCAAAAGACTGTAAATATTAATGGAAGTTGAAATCCTCCTTCTGCCAAGTAAGGATTAAAAATCAAAGTCCTTGCTGGATTCTAGAACCGCAGAGTTATTACATCTTCTAGCAGAGTAGGCCATTGCAGGCATCTGCTCAGATGGACGTCTCATTGCTCCTGGGATTATGAAAGGGATGAGGAGAGAGAATGTAGAAGGTAAAAACATAAGCAATTAGGTTGTGATTGCTATAGGATGGATTAATGAGGAGAATTAAGGAAAGATATTGCTGAACAAGAAAAGAGGGGACAAATAAAAAAATATAAAAATCATATTAAATTGACAATAAATAATAGTGTAAATGATCTATTTAGGTATACAGAAGAATACACAGGTGCATTGCAAAAAATTAGATCATCAAAAATGTATAAATTGTTAGTAATTCAGTTGAAAAAAAAAAGTAAACTTTTTCAAGTTTTTTTTACGTTGATGATTATGGCTTACAGCCAATGAAAACCCAAAATTCATTATCTCAGAAAATTAGATTATATAACACCAACTGTAAAAAATATTATTTAACACAAAAATGTTTGGTTGGGGCTCCTTTTACATGAATAATTGTATCAATGCAGCATGGCATGGAGGTGATCAGCCTGTGGCACTGTGTAATGGAAGCCAAGGTGTCTTTGATAGCAGCCTTCAGCTCTTCTGCATTGTTGGGTCTGGCATCTTTCATCTTCCTCTTGACAATACGCCATAGATTCTCTGTGGGGTTAAGGTCATGTGAGTTTGCTGGCCAATCAAGCAGAGTGATACTGTGGTTATTAATCCAGGTCTTTGTCAGGTCTGACGTTCCTCCACAGCTTGAGTTTCCCCTGCTATATGCGCTTCACCAGGAGATGGCTCTGTCCTGCAGAGGTATTGTTAATCAGCCAGCACCTGTGGGACTTTATATAAGCTGATCCACCCATTCTGAACTTTCTACCCGGACTTTGTCTTTGGAATTCTGAACCTGAACCTAATCTGAAAACCTAAATCTGAACCTGTATCTTGTATGTATGCACTTTGACTCCATATGTAGATATATGTACAGCAGCCTGTTTGATGTGTGTGTTGTTCACTGGTTGTCACAATTAAACACAGTTTTCTGCATATTCATAGTCTCTCTGTCTCGCAGTTCTCGAATTTCTGGTCACTCTTTAATAGAGGATTTCTCCGTTGAGAAATCCATGACAGTCTTGGTACTTTTGGCAGTGTGGACAGTGGCCAATTACTGTTGGAAAATGGAAAATCTATCTCCAAAAAGCTTGTTGGGAGAGGGAAGCATGAAGTGCTCTAGAATGTCTTGGTAGACGGCTGCACTGATTTTGGTCTTTATAAAACACAGTTGACCAACACCAGCAGACACCAGACCTAAAGTAGTTTGGATTGTGTGCCTCTCCACTCTTCCTCCAGACTCTATGACCTTGATTTCTAAATGAAATGCAAAATTTACTTTCATCTGAAAACAACACACCTTTGACCACTGAGCAACAGTCCAGTTCTTTCTATCCTTGGCCCAGGTAAGATACTTCTGGCATTGTCTATTGGTCATGAGTGGCTTGACACATGGAATGGGACACTTGTAGCCCATGTCCTGGATATGTCTGTGTGTGGTGGTTCTTGAAGCACCAACCCCAGCAGTCCACTGCTTGTGAATCTCCCCCAAATTTTGGATTGACCTTTTCTTAACTATCCCATCAAGCCTGTGGTTATCCTGGTTGCCTGTTCACCTTTTTCTATCACACTTTTTCCTTCCACTAAACTTTTCTTTGCTTTGATACAGCACTCTGAACAGCCAGCTTCTTTAGCAATTAAGTTTTGTGGCTTACCCTCCTTGTGTAATGTGTCAGTGACTGCCTTCTGGACATCTGTCAAGTCAACAGTCTGCCCCATGATTGTGTGGCCTACTGAACCAGACTAAGGGACCTTTTTAAACAATTGGGAAGCCTTTGCAGCGGTTTTGGGTTAATTAATCTAATTTTCTGACATAATTAATTTTGGGCTTTCCTTGGCTGTAAGCCATATTCATCAACATTAGCATTTGAAAAAGTTGACTCTGTTTGTATTGACTCAATATAAATATACGAGTTTCAGTTTTTCAACTGAATTACTAAAAATATACCCTTATATTGAAATGCAGTTTTTCAACTGAATTACTAAAAATATACCCTTATATTGAAATGCACCTGTACATATTTACAATTTAATCTATACAATAAGGCAGATCATAATCATCTATTTTTCTGCTGTTCCTTTAATTTTCTCCTCGCACTCTGTCACTTATTCATCAATATGATTGGTTTTGCCAAGTTGGACCTGTTCGTTCCTATTTTTAGGAGACTGGACATCCACTTTAAATGGGCTGATGAGGTGCATTCAGAATGTTCTGACGTTATTAGACTTGAAATCATGCTGTATAAAGCCTTTCTGTTTGATGTGTGAAGTAAATAAACCATTTGAGTTGAATCCCCCGTTACAATTTATACACACAACAAAACCTACTTGATGTGGAAAGTAGAGGCAGACTCCACTAGACTGGTGAGAATTTGTGGTGCAAAGTACATTACTAGCTTGTCTTTGCGAAACAGCGAGCAGGGCTGTTTGGAGAACACAAAACTATTTCCTCCTAAATAAGGTAGCAGCAACCAGGATTGCAATATCACCAATTCTGTGATTACTCACCTGTAGAATTGATTTTATGGGTATCCAGCATGGGTTGCTTCATCTTCATTTCTTCACGATTGGGTTAACCGCCACAAGGTGGCGCAGCTGACTGCAAGAAGACTTGTGGCTCCTCCCGGCCCATAAAAAGGGCAGCAATTACCCATAACTCCAGTGTTGAAAAGCAGTAATACAGAGAAGCCAGGAGGCAGAGACCATGTTACATCACACAGCCCCACTATAACTCTCTCTCAACGTAATCACCATAAAAAGGCAAAAAAGGATAACAGAACAAGGGTAGGATGAAGCGACCCGTGCTGGATACCCATAAAATCAATTCTACAGGTGAGTAATCACAGAATTGTATTTTTCTTGGTATCCAGCACGGGTCACTTCATCTTCAATTCTTAACGATTGGGACATCCAAAAGCAGTGTCCAAGAAGAAGGGTGGGATCCCCAGAAAGCAACAGCGCGTAGTTCATGCCACTACCACCTGAAGCACTTTGCGACCAACGTCAACCTTGTAAAACTTAGAAAAAGTATGAATGGAAGACCAGGTAGCGGCCTTACAAACCTGTTCAACAGAAGCCTGGTGCTGAAAGGCCCAAGAGGCACCAATAGCCCTAGTGGAGTGAGCAGTAACACGGAAAGGGGGTTTCTTCCCCTTGGCGGAGTACGCTTGCACCATCGCCTGTCTGATCCACTTGCTGATAGTGGATTTGGTTGGAGGCAAACCCTTCCTAGGTCCATCAGAGAGAACAAAAAGAGAGTCCGACTTCCGAAATGACTCCGTAGCCACCAAATAGTACTTAAGCGCCCTGACCACATCCAGAGAATGGAGGGTTCGTTCCTTAGGATTAGAAGGGGCAGGACACAAGGAAGGCAAAACAATGTCCTCATTGAGATGAAAGGCAGAAAAAACTTTGGGCAAGAATTCCGGTTTGAGACAGAAAACCACCTTATCCTGATGCCGCTCAAAATAAGGAGGCTTCATAGAAAGCGCCGCCAGCTCAGAGACGAGACGCACCAAGGTGATAGCTACAAAAAAGACCACCTTCAGAGTCAGAATGGACAGAGCAGCATCACACAAGGGCTCAAAGGGGGGACCCTGGAGAGCAGAAAGCACCAAGTTCAAATCCCATACCAGTAGCAAAGGCTTATGCGGCGGACGTACATGAGTAACTCCTTGGAAAAAAGTCTTGATAAGCCTATGATTGGGGATGGATCTTTGGAAAAAGATAGCCAAGGCCGAAACCTGTCCTTTGAGGGTACTAAGTTGTAGACCCGACTCATGTTGTAGAAATTCCAAAATCCTGGAGATGGAAAAAGTGCGACAAGGAAAAGACTTCGACTACCAGGCAATATAAGCGTGCCAGACCCTGTAATAAATCATAGAAGAGGATTTCTTCCGAGCCTGAATGATGGTACTGACGACCGAGGCCGGCAGTCCCTTGTCCAATAGGAAGGAAGTTTCAGCAGCCAAGACGTCAAAGCCAGCGTTTGTAGATTGGGATGGCGCAGCAGTCCCTGAGTGAGGAGCCCTGGATCTTCGGGCATGACGAACTGATCCACTGACATCTGGAAGATGTCCGCGAACCAAAATCTTCTCGGCCAGCGGGGGGCCACCAGGATGGTCGGTACCCCCTCTTGGGAAATCTTGCGCAGCAGACGACCCAGCAGAGGAAAGGGAAGAAAAGAATAGAGGAGTCGAAAATCCGTCCAAGGAATTGCTAGAGCATCCATGGCGAAGGCCAGAGGGTCGCTTGATAGAGAGACGAACCTTGGGAGCTTGTGATTGTGACGGGACGCAAACAGGTCCACGTCTGGCTGACCCCAGCGGCGACACAAGGCGTGAAAGATCTTGTTGCTGAGAGACCATTCCCCCAGACCAGACGCCCCCCTGCTCAGGGAGTCCGCTTCCTGGTTCTCCACCCCTGGGATGTTAACCGCCGAGATGCAAGGAACATTCTCCTCCGCCCAAGACAAGATCAAGGAACACTTCCTTGAGGGTTCGCTTGCTCCGAGTCCCGCCCTGATGATTGATGTAGGCGACCCCTGTCTGATTGTCCGAGCGGACCTGGACCGCACGACCCCGTAGGTGGGGAGTCAACTGGAAGAACACCAACCTTTCTCAACTCCAGGAGTTTGATAGGCACATGAGCCTCCTGAGGGCCCCACTGGCCCTGGAACTTCAGCGATTGCCAGAACCCTCCACAACCAGTCAGACTGGCGTCCATGGTGACAATCTCCCAGCACGGAGGAAGAAAGGACCTGCCCACTAGAAGATTCCTCGAGTCCAACCACCACGAGAGGGACTGTCTGGCCAGGGGGGACAGGGTGAATTCCTGCTCCAGGGACTCCTGTGTCCGATCAAACAAGACAAGAGATTCAACTGAAGACTGTGGAACTGAGTGAAGGGTACAGCCTCGAAGCAAGACACCATGAAACCCACCAACTGCATCCCCAGGTGAATGGAGGGGTGGGGGCATGACAGCAAGAACTGTGCCTGTGTCTGGAGACCCTCCACCTTCTGTTGAGGCAGGAAAACCTTGACCTGAGAGGTGTCCAGAGTCATGCCCAGGAAGGACCTCACCAAGGACGGAGTGGTTGAAGACTTGGGTTAATTGATCACCCAGACGAAGGCTTCGAGAGTGGACAATACCCTCTGAGTGTTGCTCTCGGCCTGTTGAAGAGAATGAGCAGCAATCAACATGTCGTCCAGGTAAGGGAGAATGCGAATGCCCTGGCTCCGCAAGAGGCCCATGACCCCCGCCAACACCTTGGTGAACACCCGAGGGGCCGAAGAGATACCGAACGGCAAGGCCACAAACTGGTAGTGTTGATCCTCCAAGGCAAACCTCAGGAACTTCTGATGTCCCCGGAAAATAGGAACGTGCAGATAGGCATCCTTGATGTCCACCGAGCAACTTATTGGGCCTCTCCCATTCCTTAAAAACCATCTTGGAAAAATGACCCTGCCCTGACCCGGAAACACCAGGCGTTGCCTATCAGGGCGGAAAAGCTCCCCCTGCTTCTTTTTAGCTGCCTTTGGGGGAACAATGTGCAAGGTCTCAAACACCGCAGACCAAAGTCTATCCGTATCATCGGGGAGCCACATGTCCTTGTCCGAGGAGGACCCGGGGTCTCTGTCAAAGTCACCCGGACGGCCCCCGGAGGAGTCAGAATCATGGAATAACTCTCCCTCCTCCATAGAGTCACGGCCGCCAATAAACATCATCATTATCAGCAAAGAGAGAATAAGCCGGTTCCAAATGCCACCTCTTACAGGGGCCTTGCTGGCGGCCAGGCGGGCCAAATGCCGTTCAAGGCTGGCCACACGTAACGCCAGGTCCGAATGGGACCCCCTGCTGACCTCCCCCTCACTGGGGGCTAAATGCAGACGCGAGGGTGTCGGCGATGCCGTAGGTAGGATAGGGCTAGGGAGAGTAGCGCTCGCCCCATCCTGTTCCGCAATAACACTCTGGGCGCAGGGAACACAAACCGCGCTGCGACCACTCAAAGGGGATGCACCACACATAAGACACAGCGGAGCCCGCCCTGAAGGGCCCCCAGGCTCTCTATCACCAGAAGCCTCCATATGGTGATTAAAGTGGACCAACACCCAGGGGGGATCGGCCCGGGAATCTATAAGATTCCCGGGCCGATCAGATTCCTCCCCGCGGGGCATCCGAAATCGGGAAAACCCCCCAGGAAGCCCACAATCCTACCTTCTCCCCGTTCCAGCGGCGCATGCGCGTCCGCCGCCTCCCGCGCGTCCCTCTAGCAGGGCGCGCTCCTGCACTGGCCGTTTGTGAATGGCCGGCGCGGGTGCGCTCCCTGTAAGAGGGACGCGCGGGAGGCGGCGGCGGACGCGCTCTGCTTGTCCGTCGCTGCCTCCCGCTTGTCCGTCGGCGGTGATTCGCTGGAACGGTCACGTGGGAGCGGGGTGAGGTGAGTTTTCGGGGCTTTCTGGGGGGGTTCACACAACGGGGCACCCCCGATCGGGGTGCCCCACCGAAGTGGACCAAAACCCAGGATAGTCAAAATCCTGGGTGTTGGTCCACTTTAAGTAAAAGATGGGAATCCGTGGGTAACAGGCGGTAATGGCCCAAACCCGGAGTCCCCCCACAACAATCCCTAAAAAAGACCCAGGGAGGGAATGGGGGGGGGGTGGACTGGGGGAGAAACCACAAGTAATGACGGACCCGCCTGAAAGACACAAATAGGGACAAATGTTGAGCGTCCCACAGCACATGCATATCATAATACACAATGAATGGAAAAAATGGAGCGGACCGAGTGCAGAAACGCAGCAGAAGGGACTGAGCCGCAATGCAGCAGCAGAGCAGGGCCAGAAGTCCGCGTCACAGAGACCGGAGCGCATCCTGAAGCTCCGGGAACCCCCACGCTTCTAAAGATGGCGCCGAGGGAAGAGGCAGACGGCACGTCGAGGGGCGGGCCGCGCTGCGATGACGCCCCCGCCCGCAGCGCGCGAACCTCCGGGCGCCCGAGGATGGGAAATGACGCCTGGAGAGGAGGCAGAAAGGGGGCCCCCCCTACCAAACACCCCCGCTGTGCGTAACCAGCAAAGCAGAGACACCAAGAGTAAACAGTACAGCAAGCACCACAAGTCCAAAGCTGAAAGTGGAAAACATGGTCACACGCACAATAAAGCATGTGGGATATACAACAGGCAAAGGGGTCCCCAGGTGGTTTCCCCCCCCCCCCCATATAGGCTCACCAAAGCCTATGGCCGGCTACCCTTTGGGTACAGGGTCTGCGGCCCAGAGCATAGCTCTGTGAACACCTGACCCTAGGTGTTCCCCTACCTTCACCTGAACCGCAGCCGAGGCTGGGAGGCAGGATGGGTCCCGGAACAGGTGGGAATAGGCCTGCAGGGCCGACGGGCTTGGGATGCCCCGCTCGCCTGCGATAGTTCAGAGAGAGACACATTGCATTGTCCTAAACTACAATCTGTTTTCCAAAAGACCCTGTGGTTCCTAAGTTATCTTTAAAAGCATTCATAGAAAAAATGAAGAGAAACATAGGTGTGGCAACAGCGATGCATTGTAAGCACACTGTGATGAGTGTTGGAGGAGACAGGAGGGCTAGGTTTGGGAGCTGCAGAGAGAGGCAGCCAATCAGGATGCCTGGGCAGGGAGTGGGGAGTGTCTCCGTTCTTGGTCCCCTGAAGGTTGATTGATGGACCAGGCTAGTAGGGTGGGGACTGAAAGCTGAATGAGGAATTGATTTTTGTCACTAAGGAGACAGACAGAGGGGGAAGCACAGCACTGGAGCCACTTAATGAAAGGTAAGCTACAGATATTTATTGTTTAACTTTTGACCTGCCAGCATAGGATCTTTGAAATGTAATATTAAAGACAATTTCTAGACAAAAACAAAAAAAACACTATGCTCACCTTAAGTCCTACGTAGACCATGGCTGCTAGTCCGGTGCTGCTGGACTTACCTTACTGTTAGATCTACATCCAGCACCGCCCAGCCAATCACCATGCTCCTCTCGCTCGTCATGCTGTCTCTTCCTGGATCCCTCAGCAGCAGCAATGCCCCCACCATCAGCCGCAGTGAGCTGCCACGCCCTCTCCGTTCATTGCAATGCGCAGACCCAGAAGAGACTGTACGACGAGAGGAGCATGGTGATCCTCTGCAATTGTTTTCCAAACAACTGTCTACAAAAAACAGGCAGTTTTGTCTAAACTATGAGAGCTGATTGGTTAATTGTATGGATGATACAGCTGATACATGTATGTGTCTCCATTCTAATTATGAGAGCCGGGTAATTTCTTAAAAAGTTTAAAGACACTTTTCGGCGTAAGTCCGCAAGCTTCTCTCATAGGTTTTTGTTGACCTGCATGACATTGCGATGATGGGTCTCATGTCTCCTTGTTGTCAGAATATATTGTTTCTTAAAATTTCATGCATGATTGTAATATCACTGTTGTCATTAAACAAGGTGGTCATCCCCTTTCAGAGAAGTCTATGTAGGAAATTAATGATATCATGAATTTTGTGGTACATGTCCATGTATGAGGTGCCCACAATTTGGATTTCGTTTACTTTACCATTTTTATATGTCTGTACTTACTCAGATTCTGAGGATTCTCTCCTAGCTGTGTCAGTTCTGCCACTCATAGGTACAGTTGTGACTCCATTTATTTGTCCCGGAATGCTCTGCTTTTCTTTAGTAGGCTTCTGTCCAAGTTCATTATGGATCTGATTAATTACAGAACGCTGCTTTTTTAATATTCCTGCAAAAAGCAAAGACAAATTGAGATACCGTATTTTTTTCCTCATTAAGATTCACCTGCCCATAATACACATTAAGGATTTGGAGGAGTAAAATAACAAAAATAATAACCTGAATCAAATAATAGGCAAGGTGCAGAATCCACCAAATACAGTTAGTGTGGCATCCCCTCTCCCATTCACATAGGCCGTGTGGCATTCCCCCTCCCATTCACATAGGTCATGTGGCATCCCCCTCCCATTCACATAGGCCGTGTGGCATTCCCCCTCCCATTCCCATAGGCAGTGTGGCATCCCCTCTCCCATTCCCATAGGCAGTGTGGCATCCCCTCTCCCATTCACATAGGCCGTGTGGCATCCCCCTCCCATTCCCATAGGCCGTGTGGCATACCTTCCCATTTCTCATAGGCGGAAGAAGAAAATGAAAACAAAAGAAAACAGGCGCTGCCCCTATAAATACAACAGAGCAAAATAACAGGCGTTAATTTCTATAGCATGGTTGCCAATTACTTGCCTTTCTGCGGCTGAAGTGTGGCTGGTTTAGGTGATGCATCAGGTGGGGCCACTGGAGGCATCTCTCCATTGGCTACAACTTTTTCAGATGCAACATTATCTGTATCAAGGTGAGAGGAATGAAAATCAAATGCAGTAGATGCTATACTCTCGAATTCTTAAAACTTTACTCAGTTAAAGACAACATTTTCAGGTGCTTCCAGATGAACATCCACACGCATCTTAGGGATACTGCGGGCTGCCATAGTGGCAGTGAAGTGGGGGAGAGGGGACATGGCAAAACCAATTCCAGAGGAGTTGCTGCTGGACCTTACAATTGGGGTTGCATGCAAGTATAGGTTTGCTTTAATAAAGCTGTTATATCATCCTACAACAGACACCTAATTATTGTGGGCTGCTCCTAGTATAGAGTTAAACTCAACAGCCCCCAGGCAGGCTAGTAATTTGAGATAAACGGGAATAGATTTTCCTTATTATGATAAAATAAATCCTGTACCTCATTGTTGGGCGCTTTCTGGCTAGTGGCTGCTCTACAGCTGCACTGATAGATCACAGGGTACACATGCCCCTGGTCTCAATAAAATATCTGGTATAGCTAGGTTAGCTGTTAAATTAAGGGTTCATTACATCACTCCTCTCCTATTACCAAATATTTTTTGCACGTTTTCAAAAAAGTTTAGCGAAATGCCAAGGAGCCTAATTGGCTATGTGCACAGCGTTAAAAGATGCAAACTGGGGCAGATAAAACAGCTTTGGGGCTACCAGTCCCACCAGGATAACACTTTGAGGAGGAGGATTGTGCTATATACACATGCAAAATTCACACTTAACAAAACAGCATTTAATCATTTTTTTTCTCAAGTAAATGCTTTAAATGGTATTTGCTATATACTGTATTCTTAAAGCAGCAAATGTATCCACCCCCTCCACCAGCAATAACCCTGATTGGGGAAGGGGGGTGTTAAAAAAAACTCACCTGTCCACTGATCCTATAAATGCTGCATTTGCCATGGCTGCCACCAGTAAAGCGGTCCCAGTCAGCATGGCGTGACTCTTAGTCCCCCATGTACTATGCAGTCACTATGCAGTAACTGAAACACTGCTGCTCCTGCCAGGGGAGTAACCCCTCGGGCCAAAGAGGTAGGCGTTTTTTTTATTTTTAAAACCCTAATTGGGTTTTGTACTGGGGAGGAGTTGGGGCCTTGGGTTTTAAAATGGCCATTTAAAAAGTGATCATACATTAGATTGGGATGCTATTTGAGACATAACAAATAGAGCATCCTGGGCTATACTTATAATATATATATATATATATATAGTGCCCGTGGATGAGGAATTCACTAATCTGTCTGCAGAGTGGAGGCAGCCAGGGATGCTGGGCTGGCCTGCTTCTACCACTACAGCCGCCACCAAATACTGGAAGTAAGGTAAATGATAAGCAACTGCCCCTTAGTGATGGATTTATCCCCGATTAGAGTTAAACAGAAAAAAAAGTCTTTTAGATTCTAGTCTGGGTTTTTGGACCTGTACAACACTGCTATCTCTTCTAAAAAACAAATATGTCATTTGGCTGCTCTGGGAAAAAAAAGCCACTTCAGATGGCTACCTTTTATGGAATTCTGTAGCAATTTCTCATTGTTAAGGCTCGTCACAATATTCCAGCTTGGGACCCCTGTGCTGTCAACCTCATCCTCCTCACTGTCTGAAGACTGAGTTGATGCAAAGGAGCAACTATTGTCATCATCTTCATCATCCATTGAGAAGTCACTTTCCGAGTCCGAATCTATTAAAAATAAATAAATGGACATAGTGTACTAAATAAAACAACCATAATTTGTACGAAATGAATACATGCTTGTGACAGATGTAATATGGATGCTTTAAGCCCGACCCTTATCTCATATTGTACACAGAATAACGATGTTAGTTCAAATGATTTTTTACCAACCACATTCTAGTACATTTAATGAAAGCAACTAATAGTCCAGTAGCCTGAATAGTGGCCAGGTGAGGGGTTAGATACTCTTCTGTTTTATTGCAGCCTGTGACTCCCACTATAGTTGGTATCTTTTTTTCTTACTTCTTGCATTTGTAACATCCATAGTGTTTTTTTTTTTAACTGGCAGGACATTCCAAATTGGGATACCCAGGGAGTGGTCAAGTAAGTGGACCTTCGGTCATTTTTTACTGGAGGTCCAGTAAAGAAAAAGTATTGTCTCAAAAAAAAAAATTGTGGTAAATGGGCGTATGTAGGATGTGTAACTGAGAGCAGCCAGCCAGTGTCGTGTAACAAAGGTGTAGGTTCAATTTCAAGTCAAGTGAATAAGACATTCTGCGGTGAAGTAAAGCACTTGTGCGGTGTTAACTTTTATCGCAGGACTAAAAGCCCAACACATTGCCTGCCTCTGAAGAATATTTGAGCTATTGAGGGACGGTAACCGAATGCTTTTCTAGAGCAGGATTCAACCATCCAGAGTGTGGTTTGAGGTAAAGCTCTCCTGCACCTAATTTCTATCGTCATTTAAAAAAAAATGGATTATATATATATTTCCGCAGTGGTTCTAAGTGTGTTTCCAACAAGTACTTCTTGAATATTCTGAAGATGTGGTCAGTTGATTGATGGGCCCAAAGTATTGTATTTGCTTCTAAAGAAAGTACAACCTAGTCTAGGTACAGCAATTAATCAAGACTGGTATGCTAAGCAATTAATCACGGTTATTGTGCTACACACATTGTGGCAAGCTGAAATGAAAAGCAAGAAAAGCTATGCATGGTCTAGCAAGTACATGAATAAGGAATTCAAAAGCATTCCTAAAACTAGAAAGAAATTATCAATGACCATTTTAAGCAACCAGAGCTTCTTCACCAAATTGAAAGGGTAGGTGAAAATGACCACACGTGACCCTTCTACACTGCGCTTTGCAAGTACTGTACAACTGACTTGTCTGAGTCTTTATAGTCTCACGGGGACCAGTGTGTTTAAAAACAGTGAAGATTGTAATAAGATAACACAAAATGGGTCCCTTGTAAAAGTATGTTTTAACTTCTGCTCTATGAAGAATAGCTTTAAATTGCATTAGCATTGCATCATTATAGCAGTACGTATTTCCCCATGGTAAAATGCAACAACATACACGATACCTGTAAACTGACCACCAAACCTAGGTGATGAAAATAACTTTGAACCTGTTTACAGAGAGCCTTATTTAAATAATTATTGTCAAGATTCAAATGGGTATCGCGAAAGAGTATGAATTACCTTCTAGGCGATTCTTTCCATTGGGACCATTTAACTCCAAAAGAGACTGGCCAGCGTCATCTCTAAGGGTAAATAGAAAATAGTGAACTTAAAATTTTCTAATCCATCAAGGCATTGAAGGAATACAGTCCATAGAGTTGATTAATATAACAATATGAAAATAATGATTAATGAGCTAACTGCATTATGTAGTATAGAGTCACCAGTGGCATCTACTATCTACCCTTCTAAAAAATACAACTGTGGTTGTCAAAGGTACTGGACTAAAGTTGTTTGTGCTTGGAACAATATCTACCCCCACCCCCCGGATACTTTTACCGTATTTCATAAAGCTGTTTCTCTTTCTTGAAATCCTGGCTTTCCGTTATATTCACTGGACAGAAATTATAGCCCCAGTGTTTAGCCCTGGATGAATTGCTAGGCCATGTTGTTAATGAGGTGGCAGACTGCAGCTATGTACATGGGTGGGGTGGGGGGGCATTGAAAGAAGAAATCCTGCATCACTCCTACTCTCGCACATTACCAGTTCCCAGATTACTTTACTAGGCAGACTCGGCCTGCTTTCATTTTGCTCACTCCTACTGGCATGGCTGTAGTCTATGTCATACGCACTCCTAGCGGGCCATGCTACTATGCTAACATCCACTCTGAGTTTGATTAATGCCAACAGTCCCTAACACATTTAATCTACAGCTATTTAACATTCTATGACCGATATCTCACCTTAGCAAAATTGGCAGGTAACAGTGGCTTCCTCTTGAAGGCATAGAGCTGTGCAGGGAGCCAGTAGATGAACCAAATGGCATGTGATAGAGCTGACCATCTACATAGGAGTTCTGTGGATGTGACTGCAAAAGACAGTTTATCACGAGATCAGAAAAACAAATGTAACAAAAAAATTATTCAAAAGAACAGTCATACCTACAAGTAGAAGCAAAGTGACGTACAAGCACTTACCGATGTTAGGGTGGACTTGGTGGTGACACTAGGCTCATGCATTTTACTGACACTGTGTTTCAATGATCTGTGCACATCTCTGCTAAACACCACACTTATTAAAAAGATTAGAGGACCCTGGTGGAAAAGACAGTTATTAGATAAAAATTCCTTGGGACTGAAGAAATATGCAAATAAAATGTAAGAAGAATGTGCTAACGTACCTGTGCACAAACAACCCCAGCATATGTGTAGTGTAGAAGCAGGAGATCACTGTTAACAGACAGGAGAGCAAGAATCCATGATACACTAACTAAAAGAAGCAGGAAAATGGAGCAACTGATCCCCGATCTAAAAGAAAGCAAAAAAAAGTTACTTTTTTCACATTTGTTAACTTTTTTTACCTGCCCCAAATATCCTCTGCAATGTATAAAAGAAACCTGTATATACAATAATAATGAAAATGCAATTGTTGGATTTCTGCTAGGTGGATCTTAGTAGGAACCATAAAATCCTTTTCTTGTATTTCTGTAGAAGACACGGCTGGCCAGTCATATACACATAGGCTGCAATCATGCCCACCAGGACCAGAGGATTGGATGATTTCAGGGCTATACAGCCCCTCCCATGCCATGTGGACTTCAGTCTTGCCATAAGCAGTACTTCTGAGGGATCCTCAACCCCCCACCAAAAGGTCATATTTTTCTCCACGCAGGCAACAGCTATAGAGCCAACAATGTGGCGATCCACAAAACATGACCTGCTGATGGGCTTAAGGAGAAGGGTTGGGGAACACTGTATGTAGGACATACAGCATATTATCATAAAAAGGAACTTTGCAGCTCATTACATTTCACTCCTTGTAGCATCCCAAATTGAAGCCCTGATACACTCCGTGTTTTTGCACCACAGCTGCATCCCCACTCACCTTTAGCCATGCGTGCACCCGCGCCGGCCTTTCTGAATGAGTGGCACAGGCACATCATGGCTAGAAGGTTAGTAGGGGATGTGGCTGGCAGTGCAAATGGCTTCCTTTGGGAGCAACAGGAAGGTGAGTGAATGGAGCGACCTGGGGGGGTACACAGCGGGGCATCCCAATTTGGGATGCTGCCGCATAGAGGATCACCACCCCACAAGGTCAAAGTTGGGTGTGTTTCTTTAATTATCCCATAAAATACACTGTTAGCCAATCAGATATACATGGGACATCCCAAAGCATTGTTTCATGGAAGGGAGAATGCAACACTAACAACCAAAACACAGAATCAAAAGAAATGAAACGCCCTTTCAGTGGCAAAAGGCAAACGGATCCACATACAATGTGCCTTAAATGTGGCATTTAATAGCAAATACTTTGGAGGGAAAGGGCCCAGTAGGATCCCTCAGTGCTGTGTCAAGGCCAGAGGATAAAAGGAACAGGCTGATAATACACAACTTTCACTGCAAACATCAGGATCATTTGATGAAGCAAACTAAGGTACATGAAGCTAGTTCCTCTACTTGAGCTCAGCTAGGATTGATATGTGCAACTCCATTCAGAATAACCTGGTGCACACATCAAAACCCAGAAAAAGCCTTAACAGTGCTGTCTTTTTGGGAACAAATATACTGGAATAAAGCTGGAGCCTCACTAGTGGATCAGCACTAGAGTTTAAGACTACTTGAGATGTTGGACTGCCTGCAGGGCAGGGACCTTCCCGGAGGGGCAAATCAGGTATGTTGAAGGCAGTGAAGCATATGGAAGCAGGGTCCAGAAATCCATTTTATAGCCAGACAGGACCACCTCTCTCATACAGGCACAACTTCAGATGTCCACAAACACCAGTAACTGTCCTCCCATACCACAGGGTACCCCTTTCATGCTGAAGGATTGGCAGCAGGTTTGGGCCGCTTCCCTATGCAGGGCTGTCTCATTCATCGTGATATGAAAAGGAAAGGTTTTCCCCTTACCCTTTGCCTAATACTTCTGAAAGGAACAAAAAGAGTTGTCTTAAGAGCACCTCCGAGCTGGGAATGCTTTCTTCTGAGGCAGCTAGGTCCCTTTCCACCGGTGAGGACCTTAATGATGGCCTCAAGGCCCTCACCAAACAGCTTGCTTTCCTTAAAATTGTAAATGAAAGATAAAGGTACCCCCCCCCCCTCCAATCAGCCACATGGTCAAGCAATACATGGCAAACAAAAAGGGGATCCCCACTAATACAATAAGCCACCTACATTCCAAACCTTAGTGCTAGCGATCTAGAAGTGTCAGATCCTGTCCTGCACAGCTCTGATACAAGAGCCACATCATGGACAGGAAGGCAGTCCCAGGCAATATTGACAGGAAATTCGCTCTCCCTACTATACCATGGTACCTGGGATGTGTCATATGGCGTACCCCGGGGGGGGGGGGGTTATGGCCCCAAAAGCAGAGCAACTCTTATCCTGGTTGGATTGGCTATGACCCATGTGTATCTATCTCATTGGTTGGCCAAATCTTTTACATGACAATTAGGAAAAGTTATTTGGCTGTCACTAGGTATTCTCTGCTTTAGGGCAAGCATACAGCATGTGCGGTAGAAGAAAAATCCAGAGGCTCAGCACATTTGTGTCAGTACCGCACCTGGCGAGGCAGCATAACAAATCACAACTTATTCAGGTTCAGTCAGTAATGGCAGCAACAAGGTGGAACAATGTAAAGTGAGCCTTAGGCTACCCAAAGACATGGGCTTGCTGTATATTATTGTATAGCAGCTTCTTCTGAACTCTACTCAAAGGCCTTATGTCTTTATACACAACCAGCAAATAAATATGCCAAGTGTGCATGCTTATACAAGTATCAATTACTTGGATCTATTGATCTTTTTATACCCCTTACAAACTAGATGTAAAATATTAGTCCAGTCTAAACCACACATGGAGTGTAACGTAGACCTTAACCTTATTTATAATTGTGTACCCTGCCCCTAAAGTATTAATACATATACCAGACTGGACATCCACTTTAAATTCAGTATTAAAGAATCCCTAAGTAAAAGTCCATCAAAAGCCACCTACGCTGTCCCTTTTTTCTGGAATCCTTTCCTCTGTGCTGCACAGGAGACTCTTCCAGAAATCACACACAGAAATAGGCCAGTCTAAAAAAAAATAAAAGGAAATGTATTAGGTATTAATACACAAGTAAGATATTCAAAAAATAATGCACAGGAATCAACCGCCTAACCTTCATGTTCATGAACTGCCATGTAATGCCAGATAGCTGCATGAAAGGAGAATAGTTCATTCTAATGAGATACTGGAGGGAAAGGGCTAATGTTCTCAGCTAGTTTTCGAAGTTATTTTTTGAACATTTACAGGTGAATCAAAACAGATTGGTTTGTTCTTAAAGCGGAACATAACCCAACGTGGCCATCCCTGTAATCTAAAATCGGGATGCCCCATTCTTTAAACCCCCCTCCCATGGCATCCTGAGCTTCTTTGGGCTGTGCACGCTCACCCACCCCCAGCCATTCAGATTGACTGTGGTGAAGGGAGCAAAACCCAGGATAGTCAAAATCCCAGGTTTACTAACGCTTTAAAGAGGGCCTCTAAGGTCAAACTGGCTGAGGGTTCTGAAATGAGCCGTCAGCTGTTAGGAGGGTTGGCTTACAATGAACAACACTTCATCATTTGGCAGGTTAAGCCATTTAGTTTACCTAAACTGCCTACACTCACAGTATTAGCCGTGTCTATTGTAAAATACAATTTATGGGTGCATGTTCTTTGACTTTATGTGGACCAAAACCCGGGACTATCTGACTATCCCGTTTTTTAGTCCTTGCCCCAGGGCACCCACATCCAGGATGCCCCATAGTGTGAAACCCCCCACCTTTCCCGGATCCTATGGTGCATGTGCAGCCTCTCGTCCAATCCGTTCAGATCTAGCTGAGCGGAGCTGACTGCGTTGGCGCCCGTATCCAGGCTACCCTCTAACAGGGAGCATGCCCAGACCAGCCATTCACAAATGCCTGGAGCGGGCACGCTCCCTGTTAAAGGTATAGCAAGCGGCGTCCGCTGCTCGCACATGCACCGTTGGATCGGGAGAGAAGACAAGTTTACTGGGTGACATGGGCGTTTCACACAGCGGAGCATCCCAAATCTGGATGCCCCTGGGGTAGGGAATTAGGTGGCCCTGGAATCTTACAGATGTCAGCCATGGGTTTTGGTCCACTTTAATGGTACCAATACTAAAATAAAACTGAACATTTTTTGTCTCAGGTTTTTCAATTCAACACCATAAAGTACATGTGAAATGGAAAGTGTTTCACCCTTCCCCCTTTGTGCTTAGTAAGGTGGATAAACCACTGATGTGTAGATCACAAGGATCTGTCCCTTTTCTGTCTATACAGAATAAACCACCTCTACACAGATTGTCTCTGTTTTGAAAAGATTTGGCAACTAGATTTTGTTAAAAAAAAAGAAAAAAAACGTGGGGCTTGTTATGTCCTAAAATTCTATACTACTGTGAGCATTGTATTACTTAATATTGAAGGCAGTGGCATACAAATAATAATTAGAGAAGCCTGAAATACCTGTAAAGTGGCATTTTTGTTTTAAGGTAATGTAACATGCCAGGGCAATTCAGCACAACTTAAAGGATTGCTCCAGGGCTACAAGGGAGATGTTTAATCTTAGTGAAATCTGTCAGTGGAGATGTTATCACTACTCTGCCCTACTACAAGAGGCTTTTGGCCAGTTTTCTAGTGCCATAATTAAAATTGGAAATGATGTATATGCTCTGTGTCCTCTGTAGGGATGTAACGGCATGGTTATACTTTGTAAATGCGTCTGTAATACTGTATATAGGCAGAATACAAAGAAATAATAAATATGAGACAATACTTTGGTTCTTTTCACACTAGGGGTGACGTATTAGCTATATTTGAGTGCTTGTGATCTCTATTTGTTTATGAGCGACCACAGGGTTTTTGTGGGGCCATTGCAATCTCCCTAGTATTAGAGGGCCAATAGTTTCCAATGGGCATCGCCTTCACAGAGATTATTGGGTGATCGCCAGCGAATCACAATGGCCCTGCATTCACCCCAATATGAAAGGAGCCTTACAATTGAGGTGGGTAAAATATAGTAACATATATGTTCAACAACACAACTGCAAATGTGCAACATTCTATCTACAATTATTATGCGCTAGTTTTCCTTACTGAGATTACGAAACCAGCAGGTCCAGCAAAGCTCCAAATGAGAGTATCAGACACAGAGAGCCAGCAAAAATCAGGGTTGCCATAGCCTTCAGGGTCAAGTCCTACTGCCAAACCTAAAAGATTGAAACACGATAAATGTAAATATGCCAAGGACTTTAAATCACACAGACATATTTGTTGCATTTTAAAGGGATTGACCGGGCTAAGTGTCAAAACAAATCATTGTTTGCTAACCTGCCATGCAGAGGATTGATCATGGTGAGATGCTAAATATGAAGTGGTTGTTGAAATTTAGCCCCTTTCCTGTAGCCCTGCCCCTGGATTTTAATTATTTATGACCACCTTTTTTTAGCATTGAGAGGTAGACCTAACTCCACCCCAATGGTATCTGTGTGGGACAAACGGATGCTCCAGCTGCTGCCTGCTTTGCTTGTCTGTCTTTTGCCCGCTTCTTTGTATAGGTCCACCTTCCAGTGCTAAAAAAGGTGGTCATGGATAAACAGAATCCAAGGGCTGGTCCACAGAAATGGCACTAGATCTCAGCAACAGCAGCTTTATTCTGCAGCGCAGTTTCAAAATAAACAGCTCAGATCAGTAGGGCAAGTGGTCAGCCCTAGACTCTTAAGACTCCAGGGTCGTCAAAATGAGTGGACGAAAACCTGGCGTGGGCACGCACCCTGCTAGAGGGATGGCGGGGATTCGACCATGGCTCACGCATTGCCATTGGACCGGGAAATAAAAATATTATGGGGCAACCTGGGGGGTTTCACACAGCGGGGCATCCTGATTTTGGATGCCCCAGGGGGAGGGAATCAATCAGCCCTGGAATCTTATAGATTCCTGGGCCGATTGCTGTGGTTTTGGTCCATAGTAATGGGTTTTTATCCCCTTTAAAAGACAACTAAGTCTAAGTCTGCTTTATAATAATAGAACAAAAGGCTCTCCTAGTAGAACAATTACTACTAGAGGTTTTGTTTTTGTTATTAGATGTTAGAACTAGGATGAATGAGTTTTGAAGACAAGGCATTAGGTGTGTAGAGAGCCTGTCACTAGCTATAACATGTTTGCTGTGTACACAGTACCACATACCTATAAATCTCATTTCAGCACTTCCCACGGAAAACAATAGGCTTTTCAGCAGCTCATAAAAGCATGAGAAAGAATACATGTTGACCCAACATAGGGTAGATCTGCTTTAAAGTGTAACACCACCTGGAAATTTCACTCCTCCGGGTGTTGTTCCTCTCAAACAGAGCATCTTGATTTGGGATGCCCCCCCCCGCGGTGTGTATCCCCCAGTTAGCCAATAAAACTCACCTTCCTAGTGTCCCCACAGTGCAGGGCTGGCCGGAATTAGCGTGATTTGGCCGAGCAGGATGCTTAGCTGATTAGCGTGCCCGATTTCCCTCAGCTCCCTTTGGCTCTGCTAGTGGAAGGAAGCAGAGTGTGCTCCCGGCCGCATCCCTGCTCAGTTTCTAGTTGTGGGCATGCCCACAGTCCCCATTCAGAAACACGCACAGTAGAAATGCGGCCGCAGCGCCAGGACGTAGTAAGGGCTCCGGAGCAGGTAAGTGGAATGGGCAACCTGGGGGTTTCACACAACGAGAGATCCCGAATTGGGACTTGGATGGGCCTGGAGTTTTTTAGCCTCCAATGTTCCTCTTTTAAAGCTGAACAAAACCCGGGATTTTGACTTTTGTTCCATGCCCACAGAACATCCTGAAGCATGATTCCTCGCAGTGTGAAACCCCCCAGGAGGCCAGAAAAAAACTCACCTGTCCAGGCTTGTCCAGCATGCACGGGCTCTCGTCCAATGTGAACTGCCCGATAAGTCATAATCTCATTTACTAGAATAGGAAGCATGTGCTGCCGCATGCCCCACAACCCCAGTCATGCATGCAAGCTCCCACCTCAGCCTATCTGAATGGCGGGAGTGCACACATAATGCTCGCAGCCATGCGCTATCCATTGTAAACAATGAGATCCACTCAGTGGACGAGAGCCTGTGCATGTGCCGCTGGAGCAGGGAAATGTGAGTTTTTTTGGGACTTTGGGATGTCCCGGGGATAAGCCAGCGGTCGACCCTTTTACATTCCTGGCTGGCCGCTGCTGGGTTTTGTTCAATTTTAAGGCTACATTCACACTACAATGTACATGGCTTCATGCTGCATGTTTTGATACATTTTGCTACATTGTGTTTTTAATCTGAAAATGAATAGAGAATAGAAGCACACAGAAAAAGAATGCTGACAGAATTGTGAGAATGCAAGAATGCACAGCACTGCAACAAATCAGGATCTCCTAGAAATGCCTAATGCCTAAGGCACACAACATGTGGAAGCAGTATAAATGCACCCTAAGAGTGGCTACTAAAGACTAAAAACTATCGTGGCAATAGCAATAAGAATAAAAACTAATTTGAAGCAGAGCCACAAACTGGAATCCCATAAGTGACAATAAGTTTATATGGCTATGTCTAATAAATGTTGCTAAAACATTTTGTTTGCCATCTCAATTAAGAATAACCTCCTACATTCTTTTGATGGAAAACTCAGTTCTTGTAAGGTTTTTGATGTTCTGCCTTTAGTTTTTCTCTTCTGTGATGTAAAATAAACCTGTGAGAGGATTATGTCCCCATACGTGTGATTTACTTATCAGCTTGCTTTGTCCAAGTTTCCTATATTCCTGTATGTCTGTCTAAGTAAAGTAGGAGTGGCTTTCTTGCCCTTCATTAAAGCTCCTAGTATCTCACTACAAATCCCAGAATCCTTCAACTGTAACAAGTGGATTTATTAGCAGCTTTGGCTAAACAAAGCAGAAGAAATCACCCTTTTCACCTTCAAGTTTCGAGTAACCCTTTAATCTCTTGAACACAAGACTGATTCCCCCAATCTGCAGAGATTGAAATAAAGCAGATGGGGTTAAATGTGTCATGTCTGCCTCGGCCAATCAGATTATCAGCAAGCCAGAGTGTGGAAGCTTCTGAAATGTATACCTGAAGACCAGTTTGATGTACGGTTCTAAGGTAATCACATTATTGCTATGGAGAACGGTTTAATTTTATAACATGGAGTTGCAAAAACATAGAAAAGTAAAAAATGAATAGATAAAGATAAACTCAGCGCATCATATTGGCACACTAGATTGGAAACTACCATCGAAAGTGGAATTACCCAATATTAATAAGACGTGTCCGGTAATGCCCATGGCACAAAGGGCAGAATTTACAGATGAAATTTGGTACATGAGGCTGTCATGAAGCCTACAGCAACATTAAAGGAGCTGCAGGAATTTCTGGCAAGTGTGTACTGCATATAAGAGCCATAATCTTTATATGTCTGGGCTGTGAAGTAGGGTATTCCACCTTACAGCACAATACTGACCCAAAGCATAGCTCCACATTAGAATGAAAACAAATCAGTATTTTGGAATTGCACAGATCTGAATTTAATTAAAAATCTGTGTGTTGGCCTGAGGGGGGGGGGGGGTACACAGGAGATGTCCTTGCGTTATGACATATTTTGAGCGCTTTTGCAAAAAAGATTGGGCAAATATTGCCCACTCTAGATGTGCAACACTGATAGACTCCTGTATCTGCAAAGAAGGGGATAGCCTCCGCACTCCAATGTGTGGGTGCACGATCCGGGGTGGTCCCAAACCCCAATAGTCCAGAGTTACACAAGAGTAGATGGATCCGCACTCCTTAAAATTCAAACTCTTTATCTCCAAAAATAGTAAAAACATCAATGTCTCCAGATAGATCAAAAAAACTCCAAACAGATAAAATCAGAGTAGATTCGGGCAGGAGAAAGAAATGGGGCCCTCTGACGCGTTTCGGGTCTTTCTGCGGCCCTTAATCATAGATAGACCCCTACCCAATGCCGTCATAAATTCAAAGGGTCATCCAAGAAGGTATTCGGTTACTCACTTTAGCAAATATTTCTTAAGAATTCAATAGCATCCTACTCTCATAAAAATACAAAGGCTACAAATAAAATTCCAGCTAGTTCTGCCTAGGTATACTATTGGTTCAGACTTACCAGTTATAAAAGCCGGTACACCCCATCCCAAAGCATAGTAGAATCGCATGGGGCCAGTATTGACATCTCGAACTTCACTCAGTCTGCGATATATGTGTAGAACTTCTAGGAAAACCCAAGAGAAGCAACACAGAGACAGGAAATGGAGGAGGATAGCAATGATAGTGCATGCAAACTAAAATAGGAGATTCGTAAAGAGGGTAAAAGTGGATGAATTACAAAAGACATTAAGAAAGCGGAACAAATGTATAGTTCGAAAAGGTGACAGAGGAAAAGAAAAAGGGACAATTAGTCAGCACATCCTGCGATTACTCACGTCATATATTTCAATCACTGTATTGATGCATCTTGTAAATAAATTAAAGGCAGTCTTAGCACACATTTCAAACCTGGCTGCAATTTAATTAGTTAGTCAGTCAAAGCGGCAGCAGGTGTGGGTGGGCAGGTGGCAGCGTTCACACATTATCTGTATCTGCAGAGCACACATTTGAAGTGGCCAGCGCCTTCATCATCTTACTCTTATTTGTTAATGGCACTGATGCCTCCTGCACCATCCTCAGCTGGTTCCACTGTGTGCCCCACCCAGAGAAACAGCGCAGGAGGCATCAACAAGTAAGAATAAGAAGCGCCCAGCTGTTTCCAATGTTCCCTCTGCAGATAAAGTATATTACAGTATGAAATGGGTTCTTAGGGGGATCCTGCACACTGCCTGTAATGGGTTCTTTGGGAGGGGGGCTTTTGGGGATTCTGCATACTGACTGTGAGTTGAGTATGCTCGATCACTTAGGGATGGCTAATGTGGGTAGGGGGTGGAAATGGGCCAGGAATTCAGCAGGATGTCAGCATTTAGGATAACACTGAAATCCAAAAGGTAGCGAGAAAAGGAGGAGGGATTATCTGAGAGGAACATCAAAAAAGGTCTGATGTTCCCCTTTAAGTGCGCCTTATAGTGCAAAAATACAATAGTTGTCTGCCATTTGTTAAAGTGGACCAACACCCAGGATTTTGACTATCCTGGGTATTGGTCCACTTCCCCGGGGCACCCCGATTTGGGGTGCCCCGCTGCCTGAAACCCCCCCAAACACCCGGAAAACTCACCTCTCAAAGTTCCCACGTGAGTGCGCTGTCCAATGCCCGCCGACGGACAAGTGACGTCCGTCGACGGACAAGGGATCGCGCCCGCCGCTCTTGACGTGTGCGCTCGCGCCGGCCATTCAGAGACGGCCGGCGCGGGCACGTCTAGAGGAGCGCGAGAGAGGCGGCGGCGGCGGAAGCAGCGGCTGGAGAGGTAAGGATTTTTCGGGGTTTTGGGGGGGTTACACCCCGCGGGACATCCCGATCTCGGATGTCCCGCGGTGTGTGAGGTGATCGGCCCGGGAATCCTATAGATTCCCGGGCTGATCACCCCTGGGTGTTGGTCCACTTTAAATTCCACTGATTTGTAATATGTTCATTTAAACTACTAACAAACTGGTATCAATTGTGTAAGCAGCTAAAAGGAGTAGCATGGCAATAAACAATCTCTCAACTGCTTCAAAATATAATTTAACCCTTTAACCGCCAGCCTACCTTGAGATTTTGTCACCCTTTGTTGCCAGACCATTTTGCACTATTTTGCGCTCCCCTTGTTGAAGGGATTTCCAGGGATTTCCCAGAAAAGTGATATATTGTTTTTTTCAGCAGAGTCTAAGCTTTAACATGAAATGTCTTGTTTGTCATTTTTTAGGTGTATTCTCAATATTTTTGGATGAAATATGTGCAAAAAAAACCCAAAAAACAATTTTTTTACAATTTGTAGTGTTTTTTGTAATAAAAAATGTAAGTTTGTCAATAAAATCTTATTGCACGTGAAACCCCAATTTCTCCCGGTTACAGTGATACCACATATGTATAGGTAGACACCCTTTCCTGCCCAGGAGACTCCCCCAAACTGAAACAACGCTTTAGGAGATTTTCAGATAAAATACAACTATGCTACGTGCTAAGCGCACCTTGCAGTTTTTCAAGAAAAACAACCCTTTACATTTGAAATACCCCCCACAAACTATATATTCTCTGGAAGTACACACCTCAGGCTTTCTAGGCGTACCAGGCTTGTTGACATGGGTGCAGTTTTCTGGAAGTAATCCCTCAATATATTCTTTGGTTGCACAGGGTTTCTCTAAAAAAGTATAAAAAAGCAGAATCAAAACCACATTTTCCTAAAAAAACCTATATGCAAACAAGAAAAAAACTGAAAATCTGAAAAAGCAACATGCCCCGAACAGAACAACACCCAACATGCATTGCTACTGTCAAGGGAAGAGTTGCCAAACACACCAAAGTAAAGCATGTGCGTAACGGTAATTTTACTTCAAAATTTCAGCTCTGCATACAAAGTGCGCACCTTGTGCTTTTTCTACCAAAACAACCCTTTACATTTAGAATATCCCCCATAAACCATATATTCCCTGAAAGTACACATTTTAAGCTTTCTAAGCGTACCCAGCTTGTTGTCGTGGGCTCATCTTTCTGGAAGTAATCCCTTGAAGAATTCTTGGGTTGCACAGGGTTTCACAAAAAAAATTATAAAAAAGCAGAATAAAAAACACCTTTTCCTAAAATATCAATATGCAAATAAGAAAAAACAAGCTAAATCTGAAAGCGCAAGGTCCCCCGAGCAGAACAATACCCAACATGCATAGGTACTATTAACCCTTTTAATTGCCAGCCTACTTGAACTTTTGTCGCCCTCAGTTGGTAATTTTTCCCCATTTTGTGGCATGTTTAACCGTGATTTTTGTCGGAATTTCTTGGAAAATATATATATATTTTTTTGCAGCAGAATTTAGGCTTTAACATTAAATGTCTTGTTTGTAATTTTTCTACTGTTTTTTAAATATTTTTGCGTAAAAAAAAACAAAAAAATAAATAAAATAATATATATATATATATATATATATATATATATATATATATATATATATATATATATATACAATTGTCTCCTTTATTTTAAATAAAACATTTTTTAGTAATAAAAACCATATTGCATGTGATAGCCCCATTTCTCCCGATTACAACGGTACCACATATGTATCAATAGCCCCTCATTCTTGCCCAGGAGACCCCCCAAACTGAAAAGAGCATTTTATAACATTTACAAATAAAATACTACTATCCACACTATAAACATAAGGGGTTAATTTAAAATTACATAGGGACCCCCTCCCGGGGGGGGGGACCCCAATTTTTTTTGAGAATTTTTGGCTAAGCCTAACCCCAAAAATTTAAAAAATAGTGGGCCCCCCTGGGAGGGGGTCCCTATGTCATTTTCTTTTTAATTTTAATTCTTTAAAATTTTAATTTTTTTTAATTTTTTCTTTTTAATCCCAGGGGGTGGGGGGACCCCATTTTTGGGGGGAATTCTAAGGGTTAGGGTTAGCCTAACCCTAACCCGTAAAGTGGACCAACACCCAGGATTTTCACTATCCTGGGTTTTGATCCACTTCCGCGGGGGTGCCCCGCTGCGTAAAACCCCCGAGAAAGGTATAAAAAACTCACCTCAGCCCGCTCCTACGGCGCATGCGCGAGCGCTCAGAGCCGCTGTGGTATGCAAGGACAAGGGACGGACAAACACAGCGGCTCTGAGCGCGCTGGCAGCCGCATCTCGCGCTTCCCTCTAACAGGGAGCGTGCCCGCGTCGGCGATTCACAAACGACCGGAACGTGTGCGCGCCCTGATAGAGAGAAGCGCGAGATGCGGCCCGCGCATGCACCGTTGGAACAGGGATAAGGTAAGGCGATTGGGGCGTCCTGGGGGTTTCACACAGTGGGGCATCCCGATTTCGGATGCCCCGCAGGGAGGGATCTGATCCGGGCCGATCAGCCTGGGTGTTGGTCCACTTAAAAAAAAAAAAAAAAAAAAAAAAGTAGGGGGGGACCCCATTTTTGGGGGGAATTTTAAGGGTTAGGGTTAGGCTAACCCTAACCGTTAAACATTTTTTTAAAAATCACGTAGGGACCCTCATTTTTTTTTGGAATTTTAAGGGTTAGGGTTAGCCTAACCCTAACCCTTAAAATTAAAAAAAAAAATGACATAGGGTCCCCCCTCACAGGGTGGGGGACCTCATTTTTTTTTTTAATTTTAAGGGTTAGGGTTAGGGTTAGGCTAACCCTAACCCTTAAAATTAAAAAAAAAAATGACGTAGGGTCCCCCCTACCCGTCATAACCAGCCCGGGACCAGCTATGGGGGCTTGTAGGCACAGAGTGGGGGGGCCAGCTTTTGTGGCCCCCCCCACCCTGCAGCCTACGAGCCCACATAGTCTATGTGGGCCCGGGCTCTTCTGCCCCCCCCTGGGCTTTGGGGAGGCAGGTAATTGGGGGTGCAGGGGTTAATGGCAAGTCACCCACTAGGGCAGGTGACTTGCCAGACCCCAGCCTTTTGAACTGGTACAGGGGTCTCATGGACCCCTTACCAGTTCACAAAGGGTTAACAGAAAAAAAAAAAACACGGACACAAAATTTTTATTTATTAAAAAAAAAAAAAAATTTACTCTTTACTCACCTTCGATCGTCAGCTCCTGTGTCCCTCGCTGATCTGCTGTCAGATGCCGGTGATCGGCATCCAGAGAAGGAGGAGACAGGAGATCAGAGGATCTCCTGTCACCTCCTTCCAGGGCACCGATCACCGGCATCTGACAGCTAACAGAGCTGTAGCCGGTGATCGGGACTGGGAATGACGTCATAGCCCCAAAGGGGCGGGGCTTAGCGGGGACGCCGGCACGGACTGACGTCATTAGCCCCGCCCCCAAAAGCGGCCGCCATCGGAACAGGAGAGGGGAGAGAGCCTTCCAGGCTCTCTCCTGAAGATCGGAATGACCTGGGGGGGGGATCGGAGGCCCCCCAGGTGAAGAGGAGGGTCGGCGGGAGCCAGCGCACACAGAGGTAAGTAAATGTCATTTTTTTTTTTTTTTTATTTTACAGGAAAAGCCGGAGGCAGCTGAAATGGGGGGGGGGGCACCCTATTCCGGGCCCTCCCCTGCAGCCAGAGGAGGTCCGGTGAACGATCGGAGACCACCATTTTGAAGAGGAGACCCGGCTGAATCAAACGAGGGGTCAGGTAAGTGCCTTTTTTAAAAACTTTTTTTACTATTAGTGGGGAAAGTCAGGCACGTAAAATTTACGTGGCTGGCAGTTAACTGCAGGAGAGGCAGCCACGTAAATTTTACGTGGCTGGCGTTTAAAGGGTTAAAAGCTCAGTATCCATTGAGCTACTATAAAAGATGCATAAGTCCTTAAATTAATCAAACAGAACAAAGCAGACCACAGAGCAATTCCTCCTTATTCAGCCGCATCTTGCAACTCCCACAATCTAAAGACGTGACCACCATCTTTAAGGAGTAAGCGCATAAAGGTGGTGGTCGCGTGAAATTTATGGAAATTTTATGGAGCCAGGGATCCGGGATGCACACTAATGTGTGAAGGTTGATGCTTTTGAGTATTTTATGAAGTCAATAATTGGAATATGGAGTCTTTCAGTTGTTTCCTGGTAAATGGATTGCATCTATTCATCACACACTCCTGACTAACCCCTGCCCTGATTGGTGCACAAAACATTGCATAATGAGTGAAAGCATACATAAAAAGAACAACTACAACGTGTGTACCTATGGTCTCATTTTACCCTTCCCAAGGGGGGAATTTGAGATCCCCCTGCTGCCTAACAATACATAGAAATCCCAATAATGTGTTTAATTACTCACCCAGTGCAAGTGCATATCTTCAGGTTGAACCCGACTAGCTACTGAGGGAAAGACTGTAGTTTGTAGGTGTGAGGATCTGGGAAGGGTGAGCACTGAAAGACCATTTATAGGTTTTCATACAAAATCAAGATCCCACAGTAGAGGCGTTTTAGGAAATCTAGAAATGTATTTGACTTTGAGGGTGTGAGTAGGTCCAAGAAGGCCTCAATATTAAACTAAGCTTAAGAACAGAGAGGCATCATTTTAAACAGGAGGCAAGTTTGGGTTTTAAGCCTGGTTCTTTGTGCATTTACTGGTATAATAGTGATATGAAGAAGATGACACTATATAAATAAACAACAAAAATAATAATAATGTAACTCCTATAAAAAAAAATGTTTACAAGTACAGATGCATACCTCCATGTCAGCCTGGTTAATGCCCAGTATGAAGCCTAGCTGAGACAGGAAGAGAGCAAGCAGTAGGTTCCGGTGGATGCTGAACTGATTGAATCGCAATGAGCGCGGAATACACAGGAAAAGTAATGTGAGAAGCAGAAATCCCAGGGTAACCCCTATACAGGAGTATGTAATGATGCGCAGAGGAAGCACCTCCCCATTCTAAACAAGAAAGAAATAACAGGTAAATGTACTGAGAAACACATACTTTTAAATATGTTTTAACAACAACTCTTCTCTTTTTAGGTAATGTTTCTCAGGTCTAACAAGGTTAAAGTGGACCAACACCCAGGGGTGATCGGCCCGGAAATCTATAAGATTCCCGGACCGATCAGATCCCTCCCCGCGGGGCATCCGAAATCGGGATGTCCCGCTGGGAGGAACCCCCCAGGAGGCCCACAAACCTTACCTCAGCCCCGCTCCATCGGCGCATGCGCTTCCCTCTAGCAGGGCGCGCACCCGCGCCGGCCGTTTGTGAATGGCCGGTGCAGGCGCGCTCCCTGTTAGAGGGAAGCGCGAGACGCGGCCTCCAGCGCTCAGAGCCAGCTGAGCTGGTATGCGCGTCCAGGCGGCCTTGGACGCGCATACCACAGCGGCTCTGAGCGCTGTGATTGGCTGGCGCGGTCACGTGGGAGCGGGGAGAGGTGAGTTTTTTGGGGCTTTCTGGGGGGTTTCAGACAGTGGGGCACCCCCGATCGGGGTGCCCCACCGAAGTGGACCAAAACCCAGGATAGTCAAAATCCTGGGTGTTGGTCCACTTTAATGCACAGGGGGACAATGAAACAAGCTCCACTCATTGGCTAAGTGACCCACATATGTGCTGTTGGAACAAGGAAAAAATAGATAACAGGCAATTCCAAGGGATACACACAGTGGGACAAGCCCCCCTGCACTAGGAAAGCAGCCATTTTGTGAAAAACAGACGTTGAAGTGTAGTTGTAGTCCAACAGGTTTGAAGCAATCTACCTTCCATTTTGGTGTTGATCACAGTGTGGGCATTCCGATTGCCAATGCTGCCCCCAACAAGCCCAGATGCAGAGGGAAATGCCCCATGTGCTCCAATTAACTTCTGTTTAAAATGGATGTTTGATTGCTTTAAATAAGGTTTAGCTGGGTAACAGTAATAGAGTTGCACGGTGGGATAGAGTGGTCCTTGGAATCTATGGACGGTACACTTGTTGTTAAAGGGGGGGAGGGGCTATATGGGGTCCAAGGATTCCTAATAGAAGCCCAGGGCATGGAGGGCCACATTTGAAAGTTGGTTGGGCGATGTTTGGGGGGGGGGGGGGTCATTTTAAAATCTTTACATGTAACATTTGATTAGTGGGGTTTGCTCTAACTGAATCTTTTACTTGGCCTTACCTCTCTTCGTGACATGTCCATTAACACTGCAAAACTGGTCATATGATTGCACTGGCAGCTAATGTGGGTTTCATTACGAAAAACCAGCTCACAGCCCCGAGCAGACCAGCCACCTCCTGGTGTAGGTAACCTATTCATAATTAGAAATATGATATTTTTTAATGGCAAATAAGGAGTATTGATGTATTTGCAATTTTTCCAGTTCGTTCAGGTTTAAATGAGTTCGCATGTAGGCCCACAAATGTTTACTTACTGAAGTGTGTGATTCCAATGAACACATATAGGTTTGGACCTTTCTTGTGTCTCTCGAAGTCTAAATTGCACTGTGATTGGTTGATCCAAAGCACCACCTTCTGTTTCGTGGATATAAATGCTCACCACAGGAGAGTTAATTACTGGACGTTTAGGCACTCTAAAAAAAAGGCAAATGAGAAACATTAAACTATTAATTTCTATTATCGGGAATGTAATACCGCGCTGCTCAAAGAAATAATATAGTAATACAATGTATTAAGGAACGTATAGCTCAACGTGTGGTATGTAGGATTCCAATCCCTACAGAAAAATTAACAATTGTCATATATATAAGGTTACACAGAGCTCTTAATAGTCCACAGTGATATAGGCAAATCCACACGTGTTCTCCACAGACTGGACAATCCGCCACCAATCACTCAAGCCTCTTACCAGATGGCCAATATAAATCGGCAAAAGATGTAATTTCCTAATTAGATCCTGGTCTCCATTGGGTTCGCTCCAAATCACCAACAAAGGGGTCAAATTTAAAACATAGACTTGTAGGGAGAAATCATCAACCTCCTAATCCAGAACCATGCTCAAAAAAAGGACTCCACATCAATGATTCGATAATGGTTCAGAGTAAAATAACACCCAGTGCTTGGAACCTGACTCCTGGAGATCACTGCTACCCCGCACGCTCCACCGTCTCTACACGGCTTCTCATTGGGGTAATTTCTATTAACTATTAACATTGCCTTTAGATATATGTTGCTAGTAGTTGTGGTCAGTACCTTAGGCTCCTTTTGTCAGGGTCCCATCTTTGAGGGAGTAATGTTCCTAGGCCGTGATATATTATAACAGTCACCACTGCTTCTGAATCTCTAGGAGCACCTTCTTTCCAGGTCACCCGGTCACGCTTTGCCCTTTTTTGATCTGAATGATCCACACTTGGAGTATCAGTTTCTAAAACATACAATGGCAAACAAGCGAGCGATAAAAAAAACAATAAGCTAAATAAATGATAATAGGCAATATCAGAGAATCTGAAAGTAGAATAACCAGTCAAGGAGAAATAATGATCCAATAAATGTAAAAAGAAAATAATGTATATAAATATATCTGATATCTACTGAGGCTCATTCATCTTACCTATGAGGCCTTTAATATTTAGTGAAATTGGAATTTTACTGCATTAGAGATATTCACTGGCATAATTTTGAAAAGTAAAATACTACTTGGACTTTATGTAATCAATGCAATGATTTAACCCTGTAAGCAACCCAGAAACCTTATAGTCTAAAGCCACTAAAAAGGAACAACCACCTCCCTTCTGTCTATAAGACAAACTGGGATGCCCCATTGGATGAAACCCTGTATCGCCTGATCCAATCAACTCTTTTATAAGGCCGTGGCGCATCTCTTAGACTGTATGGCTAAGAGCCCAAGAGGCTTGAAACGTGTTATGGGTGCTTGGCCCATGCTGCTGTGTCTGGGCCTCTTCTGGCTTCAACTCGAATCTACGCTATTCCACTTATGGGCTATTTATTAATGGACTAATTAAAAGCTACGTTTTATTGCAAGGCTGGACTACACACTGTGATCGCAGGTACACCCATACCTAGATGTTTGGACTGGGATGTAGCAGGAAGAGATCACTCCAGACTTCCTTTGCGACACTAAGTTCATGGAATGCTAAAGATGCTTCGGTGGTATTATTATGGTATGACCACAATATTACCATTACCAAACATATAGATTAGGGTTTCTACATTTTTGGTGAGTAAAGGGGGTGGGAGTAGCTCCATCACTATTATTTATACAATATATAGATATATGCAACCAAATCTCTGTCTTTCCACATAGCTAGACATGTTTTGATACTTAGAGAATGAGAGGGTTAAACTGGGCGGTAAATTGGTTCCCAGGCCCTGAATAATAATAATTTTGTATAAATAATAGTGATGGAGCTACTCCCACCCCCTTTACTCCTTTTCTACATAAGACTTCCACTGCAGATAGGTTTACGAAATAGTAAATGTAGCTGGTCTCTAGCTACCAAGACTTTCCTGCTTGTTACACTTGTGTTACACAGAAATACTATCACACTGCTTGTATGAATGACCCCCCCCCCCCCCCATACCCTAAGCCTTGTATAAAGACTTTCTTATTTAATTCTGCCTATAAATCTGATAGGGGTTAGTGCTGCACATACAAAACAAAAAAACAAAATACTGTAATAAACTTAGTCCTGTAAATTAGGCGCCATTTATAAATCCCTAATGTATCAATAGGGGCTTTCTTTTTTAACCTTAAATAGATTCCTACCATTGGAATTATGAGACAAGAAGTTTGTGACTGGAATGATCAGTGCAGTCTCCTGGTCACTTGGCTTAACTCCACGTAGGGTCTCATACTGTGGCAGTGTTACACCAGCTCGGTTTGCCTTATCTAAACGGGTCACCGACACAACTGTTGGTAGAGAAATGGGACACAAAATCACAAACCAGTAACATAGGACTAAAGAATCTAACAATAGTGATACAGCTAGTAAACCCTGTGCAATTAAGCTCACTAGCATTTGCCTGTAGACAAAATCCACTCACCAATGTTAGGGGTATTAATAGTAAATGGATTCAAATATGTATGCTTCATATTACGAGCCACGTTCTTCATGTAGGTTTCATAATGTTTTAGCAAGAGAGCAGTGCCAGCTTCTGAAGCTTGGATGGTGTCCCAGTGTTCTTTGATGTTAAGGTTAAGAAGAAAACTTCCGATTTTGACAACATTCTGGTAAAGTAAAACAGAAGAAACATAACCAAGCTTTAAGGATAGCATTATGACAGAAGATAAGAAACTATGAAAGTTACCACTTGTAGGGAAACAAATTACAGAAAGACATACTTCCTTCACAACTCCAGTGGTGTCTTTCAGTTACTGCCATGTAACAGGGCTCTCTTCTTCTGCCTCTTTTGCACCCCATTTACTCTTTACACCAATGCCATCTTACCCACAGAGCACATCCTTCAGATCACTAGCAATAACTATTTTAAAAGCTGCGTACAAATAAGCACCTTCAGTGTTCCATGCTAAATCTACGCTATTCAACTTGAATGGCTAGGGGCCTTAAAAGATTGCCCCAGTCTTATAGCCAATGAATAGCTAAAATTGGCCACAAATAAACAAGTCTAGATCAGTGGAAATGCCCACTGCGATCGAGCGATGAATGAGCATTTGTTCATAGGCCGAGTGTCAGATAATTTAGGCTGACCCTATCGAGCCTTATCTAGTGATCTGTTGGTCTTTGTAACCTCCAACACCATTCTTCCATTCTGTCCTGAAGGGCAAACATGTTTCAGTGCAACTAGCCTCCTGAGGCTTAGCGGAGATCCAGCTATAGGTAAATTGATATAGATTGACAAATGGCATCTAAACAAACCTTTATGTCTGACAAGAGATCCAGCTATAGGTAAATTGATATAGATTGACAAATGGCATCTAAACAAACCTTTATGTTTGACAAAACCCTTATAATTAATGAAATATGTTGGCAAAGCAAAAGCCCACTAAGTTAAACTCTTCTGAATATCTTCAGACATTTAAATGCCACAAACAAAATCGGTATGAACATTTTGTAATGTAACCTCGAAGACAAACTAAATAATGAAAGTTGCTCTTGGATAAAGGTTCATTGTTTGAGGTTTGGTGAACGCAAAAATGTTTGACAATTCCTGACAAGTAAACTAGACAACATGAACTCTAAACCCTTTGACTTTGCTGCCAGGTTACATCCTGCCAGCAAACTTCTGGTGAGAACCACCCACTCACTTTCACGATCCTAAAGTTGCAGCAGACTTGAAAATTCTGTTTTCACATTTTCTAGTACTTAGCTGTGGATTTGAATGGATTGCGACATGTATAGCTACAATAATACTCCACTAATAAGTAAGTTATTTTAGCAAGATGTCCAGCCAGCTGACTGATTAGATCAGTGTTCAAACTAGGAATAAAACACTATTTCAAATAAAGTAAGTAATGTTCACACCCAGTTCCAGTCCAGACTTGTTAATTACACCACATAGTTTCTTGTTAGAAGGTCCCCACCCAAGCTTCCCTTAGGCATAGGTTTCCATCACCTTGTAAAAGAGATCAAGCAAGCTAGGGCTTCAAGTAAGCCATATCATCCTGATTAATTCCCATACGCCATATTACAAAGTCAGAGTTATCCAAGATATTTTCGGTTATGGCATTCAGGTGATGTCCCGACTGCTATTATCTGTAGCAGAGAAGACATAAAAAATGCACCAACCTGATTGGAGAAATGCAGGCAGGAAATAGCACCTGTGTATGTAGGTAGCACACTGGGAATACCAGGTTGAGTGGACTATGGAACATAAAGCATTAACTCACCTCTGTGAAATGTACATCCTGAGTTGCTGCAAGGCTGAATCCACTTTCCTGGCTCTGTTTTTTTAAAATAGCATTTAGAAGTTGATACGATATAAGTACATCACTGCCCAGGAAAGAATCTGCTTCTTGTGTGACATGTAACAGATCATGTGCAGCATTTTGTGCAACTGACGGACTCAGTAACGACATGTTACTACTAAGAGTATCCAGCTGAATAAAAAAAAAAGAAAAAAAAAATTAGCTTTAACAAGTTCAATTTGGGATTTTTATGGGATATGGTTTGGCCTACTCACCAGTCCCTTCAATGGTATAAGGGAGCGAGAGGTGCAGTTTGATAGGTTTGGGGGTAGCCAGCCTCTATGTTCATCACAGTGACGAATAGCAGTACCTATAAGTAAAGGCAAATATAAAGGAGAAATCTAAATGAGTTATATTGTTGTTATGTTTGTGGAAGACTTTCAGCATATGTATCAATATAACAAATAGATATACACTCATACAAAAAAAGGCTAAAAACCAGTACTGAATATTTACATATATACATGTACTGTACTTGTGTATTATTGAGAACCAAAACAAACACGTACAACATTTCAAGGCCACAACGACCCCTTAAACCGGACCTTCAGCGTGATTTAATGAAAAGCCCAATATCTTAAAAAACGGTTCCCCAGCATCTAAAATTACTATATTTTACGTTTTTAGTCACTAACTTATTATTCTTTCCCCCACTGGGCTGCAACTCTGTTCAGGAATTTAGGATACGGGCGCCGCCATCTTGACTCAGAAGCATCACACTTACTGAGGAGAGGAGAGTGGGATAAGGTACAGGGGGGCGGGTTATAGCTGTGCTTTGCTCAGACAGAGCAGAGCTGGGGTCAGGTAAAGGTCAGCAGCCCCAGAATGCAAAGCAGTACAGTCAGGAGGCACTGCAGGCTGCCTGATAAGATGGCGGCTTCCATAAGCCGCCATCTTGGATGTTTAAAGGCTCATAACATGCAGTAGATGCAGGTAGGATGATTTTTAATGTGGCCAATCTGTATGTACAGGGTGTGAGAAACATATAAGATAGGCTCTTATTCAGAGTGAAGGTCCGCTTTAAGCCGGGCATAAAACTTGTGTCTGCTTCTGGAACTGGTTACTTCTACACCCTGTATTAAAAAAAGAAATCCAACCACGCATGTCGGTTTCTTTTACTTAAATTAAGGAGAATCAGGGGTGACAGCATTTGAATGCTCCAGTTTGCTCTTACAAGGAAGAACTGCTCACCTGAGCTGGAAAAAGGAAATATGTGTACTCACCAGTAAATTACTTTTCTCATCATCCTCCATTCCGGGGGGCACCACAATCAGCAACGTGTGGGTTAACCTTAGCCATAGGCAGGACTGCAAGAGCATCAAACTAAGCTCCTCTTGGCCTAAATAGGACAGGCTGTGGCTGGACACCTCCAGTTAATTAATAAGCAGTCCAGCCACAGCCCCTGGAGGGCTAACCTGCGCATATTGTGCATAACTTGTTCCGAACCTAACAAAAAAAAACTCTAACCCTGTAGAAGGGATCAACAGTCACAAGAAAACAGTAGGGTGTGTGTGTGGTGCCACCTCGGGCATAAAATCCTGTTTAACATGGAACAGGGCCTCTGCCTTAGGCTCAAAGAGGGGCACCTGTAGCGCCGACGGGACAGGTTGAGATCCCGGGGGGGGATCAACATGTGTCTAGAAGGACGAACATGCACAGTGACCTGCATGAACATACAGACTAATCTGTGCTCTTGAGAATAGGGGTGCCGCAGAGGACCCTGCTGTAGAAGACCCGGACAGCTGAGGAGTCGCCACGGGGCTCTGTTGCTAGGCTCCGTGAACCACGCCCTTAAGAGCCAGTGTGGGGTGATCATGATGATGGGAATCTGTTCACTGTGGACCTTTTTTAAGATGCGGCCCAGCAGCAGCAGTGGTGGGAATGCATACAGCAGGCTGTACCCTGACCAGGGGATGGCCAGTGAGTCAACCACTTCGGCCAGGGATCTCGTGCCCTGGACTTATAGTTGGACCAAGACACAAACAGGTCCATTTACAGCACCCCCCCCCCCCCCCCACAGGTCACAGAGGGCTTGGAACATTTCCTGGTGTAGGGACCACCATGTGGCTGCTCAAATAATTGGTCTGCAGATTCTCCACCATAGGAATGTGGATCGCGAAGATGCGCAGAACATGAAGCACCGTCCACCTCATAATGCAACTCCTCTCCCAGAATGCCTGCAAGCTCCTGGTGCCCCCATTATGGTTTATGCAGGCCACAGCCGTAAGAAATTGTTCCACTGTGCCCTCACTGGAAGGCCTCAGAGCTGGCCTGAGTCCAATGCCTGATGGCCAACAGAACGGACCTCAGGTCCAACACACTGATCTGAAGACGGCACTCCCACTGGTCCCAGCAACCCTGGGCCGTCTGGTTGTCCAGAACACCATTTCACCCCATCAAACTGGCATCTGTGGTCAAGATGACCCACCAAACCAACAAGAAAGTCCGACCCACCACCAGATTGATCTGGTCCAGCCACCAGTCCAGAGATAGCTAGACGGAGTCCATCAAGGTGAAGCGATGGTCCAAAGTCTGTAATGTCCTGTTCCATTGCGACAGGAGCGGTAGCGGCGTGGCGTGGAACTGGGCGCACGGAACCACCTCATTGGTGGATACCATTAGGCCCAGGAGACGTGTGCCCTGTCATAGGATGAAGAGTTCCAGTGTGGACAGCACCGTCCTGCAGCTCTTGTGGCAGTGATGGTACCCTGATGAGCAAGTCGTCAATGTAGGGGTTATGTTCACACCCCAACTCCTCAAAAGCGTCATCAACACTGCCAAGATTTTGTGAACATTTGTGGGATTGTGGATAGGCTGAATGGCATCACCACAAATAAGACCTGACGCTTGCCCACTGCAAAACGCAAATACCGTTGGTGACCGGGAAAAATCGGGATATGCAGATAGGCATCCTTTATGTTCACTGTTGCCAGAAAATCCTCCTGTTCCAGTGACGTTCTCCTTCTGGCCTCCATTCTCAAAGGCCAGAAGAATGGAAGCCATGCCCCCTGCCAACCCCTCCCCCCATGCTGGCAGTCTAGCTCAGCCTGACCGCTGGTAGCATGTCTGCAAATAAAGAAAAAACTTGTGAGAACCCGGCCAAGAAGTTTGGCCCCTCCTGCAGTGACTGGGGAAAGAGCACAGCACAACCAGGGCAGACAGGCACACTGAGGGGGCACCAAGCAGGGCACCATGTTCAGCCTTAAGATCAAGAACCCTGCTGGAGCAGGGTCGTGGCCGTCAAAGCTACAAACCAAAACCGAACGAGCCTCGGGTGTGCTTACCTGACCAGGGTGCGCTCCCCTCACACTGGGCTGTCCCACGCTATTGGTTTAAAGATTGACTTTAGGCATCCAAGCAGGGTCTCCAGGAAAGTGCAGAGGGTGGGGGGCTGGGAGGCAGCAGAGTTAAAGCCCCTGCTCCCAATCAGCACTGTCAAAGCAACAACACTGGAAATAAAGAAATATCCTGAATCTCTTCACAGTCCTAGCGACTGCAAGAAAAGAACTGGGGGTGTCCGGACACAGCCTGCACTATATAGGCAAGGAGGACCTAAGTTTATTATTCTTGCAGTCCCCGCCTATGGCTGAGATTAACCCACGCGTTGCAGATGGTGGTGCCCCGGAATGGAAAGGACAAGAAAAATTGATAATTGCTATTGCTGTTCTGATGAGTGCAAGATGCTTTTACTCATTATGCACTGCTTTGGGCAGATTTTAAAATGGTTAATGATATTGTTCCTCCTAGGCTAGCTCAGGAGATAACCTCACCCCTGGATTCTACTCCTACCTGGTGAAGGAAAAAGAATGAATGTCAGTATCTAAATAACTCTTCCTCACACAATCTAGCATGTTTTTGGATTGGTAACAGAGGTAATTGTTTTTTTAATGCTGGTACCCCTTCAGAATCTGCACTCCTCAGGCTTCCAGTGATCTGCTCAAGCACCAAACAGATCAGCCCAGAGACACAGGCAAGTCATCCCATTTAGGTTTTTTTTATAGCACTGTTTATTCATCTTCAAAGGTTCTTTATGGTTCAATGAGAACTCTGGGTCACATGATATTTAGGAGAGGTACTACTGACTTACAACATAGAAGTCAACTCCATCCATGATCCTTTCTAACTACAGCAAAGTGATGGTATCTCTTCAGAACCTAAGACTGTAACATGTTCAGACAGCATCCCCCCCCCAAAAAAAAATCAGCAGCCCTGTCTCACATGACTGAACCTTGAGAAATACATTATGCTGCACATTACCTATAGAACCCTTTGGGCAAGATACAGCAGTTGGAAGTCCAAAGCGTGTTCTTGGCCACCAAATCTCAGCTTCCACGGCTCGGGGGCAGCTATCATAGTTCACTGAAAAAGGAAATAATTAATGAGACAGATCTTTACAAAAGCTGTCAATGATAAAACATGATTCATATTATTTGGAGTTCACTTTCTGGTCTATATACTATACTGTAAATTAGTCTTCTTCAGTTTAGGTTGACTTCCTCATATCACATTTAAAAGTGGAGGAATGGAGTTAAAATCGATGGGCAAACTTTGAAGACCTGCTAAGGCATCTAAATGCCATTGTCTGGACTGTCCCTTGCAATTAAAGTATTTCTTTGCACCAACCTCCACTGTTACTCTGCATATTTGTACAATAAAAGAGGTCTCCTAAATATACCGTATATAGATAACGCCATGATCTTACAGATATGTATCTCATCATCAAATTCAATTAAAATATAAATAATATACAATATACCGGTATAATAAATACAAATGAGTAAAAGTAAACTGTACCTTCACAACCATTGGCAGTGACTTCTGCAAATGGATTGTCACAGCGATCGCACTGCCTCCCTATGACACCTGACTTACAGGGACACTGCCCTGTCACCGTATCACATGTCCGGCTGAGGGAGCCAGTTGCGTAGCAATCGCACTGTAAACAGGCTTCAGCACCATGAGGACGAAAGTAATTATCCTGTCAATATGACAAAAAAAACTACTAAGAAGAAATTCCCGGTTCAGTACAGGTTAAGAAAGAGCTCTGGTTAGTATAAATATATGAAGCATATGAATGCAATAAAGGCAAAAATGGAGAAACACTCACTCCTTTCTTCTGCAGAACTTTGTTTCTTTGTGGTCCAGCAGTCTAATACTTACCCTATCCCAAGATCAGGTCCTGCGCTGTGCACACACACACACACACACACACACACACACACACACACACACACACAGATTTCTGGGTTCTCTCCACCATTTCAAAGCAAATTGGTGGAGGTGTCCTCCCTCGCCTCTTTCACAGTGACAGTGAAGTACACCATGCTCCATTCAATGCAGCTACAAAAGCATGCCAGGCACTGTCACAGCGTCTCTCTCCTTTTGGGGTCAGATTATTGCTAAACCTATGCAAAGAAGCTGCCATAGCTCGAACCTCTGGTCTATTTATACTGAAAGTCCACTGTAGAACAATCAGGTTTAATGGATGGGTCCAAGTGTTGTTCAATAAACCTTTAAAGCCCTGGTGAAGTGGTTGAATCCATGCAACGCGTCGGCTGGTCGTGCTCCCGGGGGGACCCCATGGCTCATTGCGACTCTCAAGGGTGATGTAATTAATCTACTTATCTTATATTCAATGATTTTTGGCCAGTAGTTTTTCTGCTGTCACGCAGAACTTTATCCATTGCACTGCATTTGTATATCTCTATAACTAGAAATTGTTCATAGCACTTAGTCACTTTAATCTATATTGCACAAGCACTTTTTTTTGTTTTGAATATTTCCCTGCTTGTAATTGGTGTTTTTATGGTCTTTGTTCACATAAGTATATACAATTTCTTTTTACTCTGCTGGCCTCAAAATTCTATGTATGCCTATGTGATTTCCCAAAAATATGATGTGCTGATATTATTAGAGCCACTCCCCTTTCTCAGGGATCCCCTTGTGGACTGTGTGAATGTTTTTTTTTTTAATTTGTATTGTATGTGTTTTTGTCCACCCTTTTTTGTGAGTCTCAATAAAATTGATATTTTTATCATATTTTGGTTGTGGTGAGTGCAGACCTTATTTCTGTGCTAGTGTGGGGAATCCCCAGAGCCCCAAAAAAACTTGGATTAAAGCAAAACAAAACCAGTAAATTTGACTTTCCCAGGTTTTGTTTCAAGCATCAGTTTGGGTAAAACCCCCCAGTTCACCCACTAAAACGCACCTTCATCGGTGCATGTGCAGGCTCTCATATTGATGACTACGTAATTCGGCAATGGGCTCTAATTGAAGTAATTAGGCATGCCACATGGGATCCCAGGACGATGTGTTCGCCGGCTTCCCTGTATCTGTATGCGCTCTCATGTCCAGCAATTTAGTCGGGGAGCTGGGGGGCACCAACTCCACAGAGAAGCTGGGGATGTGGCCAGCCGGCTGCCGACACGTGACCCAGACGCGAGAATCAGCAATCTCAAAAGGTGCTGGTTGGGCCGACCTCGGCAGTGGAAAAAACTTTTAGTTTTTTAAACCGGGCCACTGGGAGCCAGCAGCATTGCCCAGGCACTGGAGCAGAAAGGGCAGGTAGGTATGGCCATGGGGGATAAAATATGGGTTTGCATCCTCTTTAAGAAGCCTTACGTACAGGAGGACAACATGTCTCATGTCCTCAGTGAACATCTGTTTTAAATGTATTATCTGGATACTCCAAGTAATATTATCTGTGGGTTACCAGATAACCACAGGAAACAATTCTACCCTAATAAAGTATGCCGCACACCACCAAATACTAAGTAAATTATGATAATTTATTTATTAGATAGACACAAGTCCTACTAAACATACATATAATACATACATCTAAAAAACATAAATAAAAACATCATCCTGATGAAGTGGTGAGGGGATCACCACGCAACGCGTCGTGGGTGTGTTTTGCTGGACGGCTCTTATCATACGGTGATGTACTAAATGCATATTGTTGATTAGTTCCTGGTTTATCTTAAATATTCATGCTTTTTTAATAGATCACTGTTGATAGTTAGGTATGCATTACCTGTAGCACTTTGAGGTACTGGATAGCCAAACAGCACTTGTCACCTTTTTGCACTGGTCACTTTTTATGAGTATTTAGCACATATACTTAATTTTCACTGTTTGTATCCTTTTTAATATTGAATTGCATGATTAATATTTGTGAGGGAACTTTATACTACTTTTGGAATAATATTAACCACTAGATATCCGTCCCACTCCAAATTTTTGGGGTTTTTATTTATGTTTTTTAGATGTATGTATTATATGTATGTTTAGTAGGACTTGTGTCTATCTAATAAATAAATTATCATAATTTACTTAGTATTTGATGGTGTGTGGCATACTTTATTAGGGTAGAATTGGTTTCTGTGGTTATCTGGTAACCCACAGATAATATTACTTGGAGTATAAGCAGCCAGCCCCTTGCCAGCACCCATTCTCTCATTCAGAGCGGTGCAGGATCATTTTCTTTTTGGTTATTCATTGATGTATTATCTGGATAATCATGCAGCACCCAATGCCCTACCATTTATATTATTATGACGTTTTTCTGCATCTATGATCAAGTAGGTCCTTATTGCCCCATTTCCCAGCTGTTGCAAAACTACACACCATAAAATTCCCTTCCAGCTCTTTATGGATAGATATTTTCTCCAGAAGGTTTGCATGGCAGGTATTCATTTATGGCCAACTTGAGTTATTATCAGTAACCTTTATAAAAGTCTTATTTTTAAAAAAAGTTGTTCTAGGATAATGGGACACAACGAAAAATTAAAGCAAGACCAAAAACTAATACATCAAGCATATGTGCCAGTATCACCATGGCAAGAGGACACACCAGTGAAGGTGCCCTCAGGAGGATTCCAGCTTAATATGGTCAGGGACATGTTAGATTTCAGAATGACTGTTCTCACCTTGCAATGACATTCTCCTGTTGTCTTGTTACATTCTGTATCAAAACCGTTGCTTGCATTACAGTGACATGGACCGCAGACAGGGTGACCCCACCACCCACGTGCACATGGCTGATCAAGCCTGTAAAGCAGAATGCAGATACATTTTGCATGCATGCCTATTCAGACTTTAAATGTAAATCTCTTATGTGTGCACTTTTATTTTACCTATTTTCACAGTGAGGTCCATAAAATCCTGGCGAACATTCACATACATAGCCATGGGGTACATTTGACTGCATAACACACGTAGATTGGTGCTTACATGGATTCAGGTCACATGCACTGATACAGCTATTACCATAATATCCTGCAGTAAGAAATAGAAACAAATTAGGTGCTTGAACAAACTGTTCCATGTAAAAGGTAGCATGACCTTTCACTGTCAAATCAGGATAGAAGAGAACTTCAATGTGTTTTCATAAGTTTAGGAGTGAAGTTTCCAGCAGATGCCAGACCCCAGGGTGGGATTTGTATAAACATAGCTATAATTTTCTAGGAGTACAAATTAAATGTCTTCCTTTTGTGTTTATTTCCTGGTTTGTGTAAACAGTATTCCATTTTTTATTTAATGCAGACCCAAACTGAGAATCTGACACCCCCACCCCGGGTTATGGTCTGCTTCATAGGGGCCTCCTGGTTTGGGATGTCCCCATTTCTCTTATTACTACAAACCAGCAATCCCATATTGCATGTGTGCGTCCCCAATTATCATCCATTTCAATGCACAGCAATGGCACTCCCCTTCAGGCTTCACTCAGCCACCACCAGACGTTCAGATATGCCTGGCACAGGTGCATGCAGGGTATTCAGCGGTTGCCCGTTGCCCCCAATGTTTAAATCCATCCCCAAAAATAAATGCATATGCTTATGCATATCAAAGATAACTCTTGAGTCATTTGTCACCCATTTGGGTCTCCTCCAATTATCATCCATTTCCATGCACAGCAATGAAAAAAAATTGCTGTGCACCCCGCAAGGCCGCTCCCCTTCAGGCTTCGCGCAGCCACCACTATTCAGATATGCTTGGCACAGGTGCATGCAGGGTATGCCTCCATGTTTAAATCCATCCTCTAAAATAAATTATTTTTTGCAGTATCAAAGACAACTCTGAGTCATATGTCACCCATTCAAACTTCTTAAAATGCAATGGATCTCCTCCACACACTCTACCCCCCTACAGGGTTGGGCCAAGGGTTGTTAAAGCACAGGGGATCACCATGATGGTGGCTTGGTAAAGCCGCAAACTGGTAATAATAATATCCACCGCATACCTCAGGAAAACCTGGACTTGGGTAAATAGGGACATGAAGGTAAGCCTCCTTAATGTTCCCTGTTGCTATAAGGAGGCTAGAACCAATGTCAAGGATTTAATCTGAATTTGATGTTTACCGCAATAACAATTTACCTGCAGTTACCTCCTTACCTTGCAGTCTAAGATTAGATAAACTGACCCTTCCTTCTTTTAAATAACAAAAAGTTTGGAATAAAAACCTAAGCCACATTCCAGGAAGTATCTATAGGTGATCTACCTAAACACCCTCCCCAAAATATAACTGCCCAAAAGAGAGAAGGTAGAAGGTTGGAGGCAAAAACCAAAACTAAATCTTGTCCTCCATGGACATAATCTCCTTGACACAGACATTAGAACCTGGGCCAGCAATACCGCCACAGGATATGCCCTGGAACACCGCTGTCTTTGTGTAAGGCGCTAAGACTGCCTTCCCTTAAAGGAAGATCAATCTGGACCCTCGAAGATGGACCTGGTCTACCTTATGTCTCCCAGGCAAGAAATGAGAGGCCCTGAAATTGAAAGTTCTTTTTGAAGAAAAGAAAATGGGCATTGTACTCTTTTGAAATTAAGTTTCTATTAATCTGCCCTACATTTAATTTGAATTATTAAATCATTCTAAAGGACTTAAGATAGGAGCTGTGAAAGCAGGCATAAAGCTGAAATAGACCGTTTCTATTCCCCACTCCCCAGGCATCCCAATTTGGTATGTCCATCTGCTGTATACCCTGTACTGCAAATTCAGTATCATATTCATCCTTTTGTGTTCCTGGGTCCACCACAACCAATAGGGATCTGCAAGCAGCGTGCACTCACCATGCATGTCACTACATATAGTTAACTGAATTTTTTGCAAGTGATTACACGGAACATGTACATAGTGCATGAGGTAAGGCTGACAGGGGTGAGTAATTTAAGACTTTGGTCATGTTTAGGGACTTATTAGCAGATGGGCATCTGAAATTGGGCTATTGCATTAAATATGGCTGGAGCTTTACTAACAGTATATAAAAATACATAGTGAATCCTTACCTGGATGGCAAGCACAGGAGTAGCTGTCCCAGTCATCCCTACAGTAGCTGTGAGCAGGACACGGGTTTGAGTCACAGGGATCAGGAAAACTACAACCAGGCTCCACATTCAAAAGCAATGCACCGTCTATGGACAATGGAGAACTGCGTGCACCCACCTGTACACCCTGTGAAGGGAAACAAGTCAGTGTGAATAGGTATTGAGCTGGAGCTTCAGATCACATTACTGAATCCTGAGGCATTAAGGTTTGAAACAAGCACTAGATCTGTACAATTATGTTACCAAAATTACTTGTAAGACACTAGAACTACTCCTGCCTGACAGCCATTTGACATTATTAGTTATCTTTAGACAAGACCACCTACTGTATACAAAGGCATCTGGCCTTGAACCCTTGCTCCAATTCACAAGCCCATGTATAGAAACATAGAAGGTTGACGGCAGAAGGAGACCATATGGTCCATCTAGTCTGCCCTTATGTGTATACTGTATGTTCTCTTTATCTTAGGATAGATGTGTGCTTATCCCAGGCATGTTTAAATTCAGTGACTGTTGATTTTTCGGCTACCTCTGCTGGAAGTTTGTTCCAAGCATCTACTACTCTTTCTGTAAAATAATATTTTCTAACATTGCTCCTGATCTTTCCCCCGACTAGCTTCAGGTTGTGCCCCGTTGTTCTATCATTAAGTTTCTTCTTAAAAACACTTCCCTCCTGAACCTTATTCAATCCTTTCACATATTTAAAGGTCTCAATCATGTCCCCCCTCTCCCTTCTTTCCTCCAGACTGTACAAATTAAGTTCTTTAAGTCTCTCCTGATAAGTTTTAAGTTTAAGTCCTTCCACCATTTTCGTTGCCCGCCTTTGGACACGTTATATTTGAATAATGTATTTTTGTAGGTAAGGTCTCCAGAACTGCACACAGTATTCTAGCTGTGGCCTCACCAGGGCTCTATACAACGGCATCACAACCTCCCTCTTCCTACTGGTGATGCCTCGAGCTATGCAGCCGAGCATCCTGCTTGCTTTTCCCACTGCCTGGCTACACTGTCCACTCATCTTGCAGCTATCTGCAATCAGTACCCCTAAATCTCTCTCCTCCGAGGTCCTGGCTAACACAGTGCTGCCCATACGGTACTCAGAGAAGGGTTTCCTTCTACCCAAGTGCATGATTTTACATTTAGAGACATTAAACTCTAGTTTCCACAGTTTTGACCATCTATCCAGTAAAGCTAAATCATTTTCCATGTTGCAGACACCTCCAGGAATATCCACCCTATTACTAACCTTTGTATCATCAGCAAACAGACAAACTTTTCCTACCAAGCCTTCTCCTATGTCACTTACAAATATATTAAAAAGAATGGGGCCCAGGGCAGAGCCTTGCGGCACACCACTTGTAACTCGCCTTTGTTCAGATTGCACACCATTTACAACAACGCTCTGATACCGATCCCTCAGCCAACTGGAAATCCACTGAACTATCCAGGGACTGAGTCCTACATTCAATAACTTATCTATGAGCTCCTTATGTGGTACAGTGTCAAAGGCTTTGCTAAAATCCAGATAGGCGATATCCACAGCACCACCTTCCTCTAACACTTTAGTGACATTGTCAAAGAAATCAATAAGATTGGTCTGACATGATCTGCCCTCAGTAAAGCCGTGCTGTTTTGGGTCCAATAGGTCATTAATTTTTAGATGGGAAATTATCTGTTTTTTTAAGAGTGTTTCCATTAATTTGACCATGTACACATGTATCACTGGAAAGGAGTAGAAGTAATAGTCCAGTCAAGTAACAGAACAAAAGGTAAACTCATCTTATTTCCCCTGCAGCTGGGCGAGGAGTTGAGCGCCATACCCTCTAAGCCACATCAAGCCTCTGCAACAAACAGCCTCCCCCTGCCATTAGTCAAAGGGCCGCCTGTGGCTTTCCCACCCTGTTCTCCTACAATGCAGTGAATAGACTGAATTTGCCAATGTCACTCTGACCGATAGCGGAGGACGGCTACTTGTATCATTATCCACCTGGTGACACTCAATCTGACAATCCAATGAGTGCAGCAGCGCTGGACAACCACCAATCAGCTAAGGTTGCTTGGCTAGACCATTACTTTAACCTTAATACATGTAACATTTAAAGTGGAAATGACCTCTTGCACTAATATACATTTATACCCCTATACCCCAGTGACTTACAGTATTTTCTTCTTGCTCTGGCAATGCTAAATGTATTTTGCCCTGTCAATAAAGATGGTTTAAATTCAATTGTATTCTCTATTTTAAATGATCTCAGTTTATCTGACTGAACACAAGCAGAAACTTCTTTGGGTCTACTAATGGAAGCTTAATGCATATTAAGGTTTAAAAGGGAATGTGGGAAACTTTAAGGCCCACTGGGGATTATTACATTACTTCCCTTCTTATGATCAGTGACATAAACAGTTTGAGAGGACTTAACCCCATGCAGATGTTGTGGAATGGCACTCTAGAATTACATGGGGGTGGCCATCTTGCCACATACATGATAGTCCTGCTTACACATAAGAATTAGGGGGTGCTGTTCCAGGAGCAAGTCACACTAAAAGAGAAGCTGCCTGTCATTTTTTACACATACACACACACACACACACACACACACACACACACACACACACTGAATATACAGCTAATGTAGCAAAGTGTTAGTAAAGCTGTTACAATGTATCTCTAAGGCGATGGGGGAATACAATGTATAATATGTATTCATTACATATATGTAGTCATTACAGCTAAAGGATTACTACTTCTGGCTAGAAATAAGAGATGATTGCACAGAGTTATGAGGCCATTTTGACTGAGGGACTTAGTTTTTCAGAATCCCCTTTTGTGTGTGTGTGGCAAGATAGCCGCTGCTATGCTTGTATATTAGTCCAGAATCTGTCTGCTATACCAAACATCTGCATAGTGTTAGTCCCTCTCAATAAGCTTATGTCACCCATTTCCAGAGAGGTTTAGGGGAGCAATTAACTAAGAGTTGTTTTTTTTTTTACTGTAGGTCCGCTTTAAATCATAAACACAAAATAATACAATAATGTTTTACATGTAACATACTTTGCGCACGCAAACAGAATTACAGAAATGCCTATAGTCACCCAAGAAGAAATGTTTGAGCGTGTGCTGCTAGTCCCTAATGTATGAGCCTGTTCTGTCTACTATTACCCCATGCAAATGTTAAAAAAACTGTTAAAGGGATACAGAAGGCAAAGGAAATTGTTAGACCATTGTGTTGGGCTATGACTGGCACTGTCCTAAACTGTTTTCCGCTTTTAAATTGAAGAAGAAATGGGTGAGATATCAAGGTTTACAAGTTTCACCTTATGATTTATCTTTTGAAATTTTGGGTGTGGGCCTTGGCTCTGTGATGCTGCATAATAACCAACATAATGGGGGGGGGGGGTCTGTAAGACAGGCATTCTCATCACCCTGGCTGTTCTCCCCCTCTCCCAGTGTCCACAGTCTGATGATGCTGAGCTTTAGACCACCAGCTTATCCCTAGTATTGGTGGTCTATGGCAAAGGAATTCAGGGGGTGTGCCACTGCTCTTTGCTTTGTTTCTACTTTATGAAGCAGCTGCGTCCTGACAGGAAGGAAGAGGGCAGCTATGATGAGGTGAGCTGCTGCACTTTTCCTACATAGTCTCTTTAAAGGTAATTTTGTTTAAAGCTCACAAAACATACATCTTCTCCCACACTTTTTGTGGTAAAGTAAGAATGATGGTACATGATATGTGTTGTGTGATACTAACTAGATTTGTGCTGTAGGTCAACATTTGATGAATGTAAATGGGAAAACCACAATTAAAATTGTTTCACTCCAGCTCACCTGTAAACATCCCCTGAAGCCTTGTACAACTGTATTTTCATCTGTTGCAGAAGCTCCGATACTCAAATTACTTAAGGTTTTCCCTAAGAGATCACTGGGAAATTCCCCTTTAACCTTAAAAAATAAACGCCAAGTATTATTAAGCATGGATCCATTTATGAATACAACTAATAAAATGATTAAAACTTTACATCATGCCAAAAATGAAACGTATACAATATGAGGATCATTTTACATGAACACAATATACTGTCATTACTAAAAAGCTTTTATTACTATATAAATAATATGAATTTAAACACATTGATAGATAGGTAGCTGTAAATGTAAAGAAATTGCATGTTATTAAAGTGGACCAACACCCAGGGGGGATCGGCCCGGGAATCTATAAGATTCCCGGACCGATCAGATCCCTCCCCGCGGGGCATCCGAAATCGGGATGTCCCTCGGGGAGGAACCCCCCAGGAGGCCCACAATCCTCACCTTACCGGCGATCCAACGGCGCATGCGCGAGACGCGGCCGCGTCTCTCGCTTCCCTCTAGCAGGGCGCACTCCCGCGCCGGCCGTTTTGTGAATGGCCGGCGCAGGCGTGCTCCCTGTTAGAGGGAAGCGAGAGACGCAGCCAATGACAGCGCTCTGGTATGCGCGTCCAAGCGGCTTTGGACGCGCATACCAGAGCGGCTCTGAGCGCTGTCATTGGCCGGACGAGGTCACGTGGGAGCGGGGAGAGGTGAGTTTTTGCGGCGATCGGGGGGGTTTCACACAGCGGGGCACCCCCGATCGGGGTGCCCCACCTAAGTGGACCAACACCCAAGATAGTCAAAATCCTGGGTGTTGGTCCACTTTAAAACCCCTAAAATTACAAAACAATTATTATGTAAAAGCTAAAGTGTACCAAAACCCAGGATTCTGACTATCCTGGGGTTCGGTCGGTGCCCTGCTATGTGAAACCCCCCAGGTTACCCGATCTCACTTATCCTTCGTTGGTCCTACTGCGTATGTGCAGCCCTCTCATCCAATCAGCACGCTCCGAGCACACTGGCAGCCCTGGAGCATCCTGCTAAAGGGATAAGGGAGATGCGACCACTGCTCGCGCATGCACCGTTGGACCTGGAATGAATTTTGCCACTTCTAACGACTACAAACTCCTTTGGACTACTTGTTAAGATTAATATAGTAGAGACCAAAAAAGGTCCTATTCAAGGGTATAAGGTAAGAAGCACAGTCTTAAAGCGGAAGGAAACCGCTCAGTCTATGGCTCTCTCAAAAGTGCTTCTGTGAGGAGGGGCAGCCGGCGGGTCACATTCCTGGCACGAGGCCAGTCAGGAGCTGGGTGTGGGAGCGCACAAGGCCGAAGAGAAGCCGGGTGATGCCACGCCAGCGAAGATTGTGATGCGGAACCTGTCCTGTGCAGGATTGAACTGTTTAGTCCGATAGACGTGCACAATTCTATGCCAGGCATTTTACATTTTTATTCTAGATGGAAAAATACAATACCTCCTCCTGGCCATAGTCTATCTGAAAGACTAGGCGGTGGCTTTCAGTCAGTATAGGGTCCTTCTGCACCTCGAGGGATATGTGATGCCACACTCCATCATTTAATTTGATTTGAGAAAGATAAAACAAGGCACGAGTGTCTGAAGGGCCGCGAAGAGAAAGAACAGGGGAACCCTCACTCATCTGAAATTCACAAAGATAGTGTTACATTGCAATCCTACACAGAACATGTTTAGTGGTAAAACTGAAGAATAAACTACTACACAATATATAATATAAGTTAACAATTTTATGTTGCATTCAGTTAACTAAAAAATGTAGTGTTGCACTTTAGGTGGACTAGAGAATGAGGCCTATAAAAGCAGAATTACAGCAAAACTAATTGATTGCTTCTAGTCTGGCACTTTGACTATTACCTGATGTGACGGATGGCGGGGGCAGTGTGGAGGAGGCTGCGACTGCCAACCGAGCCCCGGCCGCAGGGGAGTTAATTGGATTAATTGGAGTTAGAGGACAAAAGGTGAGTATAGAAATCATTGTTTTTCTAGTAATCAATACTGTTCATAGCTTAATAAGTGCAAGAAGGGACAACAGTTTTAGAAAAAGAATGAGGATGAGAATCCGCTACATCCTCATATAGTATTGATCTTTGTGATTTTGGTCCCCCCCGTGCTGCATTCTTTGGAGCAGTCCATTCATTTTTCATGTCTACCAAAAGGTGATCAGACTAAAGCTGGGTGCTTTCAGCAGGACTGATCAACTCCATAAGAGGTAAGTAAAGAATGCATGAAATTAACATCGTCTAGCGGAGAACTGAACTAACAGGAGTTCAAACTTCTGAAGCATTCACTTCGTAGGCAGCTTTGCTATTTACAAGATTTCACATTAGTCCAGGGAATTTTAGGGGAAGCTTTCACAACAAAAACACAGTGGTTGAGACATGACAGAAGATCTGCCAAGTACATAATGAAGTTCTAGGTACCTGAAGGGTAATAGCACAATTCTGTTCACCTTCCGCTTGCAGTAAAATGGCATCTGATTGCTGTGTGCGAATCATGAGGCTTAAGTACCAGGGTACAAATAGAGGCAATGCCATGGTTCTCCACAAAATGGCACCGTCTCCCAGAAAACGAAAAGGGGCCAGCATGTCTGGAACAGAAAACAAGTTAAGCATGGATGTGTACAGAAATACAATCAAAAGACTTTTCATCATCACAACATTACTAGTATTGAATAAGAGAAGGACAAATATTTTAATTACTTGTGCAGTTACTTAGATCCAAATAACCACCCCAAGCCAGAGTCTAGAAAACTACATTTTAAAATGTATTTGGAATACACAAAGCAGCAGCTAAGGGATATTTTGAAGCTGCACAAACAATGACTTGTCATTAAACATTTTTTGGGATTGAATAAAAAGCTTCAAAAGGGTTAAGGTAATAGATAGCTCAGCTGTGAAACAAAAGAACATCAACAGATTGACAAAAAAGAAAAAAAGGTTGCTTCCCATGTATCACTTGATGCCCCCAAGAGGACCTTCACCCTGAATAAGAGTCTATCTTATGTGTTTCCCACACCCTGTACATACAGATTGCTCACATTAAAAATCATCCTACCTGCATCTACTGCATGTTATGAGCCTTTAAACATCCAAGATGGTGGCTTATGGGACATTAGGCAGCCTGCAAACAGGAAGTGCCTTCTGACTGTGCTGCTCTGCATTCTGGGGTTGCTGACCTTTTCCTGACCCCAGCTCTGCTCTGTCTGAGCAGAGCACAGCTATATCCCCGCCCCCTGTACTTTATCCCACTCTCCTCAGTAAGTGTGATGCTTCAGAGTCAAGATGGTGGCGTCCGTATCCTAAAGTTGCAGCCCAGTGGGGGAAAGAATAATAAGTAAGTGACTAAAAACTTAAAATATATAAATTTCATATGCTGGAGAATCGTTTTTTAAGGGTTTGGGGGTTTCAATAAATCATGGTGAAGGTCCGGTTTAATAGCTAAGACATTCAAAGGGTCAAAACAAACAGCTTAACAGATCATTTGTGAAAATTGTTATAAATGTAGAATTAAAAGCTAAATGTCAGGGATCGCCGGACATAAGCCAAGCAATCCCCAATCTCCACCGCCTCTCGTGCCTATAGACTCGCTTGCTGGAGACACGGGTTATGCCTCTCCAGACTCGGTTGCCCCCAGGACTTACTGGCGCAAAGATTGCTGGCTTATGGTGAAGATAGGCAAACGACAGGGAATCCCAAATTGGAAGTTCAAGTGGGCTGAGTCCGAAACATTGAGTCCAGCAAGTTAGGCAAGAATGGTCGAGACGAGCAGGGGTCAAAGCTGGGTGGTCACAGGGCACGGTATCCAAGGGGTTTGACGGAGAATAGTCGAGATAGGCAGGGGTCAAAAGCCGGGTGGTCACCAAAGCGCGGTATCAAAGGGGTAAAGCAGAGACGCGGTCAGACAGGCAGATGGTCGGTGCGGGCAGCGGACAGGAGTGGTCAAAGACGGAGCCGGATCAGAACACACTAAACGAAAATCCAACAGCACACCCAAGCAAATAACGGCTATAACGGGCACTGGTGGATTGGGCAGGAACATATCTAAAGGAGAGCTGACCAATGGGAAGGGGAATGTGGTGATTGGTGCAACAGTGAGGGTGATTGGTGTAACTAGGAACTGGCTCCTTATAGGATCAGCCCCAGGGACTGGACCGCCCTGGCCAGTCAGGCTGACCAGTCCCTGGGTTAATCCTCAACCAGCCTCAGGACCTAACTGGTCCATTCAAACTGGTCCATATAGAGAACGTGCTCGCACACATGACTGGCCGGGCACGCTCCCGAGAGGAGAGGGAGCGCCGCGCCGGCTGAAGAGGCGGGGGAGCCGAAGTAAAGGGAGCCCCCGTGACGTCGCCGACCCCAGCCACCGCCGCCGAGGCAGGACCCCGGAAGAAGGTAAGGACCTTACACTAAAGCTTACTCTAAAATCTACTCAATAGGATATATATATATAGAATATATATATATATATATATATCTATATATATATATCCTAATCCTTCATGAAAAACAGACTCCTCCCTCCTTGGTGGCCCACAAGCTAATCCCAGCCACCAGGGAAGGAACCTTTTATACCACAGCAGTGGAGCATTTGTGGAATTCCCCCTATGTGACTAATGACACCACTGGAGGGCAAGAGTATCTCCCTCGCCTCCAGTAATGTCAGTGACATGAAGGGGGGGGGGTTGGATTCCACAAAGGCTCCCTGGCATCAAAAGACCAGCCAGACAAGGAGAGGGCCTGACCCGACAGACCTGAAGAGAAGACATCATCTGACAAGGGGCAGGAGAATCAGGATGCCGAAAGGAGATTTTTAAATTTTTATTTCTTATTTGAACAGTCTGTGAAATGGTAAGGGGCCCCATGTAGTAGTTGACATGTAATGGTGGTCAGTGGACCACCTGCTGGCACTGGTGGTTCACATGCCAGAGGATCTGACCCGTAGCTTTTATCGGGGATGGGCTTAACTGGACCAAATCAGAAAGATCCGCATCTAATCTAGTTGCGGCCTGAATCCAAAGCCCATCACTAGTCACCTCCCTCCCCCCCCCCCAGAGTTGGACTTAAAGTTACCATTTATATATAACTATAATTGCCCAGCAACTTTGTTTGGAAACAAAACCATTAAGACTAGATTGTGCCCTGTCTATTTCTCCGATAGAATGTACAAGCCTAGAAGACAGATGTACTGACAGAACTAAGAGTGTTATGGCAAGACACAGTGACAGATGCATGTGGGTTGGCGGAACAAGATATTGGAAGATGGGAGCTCTCAGAAAACTAAATGCCTGTGCTAAGAGCACTAGCTTCCGGTTTGTGACAACACTGTTAAATACACTGTTAAATAAAAATAAAAAAGCAGACATCTAAATGACCATTCATTTTATTATTCACCTTTTTCACAGTCTTTGCCTCCGTAGCCCAAAGGGCATTCACATGAATAGCCATCCCATCGGTTAACACAAGTTCCTCCATTCTTGCATCTCTCACCCTCACATTGGTTTCTTTTAGCTGGACAACCTGAAATTACCAAAAAGAAATTATTGAGAACCATCTAGTCACATTAACAATATTTTGAAAGACAAGGCAAATCAATAATTAAAAGTATGAATTATATATACACATTAAAGGGGATGTCAAGGCAAATACACAGACCATATAATCACATAGCCCTAAAGACTGTATTTCTGCTTCTAAGTGCTACTGCGAGGTTACAGGAAGGGAGGGGGCAGATAAGAAGGGGTAAACTGCTGAATCCAGTAACATTTTGCCTGGACAGTCCCTTTAAAAGGCATCTGTAGGTATTAAATAAAAGAATACTCCCCTTACCTTCCATACTTTTCACACCTTCAAAACATATCTGTGTCATAGAGCAAAGTTTAACCTTATTCATAGAGCAGCGCCTTCAATTTTACAATTATCCAATTTTCTCAAGTACCACGCCAGCCAACACTAACAGACTTTCCCCGGGAGGGTGGAAACCCTATACTGGCACAACAACACAACGTACAACTTCTACTGCCAGCAATGCAGTCATCTCAAGACGAGCCACTCCTGCAGCGTGTTGACTTGCCCAGCTGGCACATACTATTGTAGCAGTAGTTTGCCTGCAGTGCTTTGTGTTCCCACCAGTGGCCTTGAGCCCCACCAGAGGAGAGCTTGACTACCACCGATTGGGAACCCACTGCTGTAGAGCAAGGCCACATCTTTGCGTCCGCTACCCTCCCCACTGCAACAATGCTGTCACAGCAGAGTGAGCACATGGAGTTTGTGGAGCTGTGAGCAGACTGTGGCTAAACTAGACTTTAGGGTGGGTCTAGATTTACAGAACAGGTACGTTTTGACAAAGTAGTTAGAGACAGAATATCTCAGCAACCTGTAATACGCCAGATCAGATCAAGAAAAGGGATTCATGGTTCCATTTATTTGCCATTTAATATTTATTGATAAAAATCAGATAACAAAAAAAGAAAAACCTAGAATGAAGTGTGGCAGTATGGCAAATGAAAATATAGTTCATTAAATGTTACCCATCTATCTCTAATATATAACAATCATCACTGGTTAATTTTACCTACCTGGAACAGTCCCATTGTTTGCAATGAACTCCCCCAGATCAACTGCCTTGTTGTCTATAATAAGGTCTTTCATGCATCCCACAAAATACTTGTGCTTCAAGGGAAAACCTTCAGGTAGGTTAGGAATGCCTCCCAGTAAAAGGGGGCCTGTTAAATCCAGAGACCTGTGGTCAGAAATTACATTTTAAAAGAGAAATCTACAGTTACAAGTAACGGAAGCAGAAGTAACATGTTATTCCTAGTGTTATTACACTGCTTTATTTTACATTTTATTAAATTAATAAAAGGCAAACACAGAATGTGTGCTGATGGTTTTCCAACATGGACAGCAATGCATCTGGTGTGAAAAAGTCCCATATGGCTCGGATGGCCATACATCTGAATGTGTTGAAACATACATGGAACCCAATGTAGTGTGGACCAGCTCTAAACTGGAGAAGCTCAGGCGAATCCAAGATACTGATCTACAGTCCAGCACTGCCCCTAAAAGCTAAATATGTCCCAAGCAGAATTATCTGGATATGGTGATCTAGTTGCCAATTCAGTTACATATATGCAGCCCATGTAAATGAACGGTAAATCAGATTTTAGAATACACTTTTCGAGTTTTACTACTGCATCTCAGTAAGATAAGTCTATACCTTAGACTGCCAATAAATGGTCTTCTGTGTGAAACTCACTTTTTGGTTCCTGACTGCATTCCTTGTGCTGCACAGGTGTAGTTTTCAAGGGCATCTCCAAAACGTAGGGACATTTCAGTGTTGCAGCTATCAATTGTCACAACAGCCACCTTTTGTTCCGAGGGTCCTTGCAAGTCGCCAGATTTGCCTACAATTGGCTAAACAAAACAGCAGTGAAGGTTAGGTACCTAGGATATTTCATATATTCACTGAGAATGCCCAGTTATTCATCAAAAGAACCTTATTTACACACTACTACCAATAATGGGAAGGTCTGAATGTAACAGATAGCGATAGAGTAATATTGTAGTCTCTATTAAATAGCAAGAACAAAATCCAAGCTCACCTTGTTGAAATAATGGAAATGAACCGTGTGCCACTGTCCATCACTAATTCCTCCAGGTACAAAAGGGGACACTGTTGTAGTAAATTCACCTGGTAAAAGAAAAACAAAAAATCTTAAGACACTCTATTTAAGTTAGAACAAGTTGCTGTTCATTTAAAGTGGAACAAAACCCATCAGTGGCTGCACTGGAATCTAAAAGATTGCAGGGACGGCTGCTGGCACACATTTCGAAATCATGCAGAAGCCATCATAATAAGGAAAAAAAGGAGGCGCGGCTTTGGTAAAAATGAATGAACTCTCTTGTATGAACTACTGCTCTACTGCCTCAATTCTGGGCAATTCATTTTGACAGTCTTCCTCCCCAACCTGCCTGGCCCTTAGACCTCTTCCTAGGACATAGCACCCCCTCCCACACAGTGCTCAGACCTGCATCACCAGACTATAAATGGCCATTGTGGAATTGGAGGACAGGTGAAAAAACATTTATGCCAAGTGAAGTGAAACCCATGTCTAAGGGAAGAGAAGTCAAACTTAAGACTGAACAAAAGGAGGTTAAAAATTATGTTTCATTAGTTACCTGCAGAAAAAGTCAGCTGGACCTGTTCATTTTTTACTTCCAAAACAATAAAGTCATGTTTTCCGTTAAATCTTCCATTATACAAAAGTAAACCATTCTGTTCCTGAGTGGCAAAGCTGTAGAGATAAGTATTTAAGGTTTACATACAAAGAAGCCTTCATAATACACTGCAGAAGTAAGTCACACACCCACAAGGGAGAAGAATATGGGTAAGTAATAGTTTAAACATGTACAGGCAAATCACATTGCTAAATACAAAATCTGCTTATCCACAACATAATGGCACTGTTCATGTAATATTGCAACAAAACCTGTTATTCGTGTCATGTCTAAGCAACTATATACCGTACCAAGTGCCCACCAATAAATTAAGACTTTATTTATTGATGCTGTGAGTTTAGGCAAGTTCATTTTACAGTAATGCAATAGATGTGTATATGATTTAATGCGGGGGAAATAAAAAAGGGATTTTGACTATCCTGGGTTTTGTTTCTTGCTCCCAGGGCATCTGTTGTGTGAAACCCCCAGATCAACCATACAATCGTAACTTTCCCCAGTACTACTATGCATGGGCAAGCTCTCGTCCAATCCGAGCCGAACTCCATGGATATTAATGACCAGCAATTCAGCTCTGTTTAGACCAGAGCTTGGCAATCAAGAGAGCGGTCGCATCCCCAGTGCCCTTTAGTTTGGAGCGTGCTCACGTCCACCGTCTAGCTGAATGGCTGGGTACAGGAGCGCATCTTAGACCAAAGATGACGAGGATGTGTCCAGCGCGGTTTACATAGTCGAGGGAGCCGCTGAAGGATGAGTTTTGTGTGGCAACCTCCGGTGTTTCACACGGCAGGGCATTCTGATTTGGGATGCCCCATGGGAAGGCCAGCAGCTGGCAGTTTAGGGATTTATTCCTCTTTAACTGAAACCTGAAAATTGATAAATTGAGCAAGTAACTAAGCATACATTTTGGTGCACTTTTCCCTGCACTGGTCTTCACAAAGGTTCTTCCTCTGTTATGCGTTATGTGTCATGCTGCCCATGCCTCCACCAGCATGCTCTTCTGTGGACAGTTCGGCCATGGTGAACGTTCTTATTGCAGTGGTGCAGGCCTAGGGAAAGCTGAAGAAAGTGGGAGAGCTCCCGCTTCCAAAAGAGCTGATAATGGAAGTAGGAGCAATCTTCTGTTGTGAGAACACCACTTGATTAGCTGGCCCAATGAGAAGGCTAGTAAAGATAGTTTCATTTTTTGGGCAACTGAACAAATTCAAGTACTGATGTCCACAATCATGAGTCCAATCCAAGCCATTATCGGTGTAATTTGTTGCCTATTGTGTTTCAGTAGATCCTTGCAATATCATTGCATCACTAGACTCAGACCATTAAGAAGCCATGACTGCTTTGGTCTTTTGAAGTCATTTCCCACACTGGTGATTCAGAACAGAACTGTTTTCCAGTTTAGTGAAGACGATTCCCGACCCCTAAATCACATCCAAAAGCTGAGCCACAAAAAACATGAGGTAGGTAGAAGGTATATTTATTTTCGGTAAGAAAGCTTTATTGTTCATAGGTCAGTTGCAGTAGGGGGTGCACAAACCCCAGTAAACAGAACTCTATAAAGTTGCAGAATGTGAGCAAGTGCTCACATTGTAGTGCCTACAATGATTATTTCTCACTTTACAACATTCACTTTTGTTCCTGAGCATTTTACTTAAAGCGGAACCAAGCTGTAACCCCCCCCCCAGTTCAACAGTAAAAACTCCTTCCCAGGATCCAACAGCACTTGCACAGGCTCTGGTCTGTGACTACGTAATTCGTCAGGCAGCTCTTATTGAAATCATGGTTTACAATGGGGAGTGAGCGCTGCCACATCCCCGGCGATGTGTGCATGCGCGTGCTCAACCCAGCCATTCATATTGGCTGACGCAGGAGTGCGCACAGCCACGGATGCAGGGGAAGTGGAAGCGTGTACGCTCCCAGCCTATATAAAATGGCTTGGCTGGGAGTGTGCGCACGATGCCGGGGATGCGGAAGCACGCACTCCCCACTGTCAACCATGATTTTACCTGTTGAATTACGTAATCACAACAGGCTGCTCTAGTTGGATAGGAGCCCGTGCAATTGCTGTTGGAGTTTGGAAAAGTGTGTTTTATGGACAATGGGGGTTTTCACACAGCAGGGCATCCCAATTTGGAAGGCCCCGGGGAAAAGCCAGCAGCCGGTCCTTGAACACCCGACACTGCTGGATTTTGTTTCCGCTTTAAATCACATGTAGCAGGTATGACCTTGTACAGGGACAGATGTTTGCCAGTATGTACCATCCACACACAGTTCCCAACCTTGGCAAACAAGAAAAATAATAATCTGGCATGTTACCAAGATGTGGCTCTTCCTCTTACCTTAGGGACACTTTGAAATGGAACCTCTGCCTAAGGCCACGGAATGTAATAAAGGACTCTCCATCAAAAGCACGTGTAGTGACCATGCAGTATGGAGCTTCATATTCCCCAGGAGGACACTCACAATGGAAACCGCCCAGCAGCAAATTAACACAAGCAGCTCCATTCCGGCACAGCCCAGCTGAGCACCGGGCAGAACGCAGGAATATTTCGCAGTGTTGGCCTTAAATTAGACAATAGAGAAAGGTGATTGAATAAGCTGGGATATCGAACATATCTGCACAAGGATTAGATGAACACAATCTGTGGATAAAGAGTTATTATTAGAAAAATACAAAGAAATACATTATGTTTCAAAAGATAAAATTGATCTTTAAAATGGGTAATTGAGTTATTTTGATATATTTTTCAAGTGGAATCTCCCTGTAAAGGGGGCACCCAATTTTGATACTGTACAAAGACCGGGGGGCAGCATCTCCCCTCTGAAGGAAGGTTTTCCGATACCTCTCTGCTGTGGGACCTCCAAGGGCCTTAAGAGACAGAGTAGCGGTTAGACCACTTCTTGTTTGGTCCTAGGAGCCCTGCTACAGCTTCTACCTGGCACTGCAGGAAATGGAGGAGAGGCACCAGGTAAGCCGATTGTTGCAATTAGATTTACAGTCCTTTTAAAGTAATGAGATATCTACTTGACCTCCAGGGTCAGCTGCTGCAAAATGTACTAGTTCAGGGGAATAAAGTTCTGGTCTTCAGATACATCGGTCACCTCCTCAGATAGGGGGTGAGAACGCTAGGGATGCGCCCTGCAACTTCCCCTTGCACCTAGTGAATAGACCTGTACAGCACTCTGTCAGACAGGAAGAGGCCACACCTTTGCTCTTAGCAAACAGTGGTCAGCGTGGTGACTATGAAGAAAGTCAAGAAGATGGAAACAACAACATCCAGAACTGGAATATGATGAAAAAAAAGTGTGGGTAAGTAAGGTAAGCATTATTTTTAAGCTTAAATTGCCCCCATTTGGCTATATACTGAATTTCTTCAGTTTCTGTCTTTTCTTACCTGTATAATCATCATTGCACTGGCAGGTATATCCACCTTCATGGCTAAGACAAACGCCATGTTCCCCACATGGTCCTGTATAACACAGATCTACCTCAATTTCACAATAGTCACCCGCAAAGCCTTTTGGGCATCGGCAACGCAGCCCTCCTACGGGCGAAATTGGGCGAAAGAGCAAGGTATCAGAGGTCAAAAAAGGAGCAGAGCTATCGAAACGTAGGGCAGATACACACAACATGTAGTTGGGGCAGGGCTCTCGGAGGCACACATTGTCATCAAAAGGCAACACTTTCTGCTGTGCCAACGTAGCCAGTAAAGTGCGGTTCAGGTACAGTAGCTCACGTAAGATCTCTGATGGTAGAAACATCCCTTCAGAACTTTGGACCTGTATCAAAAAACAACAAAAGAAAGTTCTTTTAGTGTGCTTGTTTACTGCTATTTTTTCTTTGGTGCTACAAGCTAATTTTAGGGTCTATTTATTACTTGGGCATTCACTGACAGTTCCAAAGACTTACCAAAAGACTGACATTCAGGATCTGCTGCTCCGTGGTTGAGCCTAAGGCCAGAGTTGAAACATCAGAGTCATCTGAAATACTAAAGACCACAACACCATGGGGTGGGATGGAGAGGACGTGAGCCACTGATCGGATAAACATAGGCAACACGGGGGAAAGAAACTGTTGTTGGGATATTCCCCCCAAACGCAGGGTAATGCTATGGGAGAGCATTTCATCAGTGATGATAGCCACTTGCAAAATACACTGTGCACTGACACGATGGACTCCATCTGGAAATGGAAAAAATACGAAATTAATCCACAGACTTTAGACAACATTTACTGTATATGTCTAGTTATTCGAATCCAGACAAGCTTGATTAGTAAATAAAAAATAAAATATCTGAGCTTCTGTCATACAAGCAGTGCAATAGCACAGGGTCCAAATTTCTTCCTGAAAAGAAAATCGTGGGGATAGATCATTCGTTTTAGCTCTTTATCACAAGAATACCTATAGTTTATATGACTTGTTAGGTCTGCTTTAGAGCTCAAAAGCTACACAGCCCAAGTCCAGTTCGGTTTTACACCCTCCATTAGAGATGCTTACCTCTACATGGGTTTCTCCTATTTCTGGGTTTTCTCTTGTTTTTGAGTCATGGGGAACAGGTAGATATCTCCTGACCTGCTCAAGTGTCATATTTGCCTGCTATTTGTTCCATTTTCTGCTGCTAAGTAAATAGCCAAGCCTACGTTACATTGTAAACCATTACACTGAATCATAATGTAATGGCCACTCAGCTGTTTACTCAGCAGCAGAAAATGTAACAAATCTATCAGCTGAGAGGCAAATGACTATCTCTAATAAAAAATTATTCAGGCAGTCATCAGAAAGGAAGGCAAATGATACTTGTCCATTATATCAAAACAGATGGTCGAGAGTCGTAACATAAGGAATGACTAAAATCTCTCATTGGTCGGATGGCTATTGGCAGAAATGGACCACATGGCATAAGCGATCTCTGGAATGATCATTCAAACAAAGAATTGGCAATTAAATCTTCTGCATTCAGACTCAAGTAGTTCAAGCGCAGACGAGTGCTACATTTGTTTGCTCAACTATTCATGTTGTAATGAGCCTTTAGTCCATTAGTCACTACAGCAAGCAAACTACTTAAACATTGACTTCTACTGAGCACAACATACAAACATGGGCCAATAATAAAAATCCCATTAAATATGTGATATAGCAAAAGCAAAATTTCCAGCAAAGCTTGTTTCACCTCTTCTACTGGAAGAAATATTACTCAGGGGTGCCAGGTTTTAAACCTAGCATTCACCTTTTACAGGAGTGGACTGCGCCCCTGAAGTATCCTGAGCTGGCATAAAGCTTTATTGTTTATTGTTATTCTTTACCCAACATGCAATGCTTGTAAAAGTGGAATGTTAGGTTTAAAAAATAGATTTTATTCCTACCAGCAGAAGAAAACCAAAAGTTTTTCTCCAACGGCCTTGTGGGGACGTGGCCATGTGGTCTATCAATGGAGAGAGTAGAGGTTGAAGCACACAGATGAGGGAGCTGAGGGAGGGCATGGGGGCAGGGCATGGCTGTTGTCACAGCTGACATCATGGCAGGGCTGAAGAGAGGAGAAAGGAGGGAGGAGCGTCAAATGCACATACGGCATGCTTCCCCAGAGCTCTGCAACAATGGGCCAGGACGCCACCCCCGGCCTTGGTCACACCCAGAGCCTCGTCCATGGTCGAGATAATGGCCATTAGCATGACCGGTAGGAATAAAATACTGGTAACGGCCCGGGGCAAGAAATACCAGCTGTGCAGGTGAGATACCGGCCAAGGAGGAAACCCTACTTGTCCAGTGGCTTCATAAAACCTCTACCGGCATCTTGCTGCACCCAGGAAGTATATGTAGATATCCTACAATTCTCCCATAGGCAGCACTGAAATCTCACGCCTCACATCGATTCATGAATGGGCAGATGGGGGAAGCACGAGATAAGCAGTCAGCAGCAGCCATGGTGAAGGTGACCTCTTCAAAGGGGAAAGAATTGGGGTCCTGTAAATGTTTCTGGGAATACTTTGTTTTGTCTCTGTTTGTGGCTCTTACTCAGGTAAGTTAAAGGGAGACACACACGTGTGCAAGATGCAGCTTCTCCAAATGGTAACATGGTTCACTAGAGCGTGCAGTAATTGCTTGTCCCCAATTGTAAAGAGCTTTGTGCCCAATTTTGGCTTCATAAAGATCTTTAGCTGTGCAAACAGGTCATTTGTTTTCTATAGGTCTGCTTTAAGCAACCACAGTCAAATGGCAGCGATCAATTAAAGGAATCTATAGGCTAGGAAAATAAAAATAGTTGCCAGCAAGGCGTGTGGAAACTGGGGCCAGGTCTCCTTTATATGTTCAGGCTTTAAATCTGGAGACCTTGAGCAAATAATGGCAGGTGAGTATCCGTTTTATATTTTCCTATTTTATGGAATTGGAAGACAATAAATGGGGGTTTAGAGAGCCTCCCTACCTCATCTGAGAATTATTCTGCCTTATCGAGTGAACTCCACACAATTTATTAGCTACTCAAGACTAACCATTACTATTTCTGCACCACACCTGAAGAGCTTCTGCAACTCAAAAGCAAATCAGAGGTGAGGAACTGGGATACGTATTTGCTTGCAGAGGTTAAAAGGTATAACAACAGTTATTGACAGGTCCACTAAGGCACTGTTTTCAACCTGCAGTACACATACCCCCTCCCAGGGGGTACTCAGCAATGTTCATGGGTACGCCAACAGTACCAGAGGCGACACCCAGAGCCCGGCACAAGGGAGCAAGTGCATAGTCCCAGCAGAAGTCTCATATCCCCCGGCACCAGAGCCAATATGCCCAGAGAAAGCAGCTGGGGCACAGCTCATGTGACAGACAAGAGGGATGTGTCAACCAGTGTCTTTCAAACGGTTGCCCGGACACGCGGAGCGCAGCTGCTGTGATCTGTCCGAGTCTGAGCCAGCATCAAACGACAGGTACTGGGGGGGGGAGGGGGGGGAGTGTGGATGCGGGGGTTGGGGGGATGTAAGTGTGTAAGACTAGACAGAACCCATAACCATACCCCCCTCCAAGATTCTGACCTAAACATTTCACCCCCCTGGCTGCTTAACTAAACTCCTCACCTCATCCTGACCCTTCCACAGCAGCTGAGCTAACCTCTCTCTCCACAGCTGCTGACCTAAATCCCTTGCCCAACCCCCAAACTGTTGACCTAAACGCCTCATCAAACCCCCTAGCTGCTGACCTAAACCCAACATAAACCCTGCTCCACAGCCACTCACCTAACTCCACTTCCCCAGCCACTGACTTACAACCCTCACTTAACACCCCCCCGGTGATGCACATAATCCAAGGCCCTGCCTCTTGAGCATATAAGAGCCGTCACTGGAAAACTCCAGTAGTGACGGGACAGCCGCAGAACACAGACTACTGCTCCCCCCCCCCCCCATTGTCTCAAATGCCAGCAAAGGTGGTTTGAATTACTCCTCCTGCTGGTGAAAAGGGCCTGCACCTTGGGAGGTACGGGTAAGTATAGGTCAAATTTAAATGGATCAAGATTTTTGAGGTGGAGTTCATTCTTTAACTATTTGTGAACTAGTAAGGGATCCAATGGATCCCTATACTAGTTAACAGGGTGGGGGAGCTGCAAGCCACCTGTCAAACATGATGGTGTATGGCTTTCAGTTACCCTCCCTCCATTCCTATTTCCCACACCTATTACGACAAGATCGCAAGCCTTGACAAAAGAGCCGTGGGCTCTGAAACGTAGGCAGGCAGGTTTATTTGCGATCTTTGATCTTTGGCTATTTCATACTTGGTAATACTATATATTGTTCACTATTGATTCCACTATATGTGCATGCAATGATCTGTGTTGGCATCATGATTTTATATTCAGATGCATATATGCTTCATTAATTATGTACTCTGGTATGATGCAGGGCTGAACCTATACGGTCTGACCAGAATGTTTTTCAATGTGTAACTGTATTCTTGAATATTATGTACATATTTTCCTTGACCGATCTAATAGCCCTAAGCCTCATTCCACTCATCAGGAACGTGCTCTGAACCACCTCATAGATGTTGATGGTAATCTATTGTTACCTAGTCTATCTGTTTCTTTATCATAGCTACTATAGATGTTAGCATGTATTCTCCTTCCCTTTCATGTTGTCGCCATTGAGATGGATGAACGCTCCTGATGACTTCCTCACACACAGACCTATTGCAATTTTGTTCTTGTATCCTTTTTTTCATTTTTGCATTGTACATATCACCAGAGAAGTTTATCTGACGAATGTATAATATGATATCCTAAATACAATTTTATTTGCATAATTAACTTTATTGGTGTGGTGTGCTTTCGATCCAAAATATTCTTGGTTTCACGTGTTTATAGGGTGTGGCGAGATACCCCGGATCAGATCAGCACCCCCTCTTGATTACTATTATGTGTTCTGGTGTGCCCAGTACCAACTAACTCTCTTTATTTCCCACACCCCCACCAGCCAGGGCCGAGGGGCGATAATGAAACAGGCCCCTTGGCCCTAAGCTTGGTGTTCTGAGCTGGTTAGTGCCTTGGAAGTGGGTTTTTAAAAATATTTACTACATTTAAAGAAAAAATTAATTACACAAAATAAAAAACCCACTTACAACAGCCTAAATAGGTTCTGCACTCCACCCACCCACAGCAGCCCCCTAGCTCTTACAAGGACAATTTTCCAGCCATTTTACACCACAAGGTCCCCATTGACTTCTATGGGGTTCAGGGTTCGGGCTCAAGTTCAGGTCCCAAACCAAACTTTTCAATAAAGGCAAGTCAAACATGGCAAACCAAAATAATCATGGTTTGCTTGTCCCTATTGATTTTTCATCACTTAGTATGTTGTGTAAGCTTTGAATAATTTACTGTATGTCATGTGTATTTGTATTTATTGAGTCACCTTCAATTTATAGAGTTTTCAATTTCTAGTGGGCTACTTGACAAAATGAGTGGGTGTTACTTTGTAATTCATAGACATTGTCCTTAAGGACTAATCATTTGGTTTTCTACTATATTTCAAGATAGTTTCAAGATAATATTATACATTTTGTAACCTGCGGCTGCTCTTTTCTCTGCTGGGGTTCCTGTTTGTTGTAGGTTTTGGCTTTAATGTGTCATATATGTGAGTATACATGTAGATACTTTCAATAAATTAGACATTTATATCAGTTTGTAGCGCAGCATATTTTATGGTATAATCCACTGGTGTTCTTAGTAAGCAGTACAGATGCTTAAATACATTTTATGATGTTAATTATATTTTAACAAATTATATAGTTTGTCTTCAACCATTTACCTCTAGTGAGGTCAAGTCAGGTTAGTGTAACAATTTTAGGTCCCCCCTCAAATCAGGCGATGACCAAATTTGCACAGATGATCATATTGACAACGTGATTGCTTTCTATTGATTGTGGTGTAAACCGATTTCCCACCACTGCTGCTCCTCCCTCCAAGCTGCCTTTAGCTCCGAGTATTTTCCACTGGGACCTTCAGAACTGAAACGTTCATAGATCGGGGGATGGCCAGGTTTAGGTTAAAGTCCATTCCCATTAACAGATAAATCGACCGTTCATTGTACGACTCATATTCAACTGGAGGATTTACGTTCGGACATGGAAGATTTGTCGGCTCAAGCCAGTTCAAGCGATCATTCGTTATATGGTTTGTGCTATGCACTTCATTTAGAAATCTGAGACAGTAGAGTGGAGTATATCATCCTATTAGTGGTAGACATCTGTTTCCACATGTCAAAAGTTATGCAACAAATGAGAAATGGTTTACAACTTTCGACAAATTATCGATCGTTGGTCGATGGCAGTGGGCCTTTTCATATACCCACTCATTCTCTTCTGATTGTGGTCAATTTAACAGTTTTCTTTTAAGATGGACCTTTGTCATAAGAATCGATTGCTACAACACTTGGCTAACTGCAGGAAACCCAAGAGTACACTAGCAGTGAATCACCCACAAGCACAGGAACCCAAGTCAAAACAAAATTCAGCGTATCCTGTCATGTCTTGTTTAAAACAAATAGGCACAGCCAAATGTCTTTCCACCTGTTGCTCTGGGTGAGACATCTGCCAGTCTATGGACTGATTTTGCCATTAGGGCAAAACAAAAGACTCAAATCCTAATTGGGCTCATTTAGCCAATAAGATTCTGCCTTCATTTTGTCTTGATCATTGAACAGTTTCAGGACTGGCAAGCATGCAGTACACACCACACAAAGCAGCTCTGACACAGCAGCTGCTAACTCACGGCTTTGTCTTTGTGACTTGAATATCAAGTAGTGAATAATTAAACTGCAAGCTTATTGCCCAGCAAGATAACGAAAAGGAAATCATTTTGATAGATTTTTGTTGGTTTGGTAAATGAAGATAATTGTTTGTCATGAAACGCGACAAAGAAAAAGTCCTTAACGTAGGTGATAACATAAAGCAGTTTATCATATGAAGACTAGTGGTCAAATAAAAAGAAAGATAGGCATTAGCTATTCATAGACAAAAAGGCGGCTATGTTAAAAATCCAGCCAACTGCCATTTGATATAGGTCAGAGTTTCAATATTGTCTGAAAACACATCGAATGAAGAAAATGTGAATCTTTGAATTAAACACTGCACAGCAGACAATACGTTATATTAATTACACAGTATTCAGATACGCATTCATCTGTGGTGCTACATTTCAGTGAGTAATATAAAATTGTGGCAATAATTATTATTTTTTTAATCTCCTGCATTCCATGGCTTGCAGTGGTCACTAGCAGCTTGTTCAAGACACTTCTGGTAACCACACGTCAGGTGCCAAAGCAGGGCGGTAGTGTGAACCTAGAAAGCTGGATGGCCAGGCATTGGGCTGTAAGACCTTCAGTCATTTTTGATTGGCGGCCCAATAAAGAGGAAAATTCCATTTGGATAACTAAAAAAGCTGTCCATAGACAGGGAGATTACCTAGTCATCCACAGAAGTTATCCTTGCCCCTTCCCAGAAGTACCAGCAAGAATTGCTTGTGGATAATGCCAATCTGATGGCTATTCCAGAACAAAAACATTTTCTTCTGCCAACCACTTAGAAGCTCAGGTTTGAGCCCCAACATTTAGGAAATAAATGCAAATTCAGAATCTGCATTATGGTTCAGCTTTAAAGCGGACCGACAACAAAAGAACGATGTAGTGTTAAGGAGCTCCTCCCACATTTCGCTATGCTCACTTGGTTCAAGCTGGGTCTCCCTGAGTAATCAGGCTGAGAGCTGCAGTATACACTGTAAACCTTCTCCAGATCATTAAAAACAATGGCATGGCCCTTATAGTACATTGTGGAGCTAGACTGCCAGGTTACTGATTCAATATGTTACTGGCAATCACCAGTCTATTAGTAACCTATAAACATTGACCCTGTCCAGGCTACAATTAAAAAAATTTCCAAGATTGGGTCCTGTGGCATCCACATGCACCCCACAGTCTCCTACAACTGAACACATGCATTAAAGTGGACCAAAACCCAGGATTTTGACTATCCTGGGTTTTGGTCCTTGCCCCTGGGGCACCCCGTTGTGTGAAACCCCCCAGATCGCCCAAACAAACTCACCTCTTCCGGTTCTATGGCACATGCGCGGCCGCTCGTCCAATCTGTGCAGTCAAACCCCTGCTCCTAGGAGCTGGTCTAATGTGAGCGGATCCAAGCGCACTGGTGCCTGCGCCCTGCTAAAGGGATAGCGGAGATGCGGCCACAGCTTACATTGCACCATTAGACCGGGAAAGAAGGCGAGTTTGCGGGCGACCTGGGGGGTTTCATACAATCGAGGTATCCCAATTCTGGACGCCCTGGGGGGGAGAAATCCAGGAATCTTATGGATTTCAGGGTCGATGGGATGTGGGTTTTGGTCCACTTTAGGACAGCCTCTTTTAGCCTGGATAATCAGTTTAAGTGAAAACAAAACTCTCAGCGGTCGGCCCTGGTGTTTAAAAGTGAGCAAAAATTACAGGGCCAGTTGCTGGCCTTCCCCGGGTCCAGGATCTCTGGGCTGAGGCACGCTCAGCCATTCAGATAGGCTGGGGACGGTAGCAAGCCTGCGTGTAAAGGGAACTGACTATTGCCGAACTCCTCATCTAAACAGAGCCATATTGCACAGCATATGATGATTGGACAAGAGCCTGCACATAAACCGCAGTTATGTTTTTATGGGCGATCTGGGGAGTATCACATAGCGGGGCATCCCGTGTCGTGTCAGCCCTCAGCACACTACCTCCATTTGCAATAAATGGAGAGGGAGTGGCAACAGGGGTGGGTAACAAGCCTGTAACAACATCAATCCCAACCCCATGCTCAGGCCCTGACGGTGTGAGATCACGGGCTGCGGTGTAGGCTCACATCCAGCGATCAAGTGAGTTGCTGATCTCCTGATCAGCACTTTCCACCAGACTGATTTTTTACAAAGATATGAATTAAAACGTAAAGATCTAAAATAATTATAAGGCAGATAAAATACCATAAAATTTATTTCCTGGCTCTGGGTTCTTTCCTGGCACCTTGCAAAGTGGTAGTTTCCACGGAGCGCGTGGGTAAAGAGGCACCAGGACTCAGCGGGATCTCCAGCCAGACTATTGGGTGATAGGATTTCTTTATACACTATTTATTTCATTTTAGGATTATTTTTGGGTTTGGTTATTGGATTAGTTTAGATGCACATTTTTTCACATGATAGTTGTGGGATTCATCATTATTTCAATTAATATTGTGTAGTTTCTCACATTCTCTGAATATAGGTTGTTGTTTTTTTGTATTAATTATCCACTGGTTCACATATATATATTCTTGTATTATATTATTTATGCACAATGACACCTTCTTATGGCTTGAGATTTTTCCCGTTGAGTTATTATGGTTTTTAGCAATTGTTGGATGAGCTCTATTTTTAATATGATGTAAATAATAAATTTACAATTAGAAATATATTTTATTGTTGCATGTCCTGATTGAATTCTAGATATATAGATTGGTGGTGCAGATCTTTGGTGGTTGTACTTTGTGGGGTACTGGGCCCCACACTACTTTTGCTGCAATCCTATTGCTTTTGTCACACTAATTTTTTGCACACCAATCTTATTTCTCTTTAACTAAGAGTGGTGCAGGGACAATTTATTGTTGGTTTCTACCATAAAATTTAGATTCAATAAAAAAAAAATATATATATATATATATTTTTTTATTTTATTTTTTTATATTAATTTTACACACACACACACAAGATCCCAGTGACAGGTGTCAAGAGCTGGATGACATGGATCCATGAGATATGACTGAGGACTGATTTTTTTCAGATAGGATGCACAGATATTTCACCAAATTATTTCCCATGTGTATTAAACCGGCTTGCTCAGCATTTTACTATGAAAAAGTGTAAATGTGGCTTTTTTTAAATTAGGGGCTCACAAACCCTTGTACTCCCCTAATGCTTCTGACCCCTCCTAGACAGCTGGTGAAGACGGGGCAGATGGGGCTGACGCTCCGCTAAGATGGCCAGAGGCATCCTGCAACTGTCAATCAACATTTCCGTTTCTACGAGGACCTCATGGAAATGTTTACTACCTCAGTGCAGCAGAAGGCAGTTGGCCGAAAATGGTAATTGCAAGTCCCAGCTGCTCTGAATTGGAGTCACAAAGCTTACTTCATTTCTGTGTGGGTGTCTTAAGTGGACCTAAATCTGGTTCACTAAAAAAAACTAACCTAATCCATCCCCCTTACACCAATGGTGAGTGCTGATTGGACACCGCAGGAACGGTGAAAAGATGAGATGAGCGTGTGATCTGGGGGTTTCACACATATGCCCCAGAGACAAGAACCAATCACCAGGATAGTAAAAATGAAGATGGTAAAAAAAATAAAAAAAACTTTAAATGGATCAAAGGGTGCAAAATTGGTGCCTATGGGCCAATCTTATTGGCACTATGAACAGCACTGCCAATCATGGGGTTTGGGAGGGATTCTGCACAATGTCTGTTATGGGGTGATTGGGGGGATTCTCTGCACATTGTCCGTTACAGGGGGATTCTTTACATTGCCTGTTATGGGGTGATTGGAGGAATTCTGCACACTGCCTGTTATATGGTTTTTTTTTTTGGGGGGGGGGGGGTCAGCAACCTGCATGTTATGAAGTGATGGGGGGAGATTCAGCACACTACCTTATATGAGGTGATTGATGGGGATTTTGCACACTGCCTGTTATGGGGTGATTGGGGGGGGGGGGGGTTCTGCACGCTGCGCGTTATAGGTTAACTGGGAGGGGGATTCTGCACAGTACCTGGTATGAAGTGATTGGGTGAGGGAATCTGCCAAACTCCATGGTACGGTGTTACTGAGGGGTATTTTTCATACTGCCTCTTATGGGGCAATTAGGCGGAATCTGTTATAGGGTGTAATTGGGGAGCATTCTGCACAATGTCTGTCTTGGGGCGGTTAGGGAGGATTCGGCAGAATGGCAGTTATGAAGTGATCCGGGGGAAAAGGATTTTGCACAATGCCTGTTATGGGATTTGGGGGGGGGGGGAATCTGCACGCTGCACATTATGGGGGTGCTACGCACTACCTATTATGGGGTCCTGGGGGTCCTTTGGTTCAGATTATTTTCCTCCTATAAATCCTAGGTGCGCCTTATGGTCAAGTGTGTCATATTACCCGTTTACACAAAGCGATTATTGAACGAGAAATCGACTGCAATTAACTGATAATATCTCAGTGGAAATGGTCGCTGTGATAAAACGATGAATGAGAACTGGTTCATCGGTTGGCCGCTGTATCGTTTTAGTTGTCAAAATAATTCTCAGTGATCGCTCGATTGTTGGAAAGTGGAAACTGCCCAATAATACATTTTAGCTATGAGCAATCGTTCTAGGGACTGAAATCTGTAAACCCAGTATTATTGTGTGAAATATACGGTAATTAAAAAGACCTGCCCAACACATTGCACCTGATCCCACAGCAGGAGCAGTGCTGTACAGCTGATATATGGACTATGATTGCCTGCTTACTAAGACAATCAGGGCAGTCAATCATAGTCAAAGCAGCAGCCACGGCGAATGCCGAGAGATTCACAATCCGCCGCTTGAGGTGGGTGGTTGGCACGGAGTCCTTTTTTACACCCAAATCAGGCTTAGCACCAGAGAGGGGATAAGAAAATGATGTTCTTTTTTTTGTTTTGTTTTTTTTTTTAAATACAGCCTCTTTAAGACTCCTTAGATAGATAGTTGGATTTGGACCATATTCTGTTTTAGATTGCCCAAATTTCTTACCGAATGTTCCTCCTGGCACCTTCCCAGTTTGATATTCTGCGAAGTACCGGTAGTGCCCATAGTAAAATGTCCAAGTTAATATTTATTCCCACAAGGAAGAAATATTTGCTCACCTATAATATTCAGAAAAGCCTGTATTCTCCCCACCCACAAGCTGCAGGTCAGGTTACCAGGTAGGATTTCATCAAAGAAAAAGACTGCTCGCCCTTCCCCCAACAGATGTCCACAGACGGCCTGGAATAATAAGTTGTGCTTGCCTCTGCTGGCTACAAAGAAAGCTTGCTCTATTCACTGGGCCTGTAGTTTGTACACAAAACTGAATTCCAACGTTTCACATTCAGGTATAGTCATTGAGGTATAGTCGTCATAAATCTCCAAGGAGAAAACAGGTCAACTATAAATCTGCACAATAATCAATGGCAGGACCAGGTAAGATGATACTGGAGTCATCTATACAACGCTAGTGATATGTTATGCTTAGTTTTACATTAAAAGTCCTAACTGAAGTCTTAGAGTGTTTCAATCTAGAACTATTAAAAGCCAAAGTCTGGGAATACATTTTGCTTTAAGTTAAGCTGTATTTGTTTTCACTTTAATATGTACAATCTGCTTTACTGGTTCCAGTCTGCTGTGCTGGACTGCCAACCTGCATTGGAAAGCCAGGCCCAGGGGCAGACCATAGGGAGAACATCACCCTATGGTCTAGGGACATCTAGGGAGAACACTTCCCAGTGGGCTGCACTGCTTTAGGGCCTCTTGGGCTGGGTGTAACGCCCAGCATGCAGCCCACCAAACCTGGAGCCTATACACTGCTTCTTCCAACACCTTTCCTGCTTCCCCTGGTCTCTCCAACCCATAATACCCCATAATAACCCCCCCAGGCAAGACACCCCAGTCCATGTTATGCTAAAGCTTTAGTTTTATCAGTTATCACATATTAACCATGCCATGATCTCTTCCTGCTATGCTATAACATCAGCATGATAACAGCACTGACTGATCGCTTGAGGAGCACTTTGAGCATGGGGCTAAGAGCGTCATGGCGGGTTGGTCAGGGCCTGTAAATACCTGGACTGATTTTGGTCCCAGTCTGCCCTGGCCAGGTAGATCCATGATGGATTCCTAATCCTGTGTGCAACCAGCCCCCCTCCAGTCATTGGTCTGCCTAAAGCAGAAGTAAAGTAAAAAAGTCTTAACTTCCCAAATCTCCAACAGTATGGGGGGTGTGTCTTCCACGCTTCAAGCACGAGACCATGGAGCCGTGTGCCTTCCATGCCCAGGTTTGATCACAGACAGGTTGTTAGTCTGCTGATCCACGTGACCACCAGTGACCAATTAGGTTCACTGGATGTGCCACTCCCCTCCATCTATTCCTGTTGATAATGAATGGTTTACATCAGGGGTTTCCAACTAGTGGTACTCGAAATCCTATCAGGTGGAGATCGACAAGACTGCAGACTGCAATGATGTCATTGCTACACCTATGCAATGACCGATCGTCTGCCATCTTACAGAGAGGGACAGCAATAAAAAGTGTTCCAGGACTAGTATCGGCAGGGGATTTGTCCAAAGGTATTTCAAAGGTTCAGTGGGTTTTGGTCCACTTTAAGGGTCCAGCCTCCCTATAATCCCAACCTATTGCTCCCTGCAGCCCTTCACCCCCTTTAGTGCCCCCTACCCATACCAGGGGTAATAGATAGTCTTCAATAATCACTTCCAAACCCAGATCACCTGTTTCCCAAATTAGAAACCCCTCCAATCCATGTCCTAGAATGGCAGCCTGGAAATGTAATGGTAAGGGTGAGGGTAAATAACACTGCAGGCAATGTCTAAGAACACACTGGCTCAGAATATTTTATATATATTCACACACTGGAATCGGTCGGTAGGCCAAGATGTTTTCCCAGACACACACCAAGGACTAGACCAGTCCACATAAACTCTCTGTCATTAATAGCCAACATATCATCACACCAGACAGGGAAGATGCAGTCCCCCACCAGTGGCACACGTCCCACCTATTGAGAAACACTGGTGCTGTTAATTGCTTCTCTACTGCTGGTGTGTGTTCTATTATTTTGAATGTTTGCATTTCCTTGTGTACATAGCTGGGATATCCGTCATACCTGACATGAAGTTACTAGGTTCTATGTAACTACTAAGAGATCCTTTAATCCTAACACTGCCTTTTTGTTGAATCAAGCAACTGTTGTATTTGTCCTATAAAGAATATTAGCTTAAGAGCACAAAGGAGGATACTACTGGGATAGATCTGCTGAAACTAATGAGGAGATGATGGAGGTGCTTTCAAATTGACATGATCCAACTTCAGGTCTACATAAAAGAAATTAGAGTAATGGCATAACTCTAAACCAGAGAATTCAATAGCAAAATGGGTAAGCTCTCCTCCCCAACAAAACGCCTGGAAGCCTCTTGCCAATACTGGTGAACCAAAAGCAGCCTCTTTATAGTGAACTGGTAAAAAAACAGGTGGTAGCGTGGCATTCCTTGGATGGTCCATCTTGTAATTTAAAGTGATATTAAAGGCAATTGTTACACTATTGTGTCGGGCTACGTTTGCCACTGTCCTAAACTGTTTTCTGTTTTTAAATTGAAGAAAAAGAAGCACTTTCCTAAAATGGAAAGCATTTGCACAGTACCCAACACAAGGAAAAATAGCATTACCCATCAATCCTTGCAGCAGGCGGAGCTATGCAAATCATCTCTTTATGTCTATGAGCAATCCAAAGCCCCTAGAAACGCTAAGGGTGCAATGCCAAGGATTAGCTTTACATTTACACAGCCAAACACATCCAACTAGTGGCCATGTGTTTGAGCTTTAGGCTCTCATCAGCACTAGGGCAGAGGTTTCTGGCTGTATGGGGAGTGAGACTTGGTCAGTACCAAAACATAGTCGCAAGCCAGTATGTGGAGAGACCCATGATAGGCTTAATATAGGGGGGCTAAAGAGGCCAATAAACCCTCTACTCAAAGGTAAAGGAAGAGCGCCTCTTTTCCTTTATGTCCTTTACCTTTGAGTAGAGTTTTTTTTTGGTCCCTTTAGCCCCCCTATATTAAGCCTAACATGGGTCCCTCCCAGGCCCGGATTAACGTAGGGGCGGACGGAGCTGCCGCTCCAGGCCCCTATGTGAAAAACAGGCCCAGCAGCCTGCAAACGCGGCCCCGCTATACAAAGGAAAAATACAACTCTGTGAAGTACTCACCTGTAGAGTTGGTATTATACGCATACAGCACGTCCTGCTCCAGTAGTAGTAATAACATGTGGGTAATCCTCCGCCTCCGGCGCCATGCACTGCAGACATGTAGAAAACAAGCTCCTCTCAGCCCTTCATATACCGAGGGACCTCCCACAAATCCCCGGCATTGAAAAGCAGTGAGAAATAGAGGCCAGGAGAAACAACCACCCAAAACTGGCAAAAATATTAAAGATAACAATCACCAACAGGGGATCCAGAACAAGGTGAAAACAGGGTGGGGTGGAGCAGGACGTGCTGTATGCGTATAATACCAACTCTACAGGTGAGTACTTCACAGAGTTGTATTATTCTAAGCATACAGCACGTCCTGCTCCAGTAGTAGTAATAACATGTGGGACATCCAATAGCAGTGTCCATAAAGAAGGGTGGGATCCCCAACAGAAGGCAACAGCAAGCAGTCCTGCCGCCTGCAGAACCTTGCGGCCAAACACAGCGTCAGCTGAGGCCCGAACATCAACCTTGTAAAACTTTGTAAAGGTATGTACAGAAGACCAAGTAGCGGCCTTGCAAACTTGTTCAACAGAGGCCTGGTGCTGAAAAGCCCAAGAAGCCCCAACAGCTCTAGTAGAATGAGCAGTAAGACGAAAGGGGGGAGTCTTCCCCTTAGCAGTATAGGCTTGAACAACAGCCTGACGAATCCATTTACTGATGGTAGACTTGGCGGGAGCCAAACCCTTCCTAGGTCCATGAGGCACAACGAAGAGAGCATCCGTCTTGCTAAAGGCCTGCGTGGTAACCAGGTAAGACTTGATACACCTGACCACATCCAAGGAATGCAAAACCCTTTCCTTAGGGTTACTAGGATTAGGGCACAAGGAAGGAAGTACAATATCTTGATTCAAATGAAATGCAGACACAACCTTAGGCAGGAAGTCTGGCTTGAAGCGAAACACCACCTTATCCCGGTGTCTCTCAAAGTAGGGAGGCTGAATAGACAAAGCAGCCAACTCAGACACACGTCTAACCGAAGTGATGGCTACCAGGAAGACAACCTTGAGCGTGAGCACAGCTAGAGCGGCCTCATGGATAGGCTCAAAGGGAGCCCCCTGCAGGGCCGACAACACCAAGTTCAGATCCCAAACAGGAACCATAGGTTTCCGAGGGGGGCGCACATGAGTGACCCCCTGAAAGAAGGTCTTGATAAGAGAGTGATGGGCAAAGGTCTTCTGAAAGAAGATAGACAGGGCCGAAACCTGGCCCTTCAAGGTACTAAGCTTAAGACCTAAGTCTAGACCATGTTGTAAGAACTCCAGCACCCTGGATACTAAGAATTCCCGGCAGGGAAGAGACCTGGATTCACACCAGTCAATGTAAGCACGCCATACTCTATAATAGATGGCAGCAGAAGTCTTCTTCCTGGCTTGCACCATAGTATCCACAACAGACGCAGACAAACCCTTTTCCATCAAGATGGAGGTTTCAATAGCCAAGCCGTCAAAGGCAGCGTTAGTAAATTGGGATGGCGTAGAGACCCTTGAGTCAGAAGGTCTGGCAACCTTGGCAGATCGTACTGATCTACTGCCATTTGAACCACGTCAGCGAACCACACTCTTCTTGGCCACCTTGGGGCCACCAGAATCGCGGGTACCCCTTCCAGAGCGATCTTGCGCAGCACTCTGCCCAGAAGGGGAATTGGTGGAAACACATACAGGAGCCAAAACTCCCTCCAAGACACTGACAGGGCATCCGTGGCCCGAGCCAGAGGATCCTGAGACAGGGATACAAAGCTCGGTAGCTTGTGATTGTGACGTGACGCAAAGAGATCCACGTCCGGCACACCCCAACGGTGACACAGTGACTGAAATACCCTGTCACAGAGGGACCATTCCCCCTGACGGGACGACCCCCTGCTCAGAGCATCTGCTAGCAGATTCTCCGTCCCCGGAATGTAGACAGCTGATATGCATTGTACATTGGTCTCTGCCCAAGTTAGAATCAGAGACACCTCCTGGAGAGCACCCTTGCTCCGGGTTCCTCCCTGATGATTGATGTAGGCTACGGCCGTCCTGTTGTCTGAGCGTACCTGGACCGCCAGACCCTTCAGGTGCTGGGTCAATTGTTCCAGCACCAATCGGACCACCCTGAGTTCCAGGACATTGATAGGAAGATGGGCCTCCTGAGGGCCCCACCTCCCCTGGAAGCGCAAGGACTTCCAGAATCCCCCCCAGCCCGAAAGACTGGCATCCGTTGTGACCGTCTCCCAGGAGGGAGGCAGGAAGGATCTGCCCCTTGTCAAATTCCTGTGGTCCAGGAACTGCATTCCCTGCCGGATGGAGGGATGAGGGTTCGCGAGCAGGGATCTCGCCTGGGTTATCAGAGCTTCCACCTTCTGCGGAGGAAGGAATATCCTTGACTGAACCGAGTCCAGAATCATCCCCAGAAACGGGGTCACTGAGGAGGGGGACAGAGAGGACTTTGGGTAATTGATCACCCAGCCGAAGGACTCCAGGGTGGACACCACCAACCGAGTGTCCAGCTCTGCCTGCCGCAGAGACTGAGAGGTGATGAGAATATCGTCCAGGTAGGGCAACACGTGTATGCCCTTTAGTCTTAAAGTGGACCAACACCCAGGATTTTGACTATCCTGGGTCTTGGTCCACTTCGGTGGGGCACCCCCGATCGGGGTGCCCCACTGTGTGAAACTACCCGATCACCCTAAAAACTCACCTCTCCCCGCGCCGACGGACAAGGGATTTGACAGCCGCGGACAAGCGGCTCCTCCGCCGCCGCCTCCCGTGCGTCCCTCTTGACGCGCGCACACCCGCGCCGGCCGTCTGTGAATGGTCGGCGCGGGCGTGCGCACGCCTAGAGGGGTGCGAGGGAGGCGGCGGCGGCCGGCCGCCGCCGAAGATAAGGTACGGGGGTTTGGGGTGTTTGGGGGGGGTTTCACCCCGCGGGACATCCCGATCTCGGATGTCCCGCGGGGAGGGAGGTGATCGGCCCGGGAATCTTATAGATTCCCGGGCCGATCACCCGAGGGTGATGGTCCACTTTAAGAGAGACATCACCCCTGCCAGCACCTTGGTGAAGACCCTGGGGGCCGACGTAAGGCCGAATGGTAGGGCCACGAACTGATAATGCTGATCCAACAGCGCAAATCTGAGGAACCTTTGGTGCCCTGAGAACACCGGCACGTGCAGGTAAGCGTCCTTGATGTCCACAGATGTCATGAAGTCCCCTGGACGCAGCGAGGCAATGGCCGAGCGCTGAGTCTCCATACGAAAATTCCTGCTTCTGACAAACTTGTTTAGGATTTTCAAATCCAGAATGGGTCTGACTGACCCGTCCTTTTTGGGCACCGTGAACAGGATGAAATAAAACCCCATGCCCCTGTCTTAAGGGGACCTCGCAGATGACCCCGAGCTCCAGAAGCTCCTGCACAGCCAGCATCAAGACCCGAGCTGAGGCAGGATCCTGTGGGATCCGAGACCCAACGAACCTGGTAGGGGGCAGCACAGCAAATTCTATCTTGTAACCGGAGGAGACTACCTCCTGAATCCACCGGTCTGGGACGAGGCGTCTCCAGACATGCTCGAAGTGCTGTAGACGTCCCCCCACCATGACGGGCGAGGGCGCCCCTTCATGCTTGGGGGGGTCTTGGGGGGGGGGGCTTTTTTGCTTGGGCCCCCAGGAGGAGCCAGGACGGCGTCCTCTGTTCTTGTTCCAGGGTTCTGAGCGCGACCCGGAGAAGGACACCCCTCTACCTTGCTTGGTCCCACGGTAGGGGGTAGAATGGGAGCTTGGACCGCGAAAGGGCGCTCAGCTTAATAGCATCGTCCGATGCAGATAGGATGTCATTCACAAAGGTTTCACAGGTGGCCAGAGCGTTGCCGGCCTCCGAGGGCAGGTCATCCGCCCCTTCCAGGGCAGTTTTAACCACCGTCCTGAGGCGCACACCGGGCGGAGCGACGCTCCCCCAAATGCAAAGGCATGACATGCCAATTGATCAACTCGTCAATTCTCTAAATCCCGCAGCGTAGTAGTGTCAGGGGAGTGCATAATAGAGGTGTTGGACAGACGCCGATGTCCAACACTTAACCAGATCGGCAGGAAATGGATACTTCTTATCCACAGCCTTAGGAATCCCCTGGAGTTTACTGGGATGTTCCCATTCTTTCAGCACTAGGTTATTAAAGTGAGTTTGTTCGGGAAACTCCAACCGCATCCTAACGGTATGAAACAGATCGCCCCTTTGCCGAGGAGCCGCGGGAGGGGGAGAGAGGGATAACACATCAAAGATCTGAGACAGCAGTCTGTCAATGTCGTCCTGGGACCAAAGATCAGAACCAGACTCCTCCTGACTCCTGGACTCGTCCTCGTAGGATCCTGAGTCAGAGAGCAGTTCCCCTTCCTCTGATGGGGACTGAGCATAGGAAAGCAGTAAATCATCAGATTCTACAGGGAGAATAGTAGCTTCAGGGTTCAAATGACGCTTCTTAGCAGTAGCCTTGCGCGCCAAGGAGCCAGCAATAAAGCTTTCCAAACTGGCCAATCTAGAGGCCAAATCAGCGTGAGAATCCCCACTAGTGTTGGGGGTTATGCTCAAGCTTGGGGGAGTAGGGGAAATAAGGCGAGGTGCGGGCCCAGCCTCGGAAGAGGTGGGGAGACCGGCTAGCGCCTGTTGAGCACAAGGTGCGCAGACCCGTGAATTGTCACCGCTGCTAGGTGAAACCCCACAAGCTGCACACAGACGGGCTTGTCCCAGGGGGACCCCGTTCAAGATATCCTGGGATGCCTCCATATGGTGATTATTAAATTCAGTATGCCAGTAGGGATTGACGCTTTAAGCAACCCTGGATGCCCCAATAACCCGCTGGGAAGTGGGAGTAATTTCTGAAAAATGGTCGATGACCGCTGTCTGAAAGACACAAGGGGAACAGGGATGTCAGAGCAGAGCGCGAGGAAACAAGCTAGGAAAAGGATCGCCCATGAGGGCACTTACAGTCTGCGAGGGGAGGACCGTCTTCACCACGCGCATGCGAGAAGGAAATGGCGCCCAGCGAACCTCGAAGGGCGGGCCAGAGCGGGCGATGACGCGGAATGCGCCAGACGGAACCATGCCTCCCCCCCCCCCCCGGAGAGCGCAAAGCTAGAAGGCGCGCAGCCAATCAGGAGAGAATGGTAAATACGTCAGCATCACTTCAGAGAAGAAGTCTGACGAAGTGAGTAAGGAGATTGAAAAACGCCGTAGCTTCCCCAAACAGTGTTGCTGTATGTGGCTAGAGCACAATAAAACGCTGTGGTCAGTTGAAAAATAAGCAAGTGAAACGCGCTCTGACACCCGGTAGCGGTAAAGTGTCTATAGTGTACTTAGGGCAAGGAGTAGACCATCAAACACACAGCCCCCCCCCCCTTTTTCCCCCGCTAACGGGGGAATCTGGGAAGGAAGGTGACCCGAATAGAGGGTTCACCGTTAGGTGGGGCGTGGGGACACTAGTGCTGGAGGGGCATCCACTGAAGGCTCACCATTCGCCTTAACCGCATACCCGATGGAGGGGGATTGCGGTGGAGACTAGCTCCGTAAGCACACTAGGTGCTGCCTACCTTCACCCGACCAACGCAGCCCAGGCTGGGAGGCATTAATTCACAATGAGGACGGGTGGAAATAGTTCCGCAGGGCCTCGGGCTGTCAAGCCCCGCTCGCCTGCGAGAGCGTGATACTTTATGTCTTCGCAGTTCCAGCACTGCAGAGAAATCTGGGGATTTGTGGGAGGTCCCTCTGTATATGAAGGGCCGGGAGGAGCTTGTTTTCTACATGTCTGCAGTGCACGGCGCCGGAGGCGGAGGATTACCCACATGTTATTACTACTACTGGAGCAGGACGTGCTGTATGCTTAGAATAGGGCCCTTTTGCTTCGCAACATTGGACGCCTAGATTTGCACTTAGAGACTAGAATTAGTACTAGAGTTAGGACTGCACCTCACAGGGGCACCTTGGCGCTGGTGGTGCAGCTTAAGCATACTTCTGCAGATGTGTGTGACCGAGCCCCCTGTTTTTAACCTAGTTTAGAGACAGATTGTAGGTTGGTCAGCAAGCTAACTGGTTTGAGTGCTGTGGCCCCTTTAGGACTTTTGTATTCTAATTGCCCTGCTAATGTGCACCTCCCTGGTTGGTTATAGAATGGTCTGAGCGGCTGCCACCCCTCTTTTGTTAGATTTGCACTCCCATACACATGCACGCACCCCCATACACATGCACACACTCCCATACACATGCACACACTCCCATACACACACTCCCATAAACATGCACACACTCCCATAAACATGCACACACTCCCATACACACACTCCCATAAACATGCACACACTCCCATAAACATGCACACACTCCCATACACACACTCCCATACACATGCACACACTCCCATACACACACTCCCATAAACATGCACACACTCCCATACACACACTCCCATAAACATGCACACACTCCCATACACACACTCCCATACACATGCACACACATGCACACACTCCCATACACACACTCCCATACACATGCACACACTCCCATACACACACTCCCATACACATGCACACAGTTTTAAAGGCAAATGCGCATACCCCTGAATGACCATGATGGCACCCACAGACATGCATGCATTCCTCTGGAAGTGCATATACCCACTACCAGATCAGTAGGTGGGCAGCCAGGAAGACATGCAATAACCCCCGTATGAGCATGTGCACACTCCCAGATCAGTAAGTGGGCAATTAGGTAGGTGAGTGGGTAGGTAAGCAGACTGGCCGATCTTGGACGATCATGTTGGTGACTCATACTGGTTGAGCGGGTGGTAGATTGGACAGGCTGGGCGATCGGGCATGTGGACTGGCAGTCGAGGGGGTATGGTGGGTAGGTGGCCATAGGTGTGGGAGGGAGGCCGGTCCCCACTGTTGCATCTGCACCAAGGAAAGGAGCTGGGAGAACCTTCCTCTGATCCCCACTGGACCACATCATGACTGCAGAGGGAAGGAGCCAGGCGAACCCTTCCTTCTCGTCACTGGGCCATATCACTGAATGCCAGGGGAAAGAGCGTTTCAGAGGCGCCACTTTCCCCCCAACATTTAGTGATACGGCCCAGTGGCTCTTTTTGGGGTGGATGGGAGCAGCGGTGGTAGATAGAGTGCCTCCTTGTCGGCTTAACTGACAGCTTGAGAGCGAGACAGGTCCTAGCAGAGAGAGGGCGTGGTTTAGTTATGGGACCACCAAATTGAATTTGTGGTCCGCATCATTCATGGTGCTGACCTGACAGGAGGGACATTGCTGGAACAACACTTGGCAAGGTAAGATTCCATGGCCTGCCACTTCCCCACCCTAGGGCATCCCAATTTCAGATAGGCTGGTGCCGGAGCACACCGCATACTGCAGGGAGACTGGGGATGCAGCCACTCAGCACTCACTATGATGGGCACCGTCTCTCAACTATGCTGTGTAGAAGTTTTTTGGGCGATCCCAGGATCTTAGCAGGGCATTCCAAATTGGTGTGCCCCAGAACTCAGGTTTTGGTACACTTTAAGCATAACCCCCAACTGTCCCAATTTCTGCTTTCAGGCACCTATCCCGGGTTCCCGCGCCGCTGTCATGTGTCCTGACCCGTTTCTGGCTGCAATGGAGGGATGCTCCTCAGTGGCTGCAATGGGGAGATCTTGCACACTGTCTGTAATGGCGAAGATTTTCAAACATAGGCACATGGGGGGATTTTAGTACAACATTTGGTTCAGAATAATTTTTTAATTATTTTTGTCCTCTAAACCCTGGGTGCGTCTTATGGTCAGGTGCATATTATGGAACGAAAAATACAGTATATCTATATTTATGAAGTGACATTAAAGGCTAGCTCAGAGACAGCCTCTGCATTGTATTCCTCCCAGGACAAGCAAACCATAAACATTAATTATTTCAGTCGGAATATATAGGTAGTTGCTCCTCTCACTACCCAACAAGGTTTTTAATATCCTGCCATTTTGCGATAAATCTACTTTAAAGTGGACCAACACCCAGGATTTTCACTATACTGGGTTTTGGTCCACTTCCGTGGGGCACCCTGATCGGGGGTGCCCCGCTGCGTGAAACCCCCCAAAACACCCGATAAAACTCACCTCACCCCGCTCCTAAGGCGCATGCGCAGACGCTCGTCAAAAATAGCCGGCGCATGCGCCCTGCTAGCGTGAAGCGAGTTGCGCCCGCGCATGTGCCGTTGGATCGGGATGCAGGTAAGGTAAATTTAGAAGTCGCTAACACTATTATTTGCTTGCTGCTGCATTGGAGTTTATAAGACAGGTATGGTATACATTTGGCTTTATACTCTCCTTTACTTTCCTTTTACACATATATGAACAGCATGACATGGTTGTGTCTTCACCAACAGTTCCCACACCTTTTGCTGCAACCCCCCCCCCCCCCCCAACAAAGTTTGCTATTTTGTCATAATGAAAAGCATCAGCAGAGCTTTGGAGCCTATTTATTTATGGGAGTGGGGTAACCTAATCCTAATGTAATGTGAAACAAGTCCCGCAATGACACACTACTGCTACAAGCTGCAGGGCAGTTAAAAAATGTAGAAGTACTGGCAAGTGGGCGGACATTTCTCCCAGATAAAAAGAACGTGACATTGGGGTGGATTTTCAAGATTTCTGAAATGCAGATCTAGCCAGAAGCAAGAACCTGAGAACAGCAGTGTTTCAACCTGTACCAAAAGGTTAAAGGGCCTTTTCCAATTACTACTCATCTCCAGAAAAGCTTTAGGAAGTACAGATTGGTGGAGCAGGCTAATCTGTCCAAATGTCAGTATACATTATACATAGCATTAGATTCCAGTCACAATCACACACATGCCTATTCATTATTTGTAATGCAATGCATGTATTGCAACATGCTGAGCTGTCAATCATGCTGGAGGCAGGGGCATACATACCACAGAGGCAGGGGCATACATACCACAGAGGCAGGGGCATACATACCACAGAGGCAGGGGCATACATACCACAGAGGCAGGGGCATACATACCACAGAGGCAGGGGCATACATACCACAGAGGCAGGGGCATACATACCAGAGAGGCAGGGACATACATACCACAGAGGCAGGGACATACATACCACAGAGGCAGGGGCATACATACCACAGAGGCAGGGGCATACATACCACAGAGGCAGGGGCATACATACCACAGAGGCAGGGGCATACATACCACAGAGGCAGGGGCATACATACCACAGAGGCAGGGGCATACATACCACAGAGGCAGGGGCATACATACCACAGAGGCAGGGACATACATACCACAGAGGCAGGGGCATACATACCACAGAGGCAGGGGCATACATACCACAGAGGCAGGGGCATACATACCACAGAGGCAGGGGCATACATACCAGAGAGGCAGGGACATACATACCACAGAGGCAGGGACATACATACCACAGAGGCAGGGGCATACATACCAGAGAGGCAGGGGCATACATACCAGAGAGGCAGGGGCATACATACCACAGAGGCAGGGGCATACATACCAGAGAGGCAGGGACATACATACCAGAGAGGCAGGGGCATACATACCAGAGAGGCAGGGGCATACATACCAGAGAGGCAGGGACATACATACCAGAGAGGCAGGGGCATACATACCAGAGAGGCAGGGGCATACATACCAGAGAGGCAGGGGCATACATACCAGAGAGGCAGGGGCATACATACCAGAGAGGCAGGGACATACATACCACAGAGGCAGGGGCATACATACCAGAGAGGCAGGGGCATACATACCAGAGAGGCAGGGACATACATACCAGAGAGGCAGGGGCATACATACCAGAGAGGCAGGGGCATACATACCAGAGAGGCAGGGGCATACATACCAGAGAGGCAGGGACATACATACCACAGAGGCAGGGGCATACATACCAGAGAGGCAGGGGCATACATACCAGAGAGGCAGGGGCATACATACCAGAGAGGCAGGGGCATACATACCAGAGAGGCAGGGGCATACATACCAGAGAGGCAGGGGCATACATACCACAGAGGCAGGGGCATACATACCACAGAGGCAGGGGCATACATATCACAGAGGCAGGGGCATACATACCACAGAGGCAGGGGCATACATACCACAGAGGCAGGGGCATACATACCACAGAGGCAGGGGCATACATACCACAGAGGCAGGGGCATACATACCACAGAGGCAGGGGCATACATACCAGAGAGGCAGGGGCATACATACCAGAGAGGCAGGGGCATACATACCAGAGAGGCAGGGGCATACATACCAGAGAGGCAGGGACATACATACCAGAGAGGCAGGGGCATACATACCACAGAGGCAGGGGCATACATACCACAGAGGCAGGGGCATACATAACACAGAGGCAGGGGCATACATACCACAGAGGCAGGGGCATACATACCACAGAGGCAGGGGCATACATACCACAGAGGCAGGGGCATACATACCACAGAGGCAGGGGCATACATACCACAGAGGCAGGGGCATACATACCACAGAGGCAGGGGCATACATACCACAGAGGCAGGGGGGCAGCTGCTACCAGACCAAAGGTAGAGATTGGCCCAGTACAAGCTGCTCTTCTCACCTTGCTGCACCTGTGGAAACAGTGTCAGACTGGTGCTGCTGAAGCATGCAGTGTGGGAACCCTGTCTGTAGGTCCACTAGTGGCCGGAGCCATAGGTTACACAGGGCAGAGCTAAGATACCAGTGTATAGTTCCCCCCTGGCACTTAACGGGTGCTGAATACTTACTTCTGCCAGGTTTAGCCTACAGCTCTGGCCCCGGGCACTCCCTGCAGACAGTGTGCCCGCACTGAGAACAACTGACCTCACCAGGTCTCAATCTTGCCAATATGTACTGACATTCCAACCAGACCACAGTCCACAACCGATTGGTCTGCCCACAAATTAAACCGGACCCTGAATAAGAGCCTATCTTATATGTTTCCCACACCCTGTACATACAGATTGCTCACATTAAAAATCATCCTACCTCCTCGGCATTAAGTCCCTGAAGACCTCTAAAACCCCCAGGTCCAGACATCCTGGCACCGCATTTATCGAACCTTTTCAACGCCCTATGCGCAGAAACCTCGCTTAGTCCTAGTTTGCTGCTGGCGGAGATATGGGCCAACATCCTTGATAAACAATGACGTGAAGCCACTGGCCAAGGTCCTGGCGGCCAGACTGAACATGTTTGTGGCAGACCTCATACATGGGGACCAATGGGGAGTTTGTCCCACCCCGGCAAGCCGTGGACAGCATCAGGAGGGTTGCTCATCTGGTCCACCACGCTCACTCTAGGGGTATCCCACCTTTTCTACTCTCGCTAGATATACAGAAAGCGTTTGACTCCTTATCCTGGGATTATCTGATGTGGGTACTCCAGAAATGGGGTTTTGGGCAACTGTTCTTAGAGTGGGTAGGAGCTCTCTACATGGCCCCTGCGGCTCGAGTGAGATACTTCACCTCAGGGCCATTCAATATTTCAAGGGGAACCCGGCAAGGATGCCCCTTATCCCCACTCCTCTTTATCCTGGCCATGGAACTGTTGGGCATAGCATTTGGGATTGGAGGTAGCGGGAGTCCATCATAAAGCCATGTTCTTTGCAGACGATGCCCTGATTGCTATTACCCAGCAATCTAGACCAGTTTGCCCAAGTCTCGGGATTAACGATAAATAATGAGAAGTAGAGGGCGTTCAACATATCCCTGCCGGGTATGGACCAGATTAAGGCAGTAGATGCAGGTAGGATGATATTTAACATGGGTAATCTGTATGTAGAGCATGGGGGAAACATATAATCTTCTTTTTCAGGGTAAAGGTCTGGTTTAATGCTGGTGGTTTGATATGGGACGCATTGAATCTAATGCATGCCCATGGCTGGGCAATAAGTATAGCTTTTTTTTTCCAGTCACAATGCCTTCATACCAGCAACAGTGAGTAGTAGGGAATAAATGAGAGAATTATACAAACCCCGACCCAACATTGATCCTGTCCAGGTACATAACACCCAGTTGCCTGCCAGACAGGGTAAGGTTCTCCCTCAATACAACACAAAAAAACAGACCGCTGGTAAATCAAGCATGTAAACATACTGAGAGCTCCTGAATATCTGACCTTAACACTTGGGTGGACTTTCCCAAGAGACCCCAGACCAGAACCACTCTTACAGCAGGATGCTTTAGACTTAAAGAGGACCAAAAACCACATTTTAATTAGCATCCCCTGAATTGCTCCCCCCATGAGGAGTACCTTTCGCCAATTCTCACTGCTCCTGCTTCACTCTAATCCCAGATAATGGCGCCTGTTTTAGTTATAAGGCTCTGCCTCCTCCATTCATTGCCACTGTTGTGTGTGGCAATGGTGTTATTGCTGCACCTATGCAGTGACTGATCCCCTGCCACCCTACAGAGAGGGACAGCAAAAAAAATCAGTGTTCCAGGACCATTAGAAGAGTGAAGATATCCATTTCTAGTTCTACACCCGAAGAATGGGGTATTGGCAGGGGCTTTAGCCAAATGTAATTCACAAGTTCAGTGGGTTTTGGTCTGCTTTAAAGTGTCTTGGTCCAACCGCACATGCGCAGGCTCTTGTCCAATCAGAGCTGTTTGCCGTGCATATGTCATTCGCATGCACCATTGGACTGAAAGAGGGGACACAGAAGAAAGCCTGGGAAAGTCAAAATCCCAGGTTTTGTTCCGCTTTAAGCAAACATAGGAGGGAGAGAGAAAAGGAATATAGAAAGAAAAAAAGAAAGAAAGAACAAGAAAGATACATAAAGAAAGAACAAAAGGAAGACTTTTTCCAGAATGCCCCCTGGGGCACAGAACAAAACCTGGGAAAGTCAAAATCCCAAGTTTTTTTTCTGTTTTAAGCAAACAGGGGCAGGATAATAAGAGCAAGAGACAGAGAAAGAAAGAGTGAACGAGGAGAGAAAAAAGGAATAATGAGAAAAGGAAAGAAAGAAAAGGAAGAGAGAAGGGAAAAAAAGGAATGAAGAGAAAAAAAGGACAAGGGGGCATGCAAGGAAGGAAAGAAGGAAGAGGGAATGAAGGAATAAAAGAAAGATAGTAAAAAAGGAAAAGGGGAGAAAAAGAAAAAAAAATAAGGAAAGAAAGAAGGAAAACAAGCGAGAAGAAGGAGGAAGGAAATAAATAAAATATAAAAGAAAAGGAAGAAAAACATGAAGTAAGGTAGTAAAGAAAGAAGAATAAGGAGAAAGAGGAACGGAAAGAAAGAAAGACAGAGATGGGGAATTAAAAAAAAGAAAAAAGAAAGAGGAAAGAAAAAAAAACATAAAGGCCATAAGAAAGGAAGGGAAAAAGAAAGTGAAGAAAGAAACACAAAATAGGGAAAGAAATATAGAAAGCAAGAAAATGGCAATAGGGAGTGGAGGGAGTGAGGATAAAAAGGAATGGAATGAAGGAGAGAAAAAAAGATAGAAGGATGGGAGGAAAGAGAAGTAATGCAGAAGGGAAGAAGGAAGGTCGAAAAGAAAGAAGACAGGAAGACAACAAAGAGAGGAAAGGGGTAAAAACAAAGAGGGAAGAAAGGGAGGAACAAAGAAAAGGAAAATGAAGAAATGAAAGAAAATAAAGATGGAAGGAAATAAAGAGGATGAAGGCAGGAGGGATTGAGAGGAAAAAAAAGAGGGAAGTAAAAAAAAAGGAAAGAAAGAAATAAGCAATAAAGGCATAAGGACAGTTAAAAAATGAGTTTTTAATAAAAGATCAATAAAAGTGCTGCATAACTTTACTTAACTGGTGTGCTACATTCTGGAGCATGGCAGGCTGGGAGGCACCTGAGCTGTGCCATGTGCTGCACATCCCCTTAGTTAAGGTACCAGTTAGTGCCGCTGCCTGTGTCCTCAGTGACGGGAGAGGCCATTTTGTCGTAGGCCCTGAAATTCAGGTAGCTGATCTCAAGTGACTAGGCACACCACACCTGTGCTCAGCATTGAGTACATTCACCTAGACAGCGAGGTTGGAGAGGGGTGAAAGGAGGGAGAGACTGACTGGAGTCCAGACACATTTTACGCTCCTGAGTCCCCTCACAGGGTCGTGCTACCTGTGGAGGTGGGTGTTGATGGTTTTGTCTGTGAAAAATTGCTATTGGCACCTTTTGATAATGGCTGGCCATTGCCCCTATCCCAACTCCCAATGTAGCTTTGCCCTAGGTATTTTCCTACATTTGCCTAGTGGCAAATATGGCCTTGGCCCCAAAAAGCCTTATTTACCTCAGCTTTTGCCCAATATCCATAAAGACCACAGGAAATAAGAACATGAAGAATAAGAACATTATGTTGAAAGGGAATGCCATATGCTAATGAATTCGGTTACAACCAAAAGGTGACATAATGACAGTTAGGCTGAAGTGATCACCATTGCTGAGCTGTGTGTACTCATCATTGGGGACGGGGCTGCTCAGCGAAGGAGCAATATGGCGGACTGCATCCAGTTCATGTTGTTTTGAATATTGGACAAAGGCTGAGGTAAAAAAAGAAACACAGGCTGTATTGGGTCACTGGATAGAAAGTGACTACATATACTTCCCTCTGAGTGTGTGAAGTACAAGCCCAGAACATGCTGCATACATAGGACAAGATCAAAGCTAGGAGCGCGTTAAGAGTAGCTGCTGGGAAGCCTCATGCCACAAAGGTGATTATGGTTAAAGATCTGTTTGGAACGTCCACCAAAGTGGAATTTCCCTTAAGAAACTTTTTTTAAAATTACATTTCAGGTATGCTTTGTCCCAGTCAGACACTGGAAAGAGACTAAAACCATCTGCCCGTCTGCCTGTAGATCTAAAACTACAAATGGCAGTATTAGAGGCAATGACATGAGACAGCTGGGGCTGCTGGAATTTGATGTGTTCCATAATCATTATGTAGTTTGTAAAAAAGAAATGGCTAGAATAAAATAAAAATATAGCCTAACTTAATCTATGGTAACATATTTATTAAGTCATGAGCCCCAGCTTATGCTAGGCAAGTTGACTATTTTTTCAGTTGTGCCTTAAATGAAGACAGACAGAAGGCAGCGTCAATCGTCCGCCATTTGCAAAGCTGGGAACTGCAATTCATAGTTCTGGCTGAAAACAGGGAAGAACAGCTTCCCACTCCCCAACTGGAGCTGTGAAAGGACGATCAGCGGTGCAAGAGCAGCAGTAATATAAGTGATCTGTCTCCTGCCCTCTGGCATGGTCTTGATCTAATGTCTGTGGAAGAGTCCACAAACTTTGACTTTTCCTTTAAGGTGAAAAGTTTACAAAACTAGTAAATACTAGCCAAATGACACAGAGTTTGCCACTTTTTAAAGCAGTCCCAGTCGAATTATCTACATAATGGGTTTGGGGATGCATTGTGTCTCAGTGGGGAATACAGATTGCTGGAGCTCCCCCCACCGGCACAAAGACCCTAGCAAAATGCGGCCCTGCAATTGACCATCAGTGGTCACGTGGGCCAGGGTCGATTTCTCTTTCCCGGTTGCTAGTCCAGACCGGCCTGTGGCGCTGCATATTGCCAGGGGATCAAGATTTAGCGTGTGCTCCCACCACAGCCATTCAGGGATCGTGTGCAGGGATGCAGGGGGTTGCGGCAACGCTCTCCATCCAAGTCAATGAGAGTCCCCTGCCGAATTATGTAGTCATGGCAGACTGGCTCTCATTAGACAAAAGCCCATGCATGCACAATTGGAGCATGGAAAAACTGAGTTTTTATGGGCGAACTGGGGGTTTCCAACAGCGGGGGCATCCCAATTCGGAGGCACGTAACAAAACCTGGGAACGAGAAATTGGGAGCAAGAAAATAACACTAATAACTGCTGTACTAATTGGGATTGTTGGGTCGTATGGGCCGTTCTGAAGGATTCGTAGAAATATCGTTACTGACAAACCAGATTTTCTCCCCTCGTCCTTTAGGTCATCCACGGAGAGGACAAACTGCCTGTAGAACTTTCCTACCAAAGGATTGTTGCTTATCAGCTAATAAGTCTAGGCGGTAAAGTTTTAAAAATGTGTGGGGCGAAGACCGTGTGACAGCTTTACAAATATCAACAGATGCCCCCTTCTTTTCTGGCCAGGATGTTGAGACCGCTGTCATGGAATGGGCTGAAATATAAGGAGGTGGAGTATCCATACAGGGGTAGAACAAGGAGGTGGCCTGTCTAATCCATCTGGCAATGGTATTCTTAGAGGCCGGGAAACCTCTATTCTTGCCACAAAAGGAAACGAATAAGGGATCTGTTCTACAGAAATTACAAGCATGTTCTCAGTAGAAAACAACATCTACGAACATCTAGAGATTCAGCATTTTCCTTGCTCAACTCTTATCGAGTGTAAAGGAAGGCAATATAATATATTGAGTATTGTGAAATTTTAGAGGATGTTTTGGGCAGATAAAAGGGATCTGACTTAAGAATGACTGTCTAGAAGAACCATACAGTAAGGTTCCCGCATGGAGAGAGCCTGAAGGTCACTAACCCTTCTAGCAAAAATAATGGCTAGGAGGAAGGTTTAAATGGAGGTCTGACTAAGCCAAAGGTCCCAAGAGGGTACTCATCCCTAAGGAACGGGTCTCTTCCTAGCTATAGCAATAAAGAATCTATTAATCAAACCTTCACTTCTGAGGCTCCTCTTCAAGAGGTTCAAATGGAGGTCTGACTAAGCCCCTCAGGACCAAAGATAGGTCCTAAGAGGGTAGTCATCCCTGAGGAACAGGTCTCTTCCTAGCTATGGCAAGAAATAATCTAATAATCAAACATTCACTTGAGGTTCTTGTCGAGGAAGACAGATAGGGCCAAGGCTTTTGTTTTGAGTGCACTTATTGCTAGTCTCAACTCAAAGCCCTCCTGTAAAAATTGCAGAACTGTGGCAGAGATCCTTCTTCACACTTCACAGAATAAAAGGAATCTTTTCCAGATCTATAAATAAATGTGTCTAGTAGCCAACTTTCTGCTACTAATTGAAGTTTTGATAACACTATGGGACAGACTTCAGGATCTCCCAGTCAGGTCCCAGGCCGACATTTTCAAACTTCTTAGGTGGCATTTTCCGTTTTTCTGCTGTGGCAAATCTACCTGAAGAAGACCCCATCTTGCCAGTATCTGAAGAAATATTAGCTGGTTCCCAGAACCCAGTGACAGAGGGGGGCCTGGGGCGGGGGCAGTCGTGACCCCTGTTACACCACTGTTCCCAAGGAATGCAGGAAAAAACAGAGCTATGCTACTTTTTGGAAAAAAAAACTGGCATTCACTTTATTTGTATAACTCGGGGGTGATTCAGCACCAGGTGGAAATAGAACACTTCTATTTTTATTCACCTAAAAAGTTAACTTTTTTTCACGTAGTCCTGAATCAACCCCATTGTGTACTGAAACTCCAAGATGTACAAAGCGTTATCGAATAACAGCCAACTGAGATAAAGCGGCCAGTGTGCTTGTCAGGTCATCCGGCGGGGTTTGAGATTAGCCAAACTGTGTGAAATCACCCAGGTCGCCTGGTATACTCACCTTCTCCCCCAGTACAATGGTGCATGCGCGAGCACTATCCCTTTAGCAGGGTGCGTGCCCGAGTCAGGGCAATTGTGGATGGCCGCGCACTCGGCCCCTTAGATGAGCTAGACAAACATGCACTGTAGGACTGGGGAAAGATGAGTTGGAGTAGGTGACCTGGGGGGTTTCACACATCGGGGTGTCCTGGGGGAAAGGACCAAAACCAGGGGTAGTCAAAATTTTGACTATACCCGGTTTTGGCCCTTACTGATTCGGAGCGCTCAGCTCTGCACACCTAGACTCGGCCCTTAGCCAAGTGTTAGCTGCATCACAGTGCAGCCAAGCACTCTGATTGGAGGAGAGCCCGCCCATGCACTATAGGATCAGGGAAAGGTGAGTTTACTGGGCGACCTGGGGGGTTTAACAAACCAGGAAATCCCGAATCGGGGTGTCCCGGGGCAAGAATCAAAACCCAGGATAGTCAAAATCCCCAGATTTGGTCCACTTTAACAGTGGCAGTTGAAGTTGTACATCATTTACAAGTTGTCTTACAGGGTGTTCTGATGTAATAATAAGCATAATATTTATGTATGGATTCATGTAAATATGTATTGAGCCTTCAGAATATATTTCATGAAAACACATATAATAACTGGACTTGATAAGGATTAGCAGATCTACACTCACAGCACCCACAACTCCTGATCCCCTTTAAATTCCTGTACTTTCAGTTAGGGATGCTCCTCACTTTCAAGCTAAATACTCACCTACTTCCATGTTCCAACAGCAGCTGTAAATGTGGCAAAGAGCCCTGGCTGCAGAGAAGGATCCCTGAGCCATTTGCAATATGAACTAGGCAAGCCTGATTCATTATCTATACTTTAGCCTTTCCATAAATATAAAACTGCTCTAAAAAGATGATGAAAACTATGTGCAATTGCTGTGAGTAAAAACATACTGGGTGTTGAAAATAGGCACCCCGGGATTTGACGCAATTAGAAATTAGAAAGCTGCTTAATAGAAAAATAATGTATAGTTAATGACAATTTAATAGGACAAAAGCATGCATTTAAACTATGAGAAGAAAATGCATTTGAGTAGGCCTGACAAACCCTGCAGCACCACACTGCAAAGAGGAAAAAGTACAAGAGGCGTGAACTGGAACAGGTTCCATGTTACTGAAACTGGATACTTGCGGAGAGGTCACTATTTTATGTCAATCCAAAAGTCGAGTGAAAATACTGAAAGCTGAGCCTCAAAAAACGATGAGCCTTTCAACTTCTCACACTCAACAATAGAAGGTTATGCCTGATTGAAATGGACATGTCAGCTACATACTGCAGCACAGTAAGCATATGTCTAAACGTCAAAATATGTTGACCGGAGGCTTAACTAGTTTGATCCAAGCCCCAGGCAGAAATGACCAAATCATTAGGAGAAACACCACACCTAAAAGATCAACAGCAGCCTGCAAAATCAGCTCAAGATGACAGACACAGAATCTGGCCAATACTAGGCAGCCTATACATGGCAAAGAAGAATATATACATGCTGGGAAACATTGTTGCCATGTAATCCATAGATAAGCAGGCACATGTCTAAATGCAGCATTCCTTTTTATACCGTCTCCATACTCATGAGCTTTATGCTTATTACAGAATTGGAAACATCCCGTCGTAGGAATGGCCCAAATGGCTTCAATGACCAAGGGGGCGATTTACAATGTGATTGTGAGTTTGTGCAACTTTCTTCTTCCAAGCGTTCCCTGTGTGCACGGGGAGAGGGGCAAACCACAGCAAATGTGACAACGGACGCTGCAATTTGCTGGCGAAAAAATAGTGGCATTTATGAATTCTTTATATGATCTCTGTACTCCCAGTGGTATGAAACCTCAACAACAGCTGGCATCAGGAGAGGACCTCCCACCTGCTGAACGTTTTAGATTCTTGCAACTACAACACTTTATCCAAGGTCTCTTGAAAAAAGCTACCCCCCCCCCCCCTACAGAACCACCGAGTTTGAACTCAGGTGTATCAGAAACCAGTTCGCGGGCAACCTGATATCAAATCTCTATGCATCTCTAATAGCTCCTCCCCCCAATGTGAAACATAAATATATGCTCAGTTGGGAGGCTGAACTTGGGTTGGAAAAGGACTGGGAGGCCTGGCGGGCGATCCTAAAAACTACAAGCAAAACATCATATAACGCTCTGACTCAAGAGAACGCCTATAAAGTGCTGTTTAGGTGGTATTATACCCCTGAACGCATCAATAGGTTTTCCCCCTCTTCCTGAACGCATCAATAGGGTTTCCCCCTCTTTAGGTGGTATTATACCCCTGAACGCATCAATAGGTTTTCCCCCTCTTCCTGAACGCATCAATAGGTTTTCCCCCTCTTCCTGAACGCATCAATAGGTTTTCCCCCTCTTTAGGTGGTATTATACCCCTGAACGCATCAATAGGTTTTCCCCCTCTTCCTGAACGCATCAATAGGTTTTCCCCCTCTTCCTGAACGCATCAATAGGTTTTCCCCCTCTTTAGGTGGTATTACACCCCTGAACGCATCAATAGGTTTTCCCCCTCTTCCTGAACGCATCAATAGGTTTTCCCCCCTCTTCCTGAACGCATCAATAGGTTTTCCCCCTCTTTAGGTGGTATTACACCCCTGAACGCATCAATAGGTTTTCCCCCTCTTCCTGAACGCATCAATAGGTTTTCCCCCCTCTTCCTGAACGCATCAATAGGTTTTCCCCCCTCTTCCTGAACGCATCAATAGGTTTTCCCCCTCTTCCTGAACGCATCAATAGGTTTTCCCCCTCTTCCTCGCCCCTCTGCTTCAGAGGCTGCCACAGTACTGGTACAATGCTGCACATTTGGTGGGAGTGCCCGATTGCCCAGAGGACTTGGGACAAAATATACAAGCTTATTGCAGATAGTTTAGAAACAGCAATTACTAAGGACCCCTGGGAAGCACTCCTTTTACTTAAGATAAATAAATATACTAAAACCCAATGGAGATTGGCCCAACATATTTTTTCGGCAGTAAGGCTTACCATAGCAAGGAACTGGAAACTTCGAACTTTACCTTGGGCTGAAATACAAGGTAGACTATCGAATATTATGTGTAATGAAAAAATTACCGCAAATTACAAAGACCAATATGACCAGTTCCTTGAAGTATGGAGTCCATGGTTAGACCGCATAAGCATACCCAAGGGCCAGACAGACCCTGTATTCCCAGTCTAGAGAGCTCCCACTCAATCCGTCCAAGCTACTCTGGACTAGTAGAGTCCATTATGACCAATGGATCTTATTCTTATAGCCCCTTTTACCTATCCACACCCTTCTCTTCCCCACTGTTCCTACCCTCTTACCCTATTGTTGTCTGTCATACCCCTAAAATGTTTGCACAATTTATCTCTATTGTATAAGAGCGTACCTGAAAACCTACTAGTTGCTACCATAATAGTATTTTATGAGTATTCAGTCTATCTTAAGTTCCTTATATAGATTATCATATGATCATAACTTGATGTTATTTCATTATGCATACTGTTTAGAATAACCTTCTTTTAGGCTGAGCCTATATAGTTGAGTTTAAGTTTTGGATAACATTATCGACGATACCCCTGTTTTGTAAAATCTGTACATATCTGTGATGTACATCCCAATTTCTATGCTCTTATAATTATGTTATGTATGTACTGTACATACTTATATTTTGCAAACCAACAATAAAAACTTTGTAAAAGAAAATGAACTCTTACTGAAAACACACTTCTAAAGCATATGTTGACATGTCTCAGAATATATAAAGTGACAATCTCTCCTCAAATAGCATTTATTCCTATGCGGTTGGGCACTAAAAGCTGGCAAACAAAAAGGGGTTCACCAGCATTTGCTCCAGTCAAGCTGATGCTCACGTGAATCTGGAAAACATGGACATCGCCAGCCAAACATGTAACATTTGGCTAGGTAAATGCAGAAATGACCCCCCCCCCCCCCAAGTTTGATTCTGCATGACACTCCTTAGATTTCTAGCAATTACCTTGATCATGGCCTGTGTTACAAGGTGGGGGCTCAGAATGGCATGAAAACTGCACGTACTGGTATATATAAAACTTACACATTTTCTGGCACCACATATCGTGTAAATCTAACTTAAAGCGGACCTTCACCCTGAATAAGAGCCTTTCTTATATGTTTCCCACACCCTGTACATACAGATTGCCCACATTAAAAATCGTCCTACCTGCACCTACTGCATGTTATGAGCCTTTAAACATCCAAGATGGCGGTTCATGGAGCATCAGGCAGCCTGCAAACAGGAAGTGCCTTCTGACTGTGCCACACTGCATTCTGGGATTGCTGACCTTTCCCTGACCCCAGATCTGCTTTGTCGGTTTAAGTAAAAAATGCTAAAAAGACCTAAACTGACAATCTCTCCTCAAATAACATTGATTCCTATGCAGTTGGGCACTAAAAGCTGGCAAACAAAAAAGGGGTTCACCAGCATTTGGGCAGCCAAGCTGATGAGGATGTGAATCTGGAAAACATGGACATCGCCAGCCAAACATACAACATTTGGCTAGGTAAATGCAGAAATTCGTGTAAACCTGTTGAATGTCGGTGAATCATTTAGTAAATTATCCCCCCAAGTTTGGTCCTGGATGACACTCCTTATATTTCTAGCAATTATCTTGATCTTGGCCTGTGTTACAAGGTGAGGACTGCCAGAATGGTATGAACACTGCATGTACTGCTATATATAAAACTTTCACATTATATCATGTAAATCTAACTTCATTTTCAGACCTTTCAATGCAATCTACGGCTACTGTTCTTTGCACCAGGGTCCCATCAGGGCAGGTAAGGCATAGCTGCCATATAGGGCAGAGTCAACGTCCATAATAATAGCTCTGTCTAAATCCAATTGGCCATTGTAATTATTATGTGTCTCTAAATTAGTCTACCTTGATTTTGTGACTGTAACATTTAGCCACGGTTTGGATACTGGATATACCCTCAAATAAGTGTAAGTATTACATAGTTACATACATAGTTACATAGTTAATACGGTTGAAAAAAGACATATGTCCATCAAGTTCAACCAAGGGTGTTGGGGTAGGGGGAAGTTATTTTTTATTTCATAGGGGAAGCTATGACTTTATGACTTTACTTTTTCCACATTGAACTTCATTTGCCAAGTGGATGCCCAGACACTCAATGTGTCCAAGTCAGCCTGAAGCTTGTGAACATCTTCCATAGACTGCACTGTGCTACATATCTTTGTGTCATCTGCAAAAATAGAGACAGTGCTTTTAATTCCATCTTCTATGTCGTTTATAAACAAGTTGAATAATAGTGGTCCCAGCACTGAACCCTGGGGTACACCGCTTACAACTGGTAACCATTCAGAATAGGTATCATTAACCATAACTCTCTGCACACAATCCTTCAGCCAGTTTTCAATCCAGTTACAAACTGCGTTTTCTAATCCTGAAGATCTCAATTTCCCCAATAAGCGGCTATGGGGGACAGTGTCAAATGCTTTTGCAAAATCCAGAAAAACTATATCCACAGCCGCACCTCTGTCCAGGTCAAAGGAAGGTTCAAGTATCCTCTATTTTGTACCCTCTGATTAAGCTTATCAATCTGAATCTGACTAAAAGTGCTTTACATCTCCATTAAAAAAGGCGAAAACAAGTAATGTGTGACAAAAATCTTGCCCCACTCGGTTTCTCACAAGATCAAGAACTGTAAGCAGGATTTGGAATGGCATTTAGACAGAATTAACGCCTTTACTGCCTTGATAGCAAGAGTGACTAGGGGGAACAAACCCACAAGCTGCCCCAAAAGCCTGGAGCAAAATCCAGGCCTACTATCAATGTTTAAGTTGAAAGCTGCAGACAGTGTACATATGCAATGAATCCAGAAAACAAAAGGACTGGTCTAACTGTCCGGTAACTTTCAGTTCTATTGATCTGTGTTTAGGATTCCTTTCAAAGAATTCTTAGCTGCAATTTACACTCAAATATCAAGTCCAGTGTACACAAAGCTATAGACTCGAGCCAGCACATGCCACTAGTGGGACTTTACCTATATATTGTAGACAAGCTAAATAAAAAAGCTTCTAATTTTAGGCCTGAAAACAGCTGCATTATTGTTAGTTTTGTTACATACAAAGATTAAAAGTCACCAGGCTTGTATGCCACTGCCTTCCCCACCCGTCAGGAATTCCTCCTAAGAATGACTAACCAGCTAATCCCTAATAGGGTTCACATCCCAAGAGCAGCAAGTGATCTCCCAAGTGCTTATCCAATGGGAAAAACTTATGATGTGGATCTAAAGGATTATCTAGCAGGAATGGCATACTGCAGATCTGCCCAGTCGGCAGGATTGTCAACACCAGACACAGCCTGTCGAGGTAGACTCACTTTCTCATGGTTCTTGCTCATTTTGGGGCAATTGTGAAGGAGTGGACTGGCATCCCAAATCAAAATGCCCAACAATTAGGAGGTCAAAGCAACTCTTAGGGATGCTATATGGTTTACGTCACGTGTTGTGAGAAGATGAGGAAAGGGAGGGGTGGGAAACTATTTTAAACTTTAAGTTTCAATATGTACTTAAGCCCTTTGTTTCCCATCCAAGCATTGCTTATGTAAACCAGGCCATGGCTGCTAATCTTCATGTGTTCCAAGATTCTGTGTTCACAGATCTGCACATATGCAGACATGGCAGGCCCATGAACACCTGTCATTGTCTCTGTAAACATTCAGAAGACATACCGCCTCCTAAAACAGACCCTTCTAATACAAACTGGAGCCAAGGTGGAATCTTTTATCCCTCACATGCACAATGAAGGTCTTGCTAAATATTTGGTGAAGCTAGTGTGACTTGCAATGTGCATTTCTATGTGGATTGCAACCTGCATCCCAGGTGAGCTTCTAGTGCAGGGGTACTCAACCACTTTTTGTATAGGTCCATTAACAGGCATCCCATGAGAGGTGAAGGTCCGGACGGGGGGCTGTCGTGGGGGGTGGATAGTTATAGTGCAGTGTAGTACTTCATATGACAATGCTAGGTATGCTAGGTGCCAGGGAGACTAAGCACTACATCGCTTATCAAGGGGCAGCTGATCAGGGGGCAGCTCTGAGCATAGCAACACATAAGCAACTGAGTGCAGGGCTACATGGAAGGGGTCCGAAAATCTGGCACCGAGGTCCGCATTCGGACCCCGGTCCGCCAGTTGAGTACCGCTATTCTAGTGCCTGGTGGGCCGCACTGCTTTGGGGCCAGTTGGGTTCTGTTGTTTCCACACTTAATAACAAATATCCTTACATAATTGGAAAATGATGCACCTAACCTGGAAAAATGCCCTGTCACAGATACAGGAAATTTTTTGGGGGAAAAGTTTAGGGATCCGGGATCCATGGTTCGGGATGCAGGTTGCAATCCACACCACAATGCAAGTCACACTGGCTTCACTAAAAATGTAACATGACCCCCAATAATTTATCAGCCTAAACTATCTGCAATATTATCCAAGTTAGAGTGAAGCATTGTGATTAATAAAGAGGAACATTGGAGGCCCTGGAGACTAAAGCCACCCTCTCCCGAAGCCCTTGCTGCGGCCGCATCCCGGCTCACATCTAGCCGTGAATGCACCCACGTCCGGCCTTTTTGAATGGCAGCATGGGCATGTGACGGCTAGGATGTGAGCGGGGGATGCCCCCACTCAGAGGAACACCCCCACAGAAAATCTGGTGTGCTCTTTAACTGCAATCTGTCCCAGGGACAATCTTTTTTTCAGCATATGCTCCTTTGGTTGGCTCTAACTCACGCTGAAACCAGAAACTCAAGATACATGCAAATTAATTCCAAACACCTTGATCACACCTTTGCATTAAAAAGGCCTTGACATTTTTTTTTAAATGAAAGGCTTTTCAAAGCTAAATAAAAAGCAGTCTGATAAATAGACTACCTGATAAACACCTTCCAACTACTCAACAAATGTTCTAGAGCATCACAGCCTATGCACCAAAGGAAAAGATTGCACTGGACAAGATAAAAGGCCTGTGCTGGTCCTAGAAGTTTAGGATCAATCACATGCGGGTTACTCAAAATTCTGTCAAAAGGGACACAGGCTTGAGCATTATTGTACAAAAACTGTAGGTCTGTATGTACTGACAGATGGCTTGTAAGAACGCCTGCCTTACTCGCAATAGATGCAAGGCAGTTGTTCCAGGCTATTCCTTCTGTTCATGCCTCTCAGCATGGAGTCTCTCAGCAGTGCAACAAAGAAGTAGCCTATTAGATTCTAACACAACAAAAAAAGACAAAGAGAACAGGGAACAGCAACTTCCATCCAGGAGACCTTCTCCACTACTGATTAATTGATGTCATAAGGAACAAAAAGTGGTGACTACCACAAAACCTGGGGTTTTGGTAATAGTGACATCCCCCGTGCTTGTATGAAACTGGTGACTTCTCTGTAAGGGGAACTTCTGCAGTCAGAACGTAAGACCTAATCTTCCCAGTTAGATCACAAATATCCAACAGGGGATCCAACTACAAGTAAGGCTAGAAAAAAAATCTAGCATGTGTCAAGGATAATACTATGTTATCTCTTTCTCTCAAATGATTTATTATCAAAGGATCTTGCTATTTTAACTCATTCTTTTAACTTTTGTGGACAGGCCCACATACCTCAGATCATGGGTGCTTCACTAGGCTCCCTGCTTACCCGCCCGCATAACGTTGAATGTAGTCCTGTGGTTCTGGTCCAATGTTTCCAGAATACAAAGCTCGGCTATGGGCAGCTTGGTTTTTTTATTCACACCACACCAGTTTCATGTACCAATTAACTATTTAGTTGCCTAAAATAAGAAGCTTAGCTTTCAGTAGAATTAATTACATATCTCCAGGTCAAGAAAGTGTCCAGGATGTCTGGATAACCAGAAGTACCGTATATACTCGAGTATAGGCCGACCCGAATATAAGCCGAGGCACCTAATTTTACCCCAAAAACCTGGAAAAAGTTATTGACCCGAGTATAAGCCGAGGCACACAACACAGCACACAATACAGCACACATACACACACAAGGCACACAACACAGCACACAACACAGCACACAATACAGCACACAATACAGCACACAATACACACACAAGGCACACACAGCACACAACACAGCACACATACACACACAGCACACATACACACACAGCACACATACAATGCACACAACACACACACTCACCAGTTCAGCTCCTGCAGGATCTTCAGCGAGGCTCCTTCCAGCGACGGTGCGGGAGAGAGGACGGCGCGGGACGACGGCATGGGTCCGCAGGGCAGAAGAGCCGCCTCAGAGGCTTCAGCGGGGAGGAGATCAGTACACCCAGCGCGAGGTGGGTGTACCAAGATGGCGGCCGGCGCGCTCCGCGCCGCCACGTCGCGTCACTGAGGCCCGGGCCGCCATCTTGGTACACCCACCTCGCGCTGGGTGTACTGATCTCCCCGCCGAGTTCTCGGCGTCTCGTCTGCGTCTCGTCTCGTCGGCGTCTCGTCTGCCGCCTCGGAGGCTCTTCTGCCCTCGCTCAGGTAAGTCTGACTCGAGTATAAGCCGAGGCTGCTTTTTTCAGCCCAAAAAGTGGGCTGAAAAACTCGGCTTATACTCGAGTATATACGGTAACTGGTCAGGAAAACGTACCCCATTCCACTTTTGTCCAAGACATACAAATGTTTTATCATAGTCCCTGGCCAGGCAAACGCTAACATCCTCTCACTTTACCCCCCCTTGGGTACTCGGTAAAATGAGCAATTTCAAGGTATTTAAAAATTTCAGGTTATATGTAAATACCTATTTTAAGTAAAACTGCTTTCTTCAATTCAATTTCTAGGCCATGGCCGGGAAGGTCGTGTCATGGCGCAGTTTTTTAAGTCTTGAGCTGTGGTCAGAGACAACTGTGGGGTCACGGTGGCTTGCATGGTCCCGGAGAAATGAAGCCCTGCTATAGCTACCCTGTAATACAGGGGAGGAGAGGCACATGGAACAGGCATCAGGTAAGTTACTTTGCTGGTTTATTATTGCTGTTGGGTTTACAGTCACTTTTAGGACACTGGGGGCAGGAAGGTCAAATCACTCTCAACAGGGTCGAAGCTAAATGATTACGTCCAAAATTCTATCTGCAGCAAAACAAATAGACTTGATGTGTTTTGAAGACATTTCATTGCATCTGAATAGATGTTCCATATTGTTTCGAGAGAGATTCAGATAAAATGGTTTCAAGAATACAAAGCACTTTGAAGTTTCTTATATGTACACGTCTGTATCAAAGAAATTTACAGTCCAAAATGCTATGTTCGATTTAAGCCACAGTCAACGATTGCTGGGAGAAGCAGACACAATAGTGAAATAATTGACAGAGCTACCACCCTCCCCCACCAGGATTATGTTCAAAGCACCAAAAAAGAAAATATCAGACTCCCATAACCGATCACGTGCTGATCTGTTCATATGGTCTCTTGTGTGTGTGCATCAGTGTTTGATACAGAGGAAAAATAATACAGTGCAGTGGATGTTGAGAAAACTTTTGAATGATTCTAGGTTATCTATAATGGCCGGCTCAAATATGTCAGCAGTAAATAAATATGGAAAAACCATATAAGCTACGAGAGTACATTACAAACAATGAACAGCCGCTGGGAAGCAAACACACCATACCGACACTACACTAAAAAATGTACACAACCTAGAGTCGAAAAAGGCTGAAGGGAAAATGTACTTCCTACAGTAGTTTGTAAAGCACTTTATATCAGAATCGACTAAATCTGATGCGATCACATAATACAAAAATGTTTGTTTGCACAGACATTTTACCAAATCTGTAACAACCTACTGTAAGGTGTGTATTATCTCATACAATACATTCCTCAGGCCTTGTGCGTGCCTCAATGGCTTACACCAAGAAACACCTGCATACTATTAATCATCAAACTCCATAAGATCCATAAAGGCTGAGGGGGTAGTGGCAACACAATAGCCTCTTCATTCTTTATGGTATCCAAGTGATCTTTAGCTCACTGTTTTACAGCCGTCAAACTGTCAGCACACAACTGATTTGGAAATATAATGGATTATTATCTATGCATAAAACATATCTAAAACGGATATATCAGCATATAACATAGCAAATAAAGATAGGTGCTTTTAAATTATAGACTTATATAAACCTATAACATAGACAAAGCAAAGTGTAAATAACAGAACCCACCTGTCACTGACACCTCCATTGTCGCTTCTAGTGGTCGGTTGCTGTCAAGGTCGTGACTTAGTTGTAACTCCCCACTACTTGCATTAAGAAGAAGAAGGCCCAACTCATTTCCTTCAAGAAAGGTGAAGTTCAGGGAATCACTGATATCAGGATCATGAGCAGGCACTTTCCCAATCACTCCACCTGGAAAGCTTCCACCACCACCACCAATATAGTGGTTAAAGACGACCCTGAAGTTATTTAAAGTTGGAGCATTGTCATTAACATCTATTAGACGAACTCTCACAGTAGCTCTACTGACCAAAGGAGCAGATGTAGCTTGAACCACTATGAGATACTCCGGTCGCTCCTCATAGTCCAAGTCAATCAGTGCAGTCAACTCTCCGGAAAATATATCCAGCTGGAACACTTCTGGAATGTTGCCCTCAACAATCTGATACATGATTTGTGCATTAACACCTTCATCGGGGTCAGTAGCTGTAATCCGGGCAAGTGGAGGACCAAGAGGGCTGTTTTCAAGAACCAATACTTCAAGCTCATCTTTGGCAAACACAGGGGCATTATCATTTACATCCAGGACAACAATAATTATTTCAGTTGGAGTGCGGTGTGGAGTAGGATGTCCTTTATCAACTGCATAAGCAGTAAGCTTATATTGTACTACATTCTCTCGATCCAACTGTCTCAAAGTCCGCACAATACCTGAGGTGTATTCCACTGTGAAGTCTCCATCACCATCATCTCCACCTGTAAAGGTATAGAAAACCCTTCCGTTAAGCCCTGAGTCGCGATCGGTAGCAGAAATCTGGAGGACACTTGTGTAAACTGGTGCATCTTCAGGAATTGTACCACTATACGATGCTCGTTGGAACACTGGGGGGTTATCATTCACATCTGTTACAAGAATTTCAAGATAAGTAGTATCAGACTTTTGAGGAATCCCATTGTCATGAGCAGTTATGGCTAAAGTGTATGAGACTTGAACTTCATAATCCAATTCCATGGTTGTTGTAACAGCTCCAGTGTCAGGATCAATGGCAAATTGAGAAATTCCTTCTTCTGCCACATAGGTGATGCGAGCATTCTCCCCAGTATCCTCATCAGAAGCACTGATAATCACCACAGTGGTTCCAGCAGGTTGGTCTTCTCGCACGCTGACTGTATAATGAGAGCTCTGAAAGACAGGCCTGTGTGTGTTGGCATCGGTCACATTTAATATTACATGTGCAGTATCTGTTCGCATCCCATCAGATGCAGTTATAACTAGTATAAACTGCTTTTCTAATTTATAATCAAGAGGTAATGCCAGGGACAACAGGCCACCACCGCCTGCTAGGCTTGAGATGGAGAAGCGGTGTCGAGTATTACCAGATGTGATCTGATAGGTAATAGTTGCATGGGAATCCCTGTCCAATGCCAAAACCGTCAAAACACTAGTACCAACAGCAGCATCTTCATTTAGTCGTGCTTGATATTCATGTTGGGTAAATTCAGGAGCATTATCATTCACATCCAGTATTTGCACACTTACAGCAGAAGAGGAGGACAAAGATGGCTGACCCTGGTCCCTTGCTTCTACTCCAAAATTGTAATATTCAGTTTCCTCCCTGTCTAGCTCTGACTGCACTATAATCCATCCGGTACCATTATTAATAGTAAAAGGGCCAGCTTCCCCGGTGAGCCTATATTGCAGTCTAGAGTTTTCTCCTGAGTCTGCATCTAGTGCTTGCACCTGTAGCACAGAATATCCTAGTTGTGCATTCTCCAAGACAGCAGCTTGAAATGGGCCACTAACAAAAACCGGAGCATTGTCATTTACATCTAGAACCTGAATGCTAACCAAGCCAGTTACATTAGACAATGGAGGCCGCCCGCCATCTTGTGCCCTTATCCTTAGTATGTGTTCTCTCCCAGTTTCAAAATCAAGGGCGCCTGCCAAATAGATGGTACCTGACTGTGAATCAATGGAGAATAATCCTCGGGCATTACCACTCAAAATACTATAATGCACAGCTGCATTAACCCCTTGGTCACGGTCAGTTGCAGTTACAACTAGGATTTGAGAATCAGTAATAGTGTCTTCTGATACACGTGCCACATAGAGTTTTTCACTAAATTGTGGGGCATTATCGTTTTCATCTTCTACGGATATATACACACTAGTGGTGCTGCTACGGGGCCCAGGATCACGTCCTTGGTCATCTGCCTCTATAACTAGCTGAAAAAATGCTCTCTCTTCTCTGTCCACCGAGTCTTTCATCCTGATGACCCCTGACCTCGAGTCAATCTCAAAGGCTTCCCCTGTCCCAGATATTATGCGATAAACTATATTGGCATTGATTGGGGAATCACCATCAGTAGCACGCACGGTCATTACTTCATAGCCAACCTCCATATTTTCTCTTACACTTTCCCTGTATTCAGATTGTTCAAAGACTGGATCATGGTCATTTGTGTCACTGACGGTTACGGTCAGCGTGGCCATTGCAGTGCGGCGGGGGATACCACCATCAGTGACTGTCACTCTAAAAACATGGGTAGCCTTGGTTTCTCTATCAAGTTCTCCTGTTGTGGTCACCACCCCTGTACTGCGGTCTAAAAAAAAGAAGTTGGATGAGCGACTATCAAACAGCGCATCCATAGAGTACTCAAGTTGGCCAGCTTCCCCTGAATCTGGATCAGTAGCCCTCAATTGCACGACAAACGTCCCTGTGGGTTTGTTTTCTGGAACAGACACTTGGTACGTGAGCGTCTGGAACTGTGGACTGTTGTTAATATTTCTTTTTCCTCTAGGCACTCTATGAGCATTGGTTGCTTCCATTAATAATGGAGGCAGCATTATCCTCCAGTGCAAAATGAATGCATCCCTGGACTGGCTCCTGCATGTCCAGCAATGCAATTTCAACTCAAGCGAATGTTGATGTGTAAGGCAGTAGTAACTTGACATGATAAGGATCCCGCGGGAAAAGGTAACTCTGGGATTGTCCTCAGCTTGGCATCTCAGTTGGCATGAGCCCCATGGTGAGGGCTGTACATCTGGAAGTGACATTAGTCTTAATTTAGGAACGAGGCATATTGGAGCTGGCTTACCAAGCAGGTGAGGCCTTGGATGAAGCATGGTGAGGATATTTAGCTGGGAATGGGCTCTCAGTGGTACAGCAGCATGGACTAGACTGGTGATGTTTGTGATGGACGGGATGGCTGAGGGTACAGGAGCAGTGCAGGTCCATGACAGCAGAAGGGATGAGGTATCTATGGAGTGCTCCTCTTCCACCACAGCCAGTGAGCAGTTCCCTGGTGATATAGTATCACCCAGTGCCATGGTGAGGAGCAAGAGCAATACATAAACTGTAGGGATTCCAGGAGAGCCATGCCAGCACCAATGGCCTGGGCCTTGGAGGAACACAGGTGCCATCAGTCTGTCCCTTCTAGATGAAAACAATGTCCATGCAATAGCCATGCCTGTGCTCCCTGGCCTGTGCTGGCACAATGTCCGTCCACACACAAGAGGCCGACATATAGGAAGGCAGATCGGGGGCTCCTGGCCAGGCAGAGCTTCTAGCTCAGGTGTCAGGGCCGGCCTCGCCTCATCGCCACCGATCGTACCGATGTCCGCAGGAGAATGCACCCCGATGGATGGATAGAGGGAGGGATGGCCGGTCACCGCAACAGCCAGCCGGGGGAACACATCCAGATGATCCGGCCACTGCCGGACGGCTCAGGTGAAGATCCGGCCACTGCCGGACGGCTCAGGTGAAGATCGGGCCACTGCCGGACGGCTCAGGTGAAGATCGGGCCACTGCCGGGCGGCTCAGGTGAAGATCGGGCCACTGCCGGGCGGCTCAGGTGAAGATCGGGCCACTGCCGGGCGTCTCAGGTGAAGATCGGGCCACTGCCGGGCGGCTCAAGTGAAGATCGGGCCACTGCCAGACTGCTCAAGTGAAGATCCGGCACCCGGCGAGGGCTGCGCACACACACTGCGGGAACACTGGTCCGTAGGGCTGCAGGCTGCGGGATGAATGAGAATGGCCATAGGGAAGGAGGGAGGGCTGAGAATCGGAGGAGGGGGAGGCACCGCATGGCTGCATATGTAAATAGGCTAAACAAGTGGAGCCGGCCGGGCTTCCCCCATTGTAGCCGGCATGATTGCATGCCCTGCCATGGACACAAGCAGCAGGTATAGGGCACTGGACCCCACTACATAGAAATACCACTACTCAGAAAGCAGCAAACACCTCCACCTGCCTAACAGGGGGGAGCGACCGCAACGGGGCCCAGGAGGGTAGGGGGTCCATTATTGCTACAGGTGCAGGCATTGCTAAGGCAGCAAAGAGCTCACCTAAAGCCTGACCCTTCTGGCTTGCCTCCTTTTCCTGTAGATGCTGTAGCAGAGCTCCAAAAAAGCCCTTCCTTTCCATTTTTCTATGACCACGCCACAAATGCATACCTACCAACTTTTCAGGGTGTTAAAGTGGACCAAAACCCAGGATTTTGACTCCCTGGTGCGGCCTCTCATCCAATCAGAGCGCTGGGATCTGCTCTCACCCCTTCATCTAGGAGCTCGTCTAAGGCAAGCGGATCCAAACACGCTGGTGCCGCATCCCCCGCCACCCAGGGGGCGTGCCTGTACCGGCCATTCACAAATGCCTGGCGCGGGCACACGCCCTACTAAATGGATAGTGGTGATGCGCCCACTGCTCGTGCACACGCCGTTCGACCGGGAAAGAAGGTGAGTTTCCGGGTGACCTGGGGGCTTTCACATTTTCACCTGGGGGGAGGGTATCTAGCGGGCCATCGGGCCATGGGTTTTGGTCCACCCCCTCATTGAGGGATGGATAGGAGATAGGACGTAACAGTTAAAACAATATAAACACTTTGAATAGGCAAATTAATAATTTATTGATGCACCTCAAATAGGGTCAAATGAAAACGAGAGACGGGGACACAGACTCAAAAGAGGACAGTCCCTCCAAATCAGGGACACTTGGGAGGTATGCAAATGTGGTCACACAGCCGCCCCTGTCCCTCAGCACTCCCAGCATGAGCAATCACAGCCAGCCACATTGATTGTACTAGTTGTGCTCGTTCCCGCTGAAGGATAGGGGCGGGCAATCAGCCATATTTGGAGGTGGTCACAGAGAAATGGAATTCACCTGCTATGGCATCTACAGTAAACTCCAAATTGCACCGCAGGTATTCCCAATTTGGAATTCCCTGCTGTGTGAAACCCCCCTAGTTTGCCCACTAAAACTCACCTTTTCCCACTCCAACTGCACATGTGTGGGCTCTCGTCGAATCAGAGCCCTAGTGACTTGGCAAAGGAATCCCATTGAAATGAATGATATACCCACCCTAGCCTATCTGAATGGCTGAGGCAGCAGCATGCTTTATACTGTAAACATTGTACAGTAAGCTTATACTGCCAAAAGGCAAACAGCTCTGGACGAGAGCCTGTGCATGAGTGGGGAAGGTGAGTTTTTATGTGTGCCGTGGGAGGTTTCACACAGCATCCGGGGCACCCCGAATCTTTTAGATTATTGCCATTGCCTGAGCTGTACCACTACCTGCTTTATTCAATTTGTGCTCACATGGCATAATAATTCATTTTAGAGTTTGAAGCGGTCCAGATTGCAGAACACATACCGTTGTGTGGGTTTCCATTGGTGGAGCAGCAGAAGAGACTATGAACCAGGTGATTGCCAGAGGCCAATCATGGGGACATATTTTGTCAGGGGTTGTGGTGTAGGTAAGTGAAACTAGGATATGCTGGGGGTTCAGAAATATTTATGACCCCGGGACTGTCACATTTTCAATTCTAATTTAGCCAATTTATTTAAAGAATGTATCCTAATGGCATGGGAATCTACTTCATGAGCAATGCTGGGACACAATTTAAAGTGGAACACAACCCGGGATTTTCACTCCTGGGTTTTGTGCCTTTTTCCAGGGGCATCCCAATTTGGTCCCACGACTGGCCACTGGTGGTCTGGACTCCTCTTCCGGGTTTCCAGCCAACACAGAATGAAAATGAGGGGAAATTGGGGAGGGCGGGTAGTTTTCAGACTTTAAACCGGACCTACACTAGCCCTCAGGGCATATGCATGTCCCACTCCTTAGGCATTGCTTTTAAAGAGGAAGAAACCCCTGGTTATTCTTCCTGCTGCTGAGGGCATCCAGATTTGGGATACCCCACTGTGTGTCCCCCAGGATTGCTCAAATACTGACTTTATTCTATTTTCAGCCAGTCAGAAGCTTTGTGCAGCATAGCACTGGCCACATCCCTGCTCACATCTAGCTGAAATGCCTGGAGTGGGTACGTGCCCCAGCTAAAGGTATAGCAGAGATGTGACCTTGAGATGCTTTGTGGGATCACCAGCGAGGTGAGTGTTCAGGCTGATCCCTGGGGTGTCACACATCTGGACATACCACCAACATTTAGGGCAGTGGTTGCGCTTCTTGAAATTGGACTAGTCAGCGCCGAGGCCAACTAAGTGACTCTGGGGCCCTCCAGATTGCCCACAAACCCCTTACTATTTTGCCCTGATCAGGGGCTGCATCCGCAGGATCTCTGTAGCTGTGCCCACACCTAGCCATTTAGATGTGTGGGAGCACCGACTCCACAGGGAAGCCAGGGATGTGGCCACCCCTGTTCCCTATGCCTATGCGGAGTCCTAAATTTATGGCATGCATTACGTATGCTCGTGCATGCGCCATGGGACCTGCAGGAAGGGGAGTGGAGTGGGTGATTTTGGGATTTCCTACAGCAGGGCACCCCAAATTGGGATGCTCCCGGGGCAAGGACCAATCACCAGGATAGTGAAAATCCTTTTGATTTGTCCGCTAATGACTCCTTTTGATTTGTCCATGGGCCTACATCCTTCAGAGGAAGGGGGCATTGTTTCCTCCTTTTTATGGGGGGGGGGGGGGGGCACTATAAACCCTATATACACCCCTGTGGTCCCATGAAAATTGGGGTGAACCTCCTAGTACTACATTTTTCTCCAGGCACATAACCCCCCCCCCCCCCCCTCTACTGCTCACCAGCCCTGCACTAAACTATACTTAACCTCTTCTTGGCCTGGTCTCTGTCTGCATACACTGTAGAAGCCCTTATCCCTACAGACTGGAAAATCGGCCTGAGAGATTTAAATATATCTTCCTGCAGGGCCGGAGGGGGCTTGAGATATCAGTGGACATAGTAGAATGACTTCCCAGGGGGAGGGGGATGTCAGTTTCTATGTCTGTAGGTTCTGCTTTATATGGTTCCTTGGACAAAGCACATTAAAAACCACCGGTGAGAGCATAATTATATTTAGTGGTGGAAATATGCATAGACAGAAGGAAATACTGGAAGGATTTTAAATGTCTGACAATTTAAACAATTGATCCTTGTGTGTGTGTTTGTGTGTCTTGGTGTTACACATTTTCTAAAAAGTGTCTTGTCTGACATTTCTATGGAAATCAGTCACTGTGAAAAGCTGGCATAGCAAGTGTCCTTCTTGGGTTTTGTTTTTGAACACTTTATCCCAAAAACCTGCAGGCACGATTGAGCCTTTTGAAAGCCTTTGTGAATTTGAAAAGGGAAATGGCCGACTGTCCCTGGGAGGGGATGGGGGGAAGGTTGGATCACAGCTCATTTATGTTATCTGATATTAGCATTTGAATAGGTAGAGACCAGAAGGGCAAAGCTGGGATTTATTCATGGTGCAGAATGCCTTTTTTCCACCCCCTGTTTTTTTATCTTGCTGCACTGGTCTGCGGGAGATAGTATGAACATGCCAAATGTATGCTGTGTCCCTGAAAGCATATCTAATCTTACCACTTAACTGACAGGCTAAAGAAAAAAGAAGAGCTTGACATCATTAATGTATATTTGTAAGGTTTAGGTTATGAATTGTGCAAGAAAATACTATTTATTACCAGTAAAGTAAATGAGGTAAAACATATACCAAAAAACTAACTTTAGGTACATTGCTGTTATGACAATAACAATCTAACCATTGGTTGGAGATCTGCAAAACATGGCCTGTTGATAGCTCTGCAGGGGTCCCCAACCCTGTCCTCAAGGCTCACCAACAGGTCAGGTTTTGCAGATCTCCACAAAGATGCACAGGTGGAGTAATTAGTGCAGCTGCAGAGCAATAGAGCCGGCTATTTGGAGATCAAAAAAACATGACATGTTGGTGAGCCTTGAGGACAGGGTTGAGGACCACTGCACTATAGGACAGGGGTCCCCAACCCCCTCCTCAAGGCTCACCAACAGGTCATGTTTTGTGGCTCCCCCCCCACTGATGCACAGGTGGAGTATTTAGTGCAGCAGCTGAGCTATGGAGCAGGAGATGTGGAGATGTTGGTGGTCTTCGAGGAGGAGAGTTAAAGCCCATTTCCAACAGATAAACTGACCATTCATTGAGCAAGTGTATGATCGTATGACTGGTACGCGATCAGACAACTATGACACCAACAAATTGTTGGATACATTTTCATTAGAACGAAAGTAATTAAAGGAGAACTATCACGAAAAATGTCCCAATGAGAAATATCCAGCCAGGCTTTTTTTGTTTTTACTTTAAACCGGACCTTCACCATGATTTATTGAAAAGCCCAAACCCTTAAAAAATGATTCTCCAGCATTTAAAATTAATATATTTTAAGTTTTTAGTCACTTATTATTCTTTCCCCCACTGGGCTGCAACTCTGTCCAGGACTTTAGGATACGGGCGTCGCCATCTTGACTGGGGTCAGGAAAAGGTCAGCAGTCCCAGAATGAAGAGCAGCACAGTCAGAGGGCACTTCCTGTTGGCAGGCTGCCTGATGTTGCATGTGCCGCCATCTTAGATGTTTAACCCTTTAAGTGCCAGCCTACCTGGAGTTTTTGTCACACTCTGTTGCCAGACCATTTTGCACTATTTTGCGCTCCCCATGTTCAAATGTGATTTTTGAAGGGATTTCCAGGGATTTCCCAGGAAAATGATATATTGTTTTTTTCAGCAGAGTCTGGGCTTTAACATGAAATGTCTTGTTTGTCATTTGTTAGGTGTATTCTTAATATTTTTGGGTGAAATATGTGCAAAAAAAAAAAAAAAATGTTTACATATTGTAGTTTTTTTTGTAATAAAAAATGTAAGTTTGTCAATGAAATCTTATTGCGTGTGAAATCCCAATTTCTCCCGGTTACAGCGGTACCACATATGTATAGGTAGACACCCTTTCCTGCCCAGGAGACTCCCCCAAACTGAAACAGCGCTTTAGGGGATTTTCAGATAAAATACAACTATGCTACGCAATATGCGCACCTTGCAGTTTTTCCAGAAAAACAACCCTTTACATTTGAAATACCCCCAACAAACTATATATTCTCTGGAAGTACACACCTCAGGCTTTCTAGGCGTACCAGGCTTGTTGATGTGGCCATAGTTTTCTGGAAGTAATCCCTCAATGGATTCTTTGGTTGCAAAGAGTTTCCCTAAAAAAAGGATAAAAAAGCAGAATCAAAGCCACATTTTCCTAAAAAAACTATATACAAACAAGAAAAAACAAGTTTAATCTGAAAACGCAACATCCCCCGAACAGAACAATACCCAACATGCATAGCTACTGTCAAGGGAAGAGTTGCCAAACACCCCAAAGTAAAGCATGTGCGTAACAGTAATTTTACTTGAAAATTTCAGCTCTGCAGACAAAGTGCGCACCTTGCGATTTTTCAACCAAAACAACCCTTGACATTTGGAATATCCCCCATAAACAATATATTCCCTGAAAGTACACACGTTAAGCTTTCTAAGGGTACCCAGCTTGTTCTAGTGGGCTCATCTTTCTGGAATTATTACCTCAAAGAATTCTTTGGTTGCGCAGGGTTTCCCTAAAAATTTATAAAAAAGCTGAATAAAAAACACCTTTTCCTAAAATATAAATATGCAAACCAGAAAAAACAAGCTAAGTCTGAAAGCGCAAGGTCCCCCGAACAGAACAATACCCAACATGCATAGGTACTATTAACCCTTTTAATTGCCAGCCTACTTGAGATTTTGTCACCCTCTGTTGACAGGTCATTTTTCCCCATTTTGCGTCATGTTTTGCGCCATGTTTTGCGCCATTTTTGCTGGGACTTTCAGGAAAATTATATATATTTTTTTTTGCAGCAGAGTTTAGGCTTTAACATGAAATGTCTTGTTTGTAAATTTTTTTTTTTTTTTTACAATATTATTAAGTAAAAAAAAAAATAAATAAATAAAAAATTTTTTTAGAAAATTGACTCCTTTATTTTAAATAAAAAATTTATTTTATTAAGGAAAATCATATTGCATGTGAAAGCCCCATTTCTACCGATTAGAACGGTACCACATATTTATCGGTAGCCCCCTGTTTCTGCCCAGGAGACCCCTCTAACTGAAACAAGTATTTTATAACATTCACAAAAAAAATACAAATACCATCCACACTACAAAGGGTTAAATCGAGAAAAAAAATGACATAGGGTCCCCCCCTCCCAGGGGAGGGAGACCCCATTTTTTTTTGATTTTTAAGGGTTAAAAACCCTTAAAAATCAAAAAAAAAAATGACGTGGGGTCCCCCTTACCCAAAGTAACCAGCCCGGGACCAGCTATGTGAACTGGTATAGGGGTCATGGACCCCTTACCAGTTCACAAGGGGTTAAAAGGAAATAATGACACAGACACACACTGAGAAAAAAATATTTTATTAATTTTTATTTTTTTTTTTTACACTGTACTCACCTCCCATCCATCCTGGAGCACTCTGTCCCTCGGCGATCACTGGCTTCTGCTCACTTGCTAGAAGCCTTTTATAGCTGCTGGATGACAGATCACAAAGGGTTAATCAAAAAAAAAAATGACATAGGGTCCCCCCTCCCAGGGGGGGCGGACCCCATTTTTTTTTTTATTTTTAAGGGTTAAAAACCCTTAAAAATCAAAAAAAAAATTGACGTGGGGTCCCCCTTACCCAAAGTAACTAGCCCGGGACCAGCTATGGGGGCTTGTAGGCACAGAGTGGGGGGGCCAGCTTTTGTGGCCCCCCCACCCTGCAGCCTACGAGCCCACATAGCTTATGTGGGCCCGGGCTCTTCTGCCCCCCCCTGGCCTTTGGGGAGGCAGGTAATGGGGGTGCCAGGTGTTAATGGCAAGCCACCCGCTTGCGCAGGTGACTTGCCAGACCCCCGAGCCCTGTGAACTGGTATAAGGGGTCACATGGACCCCTTACCAGTTCACAAAGGGTTAACAGTATAAAAAAATAAACACAGACACAGGTTTTTAAATAGTTTATTAGAAAAAAAAAAAAAATAACTTTACTCACCTCCGATGTTCTGATGCAGTGTCCCGCGGCGATCTGATGCAGGTGACAGCTGGGCAGAGAAGGGGGGAGGCAGGCGATCGGAGGATCGCCTACCTCCCTCCTTCTCCGCCCAGCCGTCACCGGCATCTGAGAGGAGAACTGCCGGGTGCCCCGATGACACCCGGCGGACACCCTTCGGGGGCGGGGCTAAAATCCAAGATGGCGGCCGCCATCGGAAGATGCGACGGAGGGAGGGCTGTTATGCCCCCCTCCAGAAGACAGAAGACCCGGGGGGGGTAATCGGAGCCCCCCCCCCATGAAGAGGAGAGGCGGCGGGAGTCGACGGGAGCGGAGGTGAGTAACTGTCATTTTTTTTTTTTTAACAGGCAATCCGGCGGCTGCTGAAACGGGGGGGGGGGCACCCTATTCCGGGCCCTCCCCTGCAGCCGGAGAAGCCCCGATCGGCGATCGGAGCCCCGCTGGCTGAAGAGGAGACCCGGCCGGACAAAACAAGGGGTCAGGTAAGTGACTTTTTTTTTAACTTTTTTTGGGGGGATTGGGGAATGCCAGGCACGTAAAATTTACATGGCTTGCACTTAAGTGACGGAGAGGCAACCACGTAAATTTTACGTGGCTGGCATTTAAAGGGTTAAAGGCTCATAACATGCAGGTAGGATGATTTTTAATGTGAGCAATCTGTATGTACAGGGTGTGGGAAACATATAAGATAGGCTCCGCTTTAATGGAAGGAAGAGGGTATCCGGGGTGACAGGCTCAGTCACCCCTGATAGACTAAACCTGTTACCCCTGGATTTCATTTCTACCATGAGAGATTAAACTACAAGCTTGGTGGGAGTTTTATTCAGTTCGGGTGTATAAGTGACCCCTCCTCTCATTAGCCAACGTGTTTATATGGATTTTTAATATTACTTAATTTCGTGATAGTGCTCCTTTAAGATCTAATTGAAGTTATTTGTATAGGCCTAGTTGCAGTCTATTTCTGTTTTCACATGCCACCGGTAATGCAACAAACTAGAAATTTGAAGGGTGCAATGCATGTGATGTGCAGGCCCTCCTGACAATTCCTGTTGGTTGCATGCAGTGATGGGATTGCACAGATGTGCTCTAAATTATGAGGGCAAAGATTTCCCAGATTAGCCATGCTGCTGTGGAGGGGCCGTATGGTCCATTTCCATGGAGCGATTAGTGAAAGAATATTCACTCAAGAGAACTCAAATCATCTGATCATTCACAACCCACATATGTGATCGCTTTAGCGAATATTCGTTCACAAATCATACGGTATAAATGAACCTGCATGGGAGTGTTTCTCATAACATTGATGCCTTCCTTGCATGTAAAAACAATACCAGCTCCTACTAGACCACTAATAAGCAGGCTGAACTGGAAGGCTTTTTACAGCCTTACATACTATGTTACTATGTATTGATGACAGAGGAAGGTGCCCTTGTCTGCTGGATCAGCTGGTCTCAGGGTAAGTATAGCATCTATATTTTTTTTTTAATACGAGACTGCTTAAACTGGACCAACACCTGTTTTTTCTTTAATGGGTGTTAGTCCCGCATACTGCTGATAAAAACAAGCTTGGGGGGGGGATCCAGTATGCTGGCACCCCCTGGAATGCCCAATATCCCTACCTTCATTACGTGTCAGTGCAGGGAAAAGAGACCCGCGATTAGCAGCCGTGCGGGGTGTTTTGGTGGCCGGTATCAAGTACGCGACCATGGCCCAAGTGGTGGCCAATCATGGGACTCATTTCCCGGCGCTGGCTTGTAGTAAAGGTAAAGATATCAGGCGTTCTGGGGGGGGGGGGTTATGTGCGGGGGGCTCCAGCATTCTTGTTTATATTAGCTGTCTGTGGGACCAACATCCAACAAACCAAAACGGGTGTTGGTCCAGTTTAAGGTGTGATGAGGCGCTTTAATGTATATATCAGGGCAGCCATCAGACAGGAGGGCCAAGACTCTAATATTGGGCCAAGAGGCCCAGCTATGAAGTGGGGGCCCTAATGGCCACCCCTACCTGGGACTCTTAGGCTGCCATGCTATTGCTGCTGGCATTCTTGACAAATGAGCAGGTGTGCCCCCAGGTGAGTTTGCCATCGGGTCCAGTTCAAACTAAAGTTCAACAATTACATATAAGCTATAGAGGGTCTCTGACAAGCCTATATTGTGACTACATTTTTTCTGTCTATATTGGTGCTATAAAGCGCCAAGAACTCTGCGGAATGTAAAATTTTCTTCAAAGTGAAAAAGTGGCAATTAAACCTTATTCATAATCAAAAGTCCACCTCTTATGTGAAAATCCAATAAAAACATATATTTGTGCGATTTCCCACCACCACAATCGATGTGACGTACCAGATGCACAATGGAATATTTGCAATGTCAATTTGGGTCCTCTTTAAGGTGTTAATTTTTATATATTCTTTCCATTCAATGGGGTATATTTAGATTATATCAATCAATTTCAAATCCTCCTTATTTCTTGGAACACTCCTTATTCAGCATTCATTTAAAAACACGCATTTCAATTTAAGACATCCAGGCTTTAAAACGAAGTAAAAGAAGGCCCGCCCAACGCGTTTCGTCGTCAGCTGACAACTTATTCATGAGCGTGCTCATGAATAAGTTGTCAGCTGACGACGAAACGCGTAGGGCGGGGTCAGCACTGTGAGGCGTCTTCACGTGTGTAACAGAGGAGGAAGGCAGCGAGCGCTCCCATGTCCGGCGGCCGGGGAGACGGGGTGGAAACACATTGCTTCACTGCCTGGAGGCAGCTTGTATGTGAGCACAAAAGTTCCTTACAGCGTGCCTTCTTTTACTTCGTTTTAAAGCCTGGATGTCTTAAATTGAAATGCGTGTTTTTAAATGAATGCTGGTAAGCCTAATAAATGTGGGCAGGCGCTCTGAATTTTTAAGGGTATCACGCTATGTGCTTTTGTCTGTTTATTTCTATATTATAATCCTGGAGTGGAGGATTAATAAGGAGTGTTCCAAGAAATAAGGAGGATTTGAAATTGATTGATATAATCTAAATATACCCCATTGAATGGAAAGAATATATAAAAATTAACACCTTAAAGAGGACCCAAATTGACATTGCAAATATTCCATTGTGCATCTGGTACGTCACATCGATTGTGGTGGTGGGAAATCGCACAAATATATGTTTTTATTGGATTTTCACATAAGAGGTGGACTTTTGATTATGAATAAGGTTTAATTGCCACTTTTTCACTTTGAAGAAAATTTTACATTCCGCGGAGTTCTTGGCGCTTTATAGCACCAATATAGACAGAAAAGGTGTGCATACATTTGCGGACTGATCCAACACAGTTTGCTACACTCCAGCGAGATTTTGTTTTAATTGTTGTTCACTGTAATATTTTGAGCGCGGTGTTTGATGAAATTTACGGAGAGTATTTTCATCATATATTAAGTGTTTATATTGTGACTACAACCAACTGCAAATACAACTAACCGTACCTTGCAGTTAATTTGCAATAACTATCAAGGGTTAAACCCGTAAAAATTAAACCTCGCATTTTTTTTTTTTTTTTTTACTACTTTCCTCCCTCCATTGCCAGGTATTGTTCCACACCTGCCGATCACTGTTGTTGCTGCATGATTTTGCCAAAGCTGCTGATGAGCTCACACAGCGGAGAGATTCTGGGATTTGTAGTCAGAAACTAAGGGCTTTACTCAAGGCCAGGAATGCTGCTCCCACTTTAGCCACATGAACTTAGAAGAAACAGTATGCTGTTAAGTAAATCACAGGTATGGGGGCACAATCCTAACACGCATTCTACATTCCAAGAGGAAAACTTTAGGGAAGAAAAAACAAAAACCTGACCTGGGCTCTCCCTCTGGTTGGGGGGGGGGGAAGCATTGAGTGCAGGAATGGGGAAGTATAAGGAATCTGGACTGGACACTGTGAAGTTAAGGCGAGTAATGTACAGTATCTCACACACGTCCTCTATAGTCATGTGTGAAACCAAATTGTACACAACATAACGTAAAAAGCGAACTAGTGCACATTCGACTAGAAAACGATCGCTAAAGGATACGATTGAAAGACAAATCTGCCGAAACGCAAACTGCCGAATCGCGTAAATGTTCGCACTGTGAGCGAATGCTCGATAAATTTTCATCATTAGTATCATGTACAGAGGGCAGGGGCGGATTCGCCATAGGGAGACACAGGACAATGCCCGGTGGGCTGCACTACTTTAGGGCCATTTGGCTGCTGCTTTTAACAACCACATTCAATCCCTACCCCCTTAGTCTCCCTCTCAGCCCCCTAAACCCACAAGCCAAGGATCCCCAGCCCCCAATGCTATAGCCCTGGCATCATAATGAGGGGCCTTGGCAAGGACATCTTGGTCTAGCCAGGGGCTGGTAAAATCCAGGGCTGATTTTTGGCCCCAGTCCGCCGCTGCCAGAGGGTGTGGGTCAGCCTATCAGTGCTCAGACCATATGACGCACACTGCATTACATTGATCTGCATGGCTGTCATCCCAGGAGGAAACCTCTTCTAAAAATGGTACTAACGAAAACCCACACAGTTTGCTGAAGATAATCAACCTAAGGGCATTCATTTCTGGAATGAAGAGGCCAAGATAAACGTATGTGGCTTCACTGCCTCACTAAATAAACAGAGGGTAAAACTGCTGGACTGCCCAAGCATGTCTCTAGACCTAAACTCTATGGAGCATCTGTGGGGCATCCTCAAATGGAAGGTGGAGGAGCGCAAGGTCTCCAACATCCACCAGCTCCATAATGTCGTCATGGAGGAGTGGAAAAGGATTCCAGTGACAACCTGTGGAGCTCTAGTGAACTCCAAGTCCAACAGAGTTAAAGCGGACCAAAAGCCACCAAACTTGTGAAATACATTTGGTCATAGCACCTGACGATATTCCTTTTTTAGGGTGTACAACTAGAAATGGATCATTTCATTTTTTGAATCGTCCTGGAACACTGATTTTTTCACTTTCCCTCTCTGTAAAATGGCAGGCGATCAGTCATTGCATTGGTGTGGCAATGACATCATTGCCACACACAACAATGGCAATGAATAGAGGAGTTGGACTTTACAGCTAAAGCAAGGTCCATTATCTGGGATTAGAGTGAAGCAGGAGAACTAAAAAAATGGCAAAAGGTACTCTACATAGGCAGAGCAATTCAGGAGACACTAGTTAAAAATGTGGGGTTTGGTCCGCTTTAAGGCAGTGCTGGAAAATAATGGTGGCCATACAAAATATTGACACTTTGGGCACAATTTGGCCATTTACACTTAGCTTGTACTCACTTTTGTTGCCAGAGGGTTTAGACATTGTTGGCTGTGTATCGAGCTACCTTGAGAGCACACCAAATGTACTGTTATCCAAGCTGTACACCGACTACTTGTATCATTGTATCAAATGGTCATATCCTCAGATTTATAATAACAAATTTATTAAAAAATGTGAGGCGTGTACTCACTTTAGCTTTGCCTACAGAAGGACTGTTAGACAGAACCTTTTTACATGACTGTTGGTGACTGGAGAGATTTTAGTTTGCCTGTGGCTGCAGGTGGGTGTGAAGCCATTTCTCGTACATTGGGGCATCTCAATTGGGGATTCCCCCTGCGCAAGCACAAAACCACAACCGTAGAAACTCCCCTCTTCTAAAACTGGTGAAGCCTGGAGCTGCAGGACTGCGGGTGGCCAAATGCTATGACCCTGCCTTAAAGCAGACCAACAGTCAAAAATGACTTAAACCAGTTCAACACAACAAACAGTGCTCATATGCATCCCTCCCCAGGGCAAATTAGATAATAATTAATTTTCCTTTTTCTAACTCTTGCTGGGGTAAATTTTAGAAACAAAATGGCGGCTCGTGCATTTGCAGGCCACCTGCAAACAGGAAGTGCTACTGGGTTTCCTATTCCTGTGCATTGTCAGTTATGTCCATTGAATCCAGGCAGCAGCATGGCTGAGATGCTGGGAGAGGAAGCTCAAAAATGGCCGCTACCTTTCTTACATCAGCAGCCACTGCCCTGCAGCCAGTTAGGCCCCATCCACAATAATGCAGCAATGAAGACACAACACGGTAAACAAGGGGCCTTAGTCTGACATTATAGGGGCCTGCAGCCAGAATCTAGGATATGCTGTATAGTGCTGGGAGCCAGCTAATCTAACTTTATAATGAAACATAGTAAATCTTTTATATTCTACTCTTCTGGGATGCCAATCCAAAAACATAAACACTCTGATAGAAGAAAGAAAGACTTGCCCTGGGCTTTATCAGCTCTTTTCATATAATTCTGAAGTTCACAAACATTTTTAGAGAGAATTGTGTAGTCTAACTATCCTTGATCTATGACTACAGTCCCCTTAAAGGGTTACTAACTACGCCCCGGGTAGATTGCCCAGGCCGCTCCAACGCTTCACTTTTCGAACATGTGGTGTCTTTAAGCAATGCGGTGAGTAGGCGTTCAATTAAAAGATGCTCCTTTTTTGCAGTGCCACCTTTCTGTTTGTGAAATGCCACATCTCACTGCTAATTTTGCATGTGTGTGGGATTCAGTCTGTGACTCCCGAGAGGTGGGTGTGCTTTGTTCCAACAGCTGATAAGTGATGTTAACTCTTTCACTGCCAAGCAGTAATTTGAAGAATGATTTCCCTTTATCAATAACATAATTATTCACATCATTTACTCTATCCAAATGTCTTCCTCCATATTCACTCCCAAACTGTCACTGAACTTCCCTGCTTTCTGCATTCCACATTATACACATTATACAGTTAGATTCTGCCTCTTGTACCCTCCATATTCCTAGGGATCATTTCTATAGATATCACCATCATTCTTGTATAAAAGAGGTATTTACAAACAATGTGATAAAGAAAAAGTACACAAAACATTACATAAAAAAACTACATAAAACATTTCAGATAACATAATAAAAATAGCTAGCTCCATAGATTTATAATAGAAAGAAAGTCCTGCCTGTATATGCATCACTTAAACCGGACCTTCAGCATGATGTAATGAAAAGCCCAAACCCATAAAAAACTATTCCCCAGCATCTAAAATTAATATATTTTAAGTTTTTAGCCGCCATCCTGGATGTTTATAGGCTCATAACATGCAGTAGATGCAGGTAGGATGATTTTTAATGTAAGCAATCTGTATGTACAGGGTGTGGGAAACGTATAAGATATGCTCTTATTCAGGGTGATGGTCCCCTTTAAAGTCAAGGTGCAAGGAGTACTTGCCCCTGGACCCCCACAACTTGCCCTGCAAGAAGGTTTCCACCAAATTTTAAGCTATGATCCAGAGTCACTAAACAGACAGCTGGCAGACCGGCAATGCTATGGCTGGCAACAGCCAGGAGTATGGGGCCCACCTATCCAGGCAAACCTTTAGATGGAGTGTGTGTGTGCATGTGAGGGGGGGGGGGGGGCAACAGGGTGGAACAAAAAGCTTTGTATTGTGTCTCCTGCCGCCGGGTACTGTACATGGGAAGCGAGCACATCCCCTGCCAGACAGTGTCAGTCAGCTATGTAAGAGGGACATTGGTTCTCCGGGGCCATGGGTGCAAGGAAGTCACAGGGAATGTATGTGAAGGGAGGTTGTAATGCTACAGCAGGCAAAGACAATTAGTACACCATTGTGTCGGGCTACATTTGGCACTGTCCTAAATTGTTTTCAATTTTTAAATTGAAGAAGAAATGGCCGAGATATCAACGGTTTACAGGTTCACCTCATGATTTCTATCCTGAAGCAAGTGGGCGTGGCCACTGGATCTTGCATTTATATGTGAGGCAATTTTTACTGTGGGACTAAGTTTTTCATAACCTGGACTCATGTATGTGGCAAAATGGTCGCTCCTATGCACTATAGAATCTGCCTTCTATTCCACAGCTAAACGTACATAGCTGCAAGAGAGGCTACAACATAAGGTACGGCAGCCGCTTCACAGTTTTTATACTTTCTCTAAAAAAAACCTTTTTAAACATTGGGGTGGGCTATCGCTCCCTCCTGCTGTGACTGTAAGAAACAAAATAAGTAATTCTGAGAAGCCTGCCAGCACCCTGCTGTGAGTTACATTGTTTTATATTGTTACAGCCAATCAGCAGCCGCTTTATCTTAATTGTTTCTATAGTTTACAGATAGCATACTTTGCAATGTGATGTGTGCATTGCGCTGTGTGATGGATTGGACTCCTCCGTAACTGCCTACTAACCCAACCACATACCTAGCTGCCTATCCACCTCCCTGTCTACTTACCCATGCACCCACCTACCTACTTATTTACCTTTCTATTGACCCACCCCCTGACCGACCCACCCACCTACTTTCCTACCTCCCCACTTACTGTCCTACCTATCTACCTGCCGACCCACCCTCCTACCTAACTGCTTGCTGACCCATCAACCTACCTATCCAACTGCATACTGACCCACCCACCTGCATACCTGCCCACTCACCCAGGCCCAAAAGCAGCAGGGTGTGCAATCATCCCCGCAAGTGTGCGCACGCTCGGCCCTCCCCTCAGTTGTCTCTGTTAGGGCTGTGCGTGTCCAGGGGCGTACTGCTCACCCATCTACCTACCCATAAATCTACTGGCCTACCCACTTACCTTCCAACCTAATGTAACCTACCTACCTAGGAGATAAAGGTCATCCTTTTTTTGGCAGGTGGGATCTACACGCACACACAGATGCACAGCAATAGGTACAGTGGTTTTAAACAGAAGCACAGCATATCCCCTGTGGTAGAAATTGTCTTGTGATTTGTTTCTTAGTGGCATTGGTTACTAACAAATGTGGGGAGTGTATATGTTGGTTTGGATTGGAGAAAGGTTTGTCGTTTTATATGGGAGGAGCAGTTTATCCATTCAGTGTGTGAAGTTAGGGGGTGGTTAACCTGTTTCTACAAATAGCAAAGCTCTAGCATCCTCCTCCATTGCAGTGAATGGAGTGGGCGTGTCAGGATTACTGTGGCTGATGGGGTGGTCATTTATCAGAGGATGCCTGGGGGGACAAAATTCGAGCATTGTTTTTGTTTTGTACTTGGCAAGAATATTCTTTTTAATTGCACGTCCAGTGTCTTCATAATTTGTATTCAAAGCAAATCCATGTTCTTCACTTCAATTTCTGGGTCACAGCTTCCTGTGCATGCTCTGCTGTGGTCAGAGACAACTGTGGGGCCACTGTGGCTCACTCATGCTGAGAGACCACTTTTTGCATGGTCCTGTAGAAATGGAATTGAAAGGAGGGCATTCTTTGGAGCCCTGCTACGGCTTCTTCCTGGCACTGCAAAAAATGGAGGATACACATGGGACAGGCATTAGGTAAGTTGTTTGCTGCCTTATTATTGTCATTGGGTTTTACAGCAAAAAAGTATTTTAAAACAACTAAAATCTATTCCAGACAGAAAACATGCCTTTGTCTAGGGCTCACCGTAATTTGGGCCACATGCCATTTCTGGGCAGTGGCTTCCCGAGTCCGATATGGCACACTGCAATTCTACAAGCTCCCTATTGCCAGCCATTGCCTGGTTCCCTACCAGACAGAGTTCTGCCAGAAAAAGGCACCATATTTTTGCTCCATAAGAACCCCCCGCAAAAGCTGGGGAAAATCTTATGGAGCGAATGTGGTCCACTCATCTTACCGGCACCCCACATTGATTCCCTCAGGAACGGCGGTAAGGTGAGTGGACAGGGTGGGGGTGGGATTAGAACAAAAAAATACCTCTTACCTTGACCGGGATCCGGATCCATTGATGACATTGGTGCACTTGAATGGGCAGGTGGGCACACACACACAGCGCAGGAATGCCTCAATGTGCACTGCAACCAACTGCACATCGATGCCATCAGATCAGGGTTGAGGTAAGAAGTTTTTACTGGACCCCCCCCCCCTTAATTTGCCTCAGCACAATAATTGGGGGTAGGGGCGTATTGGCAAAACTGCTTGTTATAGGGAGGTTGCATGCTGCCTTTTATAGGTGGATGGAAGCAGGAGGGATTTTGCATGCTACTGGCTATTGGGGTGAATCTGCCACACTGTGTGTTAGAGGGTCGATTATCCATTGTGTTATGCCACATTTTCTATTATAGGGTATTGGGGGGATTCTGCACAATTCTGATTATAGGCAGACTGGGCAAACCCTGCACACTTCATGTTATCAAGGACGGGGGGAGATCCTGCACACTGCCTGTCATTTTTTTCTCCTCCAAACCCTTGGTGCATCTTATAGTGCAATAAATACAGTGCCTTTTGGGTTTTTTAGGGTGCCATGTAACCTCTTTTGTACAAAGTTGCTTTAAATACTTTAGGTCCATTTTAACATTTACCCCAGGGTATACCGATTTGAGATGTCATTTCAGTTTAAAATCTTTAGGAAGCCTAAGTGGGCATAGAGTTTTGTATTATAAGGCATGTCTCCTATTGCTACCACACGTGTCAGCACATGCCCTGGGAAGTAGCGGTCAGTAGGTGTTTCCTGTATGCTACACATGGAGCTCCACTAGGAAAGGTGAATATCTCGCTATTGCAGAACTCACTGGTGGTATGAGGGGTAGATTGGCAGGTCGGGGGGGGGGGGGAGTCTGTTTTCAAAGTTCCGCTTTAACTTATCTAACCTACCCCTCATACCACCAGTGAGTTTTGCAATAGAGGTATATTCACCTTTCCTAGTGGAGCTCCATCTGATAGGATAGATAGTTGCAAGATAGTGTTAAGGTTATGCTCATCTATCCTGTTAAATGGAAAGTGTACATTGTTACTTTTAGCTGAACAGCCTCCCTGGCTTAGGGGTGCCATTAATACTTAGTAAACTAAAAGAATCACAAATTTAAAAGATAAAAAAGCCAAACAAAAAGGCTATGTGTGCAGGGTATGGGTAGATTCTTTTATTATAGAGTCTTAAAAATACAATTCTGTGATTACTCACCTGTAGAATTGTTATTATGAGTATACATCACGTCCCTTTCCGAAAGATATCCTTACACATGGGTTATTCATCTTCAGCAGAAAAAGTGGCCCCTCCCGGCCCATATATACCCAGGCACCTCCCACAGAACCCCAGTATTTAAAAAGCAGTTAACAAATCCCGGAGAATATAAACAATCACCATAAAGAGGTAACAAGAACAACAAGTGTGGGGCGGAACGGGACGTGATGTATACTCATAATAACAATTCTACAGGTGAGTAATCACAGAATTGTATTATTCTTAGTATACATCACGTCCCGTTAGATAGATATCCTTACACATGGGACATCCAATAGCAGTGTCCGTAAGGTAGGGTAGGAATCACACTGTACTTAATTGAGAGTAAAACTGGCACTTGGGAGACCCTGACCAAAACCCACGGGAAGGATCAAAGAGCATCCACTCAGTGGACAGGGACTCCCAAAAATAAGTTTTTCATCACCTCCTCAGCTCTGAGAAAAAGATCTTTAGAAAAAAAAAAGCCAGAGCACAAACATGGCCCTTCAGAGTACTAAGCTGAAAACCCAGATCCAAGCCATGTTGTAAAAATCCCAATATCCTGGGAATTGAGAACACCCGACATGGAAGTGACCTAGACTCACACCAGTCAATGTAAGCACGCCAAACCCTGTAGTAAATGGTAGAAGAAGACTTCTTCCTAGCTCTGATCATGGTATTAACTACAGAGGCCGGCAACCCTTTATCCATCAAGATGGAGGTTTCAGCAGCCAGGTCGTCAAAGCCAGCGTTTGTAAATTGGGGTGGCGCAGCCGCCCCTGAGTGAGCAGGTCTGGCACCAGGGGCAGGATGAAACAATCTACTGCCAACTGTACGATTTCTGCGAACCATATTCTTCTTGGCCAACATGGGGCCACCAGAATGGCTGGCACCCCCTCCTGGGCTATTCTGCGCAGCACCCTGCCCAGCAGAGGAAATGGAGGAAAAACATAAAGGAGCTGAAAGCTCTTCCAAGACATTGCCAGAGCATCCACTGACAGGGCCAGGGGATCCTGTGACAGGGAGACAAAGGCTGGAAGCTTGTGGTTGTGACGGGACGCAAACAGGTCCACATCCGGCTGGCCCCAACGGAGGCACAGAGAGTGAAACACCCTGTTGCTGAGGGACCATTCTCCCATGCGAGAAGCCCCCATGCTCAGAGAGTCTGCTTCCAGATTCTCCACCCCCGGAATATACACAGCCGAGATGCAGGGAACATTGTCCTCTGCCCATGACAGAATCAGAGATGCTTCCTTGAGAGCCCTCCTGCTCCTGGTTCCTCCCTGATGATTGATGTAAGCAACCGCCGTCTGGTTGTCTGAGCGGATCTGTACCGCCAGACCCCGAAGGCGCGTGGTCAGCTGGGAGAGCACTAATCTTATTGCCCTTAGTTCCAGAATGTTGATTGGGGCATGGGCCTCCTGAGGACCCCCCTGCCCCTGGAATTTCAGGGACTTCCAAAAGCCCCCCCCAACCAGTTAGACTGGCATCCGAGGTGAGTCAGAAAAGATCCAGCCACCATGACAGAGACCTCCTGGCCAGAGGGGACAGCACAAATACCTGATCTAGGGACCCTGGGTCCCGATCCCACACCGACAAGAGATGAACCTGGAGAGGTCTCATGTGAAACTGAGCGTATGGGACAGCCTCGAAGCTGGACACCATCAGACCCACCAGCTGCATTGCCTGTCTCATGGACGGATGAGGGCAAGACAGCAGGAGCTGTATTGTGCCTGAAGACTATCTACCTTCAGCTGAGGTAGAAAGACCTTGACCTGAGATGTATCCAGTCATGCCCAGAAAAGACTTTACCCCGGAAGGAGACAAGGAAGATTGATCACCAGCCAAACTTTTCCAGAGTGGATACCACTGTCTGAACGTCCATCTCTGCTTGTTGCAAAGTCTGAGAAGCTACAAGAATGTCGTCCAGGTAAGGAAGAATGCGAATGCCCTGAGATCTCAACAGAGCCATTACTCCTGCCAACACCTTGGTGAACACCCTGGGAGCAGAGGTAAGACCAAATGGCAGAGCCACAAACTGGTAATTCTGATCTTCCACTGCGAACCTGAGAAATTTTTGATGGCCTGCAAAAATTGGCAGATGAAGGTAAGCATTCTTGATGTCTATAGAGGACAAGAAGTCCCCTGGGCGAAGAGAATTTATGGCAGAACGCAGAGTCTCCATGCGAAAGTGCCTAAATCTGATAAATTTGTTGAGGATCTATAAATCCAGGATAGGCCTGACAGATCCGTCCTTTTTGGGGACAGTGAAAAGATTGGAATAATAGCCCTTGCCCCTTTCCTGCAGAGGAACCGGGCAAATGACCCCCAATTCCAGTAGGTTTTGGACAGCAAGAAATAGACACGGAGCTGACAGGGGGTCTTGAGCTATCCAGGATTTTATGAATCTTGGCAGCGGCCAGGCTGCAAACTCTATCTTGTAATCGGAGGAGACTACCTCCTGAATCCACCAGTCTGAGACAAGGCGTCTCCAGACGTGAGCAAAAAAACAAAGCCGTCCCCCCACCGGATGGGTGAGGGCGCCCCTTCATGCCTGAGGTGGCTTGGGGGAGGATTTAGGCTTGGAACCCCAGAAAGGACCGGGCCTGCCACGTCCTCTGCCCCTGCCCCATGACTCACCACGGCCCCCAGCGGGGGGAGCCCCCCTTCCTCTCCTTGGGGAATAAAAGGGGGACAGAGCAACTCTGTAACCCCGAAAGGGCCTGAGAGGCTTCTTGCGCTGAGGCAGCTTGCCTTCCTTGGCAAACAGATCCAGACGTTCCCCAAAAAGGCGCAGCCCTTTAAAGGGAGCCCCAGTAAGAGCCTTCTTAGCAGCAATATCCGCCATCCATTGGCGCAGCCAAAGAGAACGGCGTATAGCAATCAGCAGGGCAGATGTTCTGCCGCACATTCTAATGGCATCTTCCAGGGCAGCAAGAACATATGAAGTAAATTCCTCACAATACATAAGCCAGTTAAATACATCTCTGCCCAAAGCCACAGAACCGCCCTCTAAGGCACTTCTGATCAATCTTCTGTTCGCAACAGTTGTAATAGCAGATGCACACACAGGGCGTAGTGCGGTCCCCACACAGGCAAAACCATGAGAGGCCAGCTGATCAATGCGCCGGTCTTCCACATCTTTTAAAGTGGTAGTGTCAGGTGAGTGCAGCACACAGGTATGAGATAGTCCAAGTATTGGTGCCTCAACCTCGGGTGGGGAACACCACAATTTAGCTGTTTCCAGGGGAAAGGGATATCTCTTATCCCAGCTTTTAGGTACACCAGGAAGCCTACTAGGCTTCTCCCATTCCTGGAAAACGAGATTGTTGAAATGTGCCTGTGCGGGGAACTCCCAGCGAGGTTTAGCAGCATAAAATAATTCTCCCTGCTGCGGAGGAGGAGGAACAGGGGGAGAAATTTCAAGCACTTCAAACAAATGAGCTAGCAGTCTGTCAGTATCAGCTGCATGACCCCGTCATGGGATCATCCAAGTACCTATTCTGATCCTCAGAATCAGACTCCCCCTCAGGGGAAAACCCAACAATGTCATCCATAGCTTCAGAAGTCATAGGGCAAACATAGACATTATCAATCAAATGCCGTGTCTTGCCAATGGCTTTGCGTGGCTCAGAACCGCCCATCCGCCTCTCCAGATCGGCCAATCTAGTAGCAAAATCAGATTGGGCATCCCCGCTAGCATGCGCCACAACCGGAGCTGAATGTAAATGAGGGGGAGTAGGCAAGGCCTCAGGGGACGCGGCCCTCAGCAGGGGTATCCCAGACAACCACGCAACAGTCTGCTGGGCGCAGGAAAGACAGACCTTCAAGTCACAAGGTACAGGGGAAACCCCACAATCAGTACAGAACCGGCCTTGTCCCAAAGGAACCCTGGACTCATTGTCTTGAGAAGCCTCCATATGGTGATTAGTGCGGCTCAAAACAGCCAATTGGGAATAATGCTAGAAGCAACCCCGGGATGCCCCCAATGCACCGCAAGGGAAGTGGAAGGATTTAAGGTATTAAAACAAATTTCCCTCAATCCATGTAAAGGCCGGGAGAAATCACTAGTTCTGTAGGCCTGAAAGACATAAGGAGGATCCCGTAAGGCATAGATACATATAACGGAGGAGTATGAAAAAAAGGTAGCCCGCGAGGGCACTTACAGACCGCAAACGGAGACGCCAGCTAGGCAGCACCGCCGAGACAAGATGGCGCCCACAAATACCTCGAGGGGCGGGCCGCGGGGGAGTGATGCAAAAAGCGTCACTTGCCCCGCCTGCCTCCCTCCGAAGAGCGCAAAAAGACGCGCCCACATGAATTAAACATCCAATGGCTGCGCCATAGCGCCTGAGGTAAATGTCGCCGCCATATGCAAAGCGGTGTACAAGAGCGCGGTAACAGATAGAAGGAAAACAATGCAACCAATTTAAACGGGGATCACTGCATAATGCGCTCCGCATACGCTAGAGCATGATACAAATAGTGCCACACAAATACATGAAAACACAATATATATATATATATATATATATATATATATATATATATAAACCCCCCCCCCCTTCCTCTAAGGGACTCAGAGGAACGAGGGGAGTCAGCGGTCATCCATAAGGGAACCCACTGAGGGATAGCGGAGAAAGGCACATGTAATGCGGGCAGGGCATCCCATAAGGCTCACCATGGCCTGAACCGTCTACCCTTTGGTGGGGGAGTTGTGGCGGAGCACAGCTCCTTAGCACCTAAATATGGTGCCGTCTACCTTCACCCGAACGCTACAGCCAAGGCTGGGAGGCAGTATAATAAAGACGGAACGGGTGGGAATAGCTCCATAGGACCATAAGACCCCGCTCACCTGCCTGAAAAAGAGAGAGACTGCAGAGAAAATCTGGGGTTCTGTGGGAGGTGCCTCGGTATATATGGGCCAGGAGGGGCCACTTTTTCTGCTCTGCAGTCACGTGACATCTGAAGATGAATAACCCATGTGTAAGGATATCTTTCGGAATGGGACGTGATGTATACTAAGAATAAAAGCTGTAGTGGTTTTAATATTATTTTACACAGATGTTCAGTTTTATTTTGCATTATTGTTTGCTTAGCAAAATAAATATGTAATACAGTAAGCCTCTATATACTTGTACTGTACAATGTAAAATAGTTGAGGCTTGGATGCAGGTTGTAGGAAAAATGTATGGTACCTGTTTCCAGTGGAGTAAATGGAGCAGTCTGCCACCTGCTGGAGGCCCAGATTCAGATTTTATTTAATCAAACGTGTAAAAGCATACATACAAGGAGTTTTTGTTTCCTGGAGAAGAGTGGATGCCTTTAAAAACAAATGCTTGCCAAATGTACAATTTAAAAGAAAGGAGGAACAATAAATGTAATATAAAATACAAAAAAAAGCAGAAAAGCAATAACGTGAAATTGTTAACAATGCAGGTTTATGCAAAGTATAATACTTATCAAGTACCAGAACGGTTTAACTACCATGACTTTTATACTACTTCTAAATGAGAGTCGTTCATTTGTTGGCAAATGTGCTTTATGTACTTTATCCAGGCTACCCAGAGAAATGCATTAGTGCTACAGGGAGTCAGTAAAGACTATACTAAACCTCTTGGACCCCGGTGGCCGCAGGATTGAGGGAACTGTAGATGTCTTAGCCCTAGCAGCTCTGAATGCTAATTGTTTCAGGCACATTTGTCAGTGCAATTTTTTACATTTTGTAAAAAACTTTTAATTAGCCAATATTGGATCATGCTATGTGTCTTGTTTTCTATTAAAATCCTGCATCTTTTAAAACCGCAACTGGAGGCTGGGTGGATATTCTATTCTTGTAGACACTTGGCTGCTGGAGGAGTTGAACGAAGCTATACACCTACACAGCGTGGTAAGAGATATAATAAGGATTATTGACATACGACACAATGAAAAGTATAATCTGGTCAGGGCATTACATAATTGGACAATGGAGATAAAGCTGAGGATCATTAGGATAAAAACGTACCTATTTTTACCTACAATCAATTGGAGAAACTTAAAAGAAGGACTCTTGCTATCTACACGGCAGGTGGCGGAGAACCTATGATTCTCACCACTGTTCTGGAAATTCTCTGCAGGCAAAGTTTTTCCTATCTTGCTGTTCCACCGTACCTGATAGTTGTATTGCCAACTGAACAAAATATTCGCAGATTCTGATATAGCTTTGTAGAAGCTTTATTGAACACCGATTAAATAATACTCTATTAATTATATAATGAGCAATGAATTGGATAATTATGCTATAGGTCTTAATTAAATAATGAGCTATGCAATCAAAGGTCCAATACTTCAATACAGTGAGTATTAATACAACTCAATATTTCAATACACTGTCACAACCTTTTATACAATTTCAGTTCAATCAGAAATTGGGTACTCACTTCTTTACAGTGGAAGATTACCACTGAGCTGACAATCCTGACCTGCCCATGGAACATCACACCTGAGATGCAGCGGTGGAAGGCAGGAACTACAGTAAGACACAGCATCCCGTCACTTTGCATTAGGTAAGGCATGTTAATATTAACCCCTTTGGCAAGGAAGCATCAGCGAAAGAAGTCTCTAGAATTCAGTGGATTTTCACTATGCTCAGATAGCTTTGAGTCCATTAAATTTTAAGGTAGCACTCTGCGTTTGCTTGCTCCCGGTGGCCCGTGGGGTGTTAGCGCAGAGCTGTTAACAGCCGAATTGGAATGGTAGAAAGCCAGCAAATTCCTTAAGAAAAAACACCTTTACGAGCGCTGTGAAAAGGGAATTTTAGTGCATTCAGTGTCTGTTGCAATCCCTGTTTTTCTTATTTTGGGGCGATGGCAGCAGGTTGTTGTTATTGCACCACATACTCAGTTTGTTGATCTAAGTTTTACCAAACCTATCAAAATTCTGACACAGTGGGGTGCCCATCCAGATCCTAATGATGCATTTTGCCTGTGTGCCCTTAGTTAAAAACTGGGGCTCTGGAAGAAAGTCCTGCTTTACTGCTGGGAATTACAGTAAGCACATTATAGCACCAAGGGATTCAAGATCAAGATTCAACGATGAAAATAGATAATAATGGCGCCCAAGGGTTCCTACACCGTAGTAGTGCTATACAGACAAGATTCATGTGTGATTCTTAGAATGCCATTGTGCCGCTCAATGATTACTCTACAAAATCATACCCATCTATCTGGTGTGAAAAAATGCTATATAATGTTTAAATGAAAGTGAACAGTTTCCCTTGGCTAGAGGTACTAGGCAGGGCTGCCCCTTGTCCCCTCTCCTGTTCGCCCTGGCAATGGAGCCGCTTGCTCAAACTATCAGGAACTCCCAGGATATTTCAGGATTGGAGGTGGGCGATACAGAGCACAAGATAAGTCTTTTTGCAGACGATGTACTTCTCTTAGTTACAAATCCGCTAATTTCTTGACCCAATATCATGAAGATATTAAATGATTTTGCTAGAGTTTCTGGATTGCAAGTTAATACCTCTAAGTCTAGAGCCCTGAACATTAACATTTCACGGGATAATTGGTCTCATCTACAGGATACCTATGATTTTCATTGGGAGAAAGATAAAGTGAAATCCCTATGTTTACTCCGACTTTCACAGATCCGGGAAGATATGCTAAATGGAGGGAAGCCGGCATTCGATATATGTCAGACTGTATGCAGGGTTCGAGCGTAGTCACTTTTTCTCAGCTCTCAGAGAAATATGGTCTTTCTGGGAAGAAGTTTTTTAGTTATTTACAAGTATCTCATTTCATTAAGTCATTAATTCGAAATATTGGGGATTTGGACCACTTTCAACCATTTGAAGTAAGGTGTAAACAGCACCCCAGAGCACGGGGCTGATGTGTATGATCAGCTTTGTAAGACCCTTAGGGATTCTAGGTCTGTACTTAAACATAGATGGGAAAGGGACCTAGAAATACAACATTCTGAAGATGAGTGGCTGAAGGGTTGGTTGGCTTCCTTTGGCCTGGCAGTGTCAGTAAATTCGATAGAGATTAATGTCAAAGTGTTTTTGAGATGGCACTTGGTTCCAGATCGGCTATGTTATGCTGGTGGGGGTGCGAGTAAATCTTGTTTTAGAGGTTGTGATATAGTTGGAACGCAGTCTCACATTTGGTGGGATTGTTCTTTAGTTAAGATTTTTTGGAATAAGGTATTCGCCGTCCTAAGTTATTAGGTATTCCCTTAGTAGCTGACCCCTGGGTTGCATTGCTGAATGGGCCGGTGGCTGCAGCCACTAAAAACAGCAAACGCCTTATCTACCACATTCTTACAGGCGCCAAATTGGTCATTGCAAGATCATGGAGAACCCCTAAGCTAAGTTTTAGAGAATTCAAGAGTTCGGTTGCTAATATAATGGCTATGGAGAAAATGTCTTCATTACATGATGGTACTTTGGAGAGATTTCGGGAAGTGTGGGACCCCTGGATTCAGGAATGTCTGCCAGCAGACTTTGACACCAGCCTATTGAATTTATGATCTTGGGGTATTATCGGCCTCACCCTGGTAGCATTTATAATCATCCTATTTCTACTCCTCTCTCGCTCCTCTCTGATTTCCTTTCTCTTCCTCTTTGAGCGTCCCCCCCATTTCTTTAGTCTCCCTTTTTCTCCTCTCTTTAACCCCTTTCTCCCGCATCCCCTCCCTCTCCCCTTCCCCTCTTTTTTTTTTTATTATATATACTTTGTATTTTGTTTGTTATTTTACTTTAATAAGTCTTCTGAGAAGCAATCAAAATGTGTTCATCATAAGCTTTATTGAACTTTAATGTCGGTTAACAGAAATAATGTATTATTGTTATTTAGATTGACAATTTCTATGAGTGGTTGGAATATTGATGTATAAACCCTTATTATCTAATAAAAATTATTGAACAAGAAAGTGAACAGTTGTGGTCATGCTTAAGATCTGGTGAAGCTTTTGGTGTGAACTGAAGCTTACACCTGAGTGAGGTTTTTAACTTGAACACATACAAAAAAAAATTCTGTAAAGTATTTTTGTTTAAAATTTTCCCCAAAAATCACCCACCCCTGTAATGGAAAAAAACAGCTGTTGGCTGCTGTTGTTCCCGAGCTTACCTCATTGGAAAAATGTTGTACCTAACCTGTCTCATCATAGGGGTAGATGATTTTTGAGAAATATACACGAAATATTTTAAAGATTTTTGGTGTGCTCAGGTAAAAAGCTCACTCAGATCTAAGCTTCCGTTACAAAGCACACCCAAATGTGAACCTGCTTCACAAAATATGTAGCATGACCCAGAGAGTGTTTGGGAGTATTGTATAAATAAAGAAAATTATAGTTTGTTTTACTCAGACAAAATGGGCCAAAATGAGATTTGACTGACTCTGAAAAGTAAAAAAAGAGAAGGATGCAGTACTATTGAAATTAGCAAGGTATTGGGACATGATCACAAAACGGTTAAAGGTTTTGATGCAACTGGTCAACACAGTCACAAGAAACTATGGTCAAAATACTCACTTGCCTAATAATTTGTGCATAAGTGTATTTCTATTATACTGTTTGCCCTGGGGTTCATCATACCTGCATGTGGGTTACCAGTTCTACTGGTGTAGTAAATATGTGTTGGGCAGTAAATAACTGATGTAGTAAATAGGATGACTGTTAGCCAGCTTCAAGCCAGGTTAGGACACAGTTTTTTATGCTTTTACATTAACCTAGATAGAGCTGGGCAAAACTTAGATTTTATTATTCCCATCTGCTCTTTCTTCTGCGGGCCTACCCCTCTCAGCTGACATTCAGGAGATCTTTACTATGTCTAGCTACAGACCGCATATGTATCTGGACTTTATCTTGGACTGTAAGGTTTACATAAGTATTACACCTTTATTTACAACTGCTCTGTCTGTCCACTTCCAGAGAAACATATATGACATATATAATAAACAGTTATCAACACATCTTTACCCACAAATAATAGAACATGCATTATCCTCCCGATGGCCACATTTTTTCAAATAAGGCCCTGCTCACTGAAAGGGTTTATTAAATGTTCTGAATTGAGAATCAGGACTAATCAATAGGGGCCCAACTCATGACACATGCACTACAGCCTGCGAGGATCCCAGTGTGCTGCGTCATACGAGTTGGGGGACCTTTTTATTCCTGCTGGAAATAATTCAGCATACCTTTTCTGCCAATATCTGCCACTTTTGGCTGGGGTATCTACTTCTGTAGAGTAGGTATTTTAGAGGCAGAGAAGATCTGGTTATTTTTTGGTACACTACAGAGGTCAATGTGCAATTGTTTTAAATAGTTTCTTGTCTATTAAGAGTTATAAGACATTTATGATCTTTTAACTTTAAAAGTGGCTCCCGAACATCTCTCACAGCTAAAAGTGGCTCACATAGTACAAAAGGTTGGAGATCCCCAATATAGAAATTCGTATTATCAGGATGCTCAGTGGAATTTGAGGGTTATGCAGTAAAAGGCAAAGTACGATGGGCTAAGATTATATTATTCTGCATCTCTTCTCGAGGTTGCCTTGGTAAACTTTGAATTCAAAGGAGCACTAGGATGTTCAGAAATGTTGGTATTCAGAGTAACAGGCAGGCAGGTAGGGCTAGGTAGGGCGTTTGTGAGTGTGCAAAGAAGTCCTTAGCTTTATGATCTTATTAGAAAGGTCAGTCTTTGCAAGCACATTTTTGCCATGATCTTATGTTCAATTCAGTGCTCCTGTGACCTCCAGAGCAAACTTTGGACTTGCCCCCAAGCATATTTTATAAAAATATAATATGCATCTTCCCTACTTCTACCTACTTCTTCCTCCAGTGGACTCATTCCGAACCTTCCAGACATGAATATGCAAACAGTGAATTCTAATTGGACAAAATCATGCACATGGGTTGTGGAAGCATGGATCGAGGTGAATGAATGAAACCAGTGGGTTTCACATACATACCTAAGTGAGTGAAACTCCTGGGCTCTGTTTTAAGGGATAAACACTTCAGTGCTTTGCAATACTCATTATTCATGTTCTTGTTGGCTACTCTACACCACCTTTTTTTCTTTACACAGGACAATGATACATCAATCGGCAATTCATTTCTATCCACTGCTCTGTGTAACACCACAATAAGCCCCCCTTAACGTCCTAATTTCCCATACCTACCTATGGGCCCTATGCCATTTAAATATTTTTGTGTTATTCCCAAATTATTTTAAAATGATTGTGTCATATAAAAAGCTATAAAAAGGTCATTTCACTTTTGATGGCCTTTTTAATTATTGGCTACTGGGTGTTATTGTGTGCCAAAATGATGTACTCAAGGTGCTGAACGTATCTGTTATTTTTATCTTTATTTGTTTGCAACCCATTTCCTGTGGTAACAGTGTTTATATTAGCAATGTAATGATGTTTTGAAGTACATATACTCCACCTAGGATTATCAACATCTAGGAAATTTACATGCACATGGCACATAAACCTACTATGAATTGTTTGAAGTGTGGGAAAGTCATTAACAATAGGCTTATGTTAATGGCTTAGAGAGAGTTAACACTATTCATTAACAGGGTCACGTATACAAATTTCTCAATTCAGTTGACTGGGGTAACCTCTGGTCAACTGCTAGGACTCCATTGTAAAGATAAGTCATCATGTTTCTTTTTAATACAGTTTATATGTTTTCATATTTATTAGAAGATTATAAGCAGAAGTTTTGTATTTTTTTTTTACAACAGTACACATACACAACCTGCACTTTAATACAGCCAGCCTTCATAGTAGCATGTGATGCTTTCAAAATACATTGATATAAATGAGCCATCACATAAGTTAGGTTTCTATTTTTTTTAGCTTGTTTTACCTAGTAACATGCCAGAGATGGAAAAATCGCTAGGCCTGGTAATAGATTTTGTAATATTAGCCAACACTTTATCTGATATTGCTATATGAAAGATCCATGGTGTATCTCTAAAATAAAAATAATTCTAAAAGAAAATGGATCTGATTGGAAGCTTTGAAGCCACTTCTTCCTTTATTATGTAATGTTAATTTTTGTTTTGAAAGTGCAGTGTAATGCCTGGGATTCAATGCTTATCCTCATCCATCTAGATATCAGTATTCTAATATGGGTTCTTAGCCCAATTTACTTCTCCTTCTGCTGTATCCCAGCTGTGCAGTGAACTGGGAAATCTTTTCTTCTCTGCATTTGGTCTCCACGGTTCCCTCCACAGTGTGCTTTAGAATGACGGAGTGGGCACATTTCTCCCCATTGTTCTTTTATCCTGTCCTCTTTTATAAATCTGCTTTAGGGAGTGGAATGAGGGAGGGCCAAGGGAAGCCCAGCACAGAGAAAGAGATTGGGGGCATTGGATTTTGGCTACCAAAAAGCAATAGATCCAAAAGCTACAAAGGCTGGCTTCTATGACAACTGCTTGTTTAAAGAGAGATTACCGTGCTTACTGCACTACACTATTCCAAGTGGTGACAACATGTAAAAATACTTTACTATGAAAAGTGTCAATATCTGCCGAAGCACAAAGTACGCATAATCTACCAAAAAGCATATAAAAAATGTACAATAGATTTATAGTAAAACCTGAAAAATCATTTGAGAAGTATCGGGGCTAGAGAGTGGGGAACCTAAAATTCTTTCACTGGTGAGATGAATAAGCATAATATAAGAACTGACAAAGGCCTTCATTTGTGGCTCACAGAGGAACATACTAATGTGATTGTAAGGATCACCTTCTATGTTCAAATAACTGATGCAATGTTAATAAGCTATCCTACACACATACACACACACTTCCTCCCATCTTATCCCCCTCAGTAACAGTGTAAAATCATCTCAAAATCTCAGATCATATAATATTTATGTATATATATATATATATATATATATATATATATTCTAATGAAGTTATTTTCTGTACTCAGCCAGCAATTAAAATTGCTGGGTTGTGGCTGAGCTGGGAAGGGTGGGTCATGGAGTAGCTTTATGAGTCTTGATCAAGCTCTGCAGAGACAGCTGTGAGACCACTGTGGCTTCCCATGCTCTCTCAAGCTCAAGGGACAGAGTTACTGTTCGACCAATTTTAGCATAGTCCTGGGGGAATGGAAATGAAAGGCATGAGGGCAAACTTTAGAGCCCTGCAACAGCATCTGCCTGGCACTGCAGGAAATGGAGGAAAGGCTCAAAGGACAGACATTAAGTAACTGCTTGTGGCCTTATTATTGCTGTTGGCTTTACAGTCTCTTTAAAGTGGACCAATCCCCACCGACTATGTGCCCCGCTGTGTGAAACTCCTGCAGTGGCCCACAAATGATTACCCTTCATCCGGTACCTTGCTGCAATCGCAAGCCACATGCCTGCAGCTGTGCCATTCGGATAGGCTGGCCACGGGGGCTTACATACACAGGTAATCCAGGGATGTGGTTGCCCCCGCTTTCTTTGCGGATGCTCAGTTTGCATGTGATCAATTGCTGATTGAACGACATCCTGCACAGGTTATGTGGGAATAGTGGAAAGGCAATCTGGGAGGTTTCACACAGCTGGGCATCCAAATTTGGGACCAAGAGGACCAATCACTACGATAGTCAAAATCCTGGTGATTGGACCACAATCTCAATACACTTCTTCAGGCTAAGCCTTCATGCTCCTGTAGGTGCAGTGACTTGGTATAAAGCTTTCAAACCTGTTTTCTATTGTATGCAATCTGGATGTGTTTTGGGGAATGGGGTTATAAACTGGTTGCTTCACCCCCCCCCCCCCCCAAAAAAAAAGTCTCCAAGGTATGTTTACGGGCTTCACTCTCTGTTCTTGTAGCCATCAGAAAATCATGGTTGGCCTGATGCAGGGGCACAATACCCCTTCTCAGGCTTCCGTTTTCTAAAAGACTGTGGACATCCCCAATTAGGATACCCTCCAATGTAGGAACTATAGTGATCGAAACATCTTTTATTGGACAATGAAGTTCCTACTGCAGTAGGCCAGGTCTTTTTGGGCTTTTATGGGGAACCAATGTTGAACGCTGCATTACACTCAATTTAGTGTTTATTGTTAATAAATGAAAGTGAAACCTAATTTCAGTATTCAAAATATAATGAAAATAACATTGTAGCATTACACTGTGACCACTGACCAATAAATACCCTCCTTTGCTCAATCACTTCACCACCTCTGTCTGAGTCAAATTTTATCAGTTCTGTGCCTCCATTAAGATGTGAGACCCAGACGGTACAGTGAAATTTGACTCAATCCTAAATAATACACAAAAAGGTTGATTTGTGTGCAATCCATGGCGCATGTGGACATTTACTCACAGGCATATGCGGCACACTATTGCATGTGCGTGAACCATGTGCCACATTTGCTCTTTACAACTTGCATGACAGTTTACTGAATTGCTGTATGCGAGTTGTATATTATTTTAATGTTTAGTTTAATGTAATGCCATGCTGCAATAGCTGCCATGGTTTTTATCAATGGCAATAACAGACAGCATATGTCTTTTTTACTACATTTTCCTAAATGAAGAAAAATCCCTGTTAGACTTAATGGTAACGGTTTTTCTACGAGTCCTTCAGGACAACCCACGGAGAGAGGGGTCCCTCTCACTGGAAGGAAATACAAACTGTACAGGGGTTAAAACCCCACCACTTAGATTTAGAAGCAGCTAAAAAAACGATTAAAGCTCTTCTCACATCTAATAGTGAGACATCTTCCTCTGCTCCTGCCATAGCAGGTGAAGTCGGGAGCACTATGTCTTGGAAACTATTGAATAAAGTAGCAATCTTTGGCAAAAACAAAAGAATTGGGTGGCAGTAAGGCCTTATCTGGAAGAATTGTGCAGTAGGGGTCCTTCATCGATAGAGCTCTCAGCTCATTTACCCGCCTGGCTGATGTGACAGCCAACAGAAATCAACATTTCAAACACAACCACTTTTCTGGTACTTCCTCCAGTGGCTCAAAAGGAGGCTCCAGTAGCCCTTTCAAAATGATAGTTAAGTTCAATGTTGGAAAGTCTTTAAAGGGTGCTGGCCTTTTACGGGTAATCACCTCCTGGAACCAATGAATTAGTTGATCCTGTCTCAACTGGTAGTCTGGAAAAGTCTGATCTGCAATGTACTGACTACTAGACCCTATTCAAACCCTTCCTGCAGGAATTCGAGTACAGCAGGTATACCTTTATTTTCTCAGTTTGTTAGACTCATAAAATGAAAAAAAAAAACACTTCAAAACCTTTGCATAGATGTGTCTGGTGGTCAATTTGTGACTGTCCTTTTCAGTTCTGAAAACAAAGATCTTCTCGGCCAAAACAGAGCTATGAAGATAGCATTGATCTCTTCTTGTGCTATCTTCCGGATCACTGGTGGCAGTAGCCTGAAAGGAGTAAAGGCATAAGCTAGATCAAAATTCCAGGTATGAGCCAGGTCATCGACTGCTAAGGCGCCGCCCTCCCTCATCAGTGAATAAAAAATCTTGCATTTTAAATTGTTCACCTTGGCAAAAAGGTCTATCTGGGGGAAGGCCCCAAGGGGCTACAATCTGGAGGAGAACTTCCTAGTTGCCATTCAGTCCGTTGTACCCTGACCCGAAATCTGTTCAGGGTACCCCTTAGATGACATTGACCGGACCTGTTCCTGAAGGAGAAACAATATGGAATTTGAGAGATTTATCAGGGACAATGACCTGGCTCCACCCTTATGATTTAGGTATGCTATGGTGGAAGCATTGTCAGAACAGATCTGGACATCTCCGTTGGCAAAAAAATATCCAATGCCAGTTTTACCGACTTTGGTTCTCTGAAATCGGAAGCCACTGCCCCAGGACATTGAGAGTGTCCAGGTGGGCTCCCCTGGCCCCCCAAACCCAGGAGCTGGCATCTGTTGTAATCATTAAAGGATCCTATTGTCTCCAGAGTGTCTCCTCCTGAGGAATTCCTGGATCATTGCTATGATCTTGTGGATCTTTTCCTCTGGAAGCAGAATCTTTTGAGAGAGACTGTCTAGATCGTACCCAAGGAATCTGCAACAGTGGCTGGGTACCAGATTTGATTTTTCTAGTTTGACAATCTAGCCTAAGGTTCTTAGAAGAAGAGTATGCTAGTAGCAACTCCCTTGACTTGTTTAGCAAGAGTAAATCGCCTAGGTAGTGTTTGTGAGGACTGGGACTTAGGGCCCTCTGGGGGTTGGCAGAGCAAACTATCCTTTTTCTGTGGCCTTGTCTGTGTCCATCTCTTCTTCTGCTCATTTTGCCTACTCTGATACTGCCTTATGGAAGTTTGGTCTTAGTATTAGTGTGGTTTTAAAACTTCCTTTCCCGTCTGGAAATTTCTTACCTGCTTCACTAGAATGAGTCAGAATAGTATTTAAGTCTTCTCCGAACAGGAGATTACCATGAAATTGAATGCCACACAACTATGCCTTAGAAACCAGGTCTCCTAACCATGTTTTAAGCCAAAGTGCCCTTCTGGCACAGGCTAATAGAGTGGTTGCCTTAGCAGTGGCCCTGATGGTCTCCTCCAAGGCATTTGCTAAGAAAATGGTGTAGGTAAGGTCTCAAGAATATTCTCCTTCAGGTTATTGAGCCATGTTTTCATATTTGATGACACCATCAGCTGCCAGGGTAGGTCTAAATGTGAAGCATCCCATTGGATCACGTAATGCCCCCATATTCTCAAAACATAAGTTTATCACTCTAGAGATCTGACCCAGAGGTGCATCTAATTTTGGACATTTGGTCCAAGGCTCCATATCCTGTTCCTGAAAGGGAAACTTACGTTTGAGAGAGTCTGGCATAAAAACATTTTTTTTTCTGAGTACCTCTATTCAGACATAATAAATGGACTATAAAATGTCTTGGATTTCTTCTCCAAGAATTTCTTATACATGGTATCCTGAATGGATAAGGGCTTATGCTCACTCTTGATTCCCCATGTATCATAAATGTAATCTAGCAAGGACTCCAGAGGAACCAGAGAGCACTCTTATGCAACTTGTAAGGGGTTAGGTAGCGGGTTAGTCGTCTCCTGGGTAGACGGGCACACTTTCAGCAAGCACAAAGTCCACAGAACAAGGAAGAATCATTTAACTGACCTCAGCCAGTTTTATTGCCAGATTGTGGTATAAAGTAAAACAGAACTAAACAAAAGAAATCCTATGCCTGTCCGGCTCTAACTAAACATTAGGTGCTCCTGACTAACCCAGTGCCGGCCTAGTACCGGGCACCATAACATAGCAGATCATAACATACCACTGGCAATGCTCCCACAGGCTCATAGCAGATGTCCTGCTCCCAGGATGAGAGAGCCAGAGTGTGTGTGAACTCCCTCCTTCTATCAGGCAAGCACACCTTGGACTAATCAAACAGCCCAAGACCCGGACTGTCCGGGTGGAGTGGGGCCCACCCTCTCTTCCCCACTCCAGCAACACAGGCCCTGTACATGGGTTTTTTCTCAAACCCTAAACTAGAGATCCTAGATCCCTAGTTTCTAAATTCCTGGTTGCTTTTAGCTTACAGATACAAGAAATCTTGGGCAGATATACACACCCTCTATGACTTGTCCAGACACTCTGTCACACATCCTCCCCCCCTGTTTCAGACCCGGGGCTGGAACACAACTGGACATCATACAATGGACCCGAGATAAGGCATCAGCATTTTTCATTTGGGTCCCTGGCCTGTGTTTTACTGTAAACCTGTATTCCTGTAAGGCCAAGAACCATCTTGTAACCCTCCTATTCTTTTCCTTATTTTCACACATCCACTTGAGGGGAGCGTGGTCCGTAACCAATTCAAACTGACGGCCAAGCAGGTAATAACGGAGGGCTTCTAGGGTCCATTTAATGGCTAGGCATTCTTTTTCTACAATGGCATACTTTGTCTCATGATCATTTAATTTTCTACTTAGGTACAGCACCGGGTGTTCCTCACCATTCCGCACCTGTGACAGTACTGCCCCCAGTCCCACATCAGATGCATCCGTTTGAAGGACAAACTCTCTCGTAAAGTCTGGCGTTATCAGCACCGGCTGAGCACACAGTAGGCTTTTAAGGGTCTGAAATGATTTTTCCGCCTGTGGCGTCCACTTAACCATGACAGAGTCTTTGCCTTTCGTCAGGTCAGTTAAAGGGGCCGCAAGAGAGGCAAAATTAGGTATAAACCTTCTATAATAGCCTGTAATTCCCAAGAAAGCACGGACTTGCTTCTTGTTAATGGGCTGAGGCCATCTTTGTATGGCTTCAATCTTGTTTAGTTGAGGTTTTATCAAGCCACGGCCTATGTTGTAACCCAGGTACTTAGCCTCCTCCAGTCCCATGGCACATTTTTTTGGATTGGCTGTAAATCCTGCCTCACGCAGAGAATTGATAACAGCCTGTACTCTAGGTAAATGGGAATCCCAATCTGGACTTTGGATGATTATATCATCCAGATAGGCTGCTGCATACTGTCTGTGAGGCCTCAAAATTCTATCCATAACCCTCTGGAAGGTGGCAGGTGCCCCATGCAACCCAAACGGCAAAACAACATAATGAAACAACCCGTCCGGAGTGGCAAACACAGTTTTCTCTTTGGCCTCATCTGTTAATGGTATCTGCCAGTACCCTTTGGTTAGATCTAGGGTTGTTATATAACGGGCATTTCCGAGTCTATCAATGAGCTCATCCACACGTGGCATTGGGTAAGCATCAAATTTAGATATGGAATTAAGCTTACGGAAGTCATTGCAAAACCTCTAGCTGCCGTCTGGCTTGGGGATCACAACTATGGGGCTGGACCATTGGCTATGGGACTCTTCTATTACCCCAAGTTCTAACATTTTCCTCACCTCCGCAGAGATAATCTCTCTCCTGGCCTCTGGTATTCTGTAGGGCCTCAGCTTAACCTTTTCACCTGGTTCAGTCAGAATGTCATGTTTAATGAGAGAGGTACGACCTGGGGTATCAGAGAAAAAAACCCTGTTCTTAAAGAGGAAGCCCTGTACTTCTACTTTCTGTGTATCTGCAAGGGAGTCGGGTACTGTTACTTCTGGCAACAAGGGCTTTGCAGAGGCCAACTGCTTTGGTTGGGATGCGGTGTCTGCAGCAAGTGACAGTCGATCTTTCCACGGTTTTATAAGATTGACGTGGTACACTTGCTCCGGCTTCCGTTTACCTGGCTGGCGGATTTTATAGTTCACCTCATTTACTCTTTCTAATACCTCAAAGGGCCCTTGCCATTTAGCCAGAAATGTACTTTCTACTGTAGGGATCAGCACTAAAACCCGGTCACCGGGTGCAAAGGTACGTATTTTGGCACTGCGGTTATATACTCTTTGTTGTGCCTCCTGAGCATGGGCCATATGTTCTCGCACAATAGGCAACACGGCCGCGATTCGATCCTGCATTTGGGCCACGTGTTCAATGACACTCCTATAGGGGGTAGCTTCTTCTTCCCAGGTTTCCTTTGCTATATCTAGAAGGCCCCTCGGGTGACGGCCATATAGTAATTCAAATGGAGAATACCCTGTAGAGGACTGAGGGACCTCACGGATGGAAAACATTAGGTAAGGGAGAAGGAAGTCCCAATTTTTCCCATCTTTGTCCACCACCTTCCTTAACATGGCTTTTAGGGTTTTATTGAATCTTTCTACCAGTCCATCGGTCTGTGGATGGTAGACAGAAGTACGCAGCTGTTTCACCTGAAATAATTTACACAGCTCTTTCATGACCCGGGACATAAAGGGGGTACCCTGATCTGTAAGGATCTCTTTTGGTAGTCCTACCCGGCTAAACACGTGCACCAACTCTTTAGCTATAGCCTTGGATGATGCATTGCTTAGGGGTATAGCTTCCGGGTAACGGGTGGCATAATCCATAATTACAAGAATATGCTGGTGGCCGCAGGCAGATCTTACAACGGGCCCCACCAAATCCATTGCTATTCTCTCAAACGGCACCTCAATAATTGGTAGAGGAACCAGGGGACTACGGTAGTGTGGCCGAGGAGCTGAAACCTGGCACTCTGGGCAGGAATCACAATAATCTTTTACGTCTTTGTAAACCCCAGGCCAGAAGAACCGTTGAAGGACTCTTATCTATAGTTTTCTCTGTCCCCAAATGCCCCCCCATAAGGTGACCATGTGCCAGATCTAGCACAATCCTTCTATATGCCTTAGGGACCACTAGTTGATCCACCAGATCCTCTCCCCTTTTTACCACTTGGTATAGCAAGTCATGTTTTACCGCCATGTATGGATAGGACAGTCTGGTGTCAGGCTCCACCAGGTTACCATCAATCATTTTAACATTTTCCCGGGCTCGGGTAAGAGTGGGATCTTTCAACTGTTCAGCACCAAACTGATCCTTCCGCACCTCAAGATCAGGCATACTGTCACTAGGGGGCTCTAGACTGCTATGACCCTCTGGGGACACCACATTGTGAAAAGGGGAAAGTTTCCTCCTCAATTAGGGCCCCACTTACTGGCAGTGTATTTGAGACCCTCTGTTCCCACATCTTCCAGAAATGTGGGAAGTCCCGCCCCATGATGACATCATGCATTAATAATGGCACTATCCCCACCATGAATTTTACTGCACCAAACTGTGTATGTATGTCCACTACAGCCGTGGGGTAATGTCGAGTATCCCCGTGAATACAAGTAACCCCAATAGTTTTCACCCGACGGGTTATTGGAGGCACCAAATCTGCGTTTACCAGGGTCACTAGACTACCTGAGTCTAACAGTGCATTTACAACTTTACCTTCGACCGTAATAGGACACATGTGTTTCTCATCCCCAGCATTTGGTAACGCTACACACGCAAGCTGAGTATACAGTGATAAGCGGCGGTTTATGTAGGAGACATCACATTGCATGGCATCATCATACATTGGGCAATTGGCAATAATATGACCGGGCATTTGACATCGAAAACACTTTATAACGTCCTTTTTTTTTTTTTAAAGTTTCTTTTTATTGCAATTCAACAACATCAAACACAAATACAAGTCACGTATCACATCGAGGGGCCGCAGGCACCCTAGTCAATAGCACGGTTCCAAAGAACATTTAGAAACGACACGACACCCATTCATACAACATGCATACATTCGGACTCGAATACCTGATAAGCTGTAAACTATACACCGGGATGGAGAAGCCTGTCAGAGAGCCGAGACTCAAGGATGCGTCTCCCGTCTCCCTCGCTCCACTTTAACACGCACCGTGACCCAGCTCACCATAGGTGAGCTGACTGGCCTCCTCAAGTAACTTTATAACGTCCTTACTGAGTCTCTTATAGGCCCCCAACTTCCCTGGCATGGCTTGCCAGCTTCTAGAGCCTGGGCCTTCAGTCTCTCCACTTGCATGCACCAACCCATCAGATCTACCAGCCCCCTTTTCCCTTAGAACAGTCTTACCAGGAAGTCCTGGAGATCTCCGCTGTGGGACTAGGGGGCGCTGTGGCAGACTCATCAGTTCCTCAGCGGCTTTGTACCTCTCCACCATCTCCACCATTTGGTCAGCATCTTTAGGGTCTCCATGGCTCACCCACTTGCGCAAGGTAACGGGGAGGGATCTTAAGTACTGGTCCATCACAACCCGTTCCACCATCTGGGGGCCTGTCAGGACCTCTGGCTGCAACCACTTCTTGGTTAGGTGAATGAGGTCATGCATTTGAGAGCGTGGAGGTTTGTCCATGCTGTAGACCCAGGTGTGCACGCGCTGTGCACGGACAGAAACTGTGACTCCAAGGCGTGTTAAAATTTCCTTTTTTAGCTTGCCATAGTCCATAGCATCCCGGGTTTCCAGGTCAAAATAGGCCTTTTGAGGTTCTCCTGAAAGGAAGGGTGCCAAAAGACCCGCCCATTGTTCCTTTGGCCAACACTCTCGCTCGGCAGTCCTTTCAAAGGTTGTCAGATAGGCTTCCACATCATCAGCTGTGGTCATTTTTTGTAGGAAATGACTAGCTCTTATGGAGGCTTGAGTAGCGTCTGCAACACCTGGGGCCCGCTCAGTGACACTGGCTAGCTGCTGTAGAACAACTTTTAAGGTCTCCCGGTCTTTTCTTTGCTCTTCCTGTGTCGCCTCCAGTTGAGCTGTCAGCCTGCGGCTTGATTCCTCAAGTGCTCTTTGCTGCACCATGGTGGCCTCCTGCTGCACTCGGGTAGCCTCCTGTTGAGATGCCACAGCTTGCAACATAGCTTTAATTACATCCTCCATTTTCCAGATGCAAAGAAACAGTCTACAATAAAAGGGACTCCGGCCCTTTAAATTTCCAGTTTTGTTTTCTTTTGCCAAAAATTAGTGCCTAAATCATCCTCCACCACTTGTAAGGGGTTAGGTAGCGGGTTAGTCGTCTCCTGGGTAGACGGGCACACTTTCAGCAAGCACAAAGTCCACAGAACAAGGAAGAATCATTTAACTGACCTCAGCCAGTTTTATTGCCAGATTGTGGTATAAAGTAAAACAGAACTAAACAAAAGAAATCCTATGCCTGTCCGGCTCTAACTAAACATTAGGTGCTCCTGACTAACCCAGTGCCGGCCTAGTACCGGGCACCATAACATAGCAGATCATAACATACCACTGGCAATGCTCCCACAGGCTCATAGCAGATGTCCTGCTCCCAGGATGAGAGAGCCAGAGTGTGTGTGAACTCCCTCCTTCTATCAGGCAAGCACACCTTGCACTAATCAGAAAGCCCAAGACCCGGACTGTCCGGGTGGAGTGGGGCCCACCCTCTCTTCCCCACTCCAGCAACACAGGCCCTGTACATGGGTTTTTTCTCAAACCCTAAACTAGAGATCCTAGATCCCTAGTTTCTAAATTCCTGGTTGCTTTTAGCTGACAGATACAAGAAATCTTGGGCAGATATACACACCCTCTATGACTTGTCCAGACACTCTGTCACAAACTGTATACCCTCGTTAAGAGGGTCCTCGGATGAGAGTTCACCCTCACTCTCCCCCGCTACCTCCGAACCTGTCTCAAACTGAACTGGCCCAGGACTGTGGGTCTCTGCAGGAGGAAAAGAAGATGTAATGTATACTAATGGTCTAGGATTTTGCGTTAACTGCACTGGCTGAGGAACGAGTGTGCCTGCAGTGGATGCCCCTTACAGACCTCGAACATCGAGGCCATTTATTTTCTCACTGTAGGCATGTCTGGCAGACAGACTTCTCCCAGGTATCCACAAGTGTAAAGCTACAGGACTCACAGCATCTAATGGGCTTAGGATCCTTGAGCTTCTCTTTTATGGGGGTCCTTATGTCTATCCTTATCCTTTACTTTAGGTGGTCTAGACTAGAACGGACAGAATCCAATACATAAGTGTACATACCCCCAGGATACCAGAAAAAATGCCAAAATATTTTTTAAAAACAGAAAAAACAAAACAGATTTTTTACATTACCGGCTTTTCCTGTGGCATTTTGCACAAGGTGTTAAGGCTGGCTGACACACTGCCTGCACCTGGATTCCCTTGCCCATGATAGCTGACATTTAGTGGACTAAAAGTAGAGGATTCATTCTGTTGTGGACTGCCGTAGAATCACCATTGTGTTGCTGATGCCCTTCGTGGCCGCTGTTTCTCTGTCCAGAATCCCTTCCAGTGGCTGGGAGAACTGGTTCTGGTTGTACTTCTGGGTCACCCCACGTGTAGAGGCCGTGCCCGGAAGTGATGTCAGAGCACCACCAAGTCAGCAGCAGTAAGTCTCCACCCACCTCCGCCCTGCAGCCCCCAGGGCAAAAAAAAAAAGACACTGCTGCCGAACTGAGAATGCTCCAGTAAGCCAGCCCGAGATCCCTCAGGGCTATATGCTAGAAGCACACGCTGAAGCCGCCACTGCCCGGGATTTAAAGGAGACAGTGCACAACTCGTGCACTGTCGACTATGGGGGGATTGCCAGGCCGCCTCCGGACGTCAGGTGAACTACACCCAGAGATAAAGTGGTCCGGGGCTCAGCGGGCTTCTTCAGGGGCTCCTAAACTAATATAAAAATTATCTGCAGCCTGTCAAGTGGTTTCCTTAGGGAGGAAACACAAAAAACTGAGGTGGAGGGGAAGGGGGTGGGGTTTTAACCTCTGTTCAGTTTGTGTTTCTTCCCAGGGGAAGGGACCGCCCTCTCCGTGGGTCGTCACTTACAAGTTCATCCCAACTGTAAATCAATTCAACACACACAAAAAACATTTAATAAATCTAAATTTCACTACTTGTCTCTGTCCCCACTATTTAACCCCCACCCTCCTTTCACCCTGGTTTCCCCAGGAAAACTCTATTCCTTCAGGACCACAGAAAAACATGCTTTAACAGCCACTCAGCATGAGCGAGCCTGAAAAGCCACAGTGGTCCTGCAGCTGACTCTGACAGCAGCCCAGGCACATGTTTGTTAAAGCTGTGCCATGACATGCTCACGAACCAGAGATTGAAGCAAAGAAAGAAGTTTCACTTATAATGCATAAGGTATTTGCATATAATCAGATATTTTGAGATGCTTTGAAATGGCTCATTTTACACTGTAGCCAAGGGGGGAAGTAAGGTGGGAGACTGTGTACTGTACGTTTGCTTTGGTGAGCTGTATTTTTAGCAATGCAGTAAACTGCCCCTGCAGGCATGCTTTAATGACCTCTTATTGCAAACCTTTTTGATTGCCACCATAAGGCCAAGGCTAAGGTCTCCTGACAGACAGACAATTGCCGGAGGGACAGTGGGCTCCACTAGAGCAAGCTTGTTGAAGCATTAACCATCACTTTCAGCACTGTGAGACTTTGTGTGATTGATTGCATAAACAGACATCCAATGTTTCTTTCCATGCAGAGTCTGTTTATTTAATAAATCACAGACATCTATCAGTTTAACCATAAGGTTCTATTCATGCCTCTCTGCTTGCACTGCGTTGGGCAACACAGGGACGGCGCAAGGCAAAATGTTGCCCATTGTTTTTAATGGGCCAGTTCACATGTATACTCTGCTTATATATGTGAACTGGCCAATTAAAATTATGGGCAGCATTATCCTTTGCATTGTAACAGTGTTGCCCAACGCAGCGCAAGCAAAGAGGTGTGAATAGAGCCTAAAACATCCCTTGCACCTCTGAGCAATATAAACCTTGATCTTGTACTGGCCAGTTATAACGCATAAAGAAATTTGTAATCATGGAGATCTCAGACTAGGTGAAACTAGTGCTTTTTAGTTGCAAAGCTACATTAATCTTTGCTTGTTTTTTCTGCATTACATTGTTTTCAATAGGAAATGTTAGGCAGGAGATGTTTTAATTGTGTCCCTGATCTAATGTGATTATTTGATTTTTTATAACTTCTGACCATTTCCTAAATGAATTTCTCCATTGGCATTAGTGATAAAGCTACTAAATCAAACATTTAAACTATTAAAAACCCACAGAGGCAATGTTTCATTCATTGCTACTTAAAGTGGAACAAAATCTGGGACTTTCAATTTCCTGAGTTCTGTTGTTTATTTCTGGGGCATCCTGGTTTGGTGATTCCACGAAGTACGTATGGACTCTTCTCCAATCGAGTTTTCTATGCTGTGCATATTAAAGCGGACCTCCAATTAAAAAAAATAAACTTTTAGTAAATCCCTCAGCTAAACTGCCCTATTAATGGTCAGTGGCATAAGCTGTTGGAGAGGGCTTAACCCCAGGCAGATGTTGTGGAATAGCTGCACACTTGACAGTCCCGCTTACACATATTCATGGGGGGGGGGGGGGGGGGGGGAGCTGTGCCAGCAGCAATTCACATCAAACTATATATATATATATATATATATATATATATATATATATATATACACCTCAGAAACATGGGAAAGCGTGCCTATTATTCTTCATACACACTGAATAAAAGGCTGCTGGCAGAATTGTGTGAGAGAAGAAAAATGCTCCAATGTGAGAAACCCCCAGTGAACATCGCAAGCCTCATCTCTCTATGCGTACCTACAGCTTGGCATGAGTACATGTTTATGAGTGGGGCAGGGCCAGTGGTGCGCTCCCTGTTTAGCTTTGCTTGCTGCTCTAAACTCAGCAAAAGTTGAATAGTATGCACAATGAATGGTTACCAGAGTTACCAGAAGAGATAACCAACTCTCTTGCTACAAATTCAGATATTCTTTCCAGAACATCCATGTTTGAGGAAATTTATCAGAGGGGGTTCAGAGAGAGGAGGTTAGATTCTCTAGGACTATCTATAATGTCCCACCAGTAAGCCATAGCTGCTGAAAAGGTTTGCTTCCCTTTTGTGGAGACGCAGGCCTGGGCCAGGAGGTGGGTTCAAGAATTCTGTATCTCTTTCTAGATCAGGGGTACTCAACCACTTCTTGTAAAGGTCTAATTACAGGCAATCGGTGAGAGGTGACGGGGCTGTCACGCGGGGGGGGTTTGATAGTTAGAAATCGGCGCACTGGGTGGGGGGGCTATAGATTCCACTGGCAAAGCAAAAAAAGAAACCTATTGGGCCCTAGGAAAAAACAAGAGCTTTTTGCCACAGAACCTATAGCTTTGGCTCACGGCACACTGCTTTTAACCCCCTGTGCATTCGTGTACAAGCGTGGACTAGGGCTGAAAATGTTACTGCCAATAAGATCTGGTAACAAGTAAATGGGGCAGCAGTGAGCATGGCAATACAGACGCAACTGAGTGCAGGACTGTCAGGGCAGGGGTCCGGAAATCTGGTGCAGAGGTCCGCCAGTTGAGTACCACTGTTCTAGATGGATCATCTGAGATTTCTAGGCCATTCCTTTTTCTATCACCAAAGTCAGATGAAAGTAAACTATGGCAGAGAGCGTAAGCCTAGGTGTGCTAGGCCAGGCCATGTTTTGTGACTCTCTACACAGATGCACAGGTGCAGCAGCAGAGCTATAGGGCAGCTATGTGGAGATTCACAAAACATGACCTGTGTGTGGGCCTTGAGGAGGTGGTTTGGGGAACACTGTGCTAGGGAACGTCGACCCCCTGTGACTGACCTTGCCATGGTCTGCTGCAACCCTGTTTCTGACCTTGCTACATCTCTTCACAGCTGCTGAGAAGCCCTACCACGTCTGGCCATATCTGCTGCCAAGCCCTGTTGCCGACCCTACCATGTCTGTTGCACATCCTGTTGGTGAACCTGCTACTTCTGCTGCCAAGCCCTGTTGCCGACCTTGCCGCAGCAGCATTTGGATCACCATCAGCACTGGCTGGCATCCCAGGTTAATCCCTTAGCTTTGTTGTTGACACCACTTGGGGTTACAGATGACAAATGTGCTAGATCCAGGCTCAAACTGCTACCTACACCACGTCTCCACAGCCGGAGGTATGTGACTCCCTGGGCTTATTTTGAACTGGCTTCTACTCTGCACCTACCTGTCACCAAGTTTTGCACCTGTCACACATTCCCTGAGCACAGATGATTCCTTGTACATAGCAGGTTCTTGAATTCCCTGTCCAGCCAGTGTACCTAGCTCTTTTCCCACAGGCTTGATCCCAAAAAGGACTGCATGCTGTTTCACCACTAACTGTTCCATTACCAGTAGTCACCCTTAGTGTGCATCACTTTCAGTGGAATTTCTGGTAACGCTGTGGACCAGTTTAAGCCTACCTCTGTCTTTGTGATTGACCGGCTCTGTTTACTCCGCTCCTTTGGGGCAGCTGCTCCATACCCAGTTTTTATGTTTTAGAGCCGTTCTCTGTGTATGTCTGTGTAACAGAAAACTGCAGCATGACACACACATCCCAAAAAGTGAAATAAATATTTGCTTGTCTAAGAAATATCCTTCAATAAATATCCCATTATGTGTGTCTGGCAAGCATTTTGATTCCTCCATGGGTGATGTAATCAGAGCCTCATTTCCGAAATATTCTGTGAGTGTTTTATGGATGACTTTGCTGCTTCTATTTGGTTAACCCAGGTAACTCAGGGCCAAATACAGTTTCGCAATTAAACCCATTGTATAAAGCTTGCCTTAATGTTTTTAGTTACCTTTTGCTGCCATCTAGCGGGCAAAGTTAGACACTCTAAAACATAACCTTTTGTTTGAGAATAGGTACCACAGGACTTTTCACCATTTTCTGACCCCCCCGAACAGTAACAGGAGTGCCAATCACTGCCTTGGGGGCAGGGGCACATGGGCAGTTTGTGTTACCCAAAATTTGAAACAATTAAATGTCAAAGAACCAGATCCAGAGGAAGCTGCTGTGTGTGTGTGTGTGTGCGTGGGGGTATCTTGGTTTATTTTGTGTCTGGGAGTAGATTTTAGTTTAGGTTTTATGGGCGTCTACTCTTTAACTGATAATAGGCTAAAAAAGAAAGACAATAGTAAGTTACAAACCAGGGGCTCGATTCAACAAAGGTAGAAATAAATTCGTGTCGCTCGAAAAATCGGATCGCATGTGTAAATTTTTAACTTTTTCGAGTGATTCAGAAAAGGGGTTGAATTAAATACGTGCACTCGAAAATGCAATCGTAAAATTTTCGAATCACTAGTAAAATTTACAAAATGCTCATAAATAGGCTGTCTCAAGCGAAAATTATTGGAAAATGTACTAAAATTTTTTTTCTATTGTTTAGTATTATTTTCTGACTACTGCATGGTGTTGTAAGGTTTTTTAATGGGTAAATGTAAATGCATAATTCTTTTCAACTTTTTAAGTTGCCTGTGTAGCTGTATGAACATGGCTAACATTGTGGATACATGTAATAAAGAGGCAAGGTATGCTGTAGTGGAAGTACTAATTAAACAGTAATATTTGTAAGAGGCATGTATGTTTTTTTTGGGGGGGGTTTGGTTGAATTGCCAGGGACCTGGATTAAAAATGTTTCCTTTAACGCAGAAATGTGGCCATTGTTTTCTATACAAAGCTTGCTCACATAGCACCACGTGTCCCTGGGTGCAGGGAGCAGCTCTTTGCTAGCTTTAACCTCATGGTACGCCATTCTTATGCTTACACTATAACGTGGACCAAAAGCCAGGATTTTGACTATTCTGGGTTTTGGTGCCCTGCAGTGTAAAAACCCAAAGGTCGACCACTCCCGTGTACCTTCCCCTGTTCTTATGGAACTTTTTACTACTAGTAAAAAGGGGTAAAAAGTTCAATATTTTTTTCAGGAGTAAAAAAGTGCCATTGACTTTCATTGTCATCCTAACTAGTGATTCACAAACATTGGAATTCTCAGGCTTTTTTGTTAGGAATTGAATTTTTTACTACCTTTAGAGTTTACTACCATTGCAAAGAAAGTAGAAGGGCTCTTTGTGAGAGAGCAAAATAAGTTTTCTCCTGCTGAAAGCTGCATCAAAAAACTAGTGTGAAACACTCTAATTTATATCATGTGTGTGGCTCATCAAGTCCACCTGAATCAGTAGTAAAATTTTCGAATCGCAAAATGCAGTAGTAAATTTTTCGATCCACTAATTTATTTCGCACTTTTACAATTGCAATCGAATTTAATTCGAGTGACTCGTGTTTTACAATGAATCCAGGTTGCTGAATCACTCGTAAAAATAACTATCGCAAAATCGCAACTTTTTAAGCACAAAACACACGAAAAATCAATTTTCTACCTTTGTTGAATCGAGCCCCAGGTCTGGATTCATCTGTTATGGTGTGGCCGAGGTGAGTATGCATTTTTAGATCCTCTTGTGACAGTAAAATTTGGGTGCGCAAATCAGATTTAGCACTGGGGTCGGGGGGGGAATCTCAAGTTTACTACAACTGAAGCTGCATTCCCATCCCCAGTGGGCCTCTTGGCCAGGAAACCCTAGTTCACATGTTGCTAGCAGCCCTGGCACTCTGTCTATTGAGTGTTTGGAAACAACATGCCATGTCTTTCTTTTCATCCTGTGTACAGCCCTAGAGCCCAGTTGATACTGCCCCTATGGATAGTAGTGATTGCGCCAGCTGTTTTTCTATGATAGAAGCAGCAGATAATGGTAGATGTGGGTCCAAGACACCGCACAACGCAGTCCAACACAGTTGATTTGAAATGCCTGTTCACAAAAGTGACCCAGATTTCCTGGGAGTCACCTGTTTTCTAGCCTCCTCAGAGGCATAAATCACCCAGCTGGAACAGAGTACAGCAAGCATGCTGCTCTGTGCTGCTGATGACAGTGCTGTGGCCTCAGAAATTGTAGACTTTGCAATAGTCCCCTGTCTATATTTTCAAGTAGTATCGTATGGGACTGAACAAGTGAATATGCAAATGGTAATGAGCTGTTTTTCAGCTCAGCCAGCAGAGGTCATCAGCAGCAATCTGAATTCACTGGCTGGCAGCATAGTTCTGGTCAGGTTCGTGAAATTCAGACAGAACTGCAGCACTATTTAAAGTGGACCAATCACCAGGATTTTCTCTATTTTGGTGATTGGTTCTTTGCTCGGGGGCATCCCAATTTGGGGTGTCCCGCTGTGTGAAAACCCCTTAGTTCACCCACTCCACTCACCTTTCTGCCATTCCCACAGCGCATGTGCTTGTCCAATCAGCGCTTTACACCATGTATACTAATACACAGTATAAGTCTGTGTTTTAGGATCCAAGGCCAGGATAGGGAGCAGCGGCAACCCGCGAACGTGGCAGAAATGTAAGAGGTTTGTGGGCGATCTGGGGGGTCACACTAAGGGGCATCCCCAGGGGCTCCTAGTCGACTGGCCTCAGCAGTGATTGGTCTTTTAACCCCTTTCACATTTTTCTTTCCTCAAGCTGATTTTATGCCCCTTTCTCTTTCCCTTTGTTAATGCTTTTTTCAATTTTCCTTTCACATTTGATCTGCTGCTGTCAGTCGTCACTTTCTTCCTAGTTTCCGTGGTTACTTTTTTTCACCCTCTCCCATTTCCTATTATTTTTCCCATACTCCCTCCTTCTTATTTCCTTTTATCACCTTCTATTTGTATTATTGCCATTTCGTTTCCTCTTTTCCCCATACTCCCACTATCGTATTCTCTATTTTTCTTATTATTTTGTGGGTGATACTGGATGTTGAAGCTCTTCAGTTGTGTTAGTTTGCCATGCCCCTAAATCCAACGTATAACACACCATCGAATGTTGACAAATGTGCCACTGGAGGCTAATAGGGTTTACGGGGGAGACAGGGGTGTTACTACAGGCGGTGCAGAGTTGGTGATTGCATCAGGGCCCATGAGGTTGGGGTGGGCCATCATTGTTTCTCCTGTACCATATTTATCAGATACGTGCTCACATGGTACCTGGTACCGAAAGCAAGCGACATTTGCTTTATTTAGTGTAGTTGTGTTCAAGTAAAGAGAAAGCTTCCTAAAAAGACTTTCTCTTAAGGTGGACTGCATTGTTACAGGCTCGAGCGTGGGGGCATCCAGAATGTTGAGACCCTTAGCGCATAAACTCCCGCAATCCCCTCACTTACCTTCACCACAATCCGATTCATTGCTACTGGTAACGTGGTCCATGTTTCGACCGGCGATCAGAGTCGCACTGGCCGGTGGCGGTGACCTTCTTCTATGCAGGCTGGAGCAGCGGACTGGTTGCTTGGCAACCCGGCCGCCAATTTGTGCGGCAGTGACATGGCGCACACCTGGATAATTAAAACCAAACAGCGCCTGAGGGGACAGAGAGGTGTAATGATGCCTTTAGCAGCACTATGTATGTGTCTGTGTGTATAATCGCCCAGACGATTTGATGACCTAATCATGTCATTGTACACCAGCATACAGGTATTTAACTCTTGGATGTTGACATGTTCTGCTTGATAATTTGTCCATCCCTGATGAAGGGGCTCACAACACTCCGAATCGTTGGATTAATTTATAGACAATGGACTTATGAACTAAGGCTCAGACTTATGGATTTTGTCCCGTGCTTGTACATGGACTTAATACAACATAGGGAAATGAATTGGAGTGCTAGTCTTTTCCTTTTTTTTCATACATTTAGAGAGGTAAGCCATCCGGCAGGTGCGCTGCATTGAATATGGGGATTGTTACATGCTAATGTAGGGGTGTGGCACAGTAAAACAACATACAAGTTGAGTTTGTGGAGACAGTGGATATCCTGATTGTTGTAAAAAAATATTCATTATGATATTCCAAATGAAATAATTCTGAACCCAGTCACAGCGGCCAGGTTACAAATCATTTAAAGCTGAACAAAACCCTGGATTTTGTTCCGCGTCCCTGGGGCATCCCGAGTCAGGATGCCCTGTTGTGTGAAACCCCAAGATTGCCCTTTTTAACTCACCTCTTCCCAGTCCAATGGCACATGCGATTTACAAGCAGAGCCCGGCAATGGGAGCTGAAGCAGCCATATCCCCTACAGCATGCGCACTCCCGCCTATCACAATGGCTGAGCATGGGAGCCCAAAGGAGCGCGGATGTGGCCCCCCCTAGTTTACACCAGCAAGGGTGCGCCAGAAAGGTGAGTGCTGCAGCGCCCCAGGGGGGGTGTCGTATCCTGGTCTTTTAGATTCCAGGGCCAGCTTTAAAGAGGAGCATTCAAGGTCATGGAGAGTTAAAGTGGACCAACACCCAGGATTTTGACTATCCTGGGTTTTGGTCCACTTCGGGGGGTGCCCCGCGGTGTGAAACCCCCCAGAAAGCCCCAAAAACTCACCTCACCACGCTCCCACGTGACCGCGCCGTCCAATCCCCGCCGACGGACAAACGGGTGACAGCAACGGACAAAACAGCGCGTCCGCCGCTGCCTCCCGCACGTCACTCTTACAGGGCGCGTGCCCGTGCCGGCCATTCACAAACGGCTGGCACGGGCACGTCTAGAGGGGCGCGCGGGAGGCGGTGACGGCGGCAGGTTTTTGGGGGGGGTTTCACCCCGCGGGACATCCCGATCTCGGATGTCCCGCGGTGAGGGAGGTGATCGGCCCCTGGGTGTTGGTCCACTTTAATAAAAACTCCCCAGACCTGGCTTACTCACCCCCCTGCCCCTCCCCTCCGGTTTCCAAAAATATAAATGTTAACTCACCTCTCCAGTCGCATCGGCACTCGGCATCCCTCACCTGTCGTCCTCCGTCGAGCAGTGCCATCTTGGAAAGCTGCAATGACACTCAGTGCGATATCTGAGGAGTGGTGTGGACTTTTGAAAAGAAGACAGCAAAAAATAGGGTTGGCTAAGCGTGTAGCCGTCACTCGGAGGGGTGGAATTGGGCCAGGAATACTGCCAGATATCAGCGTTTTATATAACGCTGACACCCAAAAGGTAGTGAGGGAGGGATGTTTAGAGAGGAACATCAGAAAATGTCTGATGTTCCGCTTTGAAGTGGACCAAAACCCACCACAATTGGCCCGGGAATTGATTCCCTCCCCCGGGGCGTCCAAAATCAACATGCCCCACTGTGTGAAACCCCACAGGTCGCCCTATACACTTACCTTTTTTCCCAGTCCAACGGCGCATGCGTGAGCCGCATCCCCTCTATCCCTCTAGCAAGGTGCGCGCCCACGCCAGGCATTTGTGAATGCGCTGTAAGACTGGGAAGCGGTGAGTTGACTTCGGCGATCTGGGGGTTTCACTCAGAAGAAATGACCAATACCCAGAATAGTCAAAATCCTGGGTTTTGGTCCACGTCAAAAAGTGGCGCTGTGATATCAGAGCGGCTGACTAGCTGAATGGAGCAAGCACACTGAAATGCCTGGTGTGGGCACGCGCTTCAGCTAGCGGTACAGCTGTGGCATTGCCGGTTAGGTGACACACACACAGCAGGGCATCCCAAATTGCACAGCCCAGGGAATGAGCAAATCGGGCTCCCTTCAGTCTTTTCTTTCGGGTTCCTCTATAAAATGACTGGGAAATGGATATTACATAACCTGACAGTGCCCATCGCATGTCTGCACCTGCTGCCCAGTGTTTGCTGGTGCAGTGAAGTGACTTTAGGTCTGCTTTTCCGGTGAGTGAGTGAGTGAAAGCCATTGCCAGTTTCTCTGCTCTGCAGGCTGCATGGAATGCTGGGAGACGTCACTGACATTCCGTCCCGTGACGCATCTTCTGAGGACCACAATTTGTCCAGGGAGAAAGTGACCCGGGCTGCTTATTGATGCGCCGTGTGTCAGTGACGTCACTTTTCTGCGCTCCCGGAAGAGGAGGGCCTGGTGTGCAGGTTCGCTTGTTCTCTCTGGGTTTCAGCTGAGTGACCGTGAAGAGAAGTGAGTAGTGTGATAGCTGTGACTCGCTGCCATGCTCCCAGCAGGATGTGAGGGTGGGCACGGCAATCAGGCGGGAAGTGTGCCCTGCTTAGAAGCCCATACTAGTCCCCCCTCTGATCTCTCAGGAAAATGAAGTTGCTATATACAGCTGATGTGTACTAGCTGTAGGAATCCCGCAATCAACCCCTGAATTACCCAGATTGTGCGCCCACTCTGCTCTTATAGCACACATGACTGCCAGTGGCCAATCACTGATCCTCTATTCAAATGCAAAGTGGCCCTAGTAAGGACCAGAATGAGCTTTCAGGGTGAATAGTGCACCATGTCATTCTGGTCCTTAGAGACAATCTCTGCCAATACTCAGGGTTTCCATCATCCTGGGCTTTGGTTCTTGCCCTTGAGGCATCTCAATTTGACCCCCCCCCCCAGGTTCCCTTAATTACTTACCTCCCGACATTCCCAAATAATGTGTGTGCTTTGGTTCAATTAGCCATGTACGACGTGCGTGTTGATGTAAGACACAGAGGTAATTTAGAACAGAGCTCCTCCATAGGGAACCGGAGCGGCCACTTCAGCCTACCTGGGGGTTTCACACAGTGGGGCACCCCGAATTGGGATACCTCTGGGGACAGAAATAGCTGGCCTCAAAGTCTTTTAAACTCCAGGGCTGGCAGCACAGGTGATTGGTCCCCCTTTTGTGGCCTTCTTCCTAACATGCAAGCACTGCACAGTCTGTGGGTTAACTAGGAGATCCGCTTACCTTACCGCTGCTCCTGATTGTTGGGACCTCGTTTTGGCCACTCCCCTTTGCTGTTGCTAGTTAGGGTGTGCACATCTGATAGAGGAGTGCTGGAGATGCCAATGGAGGGCCGTGCATCTTTAGGTTACTATCTAGCGATTCCAGGGGGCATGCTGTAACCCAACCCTGAAGTCTTTAGACTCTAAAGCCAGGTTACTAGGGCTTTGGTCAATTTTAAATCAAGGCTCTGTATTTAAAGGTTACGTTTTAGTTAAAGAAAAAGTCTGTGGCGCCAAGGCCAGGCAGCTCTGTCAGTAACTAGAAGATTGCTTACCTTACTGTTGATCACCCTCCCACAGTACTTCTGGAATCCAGGAGGGTGGGTGTGGCCTATGGACAGCCAGGTCCTCCGTACACAACAGTTACTGGAGTATGGAGGCCCTCACCTGCCAGCCGTAACCTGGAAGTGCAGCTTCCGGCCTCGCAAACTGGGGCTGTGGGACACTGGACCTTTGCTTAAAGCGGACCTTCAACCTGAATAAGAGCCTATCTTATATGTTTCCCACACCCTGTACATACAGATTGCTTACATTAAAATTCATCCTACCTGCATCTACTGCATGTTATGAGCCTTTAAACATCTAAGATGGCGGCTCATGTAACATCAGGCAGCCTGCAAACAGGAAGTGCCGTCTTACTGTGTCGCTCTGCATTCTGGGATTGCTGACCTTTCCCTGACCCCAGCTCTGCTGTGTCTGAGCAAACACAACTATAACCCGCCCCCCTGTACTTTATCCCGCTCTCCTCAGCATGTGTGATGCTTGTGAGTCAAGATGGCGGCACCCGTATCCTAGAGTCCTGAACAGAGTTGCAGCCCAGTGGGGGAAAGAATAAGTAAGTGACTAAAACTTTAAAATATAATAATTTGAGATCCTGCTGAATAGTTTTTTTAACCCTTTCAGTGCCAAGAACGTAGAATCTACATGCTCACTTCTACTCCACTTAAAGCAGACCTTCAGCATGATTTATTGAAAAGCCCAAACCCTTAAAAAACTATTCCCCAGCATATAAAATTAAAACTCACCTTTAAATCCTTCCTGCTGTCCCCGCCATCTTCACGCACAGACACACACAGCGGTGGGCGTGGCCGCTGTATAGTCCGGGTGTCTCTATCTTCTGGGGCCGTTGAGAAGTGACAGGGACAGTGCGAGTGGCAGAGGTATCGCCGCTCGCATTGTCCCTGTCACTTCTCCACGGCCCCAGCAGATAGAGACACCCGGACTATACAGCGGTGGGCGTGGCCGACGCTCGAGCGTCGGCCACGCCCACCACTGCATAAGGCCGTGTGTCAGAGAGGAAGCGATGGGGGCAGCTGTACCTGCCGCCTCCTCCACAGCGCCAGCACATACAGACGCCGCGGAGGCAGCTGCAGATACAGCTGCCCCCGCCGCTTCCTCGCTCTGTGGCGCCAGCACACACAGTGAACACCCGGCCTTGGTATAGTGGTGGGCGTGGCTGATGCTCGAGCATCGTCCACGCCCACCACTATAACAGGCCGGTATCTGTGCGTGCTGGCGCCACTGCCTCCGCCGCTTCCGGGACAGCGCGAGCGATGGAGAGGTGAGTAAACGTTTCCCTTTTTATTTATTTTTTTGCAGCATTCGCCCGATAAGACACACTGACATTTTCCCCCCACTTTTGGGGGAAAATAAGTGCGTCTTATAGGGCGAAAAATACGGTAACTTCCCTGGGAAATCCCTGGAAATCCCCTCAAAAATCACAGTTGAACATATGGAGTGCAAAATAGTGCAAATTGATCTGGCAACAAGGGTGACAAAAGGTCTAGATAGACTGGCACTTAAAGGGTTAAGGGTTTGGGCATTTTATTAAATCATGGTGAAGGTCCGGTTTAAGTAGGTCTTCTAGCTACTGCCGGAGCTGCCTGGCCCTGGAGTCTGAGGAAAAGTCTACAGAAGTGGATTTTTCCTTTAACAATGGAGCCTGCTTTGGGAGGTGCTTACTTGGAGTGCCTTTCTTTCCTCCTCTTCTTAGGGCACAGCGACACTTTGGATGTGGGTGAGCTGCTATGATTGTTTTACACAGTTGGGTTTGACATGTGAACATGCACACACTTCCCAATAAACACTGTGGTTCAAGAGAAGGCTGATGTTGCATCAGAGGATCCTTAAAGAATAAATATGAAGGGATATTCTTGGGCTTGTTAAAGCTGTCCCATTGGGATATGGTGATTCCAGACATGCAGGGTGGGGGCATCCCAGTCTGTGAAAAGGTGGCAGAGGTGCTGCCTCAGAATCAAGGGTGTGTGATTGCTTACAAACAAGGAGAGGGTGTTCAACAGACTTAAAATATGTTTTTCCTTAAAGTGATCCTTTACCAAGAAAGGTGGTTGTAGTCACCTTCTATCCACAGCCCAGTGCCCCTAAAACAGCCTGGGTTTTTTTCTTTCTAAAGCCTTTGCACAATGTTCATAAAACCTGCATTTAAAGCATGCCTGACATTGCCTCATCCTACAAAAAACTCAACTTGACCTAAGACATTCAATTAACTGGCCTTTGTATTTCAGGAGAACACGGGATGAATGTTGGAAGTATAGTTTGAATTTCTGCCTTAGGATCATGATGACCTCAGCTTGCTGGATGCTGAGGGCCTCTACAACCAGAAGCTGGTGTCAGGGACGAAGGTATGTTCTCATGTGTATCTTGTAGAGATGTATTACAGTATGGAATGCCTTTTCCTTCGATTATACTGGGGTTTTTTGATGTGCTTAAGGAAGAACTAAACCCAGGATTTTGACTATCCAGGGTTTGTCCCGTGCCCCGCCTTGTGAAACCCACCAGTGGCTCGCTGCTGAGGAGGCCCTGTTGAGAGAGAGTTCACTGTGAGTTTTTGAGAAATATAAAGCAGGCTGAATGGTGGCTAGAAGAAAGATGCATCCTCTGATAGCCAGCGTAGGTGCGTGATCCCTCTCTGGGTCTCCTCTTCACCGGGGCAATTTGCCCCCCCCCCCCGGGCAATCGCTGGCGAGATCCCCTGCCTTCCTCCCCCTCCAGCGATCACTGCATCTGTCATCAAGATCAGTGAGGGACAACATCACTTTCTCTGTGTTTTTTACTGTTAACCCTTTGTGAACCGGTAAGGGATCGCTGAGACCCCTATTTCACAAGGCACGGGGTCTGGCAAGTCACCTGCGGCTATTGGGTGACTTGTCATTAGCCCCAAGCCCCCACATTAGGGCAACCTGTAACCCAGCCCTAAAGTCATTTAGACTCTGGAACAGGGTTACAAGGCTTTAAAGTGGACAAACTCTCCCCACACACTAGTTCTGCCCCTTACCTAAAATCCTGCAATATCTGACAACTCTTGGGGTTCTCTGACAGGGTGTTTACAGCTGGGTGATCCCAGATTAAGAGAGTTAGGTTGTTGCACACCTTATTTTTACGAAAATATACAGCTATAACAGAGTAATTAAAGTTTGGGTTCTGGTTAACTAGGCCAGCATTGTATAAAATGTTGGTAAAGTGGACCAAAACCTGTGATTTTCTACCATCGTTCTTCAGGACGGCCAATGAAAGAGGCTCCTCCCCCTAAAGAGGAAGCACAAACTGGGACAGGTTTAAAAGCCCCACCCCTTCCCCCCAGTCCTCTGTATTCTACTTCCTCCCCAGGAAACCTCTGAAACTTTCTTTTATTGTCCAGTTTATTTTTTAAATTTTTTTTTTTTTTAACCCCAGGAGGCGCCTCGGGCTGGTCAGCGTGAGCCTCCCTCTCGGTGGCAGCACTGGTGGTGTTGTTGCTTTGTTTGGTGTCCCCAGGTCTCCCCGCCAGTTCTCCACAGACTTTTGCAGTTGGGGGATAGAGGGGCAATCTCGGAATCAGGCTTTGCTGTCCAGGCGGCATGGTCCTCCCTCTCGCTGGCATCACGTGTGGCGCTTGGTTTGTGTTCCAAAGTCTACTCTCTGATTATTCTTAGTATACAGTACGTCCTGCTCCAGAAAGATTACTTACAAGTGGGTATTACTCCGCCAGATGGCGCTGGACTGCAGAGACATCGAAAACAGGCTCCTCCCGGACCCTCAAATACCCAGGGACCTCCCACAAATCCCCAGAATTTCTCTGCAGTCTGGACTGCGAAGGACAAGAAGATGGCGCTCTCTTCTCGCAGGTGAGGTGAGCGGGGCTATTAGCCTGCGGCCCTCTAGGACTATTTCTACCCGTTCCATTAGTAATATGCCTCCCAGCCTTGGCTGCGCTGGTCGGGTGATGGTAGGCAGTACCGCTGTTAGGTGCTTAGGAGCGCTGCTCCACTGCAATCCCCCACCAAAGGGTAGGCGGTTCAGGCTTATGGTGAGCCTCTATGGGATGCGCCCCCCACACTATTGCCCCTTGCCCCTGCCTATCGGTGGGCCCTATTAAGTGGCCGCTGTCCTCCCTCATTCTCCTGGTAGCCTTCGGGGGAAAAGAGGGGGGGTGTGTAAATGTGTATGCTATGCATTCTGTTTTTTACACCTTATATTTTATTCTCTCTGCCTTGTGTCAGCCCATGTTGGCCCATGCGCGACGGACCTCTACCTACCGCGGTCCATCTTCCTTTTATTACTGTGTGCTTATGGTGTTTTCTTCTTATGTCTTTCAGGCTGGGCGAACCCTTTGGCTTCTCCCGGCCCTCTATTAGTTATTAACTTGTTAGGCCTTGTGTAATACTCCCACTTCTCTAGCGGGTTATTGGGGCATCTGGGGTTGCTGTATAGCGTTAATCCCTATCGGCCTATAGTGCTGCTATAATCACCATATGGAGGCATCCCAGGATAATGTGACCGGGGTTCCTTCGGGACAAGACCGGCTGTGTGTAGCGTGTGGGCAGCCTCATGCTGACGCTGACAAGGCGCGGGTCTGTGTACACTGTGCTGAGCAGGTGCTTGCATTGCAATCTGGCCTGCCAGTGGCCCAGATTTTTGAGGTCCTATCCATATCTCCCCCCTCCCAGGCAAAGGGGGGAGCTTTTCCATACAACAAAATCACGTTTGGAATTTCCCGAGCAGGCTCATTTCCATAACCTTGTGCTCAAGGAATGGGAGCGCCCCAGTAAACTTCCGGGGGTTCCTAAAAGTTGGGATAGGAAGTATCCCTTTCCTGCTGATGTGGTAAAGTGTTGGTCATCCCCTCCCGAGGTGGATGCCCCGATCCTAGGGTTATCTAACACCTCTGTCATGCATTCCCCTGACTCTACTACCCTGCGGGATGCTGAGGACCGGTGCATTGACCAGCTGGCGTCCCATGCTTTTGCATGTGCGGGGACGGTGCTGCGCCCGGTCTGTGCCTCTGCTATTACTGCTGTGGCCACTAGAACCCTTATCCGAAATGTACTTGATAGTGCCCCTGATGATTTGCCTTGTGAGGTGTTCAATGCACTCTCCAGTTGTGATGTTTTTGTAAATTTTGTCCTCTCTGCCATGGATGACACCATCAGAATGTGTGCCAGAACATCTGCCCTTGTGGTGGCTATACGCTGCCCGGTTTGGCTGCGCCAGTGGGCTGCTGACAACGCTGCCAAAAAGGCCCTCACTGGTTTTCCCTTCAAAGGACTGCGCCTGTTTGGGGACGGCCTGGACCTGTTTGCTAAGGGAGGCAGGTTACCCCAGCGCAGGCGGCAATCTCGGCCCTTTCCGGGTCAGGGTTCCTTCTCCTCCCTTTACCGTGGTGCTAGACAAGGGAGGGGGGTTTCCTTTCCTGGGTCCCAGGGAGATTTCTGGGGTAGGGGCAGAGGCCGTGGACGTCCTGGCCCCTCCTGGGGTTCCAAAGCAAAATCATCCCCCAAGCCCCCTCAGGCATGATGGGGCACCCTCACCCATCCGGGTGGGGGGACGGCTGCAGCACTTTGCTCACGTCTGGGGGCTTCATGTCTCAGACTGGTGGATTCAGGAGGTAGTGTCCTCCGGTTACAAGTTGGAGTTTGCTGCCTGCCCCCCTCCAAGTTTCATCAGATCCCGGATTCCTCAGGACCCTGTGTCAGCTCAGGAGCTAGTGCAAGCAGTGCAAGGCCTCCTGGAGCTGGGGGGTCATCTGCCAGGTCCCCTTAAGAGAAAATGGCAAGGGCTTTTATTCCAACCTATTCACAGTACCCAAAAAAGTTGGTTCAGTCAGGCCCATCCTGGACTTAAAGAGCCTCAACAAATTTGTCAGGGGCAGGCGCTTTCGCATTGAAAATCTGCGCTCTGCCATCAGTTCCCTGCGCCAAGGGGACTTCATGTCTTCTGTGGACATCAAAGATGCTTACCTTCATATTCCTGTATTCCCAGGTCATCAAAGGTTCCTCAGGTTCGCTCTGATGGATCAACACTACCATTTTGTGGCGTTGCCCTTTGGTCTCACTTCAGCTCCCAGGGTGTTCACCAAGGTGCTGGCTGGCGTGATGTCTCTGCTCAGGTATCGGGGTGTCCGCATGCTTCCCTATCTGGACGACATTCTCATCACTTCCCAATCTCTTCATCAGGCAGAGTTGGATACTCAGCTGTCCCCTTCCTTGGTAACTCCGTTCCTAGGAATGAATCTGGATACAGTTCAGGCAAGGATTTTCCTTCCTCAACAGAAGGTGGACAGTCTGATTGCACAGGCTCAGTTCCTCCTATTTTGTCCTCACCCCTCCATCAGGCAAGGGATGCAGCTGGTGGGCCTGATGGTGGCATGCTTCGAAGTGGTCCCTTATGCTCAGTTCCACTTGAGGCCTCTGCAACTTCACTTATTGTCAGTATGGGACAAGGACCCATCGTCCCTGGACGGGGTCTGTGTGCTCTCCCCTCGGGTTAGGAGGTCCCTCTTGTGGTGGATGGACTCAAAGAACCTGTTGGGGGGCAGATCCTTTCTTACCCCTCCCTGGGAGACGGTCACCACGGATGCCAGTCTGTCAGGTTGGGGGGGGGGGTTTCTGGAAGTCCCTGCGGTGCCAGGGGAGGTGTGGGGTCCTCAGGAGGCCCACACACCTATCAGTGTCTTGGAACTGCGGGCGATCAGGCTAGTGCTGGCTCACTTGACTACTCACCTTCGGGGCCTGCATGTTCAGGTGCGCTCGGACAACCAGACGGCAGTTGCCTACATCAATCATCAGGGAGGGACCCGGAGCAAGGGGACCCTCCAGGAAGAGTCTCTGATCCTGACTTGGGTGGAGGCCAATGTTCCCTGCATATCAGCTGTGTACATCCCGGGGATGGAAAATTGCCTGGCAGACTCTCTGAGCAGGGGGACCTCTCGCCAGGGAGAATGGTCCCTATGCAGCAGGGTGTTCCAATCCCTGTGTCACTGCTGGGGCCAACCAGATGTGGATCTGTTTGCGTCCCGTCACAATCACAAGCTTCCAGCCTTTGTCTCCCTGCCCCAGGATCCTCTGGCCTTGACCACGGATGCTCTAGCAATGTCATGGCAGGACTTTTAGTTTCTGTATGTCTTCCCTCCGTTCCCCCTGCTGGGCAGGGTTCTGCGCAAGATTGCTCTGGAATGGGTGCCAGCGATTCTGGTGGCCCCCAGGTGGTCAAGAAGAGTGTGGTTCGCAGACGTGGTGCAGCTGGCAGTAGATCAGTACACTCTGCCCTTGGTGCCAGACCTGCTCACTGAGGGCTCTCTACGCCATCCCAATTTACAAACTCTGGCTTTGACGGCCTGGCTGCTGAAACCTCCATCTTGATGGAGAAGGGGCTGTCTTCCTCGGTTTTGGAAAGGCTAGGAAGAAGTCTTCTTCTTCCATTTGTTACAGGGTTTGGCGTGCCTACATTGACTGATGTGAGTCTAAGTCTATTCCCTGTCGTGTGTTCTCTATTCCCAGGATCCTGGAGTTCCTGCAGCATGGGTTGGAGATGGGGCGCCAACTCAGTACTCTGAGTTCTTCCAGAAGTCCTTTGCTCAGCACCCTCTGATCAGGACTTTTTTCCAGGAGGTCACTCATGTGCACCCCCCACGTAAACCTGTGGTGCCTGTTTGGGATTTGAACTTGGTTTTGTCAGCTTTGCAGGGTGCTCCCTTTGAACCTGTGCAGCATGCTACCCTGGCCATTCTTACACTCTAGACTGTCTTTCTGGTGGCTATCACTTCTGTTGGGTGCGTGTCTGAGTTGGCGGCGCTTTCTATTCAAGCCCCCCTACTATGAGAGACACCAGGACAAGGTGGTGTTTCGTTTCAAGCCAGACGTTCTGCCTAAGGTAGTATCTGCTTTTCATTTGAATCAGGACATTGTTCTCCCTTCTTTGTGCCCTAATCCTAGTAATGCTAAGGAAAGGGTCTTGCATTCTTTGGATGTGGTTAGGTGTCTGAAGTACTATGTGGTGGCTACTGCACCCTTCAGGAAAACTGATGCTCTTTTTGTTGTCCCATCTGGTCCTAGGAAGGGTTTGGCTCCTGCCAAGTCCACTATCAGCAAATGGATCCGTCAGGCTGATTCAGGCCTACTCTGCTAAGGGGAAGAATCCTCCCTTCCGCCTTACTGCTCATTCCACTCGTGCTATTGGTGCCTCTTGGGCTTTTCAGCACCAGGCTTCTGTTGAACAAGTTTGCAAGTCCGCTACTTGGTCTTCTGTTCATACCTTTTCAAAGTTTTACAAGGTTGATGTTAGGGCCTCAGCTGACGCTGCTTTTGGCCGAAAGGTTCTGCAGGCGGCAGTGGTTTAAACTTTCTGCTGCTATTTTTTCTTGGAGATCCCACCCTACTTTATGGACACTGCTATTGGATGTCACACTTGTAAGTAATCTTTCTGGAGCAGGACGTACTGTATACTAAGAATAATACAATTCTGTGATTACTCACCTGTAGAATTGGTATTATGAGTATACAGTACGTCCTTCTCCACCCCACCCTTGGTTTTGCATTATCTTGGATCCCCTGTATGGTGATTGTTATCATTGTTATAGTTGATAGTTTGGGTTGTTTTATTCTTCCGGCTTCTCGTTAACTGCTTTTCAATGCTGGGGATTTGTGGGAGGTCCCTGGGTATTTGAGTGGCCGGGAGCAGCCTGTTTTCAATGTCTCTGCAGTCCAGCGCCATCTGGGGGAGTATAACCCACTTGTAAGTAATCTTTCTGGAGCAGGACATACTGTATACTCATAATACCAATTCTACAGGTGAGTAATCACAGAATTGTATTTTTTAGGGGGGTGGACGGGTGTGCAGGCTCGAGCGACACTCTGAATGGAGCTTGCGGCCGGGAGTCTGAGGACAGGACTGGCCTGTACGCACCTGTGGGTCTAACCCTGCGACCCCAACACTGAACTAGAGGATTTTGAAGTGGGGAGCTGCCAGAGTACCGGAGCATTTTATGTTCTGCCTTATGGTTTTCCTTTCCTGGGATTTAAACAAAAACATTTTGGGATTGCCCACATACATGTGATTTACTTATCAGCCTGCTGTGTCCACGTTTCTTATATTTCTGTGTGTCTGTGATCCTAAGTGGGGCGCTGCTTTCCTGGCCTTCCACTGTAACTGTGAACTCATCAGTAGCTTTTGCTTAATTGCACAGCAATCATTACCTCTCCAGATGAGAATGCTGCAGTACCCCCAAGCTTCTGATACAAGATTGCCATTCCCTCATCTCTCAGAGTTGAATTAAGCCAATTAGAGGATTAGCAAACCAGACTGAGTCAGGCCGATTTATACATCGAAAACGATGGTTTAAGGTGCTACAGGAAATGTTTTTCTTTGCTATCAAAGATTATATAATGGATTATATAATTATTAAGAACGCAGGAGCCCCCCTACCCCCTTCGTGCACATAACCCCGCTCCCGTCATCGCTTGGCTAAGCAGCACATTCTGGTGTCCAGAAATATGGCAGCACTGGCACCGGGCAGCAAATTGTTGTGCTGGATTCTCAGCGTTCTGGGTGGCCACCCCCCTAGTCTATCTTATAGCGCCAGCTGCTTGATCCCTTTTTGGCCACTAGTGATCACAAAAAGATCTGCAGGAGATTGGTAGGGGTTGGTATGCTCGCCTACTTTTAGTATTTCTCTTGGGTTTCTAGGGTTGGTGTGGGTGTAGAAGTCAGTTGCTGAAATGGAGGTAATGAGACTAAAGGTATCTGTAGAGTACAGACAGTGCAGGCAGGCAGACAAGCTCTTTGTGTAATCAGAATTGTATTCCATGCAGAACAGCTCTGCTCTAAGATAACAGATTGCAGATAATTGTATTACCAGCTTCTTGCTAACATATTTATTTTTAAGAGTTATTTATGAACAAAGAAGTGGATTCAGGCAAGCACCTAAGAAGCCAGAAAAAATTGAAGCGGAGCTGGGGACCAGCCGTGAGACTCGAAGCAGAAGTAGCTTTACTCCCTCTGTGGCAAATCCAGTGTCCCCATCTCGTAGTTACCTGCTGAAGCAACTTTACAAGCCTTTTCTTTTTACTGTTGGGGTATGTATTTTATTTTGTTTTATGTTACTGTATTTCAGCCCAAAACCTCTAAGCTTGCCAAAACAGGAAAGGTTAAAGTCTATGGAAGTTCATCTAATTGTTACTGAGGATGTTTTAGATGATTTCCAGTTTGTCCAGAACAGGATGTAAGAGAAAAGCGATGATTTTGATACAGAACAATTTTTCAAGAAATAGACAATTAAAATGTATAGAAAACCTGCATTGTAAATTGGCTGTTTAATGGTCCACAGAAGGGTAAAAACTACCTCACTAGATGCTCGCAGTGATAAGAAACGGCTTTGGAATGCTCCAGCATTTCATTGTAAAAAAATGACCTCATCACAATTTTTGAACCCAAAGATGATTGTATATGATCCCCTGAGCAAGTTCAATAAATCTACAGTGATGGAGTGATTTTAAAGCGATGAAAGGCTGGGTGAGGGCAAAGAGCTTTTGACAGCTCAAGAGGTTGGACTTATGCAATCTGCAAAGATCAGTTTTCAGTGGATCTTCTTGACTCCAGGCAGAAGATATGGACACGCTTTGCTTCTTATACTACACTTAAATCTAAATTTACTCTGTGCCGTGTAGGCGCCTAACCCACATAAGCACTACATCTAGAAGATATTCATCTTTGTCCCATAGAGCTCTTTATAATGGAAGACCAGCAAACTGCTATTTACTTTTCCTTGTGTAATGGCTCTCCACTAGGAAAAGGCTGAGGCTTACTGATACAGTGTGGGGGTAGGTTAGCATAGTGTCCCTGTGGATCTGGGTCCCCCCAGGAAGAAAGGAAGACATTTTGAATGAATGGTTTGTCCCAACATGTATGCTTGAAGCATTTCTTTATGCCCCCAGTAAACACTCATTATAATTGTTCAGTTTTCAGGTTGCTCTTTTGGAATTGCGGCTATTTGGCAGTATGAGTCGCTAAAACATCGAATGAAAAATTATCTAGAAGATATTCGAGCTGATTGGCTGTTAAAAATACGCCCTCCAAAACATGGAAACTTTAGGAAGCAGGTACTGTACTTTTTTTTTTAAAGCCACCTATCTTCTTTTTCAGTAAATAAATAAATATATATATATGTGTGTTATGGCTTTTGTCCTCAAATGTGTTAAAATACTAGACTGGACATTTTATCAGGCACTATAACGGATTTGCTTGGAATTTGGATGAGTTTGTATAGGTGTGCCCAGCTGATTGTAAAGTCTTATTTTTGCCATAGTTGTCATAATTGTGTAATATGATGTCATATGTGGTGTTAGAGGCTTTTTGTCATCAATAATTGCTATTGCTCCCCATTAGCAGATGAGCCCAGCCTGTATCCTATATACTTTGTTGAGGAAGTCCAGATCCTCTGGTCCTGCTCCTCACCTTCATTCATTGTGATGTCAGCAGGTGGAACACCTTGATCACAGGATCAGGAGTGTAGCATGTACAATGTTTCACATCAGATCAGACTCCATCCCCCCCAAGCCTGTCACAACTCCCACATCACGGTGTTGGGAGCTCCGCACTGTATACCACATTTCTGGCCAGTGAATTGGACCACCCAGGAGCGCCCAAAGTGAATAATAGGAGCCTTGTCCTTGGCTCATACTTCGTACATGTCCACCCACAGGCTGACATCTAGAACTGCGGCAAGATAATGGGTGCGCGTCAGGGCCCCAAACATAGCGATAGACAAAAGTGAAGTTGCTCATCCTGAGGGTGTGCTCTCCCACTTATCTGTCTAGCCAGCTGCCTCTGTAAATGCTTATTCAGCTTGTTCTCTTCTCATTACGAAGGGACATTAAACTTCCCCCTTTTAGCCAAGGGTCAATAGTTGCAGAGGTGGACAGGGGGTGAAGGATATGAACTTTAACTAGTAGGTAGAGTGAAAATGTTAACTTAACAGTGCAACATGAAAAACCTCTCCATCTACTATTTTGTCACAGTGCAGTTTCACAAATGGTATGCTTTAAAGCAGAACAAAACCCTGGCCAACGGCCTTGGAGCCTTTTAAGTCTCCGTCCTTCCACTGTGTCAACTCCCACCCCCGGATTGCCTCAAAACTAACCTTTGCCCTTGCTCCCATGGCGATGTAAAAACTGTCCACATCCCCAGCATCACTGGACTGAAGCAATTCAGATGGGGGTGGCAGCAGTGCCTCATCTAAAGAGAAACTGGGGACGCAGCCACTCCCTGTTGTGGGGCTCTGTGACTAAGGTGAGCTGTATATACCATGCTGATTGGAAGAGAGCCCCTGCATGCGCCATGGAAACAGGGAAAAGTACGTTTTTACAGGCGATACAGGGAGTTTCACACCGCGGGGGCATCAATCAGAACCCTGAGATCCTGGGTTTTGTTTTGCTTTCAAGTGGATCTACCCTAGACTTCTGTTCACAAATATCTAGATACCTCCCGATAAAGCATACTTGCCTCTTCAACTGCTGGTCTTTATTAGATGGGGGACCAGAAGCTGTAGAACACAGTTTGTAAATAGTCCTCCCTGTTTTACACAGGCTATTCAAGTGTATGTTATCCCAATTTCCACAATCGATGGGTGGATAAAAATAGTAACCACGTAAAATGTAACATACATAGCGAAATAGCTGACTGGTAAATACGCATTATCGGTGAGATGTTATTGGATTATATCTTTCACCATACTCCTCTTACTGTTCTGAGGCCCTGATCTCACCACCGCAGACAGTCATACCACTGATTGCTAAGAGCTATTCTGTTGTCAGTGTGGGGGTGTTTTTTTTTTTATAAATTCTTTAAGCTTTTATAGTAGATACAGAAAATCCGTGTACAATATTAAGACCAAGACAAGCAATTACATCCTTCAGCATTACATCGATGATACACACATTAGATTATTCAAATTTTATCCTCCTCCCCTCCCCCTCCCAAAAATCCCAATAAACAGTCCAGACCTCGCCCCCAGAATCCTGGGTGCCGGGGACGGACGCCTCCTCAGATCGACTATTCGTACTCTGGGAACCCGCCGGTCGTGGGTCCATACCAGCAACGGGGAACGGGGGCACGGAGGGGGGGGGGGCACAGGTAGGGGCTCCCGCAACGCAGTGGTATGGGGCGGGTCTACTTTTTTCCATAGTTGGGGGGTGCAGGCTTTGGCTGCGTTAAGCAGGTGGCATAATAAGGAACCTCGATATTTTTTAAGTGGTCTCCTCGCCATGTGGAGTAAGCAAAGGCCTGGGTCTTCCGGAACCTCCTCCCCCTACTAGGCTACTGGCTACACCCCTGACTTTATCCCAGAATTCTTTCACTTTGGGGCATGTCCAAAAAATGTGTAGTAGATCACCCTCCCAGTCTCCACACCTCCAGCACTTCGCTTCCACCCGGTGTGGGAGTGTTTTAAGCTAAGTTAAATGATTGTCTCCCCTAACCCCCCCCCCCCCCCCCCCATCCGCCAAAGTTCCTGTTTCATCTTCAACCACCCGCATAATCCTTGGTGCCTTTTTTTACGCCCCCCACATGTTTACTCCATTCACTGCAATAAACAGAGTAGACCTGTTAGAGGGGCATAAAACTGATTTGATGGGCGCTTCCATGTCTGCCCAGCACTTGAGATATCGCATAGTCCTTCTCCCTCATTGGTAAGTATGAAGACAGTGGTGCTGCATGAGTAAAAAGTTGAGTGCCTTTTTTTCTTTTTAATGCCTAGACCGGGAACTTTGGGCGAAAAATAAAAAGGGACGATTCCCCCCCCCCCCCAATCAGCCCCTACTTAACCTTTTTGCCCCGCCGGCCTAGCCGTCTGTAAGTGACAGAGCTCAGTCCCACGCCGCTCAGCAAAGTCTCGCGGGATTTTGGGCAGCTCCATTGCAGCCCATTCATGAGCAATATGCAGGCATGAGATCGGGGGCCGTGCACAATTCTTGATGGGATGCAAGATGGCGCCGCCTGTCGGCAGGTCGTCCGGAATCCAAGGGACCCAGAAGATGCCCCCCCCCCGTGAAGTGAGTAAAACCGGAAAGGGGGGCAGCAGAGCAGTGAGATTAAAACCCCAATGTTCCTCTTTAAGGTTGACCTGATTTTGGAATGAGAGTGACGTATTAAACTTGCCTTACCTTGTATAAGGAAAAATAATGATTTAGTATTGTGTGCATCTGTCCCTGTAGGTAAATGAATGGTGGAATGGCCTGAGTGAAGGACAAAAGACTGTGTCCGGTAATACTGAACCAGACAGTTGCAAACAGGTATCAGCTATGTATTAATTCAGTAACCTTTCTCATCCTCTTTTCCTCTTCATAGGCATAATTGCAGCCAACTTTCTGGTGTTTTGTCTTTGGAGAGTCCCATCCATGCAGCGCACAATGATTCGATACTTTACGTCCAACCCTGCATCAAGTAAGTCTATTGTTTTCTTTTTTCCCAGGGAGAAATCGATTAATATATTGGTGCACATTTATAAAACTGTGATCTACTATTATAATTAACATTCATATTTACCATGACAAACCAAGGTGCTGTCATTTGGTCTTTGTGTTTCTTTTTTCTTATTTTCGGACTGGACTGTTGCCATAGTTGTGCCAGGTGTAACCTTTTAACCCTTTCAACACCAACCCATAGAATCTACATGGCTGTTTTTCCAACCCGCAAGTGCCACCCACATAGATTCTTTGTGCCCGGTGTTTCCCCCTGCCGGTGGTCCTCTGATCCTGGGTCAGGGGTCTTCAGCGGGGGGGGGAGGAGAATACCGATTTTCTGCCCCGTGCACCAGCTTCTGACAGCTCGCTTTCCACTGCAGCTGGTATAAAAGGCCCCTCCCTGCAGCGACAGTAGGCGTCAAAGCCCAGAATGAACGTCAGGAGCATGGCAGGGGACACTGATCCTCTGCTCCGCACCCAGCTTTCACCGCTCACTTCCGGCTGTCAGAAGCAGCGATCGCTGATGCAAGGAGGTAAGTAGTAAAAAATAAATAATAATAAAAAAACATATATAGACTTTTTAGTATGTGTTTTATTTTTGAGACCCCCTATACCAGTTCCTAGGGCAAGAGGGGCTGGAAAGTCACCTGCCAGCAGACTTGCTGCATGCATCCCCAAAAGCCAGTGGAGTGCAGAAGAGCCCGGTGCCCATGTGAGCTATGTGGTCTGGTAGCCTTCAGGCTGCTTGGCCTCCGTACTGGTCTACCAGACCATATAGCTGGTAAATTGCCACATTGCTGGCGAGGGGGGAACCCACGCTGGTTATTTGTTTTATTTTTTTTAAGGGTTTAACCCTTGCTAGTGCACATAGTAGTTGTGTTTTATTTGAACTTCTCAAAAAGCACTATTTTCCGTTTGCAGTCTCCTGGGCAGGAATGGGGGTCTACCAGTATGTTGTATCATTGTATTCGGGAGGAATGGGGCTTTTACACGCAATATGTTTTTTTTTTTAAACTTTACATTTTTAATTTTTAAAAAAGCTACGAGTTTTGTTACAGCTGCTGTTTACAAACTGAAAATATTGCCTCCCAAAATAGCATGATGCTCACCTTTTATCAAGTTGTTCATTAGGTGCTGGTAGTTTTTCTGGATTGTCTCATTGAATGACTACGAATGCTTCTGTGTTTCTTCATACAGAGTCCCTCTGCCTGCCCATGACTCTATCTACATTTAGCCACTTCTCCCTTTTCCATATGGCTGCCAATATGTATGTCCTATGGACATTTTCTTCAAGCATTGTTTCACTTCTGGGCCAGGAACAGTTTCTGGCTCTTTACATGTCAGCAGGTAAGAATCCTATGTATGTCTGTTAAGAAACACAAATTGTATGTGCACTAAACCTCTTTGCTACAAAGATTTATTTTTCTGTGACTGCAGGCCAGAAGGAAAGCTGGGTAAGGGTAATAATAATAGAAAAAGCATAACACTGTTTACATACCAGTGTTAAAGCAACCTGGTTATTGGTCTGCATCACAGATTGCACCTGCTTTTGAAACCCCCTGATTTTCCCAGTAACTCGCCATGATCTCCACTTCCATGGTGCATGTAGGGGCTCTCCTCCAATCAGCATGTGTGCATATTAATGCCCGGCAATGAATGCTAAATAAGTGGATTGTCGGGTGCCTCCTTACGGTCGCTCCCTCTGGATGCACACAATTGCTGCCGGCCATTGAGATATGGCAGGGGTGAGTGCAGAAGATGGTGGGGTGAAGGTGATGCCATCTGGGGCCCGCTAAACAAGGGTGTTTCACACACTGGGCATCCCAAGTCTCCCAAGGACAAGCTGTAACATGGCCCTAAAGTCATTTAGACCAGTGGTCCCCAACTTTTTTTTCACCGTGGACCGGTTCAGGATTTGGTAATTTTACCGCGGCCTGGTGGGGCACTGGGGGGGGGGGGGGGTCTGACTGGGGGCTGGGGGTGTGGCTGGGGGTGGTGCAAGGAGAAAATGGAGGAAGACAAAAAGAGAGGGAACATAGGGTGGGGAAAAGAGAAAAAGAAAGTAAGAGAAAAAAAGGAGAAAGTTAGGGGGTTGGGAAGAAGAGTAAAGAAAGGAAAAGGAGAGAAAAAAGGTGAGAAATAGAGAGAAGGGAAAGAAGGAAGTGAGTGAAGCAAGGAAGAGGGGGAAAACAGAAGTGGGGGAGGTAATGAAAAAAAGAGAGACAGAATGTATAGCAATAGTGAGTGAAAGGGAAGAAGAAAGGAAAAAAGAGGGAGAGGGGGAGTGAGAAATAAATAAAAAAGAGAGAAAGTAAAAAGACAAGAAGAAGACAGGATGGAAAGAGGAGAGGAGGAATGGAGTAAGAGAAACAGGGAGGGAAGGGAAGGAGGGAGAGAAGGAAGTGAGAACTGAAGAAAGGGAGAGAGAGAAGAGCAAGAACAGAGAATAAGAAAGAGGAAGGGGGAGTGAAAGAGCAAATGGAGAGAAGAAGGCAGTATGGGAGTGAGGGAGAAAGAGTGAAAGGAAGGAAGAAAAGGTGAGAAAAAGAGAGGATGGAAGGAAGGAGTGGGAGAAGAATAAAGAGAGGAAATGCAGAAAGGATGGGAGAGAGGGAAGGATGAAAGGAAAGAGTGAGGGAAAGGATGAAGGAAAGAGAACAAGAGAAAGAGAGAAGGAAATTTGAGAAAGAGATAGAATAAAGTGTGGTGGAGAGAGAGAGAGAGGCAGGGAAGAAGGGAGAAAAAAAAAAGAAAAGGGAAGGACACAGGAAGAAAGATAGAGGAAGAGAAAAAGGGAAGGAAGGGACAAATAAAAGAAGCAAGAGAGGACAAAAAATTAAAGCAGGGAGAAAGAGAGAGAGAGATGGGGAAGGAAGGGAGAAAAAAAAGGACAGTGATAAAGTGAGAGAGGGAGAAAAAGACAGAGAATGGAAAGGAAACACAGAAAAGAAGAGAATGAGGCAGACTGGCCACAACTAATACATCATGGGTGGGACTTGCCTTTTCTCTCCTTTACTGTTGTGTCCTACCAGTCTGACACCTCCAGGAACTGATGATCGCAGAGGGGGGGGGGGGGGGGGACGCGAGAACAGCCTCACTCGGCAAGCCCCCTGTGCAGTCTTGTGGAACTGACAGTCAGGGGAGGGGGGGGGGGGGCAGGTAGAGGTCAATCAGCTCCCGGCCAGCCAGAGATGATTAAACAAAAGTCTCCGATGGCTGGTGGGAGCTCTGAAGCTTTTTTATTTTTACCTTATCTTCCCTGTCTTCGGCAGAGCCCCGCCCACTCCTCCATCATTGGCCCAGCTGTGATTGGGCCTCCCTCAGCCTCTACAAAGCACCTCCTCCAGCTCTGCTGATGCCGCCGCACAGCGCGTTATTACCCTGGCCCCGGACACACCACTCCACAGAGGGGGTAGCCGGGACATCTCTTAAAGGGGCGGGACATGGGGGGGATCCCGCCTCGGGGCCCGGTACCATTTGAGCCACGGACCGGTAGCGGCCCGGGGGTTGGGGGCCACTGGTTTAGACTATGGAGTAGAGTTACATGGGTTTTGGGCCAGTATAAAGCAATTTAAATTCTGCAAATATATTTGTAAACATACCCTCTGGCACTGTGCGAATCTGCCAGCCAATCCTGTGACATTAACTGCTCGCCTGCCGGGTTACTTTGAGAAGCTGGGTGGGTGTGGCCTGTGCACAAAGCATTAAGATGACCACGTGCCTCTGTACACAGGTAACTTCTGTGTCCAGAGGTGGTGAAGTCTGTAAAGCAGCTAAATAATAATAACACTGTGGGTGTGCAATGCCCACACGGATGAAAATACCCTCCAAAGATGGACAGCAAAATTGCAGGCAAAGTAAGACCGCACCAAAGCACTAGTAGATAACAGGAAAATTTATGTTATTTTATAAGAAGCTTAACACTACATAAAGAACGGAGAATTAAACACAGCAAGGGAGCCTTCTGCTGGCAAATATAGTCAATATCAATGTGAATTTCATCAACATTGAAAAGACATATGAATACCCTATCAAATTACACCAAATAAGGAAAAATAATCACAAAATCAATACTCCAAGAACAAGAAAGTTATATAAAAGTAAAGTGCAATTGCAAAAAAGACGATAGAAGATTGCTAGCAACAAGCTAGCACAATAAATCCACCGTGCAACAACAGCAATACAGAAAGTGCAAAGATTACCATACAAAAGCAGCTATAGGGAAAAAGGGTCAATAAATAAAGCTCATATCACCAGTAAGGGCTTCTATCCTGCAGCACCCACGCCACTTCAAGAATAGGTGAAGTATGGAATAAATTCTCATGCCCACCTACTGGCCTGTCTTTTCCGTTCTGGTCGCAGAAAAAGTCCATGAAAGTGGACTTTTCCTTTAAATCCCGTCGGAGGAATATAAAGTGGTTTAGTTGCCAAAGACAAAAACCTGCAGCTGACCGGTGCTAATCCGGTGATCAGCAACTCACCTGATTGCTGGATCCGGGCCCGGGTGCTTCCTGCAGCAACTGGTGCAACTGGAATCCAGGCAAATCTCTCTCACTCAGTGCACCCTGGGATTGCTGAGCATTGTTGTGGTCTGCTGGACAATAAAATATTTGCTCTTTTGTAGTGTGTGTATAATTTAGTCTTAAAGTCCATCTAGAACCAAATCTGTTTCTGAATAAATGTTGCATATATTGTATAAACCTCTTAATGCTTCTAATACTTTTATATAAATGAGTGAGAATATTACAGCTTTATTTTGGGAAAAGTTAGACCAGTTCATAGATTGTAATAGTTGCTGCTGCATGCACTGAAGCCTCTAACTGCCATCCGGAGCCCTCCTAGTGACGGATTCCTTTCAAACTTTCAGGCGTCGTATCTTCATTTGCAAGTTACGTCTCCAAAATAGCAACAGGACGCTTTGGACCGTCACTTGGAGCTGTACGTATAATACATTATATCATGTATAAATGTTATACATTCAGCTGTGATAATCTTGCATATATTGCACATATGTTTCTGACAATATGTGGGAAGTAAGCAAAACAAATCACATCCAGTAAAGCAACATTGTGGTAAACTATATTTAAGGTCTGTCACTGCCTATGGGAAATGCCACACTGCATATGGGGAATGGGAGGGGGATGCCACACTGCATATGGGGAATGGGAGGGGGATGCCACCCTGCTTATGGGGAATGGGATGGGGGGGATGCCACATTGCCTATAGGGAATGGAAAAGGGGGATTGCCACACTGCCTATGGGGAATGGGATGGTGGGTGTCACACTGCCTATGGGGAATGGGATGGGGGTATGCCACACTGCCTATAAGTAATCGGATGGGGGGATGCCACACTGTCTATGAGGAATGGGATGGGGGGATGCCACACTGCCTATGGGGAATGGGATGGGGGATGCCACACTGCCTATAGGGAATGGGATGGGGGGATGCCACACTGCCTATGGGGAATGGAATGGGGGGGATGCCACACTTCCTATGTGGAATGAGATGGGGGTGCCACACTGCCTATGGGGAATGGGATGGGGGATGCCACACTGCCTATAGGGAATGGGATGGTGGGTGTCACACTGCCTATGGGGAATGGGGGGGATGCCACACTGCCTATAAGTAATCGGATGGGGGGATGCCACACTGCCTATAAGTAATCGGATGGGGGGATGCCACACTGTCTATGAGGAATGGGATGGGGGAATGCCACACTGCCTATGGGGAATGGGATGGGGGATGCCACACTGCCTATGGGGAATGGGATGGGGGGTGCCACACTGCCTATGAGGAATGGGATGGGGGAATGCCACACTGCCTATGGGGAATGGGATGGGGGGTGCCACACTGCCTATGGGGAATGGGATGGGGGATGCCACACTGCCTATAGGGAATGGGATGGTGGGTGTCACACTGCCTATGGGGAATGGGGGGGATGCCACACTGCCTATAAGTAATCGGATGGGGGGATGCCACACTGCCTATAAGTAATCGGATGGGGGGATGCCACAATGTCTATGAGGAATGGGATGGGGGAATACCACACTGCCTATGGGGAATGGGATGGGAGAATGCCACACTGCCTATATGGGGAATGGGAGGGGGGATGCCACACTGCCTATGGGGAATGGGATGGGGGGTGCCACACTGCCTATGGGGAATGGGTAATCTTGTACATGCTGCTTGTACCGCTTGAGATTGTGCTCTAGTAACTACCATTGTGAACTGAAAATCTCTTGTATTCTGATATTTATTATTATTGATGTCTGGAGAGGTGGCAACACTGGTTTAGGGAGACTTTCAAATAACTGAGACAAATTCTTCTGACTTCTTGCTGCTTAGGGCTAGATTTTTTGAATGGTTTGCAGGTAAAGAAGCATTTCCTGGGTAGACTGGTTTCCAAGTAACCTTCAATGGTGTTTCATGGAGCAGCTCCTCTTCCATGAGGAAAGAGAAGGTGGGAATGTAAAGACAGATGGATGGTTTATCAGCTCTCATAAAAAACATGTCCAAGTGGGTAAATTCACATGAAACGTGGATGAATGAACTTCAGGGGGCCCTAAACATTGGGGCATATAATATAAAGAGTTAATGGTTGCCATGCCTTCAGTTTAGGTTGTTGGATATATTATACAAAGGATCTATTAATGGATAAGTGCAGCTCATTTGTTACATTTCAATGCCTTTATTCTCGTCTGTCTTTAGTCTGGTGCAATCATGACCGTTCTAGCTGCTGTTTGCATGAAGATGCCTGAAGCCAAGCTGGCCATCATCTTTCTTCCCATGTTCACATTTACTGCTGGAAGTGTACGTACTAAGCAAAAACTTTGAAATTATTTGTATATATGATTTAAATAGGATCCAACGGCGCATGTGTGGGCTCTCTTCCAATCAGAGCAGTTTGCCATGCATATATATTGTTCAGCAAATGGCTCTGTTTATGGCTCTGTATGCTTGAACAGCCGCATCCTATGCAGTGCACGTGCTCCCTCCTCCAGCCTATCTGAATGGCTGGGGCAAGAGTGTGAGCACTGCCAAAAGATTCGAGGGATGAGGCTGTCCAATGTTTACATAGGCAAGAGAGCCAGGAAGAAGGTGAGTTTACCAGCGCCCCAGGGGGTTTCACACAGCATGGCATGCAAATTTTAGATGCACAAGGGAGCTTTAAACACTCTAAAAAATGTGCAGGCTGTGTCAATAGTCGGCTAATGCAACATAAGAATACAAGTAAAAAATGCTTCCCAAATAGGTCAGTCTTTTATGTTTTGACTTAATATTTGACTAGAATTCCATTTTAATATTAAAAATCCACATAAGAGGTATTTATTTGTATGCCCTACATCATAAACATTAATGGCAAGACCTGCTCAAATTTGTCCTCCAGTATTGTGCATTGGCCATGAGATGCCAAGTATGCAGCCCACGAATGTGGCGTGGGAACGCCGGATAGGTGAGTGTTTGTAGGGCTATACTGAGGAGTCCCAAATCAGGATGCCCCAGAGGTACTTAATTGTCTGACTCCTGGAGTCTTTTAGACTCCAGGGCCAACCATACGGTGGTTGGTCTTCTTTTAACGGGATTGTCCAGGCTACAAAAAAAACCTCTATTCACCTTTTGTCCCCTGCAGCTCCTCCATGCAGGTCCTGTGTGCCTCTGCAGCTTCATCATACTTACTAAGATCGGGGATCCAATGATTCCATCTCCCAGCACTGGTAGCCTCTCGTGGCAGTGCCCGTGGGGACTTGTTTCCACCTCCCACACGCCTACTCCATTTAATTGAAATAAAGAGGGTGTGTCAAGCTGGGTTTGGTAGACCCCCTCCATTGCAATGAATGGAGTAGGCGTATTAGGGGGCGTAAGTCAGCCCAGCCTGATGGATGCCACCATGTCTGTCCAGAGCTAGAGGAAGGGACTCACTGGATCTCCCTCAATGGTAAATGTGACAATGCCAGGGCTGCACAGAGGAGCTACGGGGGACAAAGGGGGGTCATTTTAAATAAAGTTGAATCTGCATGGTAGGTACCTAAACAATGATGTGTAATTACACTTACCCTGGACGGTCCCTTTAATGTTGGTAAAGCCTTTCTACTGTTTTCTTGCAGGCTCTGAAGGCTATTATTGCCTTAGATTCTGTTGGCCTAATCATGGGCTGGAAGTTTTTTGACCATGCAGCTCATCTCGGAGGAGCTCTCTTTGGGATGTGAGTAATACCAAGCCCTGCTAATTTATATCATACTGTCTGTATACATCAGCTGGAAACCAGAATTCATTCTAAACCCATTATCCTTGCATTCTACACTGCTGCTGTGCAGTAGCCATAGCCCGTATTATTAAAATGATGTTAATACATTATAAAATGCAAATGTTTAAATCGATTCAAGTCAATAGATGGCTCAGGCGCTGTACCTGAAAGTAAGCCTATAGTCCATGTCTGTACTGGATGATAAGTATAAAAGTTATTCACAGACTGGAGATTATAAATTATTAATTTTTTATCTTCAGCTCCAGTAGCCACCTAGAGAACTCCGCTGAGCCCCGTGGTCCGGAGCGGCCAGGACTGTACCTCATTTTTATGCAGAGGTGTGCTGGAGGTGCTTCCTGGTTTCTGGGCGGTAGGAAGTTGAGGTCCCGGGTGCCATTTTTTGCCTCGCTCCCCTCGGATCACAGGTCATGTCTACCAACTTCCCCCGGCGGCTGCATTGAGGGGGCGGGAGCATCTTAAAGCCTTTTTACCCTCTGACTTGGGGTATCCACTTCTGGTGTATCTTTCTCTTCCCCACAGGCCCAGCCAGTCAGAGAGTTGAGGCATAGTATCTTGTTACTGGGCAACCCAGTTTCCCAGGACCTGTCCGCTCAATGGCAGGTTCGGAAGTGGCTGAAAGTTAGGGGGAGCTCATTTCCGAGGAGGTCTCCCTTTTAAATGAGGGTAAGAAAGGTACTTCGGGTACATCCAGGCTATTCCAAGTATGCAGCTTGCCCTGCTCCAGTAATGATTCATTACGTCTGGGATATAGTCCACAAGAGGGCGCTTTACTGCAGAGATGGCAAAAAGAGGCCCCTCCCGCTCCATATATATACCCGGGACCTCCCACTAAATTCCCCAGTTTAGTCTCTGCAGTGGGCTGCGAAGGTCAAGATGATGGCTTCTCTCCTCGCAGGTAAGCCGGGCTGCACAGCCCCTGGCCCTGTGTCCTATTCCCACCGTTCCACTATTTACTTGCCTCCCAGCTTTGGCTGCATGTTCGGGTGACGGTAGGCAGCACCTATTAGAGGTGCTTTTTAACGGAGTATTGCTCCACCGCAAATCCCCCACCAAAGGGTAGGCGGCACAGGTTGGTGAGCCTGATATGGGATGCCCCGTCCGCTTATAGCCCTCATTACATGTCTCCCAAATGTACCAATGGGCTTATTCTCCCCCTTCTCCCGTTTGCCCGGTTAGTTGGGGGGGGGGGGTCAGTGTTACTGTTTGCATGTGTGAATGTTTTTGCTACGTCTATTACTTTTACACTGTACTTCCAGCGCTTCTTTCCTCCTCTCCTCATTCATTCTACTGTCTGCAATTTGAATGGCCCGCGCGCGCACTCGGCGGCGGGCCGATGACGTCAGCGGGAGCCGGCTTGTTTTCTATTGGCTGCAGCGCGGCCGGTCTGCAGCCTGTCCCCGCGTTCTTGGAGGGGGTGGGGCCTAGCCATCGGCGCGTTCCGCAGGCGGTCCGCCCCTCCTGTGTCTCTCAGCGCCATCTTGGTCTGATGCGTGTGGAGTGCTAGCTCTTGGGTTATTATTTCCTTGTATATAATGCTTGGTTAAGTGTGTATATATATACTGATTGTGGGTATTTTTATGTCTTTCAGACGGGACAACCTGAATTAGAGGTTTCTTCCGGTCCTGTGCCCTATATCACCCATATTAAACATTGGGGGCTTAAATATTTAATACCAAATCCTCCCACTAGTGGACATTTAAGGGGCATCCCGGGTAGCTGCACAGCGTAATTCCCATTGGTCAGTGCGACTTCAAATTCACCATATGGAGACTTCTCAGGATATTGTGCTCGGGGTCCCCTTGGGGCAAGCCCGGCTGTGTGTGGTGTGCGGGGCATCCCATGTGGGCGATGATGTGCGGGTTTGTGTACCCTGCGCCCAACAAGCGCTTACACTGCAATCTGGGCCTCCTGTGCCTGGGTCAGCACCTACTGTCTCGTCCCCCACACCCCCTCGCTTGATTATGACCCCTAGTGAGATTAACACTAGCGGGGAGTCTCAATCTGATGTTTCCGCCAGACTGACCAACATTGAGAGACTGATTGCTAGCTCTGCAGCCCGTAAGGCTCCAGCTAAAAGACGGCAAGTGGCGCCTGCTGCGCCGGCCTTTACTATGGAACAAGATGATTTCCTTGATTTGTCTGACTACACCCCTCTTGAGGAAGGGGAATTATTCTCAGATTCAGATCTTTCTGACGATCAGCATTGCCTCGGCGCTGATGCCGGCTCAGAACAGTGGGATGCTGATGACACCCATAGGCTTTTGACTCAAATTTTTGAAGTACTTTCCATTTCCCCTCCTGAAGCGGCACCTAAGCAGCAGGGGGAATTGTTTGGTACCGCGAAACCATGTTTGGAATTCCCAGAACAGACGCATTTTAATAATCTCATTCTCAAGGAATGGGAAAGGCCTAGGCTGCTTCCCGGTATCCCTAAGAGGTGGAATTGGAGGTATCCCTTCCCCTCAGATGTGGTCAAATGTTGGTCAACTCCCCCCGAGGTGGATGCCCCTGTCTTGGGGTTGTCTAATACTTCTGTTGTGCATTCCCCTGATTCCACTACCTTGAAGGATAGTGAGGACTGGCGTATTGACCAACTGGCTTCCCATGCCTTTGCCTGTGTGGGTTCGGCCTTGCGCCCGGTTTGTGCTTCCGCTATTACGGCCGTGGCTATTAGGACCTTGCTCAGGGGCCTTCTCGACGGCTCTGATGAGGATCCTTCTAGTGCTGAATTTAGAGCCTTGTCACAATGTGAGATGTTTATCACCTATGTTCTCTCTGCCTTAGATGACACCATTCGGATGTGTAGCAGGAACTCGGCCTTGGTTGTCTCTATCCGCCGCTCGGTCTGGTTGCGCCAGTGGGCAGCCGACAATGCTGCTAAGAAGGCTCTCACGGGGCTTCCCTTCAAAAGGGTTGCGCCTGTTTGGTGATCGTTTGGACCTTTTTGCTAAGGGAGGTAAGTTACTCCAACGCAAAAAGCAGCCGCGACCCTTTCGGGGCTCTGGGTCCTTCGCTCCCTCCTTTCGTGGGCCTAGGTCAGGCAGGGGGATATCCTTTGCGGGACAAAGGTGAGATTTCTGGGGCAAGGGCAGAGGCCGTGCCCGACCCGGATCCTCCTGGGGTGCCAAACCCAAATCCACTGCCAAGCCCGCTCAGCAATGGAGGGGCGCCCTCACCCTTGTGGGTGGGGGGACAGCTGCGGCTCTTCGCTCAGGTCTGGGTTCAACAAGTCTCAGACAATTGCATTCTGGCGGTTGTCAAGCTGTTACAAGCTGGAGTTGGCGGACTGGCCTCCTCCCAGATTCCTCAAGTCACGGGTTCCTACGGACCCTCGGGCAGCTCAGGGTCTGTTTCTGGCGGTACAAAACCTTCTGGCCATGGGGGGTCGTTTGTCAGGTCCCCCCGGGAGAGAGCGGTCAGTGTTACTATTCCAATCTCTTTACAGTACCCAAAAACGATGGTTCCATCAGACCCATCTTGGACCTAAAACTTCTCAACAAGTTCATCAGGACCAGACGTTTTTGCATGGAAACTCTGCGCTCCGCCATCAGCTCCCTGCGCCAGGGGGACTTTATGACTTCAATAGACAACAAGGATGCTTACCTTTATGTGCCGGTCTTCCCAGGGCACCAGCGGTTCCTCAGGTTTGCGGTACAGGAACAACACTACCAATTTGTGGCACTTCCCTTCGGTCTCACCTCTGCCCCCAGAGTGTTCACCAAGGTGATGGCGGGCGTGATGGCCCTTCTCAGAGCCCGGGGTATTCGCATTCTTCCTTATCTGGACGGTGATGGCGACCCTGGAAATGTTCGGATGGGTGATCAACTATCCCAAATCCTCGCTCTCCCCGTCCCGGGTGACTCTGGATACCATTCAGGCCAGGATTTTCCTCCCTCAGCAGAAGGTGGACTCTCTTCAAGCTCTGATTCACTTCTTGCTGTCCAGCCCTCATCCATCCATCCGGCAAGGGATGCAATTGGTGGGACAGATGGTGGCCTGCTTCGAGGCAGTCCCTTTATGCTCAATTTCACATGAGACCCCTTCAGCTCCATCTTCTGTCAGTCTGGGATAAGAGTCCCCTGTCTCTGGATCAGGCCTTTGTTCTATCTCCTCTGGTCCAGCGGTCCCTCCTGTGGTGGCTGGACTCGAGGAATCTTCTGGGGGGCAGATAATTTCTGACACCGTGTTGGGAGACGGTCACTACGGATGCCAGTCTGTCAGGTTGGGGGGGCTACTGGGAGCCATCCAATTCCAGGGGCTGTGGGGCCCTCAGGAGGCCCACGCCCCCATCAATGTTCTGGAGCTGAGGGCGGTTCGGTTGGTGCTGGCGCAGCTGACGTCTCACCTCCAGGGCCTACCGGTTCAGGTTCGCTCCGACAACCAGACTGCGGACGCTTACATCAATCATCAGGGAGGGACTCGGAGCAAGAGTGCCCTCTGGGAAGTGTCATTGATCCTGTCTTGGGCCGAGGGCAATGTCCCGTGCATCTGTGCGGTTTACTTTCCGGGAGCGGAAAATCTGGAAGCGGATTCTCTGAGCAGGGGGGCCTCTCGCTGGGGAGAATGGTCCCTCAACAGCGAGGTCTTCCTATCCCTCTGTCACAGGTAGTGGATGCCGGATGTGGATCTGTTCACTTCTCGCCACAATCACAAGCTTCCAGCATTTGTCTCACTGTCCCAGGATCCTCTGGCTCTGGCGGTGGATGCCATGTCTCTATCCTGGCAGGGGTTCAGTCTCCTGTACCTCTTCCCTCCATTTCCCCTTCTGGGCAAGGTTCTGCGCAAGCTGATTCAGGAAAGTGTGCCAGCAGTTCTGGTGGCCCCCAGGTGGCCAAGACAGGTGTGGTTTGCAGACGTCGTGCAGTTGGCGGTCGATCAGTACCCTCTGCCCCTGGTTCCGGATCTTATCACTCAAGGACGGCTCTGTTACCCCAATTTACAAATGCTGGCTTTGACGGCCTGGCTGCTGAAACCTCCATCCTAAGGGAAAAGGGTCTGTCTGATTCGGTTGTTCAGACTCTGGTCAGGGCTAGGAAGAAATCCTCTTCTGCCATCTACTACAGGACCTGGCGGACCTACATTGACTGGTGTGAGGCTAGGGCCTTTCCCTGTCGGGTGTTCTCCATTCCTCAGATACTGGAATTACTTCAACATGGTCTGGATATGGGTTTTCAGCTCGGCACTCTGAAGGGGCATGTTTCCGCCTTGGCTGTTTTCTTCCAGAGGGCTTTCGCTCTTCATCCTTTGGTCAAGACTTTCTTCCAGGGGGTCACTCATGTGCGCCCTCCCCGCAAACCCATGTTACCGGTTTGGGATTTGAACTTGCCCTTCAGGGTCCTCCATTTGAGCCTGTGCATGAGGCTGCACTGTCTTTTCTCACCTTGAAAGTTGCCTTCTTGGTGGCTATCACTTCTGTCCGGCGTGTTTCTGAGTTGGCGGCTCTGTCCATTCAGGCCCCCTACTTTGAGAGACACCAGGACAACGTGGTTTTCCGCTTTAAACCAGACTTTTTGCCTAAGGTTGTCTCTGCCTTTCACCTCATTCAGGACATTGTGCTTCCTTCCTTGTGCCCTAATCCTGGTAATGACAAGAAGAGGGCCTTGCATTCTCTGGATGTTGTCAGGAATTTGAAATACTACCTGGTGGCTACAGCGCCTTTCAGGAAGACGGACGCCTTGTTTGTGGTTTGGCGCTGGTTAAGTCTACTATTAGTAAATGGATTCGTCAGGCCCTGCTCCATCCCACCCTGAGTTCTTATTCTTAGATCCTATATTTGGTGAATGTTTCCTGGTTAATGTTGTTAATCTTATTATTGGCTTCTCCTGGTTCCCTTACTGCTTTTTTATACTGGGGAATTTAGTGGGAGGTCCCGGGTATATAAGGACCGGGAGGGGCCATCTCTGCAGTAAAGCGCCCTCTTGTGGACTATATCCCAGATGTAATGAATCATTACTGGAGCAGGGCGTGCTGCATACTTATAATACCCATTCTACAAGGTGAGTATTCACAGAATAGTATTTTTGCCACCTGCGGTATTAAGATGGAGAAAAAGCCTCTATTAGTTCAAGATTCTATATATGGGAAATTTTTAGAGAAGAAATTCAAGAATTTTCCTGTCCACTCAGCGCTTAAGAATTTAATTAAGACCAAGTGGAAAAATTCAGAGAACATGTTTTTTATGACAGGTGCACTTAAGCGTAAATTTCCGTTTCTAGAGGAGGACATTGAGCCCTGGATTAAGTGCCCAAGGCTCGATGCTCCACGCTGGCTTCCAACTGCATAATCAGAAGCATGGAGCCTTGGCCTAAGAACCTTAAGGGATATCTAGAAAATGATCTCTCCAGAGAGAGTATTCTTGAAACATTACCTATGCTCTTCGGAGCGGTTTCCTTTCTTGTGGATGTCTCTGAGGAAGCTATCAGGGCAACAGCCAAGGCATCAACATTGATAACCTGTGCCAGGAGGGCACTTAAGTTAAAGGCATGGCCCGGGGACTTAGTCTCCAAGGCTCTTTGGCACCCCATTTCAGACATAGACTTTAAGACATAGACTCCATCCTTGCTTGTTTTTTGGAATCGGGGATACAATTTCGGACTAAGAGGAAAAGGATTCAGGGTCGTTCCGGCACTAAGCCTACATTTTCTTTGACCCAGGTTCAAACCAGACAGAGGATCCAGTGTATGTGGTGGACTCAGGCAAGGATGCAGAGAAAGGGGCAGTAGGCTTTGCAGGCTACCAGAGGTGGCTAAGCCGCAGTCCTGACAAGGATGGACCTGTGGGAGGAAGGCTCGTCATGTATTTAGCCGCATGGTGAGCTATCTCCCAGAGTTTTTGTGCTACAGGCACTGGAAAAGGGGGTATCAGTTGGAGTTTCTGTCATACCCCCTGTCTCATTCCTGGTAACCAGGTTACCCAAAGATTAGGAAAAGAGGAGGCCCTTTACAGTTGTAGTCCAGGAACTTGTCCAAAATAGAGTAATAGAGACCGTGCAGGGCCAGTACTTATTATTATTGTTATATTCACGTTTTTTTTTTTTGGTACAAAAGTCCTCAGACACGTTCCAGATGATTCTGAACCTAAAGAGACTAAACTAGTTCATGAAGTACCAATGATTCAGAATGGAATCCTTGGACGAGGTACCGTTTGAAGTAGTTGTCCCTAAAGTTTTGCTTCCTTTTAGCAATTACTTCAGCCAAACGGGTCAGGGACCTGCAAACACCTACCACCACTAGTAGTGTCTGCTCATTCTGCCACCTGGGTAGAGAAGATGGATGCTTCCATTAAAGAAACAGCGACCCAGAGTCTTCGCCCCACACCTTATAGACTAGATCTTCTCTCTGCTAAGCATTATGCTTTTGGAAGAAAGGTCTTAAAGGCAGTTTCCCACCCACAAGGTATTTTCTTGATTTTCCTCCCCAAGGGTCATCCTGAAGGACGAGGGGAGAAAATCCCTGTTAGCCTTACCGGTAATGGTGTTTCTAAGAGTCCTTCAGGACAGGATTTTACAAGTTTCCAATCTAGTGTGCCTATATGATGTGCTCAAGGTGCTGAGTTTATCTATTCATTTTTTACTTTTCAATGTTTTTGCAACTCCATGATATAAAAGAAAGCAATTCTCCATAGCAACAATATGTTTACCTTACATAATGTACATCAAACTGGTCTTCAGGTATATATTTCGAAGCTTCCTCACTCTGGCTTGCAAATCATCTGAGCTGAGGCAGACATGACACATTTAAAGCGGGCCTTCACCCTGAATTAGAGTATATCTTCTATGTTTCCCACACCCTGTACATACAGATTGCTCACATTAAAAATCATCCTACCTGCATCTACTGCATGTTATGAGCCTTTAAACATCCAGGATGGCAGCTCATGGAACATCAGGCAGCCTGCAAACAGGAAGTGTCTTCTGACTGTGTTGCTCTGCATTCTGGGATTGCTGTCCTTTCCCTGACCCCAGCTCTGCTCTGTCTGTGGAAAGGACAGCTATAACCCCACCCCCTGCACTTTATCCTGCTCTCCTCTCCTTAGTATGTGTAATGATTCTGAGTCAAGATGGCGGCGCCTGTATCCTAGAGTCCTGAACAGAGTTGCAGCCCAGTGGGGGAAAGAATAATAAATGACTAAAAATGTAAAATATATTTATTCTAGATGCTGGGGAATAGTTTTTAAGGGTTTGGGCTTTTCATTAAATGATGCTGAAGGTCCAGTTTAACCCCATCTGCATTATTTCAAACTCTTTTGATAGGGGGAATCAGTCTTGTGTTCAAGGGTTACTCGAAGCGTGAAGGTGAAAAGTGTGATTTCTGCTGCTTTGTTTAGCCAAAGCTGCTAATAAACCCATCTGTTCCAGTTGAAGGATTCTGGGATTTGTAGTGAGATACTAGGAGCTCTAATGACGGGCAAGAAAGCCACTCCTACTTTACCTAGACAGACATACAGGAATATAGGAAACTTGCACAAAGCAAGCTGATAAGTAAATCACACGTATGGGGACATAATCCTCTCACAGGTTTATTTTACATCACAGAAGAGAAAAAAAAAGGAAGAACATAAAAAACCTTACAAAAGGGGAGTTTTCCTTTAATCAGAATGGAGTGAGTTCATGGGACAAGCAGAAGGCAGGCTAACTTAATCCTTTGCATGGAATGTAAGATGTGTATTCAGAAGAAATGTTTAAGTGGAAGATACATACATGTAAAATCGTTTTACTAGATCTAATTTGGCCATGTTTTAGAGCAGCAGTTCCCAACTGGTGGTACTTAGCAAGGTTACAGAATATGTACCCCAATCTGTTCTGCTGTTATATAAACTTTCCCCACATAGGTACAAAACTGCTCAAAAAGTTGATGGAAATGGGTTTAAGTGCATTTGATGCACTTTAAATGGCTGTATTCCAAGTATACAGCACGTCCTGTTCCAGAAGATTCCTTACACATGGGGTAATACATCCACAAGATGGCGCTGGACTGCAGAAAACAGCTTGTGGCTCCTCCCGGCCCTATATAAGTCATTGACCTCCCACAAATTCCCCAGTTCTTATCTGCAGTCTGGGCTGTTAAGATAGAAGATGGCTCTTTATGCTGCGCAGGTGAGCGGGGCTATTAGCCTGCGGCCCTGTAGGACTTTTCCCACCTGTTCTGAACCCACTGCCTCCCAGCCTCGGCTGAACTGGTTCGGGTGAAGGTAGGCAGCGTCGGGGTCAGGTGCTGAGGAGCACTGCTCCAACCGCAGTCCCTGCTTTGACATGGGTAGGCGGTATAGGCCTGTGGTGAGCCTTATGGGATGCGCCTCCCGCTCTCTGGGGTTCCCTTTACCCCTGTCCCCCTTAGATGGCCCCCCTCCTCTCATTTATTCTCTCAGGCATTATGTGGCTGCTGCTCCCTTGCCTCGCTCTCCCTGGGGAGATCTCCGGGGGGGGGGGGGGGGGGGGGGGGTGCGTGTGTTTGCCACTTCGATTTACTGATAAGGTCCCCGCGGACGGCGGCGACATTACCTATCACCTATCGCGCCATCATTGGCCGGCGGAATCACTGTTTGGCTACGTCAGTGGGTAGCTGATAATGCTGCTAAGAAGGTTCTCACTGGCTTTCCCTTTAAGGGGCAGGCACCACGCCTGGACTTGTTTGCCAGGGGTGGCAGGTTACCTCAACATAGGAGGCCGTCCCGGGCCTTTTGGGGGATGGGTGCCTTTCTCCCTTCCTTCCGTGGCTCCAGAATTGGTCAAGGAGTCTCCTTTGCTGGGGCTCGCGGAGACTTTTGGGGCGGGGCAGAGGACGTGGCCGCCCGGCCCCTTCTGGGGTCCCAAGCCTAAGTCCTCCCCCGAGCCCCCTCAGGCATGAAGGGGCGCCCTCACCCATCCGGGTGGGGGGACGGCTTCGGCTCTTTGCTCACGTCTGGAGGCTTCATGCTTCAGACCGGTGGATTCAGGAGGTAGTATCCTCCGGTTACAAGATAGAGTTCGCAGCCTGGCCACCCCCAAGATTAGTCAAATCCCGGATGGCTCAAAACCCCTTGTTAGCACAGGGTCTATGCCTTGCTGTCCAAAATCTTCTGGAGTTGGGAGTCATCTGCCCGGTGCCTTTAAGGGAAAGGGGCAGAGGCTTCTATTCCAATCTTTTCACTGTCCCCAAAAAGGACGGGTCCCTCAGGCCCATCCTGGATTTAAAGCGTCTCAACAAGTTTGTCAGATTCAAGCATTTTCGCATTGGAAACCCTGCGCTCTGCGTCCGGGCGACTTCATGACCTCTGTAGACATCAAGGATGCTTACCTTCATGTACCAATCTTTCCAGGTCATCAGATTCCTCAAGGAAGATCAGCACTTCCCTGAGGAAGATCAGCACTACCAATTTGTGGCCTTGCCTTTCGGTATCACCTCGGCTCCCAGGGTATTCACCAAGGTGCTGGCGGGCATAATGGCTCTGCTGAGATCTCAGGGCATTCGCATCCTTCCTTACTTGGACGACATTCTCATCACGTCTCAGTTCTTCCAGCAGGCAGAGCTGTGGTGTCCACACTGGAGTCCTTTGGCTGGGTGATAAACCATCCGAAGTCTTCCCTGTCCCCGTCATTGGTGCGGTCCTTTCTGGGCATGACTCTGGATACATCTCAGGTCAAGATTCTTCTCCCTCAGCAGAAGTTGGAGAGTCTTCAAGCTCAAGCAAGGTTTCTTCTGTCTTGCCCCCATCCCTCCATCCGGCAGGGGATGCAGCTGGTGGGCCTTATGGGATGCGCCTCCCGCTCTCTGGGGTTCCCTTTACCCCTGTCCCCCTTAGATGGCCCCCCTCCTCTCATTTATTCTCTCAGGCATTATGTGGCTGCTGCTCCCTTGCCTCGCTCTCCCTGGGGAGATCTCCGGGGGGGGGGGGGGGGGTGCGTGTGTTTGCCACTTCGATTTACTGATAAGGTCCCCGCGGACGGCGGCGACATTACCTATCACCTATCGCGCCATCATTGGCCGGCGGAATCACTGTTTGGCTACGTCAGTGGGTAGCTGATAATGCTGCTAAGAAGGTTCTCACTGGCTTTCCCTTTAAGGGGCAGGCACCACGCCTGGACTTGTTTGCCAGGGGTGGCAGGTTACCTCAACATAGGAGGCCGTCCCGGGCCTTTCGGGGGATGGGTGCCTTTCTCCCTTCCTTCCGTGGCTCCAGAATTGGTCAAGGAGTCTCCTTTGCTGGGGCTCGCGGAGACTTTTGGGGCGGGGCAGAGGACGTGGCCGCCCGGCCCCTTCTGGGGTCCCAAGCCTAAGTCCTCCCCCGAGCCCCCTCAGGCATGAAGGGGCGCCCTCACCCATCCGGGTGGGGGGACGGCTTCGGCTCTTTGCTCACGTCTGGAGGCTTCATGCTTCAGACCGGTGGATTCAGGAGGTAGTATCCTCCGGTTACAAGATAGAGTTCGCAGCCTGGCCACCCCCAAGATTAGTCAAATCCCGGATGGCTCAAAACCCCTTGTTAGCACAGGGTCTATGCCTTGCTGTCCAAAATCTTCTGGAGTTGGGAGTCATCTGCCCGGTGCCTTTAAGGGAAAGGGGCAGAGGCTTCTATTCCAATCTTTTCACTGTCCCCAAAAAGGACGGGTCCCTCAGGCCCATCCTGGATTTAAAGCGTCTCAACAAGTTTGTCAGATTCAAGCATTTTCGCATTGGAAACCCTGCGCTCTGCGTCCGGGCGACTTCATGACCTCTGTAGACATCAAGGATGCTTACCTTCATGTACCAATCTTTCCAGGTCATCAGATTCCTCAAGGAAGATCAGCACTTCCCTGAGGAAGATCAGCACTACCAATTTGTGGCCTTGCCTTTCGGTATCACCTCGGCTCCCAGGGTATTCACCAAGGTGCTGGCGGGCATAATGGCTCTGCTGAGATCTCAGGGCATTCGCATCCTTCCTTACTTGGACGACATTCTCATCACGTCTCAGTTCTTCCAGCAGGCAGAGCTGTGGTGTCCACACTGGAGTCCTTTGGCTGGGTGATAAACCATCCGAAGTCTTCCCTGTCCCCGTCATTGGTGCGGTCCTTTCTGGGCATGACTCTGGATACATCTCAGGTCAAGATTCTTCTCCCTCAGCAGAAGTTGGAGAGTCTTCAAGCTCAAGCAAGGTTTCTTCTGTCTTGCCCCCATCCCTCCATCCGGCAGGGGATGCAGCTGGTGGGCCTTATGGGATGCGCCTCCCGCTCTCTGGGGTTCCCTTTACCCCTGTCCCCCTTAGATGGCCCCCCTCCTCTCATTTATTCTCTCAGGCATTATGTGGCTGCTGCTCCCTTGCCTCGCTCTCCCTGGGGAGATCTCCGGGGGGGGGGGGGGGGGTGCGTGTGTTTGCCACTTCGATTTACTGATAAGGTCCCCGCGGACGGCGGCGACATTACCTATCACCTATCGCGCCATCATTGGCCGGCGGAATCACTGTTTGGCTACGTCAGTGGGTAGCTGATAATGCTGCTAAGAAGGTTCTCACTGGCTTTCCCTTTAAGGGGCAGGCACCACGCCTGGACTTGTTTGCCAGGGGTGGCAGGTTACCTCAACATAGGAGGCCGTCCCGGGCCTTTCGGGGGATGGGTGCCTTTCTCCCTTCCTTCCGTGGCTCCAGAATTGGTCAAGGAGTCTCCTTTGCTGGGGCTCGCGGAGACTTTTGGGGCGGGGCAGAGGACGTGGCCGCCCGGCCCCTTCTGGGGTCCCAAGCCTAAGTCCTCCCCCGAGCCCCCTCAGGCATGAAGGGGCGCCCTCACCCATCCGGGTGGGGGGACGGCTTCGGCTCTTTGCTCACGTCTGGAGGCTTCATGCTTCAGACCGGTGGATTCAGGAGGTAGTATCCTCCGGTTACAAGATAGAGTTCGCAGCCTGGCCACCCCCAAGATTAGTCAAATCCCGGATGGCTCAAAACCCCTTGTTAGCACAGGGTCTATGCCTTGCTGTCCAAAATCTTCTGGAGTTGGGAGTCATCTGCCCGGTGCCTTTAAGGGAAAGGGGCAGAGGCTTCTATTCCAATCTTTTCACTGTCCCCAAAAAGGACGGGTCCCTCAGGCCCATCCTGGATTTAAAGCGTCTCAACAAGTTTGTCAGATTCAAGCATTTTCGCATTGGAAACCCTGCGCTCTGCGTCCGGGCGACTTCATGACCTCTGTAGACATCAAGGATGCTTACCTTCATGTACCAATCTTTCCAGGTCATCAGATTCCTCAAGGAAGATCAGCACTTCCCTGAGGAAGATCAGCACTACCAATTTGTGGCCTTGCCTTTCGGTATCACCTCGGCTCCCAGGGTATTCACCAAGGTGCTGGCGGGCATAATGGCTCTGCTGAGATCTCAGGGCATTCGCATCCTTCCTTACTTGGACGACATTCTCATCACGTCTCAGTTCTTCCAGCAGGCAGAGCTGTGGTGTCCACACTGGAGTCCTTTGGCTGGGTGATAAACCATCCGAAGTCTTCCCTGTCCCCGTCATTGGTGCGGTCCTTTCTGGGCATGACTCTGGATACATCTCAGGTCAAGATTCTTCTCCCTCAGCAGAAGTTGGAGAGTCTTCAAGCTCAAGCAAGGTTTCTTCTGTCTTGCCCCCATCCCTCCATCCGGCAGGGGATGCAGCTGGTGGGCCTGATGGTGTCTTGCTTCGAGGCGGTTCCATATGCTCAGTTTCACACGAGACCTCTTCAACTTCACCTCTTGTCAGTATGGGATCGGGATCCTGTGTCCCTGGATCAGGTGTTTGTTCTGTCCCCTCTGGCCAGGCGGTCTCTTTCGTGGTGGCTGGACTCAAGGAACCTGTTGATGGGCAGATCCTTTCTGGACCCTTGCTGGGAGACAGTCACCACAGATGCCAGTCTGACAGGTTGGGGGGGGGGGGCTTCTGGAAATCCCTGCAGTTCCAGGGTCAGTGGGGCCCTCAGGAGGCCCATACCCCTATCAACATTCTGAAACTGAGGGTTCAGATCCGCTCGGACAACCAGACTGCGGTTGCCTACATCAATCATCAGGGAGGGACCCGGAGCAAGAGGGCCCTCAAGGAAGTGTCCCTGATACTGTCCTGGATGGAGGAGAATGTCCCCTGCATATCGGCAGTTTACATCCCGGGAGTGGAAAACCTGGAGGCAGACTCCTTGAGCAGGGGGATATCTCAACTGGGGGAGTGGTTCCTCAGCAACAGGGTGTTTTGCTCCCTGTGCTGTCGCTGGGGGAAGTCGGATGTGGACCTGTTTGTGTCCCGTCACAATCACAAGCTTCCAGTCTTTGTCTCTCTGTCCCAGGACCCTCTGGCCTTGGCCATGGATGTACTAGCAATGTCTTGGAAGAGCTTTCAGCTCCTTTTTGTGTTTCCTCCTTTCCTCTGCTGGGCAGGGTGCTGCGCGGGATTTCCCTGGAAGGAGTGCCAACCATTCTGGTGTTCCCTTGCTGGCCAAGAAGAGTATGGTTCGCAATTGTGCAGTTGGCAGTAGATCCGTACGTCCTGCCCAAGATTCCAGATCTGCTCACTCGGGGGAAGCTACGCCATCCCAATTTACAAACGCTGGCTTTAAAGGCCTGGCTGCTGAAACCTCCATCTTGATGGAAAAGGGGCTACCTGCCTCTGTTGTTAGTACTATGATTCAGGCTAGGAAGAAGTCCTCGTCATCCATCTACTATAGGGTATGGCATGCTTACATTGCCTGGTGTGAGTCTAGGTCACTTCCCTGTCGGGTATTTTCTATCCCTAGGATTCTGGAATTCCTGCAACATGGGTTGGATTTGGGTCTTTAACTTAGTACCCTCAAAGGTCATGTTTCAGCCTTGGCTATTTTCTTCCAAAGATCCTTTGCCAGTCATTGTCTGGTTAAGACCTTTTTTCAGGGGGTTACTCACGTGCGTCCTCCACGTAAGCCTATGTTACCAGTCTGGGATTTTAACTTGGTCTTATCGGCTTTGCAGGGGTCTCCCTTTGAGCCCTTGCGTGAGGCCTTTGTCCGTTTTGACACTTAAGGTAGCCTTTTGGTGGCTATCACTTCTGTTAGGCGTGTTTCTGAGTTGGCGGCACTTTCCATCAAACCTCCTTACTTTGAGAGACACCAGGACAAGGTGGTGTTTCGTTTTAAGCCAGATTTTCTGCCTAATGTTGTCTGTTTTTCATCTCAATCAGGATATTGTTTTGCCTTCTCTGTGTCCTAATCCTAGTAATCCTAAGGAGCGGGTCTTACACACTCTGGATGTGTTCAGGACCTTGAAGTTCTATTTGGTGGCTACTGAGTCTTTCAGGAAGACTGATGCTCTTTTTGTTCTCCCTTCTGGGCCCAAGAAGAGTTTAGCTCCAGCTAAGTCCACTATCAGCAAGTGGATCCGTCAGGCTGTGGTTCAAGCCTATTCTGCTAAGGGGAAGGAACCTCATTTCCGCCTTACTGCTCATTCTACTCGTGCTATTGGTGCCTCTTGGGCTTTTCAGCACCAAGCTTCTGTTGAACAAGTTTGCAAGGCCGCTACTTGGTCTTCTGTTCATACTTTTTCTAAGTTTTATAAGGTTGATGTTAGGGCCTCGGCTGATGCTGCTTTTGGCCGCAACGTTCTGTAGGTAGCAGTGGTCTAATCTGCCTGCTGTTACTGTTGGGGATCCCACCCTACCTTACGGACACTGCTATTGGATGTCCCATGTGTAAGGAATCTTCTGGAACGGGACAAGCTGTATGCTTGGAATAATACAATTCTGTGATTACTCACCTGTAGAATTGGTATTATAAGTATACAGCACGTCCTGTTCCATCCCCCTCTTGTTATCATTATTTTTAGTTACCTCTGTATGGTGATTGTTCATTTGGGATTTTTTGTTATTATCGTTCTCCTGGCTTCTTGTGAAACTGCTTGTCAATACTGGGAAATTCGTGGGAGGTCCCTGACTTATATAGGGCCAGGAGGAGGCACAAGCTGTTTTCTGCAGTCCAGCGCCATCTTGTGGATGTATTACCCCATGTGTCAGGAATCTTCTGGAACAGGACGTGCTGTATACTTATAATACCAATTCTACAGGTGAGTAATCACTGAATTGTATTTTTGTGCATGTTAGATGATAACCCCATACCTACCTCTTCTTGAGATCATTTGTAACTGGAAAATAGGTTGGGAACCTCTACTTTGGAGCCTGAGTATCTTTCATAGTTGTGTAAATAACTGAATAACCTGTTTTTAAACCTATATTGCAGCTGGTATACTGTATACGGACATGACCTGATCTGGAAAAACAGGGAGCCTTTAGTAAAGATGTGGCATGAGTTCCGGAGCAAGCCCCCAAGGAATGGAGGATCTTGACAGGAAGAGTTAAACAAGAATGGAATAAAATTGCCGATGCCTGTGATGGCCGGCTAAGCACTTCTACATTTGGACTTTACCTGATAACACGACATAAGATGTATTCTTCCATTGTTTAATATGATCCACTGTATTATACATTTTTTTGGCCAGCCTAAATTATTTATTTTTACTTGTTACCTTTTGGTAATAAAAAGCAGGGAACCATGTGTCTTTAAGCCTAAGTAAAAATAAAAATACACCATTTTAGATACAGTTTTGTGCCTCCATTTTCACATTTAGAAAGTTCATGAAAGCAACAGATTACACAAAGTTTATATTAAAGAGGAACATTGCATTAATAAAAACTCCCCAAACCTGGTTTGCTCGGCCTCCCTGCACCTCCATTTTTTTTATTTGACAACTTTAAGCTTACATCTCCGGTCGCAACAGAATCCCTCGTCCCGCGCGTCTCCTTTGGGCAACGCCATCTTGCTGTCCCGTCATGCTCTGCGCCGCCCTCCCGATCTCGCGCATGCAGTGTCAATGCATAGGCTGCCATGACAATCTGTGCAAATCTCGCAAGATTTGAAGAGGGGCAGCTAAGGCTTGTAGCCTTCACTAAGTGACCGGGGGGGGGGGGGGTGCAAAGCGGTCAGGATATTGGCGTTTTAGATAATGCTGACATTCAAAATGCAGTGAGGGAGGGATGTTTAGAGAGGATCATCACAAAAGGTCTAATGTTCCTTTTTAAAGTGGACTGAAACTGATCCCAGATCGGCCTGGGAATCTTATAGATCCATTCCCTCCCCTGGGGCATCCAAAAATACAATTCTGTGAGAATCTCACCTGTAGAATTGGTATTATATGCATACAGCACGTCCTGCTCCAGAACATATTCATAACGTATGGGTATACCTCCGCCTTCAGCGCCGTGCACTGCAGATCATGAAGAAAACAAGCTCCTCCCGGCCCTACATATACCGGAGGAACTCCCACAATCCCCAGCATTGAAAAGCAGTGAGAAGGGAAGCCAGGAGAAACAAACCACCCAGAATGTCTGGCAATAACACCAAGTGAGTACAATCACCATACAGGGGATCCAGAACAAGTGAAACCAGGGTGGGGTGGAGCAGGACATGCTGTATGCATATAATACCAATTCTACAGGTGAGATTCTCACAGAATTGTATTATTCTAAGCATACAGCACGTCCTGCTCCAGAACATATTCATAACTTATGGGACATCCAATAGCAGTGTCCACAATAGGGTGGGATCCCCGTGAAAAGGCACAGCCAACAGTAAAGCACTGTCACCCTTGACCATGCTATCAACAACGAGAGCAATGCTCTAACCTCAACCTTTGAACCTTGTAAAGGGAGAATTGAGTGCAAGCAGTGGACTAGCCAGCTTGATCATCAGAACATAGTGCTACAGGGCAAGCCAAGCACTATTAGTAAGAGAACGAAAAACAATAGGGAGGAAGAATCTTCCCCTAAAAGAATAGGCCAAAGTAACTGCCTAACCATGCTACAACAAGAGAGGGTAGCCATGGCAACACAAAACTTTTCCCAACGGGGAATACATGTCCAGGTCGCAGACGGAACCAGCAGAAGTGCTAACAACAATACTCAGCAGAAGCCGAAAGAGTACTACAGGTCCGGAAGGACGACCAACCGAATAGGACCAAGCCAGAGGGCCCTTAGCCCATGGAAGCAATCAATCCGGTACTTCAAGAAGGGGGCACCGGAAGACCCCAAGATAAGATCCCCATCAGGAACAAGACAGTTCCGGCAGATCTCTAAACCCCAGTAGAGGGGCACAGATCCCTTTCATCTCATAGTAATTTAGACCAGAGACCAGAGGATCCGGCCAAGGCAGAAGGGAACGAAATATCGCCTGAATCCAACTTAGTGTGAGGCGGGTACCCTCACCTCATGGTATAGAGCTATACCAAGGTATGTGTATATATAACAAATATATATAATGACTAGGAACGCCAATAGTGCCGTTCCTTATGGCACACCACCGACTGGAGTAACCTCCCCAGAAGAGCAACATGATGGAAGGAGCAGGTCAGACAAGAACCTGACTAAGACCCGTGGGAACCCTTGGTAGGGCTTCAGAATAAGTACTCCCCCAAAAAGGGGAACTAGGAATTCCCCAGGAATGCACCTGAGCAGACCCTGAAGAATGCAAACAAAGGATTGGATCAGGTCTCGTAATAGAAGAACAGGTCAGGCCCCAACCATAGACCGAGTCAAGTAGAGAGCCCATACCAAACACTGCTTGTAGGACCCTAATCCCAGGAGCAGATATCGTCCCGCCAGGGAAGGAGCTTAGACCCAGCAAAATAGCATAGGGACAACATAAGCTAACCCAGCGTGGCAGAAGGAAGAAAATAAAGAGGAAGACGAAGTCCAGAGCCTCCAAGGAACAAGACACCCCGAGATCTGTCATCTCCAACAGGGTAAGCCCCAGATCCTGCCAACGCTAAAGTAGGTCTAAAGTAAGGGCACCATACTATGTTAAAAATAGTCCCCATGAGGGAACTTACCGTCCTACTGTTCTCAGCAGAACTCCCTGAGAACCAACACCCCGCTGGGCCACCCAGGCCCCTAGCATAAGGTGCTGCTTGCCATCAGGGCCTAGCGCAAGCTCTCCCCACGCTCGGTAGGGCAAGGGTATAACGTCTTTCAAGTAAACTACCCAGCCAGAACCACTAACCCCAACCAGGGCAGACCAATCTGGCCAATAACAGGGGAAGACCCCTGTAATGAAGACGGGGTCCCACAGAACCCTGCCAGTGTGAGCCCAGAGGCACACAGAGAACCTCCCACGGGAGGGAAACTACAGGAAGGACAAGGAATATCAAGTCCCCTAAGGAATCAGGGCTCCCCTGGAATAGATCCAGGCCCAATAATTCCGCAGGAACAAAGAGCAACCAATGTCCTACCATGGCAAAATGTCCCCCAATGGACAGGTACAAGAAGGATTGGTCCCCAACTAGGGCCCACAACGTGCTCCTTATGACCAAAAATTCACCTAGGAACCAGAACCTTCAAGGTCCCATCTTAGGAACCCCCTGGGGATTCAGAAGAATAAGCCCCCTTCGTGATCCTGTCAGATTAGGTACCATGGTAACCAACCAGGGAAGAAGAAAAGGGTATGAAATGCTCCCCCACGGTACTCTCGAGTAACCAGTAGAAGAATAACCGCCTCCACTAGGAGTAAGGTAAGCTGACCCAGACCCAGGGTACAAACCCTCATCCAGGGCTAATGGCTAAAGCACCTCAGAGCCCAAAGGTCACCAAGACAAGTGGTGTCAAAGGACAAGCCGCCAACCAGTGCACCAGAAGCAATTCTGTCTGGAGAAATAACTATACAGGACGGAGGACCAGAGGCCTCATACCGGTAAACTCCTTATAGCCAAGGAAAAAACGGCACTGGGTGAAGCCTAATCTAGGTGCAACCAGGAACTAGAGGGTGGAGCAGAGTAGAGCCCCGGTTTAGCCAAGTTCCATCCCACAACCGCTTTCGTGAAGGAACAGGAGGGCCTGATAGGTCCTCTGGAAGATGCCCCTTGGTGCCGTGTGAGACATCACACCCTTCCAGAGCCCAGTGCGTACAAGGAACCATAGTCCTCCTAACCGACTCAGGGAAGGACCACCCAGCAAACACCATTCCATCTCTGGAGGAACTACCTAAAGCCACCAGAGCGAGGCAGGATGCCTCCTGATAGGAGTAAGGTGCTGTGGCCATCCCCTCACCCAGGTGGGTGAGGGCGTCCCATCATGCATGAGGGAATTCAGGGAAGGAAAAGGACTTAGCCCGACCGGAGGGCCCCGGGCATTGAACGTCACTCCTGGGACAGGAAACCGAACCAGACCCAGCAGGGGGCAACCCCGGTTCCTGCTTAACGGAATGATATGGAGGAGGAGGGGTCTCCCTACTCCGCGGGGGGCACAACAGCCGCCTCTGACTGGGTGGACTGTCCTGTTTCTCAAATAAGTCCAGACGTGCCCCAAACAGGTGATGCCCTCTAAAGGGAAGCCCCGTCAAGATCCTTTTAGTGTCATCGTCTGCCCCCCACTGACGAAGCCAGAGCAGGCGACGTATAGCTACCACTTGGGCAGAAGTCCTAGCACACATTTTGATGGTGTCATCCAAGGCCAAAAGGATAAATTTAACAAAAATATTGCAGCTAGAGAGTGCGTAAAACACCTCCCAGGGTAAATCTTCAGGCTGATGCTCCAGTATCTTTCTTATAAGAGTCTTAGCGGCCACTGCCCTGATAGCCGCGGCACAGACAGGGCGCAGCGCAGTGCCAGCACAGGTAAAGGCGTGGGAAGCAAGCCTATCGATACGCCGATCCTCGGCGTCCCGCAGGGAGCTGTAAGCCGGAGATGTAAGGAATGGGGGGTTAGGGACCCCAGTAATCGGAGCGCCCACTACTGGGGACAAGGACCAAATATCTACCATCTCGGGGGGAAAAGGGTATTTCCAAACCCAGTCTTCCGGGGTCTTTTGAAGAGCAGCGGGACATTCCCACCCTTTAAGTACAAGAGCATGGAAGTGAGCCTGTTTGAGAAATTCCAAGCGCGCAGGCGCAGTATGAAAGCGCCCTCCTCTCGGCCGGAGACCGCACAGGGAGGCGAAACAGACAATACATTAAAAATCCTGAGTAACATCCCACCAATATCAAGCTGGTCCCAGTCATCCTGACCAGCATCATCCTGACCCCTCGGTCTCTCGTCAGAGGAGCCTAGGTCAGAGAACAGGTCCCCTTCTTCTGACGTGGCACTAGCACGTGTAGACAAGGACTCCTCAGAGCCCATAGCACAGGCCGAAGCCGCGGGAGTACAAGGCCGTTGTCTATCTGGGCCGATCTGGCCAGACAAACCTTCCACAATCTGGGCCAGCGTGGGCCGTCTAGGAGAGGGATCTATTTGTAACTCGCCACTTGTACAAGACTCAACAGGAGTGAGGTTTAGGGAAGGGGAAAGGGGGGAGAAGGAGCGAGGTACAACCGCAAGCGTCGCTCGCAATTCCAGCGTCTGTTCAGGACATGACGCGCAGACCCGTGCCCCGTCCGCCTCAGCATGGGGAGACCGCACAATATACACAGCCGGTCCTGTCCCAGAGGGACCCCGGTAACACAATCCTGAGATGCCTCCATATGGTGATTGTTTAAATATAGGATGTCGATAGGGATTTATGCCGTAAGCAACCCTGGATGCCCCAACTACCCGCTGATCAATGTTGGAGAATTTGGGAAGGCCCGCTACTTATACGTATGAGTATAGCAATGTATACGTATATAGTAAATATATGGATAGGTAAATAGGTATATATGTATATGAGGCCGGGAGAGGCCACCGGGAACTCAGCGTCTGAAAGACACAATGGGAAAGAGATGTCAGGAACATGCGCAGATGGGCAGACAATAATGAGAGGGATTCGCCCGTAAGGGCACTTACAGCTCAGGTGGAGGAGGAAACCGCCACGACGCGTGCGCGTGAAGCTAACCAAAATGGCGCCCCGCGAAGCTCGAAGGGCGGGCTAAATACTCTGCCGTGACGCGAAGCGTGCTAAACTAAGGCCCCGTCCATTCTAAAGAGCGCGAAGCTCTGAAGTAAAAAATAAGGCAAGGATGCAACCTGCAGGCCTAACGTACTATAGAGCGGACCGACAATAAGCGCGGGCACCGCGGCAACAATATTAAGTGGCAATCAAAGTAAAAAACACACAGTGGCAGCCGAAATAAGGATCAAGCAGCGCGGCCCTGACATCTCTGAGCTAATAAAGGGCAGAATAGAAGCCACGAGCGTGACACACCGGTACACTGGGACCGCCACACGCGTACCCTCCCCCCCCTTTCTTTTCCCCCTAAGTCGACGGGGAAAAGAGGGAGAATGGCGACCCGATAATAGGGTTCAGCACTACGCGGGGTATGGAACAATAATGCAGGAGGGGCATCCCTTGGAGGCTCACCATCAGCCTAAACCGCCTACCCTATGGTTGGGGAATTGCGGTGGAGTCTAGCTCCATAAGCACACTAGGTGCTGCCTACCTTCACCCGACCCGCGCAGCCCAGGCTGGGAGGCATAAATTCACAATGAGGACGGGTGGAAATAGTCCCGCAGGGCCTTGGGCTGTCAAGCCCCGCTCGCCTGCGAGAGCGTGATACTTCATGTCTTCGCAGTTCCAGCACTGCAGAGAAATCTGGGGATTGTGGGAGGTCCTCCGGTATATGTAGGGCCGGGAGGAGCTTGTTTTCTTCATGATCTGCAGTGCACGGCGCTGAAGGCGGAGGTATACCCATACGTTATGAATATGTCTGGAGCAGGACGTGCTGTATGCTTAGAATATCAGGATGCCCCGCTGTGTGAAACCCACTAGGTCGCCCGCCACACTTACCTTACTTCCTGATCCGACGACGCATGCGCGGGCCACGGGCCACGGCTCCAAGCGCGCTGATTGGACGAGCAACCGCACATGCGGCGTAGGACCAGGGTGAGGTGAGTTTATGTGGGAGATCTGGGGGGTTTCACATAGGGGGGATGGACCAAAACCCAGGATAGTCTTAATTGTTGTAACTGGTACATTTACAAAACTCCAGCCTTTAAGTGTTTGGCTTGACTTTCTGGTTTTCCCAGGCAATGTGTCAGTGATGCTGGAGTATGATGCAATCAAGAGTTAAGTACTGACATGTCTATAGGCACATTGTAATGATGAAACGGGGAAAGGCTGCTTTCAGTCACATATCATAGCTCTTTATACATTAGCACTGAAAGGTAACTTATTTAAGATATAAGTCGCAGGGAAAAAGTTCTCTCTTTATTTAGGGACACTTATGTGGATTAAAGTGGACCTATCCCAAATGTTTTACTATACTGGTGATAGGTTCTTGTGTCCGGAGCATCCCGATTTGGGGCACTTGGCTAGTTGAAACCCCCCTGGGGTCGCTTACCTTCCCAGTGGTCACACAAAGCATGTGTGGACTCTTGTCTAACCGGCATTTTCAAGCACTGTTTTGAAGAGAGCCTGGCATAGGAAAAGTGGAGCAGCCACATCCCCAGTCAAACTCCCCAACCCAGCCATTCAGCAGGAAGGCTGTGGCCCAAGAATGCACCAGAAAGGCGAGTGTGGGTGAATTGGGATGCCCCAGGGTTACGTAGCATACCATCTCATAACTTTCCACTTCAATGCTTTAGCCCATTAAACCGGAACTTCAGCGTGATTTAATGAAAAGCCCAAACCCTTAAAAAAAATATTCCCCAGCATCTAAAATTAATATATTTTAGGTTTTTAGTCACTTATTATTCTTGCCCCCACAGGGCTAAAACTCTGTTCAGGACTCCAGGATACAGGCGCCGCGATCTTGCCTCAGAAACATCACATACTGAGGAGAGGAGAGTGGGATAAAGTACAGGGGGGTTATTGCTGTGCTTTGCACAGACAGAGCAGAGCTGGGGTCAGCGAAAGGACAGCAATCCCAGAATGCAGAGCGACACAGTCAGAAGACACTTCCTGTTTGCAGGCTGCCTGATGCTCCACGTGCCGCCATTTTGGATGTTTAAAGGCTCATAACATGTAGTAGATGCAGGTAGGATGATTCTTAAGGCGAGCAATCTGTATGTACAGGGTGTGGGAAACATATAAGATAGGCTCTCATTCAGGGTGAAGGTCTGCTTTAATAGAAAAGTAGCCCCCACCCTCGGGGAGCTAGTTAAGCTAATCCCTGAAGTAGTACATATGGTGGTCTGTCAAACATGGGGTGGCTTTAGGTTTCCCTAACTTTCTAGCTATGTCAGACTAGATTTCCAGTGCAAAAGTGGTTATAGGTCTGCTGTTCTCCTTTTCTCTTGTCAGCAGTACAAGTATCTGCTCTAAAGACTGCTACAGGGATCACCCAACACATTGACCTGTGTTTCGCTATTGCATCATCATTGGCCGAAACGCACGTTTGTGCTACTTACCACAAGTCTCCCTGTCTGACTGTGTGCTAATAGACAGGGACTGTGAGGGAAAGCAATACAATGATTGAAGATTTGAGACAGGTAACCGACCCCAATACTACCATCCTGCACCTTGCTCTCCTTGGTGTGTTTCAGAATTCAGATACCTCTGTCTGATCCAGAGTGGTGGAGAAAACACATTTATTAGTCAGTGTGAACGGAGACCTCCAGCTTTCTCCATTTCTGGCTGTGTGATAATATCTGGGACTGGTAAAAAGGAATAATCCTTATGGATGTCTTGAGATGGGTATCTAGTGCTCACAATACCTCCTGTACCCTGTGCTCCTTGTGTGTTACGTGCCACCCCGACACACACAGCCTGGGACATATCACCTCATTATGAAAATATATTTTAATGAGGTTAGCAGATGGGAAAGGGGGGAAGCTGATATTTCTCGTAAAGCAGAACAAACCCACTTGGCCCAGCACTGGAATCTAAAAAAAGATTCTAGGGTTGGCGCTGGCCTTACCCCTGGGGAATTGTCCAATCAAGGCCGCCCCTGAACTGGCGTAATTCATGGAGACAGCTCTGTTTGTTGTGAATGGGGAGCGAGAGTGGCCGTATCCTCAGCCTGTTCCGGCCTCCCTACCCATTCACATAGGCTGGACACAAGTGTGGGGCAGAAGGGGATGCGCCGCTCGCGCTCCCCATTCAAAATAGTCAGAGCTGCTCACCCAATTATGTCACTTCAGAGGGCAGCTCGGATTGCCTTGCAGGCACCATTGGACCAGGAAGAGGCGAGTCTGAATGCGCCGATCTGGGGGGTTTCACACAATTCAGAATCCCCAGGGGATAGTGAAAAACACGGTAACAGTATTCCCAATAGTGCTCTCCCTAAACAGGAAACAAACTGACTGAAGTATTAAAGCCCCGCCCCTTTCCCTCGGCCTTCAGTGTTTTTAGGCAATCATACAGGAGTAATCCAAGACCCAAAGGGGAAAAAGACAGGCAAGATGTAACACCTGGGCAAGTGAGCCAGAATAGTTATGAAAATGGGGTGGGGTGTAAGACGCCATCCTGGAGGACTATTGGAAATACTGTTAACAGCAAAACTAACTGGGATTTTCCCCAGGTGTCCTCCAAGACGGCTTAGCCACAGAAGGCAAGCAAACAGCTTCTTACCTCAAGGTGGGCAGACTGCCTGAAGAACTGGTTTTCCGAAATTTTGCTGGTCGTGCTTCCACAAGTCCACCTTGTAGTGTCTCAGGTGTGTGGTGAAGACCAGGTGGTGACCTTACATATTTCCTCCAATGAGATGCTGCCATTATAAGCCCAAGAAGCTGACACTGCCCTAGGAGAATGAGCTCTAATACCTAAGGGGGACGAGGCTCCCACTGCTTGATAGACCACTGCTTGATAGACCAGAGCTATAGCATCTGTGATCCATCACTCTATGGGTGCCTGCAGCCCCTTGCTCTTCCCCCCAAAATAGATGATCCGACTTGTTTTACACCATTCTACTGTAATCTGTAAATACAGAAGAACCAGTTTTCTGGCATCTAGGAGCTCTAAGGACCTGTCCCCCTGATCTGACTGAGCCGGCTCTACTGCCAGCAACACAACCTCCTGATGAAATTTTGAGGTCATTTTAGGTAAATATAGGGGATCTGGTCTTAGAATTAGTCTGTCTGGTAACTTTCTCAGGGTTCTTTAATTGACAGGGCATGCAGGTCACTAACCCGTCTGGCCGATGTAATTGCTAGGATGAAAGTAATCTTTAACCCCTCTATTGCCTCTCCAACCATTAAACGCCAGCCACGTAAAATATATGTGCCTGACTTTGCCCCCTGCTAGCGCCTAAAAAAAAAAAACACTTACCTGACCCCTCATTCCATCTGGCCAGGTCTCCTCTTCACCTTTGGGGGCTCCGATCCCCGTCGTGGCTCCTCCGGCTGCAGGAGAGTGCCCGGAATAGACCCCCCCCCCCCCCCCGCTTTAGCTGCCACCAGCTTTTCCTGTAAAAATATAAAAAAATAAAAATGACATTTACTCACCTTCGTGTGCGCTCGCTCTCGCCGGCCCTCCTCTTCACCTGGGGGCCTCCGATCCCCCTCCCAGGGCTCTTCTATCTTCAGGCTCTCTCCCCCTCCCGATGGGCGCCGCCATCTTGACGCGAAGCCCCTTTGGGGGCGGGGCTAATGACGTCACCCGGCGGGCGTCATGCCAGCTCCAGGCCTCTCAGCTGCCAGATGCCGGTGATAGGTGGCCAGAGAAGGAGGGGACAGGAAATCCTCTGATCTCCTGCCTCCCCCCCCCTCCTCTGGCCGCCGATCACCGGCATCTGTCAACGGATCGACGAGGGACACAGGAGCCGCCGATTAGAGGTGAGTAAAGAAAAAAAATGTATTTTTTTTTAATAAAATAATTTTTACTGTGTGTTTTCTTTTACTGTTAACTTTGTGAACTGGTAAGGGCTCCATGAGATCCCTATACCAGTTCGCAAGGCTTGCAGGGCCAGGGGCACAAAAGTTGGCCCCTGCGCGCCCTGTTTTACAAGCCCTACATAGCTGGTCCCGGGCTGGTTATGCATGTCAGGGGGGACCTCACGCCATTTTTATATTGGATTTTAAGGGTTTTTAACCCTTAAACCTAAAAAAAAGGGACCCCCGGGAGGGGGAATCCTATGTCATTTTTTTTTTAATTAAACCCATGTTACCTGTCACCCAGCAGCTATAAAATGCTTTCAACAGCAGCAGGAGAGCAGAAGCCAAAGTGATCAGCGTTTTTTTTTTACATTTAACCCTTGGTGAACTGGTAAGAGATCTATGAGACCCCTATACCATTTCACAGGGCTTTGGGAGCTGGCAAGTCACCTGCGGCTAGCCCCGCATTAACCCCCGCCCCCCAAATTACCTGCCTCCCCAAAGGCCAGGGGGGGCAGAAGTGTCCGGGCCCACAGAGACTAGTAGGGCTTGTAGCCTGCAGGGCCAGGGTCCAAGCCACCAAATCTGGCCCCTGCGCCCTGTTCTACAATCCCTGCATAGCTGGTCCCAGGCTGGTTATGCATGACAGGGGGAACCTCACGACATTTTTGGGGGATTTTAAGGTGTGGAAGGGGGACCCCACACCATTTTCTTTATGTATCCCTTTATAGTGTGGATAGTAGTTGTATTTTATTTGTAAATGTTATAAAGTGCTCTTTTCAGTCCTGTCCTGGACAGGAACGAGGGGGCTACCGATACATATGTGGTACCATTATAATCAGGAGAGATGGGGCTTTCAAATGCAATATAGGTTTTCATGTTAAAGACTAAAATCTGAGGCAAAAAAAATATATAAAATTTCTGGAAAATGGCATAAAATGACCTGTCAACTGAGGTTGACAAATGCTCAAGTAGGCTGGCAATTAAAAGGGTTAAAAGTAACTATGAATGTTGGGTATTGTTCTGTTTGGGGGGCCTTGGGCTTTCAGATTTAGCTTTTTTCTTGTTTGCATATTGATATTTTGGGAAAAGTTGTTTTTATACTGCTTTTTTATACATTTTTTAGTGAAACCCTGTGCAACCTAAGAATTCTTTGAGGGATTACTTCCAGAAAGATGAGCCCACTACAACAAGCTGGGTACGCTTAGAAAGCTTAACATGTGTACTCTCGGGGAATATATGGTTTATTGGGGATATTCCAAAAGTAAAGGGTTGTTTTGGTAAAAAAGCGCAAGTGCGCACTTTGTCTGCAGAGCTGAAATTTTCAAGTAAAATTACCAATACGCACATGCTTTACTTTGTGGTGTTTGGCAACTCTTCCCTTGACAGTACCTATGCATGCTGAGTATTGTTCTGTTCAGGGGATGTTGTATTTTCAGATTTAACTTGTGTTTTTTTGTTTGCATATTGTTTAGGAAAATGTGGCTTTGATTCTGCCTTATTATTTTTTGTAGGAAAATCCTGTGCAACCAAAGAATCAATTGAGGGATTACTTCCAGAAAACTGCACGCATGTCAACAAGCCTGGTACGCCTAGAAAGCTTGAGGTTTGTACTTCCAGAGAATATATAGTATGTGGGGGATATTTCAAATGTAAAGGGTTGTTTTCTTGCAAAACTGCAAGGTTCGCATAGTGTCTAGCATAGTTGTAATTTATCTGAAAATCTCCTAAAGCGCCGATTCAGTTTGGGGGAGCCTCCTGGGCAAGAAAGGGTGTCTACCAATACATATGTGGTACCGCTGTAACCAGGAGAATTTGGGATTTCACACGCAATAAGATTTTATTGACACACTTACATTTTTTTATTACAAAAAAACACTACAAATAGTAAAAAAAATATATTTTTTTAATTTTTTGGCACATATTTCACCCAAAAATAGAGAATACACCTAAAAAATGCCAAGCAAGACATATCATGTTAAAGCTGAGATTCTGCTGAAAAAAACAATATATAATTTTCCTGGGAAATCCCTGGTAATCCATTTAAAAATCACAGTTGAACATGTGGAGCGCAAAATAGTGCAAAATGGTCTGGCAGCAAAGGGTGACATCTACAGATAGGCTGGCAGCGAAAGGGTTAAGGATAGCATCTTTAATGTTGCATCCCTAATGGGTTCAAAAGGGGGTAACGTTAGTTCCTGAGGAACTAATGACAAATCCCAGCTGGGAGACATTTTGGCCTTAACCCTTCTGTTGCCAAGCATGTAACACCTACGTGCTTGCATGTCCAGTGGTTAAAGGAGCAGTATCATGAATTTTTCTTGGTGACTTATATTTAAATGGTACTTGGAATGTAGGTAAGTGTTGGAGTAAGAATTACAAATGTAGAAAAAAATGATGTGTGTGTTGAGCAGCTGGACTCTAATAGCTCATGTTTATGTCTTGTCAGTGTCGGGCGCCGCCACTCTGGCCTGTTCCACACTGAGAGGGAGATACAAATGTATCAGTTCCAGCTGAGGAGAGGGGTGAAACAATGTATCAAAGTCTCAGCTGTTCAGTGCTGGCAGCCGTCCAGCATCAGATAACATTGCAACTTTGCCTGGCCAGAACTTATATATATATAAAACAGAGAGAAAAGCTCTAGAAGTCATTTAGCTGATTTTGACAGTTTTCCCGTCATGTTGGCTCTGCTGCAGAATCTTTCAGTTTACCATTTTCTCTTTCATATTCTTATTTTTCATTTTTCCATATGATCTTTCTTTCAGCTTTGTGTGTTTTGAGCAAAGCCCAACCCAGGATTTTCACTATCTGGAGTTTTGTTTTGTGCCCCTAGGGGCATCCCGACTTGGGATGCCCTGATATGTGAAATCCCCAAGTTCGCCTGTGAAAACGTACCTTTCCCTGTCCCACAGCGCATGCGCGGGCTCTCATCCAATCAGCTCTGTTTGCACACAGATGGGGAGCCTGAGCAGTAACCTTCCTGGCCGCCCGGCCTGTCTAAATGACTATCTGCGTGAGCGCGGCAGAAAAATGGGGGAATGTGTGGTTATCCAGGGGGTCGTTTCACACAGTGGGCATCCTGATTTAGAATGCCCAAGGGGGAAGGTCAATGGCCGGGTCTTATAGACTTCAGGGTCGGCCACTCAGGGTTTTGTTCCACTTTAATACCTTTAGATTTTCCTGCACAGTTATTCAAAGAAGAATTTCAGTCGTTTTCAGTCAGTTTAGTTTATTTTGTATAGATTTTACACATTTGAGTCACCTGGTCTCACCTCACACACACACAGCCGTTACCACTGATTACAGTGTCAGCCTCTGAGGTAAAGTGTTGCTAGGAGACCAGTGGGCTAAATGAAGCAGCTCACTAAATACAAGCCAGCAGATCCCCCTATTCAGCAAATGGACTGAGCCATTGTAATTATACAATTTAAAGTGGACCAACACCCAGCCCCCAAAACTCACCTCACCACGCTCCCACGGACAAGCGGGTGACAGCGGCGGACAAGACAGCGCGTCCCGCCTCCCGCGCGCCCGCGCCGGCCATTCAGAAACGGCCGGCGCGGGCGCGCAGGAGGCGGCAAGTTTTTCGGGGGTTTTGGGGGGGGGTCCCTCACCGCGGGACATCCCGATCTCGGATGTCCCGCGGTGAGGGAGGTGATCGGCCCGGGAATCTTATAGATTCCCGGGCCGATCACCCCTGGGTGACAGTCCACTTTAAAAGAGAGGCATATATTTTTTTCTTTTTCTATTGCCAGATTATTTATACACGTTATAAGCTATTGTGTGGCTATTTAATTATTTATCTTTTTTAATGCAAATTTCGCGATACTGCTCCTTTAAGTGCCAAGCACATAGGTGTTATATGATTGTCTGTCCCCCTGCTAGACTAAAAGAAAACGTAAGAAAACACTCACCTGACCCCTTGTTCGATTCTGTCAGGTGTCCTCTTTACCCAGGAGGCATCCAAACCCCCCCCCCCCCCCCCCCCCAGAGCTTCAAGATAGGGCCCGTGCGCTCCTGCCACCGATCCCGCTGGGTCTCCTCTTCACTGAGGGCTCTTCCATGGTGAGGAGAGGGTGTAATAGACCCTCTCTAACACCTCCGCAATAGCCCGGCCACTAGCCCTACCTTTTGTGGGTGGGGCAGATGACGTAATCGATTACGTCATCTGGGCATCATTCTCACACCCTCAGTAACTCTGGGGGACGGCGGAGGATCGGAGGTGAGCAGAGAAAAAAAAATGTCATTTTTTTCCTGTGTGTTTATTTTTAATTAACCTTTTCTGAACTGGTAAGGAATCCATGAGATCCCTATACCTGTTCACAAGGCTCGGCCCCTGCCTCACCAAAGCCCGGGGGGGGCAGAAGAGCCCGGGCCAATTTAGGCTATGTGGGCTTCTAGCCAGCAGGGGGCTACCAAAGCTGGGCCCTGTTCCTACAAGCCCTGCATAACTGGTCCTGGACTGGTTATGCTGGGTAGGGGCAGCAGGAGTGCAGAAGCCAGAGTGATTTGCTAGGGACACAGTGCGAGATGGGTGGGAGGTATTAAAAAAAAAGTTTTTCAGTGTTTTTACATTTAACCCTTTGGCTTAGGGGCTGGCAAGTCACCTGCAGCTAGCGGGTGACTTGCCATTAACCCCCAGCCCCCCTAGTACCTGCCTCCCCAAAGCCCAGAGGGGGCAGAAGGGCCTAGGGGATATTTAGCCTGTGGGGCTTGTAGCCTGCGAGGCGGGGGCGGAGGCTGGCCCCTGCATTCTGTTCTAAATGCCCTGCATAGCTGGTCCCCAGGCTGATTATGCTGGATGGGGGGTGCCCCGCTGTGCGAAACCCCCCAGATCTCCGAAGCCAACTCACCTCTTCCCAGTCCTACGGTGCATGTGCGGCCACTCATCCAATCAGCGCACTTGGAGCCGCTGACGTCACGTCACCTAAGGCCAGCGGCTCCGAGCATGCTGGTGGCCGCTTCCCTCTAACAGGGAGCATGCCCGCGCTGGCCATTTACAAATGTCTGGTGCGGGCACACCCCCTGTTAGAGGGATAGCGGGGATTCGGCTGCAGCTTACGCATGCGTTGTTGGACCGGGAAACAAGGGAAGTGTATGGGGTGACCTGGGGGGTTTCACACAGTGGAGCATCCCGAGTTTGACATGTGTTGTTCCAAGTGCGCCACCGGCTGCATCCTCCACTAAGCTTCTAGCTGTGCCCATTCAGAAAGGTCAGGCATGGGTGTGTGCAGCTGCAGCACTGAGGGCTCCGGGATCAGGTGAGTGGATCTGGGGATCCGCGGGTTTTACAAGTTCCTCTTTAAAGTGTCCCGAAAACTTTTCCCGTCGAATGCCTCATGTGCGGGCTCTTGTCCAATCATTGCCGTATGCTGTGCATATTAAGGAGGAACAACTGCGCTCAATGACCATCCAAGTTACACTCCTTGAGAGGCATCCTTAGTGTGAACTCCCCCACTTACCTGCTCCCGGAGCCCTCGCCATGTCTCAACAACATACCCACTCACCTCTAGCAGGTCTTTCTGAATAGGTATTGGGGGCACACACACAGCTAGAAACTGAGTGGGGGGTGATCCACCGATCGGCACACTTGGTTTCGGCCGCTCCTGTTCCATGGGAATGACAGGAAGATGAGTTTTTATGGCGACCTGAGGGGGATACACACAGCGGAGCATCCCAAATCAGGATGCCCAGTCTAATATGAGTACCCGGGCGAGGGAAATGCCTGAGTGTTGTTCCTCTTTAGTAATCTGTATACAGCACCAAAAGCCCAAGGAAGGAAGTGGCCACATCCCCGGTTTTCCACCTCTAGCCGGAATGGCTGGGCGCAGGAGCGCGCCTCATCTGCAAGGGTGGCTGCTGTGGGAGCCTCGGAAAAGGTGAGTGAAAGCCTGGCTTGTTGGTCCAATACTTCTCTCTATCCTCTATAGCAGCAGACTCCCCTTTGTCCCCAGTGCCTAGCGATAGTGCAAATGCAGCAAGACTGTGCTCCGGGGGCAAAGACTTGTCCACCAATTGTTTTCAGATAGTGGACGAACACGACAGGGCCCCTAGTCTTATGAACAGGAAAGTTTTCAGCTATTTTCTTAGTCAGGATTCTCTCCTTCCTATCATGTAACAGTTGTTCGGATAGATCGCTCAGCCAGGTCGGCCCCTGTATAGCCAGCACATGTCTGTCCCCTGCAGCAGGACATATAACTCGGCACCGTCCATTCAGCCCTCCCTTCAGCTTCCTCCCAGCTCCCTTTGCGCGCCCCCGTGAGACCGCATCAGCCACGTGGCGTGGTGACGTCATTTCTGGATGTTTTGGTGAGGTGGACCAGGAAGGAGAAGGCGGCTGGGTTCGTGGTTGCCTCCACCATGACTAACGGTAAGTGGGCAGAGAGGGAGACCCCGGATACGCATGGCGGCTGTGGCCTGGGGATAAAGGAAGGGGAGGAGGGCTGCTCTCTGCATCAATGTTAGGATCACCGTCCACATACTATGACAGGTGGCTGCCTAGCAACAGGCCAGTCTATGTAACCACCCGGCGTACACCCTGCATTGGGGCAGGTCTTGGGCAGGTATGGCGAGGGTGGAAAAGCTCTCCATAGCTACCGGACAGATAGATGACCCATTTTATTTAAAGTGGACCGAAACCCAGGTCTTTCCTCTCACCGGATTACTGGTTCACTTTACAGGGGAATCCCCAGCTCCTGATGAAACCCTGTGGCTCCCTGGTATTCTTGCCCTGCTCTATGGTCTCATGCACTATGTCTGGGCTTCCAGCAAATTAGAATAGACTGTGTGACCCAGCAATTCTTTTGAATGTATGGAGTGCCAGGGACTCCCCTCCCTTTCGGATGAAATTGCCCCAACCTGTGCATACGCCATGGGATTGTCGTTTCAATAAGCATACCAGGGGAATTGGGGGGTATAATGGTGTGCTGCCTCTCTGTGGTGTGCTCCAGCTCCCAAAGGCTGGCCGCATGCTGGGGATGTGGTTGCTGATGTTTACAACGCTGCGGGAGCTGTCGGTAAAGGTAGGTTTACTGGTAACCCAAGGGTTTCACACAGCGGGGCATCTCTATTGCCCCAGGGGAAAGCCAGCGGTTTGATTCCACTTTTTAAAATCATACTCGTAAATAAAAACAGTCGTGCTCCCATCCCCGACAGATACACACAGAGTAGGGCATCCCAAAAAAGACAAGGGGACAGGAAATCCCAGTCCAGCCCAGGAGTCTTAGGCTTTTGGTCCGTTTTCACACTGTGCATTTTTGTGGGAGAGAGCGCTGTACACATTTGTGTAATGCACTGTGCCTCTGTTAGCTGCTGCATCTGTGGCTTTCTTTTCCCCCAATGGGCAAGGGCAGCACCTGAATCCTGGCAGCAGCAGATACCAGACTCAAGGATTGTGACAGCAGTGTCCTTTTCACTGTATCGCATTGCAACGCAGTACAGGTTAAAGTGGACCAAAACCCATCTTTGGTGGCCCTGGAATCTATAAGACTCCATGGCCGCCCGATATCCCTGCTCCAGGCATTCTTCGGGATGCATCACTGTGTGAAACCCCCTGAGTCCCCTGTAAAAACAACCTGATCACCCAATCCAACAGGGCGAATGTGCGATGATTGATTGACTGTGCCTCAGCCAATCAAATGATTAGCAAGCCAGAGTCATGAAGTCTCTGATCTGTACTGTCCCCAAATGTCCTCCAGGATGACTAGCCGAGTAGCTCCTCCCAAGAGGAAACACAAACTGGACAGCATTAAATACCCTCTTCTTCTTCCCAGTCCTCAGTGTTTTGTGTTTCCTCTTCCAGGAAACCTGCTGCATCAGCATCCGGATTTTTTTTTTTTTTCCCCCATGGAAGATGGCGGGTCCCTACCCTCTCAATGGCAGGCTTGGATAGTGCTCCTGGTGACCCACTGCTGTCAGGGAGTACCCCCTTTCTATCCACTTTCCCCCTGAGCGTTCCCTTCCCTAGAACTAGTTCTGATGGCAGTCTCTGGGGTAGGACCAGTTCCTGAGCTTGGTTTCTTATGCTTTCCCCTACTGGCTAGGTGGGGAAGAGGGGGGGGGGGGGCAACCATAAGGTGGCTCCAGACCATCAGTACCTCCAGATATTTCGGGCAGGTAAGTAAAACCACCTCGTCAGCGAGGCTGGCAGCTGCACTTCTGGGCCAAGGGTTGGGGCGCACGTGTGCCAGCCAAGACCAGAAGTGCGGCCTAGCTCTTCAGGAAGCCTTATGAAGTGAAAGGCTTCTCCATCCAGGGCAGCGGCAGCACAGAACCTACATGCAGAGACAGCTCAAGTGGGACATTGGTCGAATCCCCTATCATAGGAGGGACAAGACTACTCAGTCAGATGGGGTGAGCCTAAAACCACCTCGTCAGCAAGGCTGGCAGCTGCACTTCTGGGCCAAGGGTTGGGGCGCACGTGTGCCAGCCAAGACCAGAAGTGCGGCCTAGCTCTTCAGGAAGCCTTATGAAGTGAAAGGCTTCTCCATCCAGGGCAGCAGCAGCACAGAACCTACATGCAGAGACAGCTCAAGTGGGACATTGGTCGAATCCCCTATCATAGGAGGGACAAGACTACTCAGTCAGATGGGGTGAGCCTGCTCCCCCCCCCCCCTTTTTTTTCTCTTGTTCTTCCAAGGGTCTGTAGGGCCACTAGTTCCAGAAGAATCCAAGGATTTTAAGCCCACTAAGGGGTCAAAAATAGATTCTAGAGAGGATTTAGAGGAGTTTGCGGGAGGCAATTTTCAGTCTAAGAGATTCTGTGAGACCTTAGATGCAACAATGAGTGACTTTTTCACATAAGAACCATATGGTTCAGGAGTGCTAGCCTAGGCTAGCCCGAGGAAGGGCCTTGAACCTTCTACCTCCATGGTGTCTCCTCAGCAGTAGATTTAACTTCTTTATTGAGGATACACCTTATTAGGGGTATTTATCCTCCCTTATGATTGAGTCCTAGGATAAGCCTCTCTCTATTTCCTATACCAGGGGTTGCCCGAAAGGCGGGTCCTGTGCTTTCGGATTCACCAGTCACTTAAAGCGAACCTTCACTCTGAATTAGAGTCTATCTTATGTTTCCCACACTCTGCACATACAGATTGCTCACATTAAAAATCATCCTACCTGCATCCACTGCATGTTATGAGCCTTTAAACATTCAAAATGGCGGCTCATGAAACATCAGGCAGCCTGAAAACAGGAAGTGCCTTCTGACTGTGCTGTTCTGCATTCTTGGACTGCTGACCTTTTCCTGACCCAGCTCTGCTCTGTCTGAGCAAAGCACAGCTATAACCCTGTACTTTATCCCACTCTCCTCTCCTCAGTAAGTGTGATGCTTCTGAGTCAACGCTGCGGCTCCCGTATCCTGAACAGAGTTACAGCCCACTGGGGGAAAGAATAATAAGTGGCTAAAAATAAATGTAAAATATATTAATTTTAGATGCCTGGGAATCATTTTATAAGGGTTTGGGATTTTCAATAAATCATGTTGAAGGTCCGGTTTAAGGACATCATTGCCAGGGAGTGGAGGAATCCGGAATTACAGTTCCTCTTTTCCAAATCCCTCAAGGGCCAATTTCCTTTTGAGGACTCGGGAATTGAAGTTTGGACCAAATGTCTCAAGGTCAATGCTTCTTTGGCACAGGTGTCCTGGAAATCGTATCTTTCCTTCGAGAACATGGGTTCCCTTAGAAACCCTCTAGATAAGAGATCATATATTTTGTTAAAGCGTGCCTGGGGCGCAGACACTTTTCTGTTTTGCTTTGCTGCCTTGCTGGCAACTGACTGTGTAAGTAGAGTCTTAGGGCTTTGGGTGCATAAGGCCAGTCCCATTTGTGTGGCATCCCCTATAAGGGTAAACTTTTGTTCGGGTCTTAGCTGGAAAGGGTCTTGACCTGCTCCTCCTGAGGTGTGGAAAAGGTTCCCGGTTAAGAGGAAGAATCCCTCATTACCTCGCACCGAGGCTTCCTCAGTGGGACCTCCGGGGTATGGACTCCAGGAAGGCTTGGTCTACCCAAAGGCTAAAGGGCTAGAGAGGTTTGCTGTTCAAAGCCCCTAAGCAGCAATCCTGACATAATACCAAAGGGCTAGGGATGTTTGCTGTTCAAAGCCCCTAAGCAGCAATCCTGACATAATACCAATCTCACAAAACCCCTTAATTCTTCAGGTAATTCAGGACGGTCTCCTCAAGACCGCAGGATCATTTTCAAGTAACCTATTGTTCCAGGGATCCTGTAAAGGCACAGGCCCTGCCCTTAGTGATTCCCCAACTAAGGGAAAAGGCAGCTGTAGAGGAAGTTCCTTGGCATCTGAAACATACCGGTTTTTACTCCCATGTCTTCTTAGTTCAGAAACCGCTAGAGGAATTTTGGTTGATTATGAATCTAAAGAGGCTAAACCTGGGAGCCAAGTACAAGATTCCGTATGGAGTCAATCTTTACTGTCAGGGATATGCTATTTCAAAGTGTTTGGGTGACCTCCATAGATCTCCAGGATGCCTATCTGCACACCCCTATTCTCCTTGCTCTCAGAGAATTTCTGAGGATAGATGGGATAATCTTATCATTGCCAGTTCAGGGCAATGCCAGTCATCCGGACCTTGGAATTTTACAAAGATTCCTGTGGATGCAATGGTGTATTTGAGACTGAATCCATTGTGGCATTCTTGAACGATCTTCTTCTCTGCGCTTCATCCAGGGAGGTCCTGGAGAACAATGTGAAGTTTACAATGGCCCTCCTTTGCGATGGATTATATATCTGGGTTGGATTATAAACAGGGAAAAAAATCAGGTCTTTTTCCTCAGACTTCCTGCTTGTATCTGGGGTATTTGATCAACAGGTCCTCAGAGAGGACCTTTCTTCCTCAGCCAAAAATCGAGACAATCGTCTCCCTGTCCTCCTTTGTACTGAGGCCCTGGAGGACCATCTCCCTAAGGCAGATTCTTCTGGGTCTCTTGGCATATGCTTTGGCAGCAGTTATCTGGGCCCAGTTGCACTCCAAACCCCTTCAGGGCTTCTTCCTGTGCTCCTGGAATAGATGGTCGGATCAGGAAAATCTATCCCAAGGAAGGCCCTGGCGTCAGGTAGACCCCAATCTGTATCATGACGTACGCAAGTGCTTAGATTCAGGAAACCTAGCCCGGCTCCATGGCCAGAAACCTCTTAATTTCCAGGAACTTAAGGTGGTTCAATTAGCCTTGAACCATTTCAAACAGGAGATAAGGGGTTGGGAATTTCTGATTATCTCGGACAATTAATAGATTTTTTTTTATATCTCTGACTAGAGGCTTTCCACTTTGTGACCTTTTCATCTTCCTGAATGTTCTCGTGCATCCTCCATTCAAGCCTTCAAATGAAATGACCACTAAGTTTCTGACACCAAAGGTGTCTTTTATCTTATTACATCCATCAGGAGGATCGGTGATATGCGGGCCTTATCAACTAGGGAGCCATATCTTAGAATCTTTCCAAGTCATCTCAGCATCAGACATAACCCGCTGTAGCTTCCAAAGATTTCATCAGGTTTCCACAGTATCTTATTTTGGATAGTTATCCATGTTTAAAATTTTCTTATGGGTTGCTTGGTTAAAACACTGAGGCCCGGGAGGAAGGGGCGAGTATTTAATGCCGTCCAGTTTGTGGGAGGAGCTACTTGGCTAGCCGTACTGGTGGACTACCGAATTGAGAGTGGAATTACCCTTTTAAAGAGTGTTAATCTGAACCGTGCAACACAACTCTTGGGAGAGGGGTCAGGGCAGGTGTGAATGTCCGGAATTTAGTCCCTGTTTTTGGGTACTTATAAACCTTTTGACTGTTCTAGTAAAATAGAAGATAGCTTCCCAAACATTGGTAGTTGTCTGGCACCCGCCCACTTACTGGAACATCAGATTGAGTCCCTTGTGCTATCCAGGCCATATCACCAGTCACTGGACAGCCTCCCTGTGAAACCCTGTGGATATTCACAAATGCCTGGTGTGAGTATGGGCTTTGCTAAAGGTATAGCGTGGATGAGACCGTGACCCTTGCCTGTACCGCTAGGGTTTATGCGGTAGTCCCTGGGGATATCACACAGGGAGGATTCCCAGGGTGAGAACAATCGGCAAACCCTTCAGCAGTTGGAGGTAGTGGCTGATGCACTGTTTCCTGCAGTTTCTGGTGTGCCTGCAGCGACTGGAACTCTGGGAATGCACTGTGGGATTGACAGAAAGACATGTTTTACAGTGATTCCCCTGGTGTTATACTCAAGGGTATCTCAAATCCGAATGCCCCATTAAAGAGGAACAACACACAGGAATTTCACTTCCCGTGTCTTGTTCCCCGCATTGGGATGCCCCGCTGTATTTGTCCCCCCAGGCCACCCCATACACTCACCTTCTTTTCGCTCCCACGGAACAGACTCGTGCGAGTGCGCTGTTCGGCGCACTCGCTTTCACTCGACTCCATTCGGCTCCGCCGAAGTGACGAGAGCTAGTTGGAGATAATAACACCATAACGGGTTTGTTCGGACGACCTGGGGGGTTTCACACAGTGGGGCACCCCAGGGTGAACAAGACAAGAGCTGGTTAAAGATAACGCCATACCATAACTTTATTAGAAGTAGATTATCACAAGTCTCTGTTTCAGTGTATACCAATGAATAAACAGATATTTTTCTGTTACTTGTTAGCTTATTCTCTGGATGGACTTCTGGTCTTCTCCCTACTCTTTATCTGCACGTGTGCATACTTCAAGAAGGTGCCAAGACTGCGCACTTGGCTTTTGTCTGAAAAGAAAGGTGTATGGGGAGTTTTCTATAAAGGTAAGTGGACAGTAAAACACAGCTGCTAAAGGATATGTTTTTGACTGGTGGACACCTGGGTTGTATATAGTGAGACACTGGACTGGTTGTCACATAATCTGCCAGACTGGAATTGGACCTCCAGTCCAAAAAATAGTTTAGTAGTAAAATGTTCCCCCTACCCCCGGATGATCAGAGGTGTATGCTGTTTAGAAGGGCATATGTTGTGGAATATATTTGCAGATTTGGACTACACGGGGGAGGCCATCCTGCTACAAACCTGAGTTCCCTGCATACACATGTACAGCACCCTGTCCTGTTGCGCACACACACAGAATTAACAGCTGGTGGAGGCAAAGAATGTTGTGTGTGATAAAGGAAAGTTATGTAACTTGGTAGCTATATGGGGTCATCAGCCAGAACATTTAAACAGATGAAACAATGTTTATATGAGATTTAATGCAAATTTGCCTGTGGGACTGGGTTTTCAGTAGCAGCGTTGTCTGGTGTGTAGCAAGATGGCCGCTCCCATGCAGTTCATGCGCAGCAGCTGAATGCTATTCCATGACATTTGAAATGGCTTAAGGCCCTGATTTACAAAGCACTTCTGTCAGACAGTGCCACATTGGTGCAAATTAGAGTAGTAACATTGCACATTTACTGAAACGATAGCAGGGCAGCAACATGCTGAAAAATGTATAAATCTTGTTTTGCACTTTTCTAATTTTCACTGAAATGGCACTGTCTTGATAAATCAGGCCCTAAATCATTGATTGCCAGACTGGAGGTAAACTTGCTCAGCAAAGCAAATAATAATAATGAGAAGATGGTTGTGTGACTGCTAAATTGCACATCGATTGACCATAATCCACAACATAACTGTTATGTGTTAGTGGGTGAAGGCATGAAAGCCATGAATGCTTGGTTGGTAGCACAAATGTGCTTTAGAATCGCAGCCATTTATTCCAACTGTAGCTATTTCAATAAGCGCACACTCCTCAAAAGTACACCTAATGTGTAGTTTCTTTTTTCAACTGTACAATGCTGTGGGTTCACCCATGAGCTACCACAGTGGGCCAGTTAGTAAACAGCAGTTTTCTTGAGCTGTGACCCTCATTAAATGGTATTTAGCAGTCAGACTTTAAAAGCATTTATCAGGCAGCTTACCTGATGCGGTATCTGTTTCCACCAGTCATAGAATGGAAGGGGAATTTCTGCTTCCTACAGCCCCTCCTCCCTGGTCAGGGCCACCGATTTAATCCTTCGGCTCATGTCAGGTTGGTGCCCCTACTGTTAGTGACAGACTAAAATGGAGCTCCCCAATCCCAGCTCAGTCTAATGCGATGCACATGGTGTGCTAGTCCTGACACTCCCATCACAGGGAATGTGAGGAATAAATAAGATGGAAACATTCATAAAATGAGGTAAAAGTTCTATTTAAAATGACTCGGGTAATAGAGCTTTGTTTTTAAAAAGGTAAAAATTAGAACATTGCCACGTGCCTGGACAGTGACTTTAAAGAGGACCTTCAGCATCATTTCAATGAAAAGCCCAAACCCTTAAACTATTCCCCAGCATCTAAAATTAATATATCTAACCTTTTTAGTCACTTCCTTTTTATTCTTTCCCCCACTGGCCTGCAACTCTGTTCAGGACTCTAGGATACGGGCGCCGCAATCTTGGCTCAGAAGCATCACATACTGAGAAGAGGAGAGGGGTCAAAAGTGCAGGGGGTGGGGTTTATAGCTGTGCTTTGCACAGACACAGTAGAGCTGGGGTCAGGAAAAGGTCAGCAATCCCAGAATGCAGAGCGGCACAGTCGGAAGACACTTCCTGTTTCAGGCAGCCTGACACTCCATGGGCCGCCATCTTGGATGTTTAAGATCTCAGTAGATGCAGGTAGGATGATTTTTAATGTGAGCAATCTGTATGTACAGGGTGTGGGAAACATATAAGATAGGCTCTTATTCAGGGTGAAGGTCCGCTTTAAGCTTTGTTTATGTATAGAAAGTGTGTTAATTCTCTTCTTTCTCCTTCTAGCTGCAGTGATTGGCTCTCGTCTACATCTGGCGGTCTCTCTGTCCTGTTTTGCAATGGCCTTTTATGTTTTATTCATCAAGTGAAACACTAGTCCCATGAACTCTTCTTTATGTTGCACCCCCAGCGTAATTGGGACCAGGAGGCAGAAATGACAGAATAGCGGAAGTGTTGCAACCTTTGACTGTATAAATGTACCAGTCCCTGGGCTGGGAGCTGAACCCGAGGAGTATAAAATGGCCGGCTGAAGTCCTTGTTAAAATGCTCTGCTGATCTTTCTTTCCTTCCCATTTTAAATAGACTGTGCTGCAGTTTGGTGTAATAGAGAGTTACAGAGTCAATAGATTCTGAAAAACTGCTGCTGAACTTTCTATTGGTTTCTCTTCAACAATTTTAGACCCTTTTTTTAAGGTCACTTATTGTCTCTTACATCTTTGCACAGTATGAATCGTGCTTATAGTAAATAAGGAATTAAATGTGTATAATATTTAGTGAGACACTTCTGTTTTAATAGTAAATTGTGTGGGTTTGATTATTTAAAATCAAATGACTTTATTTTCTGCCCTATAAGACCCACCCAGGATTTGGATGAGTAAAATAAGGAAAAACAATGTTGTGCTAAAATACCGCCTTCCCCGTTCCCCACAGGCAGTGTGACATTCCCCCCCCCCCAATCCCCATAGGCAGTGTGGCATTATCCCCCATTCCATTCCCCATAGGCAGTGTGGCATTATCCCCCATTCCATTCCCCATAGGCAGTGTGGCATTATCCCCCATTCCATTCCCCATAGGCAGTGTGGCCTTCCCTCCCCCTGCCTATTCCCCATAGGCAGTGTGGCCTTCCCTCCCCCTGCCTATTCCCCATAGGCAGTGTGGAATTCTCCCCTCCCATCCCCATTACAGGCACTGTGACATTTCCCAATCCCCGTAGGCAGTGTGGCATTATTCCCTCCTATTACCCCCACAGGCTATGCCCACCAATTGCATGTACCTGGGTGTTTGCGTGTGTGAGTACGGTCCACCCAAGGAGTGGTGGTGCCGGGGACAGCGGGCAGAGATCAGTCACCCTGTCTGCCTGCCGCTTCCCCAACTCCTGACCTCCCGGTGGCTGTGGCAGTCTTGCCAACAGCAAGGGAGCGACGGTTATGCATTTAGAGTCTCTCTCTCTATCTCTAATCTCGCAAATAATAGCTAACCTGACGTGTGTCACGGGTACACATTATTTTTTTATTTTACTTGAGGGAACACTGACAGCATGGGGGCATCTTCATTCAAATTCCTTGATGCACACTGCCCCGCCCAGGAAGTCTGAGACAGCAGGACAAAAAATGGTTTTGTACCATCAGTTAGAAATCAGGTTTATTTATAGTATATGTATAGCTTATCTGTCTTCACATTGGTGCTTTACTCCACCGACTTTGACTTTACTTGTATGTAACACCAAGCGCAGCAATAAGAAATTGTGTGGATTATGTTCTATTTGGTAGATCTCTGGTCTAAAAACAATTTTTTAGGTCACGACATTTTTTTTTAAAGAATAACAAAACCTGGGAATTTGACTTTTATTCCAGTCCCCCAGGGCATGCCAAACTGGAATGCCCCGCTGTGTGAAAGCCCCCGAAACGCCGTTATTCACTCACCTGTACCTTGTGCCAGTGGCACCTGTGTGGGCTCTCGTCCAATGAGAGCAGTCTGCCATGGCTATGTAATTAGTTAAACCACTCCCGTTGGCTTGAATGTGGAGCGCGCTCTACCGCATTCCCAGTGGTGTGTGTACTCCCGCCACCCGGCCTATTTGAATGGCCCTGTGATCGCCAGAAATCTTAGATTGATCCCTGCTCCCTTGGCGCAATTGTTGTGCATATTAATGCATGATTTATATATGTGACAAGATGCAACAGACTATGTCTTTATACCCCGAATCCAGGGGTAAGTGACTTTCTGAACTGACCAAATTTTAGCCTTCATCATCTGTGCATTTCGTGTATACACAAGTGATTTAATCTTTTAATTATTGCAGTCTGGGACCTTTTGAAAGAAGAGCAAACCCCCCTTCAAGTCTGAGATGCTCACCGGGGGCGGGGGCGCACCTGTGCCAGGCCTTTCTGAATGGTACAGCTAGGGGCAGGGATCCGGCCACCAGTGCTTGCTCTATTCTGTGTTCCTTGTCATGCTGTATATTTAGTTAGTAGTTAAGGTTGTACTCAATTAAAGCGAACCAACACCCATGTGTGTGCGGATATTGGTACCGCCGCTATAAGACAGTCTGGACGTAAACCTTACCCCCAATCCTCGCCCACATGTGTGCCATCTGCCAATGGTGGTGCTGGATTCATGGCAGAGGATTAAGGTAAGGTTTATTTCTTGGGTGGCGGGTTAGGTGTGGGGCTCCACCATTGTAGATGCCCTGCCCCCCGACTGGCTTATAGCGGTGGTATGAACACCTGCTCCTACACAGGTGTTGGTCTGCTTTAAGCAATCTTGTCAAAGAGGAACAAATCCCAGGATCTTCACTAGACAGATTTTGCTCTCCTGAGTTCCTGTGCCAGCAATGTCTGCCACAGCTATGCACACTCAGCTAGAGAACAGTGAGAATACAGGCCAAAGATGTACCCTGGGATTACTGGCAAGGTGAGTACATTGGGGGATACACAATTTGGGATTACTGGCAAGGTGAGTACACTGGGGGATACACAATTTGGGATTACTGGCAAGGTGAGTACACTGGGGGATACACAATTTGGGATTACTGGCAAGGTGAGTACACTGGGGGATACACAATTTGGGATTACTGGCAAGGTGGGTACATTGGGGGATACACAATTTGGGATTACTGGCAAGGTGAGTACACTGGGGGATACCCCATAAAGATGGAGACTGCCTCTAGACCTTCATTAATTCTTTACATCTTACTATTTTGAAAAAACATTCTTCTCCAGTTTTCTGCAATTAGTGCGGCTCAAATCACTAAGCGCAGCGACACGGTTGGTACTGCATTTCTAAATACTTGACTTGGGGAGGTGTGCCATGTATTTTTGGAAATGATTAGATTTGTCATTTTTTAAATATTTAGGAATAAAAATTTACTGTAAAAATGACTGGCAGAATGAATGGCACACATAGGTGTCTGATACACTGGCACCTAAACATACCAACACACCCTAACAGACGCGGCGCCCCCCCCCACGCAGATGCGCATACATGTAACCCAGAGACGTGCACACTCCCAAACATGATGAATGCTCATGCACACACCCCTAACATGTACATACACCCCCACAATCATGCATGCACACACCCCTAACATGTACATACACCCCCACAATCATGCATGCACACACCCCTAACATGTACATACACCCCCACAATCATGCATGCACACACCCCTAACATGTACATACACCCCCACAAACATGCATGCACACACAAGCACATGTGCACGAATCCTCAGCTGCACATGACATGACTGCTCACACTTGCAGCTCTTTCCAGCACTATGTATTTCCTCCTACACATGGCCATCTAGTTTTGATCATCGGTTCCTCGCCATTATCTTGTAGGGGGGCAGTAGGAATCTAAATTTCTGAGCTGTAAGAACATACCTCCGTAATGAAATAAGATATTCCCTTAAAAAAGATGTTATTAAAGATCAATTCACAGCAACAGTGCATTTCCAGGACAGTGTGATAACAGGTTTATTGGAAGCCAGGTTGCAGATGTCCCTAATACATACAGCTACTTGGTTATACTTTATAGGCTGAGTGGGCACATTTCCAGACTCAAATGCTGTAGTATCCTCCATCTTGTTTCCGGGAGTAGCCACGGTTAGTTGTAGCTGTGTGATGGCTTGCTGTTCGGTAAAGAAAAGAGAACTTTATACACCATAAGATCAATTGATATGTAGTTCATTAGCAGTTAATTATTAAAGCGGATGGAGCCCAATTTTAGGGTCCTCCACTCTAACACCCTCCTCTACTGCTTGGGCAATGCTGCCAGCTTGGCGGTGTCCTAGTTTTAAAAAAAAAAAAAACAAAACTGGATTTTCCACCACAGTTGGCTTATCTCAAAAGGGCCGGGTGTTGTGCAAAAGCTGACTGGCCGCATCCCCAGCTTTTACACAGGGCGCAGCCATTCAGAGAAAAATCTTGCTTTAGCACCTCCTTTTATATAAAATCTCTTATAAAATGTGTTTGGGCACCAGGCAGACAAGTAAAAGTGGAAAAACTTTTCCTTTGTATAGATGAATTGGACTCACACCAACATGCATGTGTTAAAGGGCATTTTCTCTGCCTCCTACTTGAAATGTCTGTTCCAGAAAGGGTTTAGGTTCATTTTAAACATTCAAGGCCATACTAACCTAGACATTAGAAACAAGCAGCCTTGGACTGGCCCACAGGGTTACCAGGAAGTCCCACTCTAGGTGCTCTCCTCACCAAAACCTGAACTACAACCCCTGGCAAAAATGATGGAATCACCAGTTTCTGAGGATGTTCCTTCAGTTGTTGAATTTTGTTGAAAAAAAAGCAGATCACAGACATGACAAAAAACTAAAGGCATTTCAAATGGCAACTTTCTGGCTTAAGAAATACTAAAAGAAATCAAGAAAAATAATTGTTGCAGCCAGTAACAGTTACATTTTTAGAACAAGCACAGGGAATAAATTATGGAATCACTCAATTTTGAGGAAAAAAATATGGAATCACCCTGCAAACAATAACACCTGCATCAGATTAAATCTGCTCATTCATGTCCAGGTAAAAAGGAGTGATCACACCTAGGAGAGCTGCAGCAACAAGACAACTGGCATGAATCATGGCTCCAACACCAGAGATGTCACTTGATAAAAACGAGAGGATTATCAAACTCCTTAAAGTGGACCAACACCCAGGATTTTCACTATCCTGGGTGTCGATCCACTTCCGCGGGGCACCCTGATTGGGGGTGCCCCGCTGCATGAAACCCCCCAGATCGCCCTAAAAAACTCACCTCACCTCGCTCCTACGCGAGCGCTCATCCAACCACAGCGGCTCTGAGCACGCTGGAGGCCGCACCTCGCGCTTCCCTCTAACACAAATGGCCGGCGCGGGTGCGCGCCCTGCTAGAGAGAAGCGCGAGATGCGGCTCGCGCATGCGCCGTTGGAACGGAGGTAAGGTTTCTGGGCGTCCTGCGGGGTTTCACACAGCGGGGCATCCCGATTCCGGATGCCCCGCGGGGAGGAATCTGATCCCCCCTGGGTGTTGGTCCACTTTAAAGAGGGTAAATCATCACACAGTGTTGCACAAGATGTTGGTTGTTCACAGTCAGCTGTGTCTAAATCCTGGACCAAGTACAAACAACATGGGAAGGTGGTTAAAGGCAAGCATACTGGTAGACCAAGGAAGACATCAAAGCGTCAAGACCGAAAACTTAAAGCAATATGCCTTGAAAACAGAAAATGTACAACAAAACAAATGGGAGGAAACTGGAGTCAACGTCTGTGACCGAACTGTAAGAAACCACCTAAAGGAAATGGGATTTGCATACAGAAAAGCTAAAAGAAAGCCATCACGAAGACCTAAACAGAAAAAAACAAGGTTACAATGGGATAAGAATAGGCAATCGTGGACTGTGGATGACTGGATGAAAGTCATATTCAGTGATGAATCTCGAATCTGCATTGGGCAAGGTGATGATGCTGAAACTTTTGTTTGGTGCCGTTCCAAAGAGATTTATGCAGGCGACTGTCTGAAGAAAACATGCAAATGTCCACGGTCATTGATGATATGGGGCTGCATGTCAGGTACAAGCACTGGGGAGATGGCTGTCATTACAGCTTCAATAAATGCACAGGTTTACATTGACATTTTGGACACTTTTCTTATCCCATCTATCGAAAGGATGTTTGGGGATGATGACATCATTTTTCAAGATGATATTGCATCTTGCCATAGAGCAAAAACTGTGAAAACATTCCTTGAAGAAAGACACATAAGGTCAATGTCATGGCCTGCAAACAGTCTGGATCTCAATCCAATTGAAAATCTGTGGTGGAAGTTAAAGAAAATGGTCCATGACAAGGCTCCAACCTGCAAAGCTGATCTGGCAACAGCAATCAGAGAAAGCTGGAGCCAGATTGGTGAGGAGGACTGTTTGTCACTCATTAAGTCAATGCCTCAGAGACTGCAAGCAGTTATAAAAGCCAGAGGTGGGGCAACAAAGTACTAGTGATGTGTTATTGTGTTATTTTGTTTGTTTTTCATGATTCCATATTTTTTTCCTCAAAATTGAGAGATTCCATAATTTATTCCATGTGCTAAAAATGTAACTTACTGGCTACCACAATTATTTTTCTTGATTTCCTTTAGTATTTCTTAAAGCCAGAAAGTTGCCATTTGAAGAAGGAACATCCTCAGAGACTGGTGATTTCATAATTTTTGCCAAGGGTTGTATATTTATAGCTGATATGTTACATCCTAAGTGCATACACACAGACAATACAAGTCTGGCATCATGTTTCTGTGCTTGGGCCCGAAATATAAGGCAGTAATATATCTAAATGGGGGCTGGGTGGGCCCCCATGATCAGTTCCACTGGTGGGCCCCACCTGAACTGAGCACTGGCATAGGGAGCAGTTGCATCTCTGTTTTCCCTGTGGTGTGCGGCTTACTCTGATGCCCAGCCTATGTGAATGGCTAGGCGGGGAAGTGAGCCTCAGCTGCAGGGATGCCAGACTGCTGGAAAGGTGAGTGATTGCAGGATGGCTGGTGGGGGGTCACACAGTGAGGCCCCTCCAATTGGGATGCCCCAGGGGCACTTGGTTTCTCGGCCATGGACGAGGAGGAACTTCAGACCTAGGTCCTAACAGCCCCCCCACCGCAATGCTGCATACTTTTTGGTCTTCCAGATCGCCGTCATTCTACTGCTTTTTCCACGCCCCCGGCATCATAGGGGAGATTAGCTGTCCTGCCATCACTTGACGCCTCCCCCCCTCTGCCCTTGCTAGTCGCGCTGAAATCTTGCGGTGTTTCTGCAGCCGCCTGGCCCAAGATGAAGCCAAGATGGCGTTGCTCTACAGAAGGCGCCTGAGAAGAATAGTTGAGCGCATGAGGAAGAGCAGGAGACAGGCAATTTAAGCCTGCCAAATGTAGAATTGAAAGTTTAAAGGAAACAGAGGGCGAAGTTTGGTGGGTTTTGAGAACTCCCCAGACAGTCCAATATTCCACTTTAAGGGATTTTTGAAACATAGAAGGGTGACGGCAGAAGGAGACCATACGGTCCATCTAGTCTGCCCTTATGTGTATACTGTATGTAGTCTTTATCTAAGGATAGATATGTGCTTATCCCAGGCATGTTTAAATTCACTGACTTCACACTCAACTACCTCTGCTGAAAGTTTGTTTCAAGCATCTACTACTCTATCTGTAAAATAATATTTTCTAACCTTGCTCCTGATCTTCCCTCCGACTAGCTTCAGGTTGGGCCCTCTTGTTCTATCATTAAATTTCCTCCTTAAAAACAATTCCCTCTTGAACCTTATTCAATCCTTTCACATATTTAAAGCTCTCAGTCACGTCCTCTCTCTCCCTTCTTTCCTCCAGATTGTACAAATTAAGTTCTTTAAGTCTCTCCTGATTTTTAAGTGTAAGTCCTACCATTTTTGTTGCCCACGTTTGAACCCATTCTATTTGAATAATGTATTTTTGTAGGTAAGGTCTCCAGAACTGCACACAGTATTCTAGCTGTGGCCTTACCAGGGCTCTATACAGCGGCATCACAACCTCCCTCTTTCTACTGGTGATGCTTCGAGCTATGCAGCTGAGCATCCTGCTTGCTTTTCATGCTTCTTGGCTACATTGTCCACTCATCTTGCAGCTTTCAGTAATCAGTATCCCTAAATCTCTCTCCTCCGAGGTCCTGGCTAACATAGTACTGCCCATACGGTACTCGGAGCAGGGACTCCTTCTACTGAAGTGCAAGATTTTACATTTAGAGATAGGGATGAGCAAATCGATCCGGACGAACCCGAATTCGTTCCGAATTTCAGGAAATATTCGATTCTGAACGAATCCGAATTTCCCCGCGATTCGATCGATCGAAGTTTTCCTTTAAACTCCATTTACTTCAATTACAGGCATTGTAAAATGGTGGATGGACATGTCTGGACATATCCCCTGGGGCAAGTTATCATGGGAAGGTCACATGCAGCCTATCAGCAGCCAGGAAGCCCGGTGACGTCATTGTGCTATATAAATCGGTGGCCATCTTGCTTGTGCGCATTTCAGACTTGCATTCGTGAGACAGCGGTGGTTGCTGCAGACAGGGACAGACAGTGATAGGTAGGGAAAGTTACAGATAGGTAGGGAGATTTACAGAGGCAGACAGAGCCAGGGAAAGATAGTGGAAAACCGGAACAATCCAGGGACAGCATAAAAGTGACAGTGACAGGGTGATTTGCCTGATCAGTTTTCAATTCAATTTGATTTCCTTGTGCTGTAAACCGTAATCTGCCTTGCCACTGTGCATGCCAACTATGCAGTGCCTTATGTAACCCTATCTGTTATACTAAATAAGCGTTGTTCAGCATCAGCTTTATTAAGCTATTGCATTTTGCATTGGTTTTTGTCCTGCTGTCAATACACCAGGCCGCAGGGTATCCCAAACCACCACGTGGCACCCTATCTGTTATACTAAATAAGCGTCTACAGCCTCAGCTTTATTAAGTTATTGCATTTTGAATTGGTTTTTGTCCTGCTGTCAATACACCAGGCCGCAGGGTATCCCAAACCACCACATGACACCCTATCTGTTATACAAAATAAGCGTTGTTCAGCCTCAGCTTTATTAAGCTATTGCATTTTGCATAGGTTTTGGTCTGCTTTAAATACACCAGGCCGCAGGGTATCCCAAACCACCACGTTGCACCCTATCTGTTATACTAAATAAGCGTTGTTCAGCATCAGCTTTTGTTAAGCTATTGCATTGGTTTTTGTCCTGCTGCCAAAACACTAGGCCGCAGGGTATCCCAAACCTGCACGTAGCACCCTATCTGTTATACTAAATACCCTTGTTCATCCTCAGCTTAATCAAGCTATTGCATTTTAAATTGGTTTTTGTCCTGCTGCCAAAACACCAGGCCGCAGGGTATCCCAAACCTGCACATTTGACCCTGTTACACTAAAGCAGCTTTTAAAGGCTATTTCTCATAAATATATTGCAGTTTGAATTGTTTTTGTGTGTGCTGTAAAAAAAACAGGCCTCAGGGTATCCCAATTATCACATTTGACCCTATCTGTTACACTAAAGCAGCTTTTAAAGGCTATTTCTCATAAATATATCGCAGTTTGAATTGTTTCTGTGTCTGCTGTAAAAACCCCAGCCCACATGGGCATCCCAAACACTAGCATAAATATCTCAAGACTACCTGTTTAATAACTGCTTGCATTTTATAATTAACATCACTTTTCCACAATCAAGGGAGGCCTCCTTTGTATGTGAGGAGGGGGCATCCCAAACACTAGCAGTAATATTTCAAGAGTACCTGTTTAATAACTGCTTGCATTTTATAATTAACGTCACTTTTCCACAATCAAGGGAGGCCTCCTCTGTATGTGAGGAGGGGGCATCCCAAACACTAGCAGTAATATTTCAAGAGTACCTGTCTATTAACTGGTTGCATTTTGTAAAGAAAGTCACTTTGTCAAATTGCCAGCAGCCATTGCCTTTAACCGGGGGCATCCCAAATATGCTAGCATGCGTCTTTTAAGAGTGCTCACATTGAAGTTGGCAGCAGCATTAGAACTAAAGCACTAAACACCCGCTCAGATGGCACGCTACTGGCCGGTCAGGACAGCTTTTCCAGGGCAAACTCTGCTAGTTGCGGCCACAAGTCAAGTTTGGCTGCCCAGAAGTCCAGCGGATCCTCAAGGTGTGTTGGCATGGTCATGTCAAGGTATGACACGACCTGCTGGTTCAGGTCCTGCTCCAGGTCTTCATGCTGCTCATGAGTAGACTCACTATGCGGGTGTAGAAAGCTACTCATTAGCGACTGAAGACTGAGGCTGCTGCTGATGGAGCTGCTGCTGCTTCTCCTTCCACCCCCCCCAGCAGCCATGGCAGTGGAAGGTGATCGCAGAGGTCCCCCCGAGTCAGACCTGCGAGAGTATGGACCATGGCGCAGATAGGCATCGGCCAACTGACTACGTAGAATGACTTTGTAGTAGTTCAGTTTGTCCTCCCTCTCGGCGGGTTTAAAAAATGCCCCCATTTTGTGCCGGTTCAGTTCCGACACGGCTTGATCGACCATTCCTGTCTGCTGCCTGTACTGACCTCTGCTTTGTCTGACCACGAAGCTGCCTGCCCCTCTGGATACCCCACAATCTCTGACCTCCTGGCTTGACCCTTTGGCTACTCCTGACTATGCACCTGTCTCATCCCTGTACTCTGACGCACCCTCCGGATTGACTACCTGTGAACGAGCTTGGCTTCGTGATACCCTTGTGGTTCATCGGCCTTCACCGTAAGCAGCCATCCTTTGCGCCTATTAAGACCTGGGGGCAACCGTGTCCGGTGAGGTGTACCTAGCGTCCCGGAAACGGGGGCTTGACTATAGTCAGAAGCGGCGGTGGAGATTGGGGGTTGCCTGCTTACAGAAGGCTGGTGTCCCGCTGGGCATCACAGTATGGACCATGGCGCAGATAGGCATCGCCCAACTGACTACGTAGGATGTCTCTGTAGTAGGTCAGTTTGTCCTCCCAATCAGTGGGTGTAAAAAATGCCCCCATTTTGTGCCGGAAGCGAGGGTCCAATAAGGTGGAGAGCCAGAAGTCATCCTGCTGACAAATGGAGACAATTCTGCGGTCATTACGCAAGCACATGCGCATGCATCGTGCCATTTGTGCAAGTGACTCGGAGGGACTACCTGTCTCCATCTCCACTGCAAACTGCCACGGTGTGTCTGGGTCCTCTGTCTCAACTTCCTCACAACCCTCTAGCTCCTATGGCTGCTCCTGCTCCTCCTCTCCTGTCAGATGACTAGATAAAATGGCCATTTTGTCAAACCTGTGCCCCTCCTCCTCCACTTCAGCCCCCACAGGCTTCATGTGGCTGTGAAATGTATGCGCCATGTCTCCAGTGCCCTGACCAGCCATGGTTTCCAACATGTGTTGTAGTACATGAAGCAGTGGAATCACATCGTTCATCTCATAGTCCTGGCGACTGACTAATAAAGTAGCTTCCTCAAAGGGCCTGAGCAAACGGCAGGTGTCACGTATGAGCTGCCACTGGTTTACATTGAAGTTACACAGGGGAGTCCAAGAAATCCGTGATGGCTTTTCTCTGTTCCTATAGTCGATCCTGCATATGGAGGTAGAATTCCAACGGGTGGAAACATCGCAAATCAGACAATGTTTGGGGATACCGTTCTGACGCTGAAGCTCAAGAAGGGTGTACTTGACGGTATAGGAGTGGCTAAAGTGCATGCAAAGTTTCCTTCCCGTTGTTAGGATGTCTTGCAGATGGGGGGGAAGACTTCAGAAAACGCTTGACAACTAGATTGAACACGTGTGCCATGGCAGGACGCATGGCTCAGGCTTCCTTGTCGCAGCGTAGACAAGATGTATTTCCCAGTGTCAGTCACCATGGGTCCCATTTGCAGTTTTCGTGGAGTAAGCCATGATTTAATTTATTGAGTTCTCATTTTTAGCAGTTCCTCCCATGTGTGGCTCTGTGGCTCAAGGCAAACCATGTGAAGAACAGCGTGAAACCGCCGTGTCCTGCACACATGGTAGGCTGGAAGGGCACTGGGAAAAAAAAAATAAAAAAAAAAATATTTAGAAAAAACAAAATACAAAAAAAAAATAAAAAATTAAAAAAAAATTGGTACAAAAATTCACAAAAAAGACAATGGAAAAAAAATATTAAAAATATGAAAAAAGAAAATATCCACAAATAAAAAAAAAAAAAAAAAAAAATTGTATATGTTACTGTTATTATGTTAGATGTTATTGTTGCTATGTTATATGTTATTATATGGTATTATAAATATGTTCAAATAAGATAAATGTTAACTATTAATATGTAATTGACAATTAGCCACTTTTTTCTGTGACACCATTGCTAAGTGCAAGTGCACTGTCACAGGCACAAAGGCCTAGGAGCGTGGAGGCCACAGCAGAGGGACCTGTCCAAGTTGCTGTTGTGGTTGTGCAGGAACCACAATCACCCAGTGGGCCTTAAAGGATATGTATTGTTCCTGACCGTAGTTACAGCTCCAGACATAGGCACTGCTTTGCACTTTGGTACACACTGACAGGCTAAAGGACTGGCCCATCTTCTGTTCAACAAAATTGTACAGGGCTGGTACTGCCTTCTTTGCAAAGAAATGACAGCATGGGACTCACCACCTCTGCTCGGCACAAGCCATCAATTGTCTGAAAGGTCCACCAACTCAAAAGGGAGGGACTGCAGCACCTGCAACTTATACAGGAGCACATTTAGCTTCTGCATGTTGGATGAATGGGCACATACTGTTGTCTCTTGGACATGGCTTGGCCAATGGATTGCTGGCGGAATGACTGACTCGGATTAAGAGAAGGAGGAGCATCTGGAGCGACAGAGGATGGGTATGACACACAGGAGGTGGTGGAGCCTTGGCTGGCTGGAACAGAGAGCAGCGTGCCACTGGGTAATGCAGCAGGCTGGACCACCACTTTGGAGCCAACTCTCCCAGGCCGCTTGATGGTGACGCTGCAAATGTTGACGCAGGGCTGTGGGTCCAACATTGGGACCCTGGCCACACTTCACCTTCTGCCTACACATCTTTCATATAGCCATGTTAACCTCCTGCGGATGCTTGATGAAAAACTGCCACATGGCCTTGTAGCTGATTTTTCCTACCAACAGTCCGCACTAATTCACTGCTGCTGCCGCCAACTCCGGGGACCCTCTTCCACTACCTCCTGGGAAGATAGCCTGCAGCGCAAGTGGTCTACCCCGAGCACATTTGCCTCCATACTTTCCCCTTCTGCCACCATGCTGGCCGCTAAATCTGTCACTCTCCATCACCTCAAGCCTTTAAAAGTGCCCTCAAAACTCACTGATGTCCTCCTCAGGTTCCTCAACAGTGTCTGCTTAAGAAGCCAAAACGCTTGCAACACCACCTCCCATGCCACTCTCCTCATCACTACTTGCCCGCCTAGTGGAAGAAACGGCGAGTGTCTCCTGCACTTCTTGGCTGGGCAGTAGCTGCTGATTTTTCTGATTATCAGATCGTCCTCACTGAATAGTGGCGCTGAACCCTAAGCATAAGACATAACCAACAGTTGACTAGGGGTGTCAGATGTCACTTGTGATGCAGTGGATGATCGTGTTAACCAATGGATGATGGCAGATGGGTTGCTGGTCAAGACACGACCGCTAGCTGATCCCGGGAGATCAGTCCTCTCACTGAGACTCCTGCTGCCACTCACGCCTAGTCTGCTGCAACCTCTGCTTGATGAATTTAGGCCTCTGCAACTTCTCTGTGCCCATCCTGCCACTTCTCTGCCTGACATACTTAGTGCGTATATGAGGGGAGGACAAAACGCTACACTACACTTAAAACAGGATTTGTCGATAAGAGCAGCAGGTGTGTAACTATCTATGGTCTTTCACTAAGTAGTAACTAGGCCCTGAAGACTTTAACACGAACAAAGTGATGAAACTCTTAGATATGCGTAAGTGATGCTCTGATGAGAGCAATTCAATGTGCTCCAGTATGCTTCAAAAATTATTTTTTTTCAGAGACTGGCCTGCGTGGAAATGAATCGGGCATGGATCAGCCAAGATTTCCACCCACCAATGCCTGATGCATTAGAGTAGATTGATCATGGGGCCAGACCAACACTAAAGAAATATGGATCGTGCAAAACAGATTTAAGGCGCTGCTCTCCGGTTACAGACATTCCTCCGCATCAGACCACAAGTAATTATTGAGAAATTGCTTTATGTTACTTCGGATAAGATATCTGTGCCGAAAATCTGTATATGTTCTCTTAATGCTGCTGCCAACTCCAGGGTGTGTCTTTCTGGCAATTTTGGGCTCCTGCTGCTGCTGCTTGCAACTCCAGTGTGTCTTTAGGCCAATTTGTGGGCTCCTGCTGCCAACTCCAGTGTGTCTTTCAAGCAATGTTTGGGCTCCTGCTGCTCCTGCTGCCAACTCCAGTGTGTCTTTCAAGCAATGTTTGGGCTCCTGCTGCTGCCAACTCCAGTGTGTCTTTCAAGCAATTTTGGCCTCCTGCTGCTGCCAACTCCAGTGTGTCTTTTAATCAATGTTTGGGCTCCTGCTGCTCCTGCTGCCAACTCCAGTGTCTCTTTCAAGCAATGTTTGTGCTCCTGCTGCTGCCCACTTCAGTGTGTCTTTTAAGCAATTTTGGCCTCCTGCTGCTGCTGCTGCCAACTCCAGTGTCTCTTTTAAGCAATGTTTGGGCTCCTGCTGCTGCTACTTGCAACTCCAGGGTGTCATTCAGCCAATTTTTGGTCTCCTGCTGCTCCTGCTGCCAACTCCAGTGTCTCTTTGAGCCAATGTTTGGGCTCCTGCTGCTGCCAACTCCAGTGTGTCTTTCAAGCAATGTTTGGGCTCCTGCTGCCAACTCCAGTGTGTCTTTCAAGCAACTTTGGGCTCCTGCTGCTGCTGCTGCCAGCTCCAGTGTGTATTTCAAGCAATGTTTGGGCTCCTGCTGCCAACTCCAGTGTGTCTTTCAAGCAATGTTTGGGCTCCTGCTGCCAACTCCAGTGTGTCTTTCAAGCAATGTTTGGGCTCCTGCTGCTGCCAACTCCAGTGTGTCTTTTAATCAATGTTTGGGCTCCTGCCGCTGCTGCTGCTTGCAACTCCAGGGTGTGTCTCTCAGTCATTTTTTGGGCTCCTGCTGCTGCTGCCAACTCCAGTGTCTCTTTCAGCCAATGTTTGGGCTCCTGCTGCTGCTAACTCCAGTGTGTCTTTAGGCCAATTTTTGGGCTCCTGCTGCCAACTCCAGTGTCTCTTTCAGCCAATGTTTGGGCTCCTGCTGCTGCTGGCAACTCCAGTGTCTCTTTCGGCCAATTTTTTGGTTCCTGCTGCCAACTCCAGTGTGTGTCTTCAGGCCAATTTTTGGGCTCCTGCTGCCAACTCCAGGATGTCTTTGAGCCAATATTTGGGCTCCTGCTGCTGCCAGCTCCAGGGTGTGTTTTTCAGGCAATATAGGGGCCCCTCATAGTGATGCCACCTCAACTCTCTGTAATTGTGCCGTTCTGCGATTCTAATAGCGATGCCTCTGATCTGCATGTCATAATTATTTACAGTATTATTTCACTAACCCAGCACGCATCATATGCGTGTTACAGCAAGGCAGAATGGTTTACAACCCTATTGAGGCTCTAGGAAGCTCAGAAATAGCTCTTTTTAATAGCGATTCGTCGCAAATAAATTCGGACCGAAACAAATTTTGTCTGAATCGAATTTTTCAAAAGTTCACTCATCTCTATTTAGAGACATTAAACTCCAGTTTTCACAGTTTTGACCATTTATCCGGTAATGCTAAATAATTTTCCATGTTGCAGACACCTGCAGGAGTGTTCACCCTATTACTAACCTTTGTATGATCAGCAAGCAGACAAACCTTTCCTACCAAGCCTTCTCCTATGTCACTTACAAATATAGTAACTTTTTGTATATATTGGGCTCTCTTTAATACTGACAATGTTTCTGTATTCTGCAAATGCCTGAAATATGGGCATTAAACCTACCCTTCCTGGCTGCCACATAACTAGCAGTGACCGATTGTTATTTTTTTGGGTGGCCAATGGGCAACCCCATTGACTGCTGGTGCTTACCAAGAACTGCATTGAAGAACTGCAGATACATGGACAGGGTGTGTTTTCCTGTTTTCGAACCAGGATTTGAATTCCACAGAAATAAAGAATAAATCACTTACTGATGGCTCCATCAATGCTGTACACACTGATCTTCTGAGGGCTCGCCCATTGCCTAACACCAGTTTTTTCCTCCTGAGAAGTTGCATTTGCTTTTACTCTGTTCTTCAAAAGCCGCCTACAACATGACAATGTTAAGCCTTCACATGTTTCTTTATTTCAGATATACAGTAAATATGCTCTTGCAATGAATTGGAGCATCGTAGGATAGATAAATAAATAGCAATACATTTCGGTTTTTACTTACACTGTTACTGACCTCAGATCAGGGCTGCTTACCTTCACCCTGTCCTACAAGACATAAGCTGACCAATTTTGCAGAGGGACAATTTTGGGAAGCTTAAATTGTGGCCGCTTAAGAAATCGCTAGGTTTATTATTGTATGATGTTTGACCAATGTTGTTGCTATCAAAAATTAACCTTGTGATTTTTTTAGGCGGTCACAATTTAAGCATCCCAAATTTGTCCCTCTGATAAAATGGTCAGCTTGCCAAGGGGGATCATTCTCCAGTTCCTCTATCTGAAGCTGGATACTGCATTTCTATGTTCCAGCTTGTAGGCAGAACAAAGTGCCCATTATTCTCTATATACACCTCAGTTGTATAGTGCCATCTACCTTTGGGCAGCTGGAACCTAGAAGTGCAGCACCCCACTTCAGATTCTAGGGCTGTGGAACAGCAATCGCCACCATAGGACTGGGTGAGTAGTGGAGCCTATGGCACCCTAGAGCTGAAGTCTGTCCCCTAAAGTGGATTTTTCCTTTAAGTAAAACAATTTACCCAGTTTAAACCTGTGAGAAACACAATTAGGATCCCCTTTCCTATATTGAAAGAATGGTAGGGGCTTTTTTTTTACCAAGGCCTATACACCCTAAATGTCACAGACCATGGGACCTAGGCCTTATTGAGTAGCTTTAGTATATACTGTTGTAATGCAGGATCCTCTAGTGCAGCGGTTTCCAACCAGTGGTATTAGTACCGCTTGTAGTACTCTAATTACTTTCTAGTGGTATTCAAGGCCACTGGAGGCTACAAGAGGCCATAAGATTACAGCATCTTGGGATGACTGCACAGAGAAGCTTGTATTTTGGGCCAGTAAAGGATCTCCACCCACCCAATGAAAGATGCATTGATGGTGGTTCTTGGCAAGCCCAGTTTTTTCCAAGTCATCCTTCAACTTGACCACGTCCACATGGAGAGATTATGCTCCACCCCCTGGGAGGAAACACAAAACAGGAATAGAGGTTAAAAGCCCCACCCCTTCCTCCCCACCTCAGTTCTTTGTGTTTCCTACCTGGGAAAACTTGGGACAGAGTGTGTGCTGATGTTTAGACTACGGCCAGTTTAATTAGTAAATTTATTATTTTTTGAACCCTCCAGAATAGGTACACTGGATTATCATGGCGGTCTGGGAGTAATCCCTGAGAAACGATTGGGTTAAAATATACATAGTTCGCTAGTTGCGAACTAATTTCCTCCATTATTTTTGAATTTGGAGGTGTGTCAGTGACATCATCGGCCAGCACTTCCGGTTTTCGGCAGGAAACCGGAAGACGAAACCTGCATGGTTCTCTGATCAGGCGTTTATTGTTTTATTGTTTCTCACTGTCTGATTATACATATCAATATATATATGCAGGTGTTTATATGTGTATATATAAGGTTTTCACAAGGAGGTGATCTTGTATATGTATGTATATACATGTACAAATATATATATATATATATATATATATATATATATATATATAATAATCCTTGATATATATATATATATATATATATATATATATATATATATATATATAGAAAGAGATAACATTATTAGACAGGGGGTCTGTCTAAACATGCATTTTGTAATTATGTTTTAGAGAGAGTCTGATTCTAAAACAAGAACTGAAGAGAAAAAGCATATTAAAACTTCCAAGAAATCCAAGCGATGTTGCTAAAGACATATGCTGTTAAAGGAGTGAGTCCCCCTGAAGTGTCAGCTCACTCAACGTTGGCAATGGCCACATCTTGGGCAGAGAAAACTGGGGCTTCAATAGATGAAATATGTAAAGCTGCCATGTGGTCTTCGCCCCACACCTTCCTTAAACACTATAGACTTGATCTACTCTCTGCAAAATACCAGTCCTTTGGAAGAGGTGTACTCCTTGCAGCATCCCACCCCTAAGGTATACATTCTTTGCCTAATCCTCTCCACATGGTCAAGCTGAAGGATGATTTGGAAAAACCTCTGTTAGACTTACTGGTAACAGCTTTTTTAGGAATCCTTTAGCTTGACCGCTTATTACCCACCCAGATGCCAAGGGTTGGAGTATGGTTACTGTTCTATAACTGAGGTATGGAGGAAGGGGTGGGGCTTTTAACCTCTGTTCCTGTTTTGTGTTTCCTCCCAGGGGGTGGAGCATAATCTCTCCACGTGATCAAGCTGAAGGATTCCTAAAAAAGCCATTACCGGTAAGTCTAACAGAGGTTTTCTTCCTTTGCCTGCTCATTTTACTGTATTATCTGAATGAAAGCATGAGTTTGTTGATGATGATGGACATAGGATTTTAAACTTACCCATGGTTGTCTGTGAATGTCTCAACTTGAAATACAGTTTCATTACGGTTTTTCAAAAGGCTGTCATGATGGTTGTATAATGCTTTTAGGTTAAAATCTAAACTGTCAGATGGAGACTACAAATTAAAACAAAGAACGTTAGTTAGAAGTTGTATTCAAGTTCACACATCTTTGTTTGACAAGCCAAATTCCTTTACTGATAGTACATTGACAAAGGATTTTCACCTTTAGGACCCTTTTACACCTTCCTACTTGCATTCAGTTGGAGTTTGTATACTCCAATATAACACAAGCAGAAAGAGAAATCGATAAAAACAAACGGGTTATGTTGCATTTTGCATGCAGTATTTTGTCCAAAGCACAAGGGCAGTGCACCATTTAGATGTCTGTTGTGCTTTACCTGCGGTACATTGTGGTGCAGATTGGTAATCATAACCAACATCATTGGCCCCCACTGCTTTGGATGGTCTCTGCTCCCCTCAGCTGACTTGCTGCTTGCTGACTTGCTGCCTGTCTCTCAATTCCTGATGCCCCCTACTGATGTCGGCGCTGGTCTCCCCACTCTCTATGCCACTGGGGGACCTGAAAAGTATGACTACTTCTTACTACCAAGCAGCATATGAGATCGCCATCACAATGCATCACAATGCAGCTGCAAATGGAGGCAGAGTGCACTGTGTGAAAGGGCCCTTGGATACTTCTGGCATAACTGTGCCTCACATCATAAATAGCAACCTTGTAATTAATTGTCTGTTAGAAGCTTCCTTTAGCCTTTGTTTGCACAGATGATGGCGTAAACAGAAATAGGGCCCTTATTCATCAAGCGATAGCGCCAGGTAGTGTCTGACGAGCGCCAGGTAGCGGCAGCTAACGGCGACTACCGACTCAAGTACGCCCGGCGGCGCTCACAATGACGCATTTATCAAGCAAAATGAGGCTAGCGCCGGCGAGAGCGGCGGCTAGCGCGGCATTCATCATGAAGCCGCCTGGACCGAACAGCGCCGCTGCAAATTCCCTCACAGCGCCAGGTATGAGCTGTCGCTCCCTGGCGATGTCCAATGCATTTCAATGGAGCAATCTATAATAATTCATGATTAATTGGTAATAATTTTTTTTTAAATTTTTTTAATGTCAAAAAATCGGAGACCACTTCTGCAATGTTAGGATTTATTTTTAAGTAAAAAAAATATTTTAAAAAAATTTGTGCAGAATTGATCTAACAGGTCTGAGATTAATGTATTCATATAACAAAATGATTCTAAAAACATGTATAATGTTACATTCAAAAAATATGGTTGTTTAGGGGTTAAAAACTAGTTAATACAGATCGCCGCCAGCGCTCTGGGGTTTAAACAAGGAATGGACAGCGACAGCACATTCGGAGCGTCATTTTTTGATGAATATGAAGCTAGCCGTTCGCTCTGGCCATTCGTTGTCAGGCGCTCACATACAACGCTGGACCTGTGAAACAGCGACCCCCCAGCCCGTATTCAACATTACCGCACACCGACTGAGTCGCTGTCATCAAGCTAATGCCAGCCAAGCACAGCGAATACTGGCTGGCGCTGAAAAAATCACGCTACAGTCGCTCATCTGTCGCTACCTGGCGCTATTGATGAATCGGCCTCTAGGTATGGTGATTGTACATTCCAAATAAATCAAAGCTTTAAGCAAGTTACAAACTAGGACTAGTTCTTGGGATAGCTGTCGCTGCCCAGTAATCCACCCAGCCTAAAGGAGGACTCCACACCCGCCCTGCCCGCAGTAGAGAGAACAGAGTCAGGCATTGACACAGGTGGCTTATCGGGAATTACATGATAAACCCACTCTACATCTATTCAAATATCTATACACATCTATTGACTATAGAATGAAAATAAGCAGAATAACTCTGTTTGTTCATGGGTAAGTATATGGCACATTAGTTATTGCATGAGTTGTACTGGAGTACGCTGTCATGCTGCCTTGTGGGCGGTGCTGTACATGCATGGTTGGGCACTCATGGATGTTACTTGGCTTATCTATTATATACACATTTTTTCTTGCAATATCTTCCTCTGCCCTCCATGTCTGTCAGGTAAGTGTTCACGGCAGTCATTGGTTTACAGGGCTGGCGCCACCAGTTGTCTGAACAAGTGCTAACAAGGAATGGTGAGGCATTGGTTGAGGCAGGGATGGTGCTGCCATTGATTATTTCTGTAGTTTTTTCATTATTTGTGTGCGTTTTCACTTGTGTCTTACTTTAAAATTATTATGTATTGGGTGTTTATTACCAGATGCAGTAGTCACTTGGAGGCTCAACTTGTGTGCACTTGTTTTGTAAGTTATTTAGTTAGGTGTGGAGATTGGTCGAGTGGTCCACCTAGGACCACCCATTCATTCAGAATTACCACTTTTACATGGCATCCCGATCTCCCTTTTAGCATTTTGGACTGGGTCTGTAGTAGTGATTGTGGCTCTTCAGAACCTCTCCAGTAGCCTATGGTTCCTCTCAACTCCAATAAGTCAATCACTATTTTCTGTACATAATTGTTTTTAACACTTCTATGAGGCAGCTTGACACTGACAAGCACAGTCAGAGCTAATACCAGTGTGTCAGTATATAGCCAGACTATCGGATGTCAAAATATAAAACGTATAATGTTATGTTATGCTTACCTCAGGGTCATGGTAGCAGGCTTCTCTTCTAGCACTTGATAAGGTGGGAGTTGCATTAAGTCTTTTCCAGGTATCTTCGTTATGTGGCCAATTAATTGAGTTTGTGCAGGTCAGCCCCTAAAACATAGATACAAGCTAATTAAGGTACAGTGATTTCAAATGTTAATTTAAAAAATGGGCGTTGATTGCACTTGATTGCAGTATGCCAATAGCTGATGCTACAACAGAAGGTGCTAGTGGTATATTGGGGAAACCCTGCTAGAGAGAATCTCTTTAGTTAATGCATTTCTAACTATAGAATATGCAGGGGGTGCAAACCGCACCAGGGCCCGGGAGGTCAGGGGAGCCCCGTCATTGTTGCATCTTCACCTTACATCAGAATTGTGATCACTTGGCATCATTTAGAGAAAGAAAGCATAGTTTGTTTCTGCTGTTTAGTTGATTAATGTATTGGGCCCCATCACATTTAGTTACACCACTGCCTTTACCCATTTATATTTATTAAAGAAAGTAAAGACCTGATAGGAATTTGGATCAGCAGGGTTTAGGTAAAATAAGGAACATTAGAGTAACGTGTCTCTTTGATAAACCGTGAATGGCTGTCTAATTATTAGCTATTCCCCCCCCCCACCCCCCCCACCCCCCCACCCCCCGCAGTCTCTGTAAACTTGGATAATAGCCCAAAAGACAGAAGACTTGAATGGCTCTGTTACACTATTCTCTATACCATGTTGCACTTGTTACTTAAATGTTATATGTTACTTAAACCACCATACGGACCCATACCATTACAAAGACCAGACAATAACAATAATAAGACAGCAATTTACATTTCCTGCAGCTAGTCTCCAAAATTTGCCCACCCTTTCTCTTACCCCACCACCACGCGCAAATGTGGTTGTGTGGTTGCCAGTCACTTAGGTTAACTTGTGTGACTGAGTCCTGATGGCAGCTCAGGATATTTGTATTACTCATGTAGAATGTGATATTTGTCCTACCTTTGTTTCCTTTCCCTGGAAAGTGCTGTCGTTCTCATAGCGAGGGTAAGGGTATGGGTTTCTTGTAGGTGGCATGATGTAAAATTAAGTAACTTATCGGTTTGGTGATGGCAGGTTCCGATGCCTGTGTGCCAGACTTTAGTTGACTGTTGTGGCTCTTTTGTTTAATGGTTGCTAGGCGACTGTGATGGTGGTGGGGGGGGGTTAACAGTTACAAAGAAGGAGGTGTGACATGACATGCTATTGAATCCTGACAGCTATTACATGTTAAGCATTTACCTAATAGTTAAATGTGCTCTGTAGTCTACCTTAGTACCCTGCCCACACACTGTGCAACTGCTTTCAATTACTTTTCTGTCTACTTTGCTAAATAATGATGTAAAAAAGTCAAGCTTTATTATACTGACCACACACTTTTGAATCCGATTGTAATTCCAACATACAGTTTCAATTAACCTTTGTAGTATTAAAAATCAAATTGTTTTATTTAAAGCCCCTCTACTATTGAATTTTGGTGCAATATATCTATCATATCTGTTTATGGTGTATAGGGGTAGTGCAGTTACAGCGCATGCATTGCCTGCAGCTCTGCCATGTTCAGGGCTCCCTGCATATCCAGTGGACTGGTCTTCTTAAAGAGGAACTATGGACAAAAAAAAATCTTTACTATACAGCAGTGTATGCAGCTGTGCATCGGCACCGGTGAAACAAAAAAACATCCACCCAGGAACTCACCTTTTCCGGGTTCTCTTTAAGCTGGCTGCTTTAGCAGTCATCCTGCTAGTATGTGTTGTTCAAGGGGTCACAGGTTCCCCTTCTTTCTACCTTGGCATCAAAGGTAATGCCGCCAGCTGGGAGCAAGCTCTTATAGTATTGGGGGGGGGGGGGCTCTGTGGAATCCACTCTATGTAACAATCTGCATGAGGGGCATGCAGGGGTTTTCCTGGGGTATTCCCACCAAGCCCCTCCCATGATGTACATAATCACATGGATGATTGATTTTGGATGATCCGGGGGGGGGTTCACACCAAAATAGCATGTCCTGGGGGCACAGAACAATAGTCAAAATCCCAGGTTTTGTTATGCTTTAACATCAGCTGTCCCTGGTAATTGAGTTAGGGAAAGCAATTGCTATTGTTAGCTGGGATCCCTGTATCAGTTTTTAGACATAGTGCTATTTAGCCAACCACTATATGGTGCTGCCGACTTTTATATTGATGATCTAGACCTACTGCAGGGGACTACATAGGTCATGGTAGCTGCAGACTGCAGTCATAAATAACGTTAGTTTCAACCCTTTAATTGCCAGCCTAGAGATTTTGTCACCCTCTGTTGTCAGACCTTTTTTGCTTCTTTGCGCTATACATGCTTAACTGTGATTTTTGAAGGAATGACCTGGGGATTTCCAAGGAAAATAATTTATATATTGATTTTTAGCACAGTTTGCGCTTTAACGTGAAATATCTTGTTTGTATTTTTTCAGTGCTTTCTCAATATTTTGGGGTGGGAAATGTGGGGGGAAAAAATATGCTATTTTTACATTTTGTCGCTTTTTAAAAAATCAAAAATGTAAGTTTTTTTAAGAAAATCATGTTGCGTGTAAAAGAACCATTTCTCCTGGTTATAACGGTACCACATGTGTATCGATACAATTTCTTGTCATGTAATCCTTTGATGAATGTTTTGGTTGCACAGAGTTTCCCTAAAAAAAAAAAAAAGAGTTAAAAAGCAAATTCAAAACCCCATTTTCCTAAAAAAAACAATAAGGTCCCCCGAACAGAACAATACCCAACATCAATAGGTACTGTCTAGGGTAGGTTTCACAAATTTCTCAACAGAGAAATCCTGCGAGATATGCGGCAACTGTGTTTAATAGTGACAAACAGTGCACACACCAAGCAGACTGCTGTACAGATTTACAAGTGTACATATAACAAACACGTGCTGCAATAACTATAACTATACAAGTTGGCCAGTGACTTGCCAGCCCCTCAAGCCTTAGGAACTGGTATAGAGGTCTCATAGACCACTTACCAGTTCACAAAGGGTAAACACACAGCAAGAATAAAGTATTTTATTTGTTTTTAGAAACGTACCTCCGATCCATCCACGATTACTGTGTCCCACACTGATCACTCTGGTTTCTGCTCATTTGCTGCTGCTTAAAGGAGCCTTTTATACCAGCTGAATGATAGGACATCAATGGTTAATTAGAAAAACAATTACATAGGATCCCTCCTTTCTGGGTGGGGGGGGGGGGGGCTCAGACTTAAGAAAAAAAAATAAATTAAATCAGACCTCCAGTCAGCTCACTGGTGCCCGAAAGCGGGTTTTTATACAAGAAGGAGTGGGATGATGTATTTCTGCTCTTCCTATAGATCCCCCTCCCCGCGGTACCTGGCTGAGCTGCCAGAAGAGGGACACCAGAAAGTCCAAGTCAAGAAATATCCAGTCAGGCTTGTTTTTCTCTCTTTTAATAAAAGAATAAAGAAATCAGGGGTGATGGGTTCTGTCACCCCCATACACTCAAACCTGAACCCCCCTCCCCCTGAATGTTATTCCTATTTTATTCCTATCAGGAGAATAAAACCATATGCTTGGCAGGAGTTTTATTCAGTTCAGGTGTATAAGTGACTCCTCCCATTGGCCGATGTGTTTATATTATCCAATTTTGCAATACAGCCTCTTTTAACCAGTGTAGTTCCTCTTTATTACAGTAGCACATATCATATGCACAGAATCAGGCACTTAACATCCAATGAACAGATCTCAGCAAAGTTCCTATAGCATTCAGTTAAATCAAATCAGGCTTGATTAAAGGAGCACTATCATGAAATTGGTTAATATTCAAAATACAAACACGTCAGCTAATGAGAGGAGGGGTAACTTATACACCCAAACTGAATAAAACTTCCGCCAAGTTTGTGCTTTATTCTGTCATGGTAGGAACAAAATCCAGGGGTGACAGGTTTAGTCCTCTCCCTTCTATTAAAAGATAGAAAAACAAGCCTGGCTGGATATTTCTTGATGCTGGGTGTATAAGTGACCCCTCCTCCCGCCATCCAGCAAATGATTGTGCTCCTTTAATCTCCAGTTAAAGCAGACCAAAACCCACTGAACTCTAACTCTTTAATCAATGTCCACCAAAAAGAACAGCAATACAGGGCTTAGACCACCCCACTTTAATGGGACTACTCACTCCCGTTCAACTTTATGACAAGGGATCACGCAGGGCAATATTCACTAAAAGAGATCTTCTCCACCTTAGGGCTAGGGATTACTTAGCTAAGTTCCAGTTTCACTGCAGACATTACAATGTCCAGGGACAATACGCCAACCTGGTTCTACAATTCCCGAGGCTTAAGGGTTTCCAGCAGGGGCAGCCGCACCTTAATGGAGGTCAGGCACCTCTTGCAGGCCTTGCACACTGCCGAAAATATTGTGGCTCCATGTATCCACATTCCGGACAACCTTAGGGCTTGTTGCTATCCCAGCCAGGTCCTCTCGAGGTATCCTTAAACCCTTGCACACCGAAGTAGTATGTTTTCCTGCGTTGTGTTAGCTGGTACCGCCACTCTCCCAGATTGTTGCAAAACTAGGCTTTTAAGTGGTGACCTACCATGGGCCCCACCCAGCATATATAGAGAGACTTCGCCCACCATATATTGCCAGGGCTAAACGCCACCTTCTTCCCAATTGCCTAAAGTCTAAATCCTCCCAATCTTACGAGGCACCCCATCCCTTCTCTCTCGCGGAAAGCCACCGCCTCCTAATGTGGACCCAGTACTGCAGAGGGGCATCCCAAACTGGGAAGGACTGGGGAATCCCAGCCCTGATAGTAATCAGATTCGGTTCCCTTAAGTAACTGAATCCTTTGTTTTTTCTCTTAAAATCTCCAACCCTTCTCCCTCCAAAGACCCAGAGGAAGACACCCACCTGCAGTTGCACAACTACTACTACAGCATAATGTAGTGAGCAGCTCATCATTCACTCTCTATTGGAGTTGAGATGTTCATGCCAGCTTCAAGGTCTGCAGGGAAGTCCCCCTCAGCCTCAGTTTACCTGGAAGGCAAATTTCTGACTATTCCCACAAGTCCCCTAGCTTGAAGAGGACCTCCAGTCAAAACTGACTGTGGTCCCCTTGCTCCAACCGCACTGTATATCACCAGCCTGCCGCCTGAGATCAGGCACCTGACACTCCACATTCCTTGCCACTCATGTCTAAGCAGTCAGTCAGGTTTGCACTTCACTGTGCAACCACTAGCCAGCAAACTCAATTGGCTGCTGGCAGTCACATGGATGCAACCTGACACTGGGACACCACCTGGAAAAAGCAGATATAGGGTTGTGCACAGTGTGGCATCCCTTGCTGTTGGAATGAAGGGCAAAGGTCCAGTAGTATGCCTAGGGAGGAATCTGGGGCATACTCTTCTCCAGACAGAATTCATCTTAAATAAATATGTATTGGTTGCACTACTGCTACCTGCATGCTGCATACCTGCTGGTTCTGGAAATGTCAATAAAGATCTACCTGTTTTCACCTCAAAGCAGCTGGAGACCATTTCTTTAGGAGAATCTTCATATTTCAGAGGTTTCTTCCCTCTTGGCACCCTTCTCCTAAAGAGCTAACCGCTTGTGACAGAAAAGTACTACAACTACAAGTACCTTTCTATGTTTATACTTAATGTGGAACAAAACCCAAATGTGGCTGGCCCTGAAATCTCACAGACTCCAGGGCCAGCTGCTGGCCTTACCCTGGGATGCCTCTCTCTGCGACCCCCCTCGGGGTGCCGCAAAACTCCTATTCCCGGCTCCCTCACTGATGTAAACACTGGTGGCTGCATCGCCAGCATTTTTAGGCTGTGTGCGTGCTCCTGTCCCAGCTGTCCCGCTGCTGGGGAGGCAGCTACTCTCGCTCCTGATTGCCACAAAGAAAACCGTTTGCGAAACATTACATATGCACTGCAAGCGGCACTGATTGGACAAAAGCCAGCGCATGAGCGTAGGTCAGAAAGGTAGAAAGGTGGGTTTTTATGGGCAATCTGGGGAGTTTCACACAGCAGGACATACCAAATCGGGATGCCCCGGGCCAGGGAAACAAAAAACGGGATAGTCAAAATCACAGATTTTTCTCCGCTTTATAAGGAAAGTCCACTTATGTGGCCTTTTCCAATAGATTCCAGTGGTCTGAGTACAGAGCAGTTCCATTGACTTCAATGGCCACCACTATACACAGGTAACAGAGGTACATGAAAGTTACCCGTGTGTGGCGTCCATTGAAGACAGTGGATGTGTTCTGTGCTCAGACGACTCCCACATGTCAGCCCTGGCTCTGCAGATAAAAACAGCTGCAAGAGCGGGTGGCAGGTATTAGGGGAGTCTCGTACCCTCTGGTTTCTGGATTCTTCTTCTGAAATCTTTTTATCTGATTGCCAAACCAAATTCCTTGTATGTATCTACCTGTAGCTTGGAGGGGGCTGCCGCCCTGACGATCGACCGATCTTGGAGGGGGCTGCCGCCCTGCCCGATCGATCTTGGGATCAATTGATCGATCTTGGGAAGGAAGGCTGCGGACGGCTTTTCTGGGGGGTGGGGGTGTGCTAGATCGCCGCTCCAGTGCGATCCACCAATCGCAGCTGCAGCAGCAGCATACATTGTTGGTGTGGGTTGTTCTCGACCGTAAGGGGTGGTACCTTGGTGTGCAGGGAGGGGGGTCCTCCTTCATGCTGCCTAAGGGTGTCCTCTTGCCATGATGATGCCTTAGGGTGAGGGGCCGTCGCCATCCACCATGCTGCCTGTGATGGATTGGGGGGTTTGTACCTTCTGCCACTGATTTTGGGAGGGGGGGGGTAATCCTGCCATGCCTGTGATGGGGGGTTGGTGCCCCATTGCCTGTAACTAATCTTCCTGTTCACTTTCTTCAGAGCCTGTGGATCGTCGGCGTTGCCGCCTGTGGTTCGTCGGCGTTGCCGCCTGTGGTTCGTCGGCGTTGCCGCCTGTGGTTCGCCGCCGTTGCCGCCTGTGGATCGCCGCCATTGCCGCCTGTGGATCGTCGCCGTTGCCGCCTGTGGATCGCCTCCGCCTGATCGTTGCCTCTGCTGCCACTGAATCGTCTCTGCCGCCACCCTTCTAGCCTCCTTTTCCCCCCTTTGTTACCCAGTCCCCCTCTTTTCTCCTATTCCCCTCCCCGCCCATGAATCGGACCACTTGAAGCTGCTCCGGACTCCACCACTTAGCTTAGCATTGTAACGTATTGGACATACACATTTATTTTCTAGAGGTTATTTATGTTTTTTTTTATGTGTACACGCCCTCCCAAAATTTAACTATCGATGAGTCACTTCTGCTTTTTAAAGGGCGCATTATATTTCGGCAATATATCCCTAGCAAGTGTGCCCGCTATGGGATAAAGTTTTATAAATTGTGCAAAAGTACGACCGGGTACACAATTCTTTTTAGAATCTATCAAGGAAGGGACACGCAACTAGACCCACTTGGCTGTCCCCTTGATTTGAGTGTCAGTGGCCGGATCGTTTGGGAGATCATCACCCCACTACTAGGGAGGGGTACCACTTATATGTGGATAATTTTTATTCCAGCGTCCCCCTGTTTAGAGCCCTTTATACCTTAGACACTCCCACCTGCGGCACAGTCAACCGTAACCGGAAAGGCTTGCCAAGGACATTGCTGAATAAAAAAATAAAGCGCGGGGAGTCTTATGCCCTGAGAAGCGATGAGCTCCTGGATGTTAAATTTATGTTAAATTTATGGATAAAAAAAATGTGTTGTTGTTGACTACCATCCACAACGAGTCAGTAACAAGTGTAAGGCAACGTGGTCCCCAAGCACCAACCCAAAAGCCATGTTGTATCAGAGATTACAACAAGTTCATGGGTGGCGTGGATAAAACCGACCAAATTCTCACATACTACAACGCCACCCGAAAATCGCGAGCCTGGTACAAAAAAGTTGCAATTCATTTGATCCAGTTAGCAACTTTTAACAGCTTCATTGTCTTCAAGGCAGCAGTACCAGGCTCCAATTTGACCTTTATCCAGTACCAGCAGCAGTTACTCCCTGCTTTGCTTTTTGGGTATAGTGAGGAGCCACCAGACTTAGCTGGTAATGACAATGAGTGCAGGTTAATTGGAAAGCACTTTATAAAGTGCATTCCCCCACCAATAAAAAAAAGTTTTCCCAAAAGGCCTGCACGGTATGTAGGAAGTGTGGCATTAGGAAGGATGCGCGGTACTACTGCCCGACATGTCCCAGCCAACCAGGTCTGTGTTTTGAGGGTTGTTTTGAAGTTTATCATACTCAGTTGGATTTTTTATTTATTTTTATTTATTTTTTTTTCTGCATACTTTTCATTTTAGACTATATTTTTGATTTAGAGGTAACCCCTGCCCTGCCACGCTTCGCTGAAACTGAAGCAGGATACAGGTTACAAAGGCAGAAAACACTTACCTCGCCTTTCAGGCAAGCGGCAGCTACTTGGTGGCCCCATTTTGGGCAAAAAACAGAGCAGCTTCCCTGCTCTGTACATGGCCCCAGCCGTCCATTTACTTCAATGGACAGGCAGGAGCAGGTACATAGCAGGGGTTGCCACTTTGTGTCTTATGTGCAGCGGTCGTACTGGCCCCGAAGAACGGCACTAAACGGTGGGAGTTGTAAGGATTTTTTTTCTCTGTAACTCCCGCCTTAGCACCAGGGGAGGGTGGCAGGGTTAGCCTGAGACTGGACCTTCACTATAATGTATACGTTTTCTGTGTGGTCAGTATATATATATATTTTTTTTTTAGTTTCTTACGTTACTGATGCAAAGGGAAGCGCTGGAGCAGGAGCAGCTTGGATATTTGTGACACATGATGATTAAAATGTGGACCCAGTTTCAGAATCTTGATAACTGATCTTATAATCTGATGTCACAGTTACTGTATCCTAATTGCACCTCACAGCTTACCCTGACTGCACCTCATCAAGAAATGTGGGTTGTTTGGTGTGTCTTTTATAGCACATGCTATAATTTTGGGTGTTTGGCAACCCTAACCTTGAAAGTAGCTTTGCATGTTGGATATTGTTCTGTTCAGTGGACCTTGCAGTTTCAGATTTAGCAAGTTTTGCATATTGCTTTTTTATTAAAATGTGTTGTGGATTGTGCTTTTTTAGTATTTTTGCAGGGAAATGCTGTACCCGCACGTGACGCCTGTGAATTGTGCAAGAGATTTGAAAGAAAACTTCTCCCACTACAATTAAGCAGGGGTACTCTAAAGCTTGAGGTATGTACTTTCAAAGGATATACGGTTTGTGGGGGGTATTTTATATGTACAGGGTTGTTTTGGTTAAAAAAGTGTAAGGTGCGCACTTTGTCAACAGAGCTGAAATAATGAGGTGAAATTACCTTTACTCGCATGCTTTAGGTTTGGGTGTTTGGCAACCCTACCCTGCGAAGTAACTATGCATGTTTGGTGTTGTTCGGTTCAGGGGACCTTGCACTTTCAGATTTAGTGTGTTTTTTCTTGTTGGCATATTATTTTTTTATTAAAATGTGGTGTGGATTGTGTTTTTTTAGTATTTTTGCAGGGAAATGCTGTGCAACCAATGAATTCTTCACACGTTTGCGTCCAGAAAGCTGCGCCCACAACTACCAACCTGGTATGCCTAGAAAGGTTGAGATGTATACTTTCAGGGAATATATGGTTTGTGGTGGGTATTTTATATGTAAAGGGTCGTTTTGGTTAAAAAATTGTAAGGTGTGCACTTTGTCAGCAGAGCTGAAATAATGATGTGAAATTACCTTTACGCGCATGCTTTAGGTTTGGGTGTTGGCAACCCTACCCTGCGAAGTAGCTATGCATGTTTGGTGTTGTTCTGTTCAGGGGAACTTGCGCTTTCAGATTTAGTGTGTTTTTTCTTGTTGGCATATTATTTTCTTTAGAAGAATGTGGTTTTGATTCTGCTTATTTTTTTTTTTTAGGAAAACCCTCTGCAATCAAGTTATTCGCCATAGGATGAGTTGGGGGGGGTGTCTCCTGGGCAGGAAAGGGTGTCTACCAATACATATGTGGTACCATTGTAACCGGGAGAAATGGGGCTTTTACACGCAATACAATTTTATTGATAAAATTAAATTTTTTCTTACAAAAAAACACTACACAATGTAACAAATAGCATTTTTTTATTTTTTACCACATATTTCACCCCAAAATATTGCTTAAGTACTGATATTCTATGTTAAAGCCCAAATTGTGCCAAAAAAAAACAATATATAATTTTCCTAGGAAATCCCCAAACATTCCTTCAAAAATTAGACTTAAACATGTGGAGCACAAAATGGTGAAAAATGGTCTGGCAACAAAGGGTGACAAAATCTCCAGGTAGGCTAGCACTTAAAGGGTTAAAGTTTCCTAGATCTAAAATCAAATTATTTGAGATAGTGTTAAAGCAGAAATTCAGTCTTTAATGAACTCCTTCTACTCCTCATCCATTAAACAGGGAGGCAGGATGGTTGAGGGGTTAAAAATAAATCTGTTTACTCGTCCATAAACCAGCACCATTCCCAGCCATGGTATTGAACCAGGGGTGCAGCAATATTAGAGATGTTGCACAGAACAGACATGAGCATAGACCAGGGGAGATGGCCTCCACCCATGCACGGATAAGAGCGCTGTATTTTAGGAATGGTAAGGTTTTTTTGTTGGGGGGTTACCTAAAGTTTGGACGTCCACATTTTGCTGACTATTAAATCTGTCACTTCTTCTGGCCACCAGATGGACCAACCATTGCCTGACTTCCCAGCTGTAAACTCTCTTATCCACTTGGGGCCTTATTCATCAAGCGATAGCGCCAGGTAGTGTCTCACTAGCGCCAGGTAGCGCCAGCTATCGGCGGCTACCGACTCCAGAACGCCCGGCGGCGGACACAATCACGCATTTATCACGCTAAATGAGGCTAGCGCCGACGAGAGCGTCAGCTAGCGCGGGACTCATCATGTAGCCGACTGCAACGAACAGCGCCGCTGCTAATCCCATCACAGCGCCAGGTATGACCTGTCGCTACCTGGCGCTCTCCCATACATTTCAATGGCAGACCCTGCAATGATTTTTTTAAGTGGTTTTTGTGTTCTTGTCTTTTGGCAAAAATTCAACACATGTTGTTTCGGATATGTTTGATTAATCTGGCTTGTTTTTATTGTTTTTTTGAGGAAAGATGTAATTTTTACACTGGAATGTTGTGAGTGAAATCTAAAATGCATCTCCTCCCACAAAACACATTAGGCTCAAAATAGCTTGCTTTCACAACACACATGGCTAGTAAAGCTACTTTTTAGTCACTCATGTTTGGCGCTCAAGTTCGCTCATTTAAATTGTCAGCGCCCAAGCTATTCGGCAGCCCTGTCCTTGATGAATCTGTGGTGGTCAGAGTTTGTGCAGTCGCTGTTTTGATTCGCTATGTGGCGGCGCTGTGCTGCGCTGTGCTGTTCATACATGTGCCTTTCTGCCATTTTGCCTGAATTCACTTGCAGCGACCCCAGTCATTCTTAATGAATACACTGTAGTTGTGAGCGTGCATGTCCACATTCTACAAGCTCATAACAACCCGTTATGCATTCTCCTGTGTGCCACATTATCATGTAGTTGGCTAGTTTGCTTGTGTTATTATTTTATGAAGGACTATAAGATTGTTATTTGTAAGCAACCAGCTTTGTTTTTTCGCTGACCTATGCATTACAGGATATTGATCACCCAGCTAAATCAAGCTAATAATTAATGGCGTCTTGGCCAATATCTTGTTGTAATGCGTAAAAATCCTCTTTCCGCCACTTTGCTTGCACATAGCGGATATTAGCTAGTTCTGGTGCGCGGATGTTTTTTTTTTTTTTTGGTCTGGCGCTTTCGTCATATCCACTTCCGGTTTCCTCCTTTGCGTTTCAAAGCAACATAAAGCTAAAAATGTATTGCGCTTTGGCCAATAGCTTGTTGTAATGCGTAAATCGACTATTTCTGCCACTTAGCTTGCACATAGCGGATATTAGCTTGTTCCTGGTGCGCGTTTTTTTATTTTTTCCTGTCGCTTTGGTCATATCCGGTTCCGGTTTCCTCCTTTGCGTTTCCACCATGCTGCCCAGGAGACGGATTATGCGCCTCCCCAGCTCCTCCTCTGAATCTGGCCCCACCACCCCTCCCCCACCTCCCCCACCTACCTCACCTCCCCCACCTAACCCCCCTCCAACCCCTCCCCCTCCTGGGCCAGCTAAACAAAAGCGCAAACGGGTGGATAGCGCGGCCTTGGACGCGCATACCACAGCGGCTCTGAGCGCTGTGATTGGCTGGCGCGGTCACGTGGGAGCGTGGTGAGGTGAGTATTTCTGGCCTTCCCGGGGGGTTACAGACAGCGGGGCTGCCCCACCGAAGTGGACCAAAACCCAGGATAGTCAAAATCCTGGGTGTTGGTCCACTTTAATCTGTTCTCAGTATAAATGTTTAGGCCATTGGTCTGATGTCATGTATTGATGATTTTTTTTCTCATAGGATTTCTGCATCCACCAATACGATTATGCCCGTGGGGGCAAGAAGAGAATAGCCCTGGAGGTGAAGGCCACAGTGTCCCGGCGCTTCAACACAAACCTAAGTGTCCGATCAATCATGCAAAAATGGGCGGACTTCAAGCTCCGGGACCCTGAAGGCGTGTACCGCCTATATGATGCCTACGCTTCAGGTAAGTTGAAGCTTATGCTATGTTTATACTTTTTAAAACATAATATTCTAAGCTGTGTCCATTTTGGGTATTAATATTAATTATTTTCATTCACCCCCTCAACACAGATAAGCGTCCTCCCCTGGGGAAACGTGGGAAGGACAGAACCAGACAGGCAGACTCGGGGGAGTCATCAGGGGAGGGTCCCTCTCACGGGTCCTATTTAGAGGACCCAGGGGAGGAAGGGGATGATGCCCCAGAGGAGTGTGCTGCTGGGGGGCTGGCAGGATCAAGCCTCAGCTCCTCACACTCTGACTCTGAGGAGTCTCAACAGCCAAGGGGCCACTCTCAAGTGGGGAGTCCAAGTGGGGTGGAAGGAATGGACTCTCCCACACTCCCTGAAGGAGCAGGGAGTGAGAGGGAGGAGGGTGGCCCTTTGGCTGGGGGATCTTCGGAGCAGAGTGTGAGGAGCCGAGGCTCCCCGCCTCCTCCTCAGAGCCCTCCCTGGGCTTCAAGTGGCAGCTCATCCCCTGGTGAGTGCACATTTAGTCATTGTTAGTCTGTGACAGGTTTCATCTGGCCATTTGTACTTAGCCCTTGCCATTCCTCTCTAAGTTGCAGGGCATCATATAGGCGGCACCTCCAGGAGCTTTTGGCAACGCCTTCTCCACGGGCATAGTCATGGTAAGTGTTTGTTGTTATCCCTCACATTCCCTATGTTATGACATTCCTTAAAGTGGACCAACACCCATTGTTGATTGTGCTTGGAATCTCTAAGCTTCCATGCCCAATCACCTCCCTCACCCAGGGCCCCCCCCCAAAAGCCCACAAACTCCTTACCTCATTGGGGGTGGCAGAAGCCACCGCCGCAGCCTCCTGCGTGCCCCTCTAGATGTGTGTGCACCTGCGCTCTCCGTTTCATAATGGCCTGCGCGTGCGCACACACTGGAGGAGTGATGCGCGGAAGGCAGCGGCGGCGGACGGTGTCTCACTCAAATTGTTGGGCCCTGCCAAAGTGGATCAAAACACAGGATAGTATCAATCCTGGGTCTTGGCCCACTTTTAACATACACATGTTTCCTGGTCCATAGGCCAAGTTGGTTTGATAATGTACATTAACATCACAAGCCCCACTACAGTGCAATCCAACTGGCAACCACCCCTCTGTTTCAGCCCACACCATGATGGGGGCTCGCAAATGTGTTATTTTTGTAAGTTGTTCCGGCTAACACATGTTGCACACTATTAACATTCTACAATCAACTGCAAATTAGTCCTTACCATTGCACTGTCAAGGTTAGAGGCACATTATCTTTATGTGTCCATGTTGCAACCCAAAATAATTTACATGAACTCATGGACCAGGAAATATGCTAATGTCGGACAACATGTGTGTAACCATGCAAGCATTTGATTTTGCAGACTCCATAACCAGATGGCTGACAAATAGTCATGTGTCATTGGCCCACTAATTTTGCTTTTCAATTTTGCTTTCTCCTGACAGATGTGGCCACGCAGACGGAGCCAGTGTACATCACCACCACACCTCCCGGGACGGCCAGCAGCATGGGCCACAGCCACAGCTGCGATGGTGAGTACATCCCACTTCATATGCCTAAAGACATTTACAATGTACCTCTGTGTTTTCAAAACACACATCTAGGTTACATGTGTTTGGCCAACAATCCTACATGCATGTCTGCATGCTTGATTGTTGGCTCACATTCTTGATTTTGCCACATCGAGGCAAATTGTGGTTTCTACACAACCAAATTGGCCTGCTAAGGTGGTGACCTCTAATATGCTTGGGCCAACCAGTTTACTCGTTAGGACTTAGGCCCTGATGTTTGGCTGTAACTAAACAAATAAATGTCCACACTGGGACTTATACCTTCTTTTATTCCCAAGAGTTAAGAGTAAATGTATGCTTGGGATGTTGTGGCCACATTTAAGGCAGCCACTAGTACTCATATAATGGTAACACATAAGGGCACAGTTGCCAACAATGTGAATGTGAGCGTCAGCTAATTGTAGGCACTTACATTACATTGCTACATCTGTGTCTGTAGAGGTCACATTCTAGATTTTGATTATTTTTTTTTTATACTCTCTACAGCTTGTGTAAACCAGCATCGCAGACTGTGGCGGTCGATCCGGCGTCTTCGCCTTATGCTGCTGGCCTTGAAGAGGCGTCGTTAGGGTGGGGGTGATTGATTGGAGGCACTGTGTGGCCAAATATTGGGCCTGTTGCCCGCCTTGTTTATTAAAAATTTTCTATTTTGGTAATTACAGTGTGTTGTGCCTTGTCAAGCATAGTTTAAGTGTCTACAAACCCATTCTTTGTAAAATTTTGGGGTACCTTTGTAGCCATTTAATGTGTAAACCATAGTAAGATATGGTCAGCAATGTGTGTCCTAAATGTTTCCCTACATTTACATATCTAGATCAAGAGACTCATCCCTGACTGTGTTCTTAGCTATGTCTTAGGAAAAACACAATTTCGAGGTGGGGTAATCAAATATATTTCACACAAAATCAAAACAACCACAAACCAATTAATATTCTTGGCTTGGGGGCCGGGGAGGTTGGGAGTCATTGCTAGGGGTGGTGTTGGGGGCCAACAGTGCAGTAAAAAAAATAGACTGCTGTTGTATGAGCTGTTGTGTCAACAACAAACTTTGTTCCTGGCGCTGTAAAGATTGCTCCATCAGGTTTTCCAGGCGAGCCAGTTCCTGGTTCGTTTGTTGTTGGTGGCCTTGTCTCAAATCTTCCATCTGGCGCTGCAGGGCCTCATTTTGTTGCTGACACATCAGCACCTGATTTTCCAACGCCGCAATGCGCTCATTAGTTCCATCACGCGGCTGTTGGCGACTGTAGTCCTCCAGCATCCGGACCCCTAGTTCGTAAAACTCTGCACTGGTCGGTGCAACACCTCCTCTTGCTCTGGTTTGAGGCTAAAAAAACAAAATAAAAGATTTTAGTGAAACTGAAACAATGCAGGTATGCCCCTCCAAATCATTTCCCCAAAGTGTAACAATACAACTTACCCTTGCTTGAGCCTCTGAAGCTTGGCCACATGGCACTTGGGAAGAGGTCCCAGCTTGGGGTTCTGGTCCCGCCTCCTGCCAAAACAACAAAGAAAGAAAATGTGACATGTTGGTTCATGGCCTACCCACGAACATGGCAATGTGGTTATTGGTCCTCTAAATCAGCCATGTTACCTCCGTGATGTCCGGCAGAGGTAGGTCCGGGGTCTGGCTGCCAGAGAGGGGCAAATCCACATCTGAGAGATCGGGCAAGTTGGCATATGCTAAACAGGAAAGTCATGTTAGTAGGTCAGTGGACCAAACTCAAATGTAACATGGATAGACTATCGAGGCCATACCTCCATAAAGTGCCAGATTACACACTAGGCAAAAGGTATCTGGGAAACTCAGATTGCTAACATGTATGTAAGAGGAAGATGAGCCAATAATTGGGCCAAAAAAGAACAGAGACATTGCGAAAATTACACATACCCGCACTCTCCCAGATGTCTTGAGTTGGGCCCTCACTCGAGCTTTGCCCTTGAAAATACATGTTTAAACACAAGTTGGCCTACTAAAGTTCAACAAAAGTAGTGCCAAAATCCGTACTAGATAATCAGGCAAAACCAACTTACCCTCATCTCTGGCAGCCTCAACGTGAAGGGCCCTTTCCGGACAGCCACTTCCGAGATTCCGGCCAACTAAAATACACAATTAATGTCTCTAAATATTCCTACAACTATTCGGGTGAATGATTCTCTTTAAATATACCCTAAAAATGCATTTCCTTCACTCTAAAAACTATACTAATTACCCTGGGGATGGCAAATCCAATACAAATAGCCATCTTCAAGTTGACATAGCAAACATGTCGATTATTAGACTAACCAAATAGAACCAGTGTCACATAAACAGCATAAAGGATACATTTTTGGAGCCAATACACACCAACAGGGTCCTGTTGACCTGCAAGCTCGGAAGTGGTGTCCAAAGATGAACCAGTCACTTGGCCTACAAAGAAAAAACAGGAATGATAGACATGCACTTGTGTTAAAGCGGCTAAAGCAAGGTTGACACATGCACTTACCGGCATCCAAAGAGTAGCTTGGCTCCTGAGGAGATGCTGGGGCCAATGGCGGTGCAGCTAGGCAAAAGCAAAGAAAACATTTAGCCATTGGTAATGCGCGGCACAAAATAAACCATGCATTAAGGTGTGTGTGAGCAGCTCAATCACTAATATTCCCTAATCAAGGCCAGTGTGGCTTCCACATGTATATGCAGATATATGGCCACACATCTCTGGCTTCCAACATAGCTACACATGTTAGGGCCTTGTTAGTTAGTTGCAGAGAGGGTTAAAGTGGACGTGTAAATAGTCCGCAGGCCAATATTATTAATCCTCAACAGTGGTCCAATCTTTTTTTTGAGGTGCTACCACACCCATTTTTGCACCAAAAAAAAAAACCCTAAATTAGTGATAAATACCTTCAATGGCAGACTGGGTTAGGCTTGAGGTTGGTTGAAGGGCAGGAGTTGTGGTGTCCTCAGCCAAATCCTGGACATCACCATGTGCACCTATGCAGAAAGCAACAGACAAGAAAGGAAAACATTTATGAGGTATAATGTACTACTTCACAGGTCCTACTGTTAGTTGGCCAGAAAGAGACAAAGCAAATCACATACATTAACATTAGCTGCAAAAAATATGCAGAAAATATGTACCTGTGGTGTCATCCCCAGGATCCACACCCTGCAGCCGAGCGAGTGGAATTTTGGCCTTCAGCATCTCCTCATATGGCCTGTAGGTACTCTTTGGCCCTGGATGGTCCCACTGTCGACATCAAGATCATGATTCATCTTTGCCGTAAGGGCCCTTTTCAAAGTGTAGAAGCGTTTCCTGCAGGATGGGCCACTACGTGGGTGTTGAGCACTGCTAGTAAGCTCTTCACCAATGGCATCCCACAATTTGCTCCTTTCTTGTTTGCCTATTGACTTGCTTTGGGAGCCAAAGATCAGCTCCCATTTAGCAAGTGTAGTTCTGGCTCCCTCTTGGCACCTGGGCGCTTAGCCTGGGGTGCTGCATCACCTTCAGGCTGGGCCCTTTTCCTTAAGGGAGGTCTGCGCACAGCACCCACCACACTCCTACTTGGGCCAGCTGTGGCTGGCAGATGTCCAGAATTTGGCTCCATCCTGTAGCTGCACACACACACACACACACACCAATACACAACCAACAAGCACGCATGCAGACTACAGAATGGTATCACCGTTTGTGGGGTTGGGGCAGGTTTTATGTGCTCTAACAGCCAATCACAAACAGGTCCACTTAATTGATTAACACATACTGGCAAGGTGCTTGTAGCCACAGCTCAAATGCACTGATTGAACCATGTGTGGGAGCCAATTTACTAATTTCAGACCTCATTAACCAAACAACACACAACCAAAGACAACAATGTACTCATGTATAGTAAACACTTGTGACATGTGGCTATACAAACGGCTATTTAAATCAAGAGCAGCTTACCTTTCATTGGTCCACCACAGAATTTTCAGCCATGTCCGTTAATGCACGCAAGTTTCGGCTCACGTACGCTAGTAGCGCTACTAGCGTGCGCGTGTGCACTCCGTTTCACGCACACCTGGGTCAGCTAATTGGAGACAGGAAATAGCAGAGCAACGCAAAAGGCGGCAAAGCGAAGTATAAATGGCTGGATTTGGCAACATTCTGGTATTGTTACACTGTGGCAAAGGCTGTGGTGTGGTGCTTTGTTCCCTTAGCTCATTTGAGTGTCTGGCTGGGTTTTGTCCTCACTCTCTGTAGCTTGTTGGGTGATTTCTGACATCAGTGCTGTTTCTTTAGGAGATTGATTTTGTTGGCATATGCAAATATTGTGGAGCATACAGCAAGTGAGGCTTGATTTTGGGGCCTTTTGTGGGCTGTGCAGCAGCTCCCCTCTTGGTTGTGCCTAACTTAGAAAGCTGTTTTTCAGCAGTCTGGTGGTTCTGACCACTATACTTCTGGTTTTGTGGTGAGCTGCATTGTAGTGAGGAGTGTGCTTGCTTGTGTGTGTGGTGTGTTTGTGGTTTTTGGTTTTGTTTTGCTTCTTTTGTATATCTGTTGAGTGTGAGATGGATAAGAGGGTGATGTATGGGTTATGGGTGCAGGGATGTGTGAGAATGCTGGAAGAGCAGGAGGACAGGGAGGGGGGTGCTGTGAGGCTTAGGACACCCCGCTCCTTTGGAATCCGCCTTTCAGTGTGGGATTTAAGTGACGAGCAGATCAGGAGCCGCTTCCGTCTGAATCGTGCTGCACTACAGTCCCTATATGATCAGATTAAGCACAAAATCGAGCCATCCACCAAACGCACTCATTCCATTCCAGGCATAGTACGCCTGTGTGCCACTCTCAATATTTTGGCACGAGGGACCTTCCAGGCAACCTCTGCCCTCCTCAGCAGGATCAGCCAGGCTACAATGAGCTGCATATTTTTCCAGGTAGTACTGGCGATTTGTGATTTGATCCCTATTTACATCAAGTTTCCTGAGGATGAGGATGAGGTTGCCAAAATAAAACATGCATTCTATCTCATGGGAGGGATCCCGAATGTGCTAGGGTGCGTTGATGGTACACATATCCCTTTCCGCCCTCCCCGTGCACAGGAGCTGTATTTTAGGAACAGAAAGCAATTCCATTCGCTGAACATCATGATGGTCTGTGACCATGAAATGAAGCTGCGGGCCGTGAGATCGGGCTTCCCCGGCTCATGCCACGATTCTTACGTCCTGCAGCGGACAGTCCTGTGCCGGAAGTTCGAGAACAACGAAATGCCAGCTGGCTGGCTACTGGGTAAATAATTAACCATGTCAAAGTATTTAGCATCAAATATGTGGGCTAGTAAGCTATATTCTTGAAAATGAAACCAAAAACATGTACTAGAACTAATTGTTGTCTCTCTCATTGTGTTTTTTCCACAGCGGATAAGGGATATGGGCAGAGAACGTGGGTGAAGCCCACAGACCTCTGCCCAAGAACGCTACAATGCAGCACATCGCAAAACCCGAAGCATTGTGGAACGAACCATCGGCCTGCTGAAAGCACACTTTCTCTGTTTGGCACGCCCAGGAGGAGAGATGCTGTACAGTCCACAAAAGGTCTCCAAGATAATCCTCGCCTGCTGTGTGCTCCACAATCTCTGTATATGCCACAGAATCCAATCCCCTGAAGAAACAGCACTGGTGCCCGAAATCCCCAACTTGGCCGCAGAAACGAGTGAGGACACCCAGAGTGGCTTTGAGCTAAGGGAAAGCATGATCTCTTCGTTTTTTTGCGGTAAGCTAACTACCCTTGACTCTAATCCAAGTACTGCACTACAGGGGAACTATTTGTTGGCTACAATCATAATTTGGCACAAACCACTATAAGGGGGGTGTAAGATGACCTCAACCACTATAAGGGGGGTGTAAGATGACCTAAACCACTATAAGGGGGGTGTAAGATGACCTAACCCACTATAAGGGGGGTGTAAGATGACCTAACCCACTATAAGGGGGGTGTAAGATGACCTAACCCACTATAAGGGGGGTGTAAGATTACCTAACCCACTATAAGGGGGGTGTAAGATGACCTAACCCACTATAAGGGGGTGTAAGATGACCTAACCCACTATAAGGGGGGTGTAAGATGACCTAAACCACTATAAGGGGGGTGTAAGATGACCTCAACCACTATAAGGGGGGTGTAAGATGACCTCAACCACTATAAGGGGGGTGTAAGATGACCTAAACCACTATAAGGGGGGTGTAAGATGACCTAACCCACTATAAGGGGGGTGTAAGATGACCTAACCCACTATAAGGGGGGTGTAAGATGACCTAACCCACTATAAGGGGGGTGTAAGATGACCTCAACCACTATAAGGGGGGTGTAAGATGACCTCAACCACTATAAGGGGGGTGTAAGATGACCTAACCCACTATAAGGGGGGTGTAAGATGACCTAAACCACTATAAGGGGGGTGTAAGATGACCTAACCCACTATAAGGGGGGTGTAAGATGACCTAAACCACTATAAGGGGGGTGTAAGATGACCTCAACCACTATAAGGGGGGTGTAAGATGACCTAAACCACTATAAGGGGGGTGTAAGATGACCTAACCCACTATAAGGGGGGTGTAAGATGACCTAACCCACTATAAGGGGGGTGTAAGATGACCTAACCCACTATAAGGGGGGTGTAAGATGACCTAACCCACTATAAGGGGGGTGTAAGATGACCTAACCCACTATAAGGGGGATGTAAGATGACCTAAACCACTATAAGGGGGGTGTAAGATGACCTCAACCACTATAAGGGGGGTGTAAGATGACCGCAACCACTATAAGGGGGGTGTAAGATGACCTAAACCACTATAAGGGGGGTGTAAGATGACCTAACCCACTATAAGGGGGGTGTAAGATGACCTAACCCACTATAAGGGGGGTGTAAGATGACCTAACCCACTATAAGGGGGGTGTAAGATGACCTAAACCACTATAAGGGGGGTGTAAGATGACCTCAACCACTATAAGGGGGGTGTAAGATGACCTAAACCACTATAAGGGGGGTGTAAGATGACCTAACCCACTATAAGGGGGGTGTAAGATGACCTAAACCACTATAAGGGGGGTGTAAGATGACCTCAATCACTATAAGGGGGGTGTAAGATGACCTAAACCACTATAAGGGGGGTGTAAGATGACCTAAACCACTATAAGGGGGGTGTAAGATGACCTAACCCACTATAAGGGGGGTGTAAGATGACCTCAACCACTATAAGGGGGGTGTAAGATGACCTAACCCACTATAAGGGGGGTGTAAGATGACCTCAACCACTATAAGGGGGGTGTAAGATGACCTAAACCAGTATAAGGGGGGTGTAAGATGACCTAACCCACTATAAGGGGGGTGTAAGATGACCTCAACCACTATAAGGGGGGTGTAAGATGACCTAAACCACTATAAGGGGGGTGTAAGATGACCTAAACCACTATAAGGGGGGTGTAAGATGACCTAACCAACTATAAGGGGGGTGTTAGATGACCTCAATCACTATAAGGGGGGTGTAAGATGACCTAAACCACTATAAGGGGGGTGTAAGATGACCTAACCCACTATAAGGGGGGTGTAAGATGACCAAAACCACTATAAGGGGGGTGTAAGATGACCCAAACCACTATAAGGGGGGGGGGGGAAGTTGACCAACATAACAATTAGGGTTGTTGTGCAAGTTGGCCCAAAATGTTATTTAAATTTTATTGTTTTTTTCTTTAACTGCAAAAAAGCCACATTAAATATAAATACTAACTGCACTTTTTATTCTTTTTCAGGCACCCCGATAAAAATCCAGAGGATTAAGAATTTTTCTTTATCAAAAAAAACATTTAAAACATAAATAAAAAAACTAAAAAGAAACATGTTGCAATATGTTTACTCCTGAAGGTACTAACATTGATTTCAAGCCCACAGCAAAGCAAAGCGCAGGCGCTGTGTTGAATAGCGTGTGTCAAAATGACAGCGCCTACAAAGCTGATCTGAAACATCATATTCAGCAATGTAGGCATTGTTCCCAACAACGCCAGGTAGCGACTGAGGAGGCCTGCTATAGCGAATCGCTACCGCCCGCCGTGTACGCTAGCGGCGCTCATAGCGCCATACTTCAGTCGCTCATCTGTCGCTACCTGGCGCTATTAATGAATCGGCCTCTTGGTTGATGCTGATGCACTGATTTTGTCAGGCTGACTCGCAGGGTGAGGACTGCCAGTGAGGAGGACCTTTGTGGGCTGGTTTAACACAGTAACAGGAATGACGGGAACAGGGGTGTATTGTAGTCCATAGAAGAAGCCAAGGTGGAAGATGCATAAGCACAGGTTCAGACTAAGTAACAGGCCAATGATCAGTGCAGGCAGAGATAGTTCTCAAGTTAGAGTAAAGCCAGATCACAATAAGTTGGTAGTTCAGAGAGCAGATCCAAGGAATAGTGAAGGAAACCAGGCCAAAACACAGGTGATTTCAAGAATACACGGGATGTCAAGAATAGCAGGACATCAGGATGGATGAACATAAAAGGTCACAAAGGAATCGCTAAATATCAATACCAGGAGTATTGCTATTCAGCAAACAACCTTCCAACGACTAACTTTTGCAAAGTGGAATAAATCTACTGCCCCTTTCAAGAGTTGTACCTGTCTGTGAAGAGGGACGGAATTTCAGACTGTATTTTTAATTGCAAAGATTGAATGAAAAGTCCCTTGAAAAAAGTTACTTTCATTTTCTTTTGTTTTTCCAAAGAAAGCTCATCCTTAAGCCCTCCCCACTGTTTCACAATGGCACAGTCATGTCACCCCCCAGCATTCCCCTGTGCCAGGCCCACTTCTGGATTTGAGCTCTGATATAATGCAGGTGCCCTGCAATCAGTACTAATGGGCACATCTGCAAGCCCCCTGGACAGGGGAGTAGAGCAGGGAAGCCCATGCACCCCCACAAGTGCACACAGCAAAACTAGAAAGCTCAGCGGTATGTGGCAAGTAATCTTGTAGAAAATGGAAAATTCAATACTTACCTGATGGTCATTTTCCTGGCGCCTCACATGGTAGCATACTACGGGTTAAGTCTCCGCTCCTTAACCCTGATAGGACCCTTTCCCTATAAGTCTTTGACTCCACCCCTCAGCTCGCCATTCCCATAATATTGCCCTTGAACTAGGTGGGTTTATATGCCGCCATGGGAGGCACCAGAAAAGGTGAATTACCCCCAGTATTTCCATTTTCCTGGAGCCCCTAAGGCATAATACTATGAATAATATGCAACATAACAGCCTGTAGACAAGGGTGGGATGCTATGTGTTTTAATTGAAGAATATGTTTAAGTATGCAGACAGTTAAGAATTGTACGTCTGCCAAATTCTAGTAGTGAATCTTGCCAGGTCTACCTGGTAGTGTCTCAAGAATGTATTCAATGAGGACTAAGAGACCACCCTGCATATGCTGCCTAAGGATACCCCTGCAAAAGCAGGGAAGAAGACATGACCCTGGTGGAGTGGGCCATGATGATGTTCAGGGACTCACCCTGTCTACCCTCAAAAGCTATCTTGATTAATTTGACAATCCACACTGTCAAGGTTTTCACGGTTGGAGTCTGGCCCCTATTCCATCCCCTGAAAGGGATGACAAACAGGTTATCAACCTTTCTGAATTCTTCCAACAACTCACTGTATTTCTTCCCGTACTTCCAGTGGGTGCACCCTCTTGGGATGTTATAGCCACTAGGAACACTGCCATAGGGAACATTGAGATAGCGGATCAAAGGGATCATTTGATTAAAAAAATCCCATTGAGCACAGATGTTACTCCTTGGAGGCCGAAACTTTAACACTGCCTTGAAGAAATGGATTATCATGGGGTTTAGCGTCCATCTTCTTCCTCTGACCGCTGAAATAGCCGAGACCTAAGCCTACTTGTAGGAATTCTAGGATGTTGTTTACTGTAATCTTCGAGTCTAATGTTGTAGTCATCACAGTTCCCTTGAAAATTGCTCCCATGCCTTAGAACAGGCGAGGTTCGTGGACCCCTTCCTTGCACCTTGTAGAGTTCAAATTAGGCCTTGCAAAAATTCCAGACTCTCCAGTCTCCGCCTTTTAGTAGCCAAGCTGCTAAACTTCCAGTTTCTGGTAAAGGTTTTCCCCGGCCTGTAGGCTTTAAACTATCTAAATCTGGTAATAGGAGGATGGAATTCATTGGGTTTAGTTTTTCCCCACTGTCTCCTCTTTTCCTGGAGAAAGAGGCCGGATTTTCCTCCAGATACTATGGAAATGGCCTTCCCCATCTTATTACCAAACAAAGATGCTCCATTTAAGGGATTTTCGCCCAGTTGACTTTTGAAATCGGTTCCGGAAAACATGACCCTGGGGGAACCTCTTGTAGTTGTTTCCTGTGTAATCTTCCAGTCTAATATTGGAGTCATCACAGTTCCTTTGAAAATTTCTCCCACACCTTAGAATAGGCGAGGTAAGTGGATTCCCTTCCTTGCACCTTGTAGAGTTCTAATTAGGCCTTGCAAGAGTTCCAGACTCACCATTCTCCACCTTTCAGTAGCCGCTAGGTTCAGATGGCTGGGGGCCCGATGGGTCTCCTCGCCTTCTGTCAACAAGTTTGGAACAATGGGCAGATGCACTGGCCCCTCTACCCAGAATTGCAGTACCAGTGGGAACCATGGACTTGGCCAACTAATTGTCTAAATGTCTTTTGCTGATGCTACACAGCAAAGGCTGTGGTCTTGTTAGGTTGTTTGTAAAAAAAGCTGATTGTCCAGACTTAACTTCCAGTTTCTGGTAAAGGGTTTCTCCGGCCTGTTAATAGGAAGATGGAATTAATTGGGTTTAGTTTGTCCCCACTGTCTCCTCTTTTCCTGGAGAAAGAGGCCGGATTTTCCTCCAGATACTATGGAAATGGCCTTCCCCATCTTATTCCCAAACAAAGATGCTCCATTTAAGGGATTTTCACCCAGTCGACTTTTGAAATCGGATCAGGAAAACATGCCCCTGAGGAAACCTCTAAGTGAGTCTATTGAGGCCTCTTCTATGTAGTCGCTGGCCAACTTTAGATCCTGCATGGCCATTGCAATGGTAGACACATCCACCCTCTTCCTCAGAGCTTCCTTAATATCGGTCATCCACACCTTCATTGCTCCGACCCCAGCTTTGATTACTACCACTGGCTTACAAGAGGACCCCGACTGTGTATAAATGTGTTTCAAGTCTAGATTGATCTTCCGATCTAAAGGATCTTTAAAGCATATGCTCTCAGCCATGGGCAGCATTGGATGTCTCACGACCCGAATCACTGCCGTATCTTCTATGGGTGTTGCGTCTAAGGTTTTCATGTCTAAATGGGTATAGCTTGTTGATCCTATTCCTTTAGGATTGTTTCCTTTCAGTGGATTGCCATTTGCTAGGGAAGATCTTTTTGATCTCAGGAATGGATGGTAGGGCTACCAGCTTTTTGGATAGCTGAGGATAGTTATTTGCTTCATTGGTTGAATCTTCCTATTGATCCTCCCAGTTTAGTGCCTGTTTCAATGCGATAACCAGGAGATCAATTAGTGTAAAGTCAAAAGTGTTCTGTATAATAGGCATTTTCTCAATTTCCCCATCATAATCCGAATATATAATCAGGAAATTTGGTGTAATTAGGTATATAAGTATATTTGCAACCCTTAAATGTATAAGGCAATTTAAAATCTCAAATATATGCATATATATCTAAAATGACACCAATTATCTAATAAGTTCATTTGTCAGTAACTCCAAGGAAAAGCTAGATGATGCACTTTTATACCTTGCTTGCAAAAATAATGTACAAATACAAAAACGTTACAAGCACCGTTACAACACGGAAAGCCCAACAGGGCAAAAGCATATATATTAAAATGGATTACTCATTTGTTTAATCTGATCCAGGCAGAAATCAGCAGGCCTCATGACCAAATAAGATTGCTGCTGCATTCAAGTCCACAAAGCAGGTCTCTTTATCCCAAAGCAGATTGTCATTGTCCGTCTGTGTCTGTCTCCATTCAAACTCCATTCAAAGCGTGTGTTTCCTTCAGCTGCCCCAAGTGAATATCCCTGTCTCTAACCAGCCTGCTGTTTTTTACCAGGCTGACCCCTTTGTTTCTTTTAAAATAGCGCAGGTGATCTCTGATTGGCCCAGACAAACAAACCAAGGTGATACTCTGATTGGCTCAGATAAAACTATCACAAGTGATTTGCTGCTGGCCAACTTAATTTGCATGAAAATGCACACATGAAACTATGCTCAAGCCAAAAGCTACCAAGCAAGTCTTCATAGCAAAGGAAGGCTTCCAACTATGCCGTCACAGCTTCTGGTTCCTCCAAAGGAGCATCAAGGGATCAAGCCTGCATTTCTTCCCTTACCGCTTTCTTTAAAGCCCTCTAAGGAATCGTTGGCTCAGTAGTTTGGGGTACCATTGCCTTAAAGCAGTCAGAGCATAGCTTCTTGCCTTGGACAGCCCTCTTGCTGCATAAGCTGCATTAGTCCCTGGGTGTGTAGTCCCTATGGTTGTATCACCTATCTTTGTGGGAGCAAAAGTGGAATCTGGATCTGGTCCTGTATCTACTAGATGATGAAGATATTCTTCTTAAATGTGATCTTGAGTTTTTCTTCTTTTATTTTTTTAGCAGTGTGCCTCGAATTAGAGTCAGCCCTTTCGCCCCTAAATGGCACTCCTTCTGCTTCACGCATACTCCTTTGTGCTTCTTCACTGAGGCTAAGAGATAACAATACAGTTATGTGCACGTTCTCCCTCCCATACTACCTGACCTGTGCCTGCTGTGCAACTATGGCTCCCAAAGACTCCACCATGTTGGAAGGAAAAGCATCAGGTCACAATCTGTAGCCTAAAGAGAAGTTATTTGAGAGGGAGGACCTGGCAGCTTATCCAAAGCCTGGATGTTCAGCTGAACCCGAGAGTAGCAAACCTCTGCCTTTTATAGGGCTAGGGCGCTGGAAATCACCTCTGTTGCCCACAAGCAAGATGGCTGCCGCTATTTTCGGCTGAACTGCACACTTGCCCTGCCTTGTGCGTGACATTACCACCCACCGCCAGCCTCGGATTTCCTGGCTCTTGCTGACACCCCCTGGTGCTTGTAAGGCGGCAAAATTGCTGCCTAACGCTCTCCTCGGCTCCTGCGATCTCGGTGGCGATGATCAGGTCAGTTTACAGGCATTAAAGCGATCCAAAACCCACATTTTTAACTAGCATCCCCTGAATTGCTCCCCATGAAGAGTACCTTTTGCCCCCACTGCCCCCACTTCACGTTAATCCCAGATAATGACACCTGATTTAGCTGTAAAGCTCCGCCTCCTCCAGTCATTGCCACTGTTGTGTATGTCATTGCCACACCAATGTATTGACTCATCACTTACCATCTTACAGAGAGGGACAGCAAAAAAACAGCGTTCCAAGAGGATTCAAAAAGAAAATGAAAATATCCATCCCTATATGTCCTACACTAGGACATATAGGGAGGGGCTTTGGCTAAATGTATTTCACAAGTTTAGTGGGTTTTGGTCCACTTTAAGCCTGTGTCTAGATACCAGTCTCCATTAGGTGGCTGCTCCCCTCAGTCCTGGGTGACCCCGTAGCTATGGCTGCAACAGAGCATGGTATCCAGACATTTAGCCTATGTCTTATGGTCAGCCAGTGCAAGCCTCTTTAGCTAATAGTTTATTATAGTTAGCCCTGGGCACTGTTGCGCTGTGCATTTAGCCTCAGCGCCTGTTTAGAAGGAGATATAAGCGGAACATAAGAAATTAATACTCCATACAAAACTTAAAGGAAGCATACCTGGTCCTTAGGGAAAGGACAGAAAAAAGGGAACAGCGAGCTGAGGGGTGGAGTCAAAGACTTCTAGAGAAAGGGTCCCATCAGGGTTAAGGGCAGACTTAACCAACAGTAAGATGCCATGGGGGTTCCAGGAAAAAAGCAGCTCGGCTAGAAACACACAAGTTGCAGTTTGGGCTTGCATTTTGCAGTTTATAACTGCATTTTCATTTCAAATTCAGTTCCAAAGAATAGAATTGATTTGCTATGCAGAATTTTTCCAGCTACACCGTATGCAAATGGTGGCGGTCACCCTTTTCAGATTTCAGATTTCCTTGTCGCTCTGAGTTCAGAGCATTAAAGGAAATCTGTATGGAATGGGCCACACATGCTCCGTGGGAACAGGGAAAATGTGAAGGAGACACACAGCGGGGCATCCCAGTTTGGGAGGAACAAAGCCCACAAAGTGAAAATCTTTGCCTTTGTTTCTTTTTTTTATTTTAATTGAGTTTAATAGTCACAGTAAATAAAGAAAAGATTTAAAAGTACCGGTACCCAACCGACTCCTAGTATTTAATATATAATAAAGCGAACTTAGAAGTAATAAAAGATATCAAACATCAAGTTATAATTCTGTACAGTTTTTTTATTTATTGTTGATTAATGAGGTCTAGTTAGGGATTATAGCTTTGAAAAGATTATTTGGGATTCAACTCTACCCATCTGACACACCATAATAAATATTTAAGTAAGCTTACAGCTGAACTAATAAAAGATAAAATATTTAAAGCGGAACTAAACCCGCAAATTTGAGTTTCCCGGGTTTTGTTCTTGGCTCCTGGGGCATCCCAAAGCAGGATGCCCCGCTGTGTGAAACCCCCCTGGAAGGGCCAAAAAATCTTGCCACTCTCCAATGATGCATGCATTGGCTTTTGTCCGACGCCACAATGCAATCAGAATTGTTGCTGGGGATGCAGGCGATGTGACACGGTGCACTCCCCATTGTACACAATGAGAGCAGCCTGCTGGATGATTGTCATAACAGATGGCTCTCTTTAGACGAGAACCCCCATGTGTGCCGTTGGAGTGTGGTGAGGTGAGATTTTTGGGGCTTCCTGGGGGGTGTCACACAGTGGGGCATCCCAAATCCAGAGTCCGGCCCTGCAATCTAAAATATTTTGTTCTGGTAGATTTTGTTCTGCTTTAACGTTGCTAGCCAAATAGAAATGGTATATAGAAGCTTTGCAATTTTAGTTTTGTCAGTATCATTGTAGATCTAAAAAAACATTTGTACTTTTTGTACTTGGTTTAGTAGCCAACAGTTTTCTTGTATTTATTTTAACCTATAAAAGAAATAGTGAGTTATGTATTCAGGCAAACAGCATCCTATTACACATACTGCGTACTTATGGCAGTGAATGGGTTATAGTCTAAGTGTAATAGGGCTGGGCCAACACAAGCAGAAGAAAGGAGTGTCTCAATCCTAAATCCTTCCCCTCTCCTGGATAGTAGGTGAGAGCTGGAAGCACCTGTTCTGTACTTCTCGCTCTTTTCCTACCTTTCCAGCAGAACGGGTGTTGGCTGGTGGAAGCAAGCCATGTCTGCACCAGGGGTTTTCGCCTCTCGATCACTGCCTATTGGAATAAGCCTTCTCAGCGGTCTTCTATTGGCTCTGAACATTAGTCCTCTTCAGGGACAGCAGGTTCACGTTTGCCAGGAGGTAAGACACCTTGGATAATGCTAAGAAAAATGAAAAGGTTAGGAAAAATGAAAGTGCTAGATAGGAGCAATAACTTTTTCCTATTAGAAATTGAATTGTGCACAGAGACAGGAGTGAAGGAGTTAACAGGTAAAAGGTAATATGTTAGCCATAGATAAACAAGGGATGCAGCAGGGTGGTGCTAGGCTCATGGGTAGCTGACAGCTGTTACAGGTCACATTGTCTTTCAGGCTTGGCTCTCATGATTAATATGTTCATGAGCCAAATGGAATGGATCAGGTTACGGGAAAGTGCACAGCAAACTTTCAATAACATTTTGCTATTGTAAAAAAGGAAAAAGAAATGCATCTAATGTTATAGCAATTGTGAAAATGCAGATGTTCATTGTTCAGGAATACACATTTAGTTATAAATTGGTTCTACAACAAGGAAGGCTGGTCCTAGATGGTCCACTGGCAATTCTGGCTGAATGAATCATTGGCTGAATGCTGCTGACATGTCATTAGATGGGTTTGATTTTTCTCCACCAACTTCTATTGCTCAGAGCAAAGTAACATGGATGGCTGGTGCACACTGCCTTATAGATTGTAAAGTTAAAAGTAACTGCTGTTGGTGGGTTTATAGCTTGGCCACGAATCTGTGAATGAAAGCTCTCATTTCATGTGAATGGCTTTTGTTGTATTGAGCAGCAATTATTGCATGGATGACACTGCCCGATCACATTTTCTGCTAGGAATACAGATGGGAATAGAAAGGTGGAAAGAAAACAGAAAAAGGTAAATGGCGGTCCTCTGGGATGCCCAGTTACTGCCCTAAAATTGTTATATTGGAAAATGTACAATATGCCTTTAGTGTTGAGGACACTTTTGGACAGAAATGAAAATTCACACTCCCAGCAGATAGTCAGTTGACTAAGAGCATTTAATTTTACACTGTTTAAGTCTTCTGTGGTGCAAGGGCTCCCTTGCTTTTTATTACTCATTGATGTCGATTTACAGATATTTTATACCACTACTACCCAGTGTGAATGCATTAGAACAAGATTTCCCAACCAGTGGTGCTAGTACTATTGGTGGTGGTCCTGGCCACCAGGGATTAAAAGTGTGTGTGTGTTACAAATTGCTAGGTGACCAGCTCAGTAAGCTGCAGGCATAGTGTATCTTGAGATAATGGCCTTCCTGGCAATAGACCATGTGCCATCGGGCCACATAATGTACATACATTTCTTTGGAGCGGACCTCTACCCTTCTAGGAAGTTGTGGTGTGGTACTAGAGTTACTCCATGGAAGAAAGTTCAGGAAACCCTGCAATAGAAACCATTTTCTGTTATAAGTTTGCTAAAAAAAACAAATGCAAAATGCAATTGTGGGGCAGAAAATGGCTTCAATAGAAGAGACCTTAAAGAGGAACAACACACCCGATTTTCACTTTTCAGGGTGTTGTTCCTCTCAGTGGGGGCATCCCGAATTTGGATGCCCTGCTATGTGTATGCCCCTAGGTCACTCACCTTCCTGTTGCTCCCACACTGTAGACTTGAGTGCGAACAAGCGCGCTGATTGAGTGGCCTGTTCAAACAAACAGCGCGCTCATTGTGCGCTGCCGGCCCCATCACTTCCAATCTACAATATTCCAGGCCCGGCCGCTTGTTACCCCCCGGGGCATTCTACACTGGACTCTTTCAGGCAAGTGCCCTGCAACCACTAGTGTCAGGGTCTGGAGGGCATTTGTACTGTCCACTCATTGAAGCGGAATCGCAAATGCTGTGACCTCCCGACACTGCTAGCAGGGTTTTTGCTGAGTGCTCTGCAAACTCTCTAATTATATGTGAAAGTGCTACTAGATGGCGATAGCAGGGTGCTCGCCTGAAAGTGCCAGCGACCTGCAATCACGCTGGTGTGAGACCAGCCTAATTATTAGTAGTCTGCTCAACCTAACCTAAAAAGCACTTTTCTCCTTTTCCACAACTGTTAGGGGTTTAAAATATTCTAAGTGTATTTTTTTTCCAGTGTGCTTACCTGTTCCATGCTATCATTTGATCTAGTTTGTTGCTGTCTATACATAATGTTATTGCACACAATATATGGCATTGGTATTAGAGACGTTACACAGGAGTGCTCATAGGAAACAAGCTGTGTACGTCTAATTTTCCAGGATGGACATATGACTGCAAGGAACAGGCAAACAAACAGAACAAGATGTATTTGCATTTCAAACTCCTGAAACGTTTGTGTGTTAGGCTCCATTAAGGCTACTTTTGTACTGTATTTCAACACACATCAAAACTGGAATTGCCCTCAAATGTTTAAAGGACATCAACCACTTCTTAAACAATAAGCTATTAAGCAAACTGGCAGCAGAAGAATGGTTTATCTTTTAATTTGGGATTCCAGACACACCTTTTTTATTACAGATAGAATGGTACGGTTCTTGTTGCTATTTTTCCTGCAGTTTCTTTCAAGTGAACCCAGGGCTTTAGTGTGCGCTGAACTTCCTGCCCCCATTCCCTAAAGTGATTTATACACATACGTGGCATAACTAAATGTGACGGGGCCCTGGTGCGAACTTTACATCAGGCCCTTTTTTCTGTCTTTTAAATCGGTTGATTGCAGCTAGACAACAATGGGGCTCCCTTGACCTTCAAGGCCTTGGTGCTGTTGCACTCCCCTCAAGTTATGCCCCTGTCCACATAGTTCTCTAAATAATTCATTTTAAATATGACCAAAACTCTTTGGTCAACCCTGGAGTCTGAAAAACTCTCCCCTGGCATCCTGATTTGGGATGCACCACTATGTGAAACCCCGGGATCACCCAAATAACTCACCTTTTCTGTGAGTCCACTGCATGTTCATGGCCCATGGTGCATCCCTGAGCTGTGGCATGCTCTGGCGTCATGTAATGTCATGGGCCGGGGATGCAGATAGTATGTGCTCCACGTCTCCACAACAATTTGAGATCAGCTAATAAGAGATATTAAATTAGCAGGATGGGCGTGTCTTGCTGGTCTGCTTTAAGGGGCCAATACTCAAAAGAAAAATATTCTCAATTTGTTCTTTGCACAAAACGTATAACTGTATTAAATGTAAAAGCATAATTCTGGGTTTGCTAATATCATGGCTTTGCTATGTGCCTGAAAGCAGCTTTTGGGATAAAAGATGTACTCTACTGTAATGTGTGACAAACACAACCGATCGCCGCCATTTTACACATTAGATTAGAAATAAACCGGACCAGCACCCGTTTTTCCTTTCAAAACAAAGTAATCAAAACAAGCTTGGGAGGGCATTCAGAATACTGCAGCCCCCCCCCCCCCCCCGCACATAATTCCCCCAGAACGCCCGTAATCCTCAGAATACTGCAGCCCCCCCCCCGCACATAATTCCCCCAGAACGCCCGTAATCCTCACCAGCGCTGGGAAAGGCCCACGATTGGCCGCCGGCGCGCACGTGGGCCTTGGTCATGTCCTCTGCCGGCTGGCTATCGGGTCGGCCCGCCCGCCAGCCAATCGCAGGACTCTGTTCCCGGTGCTGGCTCGTAGTGAAGGTGGGGATTATGTGCAGGGGGGGGGGGGGGGATTCCAGCATTCTGGATGCCCCCCAAGCTTCTTTTAATTAGCTCTCTGCAGGCCCAACACCTGTTAAAGAAAAAACAGGCATTGGTCCAGTTTAACATTTTGAAATGTCCCGAGCTATCTCTATTTTTGGAGCAGGTCACAGTTTGTTTTTAGCACTTGAAATATGTGACCAGGTTCTATGACCTTTTTTTCAAACCTGGCTACTGTCATTATTTGAGTATAAATGCCCATTAGATGTGTTTCTCAGGAGGAATTCTGCTAAATAAAAATAGTATTTTCAAAGACCAAAGGGATCTAAAAATCAGGGGTCTAAGAGATTCTAGTTTGGGTTAAAACCTTCCCTTAGAGCAGGGGTACTCAACCACTTCTTGTAAAGGTCCAATTACAGGCATCCGGTGAGAGGTGAAGGTCCGGATGGGGGGCTGTCCTGCGGTGGGGGGGGGGGATAGTTAGAAATCAGCGCACTGGGTGGAAGGGCTATAGATTCCCAAGTTGGACACTAGGAAAAACTTTTTGTGGCCCCACAGAACCTACAGCTCTGGTTTTGCTTTTAACCCCCTGTGCATTCTGTGCAGGCCATGTACAACGGTGGACTGGTGCTGAAAATGTTACTGGCAATAAGATCTGGTAACAAGTAAAGGGGGCAGCACTGAGCATGGCAACACAGAAGTAACCGAGTACAGGACTGTCAGGGCAGGGGTCCGGAAATCTGGTGCTGAGGTCCGCATTCGGACCCGGTCTGCCAGTTGAGTACCGCTGCCCTAGAGGCATCCTGATTTGGAATGCCACCCTGGTTTCCCTGTATACAAAGTATCACATTGCATGTGCAGGCCTTTGGTAGCATTCCTGCTCTGTGCTCCTGCTGTGCCTGTCAGACTTGTATGTCTTCAGGTGGGGCCATGCTGACTGGAGGTAATGGAGATGCTGGTGGGGCCTACGAAGAGCGGCTAAGCCTAGCTGCAGCAGTGTGATCTAGGCAAGTTTGTAGGTAAACCAAGGTGCTTTGCACTGTGGGATATCCTGACCCTAAGGAAGTCTCTTCATTGTCCAGGCACACTTAAAATATTCCCTTTGTGTAGGGCTACACATGGAAATGTTTTAATGTTTCCTTAAAAATTAGAATTTCCAGTGTAACTTGAAATTAACTTGAAGTATTACCTCATTTTATCCATGTCGTCTGTGATAGGATAGACAGTGCTGCGTCATATAAGCACTCTCTGTGCATTAGATTGAGCTGACCTGTGACTAACAGTGTGGAGAACTCCATTTTAGCCTATCACAGAGGAGGTATTGGCTAAACATGACCAGATTGAAGCAGATGAATCCCCCTTCCTTTTTGTGACTGACACGGGCATCAGGTAAGCTGCCTGGCACATTATTTTACAGCTTGGTCGGTCAATCCCTCCTTTACTAAGGGTTTGTGCAGTCTAATTTAGAAAAATCTCTGACCTACCACCTCGCAGGCGTAATCCCAAGTAGTGTAGTGTGCGGAGCACGCCACCAGCAGCAGCATGCTAACCATCTGTCAGCGCATCATCGGTGGATACTCACATTATGCAACTTAGCTAGACGGGCTTGGTGAGATAGAGCCTGTGGACTGTTGGCTAAGTGCTTTTCTTTTCTTTTTTTTTTTTTTTGCCAGGACAGGGATTTTCCAATGCATTAGGTCGAATATAATTAAAACGCTGGCCCTGACACAGTACACCTTTAATCCAGACCCAGACAGACTCCATGGAAACCGGTTGCGAGCCCCGATCAGTAAATTGCTTTATGTCTACATGCTCTGTCAGAAATTGATTTTCATTCAAGTGACACAAATTAGGCGCAGTCACACTGACTGCTATAGCAGAATCTGATGGGGCACAGTGACCCCAGACTTTCCACACCCTCCACTAGCTAAAACCCAAAGCCTAAACCCTAAGTTTTTAGTCACTTATTTATTCTTTCCCCCACTGGGCTGCAACTCTGTTCAGGACTCTAGGATACGGGTGCCGCCACTTTGACTCAGAAGCATTGCCCATACTGAGGAGAGGTGAGTGGGATAAAGTGTGGGGGAGGGGTTATAGCTGTGCTTTGCACAGACAGAGCAGAGCTGGGGTCAGGGAAACGACAGCAATCCAGAAGGATTTCCTGTTTGCAGGCTGCCTGATGCTCCATGAGCTGGCAGCTTAGATGTTTAAAGGCTCATAACATGCAGTAGGTGCAGGAAGGATGATTTTTAATGTGAGCAATCTGTATGTTCAGGGTGAGGAAACCTATTCATGGTATACATGGTTGTAGTGTAGTTTGTGTCTATAATGCTTTGACATACCTCCCAACTGTTCCTGATTTGGAGGGACTGTCCCTCGTTGTTCTCATTTGTCCCTTTTTGAGGTAACATGCAGATCTGCATCAATAAATGATGAATTTGCCTATACAAACTGTTTATATTGTAACTGTTACATCCTATCTCCTATCCATTCATCAGTCAGGGGCATGGCTTCATTTAACAATTGTCCCTCTTTCCTACCCTAAAAAGTTGGGAGGTATGGTTTGACATTTGGCTTTGGTCACACAGGCAGCTGAATGGACTATATCCTCCATAAGGTTTGCTTTTAGATGTCCGTTGCTCTCATTTATTTTTTTATGGCTGTCTGCTGATCTCGGATGTTGGGGATGAACTAGTTCTCTACCAGTTTACCTTTAACAGATAGGCCCTTGTAATGTATATTATGGGGGTATTCAAATGATTTTGTATGCCTCTGCAATTTTCTAGGTAGCTTGAGCTTTGAGAGACTTCGGAACTCTATACAAAATAAAGTAGTAAAAACAACTTAAAAAACTAAATAAAATTATATATACTCTTGTTCCCCTGAAAATTATATATTTTCGCTCAGAAAAAGGCAGTAGGGTTTATTTTCAGAGGAGCATACCTCCCAAGTGTCCTTGATTTGGAGGGACTGTCCTTCTTAGTCCATGTCCCACTGTTCCCCCAATGTTCTCATTTGTCTTTGAGGTGTAACCTGCAGATCTGCAACAATAAATGATTCATTTGTCTATCCAGACAAATGGCAGTGGGGGGCAGAAGATGGAAGACTGGGATGGGTGAGTTAAATTAAGAGCAATAAAACTATTGTTACCCGATTTTCAGCCCTCTTTCCCTTGCTAGCCCCATTTTACAGCCATTTTTTGGCCCCAAAGTTTGGTACCCTATTGACTTCAATGGGGTTCTGATTCGGGGCCCCAGACCCGATCTTTGGCGGCAAGCACGGCCGATCTTGGTGAACCTGAATTTAAACCTACCCGCTCATCATTACTCACAAGTATTACATTTTTACAACCATATAAATAGCTGTTTAACATAGGAAATTATTGGGTTCTATTCGTTCTAATTAGGGATGAGCGAGTCGATCCGGACGAACCCGGATTCGTTCCGAATTTCATTAAAAATTCGATTCTGAACGAATCCGAATTTCCCCGCGATTCGATCGAAGTTTTCCTTTAAACTCCATTTACTTCAATTACAGGCATTGTAAAATGGTGAATGGACGTGTCTGAGCATATCCCCTGGGGCAAGTTATCATGGGAAGGTCACATGCAGCCTATCAGCAGTCAGGAGCCCCAGTGACATCACAGTGTCGGCCATCTTGCTTGTGTGCATTTGAGACTTGCAGTGCACAGACAACGGAGGACAGGGAGAGTGCCAGGGAGTGCCAAGGAGTGCCAGGGAGACTTGCAGTGCACAGACAACGGAGGACAGGGAGGGAGTGCCAGGGAGTGCCAGGGAGTGCCAGGGATTGGGAACAATCCAGGCAGGGACAGCAGATAAAGTGACAGGGAAAGAAAGCTTTTTTTATTTTCATTTCACTTCATTTGCCAGATCAGTTTTAAATTGCTGTGTTTTGTGCTGTAAAAATTCCTGGCCACTGTGCATCCCATGTTGGCAGTGGCACATTTAACATTTCTCATAGCTCGATTAGTTTTAATTTTTTTGGTCTGCTGTAAAAACCCCAGCCCACAGGGGCATTCCATTTCAGCACGTGACCCTATCTTTTATACAAAATCCCACACCTGCACCTAGCACCCTATCTGTTATACAAAATAAGCGTGTTTCGGCCTCAGCTGTACTAAGTTATTTAATTTTGCATTGGTTTTGGTCTGCTTTAAATACACCAGGCCGCAGGGTATCCCAAACCACCACATTGCACCCTATCTGTTATACTAAATAAGCGTGCTTCTGCCTCAGCTTTATCAAGTTATTGCATTTTGAATTGTTTTCTGTCCTGCTGTCAATACACCAGGCCGCAGGGTATCCCAAACCACCACGTTGCACCCTGTTATACTAAATAAGCGTGCTTCTGCCTCAGCTTTATTAAGTTATTGCATTTTGAATTGGTTTTGGTCTGCTTTAAATACACAGGGTATCCCAAACCACCACGTTGCACCCTATCTGTTATACTAAATAAGCGTCTACAGTCTCAGCTTTATTAAGCTATTGCATTTTGAATTGGGTTTTTGTCCTGCTGTCAATACACCAGGCCGCAGGGTATCCCAAACTTGCACCTAGCACCCTATCTGTTATACAAAATAAGCGTGTTTCAGCCTCAGCTGTACTAAGTTATTTAATTTTGCATTGGTTTCTGACTGCTGTCATTACACCAGGCCTCAGGGTATCCCAAACCACCACATGGCATCCTATCTGTTATACTAAATAAGCGTCTACAGCCTCAGCTTTATTAAGTTATTGCATTTTTAATTGGTTTTTGGTCTGCCTTTAACAAAAAAATCACCAGCCCACCTGGGTATCCCAAACCTGCACTTAGCAGCCTATCTCTTATACTAAGTACGCTTGTTGATCCTTCCTCAGCTTAATCAAAGCATTGCATTTTGAATTGGTTATTGGTCTGCCTTTAACAAAAAAAACACCAGGCCGCAGGGCATCCCAAACCTGCATTAGCCAGCCTATCTGTTATACTAAATACGCTTGTTGATCCTTCCTCAGCTGAATCTGAGCATTGCATTTTGAATTGGTTTTTGTCCTGCAGTCAAAACACCAGCCCACATGGGCATCCCAAACCAGCACATCACCCTATCTTTTATACTAAATAAGCTTGTTCAGCCTCAGTTTAATTAAGCTATTGCATTTTGAATTGGCTTTTGTCCTGCTGTCAAAACACTAGCCCACATGGGCACCCCAAACCAGCACATGTCACCCTATCTGTTTTACTAAATAAGCTTCTACAGGCCCTTTTTTTTATTTTATTTATTTTTTTTTTTTATATAGAGCTGTGATAGATTATATAGTGATGTAAATTCTCCATTTTGCACCATTATATAGAGAAGCCCACTGTGTAAATCTGAGGAGCAATAGTTTATACAGTATTGTGAGGTAAATTCGCTGTTTTGCACTATTATATATATCAACCTAAATCCCTGTGTAAATATGAGGAGCAATAGTTTATATTGTGAGGTAAAATTGCCATTTTATAGAGCAGGCCCTGTCTGAAAATCTCATTTTGCAATCTGTTATATTGTGAGCTAAATTCGCCATGTTGCACCCTCCTCTGTAAATCAGAGCAGCAATAGTTTATATTGGACAATACATTTGCCCTGTTTTGCACCATTATATGGTAAATCTGGGGGGGCAATAGTTTATATTATGAGGTAAATTCATGGTTTTGCACCATTACATAGAGCAGTCCCTATATAAACCTGAGAAATAGGTTATATTGTGTGAGTTAAATCCGCTCTTGGTTTTGTAGCATTATATAGAACAGCCCCTGTGTCAATCTGAGGGGCAATAGCTTATATAGTGAGGTAAATTTGCCATTTTGCAGCATTATATAGAGCAGCCCAGTTGCCTTCTAAATCAACTACTGGCCGGGCAGGACAGCTTTTCCAGGGCAAACTCTGCTAGTTGCGGCCACAAGTCAAGTTTGGCTTCCCAGAAGTCCAGGGGGTCCTCAAGGTGTGTTGGCATGGTCATGTGAAGGTATGACATGACCTGCTGGTTCAGGTCCTGCTCCAGGTCTTCCTGCTTCTCATGAGTAGACTCACTATGCGGGTGTAGAAAGCTACTCATTAGCGACTGAAGACTGAGGCTGCTGCTGATGGAGCTGCTGCTCCTGACCACCCCCCCTGGCAGCCAGGGCAGTGGAAGGTGAGCGCAGAGGTCCCCCCGAGGCAGACCTGCGAGAGTATGGACCATGGTGCAGATAGACATCGCCCAACTGGCTACGTAGGATGTCTCTGTAGTAGGTCAGTTTGTCCTCCCTCTCAGTGGGTGTAAAAAATGCCCCCATTTTGTGCCGGAAGCGAGGGTCCAATAAGGCGGAGAGCCAGAAGTCATCCCGCTGACAAATGGAGACAATTCTGTGGTCACTACGCAAGCATGCATCGTGCCATTTGTGCAAGTGACTCGGAGGGACTACCTGTCTCCATCTCCACTGCAAACTGTCAAGGTGTGTCTGGGTCCTCTGTCTCACCTTCCTCACAACCCTCTAGCTCCTGTGGTTGCTCCTGCTCCTCCTCTCCTGTCAGATGACTAGATAAAATGGCCATTTTGCCAAACCTAAACTGTGCTTCGCTGTGCCCCTCCTCCACTTCAGCCCCCACAGGCTTCATGTGGCTGTGAAATGTATACGCCATGTCTCCAGTGCCCTGACCAGCCATGGTTTCCAACATGTGTTGTAGTACATGAAGCAGAGGAATCACATCGTTCATCTCATAGTCCTGGCGACTGACTAATAAAGTAGCTTCCTCAAAGGGCCTGAGCAAACTGCAGGTGTCATGTATGAGCTGCCACTGGTTTACATTGAAGTTAGACAGGGGAGTCCCCCTATCCGTTTGGATCATCAAGAAATCCGTGATGGCTTTTCTCGGTTCCTATAGTCGATCCTGCATATGGAGGGTGGCATTCCAACGGTGAAAACATCGCAAATCAGACTATGTTTGGGGATACCGTTCTGACGCTGAAGCTCAAGAAGGGTGTGCTTGGCGGTGTAGGAGTGGCTGAAGTGCATGCAAAGTTTCCTTCCCGTTGTTAGGATGTCTTGCAGATGGGGGGAAGACTTCAGAAAATGCTTGACAACTAGATTGAACGCGTGTGCCATGGCAGGACACATGGCTCAGGCTTCCTTGTCACAGCGCAGACCAGATGTTCTTCCCAATGTTAGTCACCATGGGTCCCATTTGCAGTTTTCGTGGAGTAAGCCATGATTTAATTTATTGATTTCTCATTTTTAGCAGTTCCTCCCATGTGTGGCTCTGTGGCTCAAGGCAAACCAGCGTGAAACCGCCATGTCCTGTACACATGGTAGGCTGGAAGGGCACTGGGAAAAAAATTCAAAAAAAATATTTAGAAAAAACAAAATACCAAAAAAAATAAATAAAAAAAAAATGGTACACAAATTCACAAAATATTAAAAAAAGACTATGGAAAAAATATATAAAAAAAAAACATCAAAAAAATAAAATATGTTTTTAAAAAATACAAAATCTGAAAAAAAAAATGTTGATACATTTTATGTTACTGTTATTATGTTAGATGTTATTGTTGTTATGTTATTATTATAAATATTTTCAAATAACGTAAATGTTAACTATTAATATGTAATTGACAATTAGCCACTTTTTTCTGTGACACCATTGCTAAGTGCAAGTGCACTGTCACAGGCACAAAGGCCTAGGAGCGTGGAGGCCATAGCGGAGGGACCTGTCCAAGTTGCTGTTGTGCAGGAACCACAATCACCCAGTGGGCCTTAAAGGATATGTATTGTCCCTGACCGTAGTTACAGCTCCAAACGTAGGCATTGCTGTGCACTTTGGTACACACTGACAGGCTAAAGGACTGGCCCACCTTCTGTTCAACAAAATTGTACAGGGCTGGTACTGCCTTCTTCGCAAAGAAATGAGAGCATGGGACTCTCCACCTCGGATCGGCACAAGCAATCAGTTCTCTGAAAGGTCCACCAACTCAAAAGGGAGGGACTGCAGCACCTGCAACTTACACAGGAGCACATTTAGCTTCTGCATGTTGGATGAGTGGGCACATACTGTTGTCTCTTGGACATGGCTTGGCCAATGGATTGCTGGCGGAATGACTGACTCAGATTAAGAGGAGGAGGAGCATCTGGAGCGGCAGAGGATGGGTATGACACACGGGAGGTGGTGGAGCCTTGGCTGGCTGGAACAGAGAGCTGCGTGCCACTGGGTAATGCAGCAGGCTGGACCACCACTTTGGAGCCAACTCTCCCAGGCCGCTTGATGGTGACGCTGCAAATGTTGATGCAGGGCTGTGGGTCCAACATTGGGACCCTGGCCACACTTCACCTTCTGCCTACACATCTTTCATATAGCCATGTTAACCTCCTTGTAGCTGATTTTTCCTACCAATAGTCCGCACTATTTCACTGATGCTGCCGCCGCCGCCAACTGCAGGGACCCTCTTCCACTACCTCCTGGGAAGATAGCCTGCCGCGCAAGTGGTCTACCCCAAGCACATTTGCCTCCATACTTTCCCCTTCTGCCACCATGCTGGCCACTAAATCTGTCACTCTCCATCACTCCAAGCCTTTAAAAGTGCCCTCAAAACTCACTGATGACCTCCTCAGGTTCCTCAACAGTGTCTGCTTAAGAAGCCAAAACGCTTGCAACACCACCTCCCATGCCACTCTCCTCATCACTACTTGCCCGCCTAGTGGAAGAAGCGGCGAGTCTCTCCTCCACTTCTTGGCTGGGCAGTAGCTGCTGATTTTTCTGATTATCAGATCGTCCTCACTGAATAGTGAAGCTGAACCCTAAGCATAAGACATAACTGACAGTTGACTGGGGGTGTCAGATATCACTTGTGATACAGTGGATGATCGTGTTAACCAATGGATGATGGCAGATGGGTTGCTGGTCAAGACACGACCGCTAGCTGATCCCGGGAGATCAGTCCTCTCACTGAGACTGCTGCCACTCACCCCTAGTCTGCTGCAACCTCTGCTTGATGAATTTAGGCCTCTGCAACTTCTCTGTGCCCATCCTGGCACTTCTCTGCCTGACATACTTAGTGCGTATATGAGGGGAGGACAAAACGCTACACTACACTTAAAACAGGATTTGTCGAAAAGAGCAGCAGGTGTGTAACTATCTATGGTCTTTCACTAAGTAGTAACTAGGCCCTGAAGACTTTAACATGAACAAAATGATGAAACTCCTAGATGTGCATAAGTGATGCTCTGATGAGAGCAATTCAATGTGCTCCAGTATGCTTCAATTTAATACAAATTGGAAAGCAAACTCTATAAATCGAAGTGGTGTGGTTGCGCTTAATGGGTGCATTCAAAACAAAGTGGGGTATAGTCCCCCTATCATAGACTATTAAACTACAAATTGAAGCACACCTACTATAGTATGAAGTAACATAGAATTTATTTGGGCATAGTACATATATAATACATGAATTCAGTTCCACATGAAGGTTTATATACAAGGGATCTATGAGACACAGCTACTTTTAACAGATAATGAATATATACACTATATACATAATGAACCGAATACTATATGAAGGTTGCTGATTTCAGTAGTTCACCAAGGTTAAAATCAGTATTCGGTATAGCCAAGCTGGTAATTCATAGGAATTCAATGTGCAAAAGATTTGGTATCCTTTGGGTATAGGAAAAGCATGTTTGCAATAGCTGGCTAATATACTTGGAGGCACTGGTGTTGCTGCTGCGGTTTAGGAAGTCCACAATGGGTTAAGTCCTTTAATGCAAGTATGGAGGCTCGATGTCCTGCCTGTTTCTGCTGTCTCTGCTTCTAACAATTGTTTCGGAGTAGTCCTTCCTCAGAGCATTGCGGTAGGTAGGTATATTGTAGCGTGGACGAGCGGTGCCTGCTGTTAGCTGAGACATCGGCTGTTTAAATGCGCTCCTAGAGCGCGCGCGAATCCCCCCCCCCCGGGCTGGCCCGTGTGACGCGGTCATGACGCGAACGTAGTTCGCGTCACTTCCGGTGACGCGCGTCCCGGCCTCACGCCAACCATCTCTAGGCCGGCATAAGTGCCAGCCGCAAGATGGCGACGCGCAGGCGCACGGGGGGCGCGACACACAGATTGAAAGCGGAACGCTGGAAGGTAAGTAGAGACCGCTTGTGGGGGAATGTTGTAATCAGGGGGATCCATCTGTGGGAGATAAAGACATTTTTAAGTATGACAAAAAATGAACACCGCCTATATATACACAACAGCCTGAGCAATATTTTAAAAAAGTCGGTTATTACAACATAATAATAAATCTTTATAAAGGTGTTTCTAAAACTTGCAAAATATAAGGTTAGTCTTGCTGACCGGATGTCATACCAAGGGAACCCCTTATGGACAACAGCTTAAAGGGAACGCCATTTAGAGCGGTATTATTAATACCATAGCTGTTTTGGTATTTAAGAAGAGGAAAGAATGGTTGGAGAAAAAATGATTGGGGATGGAGTATTTGCTCAGGCTGTTGTGTGTGTATATATAGGCGGTGTTCATTTTTTGTCATACTTAAAAATGTCTTTTTATCTCCCACAGATGGATCCCCCTGATTACAACATTCCCCCACAAGCGGTCTCTACTTACCTTCCAGCGTTGCGCTTTCAATCTGTGTGTCGCGCGCCCCGTGCGCCTGCGCGTCGCCATCTTGCGGCTGGCACTCATGCCGGCCTAGAGATGGTTGGCGTGAGGCCGGGACGCGCGTCACCGGAAGTGACCGCGTCACACGGGCCGGCCTGGGGGATTCGCGCGCGCTCTAGGAGCGCATTTAAACAGCTGATGTCTCAGCCTTGTATATAAACCTTCATGTGGACCTGAATTCATGTATTATATATGTACTATGCCCAAATAAATTCTATGTTACTTTTGCATCATAACTATAGTAGTAGGTGTGCTTCAATTTGTAGTTTAATAGACTCCAGTATGCTTCGAAAATGTGTTTTTTTTTCAGAGACTGGCCTGCGTGGAAATGAATCGGGCATGGATCAGCCAAGATTTCCACCCACCAATGCCTGATGCATTAGAGTAGATTGTGCATGGGGCCAGACCAACACTAAAGAAATATGGATCGTGCAAAACAGATTTAAGGCGCTGCTCTCCAGTTACAGACATTCCTCCGCATCAGACCACAAGTAATTGAGAAAATGCTTTACGTTACTCTTACTTTTTATTAATATTGTTTGGATAAGATATCTGTGCCGAAAATCTGTATATGTTCTCTTAATGCTGCTGCCAACTCCAGGGTGTGTCTTTCTGGCAATTTTGGGCTCCTGCTGCTGCTGCTTGCCACTCCAGGGTGTCTTTCAAGCAATGTTTGGGCTCCTGCTGCCAACTCCAGTGTGTCTTTCAAGCAATGTTTGGGCTCCTGTTGCCAACTCCAGTGTCTCTTTCAAGCAATGTTTGGGCTCCTGCTGCTACTGCCAACTCCCAGTGTCTCTTTCAAGCAATGTTTGGGCTCCTGCTGCCAACTCCAGTGTGTCTTTCAAGCAATGCTTGGGCTCCTGCTGCTCCTGCTGCCAACTCCAGTGTCTCTTTTAAGCTATGTTTGGGCTCCTGCTGCTTGCAACTCCAGGGTGTCATTCAGCCAATTTTGGGCTCCTGCTGCCAACTCCAGTGTGTCTTTCAAGCAATGTCTGGGCTCCTGCTGCCAACTCCAGTATCTCTTTCAAGCAATGTTTGGGTTCCTGCTGCCAACTGCAGTGTCTTTTTCAATCAATGTTTGGGCTGCTGCTGCTGCTTGCAACTCCAGGGTGTCATTCAGCCAATTTTTGGGCTCCTGCTGCCAACTCCAGTGTCTCTTTCAAGCTATGTTTGGGCTGCTGCTGCTGCCAACTCCAGTGTGTCTTTCAAGCAATGTCTGGGCTCCTGCTGCCAACTCCAGTATCTCTTTCAAGCAATGTTTGGGCTCCTGCTGCCAACTCCAGTGTGTCTTTCAAGCAATGTTTGGGCTCCTGCTGCCAACTCCAGTGTCTTTTTCAAGCAATGTTTGGGCTCCTGCTGCCAACTCCAGTGTGTCTTTCAAGCAATGTTTGGGCTCCTGCTGCCAACTCCAGTGTGTCTTTCAAGCAATGTCTGGGCTCCTGCTGCCAACTCCAGTGTCTTTTTCAAGCAATGTTTGGGCTGCTGCTGCTGCCAACTCCAGTGTGTCTTTCAAGCAATGTTTGGGCTCCTGCTGCCAACTCCAGTGTGTCTTTCAAGCAATGTCTGGGCTCCTGCTGCCAACTCCAGTATCTCTTTCAAGCAATATTTGGGCTCCTGCTGCCAACTCCAGTGTGTCTTTCAAGCAATGTCTGGGCTCCTGCTGCCAACTCCAGTATCTCTTTCAAGCAATGTTTGGGCTCCTGCTGCCAACTCCAGTGTGTCTTTCAAGCAATGTCTGGGCTCCTGCTGCCAACTCCAGTGTCTTTTTCAAGCAATGTCTGGGCTGCTGCTGCTGCCAACTCCAGTGTGTCTTTCAAGCAATGTTTGGGCTGCTGCTGCTGCCAACTCCAGTGTCTCTTTCAAGCAATGTTTGGGCTGCTGCTGCTGCCAACTCCAGTCTGTCTTTCAAGCAATGTTTGGGCTCCTGCTGCCAACTCCAGTGTCTTTTTCAAGCAATGTTTGGGCTGCTGCTGCTGCCAACTCCAGTATCTCTTTCAAGCAATGTTTGGGCTCCTGCTGCCAACTCCAGTGTCTTTTTCAAGCAATGTTTGGGCTGCTGCTGCTGCCAACTCCAGTATCTCTTTCAAGCAATGTTTGGGCTCCTGCTGCCAACTCCAGTGTGTCTTTCAAGCAATGTCTGGGCTCCTGCTGCCAACTCCAGTATCTCTTTCAAGCAATGTTTGGGCTCCTGCTGCTGCCAACTCCAGTGTGTCTTTCAAGCAATGTCTGGGCTCCTGCTGCCAACTCCAGTGTGTCTTTCAAGCAATGTTTGGGCTGCTGCTGCTGCCAACTCCAGTGTCTCTTTCAAGCAATGTTTGGGCTGCTGCTGCTGCCAACTCCAGTCTGTCTTTCAAGCAATGTTTGGGCTCCTGCTGCCAACTCCAGTGTCTTTTTCAAGCAATGTTTGGGCTGCTGCTGCTGCCAACTCCAGTATCTCTTTCAAGCAATGTTTGGGCTCCTGCTGCCAACTCCAGTGTCTTTTTCAAGCAATGTTTGGGCTGCTGCTGCTGCCAACTCCAGTATCTCTTTTAAGCAATGTTTGGGCTCCTGCTGCCAACTCCAGTGTGTCTTTCAAGCAATGTCTGGGCTCCTGCTGCCAACTCCAGTATCTCTTTCAAGCAATGTTTGGGCTCCTGCTGCTGCCAACTCCAGTGTGTCTTTCAAGCAATGTCTGGGCTCCTGCTGCCAACTCCAGTGTGTCTTTCAAGCAACGTTTGGGCTCCTGCTGCCAACTCCAGTGTCTTTTTCAAGCAATGTTTGGGCTGCTGCTGCTGCTTGCAACTCCAGGGTGTCATTCAGCCAATTTTTGGGCTCCTGCTGCCAACTCCAGTGTCTCTTTCAAGCTATGTTTGGGCTGCTGCTGCTGCCAACTCCAGTGTGTCTTTCAAGCAATGTTTGGGCTCCTGCTGCCAACTCCATTGTCTTTCAAGCAATGTTTGGGCTCCTGCTGCTGCCAACTCCAGTGTGTCTTTCAAGCAATGTTTGGGCTCCTGCTGCTGCCAACTCCAGTGTGTCTTTCAAGCAATGTTTGGGCTCCTGCTGCTCCTGCTGCCAACTCCAGTGTGTCTTTCAAGCAATGTTTGGGCTCCTGCTGCTGCTGCCAACTCCAGGGTGTGTCAGTCAACTTTTGGGCTCCTGCTGCTGCCAACTCCAGTGTGTCTTTCAAGCAATGTTTGGGCTCCTGCTGCTCCTGCTTCCAACTCCAGTGTGTCTTTCAAGCAATGTTTGGGCTCCTGCTGCCAACTCCAGTGTCTCTTAAAGTGGACCAACACCCAGGATTTTGACTATCCTGGGTGTTGGTCCACTTAGGTGGGGCACCCCGATCGGGGGTGCCCCGCTGTCTGAAACCCCCCCGATCGCCGCAAAAACTCACCTCTCCCCCCTCCCACGTGACCTCGTCTGGCCAATGACAGCGCTCAGAGCAGCTCTGGTATGCGCGTCCAAAGCCGCTTGGACGCGCATACCAGAGCGCTGTCATTGGCTGTGTCTCTCGCTTCCCTCTAACAGGGAGCGTGCCTGCGCCGGCCATTCACAAAACGGCCGGCGCGGGAGCGCGCCCTGCTAGAGGGAAGCGAGAGACGCGGCCGCGTCTCGCGCATGCGCCGTTGGATCGCCGGTAAGGTGAGGATTGTGGGCCTCCTGGGGGGTTCCTCCCCGCGGGACATCCCGATTTCGGATGCCCCGCGGGGAGGGATCTGATCGGTCCGGGAATCTTATAGATTTCCGGGCCGATCCCCCCTGGGTGTGGTCCACTTTAAGCAATGTTTGGGCTCCTGCTGCTGCTGCTTGCAACTCCAGGGTGTGATTCATCCAATTTTTGGCCTCCTGCAGCCAACTCCAGTGTCTCTTTAAAGCAATGTTTGTGCTGCTGCTTGCAACTCCAGGGTGTGATTCATCCAATTTTTGGGCTCCTGCAGCCAACTCTAGTGTCTTTTCAAAGCAATGTTTGGGCTCCTGCAGCTGCTGCTGCTGCTTGCAACTCCAGGGTGTGATTCAGCTAATTTTTGGGCTCCTGCTGCGGCCAGCTCCAGGGTGTGTTTTTCAGGCACTATAGGGGCCCCTCATAGTGATGCCACTTCAACTCTCTGCAATTGTGCCGCTCTGCGATTCTATTAGCGATGCTTCTGATCTGCATGTGATAATTATTTACAGTATTATTTGACTAACCCAGCACGCATCCTATGCTTGTTACAGCAAGGCAGAATGGTTTACAACCCTATTGACGCTCTAGGAGGCTCAGAAATAGCCGTTTTTAATAGCGATTCGTCGCGAATAAATTCGGGTTGAAACGATTTTTGTTGGAAAATTCAGCGACTCAGTCGAATCGAATTTTTCAAAAGTTCGCTCATCTCTAGTTCTAAAAAAGGAAAGAAAAAAACGCACCAGCTAGTGTCAAAGTACCTAGTAGTAACTGGTGTGCCTGGTTGGCAAGAAATTACAATAATCTCCAGAGCATGGGATCCCACAAGACCCCAAAACAATGCCTAACCAAACAACTGGCACCACCACATACTCTTATAACAAAATATATTCAATTTATTATTCATCCAATACAAAAAAAGTTTAAAAACAATTAAAAACACACATCTCATGAGGGGGAGGACTACAAGAACACATGTATGCCTAGTACATCTATATACATACAATTATTAACCCCCGTGTTATCTTCAAAAACATCAATATACAATATCAACCAACTTATATAATGTGTATAAACTATCCTATATACATCCTATATACATACAATTATTAACCCTGTGTTGTCTTCAAAGACATCAGTATACAATATCAACCAGCTTATATAATGTGTCTAAACCATCCTATATACAATCCTATTTTATACAAATATACATCAGTAAAGTGCAATCCAGTGCTATCAGTATCACTCTACCCTAAAGAAGACACCGAGGGGGAAAAGACATAGACATGGGACCACCGGGTAGTGTTATGGTAAGACTAGAGGCCAGTCCGACATGTGCAGTCAAAATTACATAAGTTTACCCATACATAGTTTAGGTACAGAACTTATGGGTAGACAGTCTGTAGAGACCAGTAGAACCCGATATTTGAGGTCTTCCTCCTTGGTTGTGGGACAAACTATGTAAATGGGCTTAGAGTTAATCACATAGATATCACCTTCTGTCTTTGATTCCCTAGGACAAAAGAGTCTCCTGTTTGATAAGTGGGTATACTAAGGCACAATTAGAAAATTATTTATGGTTTAGGTTATAGATAGATTACAAACATAAGTATGGTTGTGGGATATATGTTTAAACAATAAGGCTGTTTGTCCCTGACGGGTCCCGCATCTACCCTCCAAACCCCCCCCCTCCCTTCTTAACTAGATCGGACTGCCGGGTGGCACTCTGGTAATACCGGCGCCCAGTCTGCTATGCGCTGCGAGGAAGTGCAGCTGTCCTTTGTGTTAATGTTAGTAACCATGTCAAGGGGCGGGACCGCTGACCTACTTCCGGCCGGAGTATTGCAGTGAGTCCCAAGCCTCGTTTTCAAATGTGGCTGATGATGCACTTCAGGTGCCTCGTGCTGACTGACACCGGTGTTTCCAATTTTCTATTATGATGCTGGAGGAGTATTTAGGGGACCCAGGGGGGGACAGACAGTCTATACTTGTGGCCCAGATGAAGTAACGGGAGGTCCGTTACGAAACGCGTTGGCTGGCTGGGACGGGGTGAGGCGCTCGGCGCATGTCTGCCTGGTGAGGTACACATAGCACATGTTATGATTTACTGCACTGTTTTTCTATGTCTTTTCCCCCTCGGTGTCTTCTTTAGGGTAGAGTAATACTGATAGCACTGGATTGCACTTTACTGATGTATATTTGTATAAAATAGGATTGTATATAGGATAGTTTAGACACATTATATAAGCTGGTTGATATTGTATACTGATGTCTTTGAAGACAACACGGGGTTAATAATTGTATGTATATAGATGTATATAGGATAGTTTATACACATTATATAAGTTGGTTGATATTGTATATTGATGTTTTTGAAGATAACACGGGGTTAATAATTGTATGTATATAGATGTACTAGGCATACATGTGTTCTTGTAGTCCTCCTCCTCATGAGATGTGTGTTTTTCATTGTTTTTAAACTTTTTTTGTATTGGATGAATAATAAATTGAATATATTTTGTTATAAGAGTATGTGGTGGTGCCAGTTGTTTGGTTAGGCATTGTTTTGGGGTCTTGTGGGATCCCATGCTCTGGAGATTATTGTAATTTCTTGCCAACCAGGCACACCAGTTACTACTAGGTACTTTGACACTAGCTGGTGCGTTTTTTTCTTTCCTTTTTTAAAGTGTCCACAGGTTGACTGGGCCTTAATGGACCCAGCCACCATGACCAGCACAGCACATAGACCTAATTTGGAGACCAGGGAACAGGATTGGAACCTGAGATTGTGTCAATGGAAGGCAGTAGGAGGGACAACTGGATGTGACCCCAGACCCCGTGCCCTGAGGGATATATACCGTAACATTAAGAGGGAGCAGATACGGTATACCAGACTCTGGTGGAATGTACAGAGCCTAGAGATATACAAGGAGCAGTCCTTGATACCAAGAGGACTGAGAGTCCAAATCTTCCCATCTTGGGATATCCCTGAGGAGGCGCGGAGTAGGTGGGAAGTGCACCTTAATAGGTGTGCATTTGGGCTTATAGATGAATTGATTGCCATGGATAGGGAGGCCCTGGTAAAAACTAAACAGGACCTAAATAATCTATACAATAGCATTCCCAAAGATACACCACAGACAGAAGTGGATAAGTGTCAGGATCTCCTAGACACAGATATGAAGAAAGTGGAGGATGATATCATTGGGGTGAAAATGGATAAACTCCATAGGGACAAAATGGACTTTGAAGCAGGAAGGGTTTACAGATGGAGACATTCTGGAAATGGGAGGAATCAACAGTATAGAGGGAATCGCCCCCCCAGCCGGAGTATGTCAGTCTCCAGCAGGTCCTCAGAGGATAGTACAAACACTCACCGTTTTTTAGGGGTAAACGGGTCAAGAGGACACGCCGAGGGGGGAAGAAGAAAAACAGAGCGGGATCTAAACATGGCTATGGGCCGGTGGGAACACCGCAGGCTGCGACCCTGGGCGAACAAACGATCCAGGATGGAACCCAGCCCATAGCCAATGAGATAGCTGCTGCAAATGTGAGTGGTGGTGGGCAGGAAGCACCACAGGAGCTCACAGTGATTAATCTTACAGATATAACTCTTACCCAGGATGAGAGAAAGCTCCTGCTTAAAAAAACGTTTCAGACCCCCTATGGGTTGGAAAGAGGACCTGATCTGATATGTGAAGAATTGGATGCTCTCGATGATTTGATGTCCTTATTGGATGAGCAAAATCCACAAGAAGATAGGGCAATTTCATTTAGAAAACCCTCTAAATTCATGCCTCAGTGGTCCCTCAGTCCAGCGGTTTTCACGTTTTTTAAAGTCGTGAGTGAGGAGATCCGTAGACTAACGGTTGTGTTTCTGGATCTAACTATCTCACTCATGGATGATGGGACAGTAGAAACTGGCCTATACCGTAAAGAAACGTCGGTGAATGCACTCCTGCACTTCGACAGTTTCCATACCACCAGGTTGAAGCAGGGAATACCGGTGGGGCAATTCTTACGTGTACGGAGGAATTGCTCCAGTGATGAGGAGTTTCGGATGCAAGCACGGGATCTATCTGTGAGATTTCAAAAGAGGGGATACCCTAAACGAGTGATTAAAAAAGCATTTCAGCGTGCTAGGGACACCCCACGCGACAATCTACTCACCCCAAGAAGAAGGGACCCAGGACAAGCAGAGGATTGATGAGAGATCTGTGTTCCTCGTTTATTGGAAACAGCTTGAGAAGCCCTGTGTGGGGGGACATGTCAAGTCCAATACACTGATGGAAGATCCATGGAGAGCATTGAGATTGCAGCGGATTGCATCCTGGTCGCCTGCTCCATCCATCCAGCCCCCATTGTTAAGAATAATCTTTGGAGGATATTGTTTAATATATGTTGGCTATATGTAATATGGAGGTTCCGTTATAGTGGGTTTGTCCCCCGATTTATACTGGTTAACAACTTAGTATATTTAGTGTGCAGGGCACTGCCTCATCTTGATAGAGGACTTGGCCCATGTGATGGTAAGCATGAGATCATGGGCTATCCATGTAGAGATTAGTTACTCTTTGAATTTTTATTTATCCTGTTTTGCAGAATATGGGACCACCGGGTAGTGTTATGGTAAGACTAGAGGCCAGTCCGACATGTGCAGTCAAAATTACATAAGTTTACCCATACATAGTTTAGGTACAGAACTTATGGGTAGACAGTCTGTAGAGACCAGTAGAACCCGATATTTGAGTTCTTCCTCCTTGGTTGTGGGACAAACTATGTAAATGGGCTTAGAGTTAATCACATAGATATCACCTTCTGTCTTTGATTCCCTAGGACAAAAGAGTCTCCTGTTTGATAAGTGGGTATACTAAGGCACAATTAGAAAATTATTTATGGTTTAGGTTATAGATAGATTACAAACATAAGTATGGTTGTGGGATATATGTTTAAACAATAAGGCTGTTTGTCCCTGACGGGTCCCGCATCTACCCTCCAAACCCCCCCCCCCCTCCCTTCTTAACTAGATCGGACTGCCGGGTGGCACTCTGGTAATACCGGCGCCCAGTCTGCTATGCGCTGCGAGGAAGTGCAGCTGTCCTTTGTGTTAATGTTAGTAACCATGTCAAGGGGCGGGACCGCTGACCTACTTCCGGCCGGAGTATTGCAGTGAGTCCCAAGCCTCGTTTTCAAATGCGGCTGATGATGCACTTCAGGTGCCTCGTGCTGACTGACACCGGTGTTTCCAATTTTCTATTATGATGCTGGAGGAGTATTTAGGGGACCCAGGGGGGCACAGACAGTCTATACTTGTGGCCCAGATGAAGTAACGGGAGGTCCGTTACGAAACGCGTTGGCTGGCTGGGACGGGGTGAGGCGCTCGGCGCATGTCTGCCTGGTGAAGTACACATAGCACATGTTATGATTTACTGCACTGTTTTTCTATGTCTTTTCCCCCTCTGTCTTCTTTAGGGTAGAGTGATACTGATAGCACTGGATTGCACTTTACTGATGTATATTTGTATAAAATAGGATTGTATATAGGATAGTTTAGACACATTATATAAGCTGGTTGATATTGTATACTGATGTCTTTCAAGACAACACGGGGTTAATAATTGGATGTATATAGATGTATATAGGATAGTTTATACACATTATATAAGTTGGTTGATATTGTATATTGATGTTTTTGAAGATAACACGGGGTTAATAATTGTATGTATATAGATGTACTAGGCATACATGTGTTCTTGTAGTCCCCCCCCTGTTTTTAAACTTTTTTTGTATTGGATGAATAATAAATTGAATATATTTTGTTATAAGAGTATGTGGTGGTGCCAGTTGTTTGGTTAGGCATTGTTTTGGGGTCTTGTGGGATCCCATGCTCTGGAGATTATGGCATCTCTAGTTCTAATCATAAACTTAAATCAGTTGAAGGGAACTTCACAAACCTTAAACTGACGTTTTCCTCAGATTTTTCTGTAACAAGTAAAAATTACTGTGAAAAATCAATGTGTATGTGGCCAGCAGAAATGACTATTTTCCCTATGTGCGTGTGTCTTTTTTTTTTTTCTGCTGCAAAAGCCAAACTATAATCTTATGATATGGTTGATGACAAATGTGGCAGGACCTGTCTGTGAACAAAGGTGTTATTATGCTGGAAATTGTTTTCTGCTATCTAGTAACCCCATCTATGCACTTTCCATGTTCTGTCTTACGGACTTTTGGTACGATTCTGTCACCGGCCAATGTGGGTTGTCTAACAACAGAGGTGTGAGGTAAGGGGTATTAAGAAGGGGGGGGAAAGGGGGATACGCGGAGGGTAGGCGAGGGGGAGGGAGGGGCCCTTCCCTGAGGGCTCTCTGTACTAAGTCTCTGTGTCCTCAACTTGTCTCTGTGGGTTCGAGCTCGCCTTACTCCGGGGAGAATCATTATGTCCCCTATGTGTCTACCCGTTCACCAGTTCCCGGAATTCGTTTGACTCCTCAAACATCAGCCACGGTAGCAACCTGCCCCAGAACTGTTCATCTTTATCATGTAGGGATAATGTAATATTTTCCATTTCTTTGATATTCAAGACCTCCCCAACCCAATCGTTCATTGTCGGGGCTCTTTTCTGCTTCCAGAGCCGGGGTATCACCTGTTTGGCCGCGTTTATTAAATGTGCTTGCAGGGATTTCTTGTAGGTACCCATCGATTGGTCTCCCAAGAGCAGCAACAGCGACGCTGGGTCATCGCTGACCCCTGCTCCTGCGAGACCAGTGATCACCGGGATTATTCTCCCCTTTCCTCTCCACGCCTCCAACATAAAGGGTCTGCTGTCGGGAACATCTTACTGAGCCTGTCTGGTGTGTAATACCATCTCGTCAGTAACTTATAGTTGGTTTCTTGTATTTTAGTTGCAACTGAGGATTTATGGGCCAATGTTGCCATCTTCTCCCTTTGTTTCTCTGTGAAGTGTCTACCCAGGTCAGCCTCCCAGTCTCTCCAAAAGGCTGGAGGGGCCCTCTGCTCCTCCGAGAGAAGCGAGTAGATCCTGGAAATCAGGTGCGAGCGGTCTAGCTCTCCCAGGCATATCTTCTCAAAAACCGTAGGGGGCCTGCACCTATCCCATCTGAAACCCAATTGTGACTGGAAGAGTTGGAGGTGTACAAGAGTCCATGGGTCCAGCTCACTGGCGGAATACCTGGCTCTCAGCTCTCCCAAGGGAGTCCACCCGCCTGCAGTGATCAAGTCCCCACCTCTAAGGGAGGGCAAGTCTCCCCACCTTCTGAGACCGGCTCTAGAACAGCTCATGGGTAGCAACGGGTTGTTTATGAGTGGTACCAAGGGGGACGGCCAGGGCATTATCCCCTCCTGTTCTCTAGTACCCCGGAGCGTGTCCAGAGTGGCCGATATTGTGGGGTGTGTTTTGAACCCGGTCCTGGCTATCTCTCTATTCCACGAGGCAGCATCCAGGGGAACTCCCGCCCCTGCTCTCTCCACCTTAACCCACCTTTTCGTCTCTTGGCACTGGTGCCATTCGCACACCCTCTGCAGATGTGATGCGATCCAATACCGTTTGATGTCTGGGAGTGCCACCCCCCCTGTTGTTATGGTCTACATACAAGCTGCATCTTTAGTCTGGGTTTCTTATTCTGCCAGATGAACTTCCTAAAGGCTTTATTTAAGTCCCTGAAGAAGTGTGCCGGCAGTCTGATTGGAAGGGCCTGAAACAGAAACAGCAGCCTAGGTAATACCGACATCTTGATGATGTTCACCCTTCCCATCCAGGAGAAAGTGGGCAAGTCCCATTTCTCCAAATCAGCCTGGATCTTCTGTGCTAGTGGGAGGAAATTCATGGCGTAAATGTTTGATAGTTGGCTCGGTAACTGTGTCCCCAGGTATGTGATTGCGGATTTTGCCCAAGGAAAAGGACTGTTGAAGGTTCCTTTTCATGTCCTCCTCGAGGGTCACACTCAGGGCCTCGGACTTTTCAAAGTTTATTTTATAAAAGGAGAGTCGGCCATATATCTCGATCTCTCTCATCAATACCGGGAGGGAGACACAAGGGCTTGTGACGGAAAATAAGAGATCGTCCGCGTAGGCGGCTACCTTGTGTATCCCGTCCGGAGTCTCAAGGCCTCTGATGTCACCGTTGCGTCGGACTCTGCACAGGAACGGTTCCATGGAGAGAGAAAAAGTAGTGGGGATAGTGGGCCCCCCTGCCTCGTCCCGTTGCGAATGTGTACTGGATCGGACAAGAGGCCGTTCACTCTGATCCTTGCTGAATGGGTGGTGTAGAGTGCCCCCATGTATCCTCTCATTACTTCTCCTAGGCCTATGTGTCGAAGAGTCTCTCCCATAAATGACCAGTTAACCCTATCGAAGGCTTTTTCGGCATCAGTGGAGAGAAGCACTGTAGGGGTCCCCGATGATCTAGCCCCGTGTATCATGTTAATAGCCCTGACTACATTGTCCCTGGCCTCTCTCCCCAAGACAAATCCAGTCTGGTCAAGATGCACCACCTGGACCACCACTGGCGCTAGTCTGTTTGCTAGGACTTTCGCAAATAGTTTCAGGTCTGTGTTGAGTAGGGAGATAGGCCTGTAGCTCTGGCAATATAAGGGGTCTTTCCCTTGTTTATGGAGTACTGTAATATGGGCCTCTAAATCCCTTTCAGAGAATGCGCCCTGGGACTCTGTGCTTACGATTGTGTTCCAGGCCTTGACCATACGTGGCCCCAGATCCGCCAAAAAAGATTTGTAATATTTAACAGTGTAGCCATCAGGCCCTGGGGACTTCCTGGTCGGTGACTGCCTCACTGCCACAGCCAGCTCCTCCATTGTGATGGGGGCTTCTAAAAATTCTGCTTCCTCCCTGGGGATTACCGGCATGCCCGAGCTTTCTATGTATTCCCTCTGTCTGTCCTGCTGACCCCTGGCGCTAGAGCCTGATGATAGGTTGTAGAGCCCGGAGTAATATGATCTAAATGTATCTGCTATCGCCTCAGGTGAAAGCTGCTTTTTTTGAGCTTTGTCCAGGATCCCCGCTATAAAATTTTGGGAGCGCTGCTGTCTCAACGCCCGGGCGAGCAGAGAGCCGCTCTTGTTCCCGTGTTCGTAGTAGGTTCTCCTGCATTTTTTAATCGTGAATTTGGCCTTGTTTAGGAGGAGTGCATTCAGGGCTTCCCGTGCCTGGATCAGCTCGCCGAGTCCCCTCACCTCCTCAGACTGCTTGTGTGACAGTTCCAGGGTTTTGACCCTCTCCAGGAGTTTCTCTAGTTGGGCAGCCCCTTCCTTTTTTTCCTCGTAGCGTGTTTGACCAGTAGGCCCCTGACCACGCTCTTGTGTGCTTCCCAAAGCATTAATGATGACACCTCCCTATTGTCATTTTCTCTGAAGTAGGCTTTAATGCCTTCTCCAATTTCCTTGGTAACCACCGTGTCTTGGAGGAGGGATTTGTTAAGGCTCCATGTCAGCGGGCGAGGGGGTCTATCTATTATGTCTAGATCTAAATATATTGGGGCATGATCTGAAAAAGAGATCGGGTGAATTCCACCTCCCGTCACACTACCCAGTAGACTATGCGAAACTAACAAATAATCAATCCTGGAGTATGTCCCATGCGTTTTCGAGAAGGAGTAGTCCCTCACTGTGGGGTTTGCAATCCGCCATGCATCCATCAGCTGCACTTCATGCAGTTTTTTCCTAAGTGTTCTAAGGGCCGACTGTGGGAGCGCAGACCTGCCTGATGACGAGTCTATTAAGGGCTCGATGGCTAGATTGAGGTCCCCGCCCAAAATCACCTCCCCTTCCGCTAAACGTGACAGCTGATCCAAGGCGTGGGTGAGGAACTTGCATTGTCCCTGATTTGGAGCGTATATTGGGGCCAATATATATTTCCTGCACCCCAGTAGGCCCTTCACCATGATAACCCTTCCTGCTTCGTCCCCCCGCTCTTCCTGTACTTCAAATGATAGGGTCCTCGCGAGCATAATCGCCACTCCTTTCTTCTTCTTCCCCTCTGCCGCGCAGCTGATAAACGCCTGTGGGAAGTCCCTATTATTTAATCGTGGACAGGCGTTCTTTTTAAAATGTGTTTCTTGTATAAAAGCTATTGTCGCCTTCTGCCTTCTTAATTCTTGCCTAAGGATGGTTCTTTTCTCAGGGGAGTTAAGGCCTTTGGCGTTCAGAGACACAACCCTCGGGGTACCCATCTCAGCCTCCGTGGGGGGCGTCCACCAGTGGTTAGGCGCTTTCTGTAATTAATGGATCGGGCTCTGGGGCCTTATATTATCAAGGGGGCCCCAACCCCCGATGAGGGAGAGGTAAGAAACAGGTACCACAAGGGGAGTGGGATGGGGAAGGGGTTGGTTCGGGGTAGGGGGATAGGGTGGGGTTCTAGTGTAGAACAGACAATAAGTCAGCTGGTGCTGGTTAATAATAAGCACCAGAAGTTGCGCCTTTTATCGTGAAGAGGCGGGGAAGTTACCCCACCCTCTTCAAGCTAAGAAGTAGCCTCTCTCTCCCATCTGGGAGGACCAAGGGGTCGGGAAACCATGTCAGTGAGTGCCGCACGAGGCACTCCCGCATGCGGGGGAGAGGGGGGGGCCCGAACAGCCGGGCCAGCCATGCAACACCCATGTGGAGAACATCAACAACTTCTTACAACGTTTTACCTACAAACTTCCGGTCGCCCCCGGGCCCCCCCCCGACCCTGCCCGCCGCCAGCCCGACCCATCTTGTGTCAAAGCCGCAGGGGAGGGGGGGGGGCCCAGGCCCGACCCGGCGCACGGGGCACCCCAGTCCGACCATCAAAAGTTCAGATCTTACATACGGCGACCTCTTCCTCCTCTTCGGGCACCTCGGGGGGCTCCCCCTTGTTGTTGTGGGGGTCGCCCGACATATATGTCAAGTTCTGGTGCCGTCCAGTCGGGAATGTTGACCGCGTCCGCCTCCAGAAAGTGGAATAAGTCCGGGAGCTGGCTCGGCGATTTCAGGACAAAGTTGCTCCCGTTTCTCCGCACTATCAGCTGGAATGGGTGTCCCCATCTATATGCCGCTCCACATCGCTGCACCGTCTCCAGAAGAGGCTTCAGCAGTCTGCGCATGTGCAGGGTTCATCTAGAGAGATCCTGGAGGATGATCACCTGTGATCCCCGGAACGTGATGGGGCCCTTTTCCCAGGCCCGTCGGATTAGGTCCTCTTTTATCCTAAAGAAGTGGACTCTGCAAATTATATCCCTAGGTCTGTCACCCTGGGCTCCCAGGGCTCTGTGGACCCTGTCCAGCTCAATATGGTTTGTGTCGCGCAGATCGAGAAGTGAGTTGAAGATGGACATCACGGTTTGCGCTAGTTCCTGTCCACCCACTGATTCCGGTACACCTCGGAGGCGGAGATTGTTCCGACGACTCCTATTCTCCGCGTCGTCGTGGGCTAAGTACAGGTCGGAGAACCGTCTCCTATTGGATTCCTGCTCCAGCGTCAATACTCGCTCTTCCAGGGCTCTCTGCGAAGTTTCCACACCGTCTACTCTCTGGGTGACCTCGGCCACCGACCCCTGCAGGGATGCAAGCTCTCTTTTTATTGTCCCCTCCATTGTAGAGACATAGCCATCAAAGTCATTTAACATAGCCAATCCCCGCAGGGCCTACTTGATATTGACCTTCACCGCTTCTGCTATAGACTGAGATAAATGGTCTAGGGAAATTGCTGGGCTTGGGCTTCGTCTCCACTCAGGATCTCGGCTGCCGTCCCCCGCTTGCCATCCACCACGCCACGGTGCCAGGCCCCTTTCCTCCTGCGTCTCGCCCGGCAACTGTTTGTCCTGCGGTGGGCACACTTCCATGACCTCCTCCGTTCTCGCGTTCTGCTGGGAGGTGTGGTTCCCGGCCCGCCACTGCCGCTCCTTTTCTTGTTCCCCCAAGGGTGTGTAAATGGGTACTGGGCTGTGGGGGATCTCCACTATCCCACTTGGGCCTGGGCTCATAGGGGGTGACGGGGAGCCCGAGAAAATACTGCCGCACGGGGAGCCAGGTAAGTTCTCCAGGGGGAGCCCCCTCTATTTCGGGGGGGGGGGGGTCAGGCGGACAGGCGGAGCCCCTCCTGCCCTCTGGGGAGTCTGGGCTATAGGGGGCCATATCGGGCGCAGCCCGCTGCTGTGATATTGCTGCTGGGCAGGCTGGGCTTATTTTTGCCGCTTTACTGACCTTCCCCCCTCCTGGCACGACTTCTCCAGCTGTCTGGTTATGGGGGGGGGGGCTCATCTGTGGGGGATCTTGGTTTTCGCCCAGGGGCGATTTACTGACCTGGGTGCCACTGGGTGTTCCTCCCCACCAGTCCGACTCTCTGTGCACCTGTGCTGTAGTGGTGCGTGTGTGCTCCCCTGTCAGCTGTTTCCTGGTCGCCTGTCTCAGCTCCTGTCTCTTCAGCCCGGGCTCTCTCCTCCGCCGCGGACCTCTGTGATGCCATGCTCGGCAACAGCTGCTCCTCGGCCCGGCCGCGTCCGCCGCCATCTTGGTTTTTGCGGCTCGGCTTTTTTGTCTCCCCTCTAGCAGGGAAATACGTGGAGATGCCGCGTTCTCTGCCCCTCCGTGCTGCTCCGAGATGCCTCCCCCGCCTGGGCATCTGTCTGCCTCCGCTGATCGCGCTGTCGGTCCCGATCCTCAGGTAGGTGAGTGCAGAGCTCCCTCACTGCGCTGCCTCACGCTTCCATGGCAAGCCACGCCCCCTACATTGGGGTATTTTAAAAGGGGATTTAGGTCCTATTTTACCCAATAGAGCCCCTGTGATTTTTTTTTTTTTTCAGAAGAGCCCCCACATTTAGGTAGTCATTTTCTAAGACTTCTATTAATCCACAAGTAAACAAAAGTTTGGCACTTTATCAAATGGACTATAAACTATAAAAAAATATTACGTGTGCCACTACAAATGTAGTGGTGTAAATGTAGTGCTCCAATATGTTGGCCTTACCCACGGCACTAAAAGTGAGAATATATGAACACATTTATAATATAAAAAAGTGTTCTCACACAACATGTTTCTGCACACTTCTGCCCATAATGGTGAACCAACTAAGTTGAAATTTTGGGGAATAGAACATATTACCCCATTGAAGGGATTCCAATTTAGTTTAAATTGTAGAAATTGATCTAAATTTTTTATTTATTGTAAGAGTGAGATCGTTGCTCACACTTTTTATTGTTAAGGATACTTACCTTGCCTGTGAGCCCCAGCAGAAGTCTATGACGAAACACGGGGGGAGAGCCTAGGTACATATGACGTCATCCCGTCCTGTGCTTGACTGGCCAGTGCAAGAAAGTGGTGATTGTCTTGGATGGACTGGTGAGATGGAAGCTCACTTTATAGCATGAGTAGTGACCTCGCTCATCTCATATATATGAAATGCACTATTTTTTGTAGTACTTTTCCATCCGTTTACTTAAACTAACAAACAAATGGGCCAGTGGAGTTGGACCTTTATAACTTTATTGTTATGTTATTATCTATATGACTATTCCCTGTCCCAAAATGTACCTCAAAGGTAGCTAGCAGAAGGTGTCACCAATGTGCTCTCTGGTCTTGGATGTGCGAATAGTTGATGTGGGCTTTTTTTTAAATAGATTCTGATCTCCTGGATGTACACTACCAGTAAAAAAAATAAACCCACGGTCCCAGCCAAAATGGCACCTCTGTGTAGTCTGTAGAATAAGACATCCTGTTTTCCTCCTGAAACGTATTGTTTCCTCTGTAATTATTCAAGTAGGCAATTCATTTTGACATGATTTATTCATTGAGGAAATTTGTAATCAATGCTGCCATTGTTTATCTCCTTCTATATTCCGTTGTCTTGCTAACATAATATACTCACAGCAATACCCAGTCACTGACCTGGATTACCCTTTTTGTTGCCAAGCACCTAACACCTACAGGCTCGCTTGTCCAGGCCTTAAGTGCCAAGCACGTAGGTGTTACGTGCTTGACTCCCCCCCCCCCCCCCCCCCTGCTAGGTATAAAAAAAATACTCACCTGACCCCTCTATCGATCCAGCCGGGGCTCCAGGAGATCCCTCCTGCCGGGTCTCCTCTTCACTGGGCGGGTGTCCGATTGCTCCCCTAGGCTCCTCCGTGGTGTGGAGAGTGCGAGAAATCGCCCTCTCCCTCACTCCCTGGGTCGCGGCTGCTAGCCCCGCCCCCCAGGTGACGTAGTCAATGACGTCACCTGGCAGCCGGCTTCTCTCACCTGAGATGATCAGTAGCTCTGGGTGCTCGGATGATAGCTGAGGATCGGAGGTAAGTAAAGAAAAATAAATAAATGTAATTTTTTTTTCTTGTGTGTGTATATTTATTTTTACATTTAACCCTTTGTGAACTGGTAAGGGATCCATGAGACCCCTATACCAGTTCACAAAGCTGGGGGCTGGCAAGTCAGGAGATAGATAGACTTTTTATTTGGTTACCATAGGTGACCAAATCAAGAATTCCGGTTTTAGGTGCGCTTTAAGGACATGTATCAAAGGTGTCTTACCCCAGAGATATTCTATATTTATAACTGGGAGATGTCTACTACCTCTGAGCGTTAATATAAGCTGAGCGTTAGTGATAAACTTCCATTATACATAAAGTATTAACACAGCTAATAATTAAGATGAAATTACAAAATTAGTTACACCTGTACGCATAGAGTATGTAAAGGAGACTCACCGCCGCGGTCCGGGGGTGCACGACTTACCCAGAGCCTCTAAGATTCCTCAGCTCGTCCGTATCGAGAATTGGTTGCACTTGAGTTCCTGTTTTAGGTCTCCTTAGGCCAAGTTGTTAATGTACGTTTTGGAATGCTTTATTGTGGAAAAAAACGCTGACTAATTGTCAGCTGCAGTAATACATAAAATTAATCACACTTGATTGAGTCCAAGACAAAAAGGGGGAGGTTGAGGATGGGACTAGAAATCAGTCTTTGGAAAGGTGAGTGGGTTGTGGTAGTTCCACTAGGTCCTCTGAGTCCTTTAAATGTCCAAAAGGTGTCCAGAATCAAGTCCGTTGCTGAGTTCGGGATTGACCCCCTGTACCCCCAATTACATGCCTCCCCAAAGCCTGGGGGGGGGGGGCAGAAGAGCCCGGGCCCAAGGAGCTTGTAGCCGGCAGGGTGGGGGGCCACCAAAGCTGGCCCCTGCGCCCTGTTCTACAAGCCCCCATAGCTGCTCCCGGGCTGGTTACGATGGGTAGGGGGGACCTCATGTCATATTTTTTTTTATTTTTAAGGGTTTATATCCCTTTAAGATTAAAAAAAATTGGGACCCCCCCCCCACCCTATGTCAATTTTTCTTTTTTAATTAACCCCTTATATTTTGTCGCCAAGCACCTATAAAAGGCTTCCAGCAGCAGCAGGAGAGCAGAAGCCAGAGTGATCAGCGTGGGACACAGTGCTCTGGGATGGATGGGAGGTAAGTATTAAAAAAAAACATAATAAATCAAATATTTTTTCTCCTTGTGCCTGTGTCTTTTTTTTTATTTTTATTTTTTTTACACTTAACCCTTTGTGAACTTGTAAGGGATCCATGAGACCCCTATACCAGTTCACAAGGCTGGGGGCTGGCAAATCACCCGCAGGTAAATGTAAAGGGTTGTTTTATCTTGAAAAACTGCAATGTGCGCATAACACCTAGCATAGCTGTATTTTATCCCGCTGGGCCCAGCAGGTGCCATACCAGATTCTGACCATGGTGAACTGGTATATGGGAGTATGCGCATGGTGATGGCAATGCCTGTGTCTGAAGCACAATATCTCGGGCTCTTGCACCCCCCCCCCCCCATTATGTTTATTTTCATGCAGCATCACAGAGCCAAAGAGCCACGCCCACGCTAGAGAAGAAGTGGTGGTGACAGCGGGCATGCTTATATTACCCTGTCTGTCCCCTGCTCCTTGATCTACTGGTCTCCCAGCAGCTGTGGGAGCCAAGGGACATGCTATCACACTGCCTATGGGGAATGGGATGGAGGGAATGGGAGGGGAATGCTACACTGCTTATATGGGGAATGGGAGGGGGAGAATGCCACACTGCTTATATGGGGAATGGGAGGGGGGAATGCCACACTGCCTATGGGGAATGGGAGGGGGGGGGGTGTCACACTGCCTATATTGGGAATGGGTGGGCAGAATGCCACACTGCCTATATAGAGAATGGGAGGGGGAGAATGCCACACTGCCTATATAGAGAATGGGAGGGGGAGAATGCCACACTGCCTATATGGGGAATGGGAGGGGGGAATGTCACACTGCCTATATAGAGAATGGGAGGGGGGAGAATGTCACACTGCCTATATGGGGAATGGGAGGAGGAGTATGTCACTCTGCCTGTATGGGAAATGGGAGGAGGAGAATGTCACACTGCCTATATGGGGAATGGGAGGAGGAGTATGTCACTCTGCCTGTATGGGAAATGGGAGGAGGAGAATGTCACACTGCCTATATGGGGAATGGGAGGAGTATATCACTCTGCCTGTATGGGGAATGGGAGGAGGGGAATGTCACACTGCCTATATGGGGAATGGGAGGAGTATATCACTCTGCCTGTATGGGGAATGGGAGGAGGGGAATGTCACTCTGCCTGTATGGGGAATGGGAGGAGGAGAATGTCACACTGCCTATATGGGGAATGGGAGGAGGAGTATGTCACTCTGCCTGTATGGGAAATGGGAGGAGGGGAATGTCACACTGCCTATACAGGGAATGGGAGGAGGAGTATGTCACTCTGCCTGTATGGGAAATGGGAGGAGGAGAATGTCACACTGCCTATACGGGGAATGGGAGGAGGAGTATGTCACACTGCCTATACGGGGAATGGGAGGAGGGGAATGTCACACTGCCTATACGGGGAATGGGAGGAGGAGAATGTCACACTGCCTATACGGGGAATGGGAGGAGGGGAATGTCACACTGCCTATACGGGGAATGGGAGGGGGGGAATGTCACACTGCCTATATGGGGAATGGGAGGAGGGGAATGTCACACTGCCTATACGGGGAATGGGAGGAGGGGAATGTCACACTGCCTATACGAGGAATGGGAGGAGGGGAATGTCACACTGCCTATACGGGGAATGGGAGGAGGAGAATGTCACACTGCCTATACGGGGAATGGGAGGAGGGGAATGTCACACTGCCTATACGGGGAATGGGAGGAGGGGAATGTCACACTGCCTATATGGGGAATGGGAGGAGGGGAATGTCACACTGCCTATATGGGGAATGGGAGGAGGGGAATGTCACACTGCCTATATGGGGAATGGGAGGAGGGGAATGTCACACTGCCTATACGGGGAATGGGAGGAGGGGAATGTCACACTGCCTATACGGGGAATGGGAGGGGGGAATGCCACACTGCCTATACGGGGAATGGGAGGAGGGGAATGTCACACTGCCTATACGGGGAATGGGAGGAGGGGAATGTCACACTGCCTATATGGGGAATGGGAGGGGGGGAATTGGGAGATTCTGCACCTTGCCTATTATTTGGTCCTTGGGGGCATGGTGTGTTAGCACAACATATGGTTCAGAATATTTTTTTTCTTATTTCCCTGCTCTAAATCCTAGGTGTGTTATAGGGCGAAAAATATGGTGTTTGTTTTTTACTGCTATTGTGTATGTTTATTATGTAGCTATGGATTTGTAATCTGTGAGTCTTTTTGCTTTTCAATGACATTTTTTGTGTGCTGTGTCAGACTGGGGTGTCATGGTTAAATGCAAGACAGTCTTTATGCTAAAATGTATTGTGTGTGCTAGACAAGCTAGACTTTCCTGCTGTAGACCAGCATGACCTGATGCTACAAGAATAGTCGGCATCAGTGGCGTAACTAAATGTGACTGTGCCCTGGTGCAAACATTAAATGGGGCCCCCTTTACAGCTCCTTCAGTGAACCTTTTCTGTCTTTTACCTCAGCTGGGTGCAACTAGACAATGACTGAAACAGCAGAGACAAATTGTGCTTCATTTCTCTAAGTTATGCAACTATCATAAAGTGGGGAAGCAGCAATGATGGGGCCCCCCTGGTCACACCCCTGGTCTGCCTAATAATGGCTATAAGGGTGACCCTATAAGGCACTATCTGGCCAGTAAGAAACTGATCTTGTTTCCTGGAACTTGTGGTTTCCTGGAACTCAACAGACAAAGCCCTGGGGCTGTTAGCACTGTACAAAGTTCAGTGCAAAGAGTTCAGAGACCCACTTTGGCAGGGGTCCCCAACAGAGGTGAGATTAAAAACTGTATCTACCTGTTCCCTATATATAAAGCTGTCAAGTGCTGCACACATTTATATTTTTATAATACACGTTTGCATACAATCACAGTGTAATACTATTAAAATGTGTCTTAAGCAATATTAAGGGTTGTATAACCAATTTGTGCCAGTTCTTCTCAGTTCTGAGAACTGCTAGAATTTTACCAACTAGTTCTGCAGAACCAGGGAGAACCTGCTTAATGCCACCCCTGGTCCCCAACCCTCCTTCTCAAGCACTGACATATGGCCATGTTCTGAGGCTCTCCACATGTGATGTGCAGCAGCAGCAGAGCTATAGAGGCAGCTATGTGGAGATCCACAAAACATGGGCTGTTAGCGGGCCTTCAGGTTTGGGAAACGCTGCACCTGGGGATTTCCCTGTGGGGCAGTTCAAGCCTATCTGTGTATCTGCCTGTAATAATCATGTCAAATTAGTTCAATTAATTAATTAATTCTCATTAGTACAATGAATGAAAAGACACTCTAAATTGAGGCAGAATGTTTTGAGTTATCAATAAAATGTGCATCTAGATGCTTGGGCCCACCAGGAACACTGACTCTGAGGGTCCATCCTATAGTTAATTGCAAAAATATTTTTAGGGCTTATGATGCCAAACTGTATTGCATGTTTTTTGTGCGGATAACCCGTGCTCTCCAGCTAAATTGATCATCTGCACAGTACAAGCTAGTCCTATTATAGAACAATGGACAGCATAATAATTACATAGCGCCCCGTCTTTGCAGGATCCAATGAGCAATGAAGCTGTACACAGGTTTGAACATTTAAGTCTGACCATTTTGTTCTTAGAAGCTAAATAGACGGAGTATTGAAGCCATGCAAACGTGGGCACCCAACACATGTACAACCCAAGATCCATGACAGCATGCAGCCCCCCCCCCCCCCCGAGAAGCCGGGAGATAAGTAGCACCATTTTTCCAATGATTTGGTCTTATTGACTTGGTAAAAACACGTTTTGTAGCAAGATTTAGTTATTTTTTGTATGGAGTTTTCTGTAGAGATTGATGCACTAGTTGTGGCGCTTGCACTTTGTAGTTTAATAGGGATTTTTTTTATTGTATAAACATTATGTGAGCCTTTTATTTATATTATATAGATGTAGGCGTAGTACCCATGACGGCTTGATACAACATCGCCCCTTCTGGCAGGTTAGGATAACTGTTTGTCTTATATGTTTTTTAATTTTGTCTTTGTAGTATATTGATTCAATATTGGTGATTTAATAAATACATTTTTATACATATCTGGGTGTGTGCAATATTGAGTCTCTGAATAGGCCCTATGGGGGAATTTCTGGGCATCCCCCATTCTTCGCAAGAGAAGTAATGCATGTTTGCAGCTTTAGGTGACTTATGACTTTGTTCCAGTAGCATGTGGGTGGTGTATATGGAAATTATCCTGGACCTATGAAGATAAGCTTGTTTTTTTTTCTTTATTCTTCCTGCAGTATTTTAATAAACTGAGGTTGTTATTTAAGAAACCCTAGCGCCAGGTAGTAGCAGTGGTTAAACGCTGGGCGTTGTATGTGAAAACCACATTTAAGAAAGCAAATCTGGTGAGCGCCTCTAACAGCATCATGTAGCGTCACATGTATTACTAGTGGAGGCTCAGTGTATAGCGTCGGTGCTCTAGGTTCAGCATTTCCATGTAGTACCTTTCCCTCAGTAGCGCTCTCCCATCCATTTCAATGGTGTTTCATTTGAATGTGTTTAAATAGCGTTTTGCTATAGTAAACTTTAATACTTTCGGCTTAAATCATTGTGTGGCCTGCAAACAAACTCTTTTTTATTTTATTATTTATGCAGAATTGTATGTACAGGTCTGCCATTACAGTATCATTGTAACAGTGTTAAAACAATGACATTTCATATGTTTTCGTGCTGGTGTATATGTGTTGAGAAACAGACTTTTCACACAGCATCTGGCGCTCTATGCTAGAGCGCCCAGCTTTGCAGTGTCAACGCTTGGTGGTGTGTAGTTTTTTCATGAATACAGGCTTCAGCGCCGAGTGCCGGACGCACTTAACTGGCGCTACCTATCGGGCGCTGCAGCGTTGTACTGTAGTTAGATGTAGCGTAGGCTTGAGTGCTATGACCTCAGGACACCACCTAGCGTTCGCTATTGGCTCTACAGTGAGTCAGGGAGAGCGCTAACAAACGCTCGCTGCAGCGTTGTCCTGTAGTTAGATGTAGCATAGCCTTGGGTGCTATGACCTCGGGACACCCCCCCTTTCAGGAGTCCCATATAAGCTCCTAGATTTTGGACCCCACATCATATGCACAGCCCTTTCCTGATAGCACAACAATCTGCAGCATCTCTGCTTTCTTCCCCCTGTATGACTCCGCCAGCTGACCTCAAACTCTGTGCTCAAAGGGAGCTTCCATTCATAAAAGGAGAGATTGGAGTGGGAATGTAAATTCATCCAAATCTTTAAATTGATGGACTGTGGCCTAAACAGGGAAAATAATTTTTATATGTGATTATGACATAAATTGAATAGACTGGACTCGCCACAAGGTCTGATATTAAACAGACTGTCTGACCTGGTGTGAGAGCAATAACAATTCTACACATTCTCTCTCCCCCTGTCATTCTTAGCAGCCCACCATTAATTGTTATAATCTACCTTGTAAAGTGCTACTGAAGATGATGGCACTCTATAAATAAACCATTAATAATAATAATAATAATCCCCCGGAATCTTATTTCACAGCTTACGATTTTACAACTTTGCTACTTTTTCATGTGTCAATATAAAAACAATTGTGCCTCCTTTGTAGTTTTCTGTATAAATGTGTGTCGAAGTTACAGATCTGTATTATGCCTGAAGAAGAAACTTGAATTTTCAATCTTATTGAGTTAACCAATAAATGGTATTACCCTAACCATGGATTTCCTGCTTACATGACATCACTGCCACACACAACAGTGGCAATAAATAGAGTAGGCGGAGCTTTACAGCTAAAACAGGCGCCATTATCTAGGATTAGAGTGAAGCTGGAGCAGTGAAAATTAGCAAAAGGTACTCTTCATGGGGGCAGCAATTCAGGGGATGCTAGTTAAAAATGTGGCTTTTGGTCTGCTTTAACGGCATGTTTCATGGGCACGGTGGTGCTCTTGAGCAAGTGAGGGAATTTGATTTCATTATTGGTCTTAACAGCAAGTAGAAATGGGCAACAAAGTAACTGTTCTATAAAAAACTTTCAAATGTACCTCTATGCATCTTCTCATAATATTTAGACCTGTTTGTCCTGTAGGGAATGTGGGGAAACTGGCTAATTAGGTCAGTCCAGTTTTTCTTTTTTTAGCCCTCATTTCTAGTCTTCATCAGTCTGGGTTCTTTCAAAGATGCCCTTCCAACCTGTAAAACGTGTTTGTGTCAATCCTTGCTGTACTGTCCTATTCCCTAGTGGTCAGTTTGTTGAACCATACATTCTAAATTTGCAAAAATGTCAATATTGTCCAAAAGCACTAGTACATATATAGAGTATCAGAAAGTAGAACCTTGGGCCCATGAGAAAAACATTCCTGGTGTGATATAGAAATAAAGACTACACTTAGCTAAGTTGTTGACCAATATAAAGTGCAGGAATGGGAACACCATTGAGTAAATCATACTACAAACTGAGAGATCCCTGTGTGAACAGGGGAACCTCATTAATGGGGACCAAAAACCATTGTGGCATCAATTTAGCTGAAGCCCCTGATCATACTCCCCTCTTATGGTGAAGACATTGATATTTCCAAATTGTCCTGGAACACCCCTACATCTTTATTGCATGTCTCCCTGTACCCCCCCCCCCCCCCCAAGATGTACAACAGAAGGGGGTTGTGCCATTCCAGTTCCTGGCTAGATTGCTAAGCGTCTTAGATGGGAAACCACCATAAGATCTCTATTGCGGCGAGTGAGATGGCAGTTAAACATTCATTACATGGGTGCAGCAATCACATATGTGGCAATGAGCTAAAACAGGCGGCATTAGCGGGGGTAGCATGCACATCAAACATTCGCAAAAGGTACTCTTTATGGGGGAAACAATCAAGTAAATGCCCCAAAATAGCATGTGTTTCTGTTTTCACTAAAGCCTTTGCACAATTTTCATAAAAACACTAACAGTAAGCAGTATGATGTCCGAATGGCATCCGTATGCTAATTAATTTAGTGCCAAGGTAGAATGTTACATAATGGCAGTTATAACTGATAAGGCTGCCCCCAATGCTGAGCTGTGCCTTATTGTTTTGTTTTCCTCCTTTGGGATGTAAAATAAACATGTGAGTTAGGATTGTGTCCCCACATTTACTGGGGATTTACTTATCTGCAAGTTGTTTCCATGTGTCTTATATTCCGCTGTCTTGGTAAACCAGGAGTGGCTTTCTTGCTCTATAGAACAACTCTTAGTATCCTTTCTGACTACAACTCCCACAATCCTTCCACTGTAACAGCAGTTTTGGCTAAATCACTCAGCAGTAAACATTTCTCCAGCTGAGAACTTTGCCAGTAATCTTTTAGCTACTGAAACACAAGATTGTTTTCCTCCCGTGTGATGTGATTGAATTAGATGAATTAGGGAAGTAGGTGTTAATACTCGTGTCTCTGACTCAGATGATTAGCAAACTAGAGTCAGGAGGTTTAACCCGCCACTTTGATGTACATTGCTATGGTAAACACATGGTTGCCAGGGAGAACGGTTTTCTTTTATAACAGAGTTGCAAACAAATATAAAACAGAAAGATTACCAGATAAGCTTAGCACACTTATTTCATCATATTGGCACCCAATAATGGAATTGAAAGTGAAATTACTCTTTAACTGGATGTATTATTGCTGAAAAGCACCATTCAACCAGCAGACTGTATCTGGTTTGTGTTTTTAAGAATATTGGGCAAAGGCAAAAAAGAGAAGCTCGGGCTGTTTTGGGGCACCCGGCTGGGGATAGAAGGTGATAAACTCGCTTTCTGGGTATAGGATCACTTAAGTTTTTAGTCCCTTACTTATTATTCTTTCCTCCACTGGGCTGCAACTCTGTTCAGGACTTTAGGATATGGGCGCTGCCATCTTGACTCAGAAGCATCACACATGCTGAGGAGAGCGGGATAAAGTGCAGGGGGTCGTGTTATAGCTGTGCTTTGCTCAGACAGAGCAGAGCTGGGGTCAGGAAAAGGTCAGCAATCTCAGAATGCAGAGCAACACAGTCAGACTGGCTGCCTGATATTCCATGAGCCGCCATCTTGGAAGTTTAAAGGCTCATAACATGCAGTAGATGCAGGTAGGATGATTTTTAATGTGAGCAATCTGTATGTACAGGGTGTGGGAAACATATAAGATAGACTCTTATTCAGAGTGAAGGACCGCTTTAAATCAAGGTACCATGGTGTGGAGCTCTAAAGCAGGGTTGAGAGTAAAACCATAATTTCTTAGGACTACTGAACCCTTCCCTTAGTGCACCTCCATAGATTTGAGGAAAAAGAGCTGCTGTTAGTTTTGGAATTTTGATGTATATGTCTTTATACACATGTCATGTGAAGAATAAATACACCCAATATTTTACATGACAGATATTAGGTCTATTTTTCAACACTATTGATAAAAGGGATGTGAATGTAAAGAAGGATTTTGAAAGACTGAACATACAATTTCTTCAACATATTAATTTGGTTTGCAACTCTTATATAGAAGAAGTACATCCTTGAATATTTTATTTTGCCATACATAAAAAGTCTATGTCCATGTTAATTCTTACTTCCTCCCACCTTATCCCCATAGGATAGCCAATTCAAGGCATCCCAAAATCTTTGATTATATATAAATATCTTATGTAATCTTAGTGAAGCTGCTGGCTCTGCTTTTATTTCTTACTAAAGCACTTTATGAACGTGAGAAACTGAGGAGAGCTACATGGGACATGCAGCAAGGGAACGCCTTGACGCCTTATTATTGCTGTTGCCTGGAATGTCCCTTGAAGGTATTTCAGCCCACAGCAAATTTTATTGCCTGGTGGCACTGGTTGCAGTTCCCCCTTTAAGAGTAATTTTCCTGTCAAAATGCAAAATATCGTCCCCCAGGAAGCTTAATGATTCTCTGATCCTGGTATTGCGTCCTGACTTGACAAGTAAGAAAAGAATAGAAAAAGGAAACAATGTATGGAATGAATGAAATCTGAAAGAGGAATGAAAAATAATTCAAATTGATACTGCAGGCAAAGATTATTTTACACCATTGCATTGGGCACTGTCCTAGACTGTTTTGCATATTTAAATACAAGCAGAAATGATATCTGGGTTTACAGTTCAGCCATCTCTTTTTCATCCCGTCCCCCAATCAGCTCAGCAGAGCGGGACAAGATTGCTGGTCCCTCCCTCTGCTTCCAGATTCATCACAGATTATGCAGCATCACAGATCCAAGGGCCACGTACACTATTCTCAGAAGAGAAATCATAAGCTGAACTTGTAAACCCTGTGCATATGTGACCTGCAAAATATGGCCTGTTGGTGGCCCTTGAAAAGAGGCATGGGCACAGTGAGCCTAGACAGACCCTTTAAAGTGGACCAAAACCCACCCTGGAGTCTGAGACCAAGGAAGGTCTACTCCCTCCTGTGGGGGTATCCCGAACTCGACGCCCAGCCGAAGGGAGCCAAATGATACTGAGCACCACTCGAAAGTGTGTCTAGGATTCCAGCAGGCTGCTCTAGCCGCAGCGTGGTCTCGAGGAGAGGTAAGTGAGCTCGGCGGCCTGGGGGTTTGACACAGCCAGGCACCCTAAGCCTGAGTGCTCCAGGGGGACAGAAAAATGAAAATCCCGGGCTTTGGTTCACTTTAAACACACACCCATGTCTACAGCTCATCATCACAATAAACAAGCATGATTCGCGGTAGTGCACATTCTGATTTCCTATTACAGGTTCAAGAGGGAATGCTAAATAATTGCTGGTTACTATGGAAATATATCTGTTTTATCGTTTTGCTCTTTTAGGCGACTGCGTCACTTATGCTGGTTACTTAAACACTTTTCCTTGCTTATAATATTCTTTCCTTTCGTTCACCTGTCATTGCAAGATGAAAGGAAAAATACTACTTCTAGCCCAAGGTTAAATTTTGCATCCTGGATCCGGCTCCATCTCTTGTTTGCATTAACAATGACTAACACAGTCAAACAATGACAGTGAAAAACAAGCAGTTACACATGGTCCTCTAAGGAGCATCATGCAAGTAAGCTACAAAATGGAATTCTTGGCCATAGGCCTAGAGGGTACAGTATATTACATGTCTGCATAACACGAGCATAGAGGTGAGCAGATCATGTGTAATTCTGTCTAACTGCACCTCCTTTATATACAGACGGGGCAGACTAGAGACAGGCCATTTTTCTGGGAAATCCCTGGACATTTTTTCAAAAAATCAGTTAAACATGTGTAAGCAAAATGGTGAAAATGGCCTGGCAAGGAGGGTGGCAAAATCTTTAGATAGGCTGGCACTGAACTGGTAAATGTGCTGCTGGAGAAGCTGAATGGAATCCCAGCCGCACAGATGATCAGCATGCAGCATCATTTGCATCATTCAGATATGTGCAGCCACACTATTCGGATATGGCGGGCTTGGCAGCACAATGCACGAATAGGATGCCAGTGATGCCGACGATGCGCCGTGGGCTCATTGGCGAGGTAAGATCCACTTTAAAATCACATAAAAAACAGTTGAGACAACACTCTTGCAATATAGCATGAATCTGGATTTTAAGTGATGAAATGGGTATTTATGGGATGTCCATCTTCTTGGGTTTTGTTCTTCCTGGTGGGGGGGCATCCTGATTTGGGATACCATGCTGTGTGTATCCCCCATGATCACCCATAAAGTCACCATTTCCCCATTCCCACTGAGCACCAAGGAGATCTGAATGTAGAGAGTGCCGCTAGCCGCATCCCTGCTGGCATCTAGCGGTGGGTGTTCCCAAGCCAGTCTTTCAGAAAGGCCTAGCTAGAGATATAGGGATATAGGAGATGTGGCAACGGCTCGGAATTTGTTTGGGCAGAGTCGCCTGTCCCCTCTGGCCAATCACAGCCATGGACAGTATGGCTTTCCAGGTTTGGCTGAATGCTACATTTGAGCAAGGACTTCTTGCTGCTGGCAAAATTCAGTACGAACCTCACTCATCAGTAATTATATTTGGATAAATCTTCTTTGATTTACCCTTTCTTTTAAAATAGCATAAAATAAACTGCAACTAAAGCTGTCAATCTATAATGAATTCATTTACCCAAATCCCACTAGTAATTTTATTAGCTTGAAGTAAGTCAATGGATGGCATGCCCAATCATATGGGCTTGGCATTAAGCACTATTGATCTCTACAGAGAATAGCATAGGTGTTAAATAAAGAAGCTCTGCTGAAATAATCAAGCAGGCCTTCATTGGTAGGTTAAGGGTCTGTCTGTCCAAGCTCGAATTGCCCCACAGGGTTACCAGGAAAAAAATGGGTGGGCACCTGGCCAAGCAAAACGCAAACAAAACAGTCTGGCATGACGTTTCTGTACATTGGTCATGAATGTAGGCCAGTCATACTTGCATCTAAGTGTGGGGGAGGGGGGGGAGTCACTTCTACCTATGGCCCCCAGGCACCCCAGTCTGACACCGTGTCTGTCTTTATTTGATTTAGTTAGGTCACATAGCCTCATCTCAACCTGTTAAAGGTGAATTGTCTCTTTCTAAATAGAAATGTGTGCAATGTTTACTAGACAATATCAACGGTTTATACATAAAATCAACCAATTGTCACCAATCTGTCTTAATATTTTTCAGTCAGAATACCACTTTGAATATACTGAATGCGACAGTAAAGGCACCCGATGGCGTGTGGCAGTGCCACATACTCCAGGACTCTGTATAGGCCTTCCAGATCCAATTAAAGGAACAGACTGCTGTAAGGATAACTTACTAAAGGATAATAATTTCTTTTATCAGCTGTTGAAAATTGATTATGTTGTTGTATTTTATATTTGAAAATATCACAGGCATATAAGTATGTAAAACAAATGTATTAATACATTTCTATAAAATCCATATTCTTTATTATTCTGTGGTATTTGGTTTACATTCAACCCACTGCAGTAAAAACAAAAAATATATATATTTAAGAATGCTAAAAGGCTGGGAGAGCTGAAAATGTTCTTTAATTATGATCATATGTTAATTTTAGACTGGCAGGCTCAAAATGGCTGTGGCTACATTTGGGCTTTATAAGCATACACCCAGAAGCATATTCTGAATCTTTATTGTTCATACATTACATACATACACGGAAAGAGAAAAGATATCCAACAGGGACAACAATGAGGACTGGACTCAACTTTGGTACAATAAATGCTTAAAGCAGATCAAACCCTGCAACAGCCGTCCCTGGAGTCTAAAGGACAGCACTAGACTTGTACTAAAATGGTATAGGGGCAGGTACATTTGTAGGGATGAAGGACAGCTTCTCAGCCTTGGAACCCTAGGTTACCACCTCCAATGCCTGGTACGCACATAATTTGACTCCCTACCGTTATCTTTGTCTGGCTGGACTGTATCTGATGGGTGAAATCTGGGTTAATTAGTCTCTATAAATAAAGCACAACTTTACATATTCTCAGTGTGCCACACACCCCGCTTCCCCTTTAAATCTTACGATCGGGTTACTCCACCAGCAGGCCTTCCGGCCTATATATACCTGGGACCTCCCACTTAACACCAGTGTTTTCTCTCTGCATGAGGCGACAAGACAGAGGAAAGAAGTCTCCTGCTTGCAGGTAGCCGGGGTCAAACCTGGCATCCCCTTTTGGTCTATTTCTGCCCAGTTCTATTGTGTTGTTTATGCCTAGTTAAATGGAAGCCTCCCAGCCTAGGCTGCTGGCTGGGCAAAGGTAGATGGCACTTTAGGTGCCTAGGAGCTTATCTCCTCCGCTCGACCCCACGTGCAATGCGGCTATCCGGCATGGTGATCCGGATTTGGGATGCCCCTGTCCTGATGTTCCCCTTGGCCACCTTCTCCCGCTCGGTCCCTTCGCTAGGTGGGGGGGGGGGTGCTTGTTTGCATGAGGTGTTTTACTTGTGTGGTGGGGGAAGAGTTTATGTATAGGAAGTGCTTTGGCAGGGTCAGCGCCGCGGTGGCGGCGCGTGGCCTGGACTGCTGGGGCCTTTTCTTTTTATTCACATTTCAAATTTCCCCCCTTTTCTGCTTGCGGTCTCGCCATTGGGCGAGCCGCGTCACTGGAGGGGCGGGGCCGCGCTCTCTGCGGCCTCGCTCGGTGATTAGGGGGCGTGGCCGGGGCGCGCTGGGTCCGGGCCCGCCCTTCACTTCCTCTGTCTCATCAGAGACAGGTGTGCTGCAGCCGGTGGGGGAAGAGGACGCGCTCAGTGCGGCTCTGACTGTAAAGGTAAACGGTCCCCACCATCGCGCACGTGGGGCCGTCCTTGTACTTTGAATTTGCCTGCATGCCTAGCTTTTTTTTCTGAGGACACTTTGCTCTTTGGGTTTAATTGTCTGTATATAGGTGTGTATGAGTGTAGATATATATATATATATATAATTAATAATAATAATAATAATAATAATAATAATAATAATAATAATAATAATAATAAAATATATATATATTTTATATATACATATACATATACTTTTATTATTATTGATGCACTCTGTCTTTTGTTAGCCTTAAATAGCATGTGTCATGTTTTTTTCTTATTCATGATGTCTAGCTGTTCATATATGTTTTGCCTTATTTGGTTATGTATGAATGTGGTGCATACTGGTTGGGGGACTGACTGTGGTCTCTTTTCCCCCACAGATTCTGGGATCCCCTCACTGCAGTGGCTCTCCCGGTCTGTTATACCTGGCTAGTCTTAGTCTCTAAATTGGGATTTTTTCTAGGCTTTAAAAAAAGAAAAAAAATCCTCCCACTTCCGGGACTTTAATTACAAAGGGGCATCCCGGGTTGCTTAATGCGTAAAACCCTGGGTTGTTGCGAATACCATAATTTCACCATATGGAGGCTTCCGACGTTACCGGAAATGGCTCTTCGGGGCTATCCAGGCGTTGTGGGGCTTCGCTCCCAGGCGATGATGTCATATTATGCGTTCCATGTGCAAGGCAGAATATTGTGCGCCAGTCCATCGCTCTGGCTCCTCGCAACTTCCGTCATCTCCTACCCCCCTTCCTTATTCTGGACCCCGCGTGACATTGTCAAGAAGGGGGATTCGCATTCCGAGGTGCATGCGTGGTTGGCCAACCTCGAGAAGATAATTTCCGCTTCGGTAGCTCAGAAGGCTACGGCAAAGCGGAAGCACCTTTCTCCGGCAGAACCTGCTTCGGAGGGTGAGGTACCTGAATTTTTGGATTGGTCCGATTGTCCCCCTGATGAGGAGGGGGAATTCCTTGAGGAATCGGATGAGCCTGCAGACCAGCTATTGTTTGACACTGCTGGTGATCAGGCTGTGGGGGTGTCCCTTGACACTCCTTCCATTTTGGCTCAAATGTTTAAAGTTTTGGCTTTGGATCCGCCCGCGGTGGTTCCTCCGCCAAAGGGTGAGTTGTTTGATGTGCCCCAGCCGCGTTTGGTGTTTCCCAGGCAACAGCACTTTAAGAGGGTTGTCCTTAAGGAATGGGAGCAACCCGCGCGCCTGGCTGGTACTCCTCCTAATTGGGATAAGCGTTATCCCTTTCCGGAGGACTTGGTGAAGCTTTGGTCAGTGCCCCCGACGTCGATACCTCTGTGTTAGGGCTGACTGGTTTGGCTGTGTTGCACTCTTCTGACACCACTACCATTAACCCTTTAAACGCCAGCCACGTAAATTTTACGTGGCTGCCTCTCCAACAGTTAAACGCCAGCCACGTAAAATTTACGTGCCTGACTTTCCCCAGAAATAAAAAAAAAAGTAAAAATAAAAGACACTTACCTGACCCCTCGTTCGATCCGGTCGGGTCTCCTCTTCAGCCAGAGGGGCTCCGATCGCCCATCGGGGCTCCTCCGGCTGCAGGGGAGGGCCCGGAACAGGGTGCCCCCCCCCCCCGTTTCAGCAGCCGCCCGGTTTCCTATAAAAAAAAAACAAAAACAAAAAAAAACAGTCACCTACCTTTGTCCCCGCCGGCTCCCGCAGGCTCTCCTCTTCACGGGGGGGGGCTCCGATCCCCCCCCCCCCGCTCTTCTGTCTTCTGGAGGGGGCATAACAGCCCTCCTCCCTTGCTGTCTTCCGATGGCGGCCGCCATCTTGGTGACGTCACGGGGCGGGGCCAGATGACGTCACCGCCGGGTGTCATCGGGGCACCCGGCAGTTCGTCTCTCAGATGCCGGTGACGGCTGGGAGGGGAAGGAGGGAGGTAGGCGATCCTCCGATCGCCTGCCTCCCCCCTTCTCTGCCCAGCCGTCACTGACAGCAGATCGCCGCGGGACACAGAAGATGAAGATCGGAGGTGAGTAAAGTAAAAGTTTTTTTTTTTTTTTTTTTTTAATAAACTTTTTTAAAAAAACGTGTGTCTTTTTTTTACCTTTTAACCCTTTGTGAACTGGTAAGGGGTCCATGTGACCCCTATACCAGTTCACAGGGCTCGGGGGTCTGGCAAGTCACCTGCGCTAGCGGGTGGCTTGCCATTAACCCCTGGCACCCCCATTACCTGCCTCCCCAAAGGCCGGGGGGGGCAGAAGAGCCCGGGCCCACATGGGCTATGTGGGCTCGTAGGCTGCAGGGTGGGGGGGCCACAAAAGCTGGCCCCCCCACTCTGTGCCTACAAGCCCCCATAGCTGGTCCCGGGCTGGTTACTGTGGGTAAGGGGGACCCCACGTCAATTTTTTTTTTTGATTTTTAAGGGTTTTTAACCCTTAAAAATCAAAAAAAAAATGGGGTCCGCCCCCCCTGGGAGGGGGGACCCTATGTCATTTTTTTTTTTGATTAACCCTTTGTGTTCTGTCATCCAGCAGCTATAAAAGGCTTCTAGCAAGTGAGCAGAAGCCAGTGATCGCCGAGGGACAGAGTGCTCCAGGATGGATGGGAGGTGAGTACAGTGTAAAAAAAAAAAAAAAAAAATTAATAAAATATTTTTTCTCTTTTGTGTGTCTGTGTCATTTTTTACTTTTAACCTCTTGTGAACTGGTAAGGGGTCCATGACCCCTATACCAGTTCACAAGGCTGGGGGGATGGCAAGCCACCTGCGCTAGCGGGTGGCTTGCCATTAACCCCCGGCACCCCCATTACCTGCCTCCCCAAAGGCCAGGGGGGGGCAGAAGAGCCCGGGCCCACATGGGCTATGTGGGCTCGTAGGCTGCAGGGTGGGGGGGCCACAAAAGCTGGCCCCCCCACTCTGTGCCTACAAGCCCCCATAGCTGGTCCCGGGCTGGTTACTTCGGGTAAGGGGGACCCCACGTCAATTTTTTTTTTTATTTTTAAGGGTTTTTAACCCTTAAAAATCAAAAAAAAAATGGGGTCTCCCTCCCCTGGGAGGGGGGACCCTATGTCATTTTTTTTCTCGATTTAACCCTTTGTAGTGTGGATGGTTTTTGTGTTTTTTTTGTGAATGTTATAAAATACTTGTTTCAGTTAGGGGGGGTCTCCTGGGCAGGAACAGGGGGCTACCGATAAATATGTGGTACCGTTCTAATCGGTAGAAATGGGGCTTTCACATGCAATATGATTTTCCTTAATAAAATACATTTTTTATTTAAAATAAAGGAGTCAATTTTCTAAAAAAAAAAATTTTATTTATTTATTTTTTTTTCACTTAATAATATTGTAAAAAAAAAAAAAAAAAATTACAAACAAGACTCTGCTGCAAAAAAAAATATATATAATTTTTCTGAAAGTTCCAGCAAAAATGGCGCAAAACATGACGCAAAATGGGGAAAAATGGCCTGTCAACAGAGGGTGACAAAATCTCAAGTAGGCTGGCAATTAAAAGGGTTAATAGTACCTATGCATGTTGGGTATTGTTCTGTTCGGGGGACCTTGCGCTTTCAGACTTAGCTTGTTTTTTCTGGTTTGCATATTTATATTTTAGGAAAAGGTGTTTTTTATTCAGCTTTTTTATAAATTTTTTAGGGAAACCCTGCGCAACCAAAGAATTCTTTGAGGAATTAATTCCAGAAAGATGAGCCCACTACAACAAGCTGGGTACCCTTAGAAAGCTTAACGTGTGTACTTTCAGGGAATATATGGTTTATGGGGGATATTCCAAATGTCAAGGGTTGTTTTGGTTGAAAAATCGCAAGGTGCGCACTTTGTCTGCAGAGCTGAAATTTTCAAGTAAAATTACCGTTATGCGCATGCTTTACTTTGGGGTGTTTGGCAACTCTTCCCTTGACAGAACCTATGCATGTTGGGTATCGTTCTGTTCGGGAGATGTTGCTTTTTCAGATTAAACTTGATTTTTCTTGTTTGTATATAGTTTTTTTAGGAAAATGTGGCTTTGATTCTGCTTTTTTATCCTTTTTTTAGGGAAACTCTTTGCAACCAAAGATTACGTTGAGGGATTACTTCCAGAAAACTATGGCCACATCCACAACCCTGGTACGCCTAGAAAGCCTGAGGTGTGTACTTCCAGAGAATATATAGTTTGTTGGGGGTATTTTAAATGTAAAGGGTTGTTTTTCTGGAAAAACCGCAAGGTGCGCATATTGCATAGCATAGTTGTATTTTATCTGAAAATCTCCTAAAGCGCTGTTTCAGTTTGGGGGAGTCTCCTGGGCAGGAAAGGGTGTCTACCTATACATATGTGGTACCGCTGTAACCGGGAGAAATTGGGATTTCACACGCAATAAGATTTTATTGACAAACTTACATTTTTTATTCCAAAAAAAACTACAATATGTAAAAATTTTTTTTTTTTTTTGCACATATTTCACCCAAAAATATTAAGAATACACCTAACAAATGACAAACAAGACATTTCATGTTAAAGCCCAGACTCTGCTGAAAAAAACAATATATCATTTTCCTGGGAAATCCCTGGAAATCCCCTCAAAAATCACAGTTGAACAAGGGGAGCGCAAAATAGTGCAAAATGGTCTGGCAACAAAGGGTGACAAAATCTCAAGGTAGGCTGGCGGTTAAAGGGTTAAAGATGGTGAGGATCGTCGGATTGATCAATTGGCTCGCCATGGTTTTATCAGTGCCGGGTCGACACTACGGCCAGTTTGTGCTTCGGCGCTTCTTCTGTTGGCAGTTAGGTCCATTATTAAGGATCTGTACGCAGGTCTTGATCCCGCTTGTGATGTGTTTAGTTCTCTCAAGCAGTGTGAGTCGTTTGTTTCCTTTGTCCTGACCGCTCAGGACGATGCTCTTGCGACGAGTAGCAGGACAGCGGCACTGCTGGTTGCTATTCGTCGGTCTATTTGGCTGCGCCAGTGGACGGCGGACCTTAACTCTAAGAGGGCGCTTACAGCGCTACCTTTCTTAGGTTTACGCCTGTTTGGCGAGAAATTGGATGCAGTTACCAAGGACAGTAAGTTGCCTCAATTCAAGAGGCCTCGTCGCTCCTTTCGGGGTGCGAGTTCTTTTAGTCCCTCCTTTCGAGGAGCCAGAGCGGGCAGAGGGGCTTCCTTTCCCGTTACCGGGGGTGTAGGTTGGTCCCGGGGAAGGGGTCGTGGTCAGTCCTGGGGCGCCAAGCCCAAACCTACTGGTAAGCCCGCTCAGCAATGAGGGGCTGCCCTCACCCGTGCGGGTGGGGGGACGATTGCGACACTTTTTCCTGGTTCGGGACCGGGAGATTGTGGACACATGGATCCGGGAGGTGGTGTCGTCCGGTTACAATCCGGAGTTCGAGTCTCGCCCTCCTTCACGATTTTTCCTGGAAATGGTGGTCATCCGGCCGGTGCCGCCTCGTCCTGGATCTGAAGTTTTTCAACCTTCCCAAGTCCTCCCTTGCTCCGGCCAGGGTGGTGTCCTTTCTGGGAATGCGGTCGGATTCCGGTCAACACAGGGCGTTTCTCACTCAGTCCAAAATTTGTCTGATTCAGGAGTTGGCTTGGGTCCTTCTTTCCAATCCTCGGCCGTCTGCTCTGGAACTGAGAGCCTTCCGTCTGGTTCTTGCTCTTTTGTCCCAACATGGTCTGGAGCTTCTGGTTCGGCTTCGCTCGGACAATCAAACAGCGGTTGCTTACATCAGTCATCAGGGAGGGACTCGCAGTCTGGGTGCCCTCAGAGCGGTGTCCCTGATCCTGACCTGGGCGAAGGCACATGTTCCTTGTCTCTCTGCAGTCTGCAGTCCGCTCCGGTGGGGGACACCGGAGGTGGTCCTGTTTGCCTTTCATCACAATTGCAGGCTCCCGATCTTTGTGTCGCTCTCCCAGGATCCTCTGGCTCTGGCGGCGGACGCCATATCCCTGAGCTGGGGGGACCCGGGTTTCTGTGCCTGTTTCCTCCGATACCCATGCTACGCAGGGTGGTACGGAAGCTGGTTCTGAGAAGGGTGTCCGCCATTCTCGTGGCCCCAAGATGGTCAAGACGAGTATGGTGCGCAGACATCGTTTGGCTGACAGTGAATCAGCTAATTCTGCCTCTTCGGCCCGATCTGCTCTCTCAGGGTCGGTTGTGTTACCCCAATTTACCAACGCTGGGTTTGACGGCTTGGCTGCTGAGACCTCCATCTTGAAGGAGGAGGGTCTTTCTGACTCGGTTATTAAAACTCTGATCGGTGCCCGAAAGAGGTCTTCTTCTATCACCTACTATAGGACTTGGAAAGCCTATATCACTTGGTATGAGGTTAGATCTTTGCCTTGTAGGGTCTTTTTGGTCTCCAGGATTCTGGAGTTTTTACAATCAGGGCTGGACTCTGGTCTTCAGCTGAGTACTCTAAAAGGGCAGGTTTCTGCCTTATCTATCTTTTTTCAGAGGCGTTTTGCGCTTCATCCTTTAGTTAAAACTTTTTTCCAGGGGGTTACGCATGTGCGGCCTCCCAGGAAACCATTACTCCCTGTTTGGGACTTGAATTTGGTTCTTTCTGCTCTTCAGGCTCCTCCCTTTGAGCCTTTGCAAGATATTGCTTTGTCTACCCTGACTCAGAAGATTGTCTTCTTGGTAGCTATCACTTCGGTTCGGCGTGTCTCGGAGTTGGCGGCCTTGTCTATTCAGGCGCCCTACTTTGAGAGGCATCAGGATAAAGTGGTCTTTCGGTTCAAACCGGACTTTCTTCCTAAGGTTGTTTCTGCTTTTCATTTGAATCAGGATATTGTTCTTCCCTCCTTGTGTCCTAAGCCTAAGAATGACAAGGAGAGGGTTTTGCATTGTTTGGATGTAGTACGGTGTGTTAAGTACTATTTGATTATTACTTCTCCTTTTCGTAAAACTGATGCCTTTTTTGTGGTGCCCTGTGTGCCTAGGAAGGGTTTGGCGCATTAGCAAATGGATACGTCAGGCCGTTATTGCGGCCTATTCTGCTAAGGGGGAAGTTCCCCCTTTTCGTATCACTGCTCATTCTACTCGCGCCGTTGGAGCGTCTTGGGCTTTTCAGCACCAAGCTTCTGTTGAACAAGTTTGTAAGGCTGCTACTTGGTCTTCTGTTCATACTTTTTCTAAGTTTTACAAGGTTGATGTGCGAGCCTCAGCGGATGCTGTGTTTGGCCGCAAAGTTCTGCAGACTGCAGTTATTTAAGTTATGCTTCATAGTGCCTTCGGATACCCATCCCTTGTGGACACTGCTTTTGGATGTCCCGATCGTAAGAATTAAAGGGGAAGCGGGGTGTGTGGCACACTGAGAATACTATTTTGTGAGTACTCACCTGAAAAATGGATATTGTCAGTGTGCCACACACCTCGCTTCACCCGCCCTTTTTGGTATCCTGGATCCTTTATATGGTGAAGCTTTTCTTTATTTTGAGGTTACTATTGGATTTCCTGGTACCTTGTCTTTCTGCTTTTTAAATCACTGGTGTTAAGTGGGAGGTCCCAGGTATATATAGGCCGGAAGGGGCTCGTTTTCAAGACTTCTCTCTGCAACGTCGCCACCTGCTGGTGGAGTAACCCGATCGTAAGAATTAAAGGGGAAGCGGGGTGTGTGGCACACTGACAATATCCATTTTTCAGGTGAGTACTCACAAAATGGTATTTTCCTAATGAACAGTTACTACTTCTGCCTTTTGTTCTGTTTGCCTTGCCCTGTTTTCTCCACTGTGTACCAACATTTCATGTTCTGCCCCTGCCCAAAGTGGTGGGTCTGCTTTCCTGTGATGATTTAATGCTGCTAATTGAACACTTTTTTCTTTTGCTCATAAGCTTTCTCCTGCTCTGCTGGACAGTACTTGGATATGGCCGTACAAGAGTGTACACCATGTACAAAAGGAACATACTCTCTAGGAACTGGGGTGCGTTTCGATGAGTGGACGGAGTTTCCCCATGGTTTTGTCAGTGTATCCAGCAATATTTATGGATCAATAGGGAACTGCTCTGAGTAAGTACTCGGATACTATATGTCAGTACTTTATGGTAGCATGCACCCTTGTTGTGATCTCCTAAATGTAGTTTCTATTTTCTGCTTTCGCTTTCTGTTAACAGGCACCATACACTATGAACATGTTTTTAGAGTCTTATAGCATATGTTCCACAAGGAACAACTTTTTCTGTAACATTTAAAAAAAATATACTAAAATAGTAAAAGTATGCCCCAAAATAAAATGAATATAATAGAACAAAGTGCTGTGGGGATACTAAACAGGTCCGGCCTTAGGTTGGAAGGCGCCCTGTGCAAGACTACCGAATGGCGCCCCCTCCCCGCATACTTCTGCCCTCCATTGTTGCCGGCCTACCACATCATGCGGCTGCTTGAGATCACTGGAATTCGGATGCAGGCCAAGGGCTGTCTGTTCTGTGAGTCATTAGCAGTAAAGGGTGGCAAACTTATGGCATGGGAAGGTGAAAGTGGTTAATTAGTGCTGCCTGGCTTGATGCTGGGCTATGTGTGGCAGAGTATCCCAAACTGGGGTGCTCCCCCACTGGCAGGAAGCACACTGGCATTTACAACAGTTTATGTGCTAATCAGGACAGGGGGTGGGGAACGCAATGGGACCCAGCAGACACACAGGACTGCCGCGGCTCTGGTCAGACAGTGGCCAGATTGCTAGGAGGCTCTGGGGGTGGCAGCTAGGAGCCTCTGGAGGGTGGCCACTAGGAGCCTCTGGAGGATGGCAGTTTCAGGCTGCAGTACATGTGAACGGCCACACACAGCCGTTCAGAAAGAGGATGCAAGTGATGTTGCTAGCCGTGCATGTGCCTTGGGCTAGCCGGACAGTTAAAGATATCGGGCAACTGGGGGGGGGGGGGGGTCAAAGAGCAGGGCATCCTGAACTAGGGGAGAAGGAAACAGACTCCAGGGCTGGTTTTGGTTCAGGTAAAAGAGGACCGCCTGTAGGTGAATCCTGATTTAGGGGTGACCCCCCTGGTCTGCTAGATGCCAGGCTACTTCCTTGCTCTCATGGCACATCCACAGCTCCTCTGTTGTTCAAACATGCTACAGTCTGCAGACTTAAATTTTTGCGAGTGTGAGCAACAGAGGTAACAAGGCATGTTGCTGGGAGCGTGAGGGCTCAGTATCACACCCTTGGCATCCTTTGCTACCTTTGGTGTTCATGGTGCATATGCAGATATTCAAGTCTGCAGGCCATGGCAAGCTTGAGCAGCAGAGATGATGGGGCTGAGCAGTGCATGTGCCATGGGAGGCTCAGGATGACCTGGTACAAAGAATATACAGGCCCTGGAGTTTACTGGATGCGTTTGGTCTGTTTTAAAAGCTGTCGCAAACAATCTGATCTGTACAAGTTTACCAAAACATTGCTCTATAAGAGCTAGAGCTGACCATCTAATCCAATTGTAATGGGTGTGCTACAACACTGGGAGAATTGCATTAGCTGCAGCCTGTGTCAGGAGAAGGGGGTGTTACAGTGCTGCCCACTCCATTATATACTGGCCCAATCCTTGTGTGTGAGAGAGCTGTGGCCTGATAGAGAGACATGAGAACAGGGGAGAAAGGGGCATGGCAGCCAGGCTGGAAAGAAATATGCCCCTATCTCCCCAATGTCCATGTCTCTCTATCTGCCTACATGGCCAGCACTCTCACACTGGATGAAATCCCTAACCATTTATAATCATTATAATCCTCATGATCTGTCTGCTAATAGTAATTTTATAAGGCTGAAGCGCTGCTAGCAAGCGTTCTCCAAGCGGGGAAAACTTGGGTATACAGTGCAGTGCTCAGCAGCGGAAAAATATATTTTGTGTGCGACGTGACGTCAGTGGAAGAAGGCCGTCCTATAAAGCGAAGGGGGCGCTGTCTGAGGAAAATTTCAGACTGCCCATAAGCAATGGTGCTCCTCATTACAAACAGAAAAAGAACGTCAGAGCTGCGCCTGGTGCCCCTAGTGCCGGTCGCACAATTTGCACACACCAAGGGGCGTGCAAATGAGCTGGTTTTCCCACTCTGGATCGTGGCAGTGTAAGGAGACCAAACTATGCTTAGTCCTACTTCCTGAAGATTCAAGGAGCCAGTCCCTCTCACAGACTCCATTTCCCTACACCCTCTCAGGACTTGCCCAGCCCTCCTCCTCAGCTGGGGTCTCCTGCTATGCCCGATCTATGGGTTCCCACAGGTACACTCACTGTGGTCTTCTCAGTTCCATACATAGCAGGTGGAAGTATGCAGGCCACCCACATAGGGAAATGCCGTCAGCGCAGTTGAAATCTTAGTTGTATATCATATAGTTGGTAGGCTGTGAGGCCTTGTAAATTCTCTGGAGCCAGATCGAAGATGTATACAGTTCAAGAAATCAAATGCATACTTTCCGGGCTGCCGCCATCTGTCCTGTACTCCCTATGGCACCACCCAAAGCTGAGTGGGCTGTTTTTGTAGTACATATCTCTACATCATGGCCAGGAATACATTAGCAAGATAGCTCAGGAATAAATATACAGGTGATGATCTGGAAAATCCCTTCAACTGGTAGATCCTTATAAAAGCTCTCAATAACTGCCAGTCTGGTGCTTGGTTTTTACAGCCTGCTTCACACAGACTAGAAAATTCTTCCTCCCTTAAACTGACCAGAAGTCACACTTTTGGTGGCCCCCAGTCCTTAGGAAAACTAGGAAATCCTAAATGTCCCATTTTGCTGACATAGGGACAACTGTCCCAACAAATGCCGAATGTCTGGGTGGGTTACATCTGCTCTGACTCTTTAGTTGAATGGTTGCCTTTTTTTTATTTATAAACTTTTGTTTCATGTGTAGTCTTATATCTTACATGTGTTGCTATATTACATGCAATTCTGCACCTAAACGGACATGAAACACTACAGCTGCCACCACCTCCTCCTGTTCCCTGTCACTTCCGCTCTGCCCATTGATAAAAGAATCACTCACTAGGGGCAGCAGATGTGTTTAGGTGCAGAGATGCAGTTAATAGGGTGGAGGTCCCCTTTAAACTATCCTGCTATCAGTTGAGTTTGACTCCACTGACAAGAGGACTTTCTATTTAACCTACTAATGTATATTGGACAGTACATTGTTTTTATGTTTTGTGAATAGTTTGTACCTCCTGCAGCTCCAGTTTAGTTGACTCCCGGTGGATATAATATTTTGGGGTAAACTTAAACCGGACCTTCAGCATGATTTAATGAAATGCCCAAACCTTCAAAAAAACATTCCACAGCATCTAAAATTAATACATTTTACGTTTTTAGTCACTTACTTATTATTCTTACTCCCACCGGGCTGCAACTCTGTTCAGGACTCTAGGATACGGGCGCCGCCATCTTGACTCAAAAGCATCACACATACTGAGGAGAGGAGAGCGGGATAAAGTACAGGGAGTGAGGTTATAGCTGTGCTTTGCACAGGCAGAGCAGAGCCGGGGTCAGGAAAAGGTCAGCAATCCCAGAATGCAGAGCGGCAGAGTCAGAAGGGACTTCCTGTTTGCAGGCTGCCTGATGCTCCTTGAGCCGCTATCTTGGATGTGTAAAGGCTCATAACAGTATGTAGTAGATGCAGGTAGGATGATTTTTAATGTGAGCAATTCAGGGTGAAGGTCCGCTTTAACAACTTGCTTTGCTCAACAGTACTGTTGAGTGAACCCAAACCGCAAAGTTTGGGTTCGTACTAAATTTTAGTTAGGGTTCCCAAACCTGAACATAGACTTTCTGTGGCCCCTGCCGTGGATGTGAACTGAATGCAGGGGCCGACGGGACCGTGATCGTGGGACTCGAGTAAGTTGAACGGTAGCGGTTCCTGCTCCACACTCTCTCCCCTCCCCCTCACAGGCAGAATGGCCCCCCAAAGTTCGAGTCCCCATTGATTTCAAAGTTCATCCAAACTCGCTGAACCTTCGGGGGGTTCGCTCATCTTTACTCAATAGCAGATGCCACACTTTAATTCCTGTAGTACTACCTGTCTTTCTGCACTATAGCCACTATATTTCTGACTTTTTATTTTTTTTAAAGATCACAGTGGAAAGCTCTTGGTGAATACGTGGCATCAAATACTGATGAGTGCTCAGCAACTTTAATGTATTCCATCAGCCTGAAACAAGAAGGAACCATTACCTTTGAATATTTATATCCAGACAGTAATATAGCATTTGAGTTTTTTGTGAGTATGCATTCGCCTAATAACTATTTAATAATAACTATTTATTCACATTAATGCACATGGTCAGATGTGTGATAAAAAGGTTGGTGACTTATTGCAGTGGTCCCCTAACCACCTCCTTAACCTCCCTGGCGTTATGATTATATGTGCAATTTTGTACAAAAAGCGTTACCATTACGTTTAAATCTGCCACCCAGTGCCGCCCCCATGAGCCTCTGTGGCTCACAGAGACGGAACCAGGAAGTCAGAGGGACGCATCTGGTGGGGCTCTCACCTGCGATCACAGCGGGGACATCGCTGGATAGCAGGGAAAAGGTAAGGAGACTGCTCGTCTGCCTAATCTACCCCGAGCGTGACTCGGGGTTACCGCTACTTGCAGCGAAAATTAACCCCGAGTCACGCTCGGGAACACCGCCAGGGAGGTTAATACCTACCAACAGGTCCTGTGTTGTGGATCTCCACATGGCTGGCATTATATCTCTGCTACTGCACTTATTACTGCACCTGTGCATCTGGGTGGAGATCCACAAAATGTAGCCCGTTGGCAGACCTTGAGGGGGAAGGTTGGGGACCCCTGACTTGGAGGACAAATGGTCAAAAATTTCTTTTGTTCCTCCAAACCCTTCAATTTGGGGGAATCGGATTAATGGATGCCCTACACAGTATACAATCTCTTGTTTGCCAGCTGCAAGACCACTCCCCAAACTTCACTGGCTGCAGAGGACTTTGAGAATGAGAAATAAGCAATGGGCCCGGGAATGTCCTTTCCCTGCCAGTATGCAGTGTGGGTCACCCAGCAATCAGAACCCCCCGCACAGGGTTTGACGGACCAACAGTAATTTTTGACTATTCTCTTTAAAGAACAATTATCATTTGCTGCTTTGGCTTGGGGCTGAATATATTTACATCACAGCCACTTCTTTGCCTCTCAGCTGATAAATCTGTTACCTTTTCCTGCTGCAGGGTGAATGTGTTACATTGAGATACATTGTAAAGAAAATACAGTGTAAAGATCAGCTGTGTTTGCAGTAGGAGAATGTGACAGATTTATCAGCTAAGAGGCAAAGCAGTGTCTGTAATGAGAATATATTCAGCCTGACACCAGAAGACCTGAGAAATGTTAGTTGTCCTTTTGATTTATTGTCATTTTCATGTAGTTTTGCAACTGGCTTTACCAAGAGTCACTTGGGGGAAAGATCTCCTTTTAAACTATTTTAATCACAGACTGTTCCCTGCTTCTCGGCTGATACATTTTGTCCTGCAGTGTAAACACAGCTGACTGGTGGTGATATTGTGATACACTGTGTGATAAAAAAAAATCATTTCAGCATATCACAAAGCAAAGGCCAATCACCTGTGTCTACTAGAGAACGAAATGTCTGTAATGATGATTTTTTCAGCTCATTGCCAGAAGAGCTGGCAGATACTTGTGTTCTCACATTTTAAAGGACAAGTATCACGTCAACTCATTTAGCCAATATTTTGGGAGAAAATTCTCTTCCTCAACAAAAAAAGCATTTTTTTTTAATGAACGTTCTCTTAGTGCAATGCAGTTGCAATAGTAACAACCCTCATAGGGAATTAATAAAGTGTGGCGAGCAACCAATTGGGGGTCATGCTAATTATTTGGTGAAGCAAGTGAGCCTTTAGGTGTGAATTGCAGCATGCATCTCAGTCAACGTTTTACCACACCTCTCTCATGGTATGATTTACATATACATAAGACAACATCCTCATCATGAGTGTTTAATGTAGTCATTTACACTGATAATGTTATCTGCAATTTTTAGGTTCATAATGATCAATGTCAACCCCTAGAAGAGGAATCCAAATGGATGAGGAAAACTGAAGATGGTTGGAGAATTCATCAAGTAAATATCATCTCAAATATTAATATCAAATCATTTTTTTATTCACCAAGTATACAAGTATACATAATTGGTCCTGGCAGGAGTGAGATGTATAGGAAAGTTAAAGTGCGACTGCAGGCAAAGGCAACTGGGCTACGTTTGACACTGTCCTGTTCTGTTTTTAAATTGAAGCAGAAATGGCCGAGATATCGAGGATTACATGTTCAGCTTATAATTTTTCTTCTGAAAAATGTGGGCATGTCCCTTGGATCTGTGATGCTGCATAATAATCTGCTCTCTGCTCTGGCAGCACTGAGATGAATCTGGAGGGGGAGGAGGGGCGAGAAGAGGGAGGGCCAGCAATCCCTCATAACCAATGCGTGATGTCTTGGCCCCTAGTTTTAACTGGGCCTCTTGTACCAAGGCAACTAGTCTTACCTAAAACTCCAGACCCTATAGGAAACAAAAATGCTGGGCACCCAGACATCACAATATATGTTATGGGGGCCCAGACACCACTGGGCCCCTCTATAACCTATATGTGATGGTTGGGGCCTTGAATTGGACCTATGCTCCCAGGGCAACCAGTCTTACCTTATTATTCAGGCCATAAAGGGAATTTAAAATCAGACTAGGGGCCCACCAATCACATTATAGATTTTGAGAGGCACAGCTGCCCCCTTTCTAACCTATGTAGATCAGCAATCCCAGCAGAAATAGTGTGGCAACCTGTGGGTCTCAGGTCATGGTGGCCATTAGGGACACCTGGCCAGGGGCCCCCTCCTCACAGTTGTGCCCCTTGGGCCCTATACAGGAGTCTTGGCTCTCCTGCCTTACTTGTCCCCATAGATTATATTTAAGATGGGCCTAAAACCTCCTTTGCAGCTCTGTTCAAGAGAGGGCCCTGGCCCATGAAGACACTAAAACTAACCTAGCCCTATCATGCAATCAGTGAGCCCTGCTAAGGGAGATAGTGATTTCTTGTCCCTGCCAGACAGAGCTTGATGAGCCAATGAAATTCATTGTCTGGTTGTACACCAGTTATATAGTCAGGCAGATGATTCCAGCTGTTGTCTGGTCAGGCAGATGATTCCAGCTGTTGTCTGGTCACATCAGCTTCAAGTGTGATATATGGAACCTATAGTTCGTATATTTGATCTAAAATGTTGACTCTCCCGGGTTTTGTTCTCTGTCCCGGTGCATCCAAATCAGCTGTGTAACCCCCCAATCACCCATAAAATCTCACCCTCAGTGCATATTAATGCTTTGTGCATGGCAACCAGGAGTGAAAGCGGCCATATCCCCAGATGCAGGCACGCTCCCACCCCCAGCCTATTTGAATGGCTAGAGATGGGAGAGTGCCACACCCCAGAGATGCTAGGGATGTGGCCGCCATTATTTACATTGTTGAGTTAGCCAGGAACAAGGTGAGTTTTTTGGTGATCCGGGGGATTTCACACAATGATCGGTCACACAGTGACTGGCCCTGGAATCTCCTTTTTACCTGCTCGGTTTTGTTCTTCATTTATATATTTACAAATTAAGTTTAAATATATTGTCGCTTTACTGGTCTATGTCAGCATCAGAGCTGACAAAAATCCCCCAATCGCCTCAAAGAACTGTTTATTTGGTTTACACTAGCATGATCAAATAATGAACAGTCTTGGCTTAGCTTTTTTGCGTTTAAGCAAAAAAGCTAAGCCAGATTTAAGTTTTAAGTAACACCCCAAAACACACACGAAACTAAACTTGCTTCACTAATATATCATGACCCTAGAGTAATGTATGGCAGAACCTTACATTCCGCACACCTAACAAGAAAGCTGATCAGTCTTTCAGTCAATTCTACAAGCTAACTAAAATGAAACTGTTCTTTTGACTTTTACTACACTTGCACACATATATGGCCTCGATTCAATAAAGGTAGAAAAAAAATCTCATGGTAGTAAAAAATTCAATTCATGAGAAAAAAGCTTGAGAATGTCACTGTTACTGAATCACTAGATAAAAGACAATGAAAGTCAATGGCAGATTGTACTACAGTGTAGAAAGAAGTAAACGGTTCTCTACTTTTCTTAGGAGTAAAAAAGTGCCATTGACTTTCATTGTTTTCTTAGCTCCTGATTCAACAACAGTGACATTCTCGGGCTTTTTTCTCATGAATTGAATCTTTTACTACCATGAGAATTTTTTTCTACCTTTATTGAATGGAGGCCATATAGATTGAAATGGGTGTGACTAGTATTTAAGGGGAACTTGGATGTAACATAAAGAAGAAACACAGTAGTATTTAGCATTTCTAATTTTATTTTGCTAATGTTTTTAGATTAGGCTTACTCAAGGAACAAATGTCCTGTACTGGAGAACATCAGCATTTTATTTGGGGAAAACCCGACCAAAGCCAGTGCTGTTGCGAAACATAGAAATCACAGGTAACCTGCATGATGCATTATATTGCCAGGAAAACCCATATGTAACGGAAACCGCATAAATTGTATGTTTAGATCTTCATATTATAGTACAATGACTGTTGTGACATACATGTGTAAGTATTGTGTATCTTTCACAGGTGCTGCTTATACTTCAGAATGTTTTCCATGCAAACCTGGCACATTTGCACCCACTGTAGGAGCCTCATCCTGCCAACTTTGCCCCAGAGACACGTTTTCCACTCGTGGGGCCAGCTACTGCATACAATGTGAAGCCGATAAATATGCAGGTACTTCATCCAATCACCACTAGCTAGAATGATTGGTTGTATTGCACAAAAACAACCATTCAAAATGCACATAAATAAGTGTCATCACCATTTGGAGCACGTTGTACTTATAGAACAAATCAGGATGGGTCGTATGCATGGCAATAAATCAGGTTGGGGTAGAGGTTATTCTGCAGCCTCACTGCATACCACCTGATGGCTGGGAACCTCTGATATAGATTAAACCTGACCCAGAAGAAAGATTTATTCTGCTTTGGTAATGTGGGCGGATGCTACCTTTTTGTTTGTTGGATCTTTTTTATATGTTTATTTGATCACTTCATTACTGGATAGATTTTCTTTTTTTATATTCATTTGTAATGTCCACCCAGAGTAACATTGATTAGACCTCCTGCTTTTTATTATTATTATTAATAATGTTTCTATATAAAGTGCCATCATCTTCCATGGCGCTGTACAATGTGAAATTACAAACCGGGTAAAACAACTAACTTACAATACATGGCAGAGAAGCACAAATACATAGTCATACTGAAATACACTAGGGGAGATTGCCCTGCCTTTGTGGGGTTACAATCTGAAAGATAATGGTGGGGACAAAAGGTAGGTCACAAGTAATATATACTTAGCATGATGGCAAGTGATCTGAAGTGGCTTGGGCTGTTTATTTAGGCCAAGTGACCATGCTCATCTGAATAGGTTGGTTTGAGGGCACCCTTAAAGACTTGAAGGCTTGTAGAGTGGTGGATTGTATTGGGGAGGACATTCCAGAGTTGAGTGGCTTGAGTGAAGTCCTGGATGCAGGGTTGGAAGGAGGTGATTAGGGTTCAGCAGGACAGGAGAAGGTCCTGGGCAGAGCAGAGATTGCGTCCGGGGTGGTATTTGTTCGTAAGTGAAGAGATATAGGCCGGAGCCTGATTGTAGAGAACTTTGTATGTTAAGGTTAGTATTTTCAATTGAATTCTCTCAGAAATTGGCAGCCAGTGGAGGGAATGACACAGAGGAGCAGCACTAGAGAAATGAGAGTAGAGATGGATAAGTCGAGCTGTAGAGTTGTGAATAGATTGGAGAGGTGCCAGTCTGTCTGTTGGGAGACCACAAAAGAGAGTGTTGCAGTAGTCCAGCTGGGAGATGATCAGGGCATGTACTAGAATTTGGTGGTATCAGGTGAGCAGAAGGGACAGGTGTAAAAGATATTTTTGAGTTGGAGACAGCAGGAGGTGGCAAGCAATTGAATGTGAGGTGTGAGTGAGAGAAGGAGTCGAGTGTAACACCAAGGCTTTGTAAAGGAGCACTATCGGGAAAAAATGGCCCAATGATAAAAATCCATATAAATATGCTGGATGGTATTGAGAAATATCCAGCCAGGCTTGTTTTTTTTGAAGCGGCACGGGCGGCCGCGTTCGAAGGTGTCCTTTCTGCCAGCTCCCCACTCCGTATTTTCACGTGTTACACCCGTTGCTTGGCTAAGTATTTTTGCCCCCCCTTTCTGTTTTTGTTAGTTTGTATTATAGTGTCCGTCTGTAATTTATGTTGTGTCTCTGACCAATATGTATACACTTATAGGTTATTTATTATAATATTAGTCTGCATATAATTTTTTGCTCTGTATCACTGTGGATGTTGTTACACTCATTGAAGATTTGGTTTTGTAATTAGATACAATAACTTTTTTATTATTGTACACGAATTGTGTTGTTGATCATGCACTGTCACTTTATTATATAGATAATAGGGGTTTTTATGTGTGGGGGGGGGGTCCCTTTGTGCCAGCACAAAAAGATTGGTTGTTAAGGGGTTTTTTTCTACACGGATTGATTTTTTAGGAGTTGCCCAGGGATTTTTTGCTGTGAACAGCAGCACTGGATGTATTTTGGGGATACGCAGTGTTTTTAATGTGTTAGTCTTGTATTGTATGTTGTGTTTCTGTTTTCCTTGATCATTGTGACTCTTAATAAATTACTTTGTATCATTATTGATTGAATTGGTGCTCCTGTTGATTGGGTTTCTGGGCTTTGTCCCATGAGCCCATTTGGGTTTTGTGTTCCTATTTTTACAGTGTAGCACAGCATTTTTTATCGTGGGCGGTGCACCACTTTGTTAGATGAGTTTAATAATAGTGTAATAATAATAATAGTGTAACAAATTATTCTGACCAATATGATAAAACATATCTGCTGCTGTGCAAATGAGCAAATAACTGTCTAAAAAAACAGGGTGCTTTAAGACGAGAAGGTCTAATTAATAATGTTTCTTATACTTGATGTGCATGGTGAAAATATATACAAGTAAACCTCTGTATCAATAATTGATTTCTGGTTATTGGTTGGTTTAAAACATGTTACATATGTTTTGTGGTATTTTGTGTCTAGCTCCTGGGTCTGCATCTTGTCTTACGCGTCCACCATGCTCCGATAAGGATTATTTCTATACCCACACTCCATGTGATGTCAATGGAGAGGTAAAAACACATTTCAGATAACTCAAACAGTTCTTTTGAAATAGGGAGTAAATAATTTGTATACTGTTGTTTGTTTGTAGACACAACTGATGTATAAATGGATTGAACCCAAGATATGCAACAACAGTGTGGAAGGAGCAACAGAGCTTCCAGAAACGGGGGTTAAAACAAAATGCCCCCCCTGCAATCCAGGGTTCTTTATGACAAATACTAGTAGTTGTGAGCCGTGCCCTGAGGACAGTTTTTCAGATGGTACTGGTAAGTTATATTAATGGTTTAAAAAAAATATTTTTCAACTATTTGGTTTGGGAAGGAGTGAATGGTAAGAGCTGGCTGGCTGTCATCCAGCTGATCAAGTATTTAACCTGACAACCATTTTTTAACTGACCTTGGAGATGCATGTGGGCCTGAGCAAATTGACACGTAGACAACCTAAGACTAGGGGGTTGGTGGTCTTCCCTCTCTATGGGGCATCCCAAATCTGGATGCCCTCCTGTGTACAATCCCCCCCCCCCCCACAAATGGGCAATTTGCTCAACTCTTTCTGGAGCCCTCACCGCATCTTGGAGCTACGGCCACATCCTCAGCATACCTCCAATCTGGGGCGCATTCCTGCACCAGGCCATTCTGAATCGCTGGCTTGGGCATGCCCACAGCTGAGGGAGAGAAGGGTTGTGGAAGCACTTGCTCTATGCAGATTTCCTTGCCACACGGAGTTCAGTGCAACAAAAGAAATCTGAATGGAGTGAGTGTTGTTAAGTGGCCTAATGTGGGAACGAGCAAGAGGTCAGTTTTTTGACAATCCCAGGGGAAAACACAGAGAGGACCTTAAATCGGGATGCCCCGCCATGGAACAACAAAACCCAAAAGTTCTTGGAGGAACCCCAGTATTGAAATCATGTCAGCTAGCATTAAGTCCAATAGCCTGTCACTAACATTTGGTTGAACGCAATGTATCCATTGCAGTGTATGTGCCAAATGTGGGACTGTAATAAATTAGAGCAGTGGTTCTCTACCTTTTTATGCCAAGTACCCCTTACAACAAGCAGTTACAACCAAGTACCCTCAATTATCGAGATTTTTTATTAATCAATGTTTATTATTTAATGTTACCAAAATAATTAGGTTATGGGCCTTGTAGCACTTTCTAAAGCAAGAAAAAATAACATTTTAGACCTGTCAGACCCGACGCCGCCCCAACCCACCCCCCCCCCCCCCCGGTTGCTGAGTACTCTGTGGGGTTTGTATACCGCAGGTTGAGAAATAGTGGATTAGATTACGATTACACTATCACAGGAGTCTCTTAATGCAGCATGTGGCTTCCAACTGCATTTGAAAATGTGTGCGGCTTGATTCTGGTTACCGGGGTTCGAGTGCTGGGGCTCTATTCCCAGTATGTCACACACCCCGCTTCCGAATATTCATGACACTTGTGTAACTGTCCTGTAGAGGGCGATCTTGCAGAGATGACATGAAAAAAAGGAGCCCCTCCTGGCCAATAAATACCTGGGACCTCCCTCCATTCCCCAGTATTTCGTCTCTGCTGTCAGCGAGCAAGTCAGAAGATGGTTGTCTCCTCCTTGCAGGTAGCCGGGGTAACCCCCCGGCCTTTTGTTTATATTGCTGCCTGAACCTTTTTTAATTTAAACTATAGCAGTATGCCTCCCAGCCTAGGCTGAAGGTCCAGGCAATGGTAGGCTGCACCTTGTGGTGTATATGGGAGCTAGCTCCCCCGTGAGACGTCATACAAAGGGGTAGGCGGTGTCCGTGTTGGTGATCCCGGCTTGGGATGCCCCGTCCCTCTTACCCTTTCACCTATTGGTGTGGATTCTCCCCCCTACCGTGTCCCTCTGTGCCCCTTGGGGGGGGGGGGGATTTTCTCCTGTGGGTTGTTTTACTTTATTTGGGGGAAAAGGTGTGTGGATTGTGTGTTTGTATGTTTTTGCCGCCGTGTTGCTGGGCAGGTGCTCATTGTGGCCCGTCCACAAAGCCCCCCACCCCCCCCCCTCAAGGCCGGCTTCTCTCAAGCACTCTTTCCGGCCTCGCTGCCTGCTTTGCTGCTCTCCCTCTCATTCCCTTGCTGCTGTGAGGGTTGACGGTCGCTGCTTTGGATTTTATTTATTTCACCATTTTTAACTGTCTTATATGGTGGGTGATGTGCATGTCTGTTCTCATGTCTTCTAGGTGGGATCCTTTTTTTGAAGTTTTAAAGAGGGAGTTCTCCCTGTCCTAGGGTCCCTTAGAGTTTAATTTAGGGTTTCCAAAAAAAAAATAAAATCCTCCCACTTGGGACCTGAAGGGGCATCCCGGGTAGCTTAATAGCGTAAATCCCTCTGGTCATTGCGACTACATTAAAATCACCATATGGAGGCTTCTCAGGATAACGGGCTTGGGCTCCCCTCGGGGCAACCCCGGCAGTGTGTGGGTTGTGGGGCATCCCTTGCGGGGGATAATTTACTTGTTTGCATACCTTGTGCTCAGTGGGCCATAACGCAGCAGTCGGGGGCCCAGGCGTCTCGGTCCGGGGTCCCGGCCTCATCTCCTTCCCCACCCTGCCTTATCCGTACCCCTAGTGATGTTGTCACAGGTGGGGAGTCGCAATCTGATGTATGTGCCAGACTGGCTAAAATTGAGATATGTATTTCTGGCTCTGTTGCCAGAAAGGCCTCCGCTAAGCGAAAGCATTTGTCTCCAGCCGCACCGGCCTTTGAGTTTGATGATTATGATTTTCTTGACTGGTCTGATTATTCCCCGCTAGAAGAGGGGGAATTATTTGAGGATTCTGAGGGTTCTGACAATCAGCAGTTTGTTGGTGCTGATACTGAGCAAGGGCAGGGGGATGCTGTGGATACCCCGAAGGTCTTGGCTCACCTTTTTGAGGTTCTGGCAATTTCTCCTCCTGAGGAGGCCGCTCCTCAAAAGGGGAATTCTTTGGGACTTCCAAGCCGCGCCTGGAGTTCCCAAATTAAAAGCATTTTGATGGCATTATTCTTAAAGAATGAGGTGGATGCCCCGGTGCTCGGGTTATCCAATACTTCTATTTTGCATTCTCCTGACTCCACCACTCTCAAAGATGGTGAGGATAAACGCATTGATCAGATGGCTTGCCACGCGTTTGCTAGTGTCGGTTCAGCCTTGCGGCCTGTTTGTGCTTCGGCGTTTTTGGCAGTGGCTACCAGGTCTGTGGTTAGAAACCTGTTGAGTACCTCCAGGCTTGACCCGGCTAGTGATGAGTTCGCCGCCCTTAAGCGGTGTGAATTGTTCATGTCCTTTGTGCTTGCCGCCTTGGATGACACCATGGTCATGTGTGGTAGAACCTCGACCTTGCTTGTAGCTATTCGGCAGTCGGTATGGTTGCGCCAGTGGGCGGCTGATTTTGTGGCCAAAAAGTCGCTTACAGCACTTCCCTTTGTGGGATTGCGGCTCTTTGGAGAATGATTAGATTCTCTCACGAAAGGAGGGAAGTTACTTCAGCATAAGAGGCAACGTCGTCCCTTTCGGGGGGCGGCCTCCTTTAACCCTTCCTTTCATGGTGCCAGAACTGGCAGAGTTTTGGCCTTCTCTACCCTCAGAGGTGATTCCTGGAGTAGAGGCAGAGGTCGTGCCTATCCAGGTCACAATTGGAGTTCCAAACCCAAGCCTGCTGCTAAGCAAGCTCAGCAATGAGGGGGCGCCCTCACCCTTGCGGCTGTGGCACTTCTTCCAGGTTTGGGACCAGGAGGTCTCAGACAAATGGATTCTGGAAGTGATGTCTTCCAGTTACAAGCTGGAATTTGAGATCCGGCCTCCTCCCAGATTCTTCAGGTCTCGAGTGCCTTCGGATCCACTGTCCGCACAGGGGCTCCGGGTGGCAGTAAGTTATCTGCTGGACATGGTTGTCATTTGCCCAGTGCCTTTCGCGGAAAGGGGCTTGGGATTCTATTCCAATCTATTCACGGTGCACAAGAAGGGCGGCTCCAACCCATTTTGGATCTGGCATTCGCATTGTACCATACCTGGACGACCTTCTCATTTTGGCTTCCTCTCTCAGCCAAGCGGAGCTAGACACCAGAGTGGTGGTATCCACACTGCAGAGGTTCGGCTGGGTGATCAACAATCCCTCCCTCTCCCCGTCCAGGGAGGTTTCGTTTCTGGGCATGACTCTGGATGCCTTTCAGGGTGTTCCTTCCTTAGCCCAAGATTCTTCTGATCCAAGATTTGATTCAGCTTCTGCTTTCCAATCCTCACCCATCTATCCGGCTAGGGATGAGATTGGTAGGTCTGATGCTGGCTTCCTTCGAGGCAGTCCCTTTTGTTCAGTTTCACATGAGGACGATTCAGCTCCATCTTCTAGCGACTTGGGACAAGTGTCCGCTGTCATTGGATCAGTCTTGTCTGCTGTCTCCCCGGGCTCAGCAGACCCTTCAGTGGTGGCTAGTGTCAAGCAATCTGTTGAAGGGCAGATCCTCTCTGACCCCTTGTTGGGAAACGGTCACCACGGATGCCAGCCTGTCGGGCTGGGGGGGCTTCTGGAGGGAACATCAGTTCCAGGGGTTATGGGGGCCTCGGGAGGCTCATACCCCTATCAACGTTTGGGAGCTACGGACCATTTGGTTGGTTCTGTCTCGCTTGACTCTTCTATTGCAGGGATTGCCAGTTCAAGTCCAATCGGACGGCGGTCGCTTACATCAATCACCAAGGAGGGACTCGCAGCAGGAGTGCCCTCAGGGAGGTATCTCTGATCCTTGTTTGGGCAGAGAGCAATGTCCCATGCATCTCAGCCATTTACATCCCGGGAGTGGAGAACACGAAGGCGGACTCCCTGAGCAGGAGATCCTCTCGCCGAGGAGAATGGTCTCTCAATTTCAAGGTATGCCAGTCCCTTTGTCACAAGTGGGGGACTCCGGAGGTGGATCTCTTTGCCTCACGTCACAATCACAAGCTTCCTGCCTTTGTGTCTCTGTCTCAGGATCCTCTGGCCCTGGCAGTGGATGCCATGTCCCTGGCTTGGAGGGAACTGGGGTTTCTGTACCTGCCCCCCCCCTTCTCCATGGTGGGCAGGGTGGTGCGCAAGCTAACTCTAGAAGGGGCACCAGCAATTCTGGTGGCTCCTAGGTGGCCAAGACGAGTGTGGTTCGCAGATGTCATGCGGCTGGCAGTAGATCAGTTTTATCTGCCTCTTCTTCCGGATCTTATCACCCAGGGTCAGCTACGCTACCCCAATTTACCAACGCTGGCTTTGATGGCGTGGCTGCTGAAACCTCCATCTTAAATGAGGAAGGTCTTTCTGATGGGGAGGTTCAGACTTTTGTTAGAGCTAGGAAGAGATCTTCCTCTAACGTCTACTATAGGACTTGGAGGTCTTATATTAACTGGTGCGAGGCTAGGGCCTTGCCTTGTAGGGTGTTTTCTATTCCCAGAATTCTGGAGTTTCTTCAACATGGTCTGGACTCGGGGTTCCAGCTTAGTACTTTGAAAGGGCAGGTTTCTACCCTGGTGGTTTTCTTTCAAAGGTCTTTTGCCCTTCATCCCCTGGTTAAGACATTTTTCCAGGTGGTTACTCATGTGCGGCCTCCTAGAAAGCCCTTGCTGCCGGTTTGGTATTTAAACTTGGTTCTGTCGGCTCTCCAGGGGACTCCTTTTGAACCGGTGCATGATATTGCTCTTTCTCTGCTGAAAGTTGCCTTTTTGGTGGCTATTACCTCTGTTTGGCGTGTCTCTGAGTTGCCGGCCTTGTCTATTCAGGCTCCTTACTTTGAGAGGCACCTGAACAAGGTAGTTTTCCGCTTTAAGCTAGATTTCCTTCCTAAGGTTGTTTCGGTCTTCCACCTCAATCAGGATGTAGTTCTCCCTTCTTTGTGTCCTAAGCCTAGTAATGACAAGGAGAGGACCTTACATTCTTTGGATGTGGTTCGATGTGTGAAATATTATTTGGTGGCTACTTCTCCTTTTCGTAAGATGGACGCCTTGTTCGTGGTGCCCAGGAAAGGTCTGGCGCCCGCTAAGTCCTCCATTAGTAAATGGATTCGACAGGCCATTGTTGGAGCCTATTCTGCCAAGGGGAAGGTTCCCCCTTTTCGTGTTACTGCTCATTCTACTCGTGCTGTTGGAGCTTCTTGGGTTTTTCCGCATCAGGCTTCTGTTGAACAAGTTTGCAAGGCTGCTACTTGGTCTTCTGTTCATACTTTTTCTAAGTTTTATAAGGTTGATGTGCGGGCCTCAGCGGATGCTGTTTTTGGCCGCAAAGTTCTGCAAGCTGCAGTAGATTTAAGTTTGCATTATTGCCTTTTTGGGATCCCCACCCATTATGGGCACTGCTATTGGATGTCCCAAGTGTCATGAATATTCGGAAGCGGGGTGTGTGACATACTGGGAATAATACCATTTTGTGATTACTCACCTGTAAAATGGTTATTACAAGTATGTCACACACCCCGCTTCATCCCGCCCTTTTTTGGTTTTTCTGGGATCCTTTATATGGTGAACCTTTTTCTTGTTTACATTTGGCTCTTCCTGGTCCCTTTACTGCTATCTTATACTGGGGAATGGTGGGAGGTCCCAGGTATTTATGGGCCAGGAGGGGCTCCTTTTTTTTCATGTCATCTCTGTAAGATCGCACTCTACAGGATAGTTATCAAAGTGTCATGAATATTCGGAAGCGGGGTGTGTGGCATACTTGTAATAACCATTTTACAGGTGAGTAATCACAAAATGTTATTTTTTAAATGTTGATTAGAGAATACCAGTATGTTTACAGTGACGGCTCCAGGGCAGCCTTCAGGTTGCAGGTTCTTTAGGATTTCAGATGCCCTGCAGTTCAATAGTAAAATGAAAGCCTAAGAACCAGCTGAAATCCTTTTAATTTCTGTGTTGTACAGCTGTGCTACAGTACTCCAGAAAAACACACCCTGCAGTTTCTGCACTTGCCACCAGTAGTCATCAGTTGCTCATGCCTGCCTTTGCACATGCTGCTGGTGAGTCTATATGCTGTCACAAGTATAGGGACAAGTGGGGCATGCACTTGTCTGTGGTGCTGTAGTGCAGTCACCAGAGAGTCTCGCAAAGTGGCTTCTATTATACTGTAACAAGGCAGGACATCCAAAATTTGAGTTTTCATGAATGAATTTCTTTAGCAGACCCTTTTTAGACTTTAGGTCCACTTTAACATCATCACCCAGGGGTAGCTCTTCTAAGCTGGCCCTATCTTAGGTGGGTACTATTACTTCAAAAGGCCTGTGGAGGCTGGTAGCAGATCGCCAGTGGTTCCGTCTGGATCCTCTTGACACAAATCTCTTCTACTTCCTTTGATTCATGACTTAATGTCACTCATTTGCTCCTTTTATTAGTAAGATTCTGCTATAGCCAATTATACTAAAACAGTGATTAAACAGTTGCGAGTTTAATCAAGGATAAAACCCAGCCAAATCATTGTGCTATGGTTCATGTTTTGTTTGTCTACAGCAGATCTCCCCAAACTTTCTTAAGATGAGAGCCACATTGACAAGATGGCCATGAGCCACATTTTGACATAAACAGATCTGAGAAGCTTTATAACTCTTAAAAAATTTAGAAACGATTGCAAACCGTTCCAAACAACAATACAGTCAAATTCTTAGGGATGTCCAAGGTCTAATAGTAACTCCCTTCTCTGACACCCTTCCCGCGCGCTGAGGCAGGATTGGAGATGGGGGGGGGGGGGGGGTTAAGACAATGAACATGCCATATCTCATCCCAAATCAGGAGCCATTTGCCTGGCAAATCCAGAGATGAGCACAGGCAAATGGCTCTCATCCATTCAGAACCGCCCACTGAACTGACATAATTTGGCAAGGCAGCTCTGTTTACTATGGGTCACAAGAGTGGCCTTATCCTTGGGCTGGGCGCACGCTCCTAGGTATTTACTCTAATCAGAGGCGCATGCTAAAAAACACCACTTCAGCGGGCAGCTCTGATTGGACGGGAGCCCGCACAGGCGCCGTTGGTCCGGGAAGAGGTGAGTCTGAATTCGGGGATGGCAGGAGTTTCACACAGTGGGGTATCACACTGACATTGCTCATCCCTGGGCACCATATACCCCTCTCCTCTTGCCTCAACCTTCACAAGCCTTCTGGTCTGACAGACTGCCTGCAAGCCACACAGCAGGGGTCAGTGAACCACAGTTTGATCTACAGAAATAAGCTGGTTTCTTCAATCCAGCTGAGCAAATATATAGCATTTTAGTGGAACATAACTGCATATAATAAAGCCTTGCCTATGGATAACATCAATTGAACGCTGATAATATATTTCTTTCTCTTTATCTTATTGCTCCTTGCCATAGTCTGCAACCCCTGCCCTGCTGGCACAGAGGCTGTACTTGGATATGAGTACAAGTGGTGGAACACACTACCGGAAAATATGCAAAGTTTAGTCATGAGCGGCTTTAACTTTGACTATCAGAATCAGTCAGGTGAGTATGGACTGAATTTACAAGAAGGGTGGATATTACTTAATACAGGATAAAGCATATAATGTATACATTTGGCCAACATATTTTAAAGTGAATTTGTAGGTAAAAATAAAAAAATCTACTACCTTTAACCTGTGCAGGGTAAGGTGTCATCAAAGATGTAATTTTACCATAAATAATCTTCTTTTGCACTCCAGGATCGTTCTCCCATCAGTTTCTGAATGTCCAGGCTGGTCACTCTGACCCAGCATGGCGCTTCTCCCTCCAGTCAAAAGTCTGCACACCTACAATTAAAGGGAAGAACCCCCATTGTAGCCAATAGGGGCAGTGCATCTGGAGAGCAACAGAATTCCAATGAAGAGGGGGTTGTAGAGTACACAACATTGCTCTAGCAGCTGTCAGGGGTACAGACAGAACTGGCTCTAGGTTTATATGGGCGCTTGTAGAGTACACAACATTGCTCTAGCAGCTGTCAGGGGTACAGACAGAACTGGCTCTAGGTTTATGTGGGCCCTTGGTCAAGAGAGTCTCAGTCCCTTTTGTGGTGCGTCATTTCACCATCTAGCTCTGCTGCCATGGATCCTCCAGTTCTCTCTTTTCTCATCCAATGCCACCAATCATCCTCTAGTCCTTGCAACCTTCTCTGCTGATTGTCCTTTATACAGTAATTCTTACAATTCTTACAAAATAATAGTTATAATTCTCTTCTTATACAACGATGATTTGAAATAAAGAGTAGATGTCATATGTTGTACAGGGCTACCCAATGCTTCTATTTATAAGGTTTTCTTGGTGTGGTAGTCCTGCCTGTTAATCGCCAGTTCACAAATCCTAATTAAAAAAACAAAAACCCCATAAGTGAATAGCTTGTAGCCAGCATTGGTCCACACATGCTGTTCACATTCATTATGATATATATATATATATATATATATATATATATATATATATATATATATAGTCTGTGACAGTATTTAATCCTTCTAATTGAGTCCATGTTGTCATCACTGTCGTGGGCTTTTTCTACTCGCCTGTTAGCTGCTAAGGCCTGTTTTGAATTTATCCAAATGCCAACCAAAATTTGAATGGGTTAATGTCCTTAAAAACATAGCAGTTGGTGTGGTGTCCAGAGCTTCTGATTGTATCCCCATGGCATGCACACTCATGTCTAGTCTTCTGAGAGTTGTCCCAACATGTGCCCCTCCCTGCTGCCATACAAGAAACCAGGTCTTGCCGTATCCTAGGCATAGCCTGACACCATGCTAGCTACTGGGACCTGAGAAGGTAAGATGATTTTTTATTTGCTTGACATGCACTTGAAACCGACTTTTTTTGCTCCCTAGCTCCAATTAAGTACGGTGTGGCCAAACTGTAGGTGTAACAGGGATCATAGAAGTATACTAGTATAAGAAGCCTCCGTGCTAGTCCCTACCCTTTGGTCTTCAGGCCAATCAGATTTTGAGCAGATGGCCAAACCCAGATAACAGAGCTTGGCCGCCTTCGAATGTCTGTTTTTAAAAAAAAAACCTTTGTATTTGTAGGGTGGGAAGTTGCTGGAGAATACGTTTACACCTCTGCTGGATCATCAGATAATGATTTTATGGTGCTCAGACTAAACATACCTGCTTTTAGGTAAGAATTTCAAACTGACTTCATACTTAAAAAGACCTCTGGGGTTATCATTCCTCTGTGTCTTGCACAAAAGTTTGCTCTGCTGTTTTAATAATTAGCTAGTGAAAAACACCAAACAATTTGAGTGCAAAAGCCAAATATCCACTCCCCTCCAAAAAGGACTGTTGTTGTCCAGTGGTCTCAAGAGCAGAGATGTGGAACTGTAAATAGATGTATGTATTAAATATTTAAAGGGATCCTTTTTATCCCAAATAATGCTGGGCTTCTTTGATCCCACCCCATGGCCCAGCACAATTTAGAATATTAAAAATTCTTAACTAGTCCCAATTGACATGGCAGAAGCCAGACCCTCTTTAGTGCTCTCCAGCTGCTGCTGTGATTGTTTGACAAGATGGTCTCTCACGGTCAGCCGTGGTCTGTAAAACCAGAAGTTAGGGCTCCAGCTTAGACATCCCTAATGTGGCCAATCGCTGGGGGAGGGAGTTGTTAAGTCTGTTGTAATGATTCAAACCAACTTGCCTACACCTGAGTGTGGTCCAGCTGGCAGATTCCATTTATCATAATAGACTTGATGCCCTTGAAAGAGAAGGTGTTATTTGTAATAACGGAATTAAAGCTGGGAAGAGTAAACAAGAGTAAAAATCTAGTGCATACCCCATTTCCCCGAAGATGAGACCTACCCCAGAAATAAGCCAAAGTATTTTTTTTAGCATTTTTTGCTAATATGTGAAATATAAGGCCTAGTTACAATTCATAATCTAGCTGCAATGCTTCAGTTGAGGGGCGGGAGCGGCTGTAAAGGAGGGTGAGGACACATCATGGCTGTAAAGGAGGACGAGGACACATCAAGTCAAACAGGCAAGCTTTTCTGTCTGGAGAGAATTGTCTGATCTTGCTTGCACATCGCCGAATCCCTGCACTCTCCGCTGCTGCCAGCCGACCCTAGCACCTATTTTTGGAGCAAAAAGTATTATAAGACGCGTCTTATTTTTGGGGAAACACGGTACTTACCAAGGATGTTTTTGTTTAGAACCATTTGTCTTATTACAATTTGTCTGCTTGTTTTTTTCTCAAGTCCTCCACGCAGAGTAACAGAAGACAGTGAAAGCAATGAGGTGGCTCACATCACTTTTGTATTTGATATGAAATGTTCTGTAAACTGCCAGCTCTTCTTCATGACGGTATGTTACAGTTTGTCTAATCTATCAAAAACTGATGAAAGAGATATTTAGGCCTTGATTCAACAAACAAAAAATTGATCCGTTTATGAGAAAAAAATACTACACTTTTTCCATTTCTTTTACTACACTTGAAATTCTTGTGATTCAACAAAAACATGCTTCATTTTTTACACTATTTTCACTTCACTTTTTTTGGCACACAGAATTGCTGTACCCCTTTGACCATTATGTGTAATTGAAGCCGCTAGTATGCTCCCCTTTGCTATGTGGCCTCATCTTTAAGTTATGCCATCTGCCAATCTCTACCTGTCTTCCGTTTTTTCTTTTCCCATGAGTTATGCTTGGCACATGCTCTATGCTTGGCAGTTGGGATCGAGCCTACAGCATTTGCATGGGTGATTACTCTATTGGTGGCCCGGCCCATACTGTCAGCCTATTGCAGCAGAGATTTACCAACTTGCAGTGATGCCCATACAGTCAGTTTCATTCATTTGCACAGAGACAACTGAATCCCAGAAATCATGTGAGATTGAGCACTGCCACTGGTTACTTTTGTCTCAGTAACCAGTTCAACATTAGAATAATTGCCCCAATGATAAATGCAGTATAAGAGGTAGAGCTTCAACTAGTTTTCAAGGCATATTCTGAAAGATTACAACCACAGGCAGTGTCTTTTGGAAGGTTTCACCCTTCTGTCTTCTCTCCTTTCTCAGAAATTTTCCAGAAGTCCCAGATTGCTGGGACCAGCAGTTGCCTGACTGCATTATAATACCGTGCTCAGGATTTGAGCATGCCGATGTTCAATTCTCACAACATTGGGTCCCCCTTCAATATGTCTGAGGTGCCTGTCCCCGAAGCTGTGACCTGATGACAGAGGAACCCAAGAATAGAATGTCAAAAAAGTTGATTAAAGTAGCCTATATGTGACAGTTCTCTGCTATTTGAAACTTCAGAATACAGCATTATAGCCATGGAGATCAAAGTAGGTGCTAACATTTGTTAGTGAAATTTAGGGGGCTAGTTGTGATAAAAGTGCACACACCTTTTCCTGCTTTGTATATGATGTGAATTAGGCCCTGCAGTTCTGATTTCTTCAAACAATTTATTCCAAAATATTCATTGCTATTGAAGTCGGATAGCATCTTTTGTGTGTACATATATGTACATTTTACATTTTAAATTGGTGCAGGTAGTAATCATTCTTTGTGATCTATTACCAGGCTGCAGATTCTCAAATGAGCTTGTTGGTTGAAAGCTGGACAGGCTCTCAAGACAAGAAATCCTATTCATACCGTGTACAGAAAAATACCAACACCACATTTACTTGGATATTTCAAAGGACAAATGTTCAGTCAGATGGGGTAAGCAATACATATGTATATATCTAATGTATATCTTGTTCTGTATCTTGCACCATACAACGTTCTACTTTCAGAATTTCCTAAAAGGGAAAGTTACCTTTGATTTTCAGTTAGACTCCAGATTATAACTGCTGTTGGTGCGTGAGGCTCCCTAGCTCACATGCTGCTGCTGCTCCCACGCTGCCTAGCAGTCTGTCTGGGGTGGCCTGTGTTAGCTTTTGGCCTTATGTGCTAAAGTACAGGACCTACATAGTCTCCCCCTCAACACTTCCAGCAGGGCCCGAAGCCTAAAGTGTGGGACCAGCATCAAGATCACTCTGTCTGCCAATTGAGGGTGGCACAGATTTGGTGGTCTAAGTTAAAAGCCCACCAAACTGGATTTTTCCTTTAAAGCCAACCTCCAGCCAGGTGTATTGCAGAGATCTATTAGGCATCTGTATTTTTCACCTCTATGCTCCCTAAATTTGACTGCCTCTCCACTACAGCAACCATAGAAATGCTTTAAATGTAATAACATTATTAAAACCCCTTTGTATTGCTGGGAAACATTTTGTGTCCCCACCAACAACCAATGGGTTTGCTGGAAGGTTTGCACAGTGCCATGTTATGTGGGTACAATTGATGTGGCTGTACCAGGCTATCTGGATCTTTAGACTGGGTGTGGCAAATACAATGCCAGACTTTTGGGTATTTATACAATAGACAGGCATTTCAAATGGGGGGGGGGGGGGGTTTAGGGGGGTGTTGAATGGCCCACAGTGAGCCATTAGCTTTGCTCTAGGTCCACTAATCTGCAACAAAGCTTACAGTCTGAACTGTACAAATCTTGCTCACAGTCTTGCCAAACATTTGTAGTACAAGAGCCATTACAAGATTAGAATTTGTGAGGGCCTTAAACTACACCATTTGGGTAAGAATTTATTAAGATTGTACAGGGGCATACATATGTTTCACAAGGCTCCATAGCAAAAGTCATTGTTGCCCCCCCCCCCCCAAGAAAAACAAAAGAAAAGTAGGGACAGGAAGCAGACCACACTAAGCTGTGAGTGCAGGCTTCTTTGATGATATGTGCTGCATTCAATCAGCTCAGCTCGGGTCTGCATCTCTGCTCCTCTCAGCCAGATTGGGAGCACCCATCAACTAGTTGCTGAACTTCCAGCTTTTTTTCAAGTCCCATTAGACAAGTAAAGTGAAAAGAAAGTACCTGCTCACAGTGATCATTTTTTGTCATGACGGAACCATGAATACATTTTTATTTTATTCCATTCCCCTAATCGGACATAGCAGGGGTAGAGAAGGGGGGGTTTAGGGCACTTTAAAGAGAAACTTTAGGCCACATCTCCTTTGATAAGTAACAATTATCTGCTAAATACTGGGCAAACAGGCATTTGAAAGGACTAGTTTGGATCCCTGTGAGCTGGGACCCTTGTTGTGAAAGAGGGGGTTTAGGGCAGCTTTTAAGTCAGGATCGCACCTAGACCTAATTTTTTTAAGGGTTTAACGAAGTCCCTCATTGTTGGGTATTAAAGGCTGAAACAGGTAAAAGTCCTTTCCAGGGGCATCCCTCTTTGGTATGCCCCATTGTATGAAATCCCCTGGATCACCCATAAGCCATCCCCTCTCACTACCCACAAGCATGACATTAAAGTGAAAAGTCCAGTCTAAGGCGATGGCCTCCTGGTGCTGACAAAAACAAAAAAAAATATTTTACCTGGTCCTGGAATCCAGCACTGTTCCCGGCTCTTCAGGCAACAGCTGCAGGGAGCAGATGGGCAGGACTAGAAACACTCATGGACAGTACTGGATGTGTGAGGACCAGGTAAGGTATTTTCCACTGTGCTGCCTCAGAGCTGCAGAAGGGAGCAATGGGGGCATTACCTTAGATTGAAATCTGTACTGTAAGTACACCTGGTAAGTCATTTTCGTTTTTCTTTAGCTTTAAAGCTTTTTGTTCAATCCAATAAAACGTTTGTTCAATCCAATAAAGGGGATTTTATTTATAAGTGGCTCAAGGTCAAAAAAGTTATAAAGTTTATAAGGGTCCATTAAAATAGAAATATTCCCCCCCCCCCCAAAGAAACAAAACACACATGCAAACTACTGCCTTAAGGGCCCAAATTATATATAATAATACTCTCCTAAACAGGCAAATATACACTCAAACCTTTATGGTCACAGACAAGCACCTGCTGCCTAAAGTCTGGGATGGAAGGTTTGTTCAGATGAGCGTTATATGGGAAGAGAGTTGCTTTGAGCAGTACTGTTGTGGCCTCATTCACATACAACAGAATGTGTCAATGAAGCCACTGGGTGCACAAAGGAAGAAGATGGACAGTGTTAGAGGAGGGGTGAAAGGGCAGAGCCACCAATGCATGCTGGCTCATAAGAGCAACACTGCTGTAGCATGGTCATGTTGCAGGACCATGCTCTCCACAAGGTACACCCCTGCCCACAGGTGCAGAAAAGCAGGGGGGGGGGGCAACTTGCACTGGGCAAGTAGCAGCTGCTTTCCCTGCCTACACTGTTTGTACGCCACTGATGAAGACTACATGAAGCTGACCTGCCCTATAACGGTAAGTCCATCCTTTACTGGGAAAGATCACAGCTCCTGAGCAGTTCTTATTATACTGCTTACTCTTAGATGGTTTGGCCAGATTCTACTCTGTGCCTTTTTTTTGTCTATATATACCTTGACAGATTTGCTGTAATATTAGTGCAATTTAAAACCTAAAAACATTTGTGTCCATTGTCTAGCTACACTACATACAATTAAATGTGACATCCCAATTTCCAATCCAGAACCTGACCTTCTACCTGTGTTTCTCATACAGGGCCGTAAGTACACAGAAGACATTGCAAAAATATATTCCATAAATGTTACCAACACGGAGGAAGGTGTAGCGTCTTGGTGCCAGCCTTGTGCCCAAGACAAAGATCTGCAGTGCATCTCCTGTCCTCCCGGACATTATATTGATAAGAAGACCAGTAATTGTATCTCCTGCCCTGCAAACACTTTCCTAGAAACACACCTGCCATTTGGAGAGGAAACTTGTACGCCATGTGGGCCAGGGACAAAGAGCAATGATGTAAGTATGAAAAAATTGAGCAGTGTGGTAAAAATAAAACGTAAATACTGCTAGCAAATCTGTTGGACTGGAGGGACAACCAAGTCTCTGTGTGCTCTAAAGTACACAGCTCCATCTAAAAGATGGCCATGCTGATCTGTAATGATTTAGTGTGGCCAGACTGGTGGACTCTTCACAGTTCTTGTAAACCTGCATGCCTCATCACTGGTTAACAAGGGAGATCAGTGTGTCTTCAGCTGACACATGGGACACAGGACGAGAATGGTTGTGCACTGGAAAGCATGAGGAATACAAGCGCTCTGGCCATGCAGGATTCTGGCAGTGTGGCCAATCTTCTAGCTGAAGCCTGCCAAGGAAGTACACGCTGGAAAAACATACAGTTAATAATTCCAGTTTTGATGGCATTTTTAAAAAATGTCCATTATTGTGTACCAAAATGATGTCCTCAAGGTGATGAGCTTTTCTGTTGTTTTTTTCTCTTCTCTGTTTGCTTGCAAAACAGTTTTTCCTGGCAACCATGTGTTTGTTAGTGACGTACACCAAAGTTGTGTGCTGGCATACCCAGAGCCGCCATCAGGAATTTTTGGGTCCCATCCATCCACAATCCCTGGCTAGCCGGTTTTGCCCTACATGGATTTAGAGATCCAAGACACACTGTGACATTAAAACTATGAACGGGACATTCTATGTCAGCCAAAACAATACGACGCTTGACCAACAAGTGAATTCTTGTTGATTACTTGATTGCAGCGGAAATTTCCATGGAACAATTATTGCTTGATTGCGTTTGCTTTAGCGACTATTCATATGCTAATCATTCCGTGGAAATAGACCATTACCTATGTTTTAGTTAAGCTTTAGGTTTTGTTTTACTAAAGTCATCACATAAAAAATGTGATGACTGAGACCCATGGTCTCCACTTCCGATTATGCTTGAAGCATGGGGCCCGATATCGCACATAGGTTAAATGAGGCCAAGACCATATAGCCTATAGTGACTAGATCCCCATAACTTAGATTGTGATGACTGGCCCCCATGCTGGCCAATCATGCTCAAAGCATAGGACCCATCGATCGCAGGTTATGGGAGGACTTGAACCTCCACTGAAAACAGTCCCATTGCCACACATACGCTCCCTGCTGCTCATCACGTCTCCAGACCCATCCACAGGCCACCCACCAACGCTGCTCCAAAAAGGTCGGAAAACGCCTTTCAAAGTAGAGGGCGGGTGGAGACGGCCCAGTATATGTCACCTGCAAGCATAGGACGGGACCTGGGCACACATGGGGTAAGGGCTTTTCCAGTGGCTGTTGTGAATGAATCGAGAGGTACAGAGCAGTACTGGCAGAGTGGCAGTCAGTAAAGCAACGAAGATGAAAGGAAAGAAGGCAGGAAGGAAAAAAACAGGAGCAAAGTAGGAGGGCAAGAAAGAAAGATAGATGAAAGATGAGTAGAAGAAAAGCAAATAATAGTTAAGAATGAAAGGGCAAGAAAGAAAGATAGATGAAAGATGAGTAGAAGAAAAGCAAATAATAGTTAAGAATGAAAATAAAGAAAGAAAGATGGTGAGAAAGAGGGAAGGAAATAAAAGACTAAGAAGTTTTGGAAGTAAGGAGGTAGGGGAAGCAAGGGGGTAAAGGGCAGGAAAGAAGAATGAATATAATAAAGATTGAAATAAATCATTAAATAAAAGAAAGGGGCAGAACAATGTAAAGAAGAGAAAGAGAAAGAAAGCGGTGAAAGACGGGTTCCTGGAGGTCACTGCTGCTAGTGACCTCACTCATGGGGGCAGCCATCTTGCCATAGCCCCTGCCTAGGCAAATATGGATCCATTGTTAGTAGAAATCTACTGTCAGGGTGCATCAGTGTTCATGGTAAGCACCCCCACACCCATCTGTAGCCAGACCCTGAGCTATAGCACTATTAAACCTGATGCTCCGGGCTGACCACTTCTGAACCTGTGACTTATATATAGTTACATAGTACGGTTGAAAAAAGACATATGCCCATCAAGTTCAACCAAGGGACAAGGTTGGGGAAAGTTATTTTTATGCATTTTTTTTTATATTTTTAACTGATAACAGCTAATAGTAACTATTAGTGTTACTTTCTGCTAGAAAAGCATCTAATCCTCATTATCATTAATTAGGGCACTTACCTGTTCTGATTTTGGTTTCTTTGAGTTTATATACTTAACGAAAAGTTTAGGGTTGGTTTTGCTTTCTTTGACCACATCTCTTTCATGTTTTGCTTTTGAAAACTTTATTACTTGTTTACATGATTTATTTATATTTTCAAAGGTTACTGCTGAGAGATTAGATTTGTAATTTTTAAATGATCACACTGTGTTCTCTGAACTGGCATAGATATCTTTGGGATATATTCTAAATCAGATGGAATGGTTGTTCCCAATAACACTGTGGGTTTGTTCCATGTTATTTAAGGTGCGCTCCCTGTGCTTAGGGATCTTTGGGATATATTCTAAATCAGATGGAATGGTTGTTCCTAATAACACTGTGGGTTTGTTCCATGTTATTTAAGGTGCGCTCCCTGTGCTTAGGGATCTTTGGGATATATTCTAAATCAGATGGAATGGTTGTTCCCAATAACACTGTGGGTTTGTTCCATGTTAGTTAAGGTGTGCTCCCTGTGCTTAGGGATCTTTGGGATATATTCTAAATCAGATGGATTGGTTGTTCCTAATAACACTGTGGGTTTGTTCCATGTTATTTAAGGTGCACTCCCTGTGCTTAGGGATCTTTGGGATATATTCTAAATCAGATGAAATGGTTGTTCCCAATAACACTGTGGGTTTGTTCCATGTTATTTAAGGTGTGCTCCCTGTGCTTAGGGATCTTTGGGATATATTCTAAATCAAATGGAATGGTTGTTCCTAATAACACTGTGGGTTTGTTCCATGTTAGTTAAGGTGTGCTCCCTGTGCTTAGGGATCTTTGGGATATATTCTAAATCAGATGGATTGGTTGTTCCTAATAACACTGTGGGTTTGTTCCATGTTATTTAAGGTGCACTCCCTGTGCTTAGGGATCTTTGGGATATATTCTAAATCAGATGAAATGGTTGTTCCCAATAACACTGTGGGTTTGTTCCATGTTATTTAAGGTGTGCTCCCTGTGCTTAGGGATCTTTGGGATATATTCTAAATCAAATGGAATGGTTGTTCCTAATAACACTGTGGGTTTGTTCCATGTTAGTTAAGGTGTGCTCCCTGTGCTTAGGGATCTTTGGGATATATTCTAAATCAGATGGATTGGTTGTTCCTAATAACACTGTGGGTTTGTTCCATGTTATTTAAGGTGTGCTCCCTGTGCTTAGGGATCTTTGGGATATATTCTAAATCAGATGGATTGGTTGTTCCTAATAACACTGTGGGTTTGTTCCATGTTATTTAAGGTGCGCTCCCTGTGCTTGGGGATCTTTGGGATATATTCTAAATCAGATGAAATGGTTGTTCCTAATAACACTGTGGGATTTTTTCCATGTTAGTTAAGGTGTGCTCCCTGTGCTTAGGGATCTTTGGGATATATTCTAAATCAGATGAAATGGTTGTTCCTAATAACACTGTGGGTTTTTTTCCATGTTAGTTAAGGTGTGCTCCCTGTGCTTAGGGATCTTTGGGATATATTCTAAATCAGATGGAATGGTTGTTCCTAATAACACTGTGGTATTTTTTCCATGTTAGTTAAGGTGTGCTCCCTGTGCTTAGGGATCTTTGGGATATATTCTAAATCAGATGGAATGGTTGTTCCTAATAACACTGTATTTATCTCCATGTTATTTAAGGTGCGCTCCTTGTGCTTCAGTGACTGCAAACTCTCGGTACCCTCAGGAGGAAGAACACTGCTGTATGACTTTACTCTACTTTCAGATATAACAACCTTTAATGGACCTCCCAGTTTCACTGAAAGGGGACTAAAATATTATCATCAGTTCAGCATAAGCCTCTGTGGAAACCAGGTTTGTGTTTTGATAATATGCTACCACATGCAGAGATGGCAATTCACCCAAATAATTCGGGTGTCACCTGTATTTAACACCTTCACCCGGCCAATGAAACATGGTGTGCTCGCCTACACCATGATGGCCCTAGCCACTGGCTCCACTTTCCTTGCTCGGCCGCCATACTTTCTTTACTCAGCGCTGTCTCAGTATTGGCAGCGCTTCCTCTCTCTCTTCTAGGGCTGGCAGGTTGCGCAGCTGGTAAGCTCCTGCATGCACGCACGGTGCTTGAGAGGAGAGAGGCTGAGGCAGCCAGGAAGATCAAGGGACCCGGGGGGGGGGGGGGGGGGATGTGTAGATGGAGGTTTCAAGAACTTCATGGAGCTGGTATTTTGACCCTGCATTCCACTGCTGGTGATGTCTGCTGTCACATCCTCTTTCCCCCTTATGCTTATGAAGGGACTTGTGAGGAGACTTGATGTGTGTGTGCACTGTGTTCCTGTCTCTTTCTGTGTTCCTGTCTCTTTCTGTGTTCCTGTCTCTTTCTGTGTGTTCCTGTCTCTTTCTGTGTGTGCCTGTCTCTTTCTGTGTGTGCCTGTCTCTTTCTGTGTGTGCCTGTCTCTTTCTGTGTGTGCCTGTCTCTTTCTGGGTGTGCCTGTCTTTCTGTGTGTGCCTGTCTCTTTCTGTGTGTGCCTGTCTCTTTCTGTGTGTGCCTGTCTCTTTCTGTGTGTGCCTGTCTCTTTCTGTGTGTGCCTGTCTCTTTCTGTGTGTTCCTGTCTCTTTCTGTGTGTGCCTGTCTTTCTGTGTGTGCCTGTCTCTTTCTGTGTGTGCCTGTCTCTTTCTGTGTGTGCCTGTCTCTTTCTGTGTGTGCCTGTCTCTTTCTGTGTGTGCCTGTCTCTTTCTGTGTGTGCCTGTCTCTTTCTGTGTGTGCCTGTCTCTTTCTGTGTGTGCCTGTCTCTTTCTGTGTGTGCCTGTCGCTTTCTGTGTGTGCCTGTCGCTTTCTGTGTGTGCCTGTCGCTTTCTGTGTGTGCCTGTCTTTCTGTGTGTGCCTGTCTTTCTGTGTGTGCCTGTCTCTTTCTGTGTGTGCCTGTCTCTTTCTTTGTGTGCCTGTCGCTTTCTTTGTGTGCCTGTCTCTTTCTGTGTGTGCCTGTCTCTTTCTGTGTGTGCCTGTCTCTTTCTGTGAGTGCCTGTCTCTTTCTCCCTGTCTCTATCTGTGTGTGCCTGTCTCTATCTGTGTGTGCCTGTCTCTTTCTCCCTGTCTTTCTCTTTGTGTGCCTGTCTCTTTCTCTATGTGCGCGTCTCTTTATGTACATTTCTCCTTATGTGCGCGTCTCTTTCTCTATGTGTATGTGTCTTTCTGTGTTTGTATGTGTCTCTTTCTCTATTTGTGTGTCTCCCTCTATGTGCGTGGCACCGACCATACCCATCTTATCTTATAGATTCTCTGGCTGGTTTTGATCCAGATTGGGGGTAACGGCTTCTGCTGGGTGGGCAATAAACAGGAGGGGAATTGTTGGTTAGACAGAGGCTGTGTTCCACTCATAGTGGGGAAAACTTGTTTGTAGTGCCAGTTACGGAGATAGTGAAATGACTTTGTGTATGTTCAGAATTTGTATTTATTAATGTATTTTATTAACCTCCCTAGTACCATTTATTTCCACAATCTACGTTTTTTGAATGGCAGCACTCACATGTCACACAATATGTTATTGAAGACAGAGCTTCTCTGGTGTAGGCACTACACATCAAATGTCATACAACATAGGTTTATTGAATTGCAGTACTCCTCTGGAGTAGACACTGCACACAAGAGGTCACACAACCTAGGCTTTTAGAATTGTAGCACTCCTCTGGGGTGTCCACTATTCACCAGATGTTACACCTATGTACAATTAGAGCACCACCCCCTGGGGTATCCTGATTTGGGATACCCTGCTATTTACCCAATTTTCTTATTTATCCAAAGACATCACGGCGCATGAGTAGGTAACAGCGGAACCTCTTGCATTCTTCTCAGGCTGCACCCATTGTAACTAAATGGCTGGCAGGGCCGCACACAGCTGAGGGATGCCAGGGGTTTCTCGCACAGATCACAAGCGCAGCTAGGATTCCATTTACCTCGCTGGTGAGGTATGTAGATCGGGCAATCTGGGGGGTTTCACCACAAATCGGGACCGTCAAAAAAAAAAAAAAAAAAAAAAAAACGGGGTAGTGAAAATCCAGGTTTTTGGCCCACTTTAAGTTGGTGAATTATCTACCAAATTTTAGTAATTTTAGTAAGCAAGGTGATCAAAAGCCTCATATGCTAAAGTTACAAGCTTTGGGTCCTTACATACTTGCTATCTTAATAACTAGCATGTAATGGTTGTTCTTGTTGTTCTGGCATACACACCAGTGTATCACAGTTTTGCTTGTTGTCTACTTGATGTACATTATGACCCTGAAGTTTAGCTAAAATACCTGTTTGTAATATCATGTAATGTTTACCCTTTTGCAGGGGAAAAAACTGGCTACCTGTGTACAAAATGACACTCGTGGATCAGATATTGAGCCGTGGCATTCAGTGGCATCATACATTTGCCAAGCTATAATTGTGCCATCAGATACAGCTGATCACAAGACTGTGATGTCCTCACAACCCATAAACCTTGCTGATCAGTTAATAGGTAAGTCTGGGGCACCGCTTTATTATCAGCACTGTTCTGAGGCTTTCTGGTCTCTTTTAGCTCACTATATTACTAACATGGGTCTCACCCTAAGGTGCCTTGTTTTGTGATTATGTTTTGGTACGCTCAAGTCTCGCTTTCAATACATAACACATTTCCACAAGTAGAAGTGGATGGCTGCGTAGTTGTCAATGGCTTTACCCCAGAATTGAAGCCCAAGTGGTTTCTGGGAGCTTGGGAGGAGAGAGCCCAAAGAGACCTAAAGATTTGTTTTGCATGGCTCTGCCTACTCCTACTTAAAGTGGACCAACACCCAGGATTTTGACTATCCTGGGTTTTGGTCCACTTCGGCGGGGCACCCCGATCGGGGGTGCCCCGCTGTGTGAAACCCCCCAGAAACCCCAAAAAACTCACCTCTCCCCGCTCCCACGTGACCGCTGCAGCCAATCCCCGCCAACGTCCAGGCGGGGGACAGGAACGTCCAAGCCGCTTCCGCCGCCGCCGCCTCCCGCGCGTCACTCTCGGCGCGTGCGCCCCCGCCGGCCATTCACAGAGTGCCGGGGCGCGCACGTCTGGAGGGGCGCGCAGGAGGCGGCGGAAGCGGCGGCGGATCAGGTAAGATCTTTTTGGGGTTTCTGGGGGGTTTCCCGATCTCGGATGTCCCGCGGGGTGGGAGGTGATCGGCCCGGGAATCTTATAGATTTCCGGGCCGATCACCCCTGGGTGTTGGTCCACTTTAAGAATCATGGTAATTCTGTGGTTCTTTCTCTAAATGCGTAAATAGAAAACTCTCTTGTGCCAATTACCAAATATTGAAATACATTTTTCTATGGCAGGTGTAACAACAGCCACAACTCTGGATAAAATCTCCTCTCCAATAGATCTTTTCCCTAACGAAAATGTAGGAATAAAGGACATCATATTTTATTACAGGTAGGTAGTCCTCAATGATGAACTTCAGTATATACTTCATAAAGATGCAGAGGTACGTCTAACCAAATGCAAGACTAACATTTCAACAGGTTTTACGGGAAAAGCTTTGTCATTTTTTTTTTATTTTAGGGAGAATGATTTTGTTAAAATTCATAATATAGTTGCTAGAAGCAAGTGAGATGTACTTTCACTGTAGCTGCTTTTAGTTTGATAAGAGGGTTTTCTATCAGACAGTTACATAAATAGGCATAGCAAAGGAATTGTCAGTGCAGGAATAAACCATAAAATCTCATTATTTGCAGTCCATGTGCTTTTGGCTATAACATAACTGCTGCTTGAACCCACAGAAGTTCGGGTTCAGTAAGTTTGGGCGAACTTTGAACAAAAGTTCAGAACCCTATTGATATCAATAAGAACCCGATCTTGGTGACCCAAAAATTGCTGTAAAATAGGTGTAGAGGGCTGCAAAAACTGTGGAAATAACAAGGCAACTGGCCTGCAAATATGGGGTAGGGAAAGTACTGAAATAAAATAATAAGCTTTAACCATATCCAGGTGTCAAAGGACCCGAGAAAGGAGGATAAGGAGGTGGATGTGAAGTTTAAAATTACTATTTGTCCCTCACTATATGAGCCTCCTCTCCCTACCTGCCTGCCTTGCAAAGGACAATAATGACATGTTTCTTTGCCCCTAACTGCCCCTCAGTAGTAGATGATTTAAGTAACTGGCACCTCCCGCCAGCATCGGCCTGTCAGATGACCGATCTTGCCGGGTGCTAGCGTTGGCCCTGGCTATGAGTATCCACTTGCAGTGACTGACACTGCAGTAGAAGATGGTATGAGCAGGGCCGGCTCTTGGGCTACAGGGTCTCAGTGGGCTCCCTTCCCCAGTCCTGTGACAGGCTATACCCTGCACTGTCCCCAGTGCTCCTGTGACTGCCGCACAGACTGCGCACAGAATGACTTCCTCTGCTCTGTGTGCATGCTAGCCCACCTATTGAAGTGCATAGAGTGGGGGAAGCCATCAGAACCAAGATGACTGTACCCAGTGCCAGAATCACCAGGTGAACAGCACAGCATCCTGGCAGATGTAAGGAGAGTTTGGGGGGTGGCTCTTATTGGATGAGAGCCTGCGCATGCACCGTTGGAGCGGGGAGAGGTGAGTTTTTATGGGCGCTCGGAGGGGTGTCACATAGTGGGGCATCCCGATTCGGGGGAAAAGCCAGTGGCTGGCCTTGGAATCTTTTAAATTCCATACTGGCCGCTGCTGGGTTTTGTTTTGCTTTAATCAGGGTTTTATCATCCAAACCATAGCCAGAGGGGTCAGTGGTTTAGTAAATGGTAAAATTATAAAGTCTAGCACAGAGAGAAAGACACACAGACACACACACAGACAGACTCTCCCTACCTACTTGCCCTCAAAAGTACAATTATTCAAATTTTCTTTGTTCCTAACTGCAGCTACAACCTCTCCCTGTCTCACCTACCTAGCTGTAACAGTGCTGAGACGCCCCCCCCCCCCTTCTACAGCGGCGTCACATGGCTGAAGTCTATGTTCGGGTTTGAGGACCCGAACCCCTTATGTTCGGCACCCATAATCAGTTGGCCAAATGTCAGGGCTTAGAATTAATGAGAAACTGTATCTCACTTAGTGAAACTGTCTTATGGAACAATGCTAAATACCTGCTGAGGCTGTAAGGTAAGCAGGCCTTCACCTAGTGGATCTCACACAACAGAGTAAATCACCTTCAGACTACTTAAAGTTATGTATAATATTCCTCGAATGGAATATTTTAGATATCTACCCAGCAAAGATATTTGTTGTTATCCCTAAACAGGTTGGTAATTTTCCTGAGGAAGCTTGTGCTGGGGAGCCATTCTTATATAGACTAATTATTCCCGGCTGTAGGCTGTATTCAGCCTTGAATGGCCATAAAGTTAACAAAGGGCCCAATTTATCAAACACTTCTGCCAGACAATGCCATTTCAATGCAAATTAGAGTAGTGCAAAATATGATTGCATATTGATATTTTAGGAAAAGGTGTTTTTTATTCTGCTTTTTTATACATTTTTTAGGGAAACCCTGTGCAGCCAAAGAATTTGAGGGATTACTTCCAGGGCTGGCAAGTCACCTGCAGGTAGCCGGTGACTTGCCATTAACCCCCCGATTTAGGCGGTGCTGGCTTGTAGCCGGCAGGGCAGGGGGCCACCAAAGCTGGATTTTTAAGGGTTTTTAACTGTTAAAATTCCCCCCCAAAAATGGGGTGCCCCATCCTGGGAAGGGGGACCCCACACCAATTGTGCAATATGGTTTCCTTGAATAAAATAAATGTTTTATTTAAAATAAAGGAGACAATTTTCTAAAAAATATGTGTATATATAAAATATATATATATATATATATATAATTTTTTTTTTTTTATTTTACTCAAAAATATTTTAAAAAACGGTAACAAAATTACAAGCAAGATATTTCATGTTAAAGCCTACACTCTGCTAAAAAAAATATATATATATAATTTTCCTGGAAATTCCTGCAAAAATGGTGCAAAATGGTAAAAAATGACCTGTCAACAGAGGGTGACAAAATCTCAAGTAGGCTGGCAGTTAAAAGGGATAAAAGTAGCTATGCATGTTGGGTTTGGGGGACCTTGTGCTTTCTGATTTAGCTTGTTTTTTCTTGTTTGCATATTGGTATTAAAGGAAAGGGTGTTTTATATTCTGCTTTTTTATAAATTTTTTAGGGAAACCCTGTGCAACCAAAGAATTCTTCGAGAAATTACTTTCAGAAAGATGAACCCACTACAACAAGCTAGGTATGCTTAAAAAGCTTAACATGTGTACTTTCGGGGAATATATGGTTTATGGGGGATATTCCAAATGTAAAGGGTTGTTTTGGTAGAAAAAGCGCAAGGTGAGCTCTTTGTCTGCAGAGCTGAAATTTTCAAGGAAAATTACTGTTACGCACATGCTTTACTTTGGGGTGTTTGGCAACTCTTCCCTTGACAGTACCTATGCATGTTGGGTATTGTTCTGTTCGGGGGATGTTGCTTTTTCCAATTTTTCTTGTTTTCATATAGTTTTTTTAGGAAATTGTGGCTTTGATTCTGCTTTTTTATGCTTTTTTAGGGAAACTCTTTGCAACCAAAGAATACATTGAGGGATTACTTCCAGAAAACTGTGTCCACATCAACAAGCCTGGTATGCCTAGAAAGCTTGAGGTGTGTACTTCCAGAGAATATATAGTTTGTTTGGGGTTATTTGGGGGCATTTCAAAAGGGTTATTTTTGAAAAACTGCAAGGTGCGCATAGTATAGTTGTATTTTATCTGAAAATCTCCTAAAGCGCTGTTTCAGTTTGGGGGAGTCTCCTGGCAAGGAAAGGGTGTCTACTAATACATATGTGGTACCGCTGTAACGGTGAGAAATTGGGATTTCACATGCAATAAGATTTTATTGCCCTTAAAGGATAGATTTTTTTTATTTTTTTCACCCAAAAATATTGAGAATACACCTAAAAAAAAATGACAAACAAGACATTTCAAGTTAACCCTTTTGTTGCCAAGCACGTAACACCTACGTGCTGGCTTGGCTGGGCCTTAAGTGCCAAGCCCGTACGTAGGTGTTACGTGCTTGACTTTCCTCGCTTCTAGTTTAAAAAATAAAAATAAAAAATACTCACCTGACCCCTTGTTGGATCTGGCCGGGTCTCCTCTTTAATTTGGTGCCATCCGATCCCCCGTGGGGGGTCGGATGGCTCCAGGAGAGCCCCCGGAATAGGCCGCCCCCCCCCCCCCCCGCTTCTGCAGCAGCAGCTGCTAACTGTAAAAAAAAAAAAAATAATAAAAATGACATTCACTTACCTGTGTGTGCGCTGGCTCCCGCTGTCCCTCCTCTTCACCTGGGGGGCCTCCGATCCCCCCCCAGGACTTACCGATCTTCAGGAGAGAGCCTGGGAGGCTCTCTCCTCTCTTCTTGGGGCGGGGCTTATGAAGTCATCCCGGCCCCAAACGGGCTTCAGCTTTCTCAGCTTCTCAGATGCCGGTGATCGGCGCTGGGGAAGGAGGTGACAGGAGATCCTCTGATCTCCTGCCTTCTCCTTCTCTGGATGCCGATCACCGGCATCTGTCAGCTGAGCGGCGAGGGACAAGAGCTTGCAATCGAAGGTAAGTACAGTAAAAAAAAATTTTTTTTTTTCTAATAAAATACTTTTTATTATTGTGTGGTGGTTTTTTTTAACAGTTAACCCTTTGTGAGCTGGTAAGGGGTCCATGAGACCCCTTATACCAGTTCACAAGGCTGGGGGGGTGGCAAGTCACCTGCCCTAGCGGGTGACTTGCCATTAACCCCCGCACCCCCATTACCTGCCTCCCCAAAGGCCAGGGGGGGGCAGAAGAGCCCGGGCCCACATAGGCTATGTGGGCTCGTAGGCTGCAGGGTGGGGGGGCCACCAAAGCTGGCCCCCCCACTCTGTGCCTACAAGCCCCCATAGCTGGTCCCGGGCTGGTTACTTTGGGTAAGGGGGACCCCACGTCATTTTTTTTTTTTGGATTTTTAAGGGTTTTTAACCCTTAAAAATCCAAAAAAAAATGGGGTCCCCCTCCCCGGGAAGGGGGACCCTATGTCATTTTTTTTTTTAATTAACCATTTGTCATCCAGCAGCTATAAAAGGCTTCTGGGCAGGAAAGGGTGTCTACCTATACATATGTGGTATCGCTGTAACCGGGAGAAATTGGGGTTTCTCACGCAATAAGATTTTATTGACAAACTTACATTTTTTATTACAAAAAAACTCTACAAATTGTAAAAAAATATTTTTTTTTTATTTTTTTTCACACATTTCACCCAAAAATATTGAGAATACACCTAAAAAATACAAACAAGACATTTCATGTTAAAGCCCAGACTCTGTTGAAAAAAACAATATATAATTTTCCTGGGAAATCCCTGGAAATCCTTTCAAAAATGACAGTTGAACATGTGTAGCGCAAAATAGTGAAACATCGTCTGGCAACAGGGAGTGGCAAATGCTGCAGGTAGGCTGGCAGCGAAAGGGTTAAAGCCCAGACTCTGCTGAAAAAAACAATATATAATTTTCCTGGAAATCCATCCAAAAAATCAGATTTGAACTTGTGTAGCGCAAAATAGTGCAAAATGGTCTGGCAACACAGGGAGACAATAACTCCAGGTAGACTGGCACTGAAAGGGTTAAGGGATGAAGCATAGATGGGGATTTGTGCATTGGTAGACACTGGTCCCATTAATAACACGTTTTTTAGTCCCAGGTATGCAGACTTCCACCTTTTTTTTCCTTTTCTTTTGGCGCGAAAGTAATATAATATCACCATTTCAAATTGTTTTTATCTCCATTGACTTCCTTGTGCGATATGGATGCATTTGTGTGTTTTTATTTTTCATTTTGTAATTGATCCTTCATCATTCTAAATATTGAAAGAAAGTATTTCAATTTACACTACTGATCCGATCCATTATCTCTAGGGATGAGCGAATCGATCCGGACGAACCCGGATTCGATCCGAATTTCAGGAAAAATTCGATTCGGATCGAATCCGAATTTCCCCGCGATTCGATCGCTCAAAGTTTTCCTTTAACATCCATTCATTTACATTACAGGCATTCTAAGATGGCGGACGGGACATGTCCAGACATGTAAGCTGGGGCAGTGTATGCTGGGACAGTCACATGCAGCCTATCAGCAGCCAGCAAGCCCGGTGACGTCACAGCTGTATTTAAGGCCGGCCATCTTGCTTTCCAGCCTCATTTCTCTATTGCATTCGTGAGAGACAGAATGCTGTGTAGCTGAGGGAGAGACAGTTAGACAGTTAGACAGGCAGGGACAGGCAGGGACAGGCAGGGACAGGCAGGGACAGGCAGGGACAGGCAGGGACAGGCAGGGACAGACAGGGACAGACAGGGACAGGCTGGAGACAGGCAGGAGACAGACAAGAGACAGACAGAAAGTCAGCGGAAAACAGGGAAAGGAATGGAAAATCGGAGGCTGTCAGTTTTTTTTTTTTTTTTCATCCAGCCTGACAGCCAGGCTTTGTTAGCGTTTTCAGGCTGCTTATACTAACTAACTGTGCATATATACTGAACTGATCTTAAGTCTGCTGTGAGGCATCCCATTCTGTGACTAAAGCAGCCTCTGTTTAAGACCATATAAGCATTTGCTCTTATCATATTTGAAATTAGCCTGATAAAGACACTTTTGCTGGGCATAGCACTACTTGTCCCTGCCAGGGCATCCCATTCTGTGACTAAAGCAGCCTCTGTTTAAGACCATATAAGCATTTGCTCTTATCATATTTGAAATTAGCCTGATAAAGACACTTTTGCTGGGCATAGTACTACTGGATCTTTTTTGGGGGCATCCCATTCTGTGACTAAAGCAGCCTCTGTTTAAGACCATATAAGCATTTGCTCTTATCATATTTGAAATTAGCCTGATAAAGACACTTTTGCTGGGCATAGCACTACTTGTCCCTGCCAGGGCATCCCATTCTGTGACTAAAGCAGCCTCTGTTTAAGACCATATAAGCATTTGCTCTTATCATATTTGAAATTAGCCTGATAAAGACACTTTTGCTGGGCATAGTACTACTGGATCTTTTTTGGGGGCATCCCATTCTGTGACTAAAGCAGCCTCTGTTTAAGACCATATAAGCATTTGCTCTTATCATATTTGAAATTAGCCTGATAAAGACACTTTTGCTGGGCATAGCACTACTTGTCCCTGCCAGGGCATCCCATTCTGTGACTAAAGCAGCCTCTGTTTAAGACCATATAAGCATTTGCTCTTATCATATTTGAAATTAGCCTGATAAAGACACTTTTGCTGGGCATAGTACTACTGGATCTTTTTTGGGGGCATCCCATTCTGTGACTAAAGCAGCCTCTGTTTAAGACCATATAAGCATTTGCTCTTATCATATTTGAAATTAGCCTGATAAAGACACTTTTGCTGGGCATAGTACTACTGGATCTTTTTTGGGGGCATCCCATTCTGTGACTAAAGCAGCCTCTGTTTAAGACCATATAAGCATTTGCTCTTATCATATTTGAAATTAGCCTGATAAAGACACTTTTGCTGGGCATAGCACTACTTGTCCCTGCCAGGGCATCCCATTCTGTGACTAAAGCAGCCTCTGTTTAAGACCATATAAGCATTTGCTCTTATCATATTTGAAATTAGCCTGATAAAGACACTTTTGCTGGGCATAGTACTACTGGATCTTTTTTGGGGGCATCCCATTCTGTGACTAAAGCAGCCTCTGTTTAAGACCATATAAGCATTTGCTCTTATCATATTTGAAATTAGCCTGATAAAGACACTTTTGCTGGGCATAGCACTACTTGTCCCTGCCAGGGCATCCCATTCTGTGACTAAAGCAGCCTCTGTTTAAGACCATATAAGCATTTGCTCTTATCATATTTGAAATTAGCCTGATAAAGACACTTTTGCTGGGCATAGTACTACTGGATCTTTTTTGGGGGCATCCCATTCTGTGACTAAAGCAGCCTCTGTTTAAGACCATATAAGCATTTGCTCTTATCATATTTGAAATTAGCCTGATAAAGACACTTTTGCTGGGCATAGCACTACTTGTCCCTGCCAGGGCATCCCATTCTGTGACTAAAGCAGCCTCTGTTTAAGACCATATAAGCATTTGCTCTTATCATATTTGAAATTAGCCTGATAAAGACACTTTTGCTGGGCATAGTACTACTGGATCTTTTTTGGGGGCATCCCATTCTGTGACTAAAGCAGCCTCTGTTTAAGACCATATAAGCATTTGCTCTTATCATATTTGAAATTAGCCTGATAAAGACACTTTTGCTGGGCATAGCACTACTTGTCCCTGCCAGGGCATCCCATTCTGTGACTAAAGCAGCCTCTGTTTAAGACCATATAAGCATTTGCTCTTATCATATTTGAAATTAGCCTGATAAAGACACTTTTGCTGGGCATAGTACTACTGGATCTTTTTTGGGGGCATCCCATTCTGTGACTAAAGCAGCCTCTGTTTAAGACCATATAAGCATTTGCTCTTATCATATTTGAAATTAGCCTGATAAAGACACTTTTGCTGGGCATAACACTACTTGTCCCTGCCAGGGCATCCCATTCTGTGACTAAAGCAGCCTCTGTTTAAGACCATATAAGCATTTGCTCTTATCATATTTGAAATTAGCCTGATAAAGACACTTTTGCTGGGCATAGTACTACTGGATCTTTTTTGGGGGCATCCCATTCTGTGACTAAAGCAGCCTCTGTTTAAGACCATATAAGCATTTGCTCTTATCATATTTGAAATCAGCCTGATAAAGACACTTTTGCTGGGCATAGCACTACTTGTCCCTGCCAGGGCATCCCATTCTGTGACTAAAGCAGCCTCTGTTTAAGACCATATAAGCATTTGCTCTTATCATATTTGAAATTAGCCTGATAAAGACACTTTTGCTGGGCATAGTACTACTGGATCTTTTTTGGGGGCATCCCATTCTGTGACTAAAGCAGCCTCTGTTTAAGACCATATAAGCATTTGCTCTTATTATATTTGAAATTAGGCCTGATAAAGACACTTTTGCTGGGCATAGCACTACTTGTCCCTGCCAGGGCATCCCATTCTGTGACTAAAGCAGCCTCTGTTTAAGACCATATAAGCATTTGCTCTTATTATATTTGAAATTAGCCTGATAAAGACACTTTTGCTGGGCATAGCACTACTTGTCCCTGCCAGGGCATCCCATTCTGTGACTAAAGCAGCCTCTGTTTAAGACCATATAAGCATTTGCTCTTATTATATTTGAAATTAGGCCTGATAAAGACACTTTTGCTGGGCATAGCACTACTTGTCCCTGCCAGGGCATCCCATTCTGTGACTAAAGCAGCCTCTGTTTAAGACCATATAAGCATTTGCTCTTATTATATTTGAAATTAGCCTGATAAAGACACTTTTGCTGGGCATAGTACTACTGGATCTTTTTTGGGGGCATCCCATTCTGTGACTAAAGCAGCCTCTGTTTAAGACCATATAACCATTTGCTCTTATTATATTTATATTATAAGACACTTTTGCTGGGCATAGGCTTACTGCTGCCTGCCAGGTGCACTTCTGTTGAGGCATCCCATTCTGTAACATAGCATACCCCTCTTTATTTACACTAAGCAGCTCTCTTATTTACACTAAGCAGGCCTGTTGGAGGCTGAGTGTTACTGCTCACTTTTGGTGTGCATTATATTCTGTTTCATATAGACCCACCGCTGCCCGGGGGATCTTAAAATATCACCTACTACCACGCCAGTTAGACTATGTCGGGCAGACAAGTGCCTGGAAGTGAAAAGAGGAGTGGCAGAGGCCAAGATTCCGCAGGCAGAGCTCGCATCAGACTGGGGGCCAGTAGCAGCAGGAGTCACGCTGAGAGACCTAATCTGCCAGTATCTGCTAGCGGTCGGGTCTCCACCAGTAACGCATCTGCCGTGGTAGATTGGTTGACGCGCTCATCAACAACATCATCACAACTTACGTCTGAGACCCCCAGTCTAGGGTCGGTAGGTTCCTCTGACACAACCCTGAGTTGGCATGCCCCGAGAGCAGTCCCTGTCCTCCCATTGCCTCTGTCCTACGCCGTTCCCTCCCCCTGCGACGTATCCTATGCTTTGGGTTCAGCTCCACTCTTTAGTGAGGAGGACGATCAGATACAGGAGGACAGTCAGCAGCTACTGCCCAGCCAAGAAATGGAGGTGGCTTCTTTAGCTAGGCAGACAAATAGTGATGTGGACAGTGTCGTGGGTGCTGCGAGCGTTCCAGCTCCTGCGCCAGACACTGTTGACGAATCCACGAACATCAGTGACGTACAGCCACAACTCGGTGATGATGATGACGATGAAGCCGATCGCACTTGGGAGCCGGGTGATGAAGGGGCTTCATCGTCATCATCAGGAGAAGAGGGGCGCAGGTTGCCCCGGAGTCAGCAGCTGAGGCAGCAAGGTGGTAGCAGTCAGCATGGGGGCACAATTCCAAAGGCTGGAGCCGGCCGGGGCCGGGGCCGGGGTAGAGCACCTGCTGTGCGGCAGTCTAACTTATCGGGAGGTAGTGGAGCAGGGGTTCCTGGAGTTGGCAACAGCAGCAGTGAATCAGTGAGGCCAGGGGGTGGGAAAAGTAGCTACTCGGCAGTGTGGCAGTTTTTCCTGAGGCATCCGCAGGAGGGTAACATGGCCACATGCAAGATATGTAGGCAAAAGGTGAAGCGTGGCCAGGGTCCAAATGTTGGCACCACGGCCCTGCGTCAACATATGATGCGTCACCATAAAACGACCTGGGAGAACCGAGGCTCCCAAGGGGTGGTCCAGTCTGCTTCCTCACCAAGTGAGCTCCCAATTTCTGCCAGCCAAGGCTCCAGCACCTCAGCCGAAGGCAGCTGTGCGTCATACCCATCCTCTGTCGCTCCTGCTCCTCCTCCTCCAAGTCATGCATCCCGCCAGCAATCCATCAGCGAAGCCATGTCCAAGAGACAGCAGTATGCGCCCACTCATCCTACGGCGCAGAAGCTGAATGTGCTCCTGTCCAAGTTGCTGGTGCTGCAGTCGCTCCCTTTTCAGGTGGTGGAATCTGCACCTTTCAGAGAACTGATGGCTTGTGCCGAGCCGAGGTGGAGAGTCCCAAGCCGTCATTTCTTTGCCAAGAAGGCAGTACCAGCGCTGCACACTTTTGTTGAACAGAAGGTGGGCCAGTCCTTGAGCCTGTCGGTGTGTAGCAAAATACATGGCAGCGCCGACATCTGGAGCTGTAACTACGGTCAGGGGCAGTACATGTCGTTTACGGCCCACTGGGTGAATGTGGTCCCTTTGCAGCAGCAACTTGGACAGGTCACGCCGCTTCGGCCTCCGCGCTCTCTGCCCATTGGGCCTGTGACACCGTGCGACTCGGCCTCCTCATCCTCCGCCATCTCCTCACCCTCCACTGTAGGCTCAAGTCTCAGTGCCCCTCCAGTCTACCATGTGTGCAGGGCACGGAGGTGTCACGCAGTGCTTCACATGGTTTGTCTTGGCGAACGGAGTCACACAGGGGAGGAACTGCTTAAATGTATTCATCAGGAAATCCAAACATGGCTTACTCCGAGAAAACTTAAAATGGGAATCATGGTTACCGACAATGGGAAGAACATTTTGTCTGCGCTGCGCCAAGGAAGCCTGACCCATGCCCCCTGCATGGCTCACGTCTTCAATCTGGTTGTCAAGCGGTTTCTGAAGTGTTCCCCCCATCTGCAGGACATCCTAACAACTTCAAGGAAACTTTGCATGCACTTCAGCCACTCCTACACCGCCAAACACACCCTTCTTGAGCTACAGCGTCAGAATGGTATCCCCCAACATAGTCTGATTTGCGATGTTTCCACCCGTTGGAATTCCACCCTTCACATGTTGGACCGATTATATGAACAGAGAAAAGCCATCACGGATTTCCTGATGATCCAAGCAGATAGGGGGACTCCCCTGTGTAACTTCAATGTCAACCAGTGGCAGCTCATACGTGACACCTGCCGTTTGCTCAGGCCCTTTGAGGAAGCCACTTTATTTGTCAGTCAGCAGGATTACGGGATGAACGACGTGATTCCACTGCTTCATGTACTACAGCACATGTTGGAAACCATGGCTGGTCAGGGCACTGGAGACATGGCGTTTACATCTTACGGCCACATGAACCCCGTTGGAGCTGAACTGGAGGAGGAGGAGGAAGAGGAGGAGGAGGAGTTGCCCAGCGAAACACAGTTTAGGCTTGGCGAAATGGCTGGTTTATCTAGTCAGCGGACAGGAGAGGAGGAGCAGGAGCAGCCAGAGGAGCTAGAGGTTTTTGAGGAAGGCGAGACAGAGGACCCGGGCACACCGTGGCAGTATGCAGTGGAGATGGGAGACAGGTAGTCCATCCGAGTCACTTGCGCAAATGGCACGAAGCATGCTCACGTGCTTGCGTAGTGACCCCAGAATTGTTTCCATCTGTCGGCGGGATGACTTCTGGCTGTCCACCTTATTGGACCCTCGCTTCCGGCACAAAATGGGGGCATTTTTTAAACCCACCGAGAGGGAGGACAAACTGAACTACTACAAAGACATTCTACGTAGGCAGTTGGCCGATGCCTATCTGCGCCATGGTCCATACTCTCGCAGGTCTGACTCGAGGGGACCTCTGCGCTCACCTTCCACTGCCATGGCCGCTGGGGGGGGTTGGCAGGAGCAGCAGCAGCAGCTCCATCAGCAGCAGCAGCCTCAGTCTTCAGTCGCTAATGAGTAGCTTTCTACACCCGCATAGTGAGGCTACTCATGAGCAGCAGGAAGACCTGGAGCAGGACCTCAACCAGCAGGTCATGCCATACTTTGACATGACCATGCCAACACACCTTGAGGATCCGCTGGACTTCTGGGCAGCCAAACTTGATTTGTGGCCGCAACTAGCAGAGTTTGCCCTGGAAAAGCTGTCCTGCCCGGCAAGTAGCGTGCCATCTGAGCGGGTGTTTAGTGCGGCGGGGGCCATAGTTACGGCGAGGAGAACTCGTCTGTCAACTAAAAATGTGGAGAGACTCACCTTTGTCAAAATGAATCAGGGATGGATCAGCCAGGATTTCCACCCACCAATGCCTGATGCATGCGACTAGATTCAGCATGGTGCCACGTTTTACACTTTCCAAATGGTGCAAAACATATTTATGTCTTTAGGCCATTTTTTGGGCTCCTGCTGCTGCTGCTGCCAACTCCAGGGTGTGATTCATCCAATTTTTGGGCTCCTGAGGCCAACCCCAGGGTCTCTTTAATGTAATATTTGGGCTCCTGCTGCTGCTACTGTCAACTCCTGCCAACTCCAGGGTGTGATTCATCCAATTTTTGGGCTCCTGAAGCCAACTCCAGTGTATATTTGGGCTCCTGCTGCTGCTGCTGCCAACTTCTGCCAACTCCAGGGTGTGATTCATCCAATTTTTGGGCTCCTGAAGCCAACTCCAGTGTATATTTGGGCTCCTGCTGCTGCTGCTGCCAACTTCTGCCAACTCCAGGGTGTGATTCATCCAATTTTTGGGCTCCTGAAGCCAACTCCAGTGTATATTTGGGCTCCTGCTGCTGCTGCTGCCAACTCCAGGGTGTGATTCATCCAATTTTTGGGCTCCTGAAGCCAACTCCAGTGTATATTTGGGCTCCTGCTGCTGCTACTGTCAACTCCTGCCAACTCCAGGGTGTGATTCATCCAATTTTTGGGCTCCTGAAGCCAACTCCAGTGTATATTTGGGCTCCTGCTGCTGCTGCTGCCAACTTCTGCCAACTCCAGGGTGTGATTCATCCAATTTTTGGGCTCCTGAAGCCAACTCCAGTGTATATTTGGGCTCCTGCTGCTGCTGTCAACTCCTGCCAACTCCAGGGTGTGATTCATCCAATTTTTGGGCTCCTGAAGCCAACTCCAGTGTATATTTGGGCTCCTGCTGCTGCTGTCAACTCCTGCCAACTCCAGGGTGTGATTCATCCAATTTTTGGGCTCCTGAAGCCAACTCCAGTGTATATTTGGGCTCCTGCTGCTGCTGCTGCCAACTCCAGGGTGTGATTCATCCAATTTTTGGGCTCCTGAGGCCAACCCCAGGGTCTCTTTAATGTAATATTTGGGCTCCTGCTGCTGCTACTGTCAACTCCTGCCAACTCCAGGGTGTGATTCATCCAATTTTTGGGCTCCTGAAGCCAACTCCAGTGTATATTTGGGCTCCTGCTGCTGCTGTCAACTCCTGCCAACTCCAGGGTGTGATTCATCCAATTTTTGGGCTCCTGAAGCCAACTCCAGTGTATATTTGGGCTCCTGCTGCTGCTGCTGCCAACTCCAGGGTGTGATTCATCCAATTTTTGGGCTCCTGAGGCCAACCCCAGGGTCTCTTTAATGTAATATTTGGGCTCCTGCTGCTGCTGCTGCTGTCAACTCCTGCCAACTCCAGGGTGTGATTCATCCAATTTTTGGGCTCCTGAAGCCAACTCCAGTGTATATTTGGGCTCCTGCTGCTGCTACTGTCAACTCCTGCCAACTCCAGGGTGTGATTCATCCAATTTTTGGGCTCCTGAAGCCAACTCCAGTGTATATTTGGGCTCCTGCTGCTGCTGCTGCCAACTCCAGGGTGTGATTCATCCAATTTTTGGGCTCCTGAAGCCAACTCCAGTGTATATTTGGGCTCCTGCTGCTGCTACTGTCAACTCCTGCCAACTCCAGGGTGTGATTCATCCAATTTTTGGGCTCCTGAAGCCAACTCCAGTGTATATTTGGGCTCCTGCTGCTGCTGCTGCCAACTTCTGCCAACTCCAGGGTGTGATTCATCCAATTTTTGGGCTCCTGAAGCCAACTCCAGTGTATATTTGGGCTCCTGCTGCTGCTGCTGCCAACTTCTGCCAACTCCAGGGTGTGATTCATCCAATTTTTGGGCTCCTGAAGCCAACTCCAGTGTATATTTGGGCTCCTGCTGCTGCTGCTGCCAACTCCAGGGTGTGATTCATCCAATTTTTGGGCTCCTGAAGCCAACTCCAGTGTATATTTGGGCTCCTGCTGCTGCTGCTGCCAACTCCAGGGTGTGATTCATCCAATTTTTGGGCTCCTGAGGCCAACCCCAGGGTCTCTTTAATGTAATATTTGGGCTCCTGCTGCTGCTACTGTCAACTCCTGCCAACTCCAGGGTGTGATTCATCCAATTTTTGGGCTCCTGAAGCCAACTCCAGTGTATATTTGGGCTCCTGCTGCTGCTGCTGCCAACTTCTGCCAACTCCAGGGTGTGATTCATCCAATTTTTGGGCTCCTGAAGCCAACTCCAGTGTATATTTGGGCTCCTGCTGCTGCTGCTGCCAACTCCAGGGTGTGATTCATCCAATTTTTGGGCTCCTGAGGCCAACCCCAGGGTCTCTTTAATGTAATATTTTGGCTCCTGCTGCTGCTGTCAACTCCTGCCAACTCCAGGGTGTGATTCATCCAATTTTTGGGCTCCTGAAGCCAACTCCAGTGTATATTTGGGCTCCTGCTGCTGCTACTGTCAACTCCTGCCAACTCCAGGGTGTGATTCATCCAATTTTTGGGCTCCTGAAGCCAACTCCAGTGTATATTTGGGCTCCTGCTGCTGCTGCTGCCAACTTCTGCCAACTCCAGGGTGTGATTCATCCAATTTTTGGGCTCCTGAGGCCAACTCCAGTGTATATTTGGGCTCCTGCTGCTGCTGCTGCCAACTTCTGCCAACTCCAGGGTGTGATTCATCCAATTTTTGGGCTCCTGCTGCTGCTGCCAACTTCTGCCAACTCCAGGGTGTGATTCATCCAATTTTTGGGCTCCTGAGGCCAACTCCAGTGTATATTTGGGCTCCTGCTGCTGCTGCTGCCAACTTCTGCCAACTCCAGGGTGTGATTCATCCAATTTTTGGGCTCCTGAAGCCAACTCCAGTTTATATTTGGGCTCCTGCTGCTGCCAACTTCTGCCAACTCCAGGGTGTGATTCATCCAATTTTTGGGCTCCTGAAGCCAACTCCAGTGTATATTTGGGCTCCTGCTGCTGCTGCTGCTGCCAACTCCAGGGTGTGATTCATCCAATTTTTGGGCTCCTGAGGCCAACCCCAGGGTCTCTTTAAAGTAATATTTGGGCTCCTGCTGCTGCTGCTGCTGTCAACTCCTGCCAACTCCAGGGTGTGATTCATCCAATTTTTGGGCTCCTGCTGCTGCCAACTCCAGTGTCTCTTTAAAGCAATGTTTGGGCTCCTTCTGCCCCTCATAGTGATGCCACTTCAACTCTCTGCAATTGTGCCGCTCTGCGATTCTATTAGCGATGCCTCTGATCTGCATGTGATATTTCTTCAAAGTATTATTTAACTAACCCAGCACGCATCCTGTGCGTGTTACAGCAAGGCAGAATGGTTTACAACCCTATTGAGGCTCTAGGAGGCTCAGAAATAGCTGTTTTTAATAGCGATTTGTCGCGAATTTATTCGGGTCGAAACGATTTTTGTCGGAAAATTCGGCGAATCAGTCGAATCGAATTTTTCAAAAGTTCGCTCATCTCTAATTATCTCTGCAAATTCAGCACCACCGAGATTAGACAAGCTACTTCACTCCTTCCATCTCATGGAAGAGTGAAGGGTGATTACTTGGTTACAGTATCACTCCCAATTAACTGTACTAGCCACTTATGGCCTCCATTACTTTTTCATTGGTGATCTGGTAACTTTACCTAGGGCTCTCGAGAGGTGTTCTATAATTACAATACAATAAACCTTACAGCAGCCAGGAAATAAATGTCATCAATCTGTGATAATGGCAGTTGTACTTGTATTTAAAGACATTTTTCAGGCACAAACAACAAAATGCTATACTCGCCTTGTGTCCAATGCAGACCATCATTCCTAGTCTGAGGCTCCAGCTAAAGCCCTAACATGCCCCTTTCCATTGCAGTGAAGAAGGGGGGGCATGTCGGCTCACAGTGACTGATGGCTCCTCCCTGTCGAAAACACTGAAGAGTTGAGTGATCGGGCCGGGTGGCTCGGGACACAGATCCAGCGATCAGGTAAAAGCTGGAGCTCTGGACAAGGAGCGATGGTCTGGTCACAAGACGAGTATAGAGTTTTGTAGTTTTTGCAGAAAAATGTCTCTAACTTTTTTAATTGCATATCTCACAAAAAGGACTATATAAACAGGACCTAGAGGGTGTTGGTTCCAGTAGCACCCTGGGATTGTTCTATATCACTATCATTTTTCTGACTTGAAGAGATTTGTAATATCACCCAGACCCAGTTATGAAGACTTCTATATTAGCTAGACACACCCACCATAATGTGGAAATAGGGACTCCAATCTGACAGAAAACTGATGGAAATGGCATATGTTGGAGCCAGGTGTTTGCTATTATTGTGTGGTGCCTGCTTATGGTAGCTTTCCCTTTTACTGGCAGTTCTCTTCTTGGTGCATGAAGCCTGTTCAAACTGTCTGCAAATGTGTTTCTCTGAAATATGTTTTGATTAAATCTCTTTTAACATGTTTAGGTCAAAAGATGTTACACAATCCTGTGTATCCGGACGTGCAACCACCATCCGCATGCGCTGCAATCCTCAGAAGACAGGCAATGGTACTATATCTGTTCCAAGGTAAGAGATATCATGTATAATATGAGACAATTGCAGTTACTCAAGGATAGCATGTGGGGAAAAAAGTGCATATTCATTTTTATTTTTAAAGCATCCCAAAACCAGACACCTTAAATAAATATTATTGATGGGCTCTTCCCCACCCCCAATGCCCCAAGAGGCAATGTGGGTGATCGGGGAGGGGGGGTTTGCGGGTAGAGAGCAAGCATGGCCCCCTACTCTAAAGTTTACCATTCCTGCACACCAAGCAAAGGGGCTGGTAATCCCAGGGCTTAAGTGCCAAACTGCCAGTCCCCTGCCCTAGCTGTCTTCAGCCCTTATGGCCTATGGGGCTGAGGGGCACTGGGCTCTTCTGCAGCCCCCGTGTAAGTGCAGGTAATGGGGCAGGACAACTCATTGCCGGGATGTCAGGCAGGTGGCCTGCTGTCCCCCTGCCCTTTCAACTGGCATAGGGATAATTATTCTTAATTGCGCTGTACTTTGTTCCCATGCTGGCTCTGTGAAAATGGTGACAGCAGAGCATCTAGCTCAGACTCGGTGTTGGCATCTGGAGTGAAGTGGGGACACAGGTCCACCCTCCTTCTGGCTTCCATCCAAGGTTAATTAATGGTGCCAAGGAGTCAGGATTTTATAGCTGGGAGGTGAAGCGAATCTCCCCCTTGAAATTTAAATCATTGGGGGGGGGGGGGGGGGGTATGGAACATGATTGCAAAAAAAAAAAGCGAGGCTAAAAAAAACTCTAACAGAACAAATGCTTCTCACAGGACCCTTGCAAGTGCGTGGTTGTTTTTCTTCCAATCCATTCCAGGCTGTCCTTAATCACTACAATTGGGTAATTCCTGCCCGGAGGGCGTAGACTGCAAGATAAACAAAAAGATGTGGCCCTTCCCGGCCCCATAAGTAGCAGCTGCCTGTAATCAAGACCAGTTTCATATTTTGCAGTTGATGTAGACTGTGAAGATCGCTTGGATTTCTCTCTCTCAAGATTAGGTATTGGCAGCAAGAGGGGGATACACCCTGTCGGCTTCCTGCACGACCTTATTCCCACGGATTCCTCTGACCCAACTCTATGCCTCCCCAGCTTTTGCTGTTTTGGGGTCCATGAAGGTAAGGTGAAGCGCGCTTTCTGAGTGTTACACGCTCAGGGTTGCAGGCTTTCTTTGAAAAGCAAGTCAGCTGCAGGTTTTTGTCTGGTGAGCCTGATTGGGGGGACCAAGGGATTTTCCCTTTCTTATTGTTTTTATTGCTCTTTCACAGGTGTTTAAACTGGGGTTGTTGGCCAGCAAAAAGGGGCTGCTCTGAGCCACTGCACGGCCACCCTCAAGTGGACCTAAACCTTTTTGGCATTTTTTTAATACTGTTTTTTATTGTTTTATGTTTAAATCTATACTATTATAGATTGGGAAAGGGCAAATATAATATTACTATATAATTTATATATATGGTGGTTACCCCCCAGAGGACTCGCAGTAGTCTTGTGACTGTTGAGAACTGTTATATACTTGGTCTTGGATCCCCAGGGTCGCAAACTAGTATTATTAAATTCACCATGGCGGAGGCATCTGGGGTAGGGATCTGGTCTTACCAGATTTACCCCATGTCCAGCATGCATGCAGTGGCACTGGACAAGGATGGCACGGTGTGCAGGGATTATGCTACGGTTGTAGTGGATAGGGAGACAGTTTTCTCCTCTCTGAAGTTGGCTCTGACCCCTGTCGCCAGTGCTTTCTGAGACTTAAAAACCCCCTTTGCAGCCTGCATGTGGACCTAAACCTTTAGTGAGGCTACTTAGAAGGTTTAGAAAAAAAAAGATTAATCTGAGTGTATTGAAGAGGATATTGTGGCTGCCATAGTCTCCTTCTGAGTCTTTAAACTCTGTCGGCAGCCCTCAAGTGATCCTAAACCTATAGAGTCATCATAGAGTATTGGCTACTAAAAAGGTTTTAAAGAAAATATTTTTTCCTCTGAGTTGAAGAGGATATTGTGGCTGGTATAGTCTTCTTCTGAGTCTTTAAACTCTGTCGGCAGCCCTCAAGTGGTCCTAAACCTTTAGAGAGTCATAATGGTGTATTGGCTACTAAAAAGGTAATAAGAAAAAAAAAGAAAAAATTTTCCTCTGAGGAAGAGGATATTGTGGCGTGCCATAGCCTCTCAGGAAGTTATCCGTTGGGATAATTCATCCAGTAGGGACTTGGATTCAGAGTCCTCTAAACAAGGGGGTGCTCGGTTAAGGAGAAGATGGATGGATGGTTGATTTCCTCCATTCTGGAGGATGTTGCTTGGCATACACATTATTATAATCTGATCAAAAGGGAATGGCAGAAGTCAGGTTGTCTTCCGACCATTCCTAAAGTAATAGATACTATGGATCCCTTTCCTCCTGATCAGATTGATTTATGGTCTCGCCCTCCGGTGGGGGACGCTCTGGCCAGGTCTCTTTAAGGATTTGGTTATGCCATCCTCTGATAGTGCTTCTCCAAAGGCATAAGCGTATGGATCAGGTGGCATGTCATGCTTTTATGGGGTCGACCTTGCGGCTGGCCTGTGCTACATCCATAGCATTTTTTGGGGAGAAGGATCGTTCACGGAAGCCATGCTCCCAGTTGATCAAAGCCAGTTGGCTCTAACAGGTATGTGATCCAGGCTATGGAGGTTTGATCTGGTTAGGTGCCAGAGGCCTAGCTCTGGTGGTCGCCTTGAGGCGTGCTTTATGGCTTAAGCAATGGCCAACTGACATAGCTTCTAAAAAGGAATATGACAGGACTCCCCTTTAAGGTGGGGCGTCTGTTTGGGGAGTGCTTGGTTGACATGGTAAAGCATGCTACTAGTGGTAAATCATTTAATCTGCCATAGAAGCAGAAGTCTAATACTGCTTCCCCAGGGCCTCTAATACTCTGAGGTTCCGGCTAGAGGTTCGGTCTCTTTGGGATACCGAAGAGATTTTTTTTTTTTTGGAATAGGACAAAGTTCCAAATTAAGGCAACAGGTGTATGGCAGAATAAACCCAGACCCCCTTCAAAGCCTGCTCAGGCATGAAGGGACGCCCCCGCACTTGCAGGTGTGGGGGGGAAAGCTTCTGCATTTGGCTCATATTTGGAGGCTTCATGTAAAAGATATATTCCTAGTATGTCACACCCCCCACTTCCTGATATTCATGACACTTGGGAACCCGGCCTGTAGAGGGCCATCTTGCAGAGATGATATGGAAAAAAGGAGCCCCTCCTGGTCCATAAGTACTGGGTTCCTCCCACTATTCCTCAGTCTTTTCGTCTCTGCAGTCGGCGAAGCATTCAGAAGATGACTCTCCTTCAAGCTGCAGGTAGCCGGGTTTGCTCCCGGCCCTTTTTTTCTCTATTTCTGTCTGAAACTCTTTAAACCTGTTTGGTTATATTGTATGCCTCCCAGCCCTGGCTGTGTGGTTCAGGCAAAGGTAGATACATACACCTTCTGGTGTATACAGGAGTATTACTCCTCCGTGAGACCTAAATGTGGGTAGGCGGCTTCCGGGTTGGTGTTCCCGGCATGGGATGCCCCTGTCCCTTTATAATCCCCTTGTGCCTTGTGGGTGCCTTTCTATCCTCTCCCCTTAGTTCTCCTTTAACCCTGCTGGGTAAAAAGAAGGGGGGGGGGGGGGTGTTATCTGGGCTTATTTGTCACCATGCAAAAAAAAAAGAGAGATATATAAAATAAGTCTTTATTTCTTATTTTTATTATGTATGTTTTACTATACTATTTAATAGGAAATGTTTTATTTAGATTTTCCTATCTCTGTCTAGGCAGCATTTTTTGCTTACCTATTAAAGCTCTTTGTTTTCTGGCTGTGTTCAGATTAGAATTTTCCCTCCATTTTTGGCCATGTGATCCTGGAAGTGGGCGGGGCTTAGGCATGCTTTTATTCAGAGAGCACCTGGTGTGCTCTGTTTGACTTCCTGTTTCCTGCTTCCCTGTGGCCTTACCTCATGATGTGAGCTTATTGCATGGGCTGTGAGTACCCTTCAGCTTGGCTGAAGGGAGTTTTTTTCTGTCATTAATTTATATTGTGTGCATTTGGTGACTGTTTTTTTGTTTTCTCTGTAGGTAGAAACTTCTTATTTAAAAAGGGGGTTCTCCTGGTCCTTATATAAAAAAAAAGCCCTTAAGCCTTATTTGGGGGTCCATTTGTGTTTCAATCCTCCCACTTGGGACTATTTAAAGGGGCATCCCGGGTAGCAATTGCGTAAATCCCATATATACTTGGCGACTATAATCAATTATAGTATAATACTAAACATAGTCTCGGCAATGTTTTGGATGTGGGGCATCCCTTTTTGGGGATAATGCAATTCTTTGCGTCCTTTGTGCACAATTAACTATTATGCAGCAAACTGAGGCCCAGGCTTCAGGGCCTGCGGCTAATGCCTCATCTCCTACTCCGCCATGTCTTGTCCGTACACCCAATGATATTGTCATGGGTGGTGAGTCGCATGCTGATTTATGTGCCAGATTGGTTCATCTTGAAAGATTAATGTCTACCTCTGTGCCTAAGAAGGCCTCAGCTAAAAGAAAGCACTTGACTCATGCCGCTCCGGCAAGTGAGTCAGACAATTGTGAATTGCTTGATTGGTCTGATCCTTCTCAGTTAGAAGAAGGAGAATTATTATGAGGAATCAGATGTTTCTGATGAACAGCAATTTGTTGGTACTGAGATTGAGCAGGGTGAAGCAAGTGTTGTGGATACCCCAAAAGCTCTTGCTCAGTTATTTGAGGTTTTGGTTATTACTCCTCCTGAAGTAGTCCCTCCTCAAAAAGCGGAATTCTTTGGAGTCTCTAAACCTCGTTTCGAATTTCCAAATCAAAAGCATTTTGATGAAATAATTCTTAAAGAATGGGAGAAGCCTGCGCGGCTTCCTGGCATTCCCTTGGGCTGGGACAAGAAATATCCCTTCCCAGCTGAAACTGTTAAGCGTTGGTCATCACCACCTGTGCCCACCGCTCTGGGCATGTGTACACTCACTGCACGGATGGGTTAAATGCGGAGGACAAATTCCTATGTGTGCGCAAGCATACAATGGCCATCCATGCATTAATATTTAATTAATTTATAGAGAGACTGGAATTTTAAAAGATACTCTGCTCATGGGTGGATGCCCCTGTGCTTAATGTATCCAATTCTTCTGTGTTGCATTCTCCTGACTCCACTACACTTAAAGATGGAGAGGATAAGCGTATTGATCACCACGCTTTTTCCAGTGTGGGCTCGGCCTTGCTGCCTGTTGGTGCTTCGGCACTCACGACAGTGGCTATTAGGTCTGTTGTGAGAGACCTAATGAATTACTCAGGGCTTGATCCGGCCTCTGATGAGTACGCCGCTCTTAAGCGATGTGAGATGTTTGCATCTTTTGTACTTTCTGCCTTAGATGATACTCTGCTCATGTGCAGCAGAACCTCTGCCTTGTTAGTCGCCATCCGGCGGTCAGTATGGTTGCGGCAGTGGGCAGCTGATATTGTAGCTAAGAAATCGCTTACAGCGCTCCCTTTTGTGGGATTGCACCTCTTTGGAGAAAGAATTGGATTCTGTCACTAAAGGACTAAATTACCTCAGTGTAAGAAACAACGTCGTTCCTTTTGTGGAATAGAGGAAAGGGACGTGGCCGTCCAAGTCAGAATTGGGGGTCCAAAACCAAATCTGCCACTAAGCCTGCTCAACAATGAGGGGGCGCCCTCACCCTTAAGGGTGGGGGGACGGCTGCGGTTCTTCTTCCAGGTCTGGGGTCAGGAGGTATCAGACTATCAGATTCTGGAAGTAGTCTCTTCCGGTTACTAACTGGAATTCAAGTCCCGGCCTCCTCCCAGATTCTTCATGTCCCGGATGCCGTCAGATCCTGCAATTGCGCAGGGACTGCGGGCAGCAGTAGCGAATCTGTTAAACATGGCTGTTATCGGCCTAGTGCCTCCAGCGGAAAGGGGTTTGGGGTTTTACTCCAACCTATTCACGGTACCCAAAAAGGACGGCTCTGTTCGGCCTATCCTAGATCTAAGGAGACTCTATCAATTTATCCGTTTCGGAAAATTCTGCATGGAGTCTCTGCAATCAACGATCGATGCTCTCCGTCAGGGGGACTTCATGACATCCATATACATCAAGGATGCTTATTTGCACATTCCTATTTTCCGGGTCACCAGAGATTTCTCAGGTTCTCTATAGAAGACCAGCATTATCAATTTGTGGCCCTGCCATTCGGCCTTACCTCGGCCCCAAGAGTCTTTACCAAGATGCTGGCAGGAGTGATGGCTATATTGAGGGTCCCTCGAACAATCAGAGTTGGACACCAGGATGCTGGTCTCTACGCTAGAGAGGTTCGGATGGGTAATAAGTTACCCCAAATCCTCTCTCTTTCCGTCCTGATTCTGGAATGGTTCTGATTCAGGACTTGATTCGTCTATTCTTGTCCAACCCTCGTCAGTCTATTCTTGTCCAACCCTCGTCAGTCTATCTGTCTAGGGATGAGACTAGTGGGATTGATGGTAGCTGCATTCGAGGCAGTCCCGTTTGCCCAGTTTCACATAAGGGCGCTTCAGCTCTTCCTCTTGGCAAAGTGGGACAGGTGCCCACTATCATTGAATCAGACTTGTCTTTTGTCTCCCCACGTTTTGCAGTCCCCTTCAGTGGTGGTTAATATCGCACAACCTCCAGAAGGGCAAGTCATTTGTGAATCTGCGTTGGGAACTGGTTACCACGGATGCCAGCCTGGTGGGCTGGGGGGGGGGGCTTCTGGAAGAAGCATCAGTTCCTAGGATTGTGGGGGCCTCAGGAGGCTCATTCTCCAATCAATGTATTAGAGCTTCGGGCCATACGTCTTGTTCTACTTCGACTGACCCATTTCTTACAGGGTCTGCCAGTTGAGATTCGGTCAGACAACCGAACAGCTGTTGCATACATCAATCACCAGGGAGGGACTCGCAGTTGGGGTACCCTCTGGGAAGTGTCTCTGATCCTTCAGTGGGCAGAGATCAATGTTCCCTGCATATCAGCAGTTTACATTCCGGGGATAGAGAATGTGGAGGCAGACTCCCTGAGCAGGGGATGTTCTCGCCAGGGAGAATGGTCTCTCAATCCAAGGGTCTTTTAGTTCCTCTGTCACAAGTGGGGGACTCCACGGTTGGACCTGTTTGCTTCTCGTCACAATCACAAGCTGCCAGCTTTTGTGTTTCTATCCCAGGATCCTCTGGCAGTGGCAGCGGATGCCATGTCTCTAGCCTGGAAGGATATGGGGTTCCTATATCTGTTTCCCCCATTCTCCATGATCAGCAAGGTGGTGCGCAAGCTAGCACTGGAGGAGGTGCCAGCAATTCTGGTGGCGCCAAGGTGGCCAAGACGTCTGTAATGCTGGCAGTGGATCGTGTCCATCTGCCTCTTCTTCCAGATCTCATCACTCAGGGTCAACTTTGTTACCCCAATTTACAAATGCTGGCTTTGACGGCATGGCTGCTGAAGTCTCCATCTTGAAAGAAGAAGGTCTTTCTGATGTGGTTATTCAGACTCTTATTAGAGCTAGGAAGAAGTCTTCCTCTGTCATTTATTGCAGGACTTGGAGGTCCTATATTGATTGGTGTGAATCCAGGGCTTTGCCCTGTACAGTATTTTCTATTCCTAGAATTCTGGAATATCTGCAACGAGGTCTGGATATGGGATTACAGATTAGTACTTTGAAAGGGCAAGTCTCTACCTTGGCAATTTTCTTTCAAAGATCGTTTGCTCTTCATCCTTTGGTTAAGACCTTTTTCCAAGGAGTCGCGCATGTGCGGCCTCTCAGAAAGTCTTTACTTCCGGTTTGGGATCTTAATTTGGTGCTTTCGGCTATGCAAGCTGCTCCCTTTGAGCCATTGCAGGATATTCCTCTTCCTATTCTTACTCAGAAGGTTGCCTTTTTGGTTGCTATTACTTCTGTCCGCCGAGTTTCTGAACTGGCGGCTTTGTCTATTCAAGCCCCTTATTTTGAGAGGCATCAAGATAAGGTTGTTTTCCGTTTTAAACCGGATTTCCTTCCTAGGGTGGTGTCTGCTTTCCACCTAAATCAGGATATAGTTCTTCCTTCCTTGTGTCCTAAACCTAGTAACGACAAGGAAAGGGTCTTACATTCTTTGAATGTAGTTCGTTGTGTTAAGTATTATTTAGTTACTACCTCGGCCTTCCGCAAGACGGATGCCTTTTTTGTTGTGCCTTCTGGGCCCAAGAAGGGTTTTGCTCCTGCCAAATCTTCCCTTAGTGAGTGGATACGTCAGGCTATCATTGGGGCATATATGGCGAAGGGGAAGGTTCCCCCTTTTCGTGTCACCGCACATTCTACTCGTGCTATTGGAGCTTTTCAGCACCAAGCTTCTGTTGAACAAGTCTGCAAGGCTGCGACTTGGTCTTCTGTGCATACTTGTTCTAAGTTTTACAAGTTTGATGTGCGGGCCTCAGCGGATGCTGTTTTTGGCCGCAAAGTTCTGCAAGCTGCAGTAATTTAAGTTATGCATTATTCCTTTCCCATTATAGACACTGCTATTGGATGTCCCAAGTGTCATGAATATCGGGAAGTGGGGGGTGTGACATACTAGGAATAATACCATTTTGTGAGATACTCACCTGTAAAATGGTTATTACAAGTATGTCACACCCCTCACTTCCCCCGCCCTTTTTTTGTTCGAGGGATCCTTTATAGGGTGATTATTATTATTATTTCAAATAATTTTACAATTATTGAATATAATTGGCTCTTTTTGCTTTAAGGGATCCTTTATTTGGTATTATTATTTCAAATAATTTTACAATTATTGAATATAATTGGCTCTTTTTGCTTTAAGGGATCCTTTATTTGGTATTATTATTTCAAATAATTTTACAATTATTGAATATAATTGGCTCTTCCTGGTTCTTCACTGCTGTTTAAAAAGACTGAGGAATAGTGGGAGGAACCCAGTACTTATGGACCAGGAGGGGCTCCTTTTTTCCATGTCATCTCTGCAAGATCACCCTCTACAGGCCGGGTTCCCAAGTGTCATGAATATCGTGAAGTGGGGGGGTGTGACATACTCGTAATAACCATTTTACAGGTGAGTATCTCACAAAATGGTATTTTGGATACAGGAAGGAAGTTGTATCCTCCGGTTACAAATTCAAATTGGGAGCCATACCTCCTTGGAGATTCTCTTGGTCAGGGGTATCCCGAATTCCGTAGAAAGCAGAAGCATTTAGATCTGCCGTATCTCACCTTTTTAGAAATTGGAGTTGTTGATCCTCAGTGAAGTTACATCATATATTATATATAATAAATATATATTTTTTTTATTTATTATATAAAATGTATATATGTGTATGTATATGTGTATATGTATATATATATATATATATATATATATATATATATATATATATATATAATTTATTATTATATATATTATATTATATTATATTATTATAGAGAGAGATATATATCTAGATGGAAGGGGCCCAGAAGGATACACAGACTGTCTGATCGACATTGGATAACTGACTATCCAGTCGAATTCTTATGTTAAATATCATATCATAGCTTCAAGAGTTATTCTTTTCTGGGAATGTCATTAGACACGTCTCCAGGCAAAAGTGTTTTTTTTTTAACACAGAAGTTACTCTTACTCCAGGCCAGGGAACAGGGTCTCTTGTCTTGCCCTCACCCGACGATTCATCAAGGAATATGTCTGTTGGCCCTGATGGTATCTTGCTTTGAGTCAGTACTTTTAACACTAGGCCCCTGCAGATGGAATTGCTCACAATCTGGGATCGAGATCCACACAGTCTGGATCACTTTTTTTGCATGAGACCATCAACAAGGCAGTCTCTAGCCTGGTCCTCGGCCTCTTCAGACTGGCAAATCCTTCCTTCCAGTACAGTGGAAGATCAGCACCATGGATGCCAATCTATCTGGCTCGGGGAGTGTCATGGAGTGGCAAACGATCCAGGGACAATGGAGTCAGAAGGAGAGCAGACTCTCCATAAATATCCTGGAACTGAGAGCGATTCTATTGTATTTCAGACATTGGACATCCCATCTGAAGGGGCATCCCGTCTGGATTTAAACATGAAACCGGTTCCATGTCTCTTGGTGGTACACATACCTGGAGTGGACAACTTATAGGCCGATCATCTCAGCAGAACGGTCCTGCATCAGAGGGAATGGTCTGTTAGCCAGAGGGTTTTTTAATCCCTATGCATGTGCTGGGGGATCCCAGACGTAGATCTCTTGCATCACAGCTCAGTCGGAAGGTCCGAAGTTTGCCTCAGCCCAGGGATCCTCTAACAATAGCAACAGATGTCCTGACTCTTCAGTGTTCAGCATTCAAGCTTCTTTATGCATTCTGATTTCACTCCTGGGTCGAGTACTAAAAAAGGTTTAGCTCACAAGGGAGTCCCAACCATTCTGGTGGCTCCTCAGTGACAAGAAGAAGCTGGTTCTCAGATATAGTAAGGATGTCACAGGGCAACTTGTGGAGGCGACAATCCAGATCTTCTCACAGCATCTAAGGCATCCCAAATCACAAGTTCTGGCTTAGAAGACTTTGCTACTGAATCCTTTATCTTGGAAGAAAGGTTTTTTTCTGCCAGAGTCATCCGGACTATGATTCAGGCAAGGAAGAAATCTTTATCAAGTGATCTACTATAGAGTCTGGCAAGCATTTATCGCTTGGTGCGAATCCAGGGGTTCGCTTGTAGTACTGTTCGGTTTACAGAATATATTGATTTTTTGCAGAAGTCTTGATGAAGGTCTTCAATTGAGGACACATATCTGCTATCTATCTTCTTTCAGAAACCCATAGCTGAGAATGTTTTTATCAGAACTTGTTTTACAAGGAGTCACTCATGTGCGGCCTCTTCTGCCGGCTTGGGACCTAAACTTGTTTTTCAGGGTCCTCCTTTTTGAACCATGGTAGATGTGTTGTTAAGTCTAAGGGCGCTTATGGTTATCTCTTAGTGGCAATAACCTCAACAGGCGGGTTTCTGAATTAGCAGCTTATCAGTAAGCCTCCTTATTTATTGAGTATTTTAGGATTTTCTTCCTAAAGGTATCTTTTCATTTTAATGAAGAGATGGTTTTTACCTTCCTTATGTCTTGCTCCAGTGTCTGATAAGGAAGGGGTGTTCTTCACTGTAGCGATAACCCTTATCGCCGGAGGGCTTCACCGCCCGAGACGTCCTTTTCCCAATCGTAAGAGGTGCTGCAGGAGTCCCAGAGTCGTCCGTGAGGAAACAGGAACAGCCCTTACAAGGGCTAGTGAATTGTAATATAGCGTTTCCCCCAATAAGAGACAGAACTTCAGTATTGAGGGTGAAGGTGAAGTGTCTTTATTAGTGCCACTCTAGGCCTTATATACACAAGTCTCCTATTGCATGACACACACACCGACCAATAGCAGCAGGGCACACAATCCCTCAACTCTGCCGGTGACGCAATCAGCAATACAATAGAGACGTCTGTAATACACTCAATCCGAACAATGCCATTGTCTGTGACATAATCAATTAACACAATGGCAGTTTATAATACAATCCAAACTACAATGACATTGCCTGTAACAGTATCAAAATACAATGACATTGTCTGGAACCTAATTAAGAAAAGGCCAGTGAATGACCCGGTGGGCAACTGAATAGTGATGACATCCAAAAGACAGAGCGTCTGTCACATTCACTGTTTGGATGTAGTTAGAGCACTAAGGTATTATCTCACTACTACACAATCTTTCCATAGTTTGGACTTCTTATGTCATACCTGAGGGTCCACGGAAAGGTCTTCCACCAGCAAAGTCTGCGATCAGTCGATGGATTAGACAGACAGTGGTATGAATCTATTCTGCCAAGGGGAAGGAGCCCCTTGTTTGGGTCACAGCTCTTTCCACTAGGGCCATTGGTGCTTCCCGGGCCTTTCAGCATCAGGCCTCGGTGGAACAGGTTTGTAAAGCTGCCACTTGGCTTTGGTTCATACATTTACCAAATTTTACAAGGTAGGTGTTAGGGCCTCAGCTGACGCTGTATTTGGTCGAAAAGTTCTTCAGGCGGTAGTGAATTGGAACTACCTGCTGTTCCGCATTGGGGATCCCACCCATATTAGGCACTGCTTTTGGATGTCCCAATTGTAATGATTAAGGACGGCCTGGAATGGTTTGGAAGAAAAAACACAATTCTGTGATACTCACCTGTAGAATTGGTTTTTCTGTTAATCCATTCCAGGCCGTCCGGCCCGCCCCTTTTTGGGGTTCATTATATCCTTGATGCCTTTTTTATGGTGTTTATTCCACTTGGCATTGTGAAATGAAAAGAAAAAGAAAAGAGGAGACTTTTTTCTAAGGCGAGCAGATCCAAGGGAGCTGGCGACCGCAACCCCCTGCTACCCTCAACAGCCGTTCACAAATGTTGCAGGCATGAGCTCCACTAAGGGGATGGAATGGGAAAGAAGGCGAGTTTCTGGGCAACCTGAGAGGTTTCTAGATGCCCCCGGGGGAGGGAGTCTAGCGGCTCTGTTGTTATCGATTTCAGGGCCATTGGGGTGTGGGTTTTGGTCTACTTTAAAACTGTTAATGCAGCTGCATAATGTATAATGTACTTTTGAAAAACCACCCAATACCACCTTTGCAATAACTGTGGTCAAGGAACCTTAGGCCTAACGTCTTAGTGTTCAGACAACTTTACACTGAGGATAGGACCATTTATTCTAACCAAATATCCGATTCACAAGTACTGCTATTTCTCTTGCTCACAGCAAATGTCGAGAAGGAACCTGTGATGGCTGCACCTTTCATTTTCTGTGGGAGACAGAACGGGCGTGTCCTCTTTGCACCGCCGGTGACTATCACAGCATCACCAGTGTGTGCCAGCATGGAATTCAGGTATCTGTCATCAGTACTACATGTTTCACATACTTTAGCACAATCTGTTAGGTAAACAAACCTTTTCTTAAAGGGACTTAACTTTAGTGTTTAACGCGGAACAAAACCTGGGATTTTGACTATTCAGGTTTTGTTCTGTGTCCTGGGGGCAGCCCGATTTGGCATGCTGCGCTGTGTGAGCCCCCCAGTTCACCTATAACAGATTACCTTTTCCTGGTCCAATGGTCCCCGGTCCACATGCACAAGCTCTTCTCCAGTCAGAGCCATTTGTCTTGCCCCCACCCAGACCCATTTGAATTGTAGAAGGGCAGAGACGTAACATGACACAAGCATGGCAACTGGCTCTGTCAGGGAGCTCATTCTGAAGTGTTAGGTCCAGGCAACTGTATTTTTCTTTTAATTGAAGATACTGTATTTAGTTAGTTAGCTGACCAGACCTGTTATTTACTTATCAGCATACCGTTTCCAAGTTTCTTGAATTCCTGTGCGTCAGTGATCCAAAAGTAGGAGTGGCTTCCCTGGTCTTGAGTAAAAACCACTGACTACAAATCCCAGAATCCTTCCACTGTAACAGGCGAGCTTATCAGCAGCTATGGCAAAATCAAGCAGCAGTAATTACCTCCCCAAGTGAGAACACGGCCAGTAGCCCTTTAGTTACTGGTACACAAGGTTGTGATCCCCTTATCTATAGAGTTTGACTTAGAGATGCCTGGTTTAACCCCATCAGCTCTGCCTTAGCCTATAAGGTAATTGGCAAGCAAGAGTCGGGAAGTCTCTGATATATACTCAAAACACCACTTTGGTGTATGTTGCTGCTGCAGAAAACAGTTATCTTTTATAACACTGAGTTGCAAACAAACAAAAAAGAAAAAACAGGTAAGTTCACATGAGCACATCATTTTGGCAGACAAACTTTTAAAAAGACCATCTAAGGTGGAATTACCCTTTTATAGAGACTCTAAACACTAACAGTAGTTAGCAGCTTTGGCTTCGGCTCAAAAGTAAATTCGACTATAATTTTAGCCAAAATCGAATACTAGAAAAATTCAGGAAGGAATTTGTGGAAGGAAGTTGGTAGAAAAAAATAAGACTTTTTCTGTGTGTGTGTTTTTCTGTGCATCTTTTTTTTTTTCTTTCTACATTTAACCCTTTGTGAACTGTTAAGGGGTCTTTGAGAAGCCAGTTACCTGCTGGCAAGTGGGCGACTTGCCATAACCTTCCCCCACCCCGTTACCTGCATCCCCATAGCCCAGGAGGTTGCATAAGAGCCAGTGGCTATGTGGGCTGGTAGCCTTTTAGGACCGGGAGCTGGCTGCTCGGCATCCGTGCCCTGATCTATCAGCCTTCATAGCTGGTTCCCTGGTTTTTCTGGAGAGAGGGGACACCATATTTAACCATATTTAAAAAAAAAAATGTTTAAGGGTTTAAACCTTGATAGTTAACTGCAAGGTGCAGTTAGTCGTAATTTATTTTCAAATCTCATAAAGCACCCTTTTCCATTTGGGGCATCTTCTGGGCAGGAATGGGAGTCTACAGATACATATGTGGTGTTGTTGTAATTGGAAGGAATGGGGCTTTTACACTCAATTCGATTTTCTTGAAAAACTTACATTTTTTATTTTTTAAAAAGAGCTACATTTTCCCCACATATTTCACCCCAAAATATTGAGAAACAGTGAAAAAATGACAAATAAGACATCTCATGTGAAAGCCCAAACTCTGCTGAAAGAAAACATTATATAACATTCCTGCAAACATCACAGTTAAACATACATAGTGCAAAGGGCAGAAAAATGGTCTGGAAACCAAAGGTGACACTCTGAAGACTCTCGATCAGCTGGCAGTTAAAGGGCTAAATCATCTTTTTGTAAAGCTAATTTATAATGTAATTTTATCATTTCCCTTTTCTTTATGGCATAACCTTTGCACATAAATCCAAGAAACAAATCAGTAACGGTTAGCTTTTATCATTAGGTTTTAGAATTGTAATAACAAAGAGAAGAATCCTTTGATCGTTATATGGGAAAAGTTACTAAAGTTTACACATTTTTAAGCTAAAAATGGGTTATTTGAGCAGGTCTAACATAATATACAAATGTTCTGTTAAACAAACAAAAACTTCTAGCTTTTCATAATTTGAGATTATTGAGATGTGAGATTGTTTTTCCTGGTGCTGGCAGCAGGCTCGTGCTACGATTGTGCTGTGGCCTCTGCAATAAGGCTACACAAGCACAGCTTCCCTGCTCTCTGCACACCACCATCACCATATCTCGCCCCCTGCAGTTCACTTTTAGGCTCTTTTATTCTTTTGCAGAACATTACATATGAAAGGCCAAGCACAAAGAAATTTGATATTGAGAATAGAACTATCTTCTTCAGATGATGGACATATATATGAAAAGGGAAATCACTCGTGCTCTTTAGTAATGTTAAAAAATGATATAAATAAATATAAACAAGACCAATGTGTACCTTCGAATTAACAGTGTAATTTTGTTTTATATAGAGAACGACCTCATTGTGGCATACACCACAGCTTTGTGTTGGGGGCGTGGCGCTTCCAGAACCAACTGTCAGTATTTGTAAGACGGAAGATTTCTGGCTGAAGGTGGGAATAACTGGTGGCACACTCACTGCGCTGGTTCTCACTCTGCTTACTGCCTACTTTTGGAAGAAGAATCGAAAGTAAGAATACTGTCCTTTTTTTGTGTTTCTCTCTATATACTCGCCAAATGGCACTTAAAAAGGCTGGCCCTCAGGCAGGGTACACTCTATATACTCTCCTCAGGCAGGGTTCTCTCTGCCGCAATGCCCTACGATTTCCAAGGAAATTTGCTGGGTGATTTGTGATCGCTGTATAATCACCATCGCATATGTTAAAGGGCCCTTACATGGCCAACTTTTGTAATAGCCCCACAACTAAAGCACATTGCAGCAGTATTATTTGGGTCTAACTCTTTGTAAACTGCAAGAAGGCATATATAAATAACTCATGCCAAGGTTTTTAATAATCAACAGAAATATTTTTTTTTGGGTGCAGTCTCTTACTTTTTACTTTAACTATTTTTTTAACTGATAAGGGGTAGGGGAGCTGAAAGCCACTTGCCCAACGTGTCAGAGCGAGGCTTGAAAGTACCCTTGTCCTATTACCAGCACCCCTAATTGCCATGGGGTTGTGGAAGAGCACGGCGTCCATCAGCACAGGCTCCTGGAAGAGCATTGGAGCTGGTAATGCACCAGGGCAAGGGGCCGGCCCATATGCTTGGTGTGCCGTGCTATTAAGCGCCTTAGAAGGGAGACCTCACGTTTTGTTATTTTTCTTATAGAATTTTTACATTAAAAATTACACAAAAGAAGAAAAAACTCCCCATGCACAGCAACCTAAATGGGTACCTGCACCCCACACCACCCACTATGGGGTTTGGTGTCAAGTACCCCTGAACCCCACGCACCAGAACTTCCACAAATATGTTTATTCCTACGTGCTAGTAACTAATAAGACACAACAAATGTTTGTTCCTTGTTTTCTTAGCTTGGAGTATCAGTATTCACGACTGATGATGAATGGTTCATCTAAGGATGGTGAGCTCCCAGCAGCTGACAGTTGTGCCATAATGGAAGGAGAGGATGGTGAGGATGCAGAGGAGGAATTTATTTTCAGCAACCGCCATTCCATACTGCGCAAGTTCATGTCACTTTCTGGAAAGGTTTGTTTTGTTACTCAATAAACTCCTACCAGTGTTGCTAGAATATGCCTCGGTTTGGAGCAGAAGCAGTTTGCCCGTATTCATCCAAAATTTGCCCCCCCCCCCCCCAATAGCATTAAATAGTTAGTAAAGTCAAGTCTCCGCTATAGAATTATAAACCGTAAGTGTTCCTTTACTTTAGAAATCTTCCTTAGTTTTTGTAAGTGAATGAAGAAACCCACCTTTTTAATAAACCTCTGTAGATGATGTTAGAGGTAACAAATGCAATTATTTTGAAAAGTGGAAACTTTAGTAATATTATCACTAACATTAAAATGTTTCATTCCCATGTGTTAAAAGTATACCCTATATTCCAAGTGTGACATACACTCCGCTTCAATACTTCTTGACAATTGGGGTTATTCTCCAGTAGAGGGCGAACTTCTGCAGAGATGAATGCAAAAAAGAAGCCCCTCCCGGTCCATAACTACCTGGGACCTCCCACCAATTCCCCAGTTGTCTTCTCTGCAGGGAGCGAGCAAGACAGAAGATATAGGCTTCTCTTACTTGCAGGTAAGCTGGGCTCGCGCCCGGCCATTTTTGTCCCTATTGCTGCCAGGACCCTCCTAAATTGTCCCTGTATTGAGCCTCCCAGCTTCGGCTGCGGGTCCTTGGTAAAGGTAGGAGCACCCTTCAGGTGCAGTAGGAGCACCGCTCCACCGTGAGACCCCACCATGGGGTAGGCGGTTATCCAGGTTTTGGTGATCCTGGTGTGGAGGCCCCGCCCCCCTAGGCTTAGGGCCAGATTCTGGCGGGGTGCCCTCCTTCCAGGTCCCTTACTCTCCTCCGGGGGGGGGGGGGGGCTGTCTACCTGACCTTTATTTTCAGTGTGTGTTTAATCATTGTGTTTAATCACTGTATGTGTGTGTGTGTGTTTGTTAACGCATGCACGCTCCTTTGCGGCGGTCGGCTCCGCGGCCATATTGGCCGGGAAGCGCGACCTTTTACTTCCCTCAGTGAGGGGGGGCGGGGCCTGGCGCTCTCCCGCGTTGGCAGAGCGCGCCAGCCGGCTCCAGCCCTACCGGCTGGAAGCGCGGCTTGGGAGTGAATCCCCCGTCGGAAGGGGGCGGGGCCATGTGCTGGCGCGCTCCGCGCTGGCCCGCCTCCTTCACCCTTTCCACGAAGGGACACCATCTTCTGCCCGTGAGTGCCCCATACGGGCTCCCTTAGCTGGATACATGTTGCCGGGCATTATTGTGCCCGTGGGCTACATACATCTGGGGGACATGTGTATATAATATATATAATATCTATATATATATATATATATTATTCTATATGAATATATATATATATATATATATATATATATATATATATATATATATATTATTCTATATGAATATATATATATATATATATTATTCTATATGAATATATATATATATATATATATATATATATATATTATTCTATATGAATATATATATATATATATATATATATAATATATATATATATATATATATATATATATATATATATATATATATATATTATTCTATATGAATATATATATATATATATTATTCTATATGAATATATATATATATATATATATATATATATATATATATATTATTCTATATGAATATATGTATAATTGTGTGTGTCTATATGCCTTTTATTGGCTTTGTATGGCTGCTTGGCGGTATATACTTGATAATTATATATATAAATAGTCATATACCTGTATATGAATATTTCGGTTGTGTGACTGTAATATCTAATGCTAGGGCATCCCTTACTATGCTCTGCTCTTATGTGACCTATTTTGTGTGTTACAGGTGTCCCTGTATAAGTGCATTTTAAGGGGTCTCTCCTGGTCCTGGGGTCCCTAGATATAAATATTGTCCACCCCAAAAATCCTCCCACCGGGACTTTTACGGGGCATCCCGGGTTGCATATGTGTAATCCCCTACGGTCTTGCGACTGACCACAAAATTCACCATATGGAGGCTCTGCAGGATACCAGGCCCGGGATCCCAATCCGGGCCATGTGTGGGGTGTGGGGTATCCCTTACGGGGGAGAATGTGCTGATCTGCATACCATGCGCACAAAAGGCCATAACGCGGCAGTCGGGTACCCAGCCTTCTGGGTCGGCTCCTCCCGCTTCATCGCCTTCCCCTCCCCACCTGATCCGTACCCCAAGTGACATTGGCACTAGTGGGGAGTCGCTTTCTCATGTTTGGGCTCGGTTGGCCAGCATAGAGAAAATGATTGCTAGCACGGTGGGCAAGAAGCACCAGGCTAAGAAGAGACAGTTGTCGTCGGCCCAGCCCTTGTGGGTCACTGACGATGAGTCCGCTGAATTGTCCGATTATTCCCCGCTAGAGGAGGGGGAATTGTATCAGGATTCAGAGGCTGACTATGGTCAGCCTGGGAATTCCAATGTCGGGCAGGCGCAGGGGGATGCCGTTGATACGGCCACTGTTTTGTCACATTTATTGGAGGTGTTGGATATTGATCCACCTGAGGTGCCCCCTCTTAAGAAGGGGGAATTTTTTGGGGCTCACAAGCCCCGTCTGTAATTCCCTACCCAGGGTCATTTTGATGCGCTGGTACTTAGGGAATGGGAGAGGCCCAGTCGGCTTCCTTGTGTGCCTCAGGGATGGGATAAGAAGTATCCCTGAGGTATCCCTGGGTGTACTGAACACCCCTGACGCCTCCTCCATTAAGGATGGCGAGGACAAGCGCCTTGATCAGATGGCGTGCCACGCATTTGCCAACGTGGGCTCGGCCCTGCGGCCGGTTAGTGCATCTGCCCTGGTGTCGCTTGCTACCAGGTCTCTTATCAGGGACTGGCTAAATAACGCTCAGCTGGATCCAGCTGGTGCTGAGTTCGCTATACTTAAGAAGTGCGAATTGTTCATGGATTTTGTCATGGCTGCGATGGAAGACTCCATTGTCGTGTGTAGTAGGACGTCAGCCTTACTGGTGGCCATGCGCAGACTGGTCTGGCTCCGTCAGTGGACAGCGGACGTTGGAGCCAAGAAGTCACTCACAGCTCTCCCCTTCTTGGGTGCACGGCTGTTTGGAGATAAATTGGATGCTGTTGCTAAAAACGGTAAGTTACCTCAGCGGAGGAAGCAGCTCGTTCACTCCTTCCTTTCGAGGGGCCAGAGCGTCTAGGGGTCTGGCCTTCTCGGGGATCAGGGGCACGTCCTGGAACAGAGGCAGAGGTCGGGCACGTCCCACGGCTGCCTGGGGTTCCAAGCCCAAGCCTGCCGTTAAACCGGCTCAGCAATGAAGGGGCGCCCTCACCCTTAAGGGTGGGGGGACGGCTGTGGCTCTTCTTCCGGGTCTGGTACAAACTGGAGTTCGAGTACTGGCCGCCCCCAAGATTCTTAAGGTCTCGGGTGCCCTCGGACCCTCAGGCTGCACAGGGGCTCCTGTTGGCCATGTCTGGACATGGGGGTTATATGCCCGGTGCGTCCGTTGGAAAGAGGCAGGGGTTACTACTCCAACCTTTTCACGGTTCCCAAAAAGCAGGGTTCGGTGAGACCCATTCTAGATCTCAAGGTTCTCAACAGGTTTATCGGAGCCAAAAAGTTCCGCATGGAGACTCTGCGCTCAGCTATCAATTCCCTTCGCCAAGGGGATTTTATGTCATCCATAGACATCAAGGATGCGTATCTGCATGATTTTTCAGGCACATCAGAGATTCCTCCGGTTTGCAGTGGGGGATCAACATTATCAATTCGTAGCTCTTCCCTTCGGTCTGACCTCGGCACCGAGGGTCTTCACCAAGGTTTTGGCGGGCGTAATGGCTCTGCTCAGATCTCAGGGCATTCGCATTGTGCCTTATTTGGACGACCTGTTGATTTCAGCTTCTTCCCTTCAGCAGGCAGAACTGGACACCCACCAGGTGGTGTCGACCCTGGAGAGGTTCGGGTGGGTGATCAATCGCACCAAGTCTTCTCTCTCCCCGTCTCGAGTGATTTCATTTCTGGGCATGAATCTGGATACCAGTCGGGCCAGAGTGTTTCTGCCGCAGACCAAGGTGCAGGGTATTCAGGACCGTCTTCTTCTGGCCAGTCCTTGTCCCTCTATCCGACAGGGGATGAAACTGGTGGGTCTGATGGTGTCCTCCTTCGAGGCAATTTCACATGAGATCTCTTCAACTTCTCCTATTGACGTATTGGGACAGGAGCCCACAATCATTGGATCAACCTTTCAAGATGTCTCCCAGGGTTCGGCAGTCATTTCGGTGGTGGCTGGACTCGAGCAATCTGGTGAAGGGCAGATCCTTTCTGGTCCCTTGTTGGGAGATGGTTACCACGGATGCCAGCCTGTTGGGCTGGGGAGGTTATTGGAAGAGTCATCAGTTCAGTGGGGTGTGGGGTTCCCTGGAGGCTCACGCCCCCATCAATGTATTGGAGCTCCGAGCCATTCGTCTGGTTCTGGCTCGGTTGACCCCACAGTTACGGGGTCTTCCGGTTCAGGTGCGTTCGGACAACGGAACAGCAGTGGCCTATATAAATCACCAAGGAGGGACTCTCAGCAGGAGTGCCCTCAGGGAAGTCTCTCTGATCCTGCGCTGGGTGGAGAGCAATGTTCCTTGCCTTTCGGCAGTCTACATTTCGGGGGTGGAGAATACGGAGGCGGATTGGAGAGTGGTCCCTCAACCCAGAGGTCTTTCTGGATCTTTGCCGCAAGGGGGGGGGGGGCTCCGGAGAAGGATCTCTTTGCCTCGAGGCACAATCACAAACTTCCGACATTTGTGTCTCTTTCTCAGGATCCCCTGGCCTTGGCAGTGGATGCCTTGTCTCTGGCGTGGAAGGACCTGGGTTTTCTGTACCTGTTTCCACCTGTCTCCATGCTGGGCAGGGTAGTTCGCAAACTGGTTCTAGAAGGGGCACCAGCGATTCTGGTGGCTCCAAGGTGGCCAAGAAGGGTTTGGTACGCAGACGTCGTAAGGATGGCCGAAGACCAGTGCCGGCTTCCCTTGATGCCGGACCTGCTATCCCAGGGTCATCTACTCTACCCCAATTTACAAACGCTGACTTTGACGGCCTGGCTGCTGAAACCTTCATCTTGAAAGAGGAAGGTTTGTCTGAGGCTGTCATTCAGACCCTGATTAGGGCTAGGAAGCGGTCCTCTTCTGGCATTTACTATAGGACTTGGAGGTCCTATATTAATTGGTGTGAGGCTAGGGCCTTGCCTTGCAGGGTTTTTTTCTGTACCCAGGATTTTGGAGTTTCTTCAGCATAATCTGGACCTTGGGTTCCAGCTTAGTACTTTGAAATGACAGGTTTCTGCTCTGTCGGTTTTCTTCCAGAGGTCTTTTGCTTTACACCCGCTGGTTAAGACTTTTTTCCAAGAGGTGGCGCATGTGCGGCCCCCTTGAAAGGCTGTAGTTCCGGTTTGGGATTTGAATTTGGTTCTTTCGGCTCTGCAGGGTCCTCCATTTGAGCCGCTACATGATATTACTCTTGCGGTTCTCACTCAGATGGTTGCCTTCTTGGTGGCGATTACCTCGGTTCGGCGTGTCTCTGAGTTGGCGGCTCTGTCGATTCAGGCCCCTTAATTTGAGAGACACCAGGATAAGGTGGTTTTTCGTTTTAAACCGGATTTCCTTCCTAAGGTGGTGTCTGCTTTCCACCTCAATCAGGATATTGTTCTTCCTTCCTTGTGTCCTAAGCCTAACAATGACAAGGAGAGGGTTCGGCACAATTTGGACGTTGTTCGCTGTGTGAAGTACTATTTGGTGACTACTTCTTCCTTCCGCAAGACGGACGCTTTTTTTCGTGGTGAACTGCAGGCCCAGGAAGGGATTGGCACCTGCTAAGTCTACCATTAGCAAATGGATTTGTCAGGCCATTGTTGGGGCCTATTCTGCTAAGGGGAGGACTCCCCCTTTTAGAGTCACTGCGCACTCTACTCTTGCTGTGGGTGCATCCTGGGCTTTTCAGCACCAGGCTTCTGTTGAACAAGTTTGTAAGGCTGCTACTTGGTCTTCTGTTCATACTTTTTCCAAGTTTTACAAGGTTGACGTGCGTGCTTCAGCGGATGCTGTTTTTGGCCGCAAGGTTCTGCAAGCTGCAGTGGTTTTGAGTTGGTGCATTCTTTACTGTTTATGGTTCCCACCCTTGACGGACACTGCTATTGGATGTCCCAACTGTCAAGAACTATTGAAGTGGAGTGTATGTCATACTTGGAATAATACTGTTTTGTGATTACTCACCTTTAAAACGGATATTATAAGTGTGACATACACTCCGCTTCACCCACCCTGTTTGGTATTCTGGATCCTTTATATGGTGAGCCATTGTTTTTTTTTAGTATTGTTATAATTGGTTCTTCCTGGTCCCTTTACTGCTATCTTACACTGGGGAATTGGTGGGAGGTCCCAGGTAGTTATGGACCGGGAGGGGCTTCTTTTTTGCATTCATCTCTGCAGAAGTTCGCCCTTTACTAGAGAATAACCCCAACTGTCAAGAAGTATTGAAGCGGAGTGTGTGTCACATTTATAATATCGAAAGGTGAGTAATCACAAAACGGTATTTTTTCGCACTGTAATACACACCTGCCCATAAGATACACCTAGAATTTGGAGGAGGAACACAAGAAAAAAATTCTGAACCATATGTTGAGCCAAAACACCATCCCCCTCAAGAACCAAATAGGCAAGGTGCAGAATCCCCTCATTACAGGCAGAATGGCATTCTCTCCCCCTCCCATTTCCTCATTATAGGCAGTGTGGTATTCCCTCTCTACCAAGCCCCATGGGCAGTGAGGCATTCCCCCCGCTCCATATGCAGTGAGGCATTCTCCATAGGCAGTTAATCATTCCATCCCATCCCAAAGGCAGTGAGGCATTGCTCCCATCCCATAGACAGTGAGGCATTCCCCTTATCCCATAGGCAGCGAGGGCATCCTACATCCAGTGAAGCTTTCCCCCATCTCATAGGCAGTGAGGGCATCTCCCATTCCATAGGCAGTGAGGGCATCTCCCATCCCATAGGCAGTGAGGGCATCTCCCATCCCATAGGCAGTGAGGGCATCTCCCATCCCATAGGCAGTGAGGGCATCTCCCATCCCATAGGCAGTGAGGGCATCTCCCATCCCATAGGCAGTGAGGGCATCTCCCATCCCATAGGCAGTGAGGGCATCTCCCATCCCATAGGCAGTGAGGCATTCCCCCCCATCCCATAGGCAGCAAGGCATTCCTCCCCCATCCCAGATGGCAGTGAAGCATTCCTCCCCCATCCCATAGGCAGCGAGGCATTCCTCCCATCCCATAGGCATTGAGGGCATCTCCCATCCCATAGGCATTGAGGGCATCTCCCATCCCATAGGCATTGAGGGCATCTCCCATCCCATAGGCATTGAGGGCATCTCCCATCCCATAGGCATTGAGGGCATCTCCCATCCCATAGGCATTGAGGGCATCTCCCATCCCATAGGCATTGAGGGCATCTCCCATCCCATAGGCATTGAGGGCATCTCCCATCCCATAGGCATTGAGGGCATCTCCCATCCCATAGGCATTGAGGGCATCTCCCATCCCATAGGCATTGAGGGCATCTCCCATCCCATAGGCATTGAGGGCATCTCCCATCCCATAGGCATTGAGGACATCTCCCATCCCATAGGCATTGAGGGCATCTCCCATCCCATAGGCATTGAGGGCATCTCCCATCCCATAGGCATTGAGGGCATCTCCCATCCCATAGGCATTGAGGGCAACTCTTATCGCATAGGCAGTGAGGCATTCCCCCCCATCCCATAGGCAGCAAGGCATTCCTCCCCATCCCATAGGCAGCGAGGCATTCCTCCCCCATCCCATAGGCAGCGAGGCATTCCTCCCCCATCCCATAGGCAGCGAGGCATTCCTCCCCCATCCCATAGGCAGCGAGGCATTCCTCCCCCATCCCATAGGCAGCGAGGCATTCCTCCCCCATCCCATAGGCAGCGAGGCATTCCTCCCCCATCCCATAGGCAGCGAGGCATTCCTCTCCCATCCCATAGGCAGTGAGGGCATCTCCCATCCCATAGGCATTGAGGGCATCTCCTATCCCATAGGCAGTGAGGCATTCCCCCCATCCCATAGTCATCGAGGAATTCCTCCCCCATCCCATAGGCAGCGAGGCATTCCTCCCCCATCCCAAAGGCAGCGAGGCATTCCTCCCCCATCCCAAAGGCAGCGAGGCATTCCCCCCATCCCATAGGCAGCGAGGCATCCCCCCATCCCATAGGCAGTGAGATATTCCCCCCATCCCATAGGCAGTGAGGGCATCTCCCATCCCATAGGCATTGAGGGCATCTCCCATCCCATAGGCATTGAGGGCATCTCCCATCCCATAGGCATTGAGGGCATCTCCCATCCCATAGGCATTGAGGGCATCTCCCATCCCATAGGCATTGAGGGCATCTCCCATCCCATAGGCATTGAGGGCATCTCCTATCCCATAGGCAGTGAGGCAGCATTCATCCCCCATCCCATAGGCAGTGAGGCAGCATTCATCCCCCATCCCATAGGCAGTGAGGCATTCCTCCCCCACCCCATAGGCAGTGAGGCATTCCTCCCCCACCCCATAGGCAGTGAGGCATTCCTCCCCATCCCATAGGCAGTGAGGCATTCCTCCCCCATCCCATAGGCAGTGAGGCATTCCTCCCCCATCCCATAGGCAGTGAGGCATTCCTCCCCCATCCCATAGGCAGTGAGGCATTCCTCCCCCATCCCATAGGCAGTGAGGCATTCCTCCCCCATCCCATAGGCAGTGAGGCATTCCTCCCCCATCCCATAGGCAGTGAGGCATTCCTCCCCCATCCCATAGGCAGTGAGGCATTCCTCCCCCATCCCATAGGCAGTGAGGCATTCCTCCCCCATCCCATAGGCAGTGAGGCATTCCTCCCCCATCCCATAGGCAGCGAGGCATTCCTACCCCATCCCATAGGCAGCGAGGCATTCTTACCCCATCCCATAGGCAGTGAGGGCATCTCCCATCCCATAGGCATTGAGGGCATCTCCTATCCCATAGGCAGCGAGGCATTCCCCCTATCCCATAGGCAGCGAGGCATTCCCCCCATCCCATAGGCAGCGAGGCATTCCTCCCCCATCCCATAGGCAGCGAGGCATTCCCCCCATCCCATAGGCAGCGAGACATTCCCCCCATCTCATAGGCAGTGAGGGCATCTGCCATTTCGGGTGGTAGTCCCCCCTCCCCCAGATGCTGGAGAAAAAAAAACAGAAAATTTGCATGGACAGTCGTTCCCCGCTGCTGCCAGACCATGGAGGATGGGCAGGGTGAAGTTCCCCCACTTCATGGACTCTAGAATTTATGTGGTCGAGCGCGTCAGGCAGAGAAGCGACCAGAGCTGGGGACTCTCCCTGCTGTTTCAAACTTTTGGGCAAATTCAGCTGAACTGTTTTGCAACCACACATTCCACTATGGAAAAAATCCTCCTATCTTTAGTTCTTGAAAGTAAGTCTGGTTTCACATTGGGGTGAGACAATGGTTATGCCGCACTCCTGTGTACAGGTGTTTAACTGGCAGTTTAGTAGTGGACAGGTTTGCGATCACTATTTGCTGTACAGCGATTGCAAACACCATTGTTGCAAAAACACCTCTTGCAGGGTTTTTGAGGGGCATATGTAATCACCCCACCAATCACCCCACCGGTATGTGAAAGTGCCCATAGATCTCTATGGGCAGTGTTTCAATGACAATAGCGGGTGATTGCAAGTGATATGCAATCACTTCACACTCGCCCTAGTGTGAATGTAGCATCAAGGTTCTTTCATACTCTTCATTATACCCTATATTCGTTGCCTAAGCAGGAGGGACCAATGCCGGCATCTACAAATTAATTACTGACTTTGAAGGGTTTTTTATCTCAAAAATAAAACATGAATTTCATTTGAATATTGTATTATAATTCAGTTAAAAAAAATCTACATTTGTGGGTAACGAATCTAAGCAAAAACCCCAACTAGAGCTACCATTTTTTTCACATACAATTGTACACTGGCAATGTATTTAATGATATTTTCTATATTTCTTCCAGAGAACTTCAGATGGATTTGATTGTGTACCTTTAAAGTCCTCAGAAGGTACACATACAGAAATGTAACTAAAAAGGCCCATTATTAATGGACTTAACAGTATAAAGAAATCCAAACTTGACATACATTTTTCTGTTGTATGTTGTTTTCTTGCCATAAATTTCAGCCAAATTGTCTGTTTACATTAGGATGTAAATGCAACTTTTGTGGCAACACGTCTGAAAATATGCACGTTTAAATTACAGATGGCAAAAACACTGATGAACTGGGAGCCCTGTGTTACTGACAATAAATATATATATATATATTTATTAACATTACTAAATGCTGCCTTTTACTTTAGTCTTTTACGTTATTTTATTGCGGTGGTTAGATGCAAAATTGTTTTTTTCTTTCCTTTTTTTAAGCTGTAAAAGGCTGTTTTCAAAAACTGTGCCAAAATAAAAAACAAAACAAAATGACTTTGTTGTACATTCAATATTTTTGTGCGAGACACGCGCTCCTGAACACCATTCAGTTTAAGGTACTGAGAAGCACAAGCTTTCTTTCATTCTTTTTTCCTCAGTAGATACATTTGGGGTCATGCTAGAGATTTAGTGAAGCAAGTTAAACTCTGCATGCACATTTGGGTGTGAATTGCAGTCTGTATTTCAGTGAGCTTTTTAATTTTAACACACATAATAGTGCAATAAAAAAATGTGTTCGAATTTGTCCTAAAAAAATCACCTGCATGTGTGATATTGCATTTTTACAGGTGAGATGCCTCATTTTTCTATGCTTTGACTTAACCGACTGGTCAGTCTTTGGTCATGGAGACCCTAATCTGAACAACCTAACCCAACCTCTTACATCACGTTCTGCACAGATATGCTTGTACCTTTCAAAAAAGTTTGTTCTTCTGGCAACAACAAACTATGGTTCACAAACAAAATCGGGAAGCGGAGGAGAGAGAAAGAAAGGTTGTTTAAAGTGGACCAACACCCAGGGGGGATCGGCCCGGGAATCTATAAGATTCCCGGACCGATCAGATCCCTCCCCGCGGGGCATCCGAAATCGGGATGTCCCGCGGGGAGGAACCCCCCAGGAGGCCCACAATCCTTACCTTACCGGCGATCCAACGGCGCATGCGCGAGACGCGGCCGCGTCTCTCGCTTCCCTCTAGCAGGGCGCGCTCCCGCGCCGGCCGTTTTGTGAATGGCCGGCGCAGGCGCGCTCCCTGTTAGAGGGAAGCGAGAGACGCAGCCAATGACAGCGCTCTGGTATGCGCGTCCAAGCCGCTTTGGACGCGCATACCAGAGCGGCTCTGAGCGCTGTCATTGGCCGGACGAGGTCACGTGGGAGCGGGGAGAGGTGAGTTTTTGCGGCGATCGGGGGGGTTTCACACAGCGAGGCACCCCCGATCGGGGTGCCCCACCTAAGTGGACCAACACCCAGGATAGTAAAAATCCTGGGTGTTGGTCCACTTTAAAGCAAGCAACAGGGCCCAGCTATCAAAGGAAATAAGAATTGCCAAGAGAATCTCTGGCTTGAAGTTGGAGTCAAATCTCTCTTATAGTTATTCGGGATCTGTTTGTAAAAGCCTAAACTCAATTACAAACTAAAAAGGCCCCCCACAGATCTGTCCCAGCCAGGAAATGGTGAATGATCTAAATAACTACTATGCAGAGCATAAGAGGATAGACCAGTGAGCACCCAGTGAGTCAGCTTTCAGCATGCAATCGCAAACAATTCGGCATAGCAGGGACCACAGTCAATTGATGTCCGAATCCTAGTTATAGGAAATCTACTGGATGGCATCCTGTCAATGTACCTATGCGTGCGCCGCAGGCTCAATGAACCCTGTCCACTGTCTATGCTCTGGCTTCCGGCCTGCCTCTCAGGTGTCAGCGCACGCTGTCACAAACACTTGGTGGTGGCACCAAAAGCCAGAGCGAATACGGGGTTTATTTACCCAGCCTTAGAAGTAGCGGCGTCTGCCAGTGCGGGGGCAGCGGGCAGGGTTCATTTTCGTCTGTTCAGTGCTCGGCTGGCCTCCCGGTGGCCGTGGTGCGGACGCAAGCATTGTGTAAGTATACCTTTTTTTTTTTTTTATACATTCAGCCAATAAGACGCACTGACATTTTCCTCCCTTTCTTTTGTGGAAACAATAGTGCGTCTTATTGGGCTGCCCCCCTTGTGGCTGCAGCGCTGGTGCAAGGCTCAAGTAAGGAACAAACTTCCAGCAGAGGTAGTTGAAAAATCAGAAGTCAGTGAATTTAAACATGCCTGGGATAAGCACACATCTATCCTAAGATAAAGACTACATACAGTTGCTTAAGGGCAGGCTAGATGGACCGTATGGTCTCCTTCTGCCGCCAACTTTCTATGTTTTTATGTAAGTATACCTTTTTTTCCGGGGGGTTTGGGTGCTTTTGCCACATAGCTTATGAGAATGGAAGGGGGAATGCCAAACTGAATAAGGGGATGGGGGAATGCCACACTGTGGGAATGGGATGGGGAATGCCACATTGCCTAGGGGGAATTGAGGGGGGTAATGCCACACTGATTATCGGGATTGGGGGAATGCCACACTGCCTATGAGATGGGGGGGGATACCACACTACCTTTTGGGAATGGGAGGGGGAAGGCCACACTGGCTATGGGACATGGGAGGGGGAATGCCACACTGCCTATAGGGAATGGGAGGGGGGAATGCCACACTGCCAATAGGGAATGGGAGGGGGAATGCCACACTGTCTATATGGGGAATGGGAGGGGGGAATGCCACACTGCCAATAGGGAATGGGAGGGGGAATGCCACACTGTCTATATGGGGAATGGGAGGGGGGAATGCCACACTGCCAATAGGGAATGGGAGGGGGAATGCCACACTGTCTATATGGGGAATGGGAGGAGGAATGCCACACTGTCTATATGGGGAATGGGAGGGGGGAATGCCACACTGCCTGTGGAGAATCGGAGGGGGGAATGCCACACTGCCTATGGAGAATCGGAGGGGGGGATGCCACACTGCCTATGGAGAATCGGAGGGGGGGATGCCACACTGCCTATGGAGAATCGGAGGGGGGGATGCCACACTGCCTATGGAGAATCGGAGGGGGGGATGCCACACTGCCTATGAGATAGGGGGGATGCCACACTGTTTATGGGGAATAGGAGGGGGGAATGCCACATTGGCTACGGGAAATAGGAGTAGGACATGCCACACTGCCTTCGAGTGTTCAATTATGTCTTATTTGAAACTGCTCACTAACTCCATCCAAATGACAGAAGACCAGGATCATATCTCTTCATCGACTTCAGCTCGACCTTTATTGATCCGAGGATTCTTCATTTGAGGCTTATACCAATCCTGCCAAGCATGTGGATTACAAGATGGGGACACATAAACCCAATATCAAAATATACAGCATTGGAGCCCCCCCTCTAAGCTTTGCCCTTTTACTTTTCTCTAACATTTTCACCAACTCCTGCACATTATCCTGTGAAATGTTTAAAGTTTGAGAACAATACAACAATCATTGGACTAATCAGAACAGTGAGCTTGAGTATCACCAAGAGATGAACAATGGTACATTGACAGAAACCTAAAGATCAATTAGGAGGAACACTGTAGCTCACCTCCCCATCCTCATATCGGATGCAGTTGTAAACTGGGTTGAGCAGACAAAATTCCTTGGTATCATCATATCCAGGAACCTAAAGTGGGAGAGTGCAGCAAAGGATTTTCTTAAATGTCTGGCCTTTCTGAGCGATTTTTCATGAAATTCTTCATTGCTCAGTATTATTATTATATATTTATATAGCACCATCATCTTACGTAGCGCTGTACAAAGTAGTAATTACAGACAGGGTAGAAATGTACAGTACCTAGACTATTACAAATACAGTGAGGCAAACTCTAATAAGGCACCCCCGCCCACCTTATCAAAAAGTAGGCTACCTGTGTATCAAATATGGTGCAAGGTGTCATTTTTTTGCATTAATTTTGCATTCAATTATAGGGGGCACAGAGTAACCCAAACAGCAATCCCAGCAGTTTCCTGTTGTTCTCCAAATGTATCTAATGCCCCCTGCTTCATGACTAAAGGGCAGTCCTACACCTAGATTGCAACACAGTAAATAATATTCACTCTTCCATTTGTTGTCCCTACCCACCTAGTGACCAAACTGAGAATAACAACACACTTTTATATTTTAAAAGCAACTTCAGGGGTGCACATTCACATAATCCGTTCACTGTTTTTCACCTCATATGAATATGTACCAAGATATTCGCTCCACTCACTGGTGTCCTGTGCCAACCAGTGTATAATAGGGGGCAACGGGAAGTTGAATCCAGGTCTACTTTACAGATATCAATCTTGAGGTCCTTGGCTAGGTCTCCACAGGCTCTCACTCTGGATCCTTTACACTGGCTCCCCCGATCCTATGGATTCCAATTGTTGAGCATAAAAATACCGCACTTTATATGCCAGTCATAAAATCCAGTATACAACTCCTGACGTCTTACACGTGTTTCGTACTATAACCTCATCAGAGGGGATGGGAGCTAGCGCTCACATCCTGTTTATATAGCTCAAATCTATTCTACATTCTATTATATAATAAAAACTCAATGTATTAGAGGCAATTTAAAGTTAGGCTTGTCTAGCACATCAGAAATATAAGAAAAGGCATTATGACACTTTTATTATCAGCCCACTTTGACTACTGTCAAAAGACACAAAGGGGTTAAAATGTGTGGTTATTAAACTGGTAGAAATGAAGTGGAGGGGAACTAACATTATTAGGGAGGTCTCCAAGCGATAGCCCCATTGGATACTCTCAGCCCAATGGATCTAAATGTAGAACTGGATATTATAATTCATTGATAATAGCTAAATAATACCATAGCCAAAGCTTTGCTGTAGGCATTTTATGTTGCACTTGAACTAAATAGTCCAGCAAAAGAAAAAAAATTTAAGGAAGGTAGTGCAATTATTCAACTATAGAGGTGGTGTGTTGCTGCCACCTGGTGACAGAGTACTGTGCTGATTTATGTTCTGAACATCTTACTTGATACGCATGCACAAAGTATAAGTGGTGAATGAAGTTTTTCCCCATCGCGCTAGATAAGAGCTATGAACATAAATATTAGGTTAAAATAATTATTGGGGATAAATGACTCGTCTGCTCATCAGTATTATCTGGACAATTGATTATTAAGTATGAATCATTTGTTTACCTAATCAATTTTTATTTATATTTTATGTAAGTGGATTATTAGTAATGGTTTTAGGATTATACATAAGAGAAGATATAGGAAAAACATATTTGGTTCTGCTTGTATTTTTAGTGTAATACATTCAGTTTTTATTATATGATGGAATGTAGAATAGATTTGAGCTATATAAACAGAATGTGAGCCCTAGCTCCAGAGGTCTCTGATGATGTCATAGTATGAAACACGTGTCAGGCATCAGGAGTGCGCTAGTTGTATACATGTGCACAATAAAGAAAATGTGGATTTTATAACTGGTGTATAAAGTGCAGTTTTACGCTCAACAATTGGAATCCAAATTGTAATCCATAGGATGGGAGGGACCCGGTGTAAAGGATCTAGAGTGAAAGTCTGCGGAGGCTGAGCCGAGGAGCCGAGGACCACAAGGTGGATATCTGTAAAGCGGACCTGGATTCAACGTCCCTTTGCCTCTAATTATACATTGGTGGGCCCGGGACGTCGGTGAGTGGAGCAAATATCTTCTAACATATTCATGTGAGGTGATAAACGGTAAACACATTGTTACCGAGCACGCTTGAACTTCCCTTTGAATTTGTGACTGCTGATGGATTGGTGCTTTCCATTTCAAGCTAAGCAGCAACACATTGCTGTCCACTATCCCAACAATACTCTTCTATATTCTACTGAAAAATTCCCAGTAAAAAAACTTTTTATGCACACCAATATGTGTGAGTGTTTTTATTACTCCCATACATCCCATCTTTGCTGCGGTCCCCCATCTCCACCTTGCTTCCTGCTGCAAGTAAATCTCTTCTCCCCCCCCCTCCCAAACTATCTCTGCCCTGCTCCCAGCTACATCCTCAGCTGTGGTCCCCCATTTCTGCCTTGCTTCCTGCTACATGCAAATCTCTTCTCTGCTCTCCACTACTATCCATCTCTGCCCTGCTCTCTGATACAGAGATTTCCATATCTGCTCTGCTCCTAAGCTGCTAAACCATCTCTGCTCTCATGCTGCACCCCAACTTGCACCTTCATTTCTGTTCTTCTATCCGATACCTGTCCTGCTCCATATAGCACCCTCATCTCTTGCCTTCTAGCTGCTGCAACCCATCTCTTCCCTGTTTCCACACCGCACCCACATCTCTGCTCTGTATTTATTCTGCTCCACCATCTTTGCTCTGCTCCCACGCTGATACCCCATCTCTGCTCTCATCCTGCACCCCCATCTTTAACTTTCTTCCACCACACCTCTATCTCTGCTCTGCTCTCCCATCCCACCCTGCTTCCTGCTGCACGCCTTTCTCCACTCTCATCCCACCTTGCACCCTCATCTCTGCTATGCTGTCACTTGGTTACCCTTTCTCTGCTCATACACTACACCCCCTTCTCTGCTGCTGGCTCAACCCTGTACCACAATCTCTGCTCTCGGCTACACCCCCACCTCAACCCTGCTCCCTGCTGAACTCCCTATCTCTGTCCTGCTGTACCCCATCTCCTCTATCCCCCCCGATTCACTCTCTCTCTCAACCGCTCCCATCTCTGCCCTGCTCACACACTGAATCCACACAGCAGGATTACAGGAGCATAGGGAACACACATGGCTGGACAGCAAAAGACAGAGTCTCTGGACAGAAATCCGATGCAACAGACAGGAAAAGCCATGTTGTTCAGGCACATGCCTCAAGCCTGTGTGGGAATTTGAATCCAAGGATAGGAAGTGAGGTGGGGTTTGGAGACTCATTGTTCGGCATATTCCTTTAGATGTGCCAGACCTTTGCCTGGAGAGGGGGAACTAAGATCACCCCTGTCTCCAATACTGCCGGCATTGCAGCGATGCAAGGACAGCATTGCTGACAGACCTTGATGGGGTCCATGGCTATCCCAGTAGCCAGGAATACAAATCCCAAGAACTGCATTGCACGTGAGTTCCTCTCAGACTCACACTTCTCTAATTTGATGTAGGCGGTGATCTCGAAGACAACTTTTTGACATTGAACCGATGAAGCTGGAGGTTAGTGGAGAAGATTAAAATATCATCCAGATACACAGCGACAAAAACGTCTAGGTATCCACGTAGCACATCATTAACAAAATGCAAGGGCATTGCACAGCCAGAAGGGCATCACTAAATACTCAAAATGTCCATAGCGGGTACAAAAGGCTGTTTTCCATTCATCCCATTAATAATTAATAATTAATGATATAATGGAATAATCAATAAGCACTAGGTTATAAGCTCCCCTCAAGTTTGGATTTTATTGAAAAATGTGGCAGCATGGAGGCCAGGGGCGTAGCTAGGGGGACAGGGGGTGCAGCAGGTTGGGGGCACCAAAGGGGGGGGACTGAGCCCAGGTGGGGGGCACCATTTTGAATCTTTGCCCCAGGTGGCAGAAAGCCTGGCGAATTCTCTGATGGAGACCTTGGCAAACTTCCAGAATTAAGGGAAGTTTATATCTGTTTTTAATGGTCATTTTGTTAAGCTTTCTATAATCTATGCAGGGCCCAGTCTTTCTTTTCCACGAAAAAAAGCCCTGCGCCAGCTGGTGAAGAGGACAGAAGGATGAATCACTTTTGCAGGTTCTCTTAGATATATTCCATCACTACCTTTAATTCTGGCTCAGACAACTAAAAAGGGTAAACAAAGGGAATTGCTGCACTGGGCAATAAATTGTCTGCCCCCTTCTCATCAGCCACGTCTTGGAACTGGTAGTGAAATCTTAGAAACATTGGCACAGATAGTTTGCAAAAGTGGTGATGAATAGAAAAACAATAGTCTGAGTTGAATGTAATTGAGCCAAGAGTCCAATTAATATCTGGATTGTGGGTTAGCCAGGACATACCCAGGATGACCGGATAGATAGCAGAGGGCAAAATTTAAAATGGATGAGTTCTGTATGATGAGGTTTGATTAGAACGGGGAGAGCAGGAGTCCCAAAACAGATGGGGCCCGAGCTCATGGGTGACCCATCTGCCACGGTGACAGCAAGAGGAATGGACTTAGGTTGGATGGGGATCTTATGTTCAGCAGCGAATCTAGAGTCCAAAATGCAGCAGCCCACTGCTGAGTCCACAATGAGTGCAATCTTAATCTTTCTGTCGGGCAGCTAAAACAGAAGTAGAACAGATAAGTAAGCCTCACATAAAGCAATACAACAGCTGACAGGGCAGGGGTTAGAGTTCTCCTACCTGGGCATTTAGTAGGGCAATTGGTCATAAAATGTCCTGGGGCCCCACAGGACAGGAACCAATTTTGAGAGCGATGGCGGGCATGTTCCTCAATAGACAAGGGGGACTGAATCATGCCCAGATGCATAGGTTCAGGTACTCTTTCTGTAGTGGAGCTGGATCCTCTAGGAGCAGGGGATGACAGGGTTAAACCAGGAGCATTCTTAATGGGGTTTGACAGATCCACCAGTAGGTATCAGATGCTTCAACTTGGCCCAGTTCATCTTTGAGTCCTATGAAAGTCTCAGCCTGAATTGAAATCTCAAGAGTTGCTTTCTCAACACTGAAATTCTGTAGCATATTCCTCTACAAGCCTCTTCCCTAGTTTTAGTTTATGCAGAGCAAACTCAGCAGAAGCCATGCGGCCCGGATCATCATCATCAGACCTGAAGAAACTGTCCAAGGTATTTAAGGATGGATCATCCTGTTCCAGGAAACGGGGAGCCCAGAACTGTGGGTCTCCTTGAAGCGGCGAGATGACAAAGAGGGAGAATATGAGGGGTATTTAACCCTTAAAATTCCCAAAAAAGGACGGGGACCCTATGTCATTTTCTTTAATTAACCCTGTGTTACCTGTCACCCAGCAAGTATAAAAGACTTCCAGCAGCAGCAGGAGAGCAGAAGCCAAAGTGATCAGCATGGGATACAGTGCTTCAGGATGGATGGGAGGTAAGTATTAAAAAAAATGTATATATATATTTTTTGTCTATGTATTTTTTGTCTATGTGTCCATTGTGAACTGATAAGGGATCTATGAGACCCCTATACGAGTTCACAAGGCTTAGGGGGCTGGCAAGTCACCTGCGGATATTGGGTGACTTGCCATTAACCCCCAGCCCCCCATTACCTGCCTCCAGCAGAAGGGCCCAGGGGCCATTTAGCCTGTGGGGGCTTGACCGTTGCCTGGATACTATGTCCCTGCCTCATCCCTTGTACTGTAAACTCTCTGCTTACCCAGTTTGACCTTTGGCTTGACCATTGACCTTTCTCATGTTTTGTCCACTGCGCATCAAGTGGATTGATTGGTCTGTGTATGACTCCAGCTTGCCCGACTACGCCCAGTCTTACCTCCGGTTCATCGGCTTTCACCCCTGTGAGTTTACAATCTTTGAGCTAAAAGTCCTGGGGGCAACCATGTCCGGTGGGGCATTTAAAGCATCCCGGGAAACGGGGGCTTGACTATAGGTGTAGCTAAGTGCGGAGATTGGGGGTTGTGAACTCACTAGAAGGTGGTATTCCAGATGTCAGGGTCGTTTTGGTTTAAAAAGCATAAGGTGCACACGTATGCAGAGCTGAAATTCTCAAGTAAAATGACCCTTATGTGCATGTTTGGCAACTCTTCCCCTGACAGTAACTATGCATGTTGTTATGTTCGGGGGACCTTGCTTTTTCAGATTGAACTTGTTTTTTCTTGTTTGCATATTATTTTTTTTTAAGAAAATGTGGCTTTGATTTTGCTTTTTATTCGTTTTTTAGGGAAACCCTGTGCAACCAAATAAGTCATCAAGAGTTACTTCCAAAAATCTGCCAATGTTAACAAGCCTGGTACGCCTACAAAGCTTGAGGTGTGTACAGAGAATGTCTTCCAGAGAATAATATGTGAGGGGTATTTCAGGTGTAAAGGGTAATTATTCTTTAACCCTTTAAATGCCAGCCACGTAAAATTTACGTGGTTGCCTCTCCGCCACTTAAGTGCCAGCCACGTAAATTTTACGTGCCTGGCATTCCCCAATCACACAAAAAAAAGTTTTAAAAAAAGTCACTTACCTGACCCCTTGTTTGGTCCGGCCGGGGCTCCTCTTCAGCCAGCGGGGCTCCGATCGCCGATCGGGGCTTCTCCGGCTGCAGGGGAGGGCCCGGAATAGGGTGCCCCCCCCCCCCCCCGTTTCAGCAGCCGCCGGGATTGCCTGTTAAAAAAAAAAAAATAAAAAATGACAGTTACTCACCTCCGCTCCCGCCGACTCCCGCCGCCTCTCCTCTTCATGGGGGGGGCTCCGGTTACCCCCCCGGGTCTTCTGTCTTCTGGAGGGGGGCATAACAGCCCTCCCTCCGTCGCATCTTCCGATGGCGGCCGCCATCTTGGATTTTAGCCCCGCCCCTTCGGGGCTGACGTCACCGCCGGGTGTCATCGGGGCACCCGGCAGTTCTACTGTCAGATGCCGGTGACGGCTGGGCAGAGAAGGAGGGAGGTAGGTGATCATCCGATCGCCTGCCTCCCCCCTTCTCTGCCCAGCTGTCACCTGCATCAGATCGCCGCGGGACACTGCATCTGAACATCGGAGGTGAGTAAAGTTAAATTTTTTTTTTTTTCTAATATACTATTAAAAAAACCTGTGTCTGTGTTTATTTTTTTATACTGTTAACCCTTTGTGAACTGGTAAGGGGTCCATGTGACCCCTTATACCAGTTCACAGGGCTCCCCCATTACCTGCCTCCCCAAAGGCCAGGGGGGGGCAGAAGAGCCCGGGCCCACATGGGCTATGTGGGCTCGTAGGCTGCAGGGTGGGGGGGCCACAAAAGCTGGCCCCCCCACTCTGTGCCTACAAGCCCCCATAGCTGGTCCCGGGCTGGTTACTTTGGGTAAGGGGGACCCCACGTCAATTTTTTTTTTTGATTTTTAAGGGTTTTTAACCCTTAAAAATCAAAAAAAAAATGGGGTCCGCCCCCCCTGGGAGGGGGGACCCTATGTCATTTTTTTTTTTGATTAACCCTTTGTGATCTGTCATCCAGCAGCTATAAAAGGCTTCTAGCAAGTGAGCAGAAGCCAGTGATCGCCGAGGGACAGAGTGCTCCAGGATGGATGGGAGGTGAGTACAGTGTAAAAAAAAAAAAAAAATTAATAAAATATTTTTTTCTCTGCTTGTGTCTGTGTGATTATTTACTTTTAACCCCTTGTGAACTGGTAAGGGGTCCATGACCCCTATACCAGTTCACAAGGCTGGGGGGATGGCAAGCCACCTGCGCTAGCGGGTGGCTTGCCATTAACCCCTGGCACCCCCATTACCTGCCTCCCCAAAGGCCAGGGGGGGGCAGAAGAGCCCGGGCCCACATAGGCTATGTGGGCTCGTAGGCTGCAGGGTGGGGGGGCCACAAAAGCTGCCCCCCCCACTCTGTGCCTACAAGCCCCCATAGCTGGTCCCGGGCTGGTTACTTTGGGTAAGGGGGACCCCACGTCAATTTTTTTTTTGATTTTTAAGGGTTTTTAACCCTTAAAAATAAAAAAAAAAATGGGGTCTCCCTCCCCTGGGAGGGGGGACCCTATGTCATTTTTTTTCTCGCTTTAACCCTTTGTAGTGTGGATGGTATTTGTATTTTTTTTGTGAATGTTATAAAATACTTGTTTCAGTTAGAGGGGTCTCCTGGGCAGGAACAGGGGGCTACCGATAAATATGTGGTACCGTTCTAATCGGTAGAAATGGGGCTTTCACATGCAATATGATTTTCCTTAATAAAATACATTTTTTATTTAAAATAAAGGAGTCAATTTTCTAAAAAAAAATTTTTTACTTAATAATATTGTAAAAAAAAAAAACAAATTTTACAAACAAGACATTTCATGTTAAAGCCTAAACTCTGCTGCAAAATATATATATAATTTTCCTGAAAGTTCCAGCAAAAATGGCGCAAAACATGACGCAAAATGGGGAAAAATGGCCTGTCAACAGAGGGTGACAAAATCTCAAGTAGGCTGGCAATTAAAAGGGTTAATAGTACCTATGCATGTTGGGTATTGTTCTGTTCGGGGGACCTTGCGCTTTCAGACTTAGCTTGTTTTTTCTGGTTTGCATATTTATATTTTAGGAAAAGGTGTTTTTTATTCAGCTTTTTTATAATTTTTTTAGGGAAACCCTGCGCAACCAAATAATTCCGAATAATTCCAGAAAGATGAGCCCACTAGAACAAGCTGGGTACCCTTAGAAAGCTTAACGTGTGTACTTTCAGGGAATATATGGTTTATGGGGGATATTCCAAATGTCAAGGGTTGTTTTGGTTGAAAAATCGCAAGGTGCGCACTTTGTCTGCAGAGCTGAAATTTTCAAGTAAAATTACCGTTACGCACATGCTTTACTTTGGGGTGTTTGGCAACTCTTCCCTTGACAGTAGCTATGCATGTTGGGTATTGTTCTGTTCGGAGGATGTTGCGTTTTCAGATTAAACTTGTTTTTTCTTGTTTGTATATAGATTTTTTAGGAAAATGTGGCTTTGATTCTTTTTTATCCTTTTTTTAGGGAAACTCTTTGCAACCAAAGAATCCATTGAGGGATTACTTCCAGAAAACTATGGCCACATCAACAAGCCTGGTACGCCTAGAAAGCCTGATGTGTACTTCCAGAGAATAGTTTGTTGGGGGTATTTCAAATGTAAAGGGTTGTTTTTCTGGAAAAACTGCAAGGTGCGCATATTGCGTAGCATAGTTGTATTTTATCTGAAAATCCCCTAAAGCGCTGTTTCAGTTTGGGGGAGTCTCCTGGGCAGGAAAGGGTGTCTACCTATACATATGTGGTACCGCTGTAACCGGGAGAAATTGGGATTTCACACGCAATAAGATTTCATTGACAAACTTACATTTTTTATTACAAAAAAAACTACAATATTTTTTTTTTTGCACATATTTCACCCAAAAATATTAAGAATACACCTAACAAATGACAAACAAGACATTTCATGTTAAAGCCCAGACTCTGCTGAAAAAAACAATATATCATTTTCCTGGGAAATCCCTGGAAATCCCTTCAAAAATCACATTTGAACATGGGGAGCGCAAAATAGTGCAAAATGGTCTGGCAACAGAGTGTGACAAAAACTCCAGGTAGGCTGGCACTTAAAGGGTTAAAAACTGCAAGATGTGCATAGCAGTTGTATTTTATCTGAAAATCTGTTTCAGTTTGAGGGAGTCTCCTGTGCAGGAAAGGGTGTCTACCAATGCATATTTAGTACCACTGTTACAGAGAGAAAGTAGTCTTTTACACGCAATATGAATTTATTGGAAAACTATTCCTTATTACAAAAAAAACTGTAGGAATTATATTTTATATTTCACCAAAAAATATTGAGAAAACACAAAACAAGACATTTTATGATAAAGCCCAGCCTCTGCTACAAAATAAATAGCCTTCAAATATCACAGTTGAACATGTATTGCACAAAAGAGTGAAAAATGGTCTGGCAATAAAGGGTGACAAACCCCCCCCCCCATTAGACTTACTGTTAAAAGCTTTTGCATTAATTCTTCAGGCTGACCACATGGAGAGAGAAGGCTCCACCTCTGGGAGGAAAAACAAACTGAACAGAGCTTAATAGCCCCACCCCTTCCTCCCCACCTCAGTCTTTGTAACGTGACCCCATTAACCTCCTAGACTATGGGCGGGTAATATGTGGTAAGCCTGAAGTATTCATGAAAAAGCTGTTACCGGTAACTCTTACGGGGGGGGGGGGTTAATTTCATACTTTAGTCTGACCACGCAGAGAGGATTAGACAAGCAATTATACCTTAGGGGTGGGACTCTGCTAGTAGTACCCTTCTACTGAAGGCCTGATGTTTTGCAGATAGTAAATCAAGTCTACAATGTTTAAGGAAGGTGTGGGGTGATGACCACATTGCTGCTTTGCAGATTTCTTCCAATGAGGCCCCAGTCCTTTCTGCCCAAGATGCTGACATAGCTCACCTCTGGGGGAGAAGCCCACTTAGAAACATAAGCCTGTACAATAGTCTATTTTATCCACCTAGCTATGGTGGACTTGGAGGCTGCTAAACCCTTCTTTTTGCCACTGAAAGTTAAGAGTTGTTCTGCCCACCTCCATTCTATGGATCTTTTCAAATAGATAATTAAAGCTCTTCCATCATCTAATAGTGAGAGATCTTCTTCCTTGCCAACTCCTACTGGTAGCGTCGGAAAGACTATCTCCTGCATCCTATTAGTTGTAATTAGAGATGAGCGAACTTTTGAAAAGTTCGATTCGGCCGATTCGCCGAATTTCACAAAGACCCACCATGCCGGCATTTGAGAAAAAAGGCAAACACTTACCTGCAGGTCCGGAGCGTGGAGGCCGGCGCCGCTCTCAGCTGTCATCTGAGGGCGCGTCATGGTGGCGCGTCATGGTGGTGGCCGGCCTCCACGCTCCGGACCTGCAGGTAAGTGTTTGCCTTTTTTTTAAAATGCCGGCATGGTGGGAGCGGGCCTGCCGGTTCCGCTGACAGCGGAGCCGGCCGGCCCGCTCCCACCATGCCGGCAAAAATGCTTTTTTTTTTTTTTTTATTTGTTTTTTAAATGCCGGCATGGTGGGAGCGGGCCGGTCGGCTTCACCGGCCCGCCGGCCGGCTCCGCTGACAGCGGAACCGGCCGGCCCGCTCCCACCATGCCGGCATTTTTTTTTTTAATTTCAGGAAAAATTCGATCGGCACGATCCACAAAATATTCGGGTTCGTGCCGAATCGAATATTTCCTGAAATTCGGAGCGAATTCCGGTTCGTCCGAACCGGTTCGCTCATCTCTAGTTGTAATCACAATCTTTGGCAAAAACAATGGATTAGGTTTCAATATAACTTTATCTGGGAATACCGAACAATAAAGCTCCTTTGACGACGGGGCCTGCAGCTCACTGACTCTTCTTGCAGAAGTAATGGCTAACAAAACACAAAATTTAAGAGATAACCATTTCTCCAGGATTTCATCCAGTGGTTCAAAAGGAGGCTCTATCAGTCCTTTTAATACAATCAATAAGACGCATGTAGAAAAACCCTTAAAAGGAGCTGGACTTTATCTACTAAATGACTTGAAAAAAACTATTGATAACTTCCTTCTGTCTTAGTTTCTGTTCAAGAAAAAATGAAAGGGTGGAAGTCTGAGTCCTTAGAGTACTTACTGCTAGCCCTTTCTCGAATCCTCCCATCAACCTGAACACTGGCCCGGCAGGAATGCTGCCTTCTACCTTCCGGGTTGCTACACGTGTCTGTGGCGGACCCGGAAGTGACATCAGCTCGTCAGATCCCGGCCTTAGGCTCTACCCCCAAATTTAAAATATTTGGAGGAAAATCAACCATTTTGAATTGCTGGTCCTGGCAAACAGATCCACCTGTGAAAGCCCCCAAATACTTACAATTTGATGAAACATTTCCTGGTTCAGGCACCATTCCATTTGCTGAACCTTTGTTCAGTGTTGAGGGCTCCCTTCTTTTGGATTGCAGCGATGGACCGAATCTGTGTTTGAAGGGGTTGAAGGATTTAGTTTAACAGCTTCATCAGCACAAGTGATAGATTGGCTACTGTTGAGGCATTGTCTGACCTTACTATTACCTCTCTGCCTGCTATGATCATCTGAAAATGACTTGACCGCCAGCTTGACCGCCAAGAGCTCTCTGAAGTTTGAGGACCTGGCCGCCAAAGACCTTGTCCATTTTCCCTGTACCTGTAGATTGTTTACATGGGCTCCCCAATCCCAACTGCTTGCGTCTGTTGTGATTACCACAGGGTTGGTTTGTCTCCACTCCGTTCCCTTCTTTAGTACTAGTGGATTGGTCCACCATATTAGGTCCTCTAGGACAAGGGGACTTAATTGGACAAGTTGATCTAAAGATTAGAGATGAGCGAACTTTTGAAAAATTCGATTCGACTGATTCGCCGAATTTCCCGACAAAAATTGTTTCGCTATTAAAAACGGCTATTTCTGAGCCTCCTAGAGCCTCAATAGGGTTGTAAACCATTCTGCCTTGCTGTAACACGCATAGGATGCGTGCTGGGTTAGTTAAATAATACTTTGAATAAATATCACATGCAGATCAGAGGCATCGCTAATAGAATCGCAGAGCGGCACAATTGCAGAGAGTTGAAGTGGCATCACTATGAGGGGCAGGAGCCCAAACATTGCTTTAAAGAGACACTGGAGTTGGCAGCAGAAGGAGCCCAAAAATTGGATGAATCACACCCTGGAGTTGGCAGCAGCAGTAGCAGCCCAAACATTACTTTAAAGAGACACTGGGGTTGGCTTCAGGAGCCCAAAAATTGGATGATTCACACCCTGGAGTTGGCAGCAGCAGCAGCAGCAGGAGCCCAAACATTACTTTAAAGAGACACTGGGGTTGGCTTCAGGAGCCCAAAAATTGGATGATTCACACCCTGGAGTTGGCAGGAGTTGGCAGCAGCAGCAGCAGCAACAGGAGCCCAAACATTACTTTAAAGAGACACTGGGGTTGGCTTCAGGAGCCCAAAAATTGGATGAATCACACCCTGGAGTTGGCAGCAGCCCAAACATTACTTTAGAGACCCTGGGGTTGGCTTCAGGAGCCCAAAAATAGGATGATTCACACCCTGGAGTTGGCAGCAGCAGCAGCAGGAGCCCAAATATTACTTTAAAGAGACCCTGGGGTTGGCTTCAGGAGCCCAAAAATTGGATGAATCACACCCTGGAGTTGGCAGCAGCAGGAGCCCAAATATTACTTTAAAGAGACCCTGGGGTTGGCTTCAGGAGCCCAAAAATTGAATGAATCACACCCTGGAGTTGGCAGCAGCAGGAGCCCAAATATTACTTTAAAGAGACCCTGGGGTTGGCTTCAGGAGCCCAAAAATTGGATGAATCACACCCTGGAGTTGGCAGCAGCAGGAGCCCAAACATTACTTTAAAGAGACACTGGGGTTGGCTTCAGGAGCCAAAAAATTGGATGAATCACACCCTGGAGTTGGCAGCAGCAGCAGGAGCCCAAACATTACTTTAAAGAGACACTGGGGTTGGCAGCAGGAGCCCAAAGATTGGATGAATCACACCCTGGAGTTGGCAGCAGCAGCAGGAGCCCAAACATTACTTTAAAGAGACACTGGGGTTGGCTTATGGAGCCCAAAAATTGGATGATTCACACCCTGGAGTTGGCAGGAGTTGGCAGCAGCAGCAGCAGTAACAGGAGCCCAAACATTACTTTAAAGAGACACTGGGGTTGGCTTCAGGAGCCCAAAAATTGGATGAATCACACCCTGGAGTTTTCAGCAGCAGCAGCCCAAACATTACTTTAAAGAGACACTGGGGTTGGCTTCAGGAGCCCAAAAATTGGATGATTCACACCCTGGAGTTGGCAGCAGCAGCAGCAGGAGCCCAAATATTACTTTAAAGAGACCCTGGGGTTGGCTTCAGGAGCCCAAAAATTGGATGATTCACACCCTGGAGTTGGCAGCAGCAGGAGCCCAAACATTACTTTAAAGAGACACTGGGGTTGGCTTCAGGAGCCCAAACATTGGATGAATCACACCCTGGAGTTGGCAGCAGCAGGAGCCAAAACATTACTTTAAAGAGACACTGGAGTTGGCTTCAGGAGCCCAAAAATTGGATGAATCACACCCTGGAGTTGGCAGCAGCAGGAGCCCAAATATTACTTTAAAGAGACCCTGGGGTTGGCTTCAGGAGCCCAAAAATTGGATGAATCACACCCTGGAGTTGGCAGGAGTTGGCAGCAGCAGCAGCAACAGGAGCCCAAACATTACTTTAAAGAGACACTGGGGTTGGCTTCAGGAGCCCAAAAATTGGATGAATCACACCCTGGAGTTGGCAGCAGCAGCAGCAGGAGCCCAAATATTACTTTAAAGAGACACTGGGGTTGGCTTCAGGAGCCCAAAAATTGGATGAATCACACCCTGGAGTTGGCAGCAGCAGCAGCCTAAACATTACTTTAAAGAGACACTGGGGTTGGCTTCAGTAGCCCAAAAATTGGATGAATCACACCCTGGAGTTGGCAGCAGCAGCAGCAGGAGCCCAAACATTACTTTAAAGAGACACTGGGGTTGGCAGCAGGAGCCCAAAGATTGGATGAATCACACCCTGGAGTTGGCAGCAGCAGCAGCAGCCCAAACATTACTTTAAAGAGACACTGGGGTTGGCTTCAGGAGCCCAAAAATTGGATGATTCACACCCTGGAGTTGGCAGCAGCAGGAGCAGCAGGAGCCCAAACATTACTTTAAAGAGACACTGGGGTTGGCTTCAGGAGCCCAAAAATTGGATGAATCACACCCTGGAGTTTGCAGCAGCAGGAGCCAAAACATTACTTTAAAGAGACACTGGAGTTGGCTTCAGGAGCCCAAAAATTGGATGAATCACACCCTGGAGTTGGCAGCAGCAGCAGCAGGAGCCCAAATATTACTTTAAAGAGACACTGGAGTTGGCTTCAGGAGCCCAAAAATTGGATGATTCACACCCTGGAGTTGGCATCAGCAGGAGCCCAAAAATTGGCCTAAAGACATAAATATGTTTTGCACCATTTGGAAAGTGTAAAACGTGGCACCATGCTGAATCTAGTCGCATGCATCAGGCATTGGTGGGTGGAAATCCTGGCTGATCCATCCCTGATTCATTTTGGCAAAGGTGAGTCTCTCCACATTTTTAGTTGACAGACGAGTTCTCCTCGCCATAACTATGGCCCCCGCCGCACTAAACACCCGCTCAGATGGCACGCTACTTGCCGGGCAGGACAGCTTTTCCAGGGCAAACTCTGCTAGTTGCGGCCACAAATCAAGTTTGGCTGCCCAGAAGTCCAGCGGATCCTCAAGGTGTGTTGGCATGGTCATGTCAAAGTATGACATGACCTGCTGGTTGAGGTCCTGCTCCAGGTCTTCCTGCTGCTCATGAGTAGCCTCACTATGCGGGTGTAGAAAGCTACTCATTAGTGACTGAAGACTGAGGCTGCTGCTGATGGAGCTGCTGCAGCTGCTTCTGCCAACCCCCCCAGCGGCCATGGCAGTGGAAGGTGAGCGCAGAGGTCCCCTCGAGTCAGACCTGCGAGAGTATGGACCATGGCGCAGATAGGCATCGGCCAACTGCCTACGTAGAATGTCTTTGTAGTAGTTCAGTTTGTCCTCCCTCTCGGTGGGTTTAAAAAATGCCCCCATTTTGTGCCGGAAGCGAGGGTCCAATAAGGTGGACAGTCAGAAGTCATCCCGCCGACAGATGGAAACAATTCTGGGGTCACTACGCAAGCACGTGAGCATGCTTCCTGCCATTTGCGCAAGTGACTCGGATGGACTACCTGTCTCCATCTCCACTGCATACTGCCACGGTGTGCTCGGGTCCTCTGTCTCGCCTTCCTCAAAAACCTCTAGCTCCTCTGGCTGCTCCTGCTCCTCCTCTCCTGTCCGCTGACTAGATAAACCAGCCATTTCGCCAAGCCTAAACTGTGTTTCGCTGGGCAACTCCTCCTCCTCTTCCTCCTCCTCCTCCAGTTCAGCTCCAACGGGGTTCATGTGGCCGTAAGATGTAAACGCCATGTCTCCAGTGCCCTGACCAGCCATGGTTTCCAACATGTGCTGTAGTACATGAAGCAGTGGAATCACGTCGTTCATCCCGTAATCCTGCCGACTGACAAATAAAGTGGCTTCCTCAAAGGGCCTGAGCAAACGGCAGGTGTCACGTATGAGCTGCCACTGGTTGACATTGAAGTTACACAAGGGAGTCCCCCTATCTGCTTGGATCATCAGGAAATCCGTGATGGCTTTTCTCTGTTCATATAATCAGTCCAACATGTGAAGGGTGGAATTCCAACGGGTGGAAAAATCGCAAATCAGACTATGTTGGGGGATACCATTCTGACGCTGTAGCTCAAGAAGGGTGTGTTTGGCGGTGTATGAGTGGCTGAAGTGCATGCAAAGTTTCCTTGAAGTTGTTAGGATGTCTTGCAGATGGGGGGAACACTTCAGAAACCGCTTGACAACCAGATTGAAGACGTGAGCCATGCAGGGGGCATGGGTCAGGCTTCCTTGGCGCAGCGCAGACAAAATGTTCTTCCCATTGTCAGTAACCATGATTCCCATTTTAAGTTTTCTTGGAGTAAGCCATGTTTGGATTTCCTGATGAATACATTTAAGCAGTTCCTCCCCTGTGTGACTCCGTTCGCCAAGACAAACCATGTGAAGCACTGCGTGACACCTCCGTGCCCTGCACACATGGTAGACTGGAGGGGCACTGAGACTTGAGCCTACAGTGGAGGGTGAGGAGATGGCGGAGGATGAGGAGGCCGAGTCACACGGTGTCACAGGCCCAACGGGCAGGGAGCGTGGAGGCCGAAGCGGTGTGACCTGTCCAAGTTGCTGCTGCTGCTGCAAAGGGACCACATTCACCCAGTGGGCCGTAAACGACATGTACTGTCCCTGACCGTAGTTACAGCTCCAGATGTCGGCGCTGCCATGCACTTTGCTACACACCGACAGGCTCAAGGACTGGCCCACCTTCTGTTCAACAAAAGTGTGCAGCGCTGGTACTGCCTTCTTGGCAAAGAAATGACGGCTTGGGACTCTCCACCTCGGCTCGGCACAAGCCATCAGTTCTCTGAAAGGTGCAGATTCCACCACCTGAAAAGGGAGCGACTGCAGCACCAGCAACTTGGACAGGAGCACATTTACCTTCTGCGCCGTAGGATGAGTGGGCGCATACTGCTGTCTCTTGGACATGGCTTCGCTGATGGATTGCTGGCGGGATGCATGACTTGGAGGAGGAGGAGGAGGAGCAGGAGCGACAGAGGATGGGTATGACGCACAGCTGCCTTCGGCTGAGGTGCTGGAGCCTTGGCTGGCAGAAATTGGGAGCGGCGTGCCACTTGGTGAGGAAGCAGACTGGACCACCCCTTGGGAGCCTCGGTTCTCCCAGGTCGCTTTATGGTGACGCATAATATGTTGACGCAGGGCCGTGGTGCCAACATTTGGACCCTGGCCACGCTTTACCTTTTGCCTACATATCTTGCATGTGGCCATGTTACCCTCCTGCGGATGCTTCAGGAAAAACTGCCACACTGCCGAGTAGCTACTTTTCCCACCCCCTGGCCTCACTGATTCACTGCTGCTGTTGCCAACTCCAGGAACCCCTGCTCCACTACCTCCCGATAAGGTAGACTGCCGCACAGCAGGTGCTCTACCCCGGCCCCGGCCCCGGCCGGCTCCAGCCTTTGGAATTGTGCCCCCATGCTGACTGCTACCACCTTGCTGCCTCAGCTGCTGACTCCGGGGCAACCTGCGCCCCTCTTCTCCTGATGATGACGATGAAGCCCCTTCATCACCCGGCTCCCAAGTGCGATCGGCTTCATCGTCATCATCATTATCACCGAGTTGTGGCTGTACGTCACTGATGTTCGTGGATTCGTCAACAGTGTCTGGCGCAGGAGCTGGAACGCTCACAGCACCCACGACACTGTCCACATCACTATTTGTCTGCCTAGCTAAAGAAGTCACCTCCATTTCTTGGCTGGGCAGTAGCTGCTGACTGTCCTCTATCTGATGGTCCTCCTCACTAAAGAGTGGAGCTGAACCCAAAGCATAGGATACGTCGCTGGGGGATGGAACGGCGTAGGCCAGAGGCAATGGGAGGACAGGGACTGCTCTCGGGGCATGCCAACTCAGGGTTGTGTCAGAGGAACCTACCGACCCTAGACTGGGGGTCTCAGACGTAAGTTGTGATGATGTTGTTGATGAGCGCGTCAACCAATATACCACGGCAGATGCGTTACTGGTGGAGACCCGACCGCTAGCAGATACTGGCAGATTAGGTCTCTCAGCGTGACTCCTGCTGCTACTGGCCCCCAGTCTGCTGCGAGCTCTGCTTGCGGAATCTTGGCCTCTGCCACTCCTCTTTTCACTTCCAGGCACTTGTCTGCCCGACATAGTCTAACTGGCGTGGTAGTAGGTGATATTTTAAGAACCCCCAGGCAGCGGTGGGTCTATATGAAACAGAATATAATGTACACCAAAAGTGAGCAGTAACACTCAGCCTCCAACAGGCCTGCCTAGTGTAAATAAGAGAGCTGCTTAGTGTAAATAAAGAGGGGTATGCTATGTTAAAGAATGGGATGCCCCAACAGCCAGCAGTGCACCTGGCAGCAGTACTACTATGCACAGCAAAAGTGTCTTTATCAGGCCTAATTTCTATTAGAATAAGTGCAAATGGTTATGGTATTAAATAGAGGCTGGTGTAGTCACAAAATGGGATGCCCCAAAAAACAGAGAGCACCTGGCAGCAGTAAGGCTATGCACAGCAAAAGTGTCTTTATCAGGCCTAATTTCTATTAGAATAAGTGCAAATGGTTATGGTATTAAATAGAGGCTGGTGTAGTCACAGAATGGGATGCCCCAAAAACCAGAGAGCACCTGGCAGCAGTAAGGCTATGCACAGCAAAAGTGTCTTTATCAGGCCTAATTTCTATTAGAATAAGTGCAAATGGTTATGGTATTAAATAGAGGCTGGTGTAGTCACAGAATGGGATGCCCCAAAAACCAGAGAGCACCTGGCAGCAGTAAGGCTATGCACAGCAAAAGTGTCTTTATCAGGCCTAATTTCTATTAGAATAAGTGCAAATGGTTATGGTATTAAATAGAGGCTGGTGTAGTCACAGAATGGGATACCCCAAAAACCAGAGAGCACCTGGCAGCAGTAAGGCTATGCACAGCAAAAGTGTCTTTATCAGGCCTAATTTCTATTAGAATAAGTGCAAATGGTTATGGTATTAAATAGAGGCTGGTGTAGTAACAGAATGGGATGCCCCAAAAACCAGAGAGCACCTGGCAGCAGTAAGGCTATGCACAGCAAAAGTGTCTTTATCAGGCCTAATTTCTATTAGAATAAGTGCAAATGGTTATGGTATTAAATAGAGGCTGGTGTAGTCACAGAATGGGATGCCCCAAAAACCAGAGAGCACCTGGCAGCAGTAAGGCTATGCACAGCAAAAGTGTCTTTATCAGGCCTAATTTCTATTAGAATAAGTGCAAATGGTTATGGTATTAAATAGAGGCTGGTGTAGTCACAGAATGGGATGCCCCAAAAACCAGAGAGCACCTGGCAGCAGTAAGGCTATGCACAGCAAAAGTGTCTTTATCAGGCCTAATTTCTATTAGAATAAGTGCAAATGGTTATGGTATTAAATAGAGGCTGGTGTAGTCACAGAATGGGATGCCTCACAGCAGACTTGAGATCATTTCAGTATATATGCACAGTTAGTGTATAAGCAGCCTGAAAACGCTAACAAAGCCAGTCAGCCAGCCAGTAACACTCAGGCTGGATGAAAAAAAAAAATCTCCCTGTGACTGCCTCCGATTTTTCCTACCTTTCCCTGCTTTTCGCTGACTTTCTGCCTGTCTCCTGCCTGTCTCCAGCCTGTCCCTGTCTGTCTAACTGTCTCTCCCTGCCTACAGCAGCGTCCTGTCTCTCACGAATGCAATAGAGAAATGAGGAAAAGCAAGATGTCCGCCGACTTAAATAGCGCTGTGACATCACCGGGCTTGCTGGCTGCTGATAGGCTGCATGTGACTGTCCCAGCTTGCACTGGCGCGGGGTTGATGTCTGGACATGTCCCGTCCGCCATCTTAGAATGCCTGTAATGTAAATGAATGGATGTTAAAGGAAAACTTCGAGCGATCGAATCGCGGGGAAATTCGGATTCGATCCGAATCGAATTTTTTATGAAATTCGGATCGAATCCGGGTTCGTCCGGATCGATTCGCTCATCCCTACTAATGATGTTTGTCCCATCGGTCTTTAGGAAACCTTTGCAACACTCTTGTATGAAGTTGGGCCCATGGTACTGCCGGCACAACTTGGTCTTAGAAACCCTATCTCATGGCCAGGTTTTTAACCACAGGGCCGCCTAATACAGGAAACTAAAGCCAAAATCTTTGCTGTGGCCCTGATGTTCTCTGCTGAAGCGTTAGTAAGGAAGTAAAAAGTCGGAAGACAATTGAGAAGGCTTTTCCCTGGAGTATTGCATTCCATATAACTTTTTAAGTTATTAAGCCACAGCACCATGCTTCTTAGGATACCATCTGATGCCAAAAAGGGTTTATATGAAAAGAGGCTGCATGCCAAGCCTCTTTTAGCCAGAATGTCAATTCTACGATCCATGGGATCCCGTAGTGTACCTATGTTCTCAGAACTTTTGCCGATCTGGACATTTCACCCAATGATGCATTCAACTTAGGACACTTACTCCAAAGTTCTGACAATCAGGACCGGCGCCAGCACCAGGCAAACCCAGTGGGGGCCCACTCGTGCAGATAAAGAGTGATGGAAGGAAGGGTGAAAAAAAGAGGGAGGAAAGACAAAGTGAAAAAAGAAATAACAATGGGAAAGAAGGGAAAAAGAAGGAAGAAAATGAAATAAGCGAGGAAAGGAAGGGAAGAAGGGTGGAAGGAAAAGAAAAATTAAGGAAGGAAGAAGGAAAAAAGAAGAAAGCAGGAAGGAGGGAAAGATGAGCACGGTAGAGAGAATGGAAGAGAATGAAGGATGGAAGGGAGAAAATAAGGAACAAAAGTAGGAGATGAATGAATAGACGGAGGGAGGAAAGAGAAGGTAGTTGTGATGGATGGAAAGGAAAAAAGAAGACAAGAGGAAGGAGAGAATGTAGAAATATGGATGGAATTAAAGAAACAACAGAGAGATTGTGAAGGAAGAAGAGAAAAAAAGACAAATGAATGAAGAAAAGAAATTCATACAGACAAATAAACATAAATAGAAGTTCTACATAATGTTAAAAGCTGGCACACATTGCGTGAATTTTTACTCAGGATTTTTAATCAGCCAGCCCTGTCTTTTAGATTCCATGGCCGGCCACAGAGGCAGATTTTCCAAGATTTTGACTTGGATTTTGTTTCGTCTGTAAAAATTCACCCTTCTCTGGTACTATGGCGCATGTGTGGGCTCTCATCCAATCAGAGCCATTTGCTGTGCATATTTAATGTTCGTCAAATGGCTCTGTTTGTCACAAGGGGCTCACTCAGACCCTGTCGCCCAGGGGCCCACAAAACCCTGGAGCCGGCCCTGCTGACAATTAAATGGGTTCTTTCTCTTTAAGGACCTCAGCATACATTTTTTTTCTCTGGCTTTTCCCATTCGTTGATAATTAAAGTAATTAATGTTGAATGGACAGGAAAAACTTTAGACTTCTTTTCCAACAACTTCTTATACAATTCATCCTGAATACATAGGGGCTTTTCTTCCTGCTGGATTCCCCAGGTTGCATAAAGGTCTCCTAATAATTTTTTGAGCTCCGCTGACAGCTTATCCAAACCATCTTGAACCTCATTATCCAGGTTCTCTTCATCAAAAGAATCCTGAGAGGACGGGTCCTCTTCACCAGATTCTAGTTCCGTATTAATCTGCAGCAGGCCTGAAAAAACATCAGGAGTGTTAACTATACAGGATGCCCCAACACCTTTCCCCAGACCTTTTACAACTAGGTTAACAGACGGTTCGGGATGCCCCCTTTCTTTCTGAGCCTCCTGCATTGAAGCAATCTGTTGCTTAATTACTAGGATCTCTTTAATAGGGCAGACGCATCTGCATCCCTTTTTGCTTCCCTGCATTCCTGGCACAGAGGCCTCTGCCAAGTATCCGGAAGCACACAATTACAATCTTCACAGCGTCCAGATTTTTTAAAGGCTTTCTTGGGTTTGGGGGGTCAAAGTCCTTAACTTTAGGCGTTTCAGGCTAAAAAAAATAATAAAACATAAAAAATATAAACTTTATCCTAAAACCCTGAGCCCTATCCTGACCACTCATACAAAAAAGCCCCAGTCCTACTGTTTTTTGGAAAATGTCAACCTTTGGTCCTGTCTCTGTGTTGGGCTGGCCGATCAAGGGGAAGATTGTAGTTCCTGAGGGTGTCCGTACCGAGGTCTTTGCCCTGAACCATGATCATTCCCTTTGCCGGCCACTTCGGACAGCAAAAAACCTAGTGTTAAAGAGGATTGTTCACGGTTTGTTCGGAATAGTGTTGTGTGTGTGCCAGGACCAAATCTTCTCACTCACGTCCTGCAGGTCTCCTCACACCTTTACCGGTTTCTGAACTCCCAAGGAAAAGTATATCCATGGATTTCATTCTGGAGATGATATTTTTGTTAGGGATGTGGTGTGGCTCCATGGTCTTCCTGCAGAGATTGGCTCCAATAGAGGATCTCAATTTACTTCACAATTCTGGTCACATATTTGCCAAACTCTCAATATTAAGTCGAATCCTATCATGTAGGAGATCAGGTCTGGCCCGCTTCATTGGACCTTTCCCCATTACGAGAAGGATTAACAGGGTGGCCTTTGAATTGGACTCCCAGTCTCATACTGTGTCCGGTCTTTTATGCCTTCATGTTAAAACCATAATTCAGACGGATCCTCCCAAGCCAGTGGTGGTAGATGGTGCGGAGGAGTATGAGGTGGAGAATATCCCGGATTACCATGTGAGAGTGGTGGGAATCCAGTATCTTGTTAAATGGAAGGGTTATGGTCCTGAGGAGAGTTCCTGGGAACCATCACATAACATTCATGCACCACAGTTGATCAAGACATTCCGTAAGAACCATCCTGTGAAGCCTTCTCCAAAGGGCGTCCAGAGGCCCCTTAAGGGGGGAAACTGTCATAATCATGTGTGTCCAGCAGGTTCTGTACAGACGTAGATGTGATCAGCACGTGAGTTTGCTTTTGCATAGTCAGGAGTCGGTCAGGTAATCGTTAAGAGACAGATGCACCTGTCAGCTGACATCATGTTCCAGCTTCCATGTCAGCTAATGTGAGTATCCACCTGGATTTTCAGCTAATGCATATACCGTGTCAGCTGACAATAACTTTAACCTGCAATGTCAGCTGATGTTAACATTCAATCAAGGCACACCTAGGCCTTTACCAGGGAATCCTGGACAGTAAGATGGTACCATGATATTCTCTCCAGTATTGGTCTTTGTATCTTTGGTCTTAGATTACCTTTGGATTTTCCGGTTTGACCTCACTTCTCATTTACACTTCTTGTATTAACCCTTTAGACCACACCCATTGCCATCTCCGCTTGAACTACCAATACCTCCCTGCTCAGATCCTTGATTGCTCCCCAGAGATGACCTGGGGCCCCTCCAAGCAGCCTAACCACACTTGTGGGAGGCTTTAGCATAGACCAGGAGGGCCCTTAGTTTCAGGCAGCAGGAGTGTCTTGGGTCTTAGGCAGTAAATTCCAGAGCTTCATCTGAGGCAGTGTGGCCCCAGGGGATCTCCGCACACCGGTGCTCTGTCTCCAGGTACATGATACTATCTCTGCTCAGCTCCCACTCTACTCATATGCTGCACCCCATCCCTGGTCTGCTTTGCCTACTACTCCCCAATCTCCCTCCACCGCTACACCTGCATCTTGGCCTTTATCCTGGCTGCACACCCATCTCAGCTGTGCTCCCTTGTTGCATCCCCATCTCTGCCTCTTTCCCCTATCGCTCCTCTGCTTCCACTTTGCTCGCTGCTGCACCCCCATCTCTGCTCTGCTCCTATGCTGCAGCCCTATATCTATCCGGCTGCTTGCTGCACCCCCATCCCGTCCTCTGTGTTTTGCTCTTCACTACACTGCCCATCTCCCCACTGCACCCCCCATCTCTGCTAAGCTTCAATTCCCCTCCCATATATCCACCTTTCTCCCCACTACACCAAATATCTGTCACGCCCCGCATATGCCCCCATCTCTACCCTGGTCCCCACTGCATTACATCTCTGCACTGCTCCCTGCTACACTCCATCTCTGCTCTGCTTAACATCTCTACTCTGCACCCTACTGCACCCCTACATCACCCTGCACCACCTCTCTGCTCTGCTGTAAAAATGCTCCCAATCTGCCCCCCCCATCTTTTTTTTTTTTTAAATTCTTTATTTATTTCTCTTTTCCTTTTGTCATCATGTAAATAAGTATATAATATATCATCAATAGAATCATTAACAATTATACAGTATAGAATCATCTGAACATCTAATTAAAATTAAACAAAAAAGAAAAGGGGGGGGGGAGGGGAAAGGAATATTTTCTCATTTGCATTTCAACCACCCATCCATGTAGAGCCCTTTTCAAGATTCAGATGATTCCATCTGGAAAAAGAGACAAAAAGGAAAAAGAAGATATTTTATATTTTATACCCACAAAATATATAATAAAGAGAGAAAAAGGAGAAAAAAAAAAAAAGGGGGAAATCAAAAAGAAAAAGAAAATAGGGAAAGAAAGAAAAGAAATAAGGGGGTATGGGAAAGAAGAACCAGGGGGATATTTGAACCATGGGGGGGGAGTCTATCTCCTTATACCATTCTGTTCATGTCCTAGCCTTATTTCTAATTTCCATTCCATTATTTAAGATTTACATCTTTGCAGCTGAAGCAACTCATTCGTTCTGGGAAGATAATGGGGGGGGGGTATCGACATTCATTAGTTGCTTAAATCTTGCCGTTTCTCTATAAAGAAGCCAAGGCGTCCATACCTGTCGAAACTGCCTCCCAGTCTCGTGGATCGCAGCGGTAAGCTCTTCCATTTCCATAATATGATTAATCTCCCCAATCCAGCTTTCCACCGAGGGCGCCGCTTCAGATCTCCAGAGCCTAGGTATCAATGTTTTTGCTGCATTAATAAGATGTCTCAGAAGAGATCTCTTATAAGTCTTCAGAGGCATTTCCGACAGGTGTAGGAGGAACAGGGATGGATCCCGAGTGACCGTCCGTCCCAAAATCTCACTAGAGATATCAGCCACAGCATGCCAAAAGGGAATAATCTTTGGGCAATCCCAAAAAACGTGGAAAAAACTTCCGACTGCTCTCCGGCATCTCCAGCACTCAGCGGAGTAAGTCGGCGAGAAACCATTCAACCTTTTCGGAGTGTAATACCACCTTGTAAGGCACTTGTAATTAGTTTCCTGGATTTTTGAAGAAACTGAGGTCTTATGTGTAGCCATAAAAATATACTGCCACTGGTCTTTCGTAAGGTGCCTATCTAGGTCCCTCTCCCAATCCCCACAGAATCGAGGTATTTCATCCTCCCCACTTTCTTCCAGTAATACATATAATTTGGAAATTAAGCGTATTGGAGGATCTCCTTCTCTTATCAATCGTTCAAAAGGGGTTAAAGGTCTGAGGAACGCCTGTCTGGGTCCTAAGCTCAAAAGAAAACTTTGAAATATAAACAAAAGCCATTGATCAAATAGGAGCGTATCCCATTTATCCCTTAAATCATTCAAGTGCACCCATCCAGAAGGTGATATTAGATGCATTCCTCTAGGGACTTCTCTTTCCTCAAAAATCTTACGAAGGCGAGGAAGTATACCTACGGGGAATGAGGGATTATGTACCAGTGGCACCAAGGGAGTTGGCCATGGAGATATCTCATTTCTGTCCCTTAGCTTTCCAAAAATTCCAAGTGTGGTAGAAATAAGCGGATGGTCTCTGCAGAGGGTCCTCCCTATTCTGACTGCCCATGGGACATCTTTTAGTGGAGTATGAAGCCAAGATGCTTCAAGGTTCACCCATTTCTTCTTTGTAGCTTGATGGTGCCAGTCTAAAATACGTTGAAGATGGATCGCACGCCAATATCGCAGCAAATCTGGGCAAGCGAGTCCTCCCATCTTTTTAGTTCTAAATAAAAGCCGAAGTTTCAGTCTAGGTTTACGTCTCTGCCAGATGAATTTTATAAATAGCGAATTAAAGGACTTAAAGTATGCCCTGGGGATCCAAATCGGAAGAGCCTGAAGTAGATATAGAATCTTTGGCAAGACTGACATTTTGAGGATGCTGATTCTTCCTAGCCACGTGAAAGTGGGTAAGTCCCAGTTTTCCAAATCCTTTTTAATTTTGGAAAAAAGGGGGCCAAAATTTGCTGCATAAATCTCGTTTACCGTTTTCGTGATCTTAGTGCCTAGATATGTAATGGCCGACGAAGGCCACCTAAAAGGAAAAGATGCTCTCAACTGGACTTCGACTTCTGGGGGAAGATTCAGCCCCATCGCCTCTGATTTATCGTAATTTATTTTCAAAAATGAGAACCTGCCAAAGTGCTCAAATTCCTTCAACAGGACCGGTAATCCCGTTACCGGATTTGCGAGAAAAAACATAAGGTCATCAGCATATGCTGAAATCTTGTGTATAGATGAGTCTACTAAGATCCCCCGTATATCTTCTCTCCCTCTAATTCTGCATAAAAACGGTTCCATAGATAAAACAAAAATCACTGGGGAGAGGGGACAGCCCTGTCTAGTGCCATTTCTAATGTCTACCTTCTCTGAAAAGGTGCCATTTACTTTAATCTTGGCCGAGGGCTCTGTATATAGGGCCATAATCATCTGTAACGCTTTAGGGCCCAGACCAATATGTTCCAAAACTGCCCTGATATATTGCCAGTTTACCCAGTCAAATGCCTTCTCGGCATCGGTGGACAAAAAAATAGCCGGTTGTCTAGTTCGTTCGATCCTATGCAGCAAATTCAGCACTCTAGTTGTATTATCACAAGCTTCTCTGCCCGGTACAAAGCCGGACTGATCTCCATCCACTAGCATCGGGAGCATCCCTGACAGTCTATTTGCCAAAATTTTCGCATATAATTTTAAATCTACATTCAATAGTGAAATAGGCCTATAGCTTCCGCATGCGAGCGGATCTTTCCCAGGTTTCTGAATTATTGTCACATGAGCAGATAGTGCCTCACTTGGGATCTTAACCTGATCGGGGGATGTAGTTAATGAATTAAATGCCGAGAGAAAATGCGGGGCCAGGAGAGGAAGAAATTGCTTATAATATGCTACTGTAAATCCGTCTGGTCCCGGGGCTTTTCCACTGGGTGAAGCCTTGACCACGGCTCTCAGCTCCTCCATAGAAATGGGGCATTCCAATCTCTCTCTGTCATTCGTCCCAAGCTTAGACATACCAGACTCCTCTATATACTTCTTTATCAATGCTACATGGTCCTGTTCTGGAGCTGGTCCTTCAGGGCAAATATTATATAGCTTCTGATAAAAGGACTGAAAGGTCTTAGCTTTATCCGGTGTACTATGGAGCTTTTTTTGTTGCCCATCAATGATAGCTTCTACAAAGTTTAAAGATTGTTGTTTCTTGAGGGCCCTTGCCAGGAGCGCACTGCTTTTATTGCCCCATTCAAAGTAAAGCCTTCTACAACGCTTTATAATATAAGCCGCTTTAGAAGTCAGGAGAGAGTTCAGTATTGATCTAGCCTCGGTGAGTGCCAGGAGATTACTTTTTGCCAATGCTGCTTTATGTCCTTTTTCTAACTCCTGGACTCTTTCTATTTGCTTCTGTAACTCCTGTTCTCGTTCCCTCTTCTTCTCAGTAGCATGTCTAATGAACGAGCCTCTAATAACTGCCTTATGAGCTAACCAATTATTAAATAGGGAAGTGTCTATGCATTTATTTGTTTCGAAATAATTTTTAATAGTATTTTGGAAATCCTGGATTAGCTTCTCATTTTGTAGTAAGGACTCGTTCAATCTCCATGTCCACTCTCCCTTTGGGGTGCCAGTTAAGGTGATAGTAAGGGTCACCGGTGCATGATCCGACACAGCCATAATCTCTATATTGGATTTCAACACTTGGGATAGTAAACTGTGAGATACCAAGACGTAATCAATTCTAGAATACATGGCATGTGCTGGAGAATAAAAAGAATAATCTTTAGTATTAGGGTGATTAATACGCCAGGGATCACAAAGTTGAGCCTTGTGAAGAGCTTTCTTAATTCTTTTTAGTGCCGCATATGCTAGCGCAGATCGCCCCGTTGAGGAGTCCAATAATGGATCTAATGTCACATTTAGATCTCCCCCAAGGATAATAGGGCCTTCTTGTGCTTCTATAAGTTTATTCAAAAAAGCCTCAAGAAAGGTCACTTGCCCAGAATTAGGAGCATAAACCACTGCCAGAGTATATTTTTTGTTAAACAAGGAGCCCTTAAGGATTAAGTACCTACCTTGCTCATCTGCTATCCTATCCGTGACCTGAAAGGGAGTATTCCTGGCAATCATTATCGCCACCCCCCTTGCCTTAACATCTGGCGCATTACTTGTGTAAGACTGGGAGAAGGATCTAGAGGACAATCTGGGAGCTCCCCCACCTTTAAAATGTGTCTCCTGAATAAATGCGATATTTGCTTTAAGTCTAGTTAATTCCTGGAATAATTTAGATCTTTTCAGTGGGGTGTTTAAACCCCTAGCATTAATCGAAATAGCTCTGAACTTTTGCTCAAAAGAAGAGGCCAGGTCGTTATCATTCGGCCTTCGAACCCTCTGTGAACTATCTCTACTTCTGGACATATTAAAGATTTATAATTAGGATATTCCCTGGTTCAAAGGAAAAGGGAAGGGGAGAGAAAGAGAAAAAAAAAAAAAAAAGAAAATAAGACCCCAAAAGAAAATAAGTAAAGAATAAAAATAGAAAAAGAATAACCCACTTTCAAGGCCGCCTCCCCAACCCCGCAGTAAAGGCCCCCCACCCCATCCCCCACGACATGAACCTCACCCATCTATTATCTACACATCAACAACAGTTAGCGATCCGGTGCCCACCCGAGCCATCATCCTCACAATCCTTTAATCAGTCCCAATCCCCGCAACTTGTCAGCGGGGACCAGAAACGGCCCCAAGCCATGTACCGGGGGGCGGTACCAGACATAAAAGAGAATCCCTCTTGTCGGTGCCCCTTCTTCAGATAACCTCTCACTGATGGAGTGAGTAACTGCTCCGCCTCCACCATATACCACTTCCATCCAGAGAGCAAGTGATCTGCCCTGAAAGAAGGCCATTCCACACCCGTGTATCAGAAAAAATCAATGGGGCCCGGGCAACCAGCTCGGGCCCGCTAGTGAGACATGAAGTGAAATACCGTGTAAGTGAATCAAGTATACCAAAAAGAAGGAAAAAAAAAAAGAAAAAAGATTTATATATAAGTGTAGTAGATGGCAATACCTGCCAATAAAAAATGTGCATAAGTCATGAAAATGTGTATTTATAAAATTGATTATGTGACATAGCTATCTAAAGTACAATAGTCCTCTCCCAAGCCATCCCCTAACACCACCCTGGCCTCCGGATAGAGACAGCCCCAACCCCATCATCCGGGCCGCGTCGGACCATCCGGCTAGGCGCGCCCAGTTCCCTCCAGCCCCCCCTCTTCCAGTCCATGGGCTGGTTCCATCCGGCCGCCCCTCCTAACACACCCCCCCACCCTATCTCCGGCAACCCCCGCTGCACCACGTGACCGGGACCACCTTCACGCTATTCATACTAGCCCCAGTGTGCACCAGACCACCAGCTGTCTCCATCATACACATCTCATACAGATAACGTCCATACCGCATGGGGTCAGAGTGCGCGGCCCCCGCCCCGGGCTCGGGGGTGCACATCCAAAACCCCCCCCCCCTACAGCCCAAACAGGCTGACCACAAATTATAAAGGGCTAGCCACAAAAACAACGGGACAAAAAAAAAAAAAAAAAAAACACCCCTAAATTCCACATAATTCGCATCTCAGAAATCCTTCATCCTATCTGAGGTGTCCAATAATATAAATCTGAATAAAGTCCATTTTCAAATCAATTTCCAGATCTTTACATATCCGTTCATAATTTTTCTTATAAATCAATGGGCCGAGATTGATGTTCCGCTCCTCTTCTTACACGCGAAAAATTAAACTCCGGGGGGTATATAAGCCAGTCTGGCACTTGTACAGGGGATAGGCCAAAATGGTTGAAAAAACCTGGAAGATCTTCATATTTGCGAATGGTAAAGGTCTTTCCTTGTTTTGCGGCAAATAAGGCGAAAGGGTACCCCCATCTATAAGTAATATTATTCAGTTTGAGAGCTTCAAGAAGCGGTCGGAGAGCCCTCCGTCTTGCCAACGTAGTCTTTGCTAGATCTGAATAGAAATGTAAGATTGCACCATCAAAATCTAGCGAGCCTTTACTTCTGGCTGCTGCCATAATTGCTTCTTTTTCTTGATAATAGTGAATTCTACATATTACATCTCTTGGAGGGTCATTCTGACGAGGGGGGGGGGAGCAATTGCTCTATGTGCTCTATCTATCTCTATTTTGGTGCCATTGCCCGCTGGTTCCCCTAATAGTGTAGAAAAAATTCCTTGTAAAGTAGGTAATAGGTCCTCTGTCCGTGTAGCTTCGGGGAGTCCACGTATGCGTATATTATTCCGTCGGTTGCGATTCTCCATATCCTCCAATTGGAGGGCCAAAGTGGAAGTCGCAGATTCTTGTACCTGGAGACGGTGGGTGAGTTGCTGAATAGTAGATCTATCCTCCTCACGTTGCTGTTCCACCCCCGCAAGCCTGGAGTCTAGTTGTTTAAGGTCTCCACGTAGGAGCCCTACTTCTTCAGATAACCTATCACAAATAGAACGGGTAATCGCAGAAAGATCCTCCTTTGTTGGCATAGATCGCATAAAAGCCCAAATATCAGTTAGGGTATTGTCTGAGGTAGAGGGACTCAAGCTCGCGGGATCTTCCTCTTCAGCCGCTATGTCTTTCATTCGCCCCCCACGGGGGGTTCCCCCAACCGCACTTGAATCTCGGGCCAGATCTGTAGACTTCGATATGTAACGATTTAGGTCTCCTTGAGTGGTAGCTGTAGTACTTCTTGTCGTTTGTCCTTTGTTATCTTTAGGTTTAGTACCTCCTCCCATTTCTGATGCTCTTAATTCAAGGAAAGGTTCTACTAATATCTAGGAAATTCCTGGAAGATACTCCCTCCTTCCCCTCCTCTCCCCTCTTCTCTCCTCTTCCTTCCTCTTTTTACAGTCCACTATTACAGAATAGTTGATATATGTAATGGTTAATATATAATAGATATATATGATGGATATGCAGAAGCAAAGAATGGTGATATGTCAAATCAAGTTGGCTTATACAATGCGAGATGAAGAATTCTCAGCTCTTATTGCAGGTAAAGTATTTCTAATGAAAGATGGTTGTACCTAGCCTGTTTACAGGAAAGCCTATTAAACTAAAGATAACTGGCTCTTGGTGCTGTACGGGTATCCCACTCAGGGATATCTAACCTCAATTGTTCTACAAGCCGTCCAATTAGAGCTGTTGAAATTTGTATGGCCGTTTAAGTGGGGGTTTACAAAATCAAATCAATGCATACCAAGTAGACCTGGGTATCTCAAGGATAATAAATGATAAGTCCTCTAGATTGCATAGAAGAGCTCTGATATAAGGAGAGCCCAGCTTGATGTCTTACAGGGGCACTCCGTAAAGGGGCATTTTCCGCCAAAAGTCAGCAAAGTCTCAGAGGGGTACCCTTCAGCCTGTAACCTCCTTTTAATACTAGGGCGGTCTTCAAATGCAGGGTAAAATCAAAGAGGTATCATATAATATACTGTCCAGCGCATTCAGCGTCAGGGAGAGCGAATAGGGGGAGGATCTTCCGACTGCCCGGGGTCCAGCACCTCAAACCCCCTTCTCAAGTGTACCTCTGTGATCCACCACCTGCAACAAGCAGGGACCGGGACCAGGATGGCGGTCAACGCAATATGATGTAGCTGCCCGAACTCCGGCTTCTCTCAGCCCACACGTGTAAGCGGAGAGGAGCAGCAGGGGGGGGGGCCCAGAAGACACAGAGCCCACCGCCTCCACCCGTCTCACTCTCCTCAGCTTCACTGCCGCCACTGACCTGGCTTCCAGCCGGCGGCTGCCTCCACCGCACTACACACCGCCGTGTGAGCGGCTCCGTCGTCGCACTGCTCCTGCTCACGCTGCTGCGGGAAATCACAGGGTGGGCCCTCGAGTGATCTCAGACCCACCGCCTCCCCGCCGTCGATACGTCGTCCGGCTCCGACACCGCAGCTCAAATATCTCAGCGGAATAGCCTCCGCAGCCCCGCCATTCGCCGCCCAATGTCGGTCACCGCTCCACAGGCCAGGTAAGGTCACCAAGTGATAAAGTCTGCCAATATCTCCTCTTTTAAGCTAATAAAAGCTGTAGCTGTCGGGAGCGGTCTGCTCGCACGTCTTCACCGCTCCATGGCAAGCTCCGCCCCCACACGGGTCGCCCTGTGCCCCCCCCATCTTGACCCTTCCATTCCCCGCTACACCCCCACTCTCACTCTGTTCCTTTTCTGCACCCCCATCTCTGCCCTGCACGTCATAGGCTGCACCTCTTCTCTGCTCTGCTGCTCCCTTGCTCAACTAGCCACTCATCTCTGTCCCTTTATACCCATCTCTGCTCTGCCCTAATTCTGTTCCTATATATGCCTTGCTCCTTGCTGCACCCCATCTCTGTTCTGCTCTCCCACCCTTACTCTCTCCACACACTCTTCTCCTATACCCTGCAGGACATACAAAGGTGTATCGCATTGTTGTGTTTTTAAGATGCCTCTGGGGAAACTGCCAGAGTGTGAGGGAAGTGTGTTTGAGCTCTCAAATTAAAAGTGCCCTGAAAAGGCTCCTCCTGGATTGTCTCTGTGTCCATTCCTCCATTGTCCTAATTTGGTTTTATTACACACCGCCATGTCTATTCTGCTCACTGCAGTGCCCCCATCTCTGCCACTCTGCTCCACTCCCCACTGCACCCCTATCTCTGACCCATTCTCTGCTGCATCTCTGCTCCCCCATCTCCCTGCTGCACCCTCATCTCTCACATGCTCCATGCTGCACTCCATCTCTTGTCTGCTCCTAGTCTGCTCTCCATCTATATTCTGCTCCCTTGTTTCAGCTTATTTGTGCCCTGCGCCTCACTGCCCCCCTAACTCTGATCAAACCCCCACTGCTCACCATTTCTGCCCTGCTTCCTGCTATACTCCCCTATCTGCTCTGGTATCCCTTGGTCAATTTGTCCCCAAGGCACTACACTTCTGCTCTGCTCCCTGCTGTACACCATCTCTGCCCTGTGCCCACTGTGCTTCCTACTGCACCCCTATCTTTGCTCTGCTTGAAAGCTGCACCCACATCTCTCCTCTGCTCAAACAATAGATCCTATGCCACAGGATAACTAGAGCCCACACACACAGGCCAGCAATAATCAATTGTAATATATATTGAGAAATACAAAAAGACATAAACACAAGGGCAATGTAAAAGCAAGGGTGTCCCCTCTACACAGACAGATCCCCATCCCCCATCACACAGCACCCCATTAAATGTTTAAGCAAAGGCAGTGCAATAATAATATGTACAATAAAATGCAAATGCACCTAAGATAACATAAGAAATCATTCAAATACTACTAACTATTAAAACTAGCAACACACAATCTCTTTCAAGAACACAAAAAGTGCACACTAAAAATGTATAGTCCCAAACAAAATGATACCATATCCATATACCATATCTCTGAAAAAGGTGCATAAAGGTGCATCCCAGAGGATGGAGGGGAGGCTGGATAAGGCCCTCAAAGTGACCCCACTTTGACAATGTCCACTTTGGGGTTGCTGAACCGCCATCTCAGCCCTGCTCCCCGCGACCCCCCATTTCTGCCATGGTCCCTGCTTCATGACTATATTCACCCTGCTCCTCGCTGCACCCCCAAACTTTGCTCCACTCATCACTGCACCCCATCTCAGCTACCACTCTGTACCCCCATCTCGGCCCTGGTTCCCACCTTTGCCCTGATCCCTGCTGCACCAGACCAAATAGGCCAATTTGACAGGGCTTAACTTCATGGTGATGTTCTGGAATAACAGGCCAATTCTTCACTGCAGAGCTGCATGGGAGCAGCCATCTTGTGTGTCTCTGTGTTTCACACACATAAGCATGAGGAGAGAGCTGTGCCAACAGCAGCCCACACCAAACTGAGAGATTAATGCCTCAGAAACACGGCCAGCTTGGGTATTATGTTATATAAACACATACACTAAATAATCAGCTGCTAGAGAGATTGTGTGTGAAGAGAAACCTGCAACAATTTTTCTTTATCACTGTTCACTGCAGACTCTGGATTTACTGCATTCCCATTCAGTCAATGTAAACAACATGTATCTTCTAAAATCTTACAACTCTTTCAGCTCTTCAGCAGAGCGATCACAGGTGATGGTTTTCTACTAGAAACAAAGGAGGACTGCGATGATATGTGAGGCAATGTTAACTGTGGGATTGGGCTTTTACATAAGCTGGACTCATGCAGTCATGCAGCATAGAACCGACCTGTTATTACATAACATCAGCATAACATCAGCATGGAGTTAAGCCATCTCAAGTAATTATGTCACTGATTACCAGAGTGGGACTTTAGGGGTGCAATTAACTGAACTGAGCAGCCTGAGTCATGTTCATTATATAAAAACTACCAGGTCCCTAAGATGTAGTAGAACATAATATTTTAATAATCAATTTAATTTAAATGTAATTTATCAAACAATAAATCTTTACATCCAGTGAGAAGTAAAATGGGAACTATAATTATGATTTGTATTTATTCTCCTATGGGATTTTTTTACAATGATCAATGTATTTTATTTCCTAAGGATAATACAATACAATGCATGCTGTGCATTCAACTTTACAATGTTAGGGGTTTGATTTATCAAGAACTATCTGCCAGATTACAGACATATCATTGCAGGCCCTAAATGTCACAGTTAAAGAGGAACAAAACCTGGGAATTTGCCTTTCCCAGATTTTGTTCTGTTCCCCTGGGGCATCATGTTTGAACCCCACCACACACACACACACACACACACACACACACACACACACACACACACCACTATTCACTCACCTCTTCCTGGTTCAAGGCGCATGTGCAGGATCTCGTTGTATGAGAGTTGTCTGGCGTGACTATATCATTCGGCAAACACCTCTCATTGACTTCAATGGGGAGCGTGAGCTGCTGCATCCCCAGCGGCGTTCCCAGCAGCCCCAGCCTATCTGAATGGCTATGGTGGAAGCACAGGGGGACGAGGATGCAGGGGATGCGGCAGCAAAAACAATGAGAGATGTTTGCTGTATGACATCTTTTAGATTCCAGGGTGGCCACTGGTGAGTTTTGTTCCACTTGGATAGTATACAAGAGTTTTATTCATTGTGTTTGTTTAAACCTTTCTATCATATAACATTTTTACATCACTGTGCTTAATGTTAAGCTATGTCACGTGTGGTAGTAGCTTAAACAAGAGAATTGGGCCTTGTTTTTCTGCTCCTCTGCTAAGGTGTGAACAGGCTGAGTTTTTATTTTCTTTAGGTGAGGTGTAAAGATTCACTCAATAGTGTGGAAGCTCATCACACCCTAAATCCTGGCTACCAACTCTCTTCAGTAGCAGACCTTTGTAGCACCTAGCTGTTGAAGTGAAATTATAAGATCTATTTAATCTATGGTTATTTTTAGTCTTGGAAGATGCTGTATATCTTTAAATGTAATTGTTTATTGCTAAAGTTCAACTAGACCAACAATCAAATCTAATAGTCGGTCAGTTTTGTGAAAGAGCAGCACACAGCTCAGTGGGATGACGCGCTGTGCATGCCCTCCTGCAAGCCCAACAATAGACCCCTAACATACAGGCACCTGGCTCCCTTGGTGAGACCTGACCACATGTTACTGTTGACAGCCAATCAAAATTGATGGATGGTTTTGCACATCACCATGCGACGGCTTGGCTGGCAATCGGGATTGTCCACCGATAATATATTATTTTACCTTGCAGCAATTGTGTAAAAGGTGGAGGCAGGAAGAAGTAAGTTTCCCCATTTGGTTTCAGAATTTCACTAATGCTGCATCCAGTTAATTTTCTAGTACTCTCTACTGATAAATGTTTTAAAGCAGAACAAACATGCCCTGCTGTGTGAAACCCCCTAGAACTCATTGTAAAAGTGAGTGATCTGTTGTTAGTGAGATCTGTTGTGAAATGAGTTTGCTATTGAGTAGTGTACGTTCTTGCTATTTACTAGCTATAACAACCAGCCTTTCCACAGCTCAGGAGACTGCTACAGGTAGCTGTGACCTAGAGAGTCCAGAGCTGGAAAGTAAACAATGCCTGGAGGGGGGAGTTCCAGTTTTCGCTAAAAGCATCTTAATTCTTTTGTACAGAGGTTCTTTTGAAGTCAGTAGTCAATATGTAGTATCCCACTGTTGTATACATTGGTGTGGTAAACCAGTTTAACTACAAAGAGTAAGCCACCATTGCCTAAGTCCATGCCCTAAATCCACAGAACCCATTGTAACTTGATTCCACCAGAAATACATACAAGGGATACTTTTTTGCAAGAAGATATACAGAGAGACTTGGAGGCTGATTCACTACTAGCGCCATGTATTGCCAGATGAGCGTATGTATAGCAGCACTTAGAGCGAAGGCTAGTAGACGCTGTAAGCGGGTATTGGGCGCTGAAACCTAGCATTGCGGCCGCTGTAGTAACCTGGCCAGCATTGATGAATATGATGTGTGTTGGGCGCTCTAACAACAGTATAACGCTGGAGCAAGTGAGAGGTAGCACCAGCTCAGTGTGTCCGGCACTCGGCGCTCCACACCATATATTACAAAAAACTACACACCCACAGCGCCAGCTCTCTAAAGCTGGACGCTATAGCATAGAGCGCCAGACACTGTGTGATCAAAGTCTGTTTTGAACACATATACACCAGTATACACAAAGCAAAAACACATGGAATGACATTGCTTTAACACTGTGACATTAACACTTTAGTGCCAGACCTGCAAATATGTATTGGTGGTCCCCACATACCCCCAAAAGCCTATCCCAAGAGAGTACAAAAAGCGGCACCACCCACCAAGATAAAAAATCTTGATTTATTGAAGATATCTAATGGCTAAAAAACATCAAGTACAATACATAAAAACTTCCATAACATATACACAATAGACAATAAGACTTCTAAGTACAAAGTATACAACTAGTAGAGTGCCTGTGCCAGAGACTATCAATCCAATATCAAAAGAGTAAGAAGACCAGCCGAGATGGATAAGAAAAGATATACAACAAATACAAGTACATACAGACCAACTGGACCTCCTCCCGGGGAAATGCCCGCAAACGCGTGTCGCAGCGCCTGCCCGCTGCTTTCTTAGGAAGGCCAGACCTGTACATACAATTCTGCATAAAAATATATAAAAAAATAAATTATAAAAAAGTTTGTTTGCAGCTAGGAGAGGTCACACAATGATTTGAGCAAAAAAAATTGGATTGCCCAAAACATTATTTAAACACCAACAAATGAAATGTATGGCAGAGCGACACTGAGCGAAAGGTAATAAGTGGCGCTCCTGAACCTAGAGCGCTGGCGCTATAGGCTGAGCCGCCTGGATTAATACATATGACGCTACATGGCGCTGTTAGAGGCGCTCACCAGATTTGCTTTCTTAAATGTGGTTTTGCGTAGAGTGCCCAGCATTTACCAGACGCTACCTGCCGCTACGAGGCACTACCTGGTGCTAGCCATTCTTAAATAACCCCCAAAGTCACAAATTAAAGCTGACCGAAAGTCATTTTTGCCTGGTCCTGGGGGTCTCATACTTACCTTTTACTACTTCTGGCTTTCCAGCGACCAGTGCCTGGTGATTACTCCATTCAAGTATTCAAAGCACCCCAATAAATCACACCCAACAAAAGACAAGAGATATAGAGGTCTACCTAATTTCACTTGAATAGATTGCTTGGTTAGTCATACTGGGCTACAACCTAAACCTTCAAATTGTAAAAATGTACAGTTAGGGTGGAACATGGTTTTCATGTGGTCTGACATTTGCTGCAGTCAGCTTTGATGTATATATTTATTATGCAGTGGGTGAAATGGACAAAAGTGTGCTTTTGACTCCTTTCCAGGCCAAGGCTGGTTGACCTTGGGCACATAAGTTAGCATAAACCTCTACTTGAGTCATTTTGTTTAACTCCCAAGTAATGAAAAGGAATGTCTGCTCAGCCATCTTCCCATGCACAATACAGCTGTCTGTCACTCAGCAATCTGTTGGCTTCCAGCTGGGTGTCATGTTGACTGTTGGGGAGGAGCAGCAGCCCACAGCTACTCAGCCTCCTGCTGGGTCTTTCACTAGTAAAACTGCTCCACCAACTACACCTCTGCCTCATAAATCTAACCCATGAAGTGCCAAAGAAAATCATTGAATGCTAAGGTTTATCCTGCTATCCTTTTCTAAAAAAAAGTAATATCATAAGCAATTGTATTTGGGATAAAAACAAATCCTGTCAATTTATTTCCATTAAAGGCATGTTACCCTGATCCCTTGCAGTCATTTTATTGCAGATTTGCTACGTTATCAGATTTATATTAAAAGTCCTACTGTGTATAGGTTGCTAGATCTAGGTACAATTGCAGTAATCTTAAAATGATGTAAAATGCAGATCGCTTCATAGATAGTACAGGTAATTATCTGGAAACACTATCTAAAGACATTTTTAGGCACCACCAATATATACAGTCTCTGAAGCTGACTCTTTCAAAAGCATCTAATCAATCCATTCTCCGTGAGATTTTATTCTCTATATTGCCAATTGTACCCGGTATAACCTCTCATGAGAAACAAAACTTTATACTAAACCTTCCTAGCAATTAAAGGGATTGTACACCCAAAGGCAATGACAAGGCAGCAAGCAGCTCACCTGATGGCTGCCCTGTGTGCCTCTCCTCCATTTCCTGCAGTGCCAGGTAGAAGCTGTAACAGGGTTCCAATCTGTGCCCTCCTTTCAATTTTATTTCTTTAGGACCACACAAAAAGTGGTCTAATAGTCCCTTTGTCCCCTTGTTGCTCTTAGCATGAACAAAGCAAGCCTCAGTGGTCCCACATCTGTCTCTGACCACAGCACAACATGCTGCGACACGACAAGCCCTTGCCAGCTCAGCTGCAACCCAGAAATTGAAGCAAAGAAAGTGGCATCACTTAGAATACAAATTTACAGGTATTTACGCATAATTGGAGATTTTGAGATGATTTGAAATGGCTCATTTGACACTGTTCCCACGGCGGATAAGAGGGGGAAAGGTAGTGTTGACTGGACTTGAAACATTGTATCAATGCTCACACTCCAATGCTGGGCCTTGTGATGTCTACCTGCCTGCTGAGTTGCTGCTGCTCCTCGTGCCATGATGCCACATCCGCCCAACTGCGTGCTGAGATGTCACTGTTCAAGCCCCCCAACGGTCCATCTTCCCCTCCGTCGGTCCATCTGCCTGCCTTTCCACCTACCTACCTACCTGCCTGCCTTTCCACCTACCTACCTGCCTGCCTGCCTGCCTGACCTCTGGAACTCAAGGAGGGACAGAAATGTACTCCTCCTCAAGGCTACAATTAGGTGAGTTATTACGGGTTAAAAGGCTTTTCATAACTTTGTTATGTGTTGACTTTATTTATTTAAAGCGGACCTTCACTCTGAATAAGAGTCTATCTCATATGTTTCCCACACCCTGTACATACAGATTGTCCACATTAAAAATCATCCTACCTGCATCTGCTGCATGTTATGAGCCTTTAAACATCCAAGATGGCGGCTTATGGAAGCCGCCATCTTATCAGGCAGCCTGCAAACAGGAAGTGCCTCCTGACTGTGCTGCTCTGCATTCTGGGACTGTTGACCTTTACCTAACCCCAGTTCTGCTCTGTCTGAGCAAAGCACAGCTATAACCCGCCCCCTGTACCTTATCCTACTCTTTTCTCCTCAGTAAGTGTGATGCTTCTGAGTCAAGATGGCCGTGCCCGTATCCTAAATTCCTGAACAGAGTTGCAGCCCAGTGGGGGAAAGAATAATAAGTTAGTGACTAAAAACGTAAAATATATTAATTTTAGATGCTGGGGAATCGTTTTTTAAGGGTTTGGGCTTTTCAATAAATCACGCTGAAGGTCCGGTTTAGGTCTAATAATACAGATATCTAAGCTAACAAGTAGAGAGAATATATAACTCTTTAATATAGGATTTAATATATATTACTGCCCAGATTGTGGAAAACAAGACCCATATAGACATCGACTATTATTATCAATATTCTACTTAAATGGGAGGTAACATCAACCAGACCACAGAGAAACCAATGTTTATTTTCAAAAAATAGGATTCTTAGAAATTATACATCACCATGGATTTAATCCCTTCAGCACTATAGGCTTTGCAGATTGCAATAAAAGTATTTCCTTTGATATGTCTTAATGGTCACTTTAATTCTTTGGATTAGAACCAAATTGCCTTTATAATAGATCATTTTGTTTTTTCAATCATTGCCTTTAAAGAGCGTTCCTCTCTGGGAATCGGGATGCCCTGCTGTTTGTAGCACTGTGGATCACCCAGAAAACTCATCTTTTGGGTGATTGCACAGACGCAGACTGCCAGCCAATCAGCACGCTCCACTCCATTTCACTTCTGCTAGCTGACCTGATAGTGTTGGACCAGCAATCATTTGGCTTTAGACAGGGAGAGCGAAATGACCAGCCTCAGAGTCTTTAAAGTGGACCAACACCCAGGATTTTGACTATCCTGGGTTTTGGTCCACTGGGGGTGTCCCGCTCTCTGAAACCCCCCAGAAACCCCAAAAAACTCACCTCTCCCTGCTCCCACGTGACCGCGCCGTCCAATCCCCGCCGACGTCCAAGCGGGTGACAGCGGCGTCCAAGACAGCGCGTCCGCCGCCGCCTCCCGCGCGTCACTCTCGGCGTGCGCGCGCCCGCGCCGGCCATTCACAGACGGCAGGCACGGGCGCGTCTAGAGGGGTGCGCGGGAGGCGGCGGCGGCAGAAGCGGCGGCGGATCAGGTAAGGAGTTTGGGGTTTTTTTGGGGGGTTTCACCCCACGGGACATCCTGATCTCGGATGTCCCGCGGTGAGGGAGGTGATCGGCCCGAGAATCTTATAGATTCCCGGGCCGATCTCCCCTGGGTGTTGGTCCACTTTAAGACATCCGGGACAACCAACCAAGCCAATGTTCCCGTTTAAAACAACTATGATCAACCTCTGGTTATAATTAGAAAATAAAGATCCCACTAATACATATCAAAGGAAATGAAATAAAGGCAATATTTTGATTCCGATCTCTTAAACCTATAGAGGGGAAGGGATTTCCATTGAAAAGTAACCACATGGTGATTTATAACCTCTAATAATTCTATTGTTTAAATATAAAGATTGGATGCTCTGTGGTTTGGTTGATGTTATCTACCAATCAAGTTGAATATTATATTTTGTGTTGATTATCACTGTTTGGATAAACTGTAATAACATTTATTTTTTGTTAACATTATTTTTTTAGGGTCCAATCGTAGTTCCTTAATGTCCAAACAAGGCAAATTACATCAATAATTTAGCAAGAAGTCCACTTCTAGATTGTACGTACAGAATTAGTACGTTAGTCTCAGTACTTATTGTGGGCTATACACATTGTAAACTTAGAGGCTGATTCACTACTAGCGCCAGGTATTGCCAGATGAGCGTCTGTATAGCGGCGCTTAGAGCGACTGCTAGTAGACTCTGTAAGCGGGTATTGGGTGATGTAGCCTAGAGTCTTGGTTGCTGTAGTAACCTGGCCGGCATTGATGAATATGATGTGCGCTGGGCGCTCTAACAACAGTATAACGCTGCAGTGAGCAATAGGTAGCGCCAGCTCAGTGCGTCGGGCATTCAGCGCTCCACACCATATTTAAGAAAAAACAACACAGCGTCGGCGCTCTAAAGCTGGGGGCTGCATAGAGCGCAGCATAGAGCATGTAGCATAGAGCGCCAGACGCTGTGTGATCAAGGTCTGTTTTTGAACACATATACACCAATAACAAAGCGAAAACACATGGAATGACTTTGTTTTAACATTGTGACAATGACACTTCAGTGCCAGACCTGTAAATACAATTCTGCAAAAAAATATTAAAAAATGTATAAAAGTGTTTGTTTGCAGCCAGGAGAGGTCACACAATGATTTGAGCAAAAAAAAAATTAATTGCCAAAACGCTATTTAAACACAACAGAATGAAAGCCCATTGAAATGTATGGGAGAGCGACACTGAGCGAAAGGTAATAAGTGGCCCTCTTGAACCTAGAGCGCCGGCGCTATACTCTGAACCGCCTCTAGTAATACATGTGACGCTACATGACGCTGTTAGAGTCGCTCACCAGATTCACTTTCTTAAATGTGGTTTTGCGTACAGCGCCCGGCGTTCACCAGACGCTGCCTCTCGCTACGAAGCACTACCTTGAGCTAGCCGTTCTTAAATAACCCCCTTAGTGTATATGTATACATATGTTTATACCAGTTTACTTATCAAACAAAGCAGATACATCATTTTTGTGGCCTTTTTAATAAATCAAATCTAACAAATAAGGCTCGGGCTAAAAAAAAAAAAACAGACATGGCATGACCAAGGCAACTGAACCTGTTGTACACTTCCAGTTTTTTACAAATATACCACTATGATTGAGAACCTTCACGGGTATGATTTTTTATCTTTATAATACAGCCTTTAACCGTGTTATAAGCATTCAAATATTTTAAACATCTAAAAATCTATTGCTGCCATTAGTCACTTTTTGCTGCAACCTTTCCGGAGCAGTATTGCACAAGTACATACAATAAAGTGACAGTGCATAGTTAACATAACATCAATTCGTATGGAATACAGTGCACCATAAATCTCCATTAAACCTAATATTCAAATAGTGCATGTATAATATAAAGTGACTGAGTGCAATAAAGTACATATGTATATAATAATAATAGGTATGTGTCCCGAGCAATATTCAGCGTTTGTCACTTTTCTCTGCTTGTGTTAACATATCCTGTGCTATCGTATGTAAATCCCTTTTTAGTCCCAGTGCAACTGAGGCCACACAAAGAGTTAATCAGGGCCATGAAGGCATCCAATTGTTGAAGTGTCCCTGCCCTCTCTAGGGGGGTGCGGGGCAGATGTCCAGCAGGGACAGATGTCCTTTAACACCAGGCAGGGCACATTGTGACTACTTAGGATAAAAAGCACTTTTAAGGTAAGTGGCAATTTAGTTAAATATTTTAAAGCAAGGAAAAAAGAGGCATAAGATCATCAGATTTATGCTGCATTTAACTTAGCCACTCTTTAATTGCCTGTGTGAGTCATCTGAGTTCCTGTGATAAGCTATCAGTCTTGCTGTGTGAGTGAACAACACAGTTGTTTTTCCTTTTATAGCAGTGTATAATGTGTTGCTGTACTAGTAGCTTTCATGGCATGACCATTACTCCTTAGTGTCTATGGATATATTATGGGTGATTTTTTTTTGCTTGTCAGTTAATGAAATATTGTTTTACCCTTGTGTTTCTACTGACATGGAGTATACAAGAGTATACTAATACCTGGACATCATTTGTGCTTATAGGCAAGTTTCATTAGTAGCAGGAATTTATCTTATTTTCAGTAACACTGCACTGTCCTAACCTCAATTTTCCTTCACCTGATATCAGCTAAAGTGAAATTTGCACATGTTGCAAGCTTCCCCCTCCATGCCCTAAAAGCACCCTCCTGTGTGCCTTACCTGCAGTCTGTCAATGACAAGATGGCTTTTCTAGTGCCACCAAGTATTGTCATCAGCATTAGCAACAATGCTCTGCCAATAACATGAGGGGGGATGAGTGCCATTCATTAAGTTTTCAAGTTGTAGTATTGGTATTTGTGGTGAAAGGTGTGAGGTCTTTCAGTAAAATAGAGGAAAGTGCACTGTAGGGGTAATATACTTTGTATAAAATGGGACTAGGGTGAATCTCTATGTGGAATCAAACCACAATGCTGTGTTGTATTTGCATAACTTTTTTATGTTACCATTCTAGGGGCTGTCAATCAATTTGCCCAAATGACCAGACATAATGCTGTAAACATACCTCCCAACTGTCCCTGATTTGGAGGACCTGTCCCTCTTTTGAGTCCATGTCCCTTGTTGTTATCCTTTGTCCCTCTTTGAAGTGTAACTCGCAGATCTGCATCAGTAAATGATAGGGAGGCTAATTATTATTATTTTTGCGGGTGCCATCTGAGCGCCTTGTCCAAGACGCTCAACAGCGCCCGTACCACAGCGTTGGCATTTTGCCCACCGGTGCTGTCAGCTGTAGCACTCATGGCCAGGCAGCGTTCACAGTGCACGGCTTATATAAGCCTATACACTAGCGATACCTAGCTGACAGCGACGCAAGGTGACAAAATTTATCAAAAAAATATCAGACGCTTCAAGAGGCGCTCAAAAAAAGGGTATGCAGGCAAACAGCGCCTGTTGGATTCCCCCCCTTTTTTTTTTTAATTAAAAATGGGAATTGCATTAGGGACATTAGACTAACATGACATATCTGTATCATGGCCCAGATCACAAGTCTGCAGCACAAATATAAAAATAATCCCAATCAGCCCAGTTATTCTGTGGCACATGCACCAGAACAAAATATTTTTAAATAAATTCTACTAAAATACTTAAATAATTGTAACAATCCCAGTCCATGGAACTGTATGGGATCAGGCCACACAGTGCAGGGTGAGTGCCTGGTCCTATCTGTGATGTTGATAGATGGGACACTACCTGGCACTATCACGGGCGCTCGGGATTTTTGACTTGATACATACACCTTTTTGACTGGGACCTGACACTACCTGGCACTACCTGGCCTTAGTCTTTCTTAAATAACCCACTTAGTTGCCTAACTAAGTTTATTTTATTTTGCTGTGATTGTTACATCCTATCTCCTATCCATCCTTCAATGAGGGGTGTGGCTTTATTTAACAATTTCCCTCTTTCCCACCCTGAAAAGTTGAAAGGTATGTATACATATTAAAAAATGGAGTTATAAGCAATTACATGTGGACTAAAAGGTGTAGTGGGGCTTTCATTTTTGTAAAAGTTCTTTAGCATGCATTGAAGCATAACAAAGAGCTCATTTATTTCAATTGTCAGACGACAGGTCACCATGTCATACTGTATACTGTATGACTCCCTAGGGCAATTGTGCTTGGAGTAGAGCCAGGATATGTCTATTCCTAGAGGAGATGTTGGGCATGTGCTGGCTGTAATGATACTAGGCCTGCAGTTTCTACACCCGCTCCCTGAAAGACGAGACCTGCCAGTACTGCCGCCCAGCTGTGGGTGTGAGAGTCCTGACTGAAAAGACAACAGGAGTCCTCCCTTCACCCCCTTAGAACTTCTCTGCCACAACTGCAATATGCAAAACTGCAACTGCAAATGTTTCACAAAGGCCCAGAAGCGGCCAGAGAAACCTCTCACAGCAGAGCTTTGCCATAAAGTGCACTGGCTTGAAGGCACAAGTGTGGAATTTGCTGGGAGGAGGGGGTCTCTCTATCTCTCAGGTAATTACATGTCCTATCTAAATAGCAGCCATCTGCAGATAAGAGGAGAAGGGTAAAGAAAGCAAAAATTCCACACTCACTATTTACCTAGTTACAAATTAAAGCATCTTCCAGAGAATTCTTTTTGCCTTAAATCCTAACAGTTTTTTTTTTAAATTAAGACTGTCCTCTAACATGGGTGTTGGTCCGCTGCAGGGCTCACCCCGATTGCCGGAGTCCCCACCTCCGTTCGAGCGCTGTAAATCCCGCAAACCTTACCTCACTCCCTTGTGAAAATGCAGCCCTGCGATTGGCCGGCGGCTGTCACATGGCCAATTGTGGGGCTGCATTTACGTGAGGGAGCGAGTTGTCAGGTAAGGTTTGCGGGCTTTACTCAGGTAAGCTTTGCGGGCTTTACAGCGCTCGATGGGGGGGGGGGGGGGGGCGGCAATTGGGTGCCCTCCCTGCAGTTGACCAACACCCGTGTTTTGTAAGATGGGTGTTGGTCCAGTTTGATACCCGTCCCCCTAACTTCCCATTTTAGAAGGTAGCCAGTAAAGTTTTTTCATCTGATTAGGAGACACTCACAAAACATTGCCTCTAGTGAAGCAGCGAAGGGTAGAATGGGATGGTGGCTGCCATGTGGACGAGTGAGTATCATTAAATTACCAGACAAAATTTGTATCGGACCGTCTAGGCAAGGTCAATGGTTAGAAAAAAAAGAATCAAAAATGGACATAGATTCTAAAATATTCTAGGTCTGGCTTAAACCCGCCCAGGGGGGATACCTTATATCAAACTCACCTGGTCCTGGGATCCCTCGCTGATCTCTTGGGCACCCCACTGACTTATACGTCAACCAGTGTGGGCGCTCAGTGCTGTAGATTTCTGCTTATCCGTCAAAGTTGGTCACGTCCGATCCCTGGAGAAGGGACGTATGTGAGGTCAGGCTTCCATTTTGGCATGCCCTCTAGGGATTAGGAAGAGAGGCACCAAAAGTACCAAGTTATTGCCTTTAGTCTCTCTTGATTGTAACCTTAAAGTGGACCAACACCCAGGATTTTGACTATCCTGGGTCTTGGTCCACTTCGGTGGGGCACCCCCGATCGGGGTGCCCCGCTGTGTGAAACCCCCCCTAAGCCCCCGAAAAACTCACCTCTCCCCGCTCCCAGCGCCGACGTACAAGCCAGGTCCAGGAACGTCTAAGCGGCTGCCGCCGCCGCCGCCTCCCGCGCGTCCCTTTTGACGCGCGCGCGCCCGCGTCGGCCGTTCGCAGACGGCCGGCGCGGGCGCGCGCACGGCTACAGGGGCGCGAGGGAGGATCAGCTAAGGTTTTTCGGGGGTTTTGGGGGGGTTACACCCCGCGGGACATCCCGATCTCGGATGTCCCGCGGGGTGGGGGGTGATCGGCCCGGGAATCTTATAGATTCCCGGGCCGATCACCCGTGGGTGTTGGTCCACTTTAATGCAGTTATTTAACTTCCTGTCTGTGGTAACCAGTTAAGTTCATCTAACAGGAACACCATGGGAGTCACTGAAACAGGAAACCCATTCAGACTTAATAACACCTCTGGAATGGTTAGTAAAGTGGTTCTAATCAATGGATCTCTGTAACCACATATGACAAATGATAATGGAATGAATAATAAGGGATCAGTCCAACCATTCTCTGCTGTAGACAATAAAAGCAATTGTCAAATGATTTTAAACCCATCTAAACTGTTCCAGACTGACAATGAAAACGGGCAGGTACTACCCATGATGCAGGTCTGGCGTAATCCTCCTGGGAATAGCAGAACTAGGAAAGCTGGTAGGTTTATGAATGCCCAGCGTAATAAAAGGCTGGAAATATACTATACTATAAATGCACACAACAAATAGCGATCAAGCCAATCATAGCTTCAAGGAAGCACTGACCATAATCAGCTTTGATTATAACCTATGCTATCCTAACTAACCGACACCAAGGTCCGATAATGACTTGGCCCACTGAGGTCCAAAGATGACTTGGTCCATTGACGACAGTGAATTGCTCATCACTTGTGGGCCCAGCAGGGATGGGGTAGATGCAGGGTTTATGTTACTAAATGTTCTCTTTAAAGTAGATAGTTATAAAATGTAATTTATTTCCAACCTCACAGGGTTAGTGCCCTCACTTTCTGTTGTCCCATTAAAGAGGAACAAAACCTGTGATTATACTCTCCCAGTAGTTGTTCCTCATCCCTGGAACAATCCGAATTGGGCCTTGTTGTATGAAAGAGGAACAAAACCTGTGATTATACTCTCCCAGTAGTTGTTCCTCATCCCTGGAACAATCCGAATTGGGCCTTGTTGTATGAAAGAGGAACAAAACCTGTGATTATACTCTCCCAGTAGTTGTTCCTCATCCCTGGAACAATCCGAATTGGGCCTTGTTGTATGAAAGAGGAACAAAACCTGTGATTGTACTCTCCCAGTAGTTGTTCCTCATCCCTGGAACAATCCGAATTGGGCCTTGTTGTATGAAAGAGGAACAAAACCTGTGATTATACTCTCCCAGTAGTTGTTCCTCATCCCTGGAACAATCCGAATTGGGCCTTGTTGTATGAAAGAGGAACAAAACCTGTGATTATACTCTCCCAGTAGTTGTCCCTCATCCCTGGAACAATCCGAATTGGGCCTTGTTGTATGAAAGAGGAACAAAACCTGTGATTATACTCTCCCAGTAGTTGTTCCTCATCCCTGGAACAATCCGAATTGGGCCTTGTTGTATGAAAGAGGAACAAAACCTGTGATTATACTCTCCCAGTAGTTGTCCCTCATCCCTGGAACAATCCGAATTGGGCCTTGTTGTATGAAAGAGGAACAAAACCTGTGATTATACTCTCCCAGTAGTTGTTCCTCATCCCTGGAACAATCCGAATTGGGCCTTGTTGTATGAAAGAGGAACAAAACCTGTGATTATACTCTCCCAGTAGTTGTTCCTCATCCCTGGAACAATCCGAATTGGGCCTTGTTGTATGAAAGAGGAACAAAACCTGTGATTATACTCTCCCAGTAGTTGTCCCTCATCCCTGGAACAATCCGAATTGGGCCTTGTTGTATGAAAGAGGAACAAAACCTGTGATTATACTCTCCCAGTAGTTGTTCCTCATCCCTGGAACAATCCGAATTGGGCCTTGTTGTATGAAAGAGGAACAAAACCTGTGATTATACTCTCCCAGTAGTTGTCCCTCATCCCTGGAACAATCCGAATTGGGCCTTGTTGTATGAAAGAGGAACAAAACCTGTGATTATACTCTCCCAGTAGTTGTTCCTCATCCCTGGAACAATCCGAATTGGGCCTTGTTGTATGAAAGAGGAACAAAACCTGTGATTATACTCTCCCAGTAGTTGTTCCTCATCCCTGGAACAATCCGAATTGGGCCTTGTTGTATGAAAGAGGAACAAAACCTGTGATTATACTCTCCCAGTAGTTGTTCCTCATCCCTGGAACAATCCGAATTGGGCCTTGTTGTATGAAAGAGGAACAAAACCTGTGATTGTACTCTCCCAGTAGTTGTTCCTCATCCCTGGAACAATCCGAATTGGGCCTTGTTGTATGAAAGAGGAACAAAACCTGTGATTATACTCTCCCAGTAGTTGTTCCTCATCCCTGGAACAATCCGAATTGGGCCTTGTTGTATGAAAGAGGAACAAAACCTGTGATTATACTCTCCCAGTAGTTGTCCCTCATCCCTGGAACAATCCGAATTGGGCCTTGTTGTATGAAAGAGGAACAAAACCTGTGATTGTACTCTCCCAGTAGTTGTTCCTCATCCCTGGAACAATCCGAATTGGGCCTTGTTGTATGAAAGAGGAACAAAACCTGTGATTATACTCTCCCAGTAGTTGTCCCTCATCCCTGGAACAATCCGAATTGGGCCTTGTTGTATGAAAGAGGAACAAAACCTGTGATTATACTCTCCCAGTAGTTGTTCCTCATCCCTGGAACAATCCGAATTGGGCCTTGTTGTATGAAAGAGGAACAAAACCTGTGATTATACTCTCCCAGTAGTTGTCCCTCATCCCTGGAACAATCCGAATTGGGCCTTGTTGTATGAAAGAGGAACAAAACCTGTGATTATACTCTCCCAGTAGTTGTTCCTCATCCCTGGAACAATCCGAATTGGGCCTTGTTGTATGAGCCCCCTCCCCCCCCGGAACACCCGCTGCCCCCCCCCCCCCCCCCAGAAAATCCATGGAACATGAGAGAGCTCCCCTCCAATCAGCTTTCTATGCTGCTTATTGATAGGAAAAGAGCACTCGCCATCCAGATCAGCCAGATACTGTAAGAATGCAGTGACCTGCACGTGTGCTGTGCGATTGTCAGAAAGGTGACTCTTATGGCAATCCCCAAAAAATCCAGCAGTGGCACCTCTATAGCCTCTTTCACACCTCTCAAGTGTGGCAGAAGAATATGCGTCCGCAAAAAGTCCTGCCTGCTGTGTCCTGGTGGCATGGATATGTAGATAGCTAGCGAGTGTGTTAGAAAATCTAAAAAAAATGTTTACAACCTTATTGGGGAAAGTTACCGCACTATACCACTCTATTATGGTACCCCACCCCAGGTACATTACCGTTTGGATGTTTTCTGCCCTCAGTGCTGCTTGGTATTCCTGTTTTAGTCAATTTAATTTTAGTTTTCCCCAGGTATGTCATTTGTATGCCATTGGTTTCTGACAGGATACCATTGTTCTAAACTAGCTGTTTCATGCTGGGAGAAATTACAGCCTAACAGTGCTAGAAAGAAGATAAGAGCCAAAAGATTGAATTTACCCTTAAATTTCCCCCAATTTTTCCTTGTTTCTGATTATTTTATCCAATTCATTACCACAACACGAATGGAGTTGATACATGCTTTTTTTTTAAATGTGGTCCACTTTAGGTCCTTTAGTCCTCACTTGCCTGCCCTGCAGGCTCCTTCGTAAGCAGCTTCTTATGTGTGTCCAGAAACCAAAGAGAACAGTGTGTGACCAAACATTTACAGCCTGAAACACAGCAGAAGCTCGAGGATATCCATAAAATGCTTTATACAACGTACTCATTGCTGATTGTTTATACTGTAGCAAAAAGTGTAACAATCCAGCCAGCTGTGTAACTAATTGTGACAGGGCCATGGTGTGAGTATTAAATGGGACCCTATCAAGGCTGTCTTTTAACTCATTTGAATGCAACTAGACTGAAAAAGCAGATATAAATGTTGTTTCCTTTTTTTTTAAATGATGCCAAGTGAGCACAAAGCCCAGGGGCCGGATTCGACCTTTCACCACTTCACTGGGGCATGCGTGGGCTCTCGTCCAATCAGAGGCCTTTGTGAAAAATCAGAGCTGTTTGCTGAAAGATTGTTTGCTTCTGATTGGACAAGAGCTTGTGCATGTGCAATTGGGGAAAGGTGAGTTTTTACTGGCGCCCTGGGGGTTTCACACAGCAGGGCACCCTGATTTGGGATGCCCCAGGGAAAAGCCAGTGGCCGGCCCTGTATTCCATTAGATTCCATTACTGGGCTTTTCTACCATCTAGAAATGATTTTGTAACTTTTTCCTGCACCGCACCAGCAGTGGTCTATCGTGACATTGGAGGAGGTCTCCCAGGCAAGGAACCGTTTGGCTTGTATGCCTGGATCCAAAGCGGGATTGTCAAATATAGGGGTTAAGGGGGCCGGGCCTGTGTCACCCAAACTATTCAGAGGTGCCGCCCAAACTATTCAGGTCAGGTTAAAGGGGGAGAGGTCCTTCTCCAATCACACCCAGAGTTTTACCTTCTCTCTGTGGGCCCAGTTAACTATCTGGAGAAGGACAGCTGCCGTGTAAAAAACGCATATACTGTAGGTGTGGTGTTTGTGTTCCCATGTTGTTTATCTCTCATTAGACATTCCCTATTAGGCAGTCCGAGTAGTTAGGCGTGCCATTTTAAAACTATAATTAGTAAGCATGCAAAATGTTTTCTCACCATTTATATTACAGTACTGTCTTATGAACTCTGTTTCCTGTATTAACATAGTACTATATTACAAAGCACAGTACAAAGTATTTAACACCCAGGCTCTATTGCAGGGGTGGACACTGAACAATGTCCACACAGCGCCCTTGCCCCGACCCTTGTTTTTCCCAATGGCATCAATGTAAAATCTGCTATGAATTCTAATCAAATGTCCTGCTGCTTGATGACTCCTGCACATGCCCTGTTGTGGTCAGAGATGCCAGCATGACCACTGTGGATTGGCAATGCTAGGAGCTCAAAATGACAGGGGTGGCTCATTACCATGAAATTTTCTGCACATGCCCTGTTGTGGTCAGAGATGCCAGCATGACCACTGTGGATTGGCAATGCTAGGAGCTCAAAATGACAGGGGTGGCTCATTACCATGAACATTTCTGCACATGCCCTGTTGTGGTCAGAGTTGCCAGCATGACCACTGTGGATTGGCAATGCTAGGAGCTCAAAATGACAGGGGTGGCTCATTACCATGAACATTTCTGCACATGCCCTGTTGTGGTCAGAGTTGCCAGCATGACCACTGTGGATTGGCAATGCTGGGAGCTCCAAATGACAGAGGTTTACTTAACACTATTTCTTCTTTTAGCCACCTTTATGATCTTAACTATATTTTTTATGCAGCTATAAACCCCACCAGACTGTTCAGACTCACACTGAAACCTTATAACACATAAGATTTTTTTAATAATTGAGAAGCACAAAGCCCCCTGCATACATCCCAATGGGGCAGTCATGGCCTAGAGGTAAGGAAGGGGTCCGGCGACTTGAAGGTGCCATAATTAGGGCAGCCCACCACTCCAGGCATGTGTATACTGCACGAATGGGTTAAATGGGGAGGGAAAAAATCCTATGTGTGCACAAGCATAAACTGGAGACCTAAAAAAAAATGTAATATTGCTTTAACTATTACATCTAAGCTGTAATTTACTGTATTTTTGCTCATCTAATTCAGTTGATGCTAAAATCACACAGCAGGGGCCAGATGTGACTTCCAAGCTACAGGGTGGGGGAACCACTGCTATTTGCCATTTAAACTATTGGGAAATTTTGTTAAAAATGTGTGTAATCTCAAAGTCCAAAAGTTCAAACATGTATGAAGATTTGTTACAGTGTGATTATTCTCTCATCACGTCTGTCTTCCATGATTACGACACACACAATGTTTATCTGTGGCCCAGCCCTCTCCTGTTTCCTCCCTTCCTCCCTGTGCTCAGGTACAGACAGGTATCCCGGCTTCCTGTCATACCAGACTGCACATACCGCACATTACACTCACATACTGCGCTCCAAGCTAGTGGAACTCCATCAGCTTTGCAGGTATGGATGCACTTACTGACTATACAGGATATGTCTGCTGAGCTTTATATTACAGTTGCTGGGATTGTTTTTTCTTTGCAAATTTGTAGTGACTTATGTTACGTTATGTCATTTGTAACTGTTAAAATGCAACTGAAATGTTCTTGATATAATCAGATCAAGATAATCAACATAGTTCTGAATAGGACCAGAAAAATGGTGACTATGTAAATAATTTCTGGACAATTATACAATTTAATCATCATGAGACTGGCTACCCCTGTGTGGTGCTTATTGCAAAATTCAGACCCACCCCCAAGTTTTCTCTCCAGTGGCAAAGCAAAAACTAGCATCATTCTTTTCTGCTGTTCGAGATAAGTAAAGTATATCGATGGGTGGTCTAATCAGCGCATATCAGCGCATATCTGCATATCTCATAGGGTGCTGTTTTCAAACTTCAAGTTAAAAAAATCACTAACAAGAAAGGATATTCATTGCCTGTAAAAATGTCTTAACTGTAGGTGCAGTTTATTGTTTGGGAAAGCTTTAAACACATTTTTTCACATTTTCTTCTGTAGTCATGTTAAAAAGGTCATCAAGATGCAGGTTACAATTCACACCCAAAAGCACACCCCAAATTAAACTTGCTTCACCAAATAATTAGCATGACCCCCCAATGTCAGAAAAATCGAAAGCAATGTAATAACAGTTCCATGTGTATTTGCTGTCTGCACTAGTACTGAAATGTTCGAATCATATAACAGTAATCTGCTGATTTGCATATTATGCATTGCCTATACCAGGCACCCAGTGTTATCTTGTATCTATGTTTTGACAGGTATATAGGTAGACATTCACTAAAAAGACTTTACCTGATATTGCTTTTGTCAGAAAATGCCAGTAAACAGGAGAGATACTGTATCTTACCCTACCTCTCCATCTCTGCTAATTAAACAGAAACCTTTTATTACCTACTACTCTATTGTATTAAATTTATATTATATTAGTCATATTAAAGAGCCATTTCAGACAAAGCTGTCAGGGGCTGCATCTTTCATCCAGCCTGCTTTATATTCCTTAAAGTAGACCTAGCATCAGGATTTTCACCATCAAAGTGATAGGTCAGCTTTTCTGGAGCATTCCAATTTGGGATACCCTGCTGTGTGAACACCTTTCTGCTCGCGTCCAGTCTGTGCTTTCTGGCGTTCATGGTAATGCACAACATAAAGAACTGTTCTGAACAAAGTACTGGCATCTCCAGTCTCCCTGCAGTCAGCAGCACCTTCCCATCCGCATCTGAATGGCTAGACACAAGGGTGGGCACTTAGATGGAAGGGAGGCTGGTGATGCGGCCACAAGCAGAGAATGCGCCGTGAAAGCGCCAGTGCGGGCCAGCATGAAGGGTTCACAAAATGAGGCACTTAGTTGGCTCTCCCTGGAGTCTTTTAGACACCAATGCCAGCATTCAAGGTGATAGGTCCACTTTAAAGTGGACCAAAATCAGTTAAGATACTGTCCAGTTAGGGGTACAGACCAAAACCCAGGATAGTAAAAATCCTGGGGTTTGGTCCACACCCAGTGAATTGTGTCCCTTCTACAGGGCATCTTCAGTAGCAGATCATGACTCATCCATGCATGTCTCACCAAGAGACTAGACTTCTGTATTAAACCGGACCAACACCCCTCGATCAAGCCCCTGAAAAGCCCTTAAAGTGGACCAAAACCCAAGATTGTGACAATGCTGGGTTGTGGTTCTTGCTCCCGGCGCACCCCGATCGGGGTTGCCCCACTATTTGAAAACCCCCCCAGGTCACCGAAACAAATTTGCCCCTTCCTGGTCCTATGGCGCATGCGCAGCAACTCATCCAATCAGTATGCTCGGACCCACTGACCTTGCATGCAAGAGCCACGGCCGCATCCCCCACTACCCTCTAACAGGGAGCGTGCCTGCACCGGGCTCGCACATGCGCCGCTGGACGGGAAAAGAAGGTAAGTGTATGGGTGACCTGCGGGGGTTTAACACAGCAGGGCATCCCGATCACCATGGGGTTTGGTCCACTTTAAAATGTACCTGTCACCTCGCTCCTTCAGGGGATATGCGGCTGCGCGATTGGCCAGCGGCGGTCACGTGTCCCGTTCTCAGCTGGCGAAGCAGAATCTCAAGCACAGAACGTCATTTGTGTGGCCGCATTTCTCAGAGAGAGTTAAGGGGACAGGTAAGATTTCGGGGCTTTGCAGGGGCCTGATCGAGATCCCTGGCAATCAGGATGCCCCAGGAGCGGGCCATTTGTTGTAAAATGGGTGTTCGTCTGGTTTAACTATAGGGGAATCCCAAATCAGGATCCTTCTGGAGCGACTGGTAAACCAGACCTATTATTATTATTGTTTATTTATATAGCGCCATCAACTTCCGTAGCGCTTTACAAGGTATGATTACAGTCAGGGTAAAACATATAGTACAGAGAACAATACAAAATTAGATGCCACAGGTTAAAACCAAGTGTTGTGAGCACAGGAGACAATAGGGACCTAACGTCATTTTAGACTAGAATCTTTAATCATCAGGAAATGTGTCTTAAACAAGCTTTGTGATGAGATCACTTCAATATGTAATGTGTACACGAGGGTTCATAGATATTGCCATACAGGATTTTAGTGAGACTATGACTCTGGAGTGAGTCACAAGCACTGGCTATTGGGAGACTTATGCAGACATAACAGAAACTAAGGGCATTCTCAGCCAAATAGCCAATTAAATTGCTTTATCGAACATGGGCATTAATACAACTTAACATTTATGTAAAACGCCAGCTAGGCATTTTGAGTTTTGTTTTAAGTAGAAACCAATTTGAAGTTGTTTTGGTCTCAGACTGGGCAAATTTCCTTATGGCCACAATCAATGATTGTGCTTTATAAATAACTAATGATGATAATGACCTGGAGCTGTAGATCAGTACAGGAGTTGTGAAAACAGAAGAGGGCCAAGATTAGGGTTTAAGGGCCTGATTTTCTACACTTGCGTCTGTTCGCTAGTTTAGCGCTGGCAGGGTGCATCGAGTGTGTAATCGAGTGTGGAATTGAGCGGCAAGCTGAGCTAAAGCAAAGAAGGGGAACAACTGACTATCTGCCGGCTTTTTGCTGTGTTCGCCACAGTTCGCCGGTCAAAATATTTACTAGCAAAAATGGTTCGCGTGACAGTGGACGAACTGTGGTGGCAGATTTTGCTTTGAAAAAAAACAAGAAATCTTGCTGAAAACCTACTTTTACAGTTCATGGCAACATGGGATGGGTCTCAGGATGTATGTGTGCTGTCTCTGGAGTGTCTGGGTTGTTTGGGAAGCCTTAATAAAGTAAAAAAAGTCATTAAAACGATTTTATTAGTTGTTTCTCCAATACTATTTAGCTATCTGACCTTCACACTCTGTGTGTTATATGTGTTGTAGAAAGATATTAAATTACATAAAGACAGAGTTGTAAAAAGCAAACCTAAAATACTTATCTACTACTGGGTCTCCTAATGCAGTGAGCAGAAGCAACCGATGTCTGCAAGTAAATTGCATTGCAGCTTGGCCCATTGGCTTTCCCTATAGGCTTGCTAGAGGCTTGTGATCTGGCCAGAGTTTGGGCAGCGGTTGCCACTGTAAGCTACATAGTTGTACCTGTAAGCAGGTGAGTATTTTAGCCAGAGAACAGGGTGATTTCTCCTTTACACTGCAAGGTTCTAAAGTCTTTCCAAACTATTTGTTGCTCTCTGCAACAACAGAAGCTCCATTGGTATTATGGGGACAGATAGCCACAGGGATTTCAGTGAAACAAAATCTCCCTAAATAACAAGAGAAAACAGAGATAAGTGAAGGCTCATGCATTGTTATCTGCTGATCATCAGCAGGGCAGGCTACCCACTGGCTCCGGTGTCCTCAGCATGACCAGTCTGTGCATGCGTCTCAGCCCCCAAACAGTTAAGGGCAAGAGAGAGTGATGAAACATTGCTAATCAGCTGTTAACAGAAGAATGAGACATCATCCATTATCAGATCATTGCTGGCTCAACTTGGCTCAGGGGTAAGGTTAGTATATCTTGTTAGTTTTAAGTACTACACATACCACAGGTTGCCAGATATATTTAATCAAGAAAGTGTTTGGAATAGATTTTAATAAAATGCAAGTTTAAGAAAAAGTTTTATTTTCATATTTTTGTTACCTCACATTTTAGACTTAGTAGGCCAGTTAATATAATGTGACCGCCACTTCTTAGAAACATTGCTTACCCTTTAAGAGGCTGATTCATCATTAGCGGCAGGTAGCGACAGATGAGTGTCTGTAGCAGGCATTTTCAGAGCGCCCGCTAGTAGTCGCAGTGCTCGGCCGTGGGTCGCTACTTTATAGCGACTCAGTCGCTGTGCAGTAATGTTGAATACATTGTGAGGAGTTACAATTTGACCAGTACAGCGCTGTATGGGAGCGCATGTTAGCGACTGGTCATTGCGACCGACTCACACCATATTCAGGAAAAACAGCCTCCCAAATCTCTGGCGCTGAAAAATACTTGTTTAAAGCCCAGAGCGCAGGAGGCGGTGTGTTTAAAGTCTGTTTTCAAGCATCTATCAACTAGTAACACAGCGAAAACATATGGAATTACATTGTAGCAACATTGTAACATGAACACTTTAATGGCAGACCTGTAATGTCATTTCTGAAGAAATATATAAAGAATGTAAAACATGTGAAAAAACAGCAGGTCACAGAATTATTTGTGATTTTTGGGAAAAATAAAAAAAAACAACCCCGTTTAAAGAGAAGAAAAGGTTCGTCCATTGAAATGTATGGGAGAGCGGCAGGTAGCGAGAGGTCATACCTGGCGCTGTGCAAGGCTGAACGCCGGCGCTGTTCGCTGAGGCTGTGAAAATGATGAATCATACGCTACATGCCGCTATCCCAGTCGCTAAACAGATTCTGCTTGATAAATGTGTAATTGCGTGCTGTGTCCAGCGTAGACCAGTCGCTATCTGTCGCTACCTCTCATTAACCAGGCGCTACCTGACGCTATCCTTTCTTAAATAACCCCCTAAGACTCTTCCCCTTAGAGGGACATTTTAGGCAAAGGGTTAAATTAGCTTGCTTTCTGCTAGCCCCATGCTGGCCTGAGGGGACTGTTACTAACACGTGCATGGATAGGTCAATCTCTGGTGCTTAAGAGGCACGCAGTAGGACAGAGAAGAATGAGAGTTCTCTAGGATTTATTCAGAAATATACAGTAAAGCAGGCTGAATGGCGGGAGAAATATCCAGCCATGCTTGTTTCTTTCTTTTAATTAAAGGACGAGGAAATCAGTGACGGGCGCTGTCACCCCTGATACATTCGAACCTGTCACTCCTGGATTTTACACGCACCATGAGAAGAAAACCACAAGCTTAGCGGGGGTTTTATTCAGTTCCGGTGTATGACTTCTCTCATTAGCTGATGTGTTTATATACATTTTTATTATTACAAAATTTTGTGTTACAGCTCCTTTAAGCGTGGCATGCACTGTACTTTAGACAATACGAGTGTGAAAGTGACTCCCAGTGGAGGCAGCCTGTAAAGATCATTACAAAACACTTGGGATTTAGGATTATTTGAATGTGAAATATATGGCTTTAGTCGTTTGTTACGTCAAAGCCCTGCATGGTATAGTAATTACATTAGTGCTAAGGCTTTCCCTATATCCGGGTGTGTTCATTGCTTCCTGAACAGTTGTTAAAACAAGCTTTGTTGACCTGTAGTAAATAGTGCAATCACAGGCAACTAGCCCCCTGTGAATACTGAAAAGTACATGATGAGTGATAGGAAAAGTGAAATTCTTTGGCGTCTGGTAATCAGGGAAGTTTCTAGGGAAAAGAGTTCTCAGTGCAAGAAGGAAAAAGATCACACTCCCTCTCCACTTTTTCTATGGTGTGTCTATACCAGAAGTGCCCGCTCCCCATGACTGAGCCCAATATGGGGGGGGTGTATGTCTGGTGTATGATACACACCCCTACCACCGCTGCAGCCACAATCAAGGCCCCTGGCCAATCCTGCAGCCACTATTGGGGCCCAGCCAAAGATACCAAACAGGGCCCCTGATCCTATGTAACCAAGTCCACCCTATCTGCGGTCTGCAGAATGCTCCTTCCCCCACCCTATGTAAGCGAGTTGCAGGGGATGTGGCGGCATCCCACAAACATGGCTTTGGAACCCTGGGAAGGTGAGCATTTGTGGGGTGCTCTTGGGGGTTCACATAGCAGGACATCCCAAAGGTGGAGTAATGACCGCGGTGGGGATGAATCAAGAGTTTGCTCTGGGGCCCATACGAATGTAGTTACTCTATTGCGGTAGACAGGTAAGTATTTTTTTTAATTGCCTGGACAGGGGCTTTCATTTTTTGAAGGTCCTTGGATGGTTATATGGCTTCTACAAACTTTTCATTTTGAATGTAACTTGTAACCATCTCTCAGTGCTGAATGTGGCTCTCGCGGTAAGAAAAGTTAATGGATGCCTAATGTAGACAATGGGCTTATAAAGACACTAGTGGTGGCGATTCAGCAACTCCACCCTGCATATTGTTTATTTATATAGCGTCATCATCTTTTGCAGCGCTTTACAACATACAAAATGCATGCATTTAGGTGTGATGACCTAAGTTTCCTGGGAGGTTGTATTTGACTTAATGAATTTAGGGTAAAAAATGTGCACCGCTATTTTCAGGAGCTAGTATCCATTCAAACTGCTGGATCGCCCCACAACATCATCAAAGGAACTACCGCATGCACCCCTCCATTCACGGCAATGGAGGGGGGGGAATGCCATAGTGCCTGTGACAAATGGCCCGGGGCGGTGCAGTGGTGATGACCGTTGGCGGCCAATGGGCGAACAATGAATGATGACGCCGGCAGCCTGGTAATGGGATGGGGCAATCAGGTGAGTGTCAGAAAGCTGTACTGGTCTGCGGGGGATAAATGGTGTGTAGCATTTTATTTTCTTTTGACTGAAGAATGTCTTTAAATAGTTGTGCACTGCAGTAGATCAGGTGTGAATCGATCACATAGTACAAAATAGGTTCATTGTTTTTTTTGTTGCATTAAAAACACATGGGAAGGAAAGCTGGTCTTTTTGTCAGTTTGACAGTCTGTAGTGTGTAAAATAATCATACGTATATTTTGATCCTGCTGTGTTTGGATAAAATGTTTCTTTTTTAATCAACAATTCTGTTTCTTCTTAGAAATAAACATTTACAATGGGAATCCAAGAAGAACCAGCTGACACAGAAATGAACTACATTATCGAACCAGGTAACTACAGATCCCATAGTTTTAACAGTTCAAAAATGAGATTTCCCTAGGGGGCATCACAATTTGGGATACCTCACAGTGTTAAACACCATGGTTAATCTCTTAACTCCCCTTGAACATTGATCCAACAGCTGTGGCACTCTTCAGCATACCCCCCCCCCCCCCATGGAAGCAACCAGCACTTTTGGATTGAGGATGTAAATAATTATATAGTGGAAATTAGGGGGTTTCACACTGCAAAACCGTGGGGTCTCCTAATCCTTAATTCAAATGTTCAATGAAAATGCAAAATAAAGATTTGCTGTAGTGTCATTTTCTCATATCTTAATTTACATACTTTCTTTTTTAATGCAGTTTTCATTTTCCTAAACTAAAATTTTAGGCTCATTAGGTTACTTGTTTTCTTTACATTTTTTGTGTAGTTACTGGCGCCCTCTCTCCTTCATGCAAAGAGCTGACCCAAGCAATGCGCATTCAGCAAAGCTCACTGGAAAAGAAGATGCAAAGCTGTTTGGATGAGCTTCGAAGGATCTGTTTACGTGAGGCTGTAAGTTATTTAAAAGAAAAGTTTGGAAACAACATAACCCTATGGGCTATGCAGGAAAATTTGCTGAAATCTTCAGCATAGCCCATAGGGTGCTGTTATTTCTAAACATAAAAAAAATTATTACATCACTGGAAAAAAAATGTACCTAAAATGTAAAAAAAAACATTTATATGCACAGTTTTGTGTCTAAATGCTAAAAAGCTCACCAGGATGCAGGTTGAAATCCACAACGGCTTCACCAAATAATAAGCATGACCCCCCACTGTCTTTGAGGCTGATTCACAAGTTATAACAGAGCACCTCAGTCGCTGATGGGACGCTGTAGTAATCAGTTTAGCAATGTTAAATGTGATGTGTGTGAGTCGCTGTAGAGGCACTGTAGAGTCGCTCACCCTCATTCATTGCAGTGTCTGAGCGTTCCAAAGCTGCTCTAACACCACCATTGTATTGACATTTATCTGCAGCACTGTTATATTCCACCCCCCCAAAACAATATTTATGATGGGCCCTGATTTTTTTATTTAAATTTTTAATGGCTTAATTTTTTGGGGGGGGTTATGTCATTTTTTTTCTTTTTTTCCTTTTTTGTTTTTTTTTGTTTTTTCCTTTTTTTTAAATATAACTACCTAATAGTGTGTGTGAGTAATCAGGCAATAATATGAATAACAAAAACCAATGTTTGTAGAAAATTATAGCAATTTTTTATTTTTAACAAATAAAAAATAAATAAATAGCGGATAAATTATTTCCCCCACCCTCTCTTTCATTTCTCATCTCCAGCAGCATTTGGCAAGATTGACACACATATTGCCACAGTCTGTGATGCTCTTTGCTGTGGAAGAGACACAATTAAGTGCCACACCTCTACAAATACAGTTTATACCTATGATCTTTGTTAAAAATGTTTGTCTAAAAAAAAAAGAAAGTTAACCCTCTGCACACTCATACTATTGAAAAACCTAGCTAACACTTGTTAAGAACATGGACTGTTAGTTAATTAAACTAACTTAACTAACAGTCCATTAACTAACAGTCCATGTTCTTAACTAAACAGTCCATGTTCTTCACAAATGTTAGCTAGGTTTTTCAATAGTATGAGTGTGCACAGGGTTAACTTTTTGCTTAGTGTGTGGTCACACCCCTCTAGCACCTCTTGACTGCTATATATTGACTGGATGAGCACATCCTATCTTTCTTTTTTCTTTTTGCTGTAAAAATGTTTGTCTAACATTAATCAATTAAAAAGTTTTTAAAACATACACAACAGACCATCCTTTCTGAATTAGTGATGGCAAAGTAAAAGAAGATGTGTAGCCATACAACTTAACCACCCTAGTCTAACATCACAAAGCACATTATCTAACCAAATAAGGCCTACTTGACCCCATTAACACCTGAGGCAAATTAATCTAAATAGATGGCGAGTGACCTTTTCATATAAATATCGTAAACAGTAGGGGACGGAGAATTAAAAATGTAGCAGTAATGTAAAAGCAGCACATAAATCACCTAACCTAACCTGCAGGGGCAGGAAACGTGCATGCTTTGAGGCAGTTTTGATTGATTATTCTGAAAAGAGGCTCTCCAGGTATGATTGTCAACTCTGACAACTCTGCCACTAACATGGGTACATGGTCGCGAACACATACATATGCATGTGTAAAAGCTTATTGTCACAAATAACATTACTCACCATCACAACTGTGGCCTTGGCCCATGCTGCTGGAGCCTCCTGGAGATGGGGTGGGGAGAACAACCACAAGGTCCATCTGCATGGAAACATCTGTGTAGATAAAAAAACACAACAGATACAAAAATAAGAACATTGTATTTGTTTGATTATTTATACAAATACAATTTAGCTGCAGGGAAGAGTTAAATCTGGATAATTGTTGTTACACACTTGTCCATGTGTTAGCTAAAACAAAACGACTTTGGCTAACACATGATCAAGCCACATAATATTTGTAAGTTGTGGAACACCAAAAGAGACCCTACTGTCCTAGAGCCCACATGGGCACTTAACAACACAATAGAATGTCACATTTAAAACGAAAATGATATAGGCACAAAACACTGAATGCATATAGTATTTGGACTAAATTAATGTAATTCTTACTTCGACTATGCTGGCTCCCAGGAAGTCCAACATGTGTGGAGGAGCTGTCAACTCTATGATGCCCTGAAAAAGATTGAAGGACAAATAAAAAATAAAAAATCAAAATTACCTAGCAGAGCCCAAATCCGAGGGGCCACCCTCCTCCCTCTCACTCCCTGAGCCCTCAGGGAGTGTGGTGGAGTCCCTTTCCTGCTCCCCACTGGGACACCCCACTTGAGAGGGACTTCTTTGGTAATGGGACTCTACCGAGTCAGACTCTGAGGAGCTGAGGCTCCACACTGCACTCACCCCAGCAGCAGGCTTCAACTGGCTCATCCCCTTCCTCCCCTGGGTCCTCAATTTGGGAGAGACGAGAGGGCCCCTCCCCCGCTGACTCATCGGAACCACGATAACCCTTCTCGTGCTTTCCCAGAGGAGGGAGCTTATCTGTGGAGAAAAATAAAAAAACAAAATGATTTAAAAACATCATCAGTATAGCATGTAGATATGTAAGAATAGTGTATGTGTGTTGAAGCGTAGGCATCATAGAGTCGATATACTCATTGTCCCGGTGCTTGAAGTCTGCCCATCACTGCCTTATCGATTTCCCCCGTTTACTCTGTGTTGAAGCATCGGGACACGGTGGTATCCACTCAAGGCATAGTCGTTCTCCTTCCTATAGAAGTCCTAGATGCACAGAAAGAATAGATAGAGAAAAAATAAAACATTAACATAAAATAATAAGTATAAGAATTAACAGTAATTTACATTTGTGGCTTCCACATGTATCTGCAGATATGTGCAACCAAATCTCTGTCTTTTCCACATAGCTACACAAAAAACTTTAAATGGATAAGCACAGCCTGTTGAGTAATAAATAAATCACTTTACATCAATTTTCCACATAGCTAGACATGTTTGGTGCTTAATACTTAGATGATGAGAGTGTTAAACTGGACGGTAAATTGGTTCCCAGGCTCTGAATAATAATAATGTTGTTAATTTTGTATAAGTAATAGTGATGGAGCTGCTCCCACCCCCTTTGCTCAGTAATTTACATTTACTTAAAGACTAATGTAAATTTAATGTAAAAACAATTTGTCTCCTTTAAGCTGCCATAAAGGGTTTGTGGATTTCACAATATATAAATTCAACAAGGTTGTAAAACAAGAGAATTACTTTTAACTAGGGCCCAATTTGGGATGCTCATGGTTATTACTTTTAATATATAGCAGTAATAAAAATTAAAAGTAAGATCTGTCCCATGTGTTGAGATCCCCTTCATTAACAGTATGTACTCCCCCCCCCCCCCACCCAAAAAGAAAAATCTTAAGCCTAAAACATTTAAAGCAGCAGGGAATAATAACACATTGAAAGAAGGCCACAGCAGAGTAACAAATGCATTATGATACATTTAATAAAAAAACTTACGTTTATTATTTGGCCATTGACCCGAGGGTCAACCCGCTGCCTCTTCCTCTGGGGGGGCTTGGGGTGTCCTTGGATGATGAGGAGGATGAGGAGCTGGGAAGACGCCTGGCTGGTCTACGGGGGGGGGGGGCATCGTTCCACAGGGGTAAACCGGAAGTGCATAAAACGAAACCAAAACATGGCGCTGTTAGAGCCGCTCACCAGAATCGCCTTCAAAAATGTGGTTTTCCGTACAACGCCCAGCATTCACCAGACTCACCAGACCAGCCTGCCGCTATGAGGCACTACCTGGAGCTAGCCCTTCATGAATAACCCCCTTAGTGGTGGACAAAACGGATTCTCTATTCTTGTCCTTGATGGGATAATAGAAACATCGTTTAGGAACTTTAAAGCGATTGTCCCTTTGAATGTTTTCTTAGTTGAAAGTGAACTTTACAACAATACAATACATAAAAGAATACCCTTGTCCTTTCAATTTTAATTTTTTTCTGAAATATACTTTATAACCCAAAAAAATTCAGATGCTTGAAAAACAGGTAGATACTTATAATACAAATGTATATCTATAAAACGCTGGTATGCTGGAACCGTAACCTCTGATGAATCTTGCGATGCAACAAAGAGACAAGAACATACCCAGTCTGACAGCAAAACACTATTTCTTCTCCCCTTATCTCATGTCACATAAGGGCTTATATTTACATATAATCTACAAAAAATTGATGGTCATGGTATACCTTTCCTTTTTTGAATATGCCTATAAACTGTTTATTGAAAATTGGTGGTTAAAGTGGACCAAAACACACTCTGGAGTCTATGAGACTCCAGGGCAGGCCTAATCCCTGCAGCGGGGGCATCCCAAAGTGGAACTGTGAAACCCCCCGAGTCCCCCCATATTCTTACCTGTTCCTCAAGCTCACAACGCATGGGCGACTGGCATCGGCATCATCCGATTCCCTTCTCGGGTCTGGGCGGCCCTGTCTGCCTCAACTAAATTGCGTGGTACCCCACAGCCGAGCCGAATGGAGCTGAGTGATGCTGGCGCCGCTCCCAGGCTGCTCTAGCCACACGGCCTGAGGAGAGGTAAGTGAACTCGGCAACCTGGGGGACAGACTAAAACCCAGGATAGTGAAAATTGAATTGGACCAAACCCGAGATTTTCACTATCCTGGGTTATGGTCCGTCCCCCTGGGAAGAGTCCCCCAGAAGGGACGAGAGTGATAACGCCAGCGGCGGCGCATGCACTTTGACTCCAGGGCTGGTTTTGGTCCACTTTAAATAAAGAATATTTTTGTAAAAAATTAATTAAGTTAACATGTGTTAACAGTTTCTAAAATTTATTATCAGGAATTGACAGGGGTGCTACCAAAAGATTATCCCCTAAAGCCTGGAGAAACCCCTCCAAAGGTTCGAAGACGAGTTGGAGCTTTATTTAAATTAGACGAAAGAACAATTCACTCTTGCAGAGAGGTAAGAACACTCTATATTTGTAACATCTGGATAATATAGGGTTTAAGTATGTTTTAGCCCCAAAGGGCACCCAAATAGCAAAGATTACTCATAAGAACTAGGAGATATTACCACTAACGTTTATAATGCATCAGGGTACAGACATAAGACAGATCTACATAAAATGCTCCAAGAGGGTCTAGTCATTCCTAATGGCCCCCTATAATGTATAAGTGCTACTGAGCTCTGCTGACTGTTCACACTGACCTCTCCTTCCTCATTTTAGGAGTTTAAGTCTTATAATCATGTCTTTACATTTGGGTGTAATGGGTTTGTTAATGGTGAAACTGTACCAGTAACTGTATGGTGAAACTGTTCCAGTAGAAACTGAGCCTCTGCTGTTTGTATGAGAGAGCAGGGTGGGTTTAGTATTAGCACATAGCCTCCAATTAGTGAAAGCCAACAAAAAAGATAATTGTTCCTTTTAACACTCTCACCTGGGGCATTCCAGTTTGGAATGCCTCTACAGATAAGATCATTAGAAAATCCAAACTGGGCTTTTATGATGGGGGCAGGAAGTAGCTGCACACTTTAGTGAAGCATGTCTCCTATTGGAAGATCATGGGATTCTGTATAGCTATTAAAGTCGACCAAAACCTTGGGTCTTGGTCCTTACCCCATGGGTATGACCAAATTATATACTTTTAACAGAAAGCGACAGGTCCTGGTGGTTGGTCCACATTAACTGCCCCCTCCCAACTGTCCTTCAAGAGACACTCCAACCATGTCTCAGTACATTGGGAGAAGTTGAAAATCACTCAAATATACTCTATTAGCAGGATGGATGATCTTCCTTGCACCCTGGGCCTCATTTTAAAGGCTGTTTGGTGCAGAGGTGCACAAGCATACGTGCACCTCAAATTGCAGTTTGCTCCTGCATACAAGGGAAGCGGAATCACAGCGCACCGGTCACCTCTGTTACCCCATATGCACCAGGCCACACAACCACCCAAAGAGTGCAAACTCTTGAATGTGTGACACAAAGGCCCATACAATTAAAAAGTAATGTAATCAGATGCCCTGTAGTGTAGTAGTAGTAGTAGTAGTAGTGTAAATACAATAAATAGTACTGATTCCATGCCCACATCATTGATCCAGTGTGATGTAAGATGCAATTCTAAAGCAAATTTTACTCAGCAGTTACATTTTTTTGTTTACCCCATCAAATGTATACACATATACAGATATATATATATATATATATATATATATATATATATATATATGCATTACATACCTATAACTAATATATGCTATCCTTTCAACAGGATCCACTTGGCTGCCTGGAAAGGGATCTTGCTCTACAGCGGCAGATAACAGAGGCAGCCCGTCGTCTGTACCTGGAAGATTCTCTTTCCAAACAAGTTAGGCATCAAAGAAAAGCAGCACTAAGGGCAGCAGAGCAAAAACTTAATGTCCTAGAAAACAAATTAAGTCATGAACGAAGCCAAGAAAACCTCCAGATAGAAGGTAATAAGGGAATAAACAAAAGTACGGTCAAGATTCAAACTGTGAAATAGATCCTACGGAAAAAGAATGGGATTTTTTTCTCATATAATATTTTGGTCTATTTATACGTCTCTTTTAGAAATTAGCAGTGTATCTGATTCTAGTTCACTCTCGGATGTTGCAGCACTAGGAGAAGGTAAATGAAAAAATGTCACCTTACTTTGATGGCCAATTTTTATTATATTCTTAAACATTAATGTACCGGTATATAACTCAATTTCTGTAATTAAAGATGACAGCCTGCAAAGAGTGCAAGTCAGCCGTCCCCAGCGACCTCAAACTTTGGAGGGATTATATCCTTTGAGGTTTGAAAATGAAAATGACAAATCTCCAGTACAGAACAGTCCATGGAAAGAGTCCAGTTTGGATCAGCCTTATGAAAAAAACCATAGAAGGTCAAGCAATTCCCTGAGTTCCAGCAGGTAATTGAGCAAAACACATTAGTTTATGATATGATCCCTGGAACAGGTTTCCCCTTGGCAAAACTCACCTATAGCCCATGTTGGCTCTATGACACACTGGAGACCTGTAGCGCTTCTTAAAGTAGAACTAAGCATGGGATTGCACTACATTGGGTTTGGTTTCTCCTGTCTGGAGATTCCCAATTTGGGAGCCCTGCTCAGATAGTCAATAAATGCGTTCCCACAGCACATGCGCGGGCGGCCAGCTAGTCTCTGGCACATATTCTATTCAGCTTTTGCTCAGATCGGCCAACAAAGCTGAATGGAGAGTGTGCCTCTGGCTGCACGGGGGGTGCTCCTCAGTATGTACCCGCACAAGGCTTTTCTGAATGGCTATAGCAGATACTCACAGATAGATGTGCGAGGGGATGCGGCCTGTGCATGCGCCTTATAATCGCTGGTAAGGCAAGTTTTGCAGCAATCACAGAGGGGAATCACAAATTAGAATGCCCCTCAAAGAGGAATACTACCTGTCTTATAGGCCCTAGACTGGTGGTTGTTTCTCTTTAAAGGGAAAGCCCACTTTTAATTGTAACTTTTTGTGTCAAAAGAACACAAAATGTCCTTTTTATGTTAGCAAAAGTGTGTTTTATGGAAGCAGTTTTCCTTACCTGTAATCTGTTTCTATTGGCAACTGCACACCAAGATCTACCAGAAGACAAAAGTGATCCCTGTAAACAAAGAGCACTGCTGCTATGACCTCCTACTGAGGTGAGGGAGCTCACTCACACCTACACATGCCCGGCAGCAGCGTTCTGTGTGTACAAGGCTCACTTCTCTTTTCTTGTAGGTCTGCAGTCATGGATGGCACCAGCCCTAAAATATGAAAGGCAATGTTACTTTTAATACTTACCAATAAAGGTGAAGTTTTATCCCTCCGTACTTTATATTGTATTGCATTTTTAGATCTTGGTGTATAGTTGCCAATTACAACAGATTGGTAGTAAAAACTGCTTCCATAAAACACACATTACACCAATGACAGCTTTTTGGCACAAAAATATAAACGTTCAAAAATGCAATTATAAGTGGACACTCCCTTTATGTGATGCGTTTTCAGGCTTCTTATTTATTTTTGTGAGGCCCTCTAAGCACCATATTCAGAGATCCTTATGATCAATTTTTAGGTGCATACGCATAAATCTTACAGACATGAAGCTAAAGAAGAATGTAATTCATACATTTATATACATGTTCCTGTGCTAGGGCTGTAATAAATAACAGCCCACCTCAAGGGTGCATTTCTAAACTACATCCAAAGTGTTATTCTTTATTTTTCTTATTGTTGTCTTTCTCTGATTGCAGCAACAACAGTCCAGCAATAACCCCTGTATCAGAGGACTCTTTATCAGACAACATTCATAATCTCAATTTGGCCAATTTAAGATTACAAGACTCCCCGGGCAAAAACACCACAAGAACTGTTTCTTATTCAGTGAGGTGACTACTCAGTTTGTTTGTTTTTTTTTACATTTTGAGTACATTTATCTAGTGGTCGTGGCCAATCATTTTAATTGATATGGGGGGGCAGCCGTACCTGTTGAGGGACATGGAAAATTATTGAAGCAGACAAAGACAGAAAGGCTGCAGGTGAAAAAAAGGTGAGTATTACATCTCCTGTCTTTTTATGCCCTGTTCCAGGTAGTCTTAAAGAGGAACAACACACCCAAATCGGGATGCCCTTCGAGTCGCTTCCATGGTGAAGGCTTAAACTGAGGGCGTACGTGCTGATTCGCTGAGCGGCCCGTGCCTCCGATGTTCCTCTTTAACAGCTATATTTTCATTAATGCCACCTTTCTGTCACAAACTATAAACATGGACCAAATTGAGCTTGTTTTTCATCCATCCAATATCTGACGATATTCTCATGACTAACTCCCCAAGCACAATGTTTTGGTGTTATACTGGACTCCCCTATCATTCTCACCTCATATTTAATCAGCCACTTCCTGTTGTCCCCAACTCAAAAATATCTCCCATCCATCCCTTCCTCCAGAGACAACTAAAATTCTAGCGCACTCCTTAATCAGATCTCGGCTCTTTGTGGCCTATGAGAAAAGAGACTGCCAGCCATGTAATCTGTTCTTAAATGAACATTCCATATATTAATCGTTTTATAGGATCCCTATCGCAAAAATGTCCCAAAGATAAAAATCAATATAAATATTCTGGATGGCAGGTTACCTTTATACCTGGTATTAAGAAAGCCCCAGGGAAATTTGTTCCACTTTAAGTTTAAAATTCAATACAAAACCTACAAAGCCCTCTACAACCAGGCCTCTTCCTACATTTCTTCTTATCATAAAATACCAACCTAGATACAGCCTCCTCTCTGCTCAGGACCTGCTTTTGTGCTCAATCCCCACCACCTCCTCACTAACACATTTAGGACTTCACATGGGCTGTCCCATTTCTATGGAATGCCCTCCCTTATACATTTATACATTTTATACACCACTCTCCAACCCTTGAAGTCTTCAAGATTGCCATTAAAACCATCCTCTTTGGGGGAGTCAATTATCTTGCCTAAGCAATCCACTTCGCAGTGCGAACAACTTCAGAGCACTAATTAAATAAAACTAAAGGCTCTTCAAACTGCTTGTAAGGTAATTATTCAGGAGATGCCCTCAGGCATCTGTCATAGCTAGATGTGACCATCTAGCAAAGCATATGTGTAGTTTCCTGGCTTGTTATTAAAGCATTTGCCACCGGGCTTAATACATACTATTTGTGTCCTACCTTTTGTCTCCACCTGTCATGTACCATTTTGTAGACACAGACAACCACCAGCAGTACCACCTGTGGCATCCCCAGAGGATGAATACTAGGAAAACAAAGCAGTAGGGAAGGCCAGAGTGTCAAGATTAGATGGATCTGATGAGCAGAGTAGATATTCAGGATACTTACAATCAGGAAGACAGAAAGTGGTTAACACAGTCTGTACCTGGAGGGAGCTAGCAACGAGCAACTGGTGAAGTGCTACCCCTATGCCTGGACTCCACATGGGGAGTCTGCTAACAAGTTGTCTTTCACAAGAGCACCCCACAAGGGAGAACAGCTGTGCTGCTAACAAACGGGGGTCCCACAACTGTTACCAGAGACCAGTGAGCCTAGAGCTCACTATGGGGTTAGTCCAGTTCAGGTATTAAGGGATGTTGCTGAAACTGAGCTAGGAAGTCCAAAGCCAGGGTAGATTGTAATCCAGGGCTAGAGTTCCAGAACAGATAGTCATCCAAAGATAAGGGGTCAGGGCCAAAGCGGGCCATCATCCAAAGCTAGAGGTCTAATCCAAACGGGTAGTCAGCAGAGCCAAGGTCAAACACAGGGGAAGTGCAGACATCTACTCAGTGCTGAATGCATCTTGTTTAAAAGGCCACTTGATGACAAGAAGAGCCGTAACACAGCAAATTGAGTGGGATCAGCTGGCACATGAGTGATCCGGCACGCAGGTCAGCTTTGTGTCACACACTTACCAGACAGTAACACCCAAGGGCACAACCGTATGTGCATTCGTAAGACCGATCTCCCACACAGTGACACCACCCACTTATCCTTAAGATTGTAAGGTCACAAGGGCAGGGGCCTCACCCATAGGGTATCCAGATGTATTTGTGCATTTTTGTATATGTATGTATTTTGTATATTGTATTTAATGTAATATGCTGTCTGTAATTTCTGTATTATATAGCACCATGAAAGATAATGGCACTATACTAAATAAATAATAATAATGATGTCACTTGTTCTTCAGAGTTCACAACACCCAAGATGATTTTATGATTCGAGGTCGACCTCAATGCCGCAGAGCAACAAGTTTTAATAACTCACCAAACAATAATGTGTACAGTCTTTCACTGTCAAATCCAATATATATTTCTTCAAGTCCTCTGTATACATCAAGCTCTTCAGACTCCTTGTCGGATTCCTCCAGTGTTCAACTTTCTTACAATTTAGCATACTGCCCTGTAGTTCCAAAAGGTGAAATTCTTGTGGTCAAACAGAATTCATCTGTTAGGGAGTCTAATTTAATGCATGGACCATCAAAATCTGATGTAACAGAAGAATTAAGATACTGGCATGCCAGAGCACGAATGCGAGGAGCAGATACACCAAGACCAAGATCCTTAGATAGAAAAGGGGCTGTAAAGATTCGAAGAGGTGTATCCTGGAGCCAAGTTGGATTCTCACAATCACAGAGAGCACAGGTATGTCTAGTAATAATTCAGTTGTAGCACACAATAAGCTTTCTGATGCCACCATTTTAAAAAAAGAACTCCTATAGTGAGCAGTGTTGCCAAATGAAAATTGGAAGGTCACACTTACATATTGTTTTATATTGGGATTTGTGAAGTAAATTCATTATAGCAGTGGTACATTTTCTTTTTGTACAATTGTATTTGAGTGACTTTGTTTTATATTAAGCACAATAAGAGAAGATTGTTTTTCATATTATATATATGTTATATTCAATCATACATATTATATAATACTATGTTAATTGATACAAAATGGCATTATAATATAATAATCCCATATTTCTTAGCCCAGGGAGCATCAGAAAGGCTTGCTAACTGGCTGGCTAACTGCTCTGCTGGAACTCCATGTCCCTTAAACTCATAATGAAGTAAACATTTGTTTAACAGTTTGTTCATGCCTACCTGCCCCTAATAAGCTAGGGAGCCTGCTAGAATTGAGGGCAGGTGAGCATGAAACCAGCAGAGCAGGGCCGTACTCCTGCTGTGAAATCAACTTTAAGCTCCCCCCGTTTGCTCCAAAAACTCACCTTTCTCTGGTACCACTACGTATGTGTGGACTCTCTTCTAATTGGCGCCGTAAGCAGTCCATATAAAAGCATGGCATACGGTCCCAGCCATCTGAATAACAGGGTGCCGAAGCGCACCTCAGGTACAGGGGTTCTGGGGATGCACCTGGAAAAGGTGAGTGAATGCTGGGCTATCACGGCAAGGCATCCCGAGTCATTATGCCCCAAGGTTACTTGATTACTTGGCCATAAAAGGCGGCTGGTCCACTTGTTAAGGTGAGTATAGTGCTATTTACTTTTCCCATTCTATATGTTTTCGATCTTTCAGTAATGTGCTGACTATGTCTGAACAGCAATAATTCTGTGACATTTGTATTGACCTTTCTTGTCTTTCTTGTTCCAACAGATTGAACCAATACATGTGTTAAGGAGGACAGCCGAGGGGACACCCCTTCAGTGGTATGACCCTAAAGAGGCCCAGATTATCAGTCAAGTTTAGAAATGGAATATTAAAAATAATTGTATCACTTCTCTGCATTGTATTGTGACCTTTGCTGCTTATTGCCTGTTTTATGTCTGTTTTGTGTTTTTTATGCCTCTTTGCTGGACAAAGAATTATTTTGTTGCTTTCTTGTATCATTTACATTACATTGCAGGCAGTGTTACAGACTCAAACCTCAAGCAGCATGTTCAGATAACAGTTGCACCAAATAAACAATAAACTGATTAACTGAAAGTGAGTCCATTTGTTTATTATTATTTGATGCATTATTTTTTCTAATGAAAAGGGCCATTTAAAGGATTAATTGAAAGCAAAAATAAAGCAGTTAAATAATCCTAAAAACAAGTTCCTAAAGGGCTTTTTCAGTCAAAATAAAAAATAGAGAGAGGCAGCCTCTCAGCGGTGTTGTGGCTGGCTAGTGTCAGAGCAGAAGAGGAAACATGACCTTGTTTTCTGACGCCCCCCCCCCCCCCCCGGCCTGCCCACACACGTTGATTCCCGTCCTGTAGCCTCCCCTCACCTGTGTAGCCCGTCCTTCTCCCCTGTGTGTAGCCTGCCCCTGTCACCAGCTCCATTCATGAACACAAATGGACTGCATACTTAATGATGGCATCTGTTGCTGCTGTCAGCGGTCCCTGCTCCTTAGTGGCTCTGTGACATGCGCTGAGGGTAACAGGGACAACAGACAACAGTGCCGGACGCCACCAGAGTCTGGCGCCCCTTTACTACGTCCTCCCTGCTGGGTGTGAGAGGAGTGTTCCCCCCCAAGGCAGAAGCGTCCGCCTCCCTCCTCTGCTCCCGGCCATTGCCGGGAGTGAAGCAACTGCTCCCCCATTTCTCCTCTCCACCCCACCCACCAAGTCAACCAACATACACGCACATAAAGCCACCTACTTACCCTACCCACCAAGCTACCTACTTACCCACCCACCCAGCCACCTACTTACTCTACCCACCAACCCACCTACTTACCTAGTGTGCACATGCATGCTTTGAAGAACACACATGCACTTTGGGGGTGCGCACGTGCATGCTTAGGAGTGCATGTGGGGGTGAGGCCATGTGTAGGAGTGCTGGTCTAACAATAGGAGGAGAGGGGAGAAGCACAACCATGGTGTCTGAAGCAATTTCTGAGAATCTTACAGACCCCACCCATTTTGCTGATTATTATGCAGCATCACAGATCCAAAGGCCACGCCCATAGATATCATGAGGTGAACTGTAAGCCCTCAGTATCTCGATAATTTCTTCTTAAAACATTTGAAAAACATTTTAGGCCAAATGTAGCCCGACACAATGGTGTAACGATGACCTTTGCCTGAAATATGACTTTAATTACTCACCCGAACTGCATCAATTAGGATGAACATGAATCAATGTTGTTTCTGGCTCTGGATGTTTCTGAATCACCTGCTGAGAATCCATACAGAACGCAACACAAGAAAAGCTGCTATGTGAATGGTCATATCTTGGTAATTAGGCAACTAAAACAAATGTGTGGCCATCGGTCCTCTCAAAGGACACATCTAGTTACATTGTAAAATACTGGAAACAGAACAAAATCAGGGGACACTTCCTTGAGGGCTCGTTTGCTCTGAGTCCCGCCCTGATGATTGATGTAGGCGACCGCCATCTGATTGTCCGAGCGGACCTGGACCGCACGATCCCGTAGGTGGGGAGTCAACTGGAAGAGAACCAACCTGATCGCTCTCAGCTCCAGGAGATTGATAGGGGTATGAGCCTCCTGAGGACCCCACTGGCCCTGAAACTTCAGCGATTGCCAACCCCCCCCCAGCCGGACAGACTGGCGTCTGTGGTGACAATCTCCCAGCACAGAGGCAGAAAGGATCTGCCCACCAGAAGATTCCTTGAGTCCAGCCACCAAGAGAGGGACTGGCCAGAGGGGACAGAGCAAATTCCTGCTCCAGGGACTCCTGTGTCCGATCCCAAACGGAAAGAAGATTCAACTGAAGAGGTCTCATATGAAACTGGGCGAAGGGAACCGCCTCGAAGCAAGACACCATGAGACCCACCAACTGCATTCCCAGCCGATTGGAGGGATGAGGGCACGACAGGGCCTGTGCCTGCGTCTGAAGACCCTCCACCTTCTGAAGAGGGAGGAAAACCTTGACCTTGGAGGTGTCCAGCATCATGCCCAGGAAGGACCTCACCAGGGACGGAGTGATCGAATACTTGGCATAATTGATCACCCAACCAAAGGCTTCGAGAGTGGACATTACCTTCTGAGTGTCGCTCTCAGCCTGTTGAAGAGATTGAGCAGCAATCAGCTTGTCGTCCAGGTAAGGAAGAATGAGAATGCCCTGGCTCCTCAAGAGGGCCATGACACCTGCCAACACCTTGGTGAACACCCGAGGAGCCGATGAGATACCGAACGGCAAAGCCACAAACTGGTAGTGTTGATCCTCCAAGGCGAACCGCAGGAACTTCTGATGTCCCCGGAAGATTGGAACGTGCAGATAGGCATCCTTGATGTCCACTGTGGTCATGAAATCTCCGGGCCGAAGGGAACTCACCGCGGACCGTAAGGTCTCCATGCGGAAGTGTTTGAATCTGCCGAATCTGTTGAGGCCCTTTGTCAGGAATCACCTACCTGGCCCCCGTTCCAGCGCCGTCTCCAGGCGTCCGGCTGCGGCTGTTGGTGTGCGGCGTCCGCGCCGGGCGGCGGCGGATCCGGCGGCGTCGGCTCGAGCAGTGCTCAGCTCGGCCACACCCCCCGCTTCCTCGTCCTCTGGACGTGCTCGCGCGCAGGCGCAAGCACGTAGTAGCTATGCCCTCCGGCGGCGCTGTGGTGTGCGCGCCCGCCGGAGGATCAGGAATCTTTGAATTAAAGGGCCAATGAGCCCTAGGAGTTAGGGAGGTGCCTCTCAGCCCTGCTGACCAATCCTGGGTGTTATCCTAAAGTGCACCAATCACCTACACTTCCCCTCCCCTGTCTGTCCCTATAAAAGCAATTCCCCCTCAGTTGGGAATTGCCTGTGATAGCGCCTAGAACCTTGCTTTGACTTGTGTTATTCATTGATCTGATCACCGTTGCCGACCTCTGCCAGTTTTGACCATCCTCGATCTTGATTCCTGTTACCGACCTTTTGCCAGTTTTGACCATCCTCGATCTTGATTCCTGTTGCCGACCTTTTGCCTGTCCTTGGACTTCCACCTTACGCTCATATACGGGCTACCCAATTCCACTTCCAGCCGCGGGCTCTCCAGTCCTCTGTTCCGTAATGTTTCATCCTTTGAGCCATAAAGTCCTGGGGGCAACCGATCCCAAGCAGGCGTGTTCTGCGTCTCGGCAAGCGGGGGCTCCTATAGGTGAAGCTGGCTGCGGAGATTGGGGGTTGAGGTCCTTACCAAGAGAGCTGGAGTTGCCCAAGTGGTTAATTGTGGTACCCGGAGCGTGACACCCTTCAGGTCCAGGATGGGTCTCAGAGAACCGTCCCCCTTGGCCAGCATGAACAGATTGGAATAGAACCCCCGACCCCACTCCTGAAGAGGCACAGGTCAAAGCACACCGGACAATAGAAGCCATTGGACAGTCAACCTCAGGCCCTGCGCTGTCACGGGGTCTTGGGAGATCCGGGACCGAAGAAATCTCGGGGGCGGCCAAGCTGCCAGCTCTATCTTGTAGCCGGAGGACACCACCTCCTGAATCCACCGGTCCGAGACGTGAAGTCTCCAGACGTGATCAAAGAGCAGAAGCCGTCCCCCCACCTGGATGGGTGAGGGCGCCTCCTTATGCCTGAGGGGCCTTGGTGGGAGGTTTGGATTTGGACCCCCTGGAGAGACCAGGACGCCCGCGGGATCTTCCTCATCCCCAGGAGTCCCTGTGACCACCCGAGGAGGAAGAGCCGCGTCCCCCTCGGAAGGGGCGAAATGAAGAAGACCCCCGAAAGGACCGAGATTGCTTCCTGCACTGAGGAAGCCAGCCATCCTTGGCCAAGAGATCAAGGCGCTCCCCAAAGAGGCAAAGTCCCGTGAAGGGGAGACCAGTGAGAGACTTCTTGGTGGCAGCGGCAGCCGCCCACTGCCGCAGCCGAATGGACTGGCAGAGAGCAACCAGTAGAGCCGAGGCCCTACCGCCAAACCGGACAGCATCGTCCATGGCCGATAGCACAAATGCAATAAAGTCAGTGCAAACCAAAAGTTCCTTATAATCGTCCGCTCGCTTGCGGGAAAGGGCGACCTCCATAAGGCGCTTAACCTTCTATTTTATGGCAATGGCGACAATAGCCGTGGCACAGACCGGGCGTAGACCAGTACCCACAAAAGTAAAGGCATGACAAGTGAGCTGATCCATGCGCCGATCAGCATTATCACGCAAGGTAGTAGTGTCCGGTGAAGTCATCACAGACGTATTGGAGAGCCCTAGAACGGGAGCATCCACTTCCGGGGGACAAGACCAAAGACGGACCAACTCCTCCAAAAAGAGATACCGTCTGTCCAGTCCCTTTGGCACGAGGGTAGTTTATTGGGCCTCTCCAATTCCTTGAGAACCATCTTGGAGAAATGACCCTGCTCCGGAAACAAGAGGCGTCGCCTATCAGAACGGAAAAGCTCCCCCTGCTTCTTTTGGGGGGCAAAGGGCCGCCTTAGGGGGGGCAATGTGCAAGGTCTCCAATACGGCAGCCAAAAGTCTATCCGTATCATCGGGGAGCCACATGACCTCGTCCGAGGAACACCCAGGGTCACTGTCAAAGTCGCCCTGAAGATCCCCGGAGGAGTCAGAATCATGGAACAACTCACCCTCCTCCATGGAGCCACGGCCGCCGAGTCTCGTAAGCATCATCATCAAAGAGGGAATAAGCCATTTCCAAATGCCGCTTCTTACTAGAGGCCATTCAAGACTGGCCACGTGCAACGCTAGGTCCGAATGGGACCCCCGGCTGACCTCCCCCTCGCTGGGGGCTAAATGCAGGCGCGGGGGCGTCGGCAAGGCCGCTGGTAACATAGGACTGGTAAGTGGGACGCTAGGCCCCTCCTGTTCCGCAAATAACGCTCTGGGCGCAGGGGACACAAACCGCGCTGCGACCGTTCAAAGGGGAAGTACCACACATAAGGCACAATGGTGCCCGCGCCGAAGGGCCCCCAAGCACGCTATCCCCAGAAGCCTCCATTATGGTGATTAGAGACAAAAAATATATTATATATAAAATATATAGCTATATAGCTAGATCCACGGGTAACCGGTGCTAAGCCAGACCCGGGGTCCCCCCACAAGGTCCCCTAGAATGAGTAGAATATGGGGAGGAGGGGGGGCGGATGGACCGGGAGAAACCACAAGACAATATGGGACCAGCCTGCAAGACATATAAGGAAGATCCATAAGCATCCCACAGCGCATGCACAGCATAAAAAATACAGAGGAGAGCATGATCCAACTCACGGACCACCGCAGCCAAGGATGGGAGCTCCGGAAGCGCCAGCCGTCCCCAGGCAACCGCTCAAAGAGGAAACGAGACAGCACAGAACGTTCCCAGCAGAGCCGGAGAAGAAGCACCGCAGATGCAGGCGGCGAGGAGAAGATACACCAATAAAGCTAGTGGGAAAAAATATACAGCAGGCATAAGGGATCCCAGTGGTTTCTCCCCCCTCCCCCCACGCAATAGGCTCACCATTAGCCTAAGGCCGGCTCTCTGAACACCCGACCCCAGGTGTTCCCCTACCTTCACCTGAACCTGTAGCCATGGCTGGGAGGCAGAATGGGTCCAGAACAGGTGGGAATAGGCCTGCAGGCCCGACGGGCTTGGGATGCCCCGCTCGCCTGCGAAAATCCAGAGAGAGAAAATCTTCTGTCTTCGCAGTCAGGACTGCAATGAAAAACTGGGTATTATGGCTAATTTCCTGACTTTTATGGGCCGGCAGGAGCCACAACTCTTCATGCAGTCGACTGCGCCACCTTGTGGCGGATTACCCAAATGTGAAGAATTGAAGATGAAGCAACCCGTGCTGGAATACCCAGAAAAGTGTGTCAATGACTGAGGACGAGAAGCCTGTATTGATTTTCCAGTAGCCATGTCAGCAAGGATAGGATGAAGTAGAGGCCACTATGAAGGCAGGTCCTGCCAAGGTGGGAGAGTTACTGGAACTTCTATTGACATATTCATTATATCTGCATACCAGGCTCTCCTCAACCAATTAGAATCATAGTTATCAACTCTTACCACAGACGACATAAAAGGTGATGCATCAGCATAAGAGGAGAAATATTTCTCTACACCATGTTGAACTGAGACTTTGGCATTTGGGTATCCACTCCTAGGGCAAGAGCTCTTACTCTTCCCACAAAGTTCATTACTTTTCTGTTGAATCTGGAATGAACAGATTCAAATCTGAAGTGCCTCAATAATCACATGTGGAATTGAATATCTCTTGGTTCAGATCCCAGTTCTCCTGATGTACCTCTTGACGACTTAGAAAGTGGTAATAATAGTGATAATAGTGGCCATTGTGTGAATTCCTTCTCCGCATTTTAACGATCCGTGCACTGTGAACAACACAACTCCAGAAATCTGTACTACCATGGCTGCAGAACTCGTTATCCTGATGAATTAAATAAGCTACCACTGTTTCATTGTCCGGTTGACTCCAACTGGACACCCGGTCAGTATCTTCACCCAATGTCATAATTTGTCATTTTCTGTGAAGACAACAGAATCACTTTTAATACTAGAACATTGATGGATTTCTTTGTTTTCTGGACTGGATAGATATGTATGTCCCTCCCATCCCAACAAATTGGTGTCTATAATGAGAATCCACCACTGGATGGGGAATAAGGATTTCCCTAGTTGACAGATGAGTAGGGATGAGCACACCCCCTGGGGTGGTATGTAAATAAGCAATCCTTGATGACTTATTAGCTAAAAATCCCCCTTGAGTTATTGATGCCAGCACCAATCAGAGTGTTTCCATGCTAAACAGCTTGTAAGACAAGTAGTGGTGCAAACATTAAATAGGACTTTTAAGTAATGAGAGCACGGGTTTCCTACTCATGCACAATATAGTTAAGATTAATGTCTGTGTTCATGGGCAAGAAAAATAAGCCAGTAATATTGGCATGTAACTGTAAGGTGCCCCCCCCCCTGTCACGATCACGCTCAGCCCAGCCAGACAGAGTGTGATGGTACCAGGGTTAACACGCCAATAGACCCCCAGACAGGGACTACTAGTCCCAGCAAGTCATCAATTAACCCTAATAAACGTGTATCACCAGAGCTTCCCTCAGGAAGGTGAGCTCATCTATTTAGAGGTCAAAGACTAGAGCTGATTAATTAAACATTTAATCTGATAAAAGGTATCACAGTGCTGGATGTAATTTACAACAATAAAATGACATACAAAAAATACAGAAAGAGTATACAGCAAATAACAGTCCTTACGCAGTCCTTTTTGTTGGAGCTTTCCGTGGTTGCTTGTTGATCCCAGGTCCTTAGCTTGTAATGCACTACAACATGTCAGCTCTCCTAGCTTTTTGTTAGCCAGAATTTGGAGGGAAAAATGGCTTAACAGGACACCTTCCATTTCCATGGAATTCCTAAGGGTGGGGTGGAGATTCTATTTCCCAGGTCCCCTTATCTGATTGCCGGTTTATGGCCAGAGCAAAGACAACAGCCTGGCACTTCAAAGAGGAAGTATCACAGAGTCTTAATTAAGTTGGAATGTACACGCTGCATGGCCCTGTTTTTATATAGGAGGGTGTTTTATGGCAATCGGGTGGAGGGGAAAGCTGCTGGTCCATATCCAAATATACACACACATATATACACTCATAATACGTATGTTCTATAATCATGCCCTGGGCATGACACCTCCCCCTTAAGATGGGGCAGAGAGATCCAGCCTATCCAGGCTGATAAATCTGCGCCCACTAACAGTCTATTTCCCCCTGACGCGATAGTCCATCTGCATTTTGATGCAGGCTTCCTTTCCTGTGTTGGACCGTGAAATTATATTGTTGGAGGATAAGACTCCAGCGAAGCAGTTTGCCATTGTTACCCGACACCCTGTCTAACCAATGTAGAGGATTGTGATCCGTTATGACAGTGAAATCCCTTCCGTACAGGTAGGGTTGTAATTTTTGCAAAGCCCAGACCATAGCTAGACATTCTTTCTCTATGACAGCATAGGCCACTTCTCTAGGCAATAGCTTCCTACTAAGATATAGTATGGGGTGTTCTTCTCCATGGGAGTTCACTTGGCTAAGAACAGCCCCCAGCCCAAAATTGGAAGCATCCGTTTGTACCACGAACCTCTTACTGAAATCAGGGGCCTGGAGGACCGGAGAGTTGGACAATGCTGTCTTGAGGGCGACAAAGGCCTTATTACAGTCCTCAGTCCAGGTAATTTGCTTGGACACTTTCTTTTTAGTCAAATCGGTGCGGGGTTTGGCTATCTTGCTATAGTCTGGGACAAATCTACGATAATAACCTGCTGTTCCCAGGAAAGACATGACCTGTTTTTTGGTCTTGGGAATTGGCCAGGCCATAATAGACTCCACCTTACTGGGCTCGGGGCGTAGGGTCCCTCCTCCTACCCGATGTCCCAGATACTGCACTTCTGTCATGCCAACTTGACACTTTTCTGGTTTGATGGTAAGCCCTGCCTCAGCTATTTGTTTTACCACCTTGTGCAGGTGAATCAGGTGCTCCTCCCAGGTCTTGCTAAATATGGCAATATCATCTAAGTAAGCTACTGCATATTCCCTGTGGCCCTCTAGCAGCTGATCGACTAGTCGCTGAAAAGTGGCTGGGGCATTTTTCATCCCAAAGGGCATGACACAGCACTCAAACAACCCAAAGGGAGTAATAAAGGCTGACCTTTCCTGGGCCTCTGGCGTCATGGGGATCTGCCAGTACCCTCGGCTCAAATCCATAATAGTGACGTATTGAGAACCTGCTAGCTGATCAAGCAGTTCATCTATTCTGGGCATTGGGTAGGCATCAAATGTGGTCACGGCATTTAACCTTCGGTAATCCACACAGAACCTGGTGGATTTATCCTTTTTGGGCACTAGCACTACTGGGGAGGCCCAGGGGCTTTTAGACTTCTTAATTACCCCTAGTTTTAGCATGTCCTCGATCTCCTTCTGTATGTGGGCCTTTATTTCTGGGGATACCCGGTAGGCTACCTGTCTAAGCGGTGGCTGGGCCCCCGTATCCACATGGTGGGTAGCTACGGTAGTTCGCCCTGGCTTCCCAGTAAAGTTGGCACTGAAGGGGCCTAACACCTGATGTAGCTGCCTCTTCCTTTCATCTGGGAGCTGTGGATTGACCTGCACATCCTGAAGGGATCCCTGGCTCTTAGCTTCCTCCACAAGATCTAGTAAGGGATCACTAACCCCCTCTTCCTCTGGTGCACTGCACACACTGAGTACCACATCCTCCGGGTCATAGTAGGCCTTTAACATATTAATGTGGTACTGTCTCTGTCTCTGACTTTTCTTATCAAGGGCTACTACATACGTGGTTGGTTCTGGGCGCTGTAAAATGGTGAAAGGACCCTCCCAGGCAGCCTGTAACTTATTCTGCCTAATGGGGTTTAGAACCATTACCTTCTGTCCCACCTCATAGACCCGGTCCCTTGCATTGCGGTCATACCAGTGTTTCTGCCTGGACTGTGCTGCTCTGAGGTTATCGTGTACTAGCCCAGTCAACACCTGCATTCTGTCCCTAAACTTTAGGACATACTCCACCACCGAAGTTTCAGGAGTATGTTGCACCCCTTCCCACTCCCCTCTAACTAAATCTAGGGGCCCCCGCACTTTGCGACCATACAATAATTCAAAAGGTGAGAAACCTGTAGATTCTTGGGGTACCTCCCTGTAAGCAAATAACAAATAGGGTAAGTACTTTTCCCAGTCCCTGCCTTCTGACTCTACAAAGGTTTTTAACATTTGTTTCAGGGTCCCATTGAACCTCTCGCAGAGACCATTTGTTTGGGGGTGGTATGGGCTTGCTACCAGGTGCTGTACGTTTACCTTCTTACAGAGACTTTGCATTAGATTGGACATGAACTGGGTGCCCTGATCAGTGAGCATTTCTCTAGGGAACCCAACCCTGCAGAATATACTGATCAGCGCATCTGCCACCTTATCTGCCCGGACAGAAGATAAGGCAACAGCCTCCGGGTACCTGGTTGCATAGTCCACCACAGTAAGAATAAACTGTTTCCCTGTGCTGCTGGGTATAGCTAGAGGCCCCACAATATCCACTGCCACTCGCTCAAAGGGTACAGATATGATGGGTAGGGGCACTAGGGGAACACGAGATACATCCCCGGACTTACCCACCCTCTGGCAAACGTGACAGGACCTACAGTAACTAGCAACAGCAGTACCCATACCTGGCCAGTAGAAATTGTGTGCCAACCTGGACTTTGTTTTGGCCACTCCCAAGTGTCCCGCCAGGGGGGTCTCATGGGCTAACCTCAGTAGCTCTTTCCTAAACTGCCTAGGAACCACCAACTGCCTTTCTCTCTCCTGGGGCCCTAGCATGGTTTTGGAAAGGGACTCCCAATACAGGATATTGTTTTCCCAATATACCCGATGCCCATCTGAGTTAGCGCCTGGCTGCTCAGCACGCTGTCTCAGCCCTTCAAGGGAAGGATCACTGCGCAGAGCTTCCCGAAAATGTTCATTGCCCTCCCCCCATCTCGTGGCATCAGGGGACACATTTCCCTCAGGTGAACTACCATCTCCACCCTCCCCTGCTTCGGCTTGTGAGTCACCACCATCCTCCCTTCTTTTTACAGCTGCAGCTCTGGCACACTGCTGACGTGTAACCACTGCCACCATTGATATGCCTCCCTGGGGTTTACCTTCCTCCCCCTCAGTCCCGGACATAACATCGTTACAGGCATCATATACAGCTACATCACTCCTTCCTCCCTCTTCCTCCTCAGCCATCTCCGGCTTACAGGATGGGGACACATCACACACTGCTGGTCCCTCATCCTTACCTGTCACCAGGGGCCCACCAACCCCTCCCCCTAGCCCATCTCCGCTAGGTTTTGACACAGGTAATTCATTGGCATTACATTTCACAATACACCCCACTCCACCTTTGGAAGACATAACTGGTTCAGTCACAGGTAAACATTTATCAGCCCCCTGCACTCCCTCCCAGTTATCACATTTCACAGTGTCCCCCAAAGTCTCGTACAGTACCTCAGAACGATCAGGGCTGTCTCCTAGCCCCTGTGGTGTGCAGGCAGTGTCCTCTGGAGCATAATGGCATAGCATCCGACCCAAATCATTCCCCAGCAGAACACTGAGAGGGATGTCCTCAGAGACCCCCACCTCTCGCAAACCTTTGCCTGCACCCCAATCCAGGTACACACGGGCCATGGGTACAGCCGGGCGCACACCTCCAATTCCTTTTAAAGCCATGGTTTTTCCAGGGATGATGTCCTCGGTATCCACCACTTCAGGCCGCACTAAGGTAAAGGAGGCCCCCGAATCACGTAGACCCACGGTCACCCGGTCACCCACAGTTACGCTCTGCAGGTTATCCACTCTTTTCTCCACTGTTCCAGACACCAGAAAAACGGCTGGGTGTCCTTCAACTGCCGGTGGAGAATTCTTTTTGTTGGGGCAGGTGGCACTCAGGTGCCCAATCTTGTTGCATCTGTAACATCGGCGGGTGTCCCCCTGACCCGATGTGGTTCCTGTTGCTCTTGGTGTGGACGGCAGGAATCTCCCAGTTGACCTACTGGCACTCTGCGGGTGTGCAGCTCCCTTCCAGGTACTTGATCCAGCTTGTGCAGAACCACGCTTCGCTGTTGGTGCACGGTTATTAGCAAAGTCATCTCCTAGTTCTGCGGCTTCTGCGACTGTCTTGGGCTTGCGGTCCAAAATCCACTCTCTGGCTTCACAGCTCCTTGTTTGGAGGAACTGATCCAGGACCATCAAGTCCTCCAGGGCCTCATAAGTGGTGACTTGTAGGCCCCCAGTCCATTGCCTGAATGCAGTCCTTAGCTGACCTGCATGTTCAGTGCAACTCTCTGTGGTGCTCTGTTGTAAAGTCCTAAACTTCTTCCGATAGGTTTCTGGAGTCAGATTAGCACTTTTTAGCAGGGCAGATTTTATTGCCTCATAGTCCTGGTCTCTTTCAGAGGGAAGAGAAGCAAACACATCCAGAGCTTTTCCTCGCAGCCGTGGGGTTAGGTATCGTCCCCACTGCTCTTTAGGAAGATGAAACTGCCGGCAAACCTTTTCAAATCCTCTCAGGAATATGTCCAAATCACCATCTTTCTCCATCATGGGGAAATGTTCCAAGCGGGGTTTGTGGTCACCCTCACCCTGCACATCACTGCGTGCGGATAAAGCGTCCCCTCTCAGCCTCAGGACCTCCAGTTCATGTCTGCGCTGGGCCTCTCTTTCTGCCGCCTCTCTCTCAGCAGCTTGTGCCTGGGCCTCTCTTTCTGCTGCCTCTCTCTCAGCAGCTTGTGCCTGGGCCTCTCTTTCTGCAGCTTGTGCCTGGTACTGAAGAAGCAACTGGAGTTTAATATTAGCATCCACATCTCCAAGGTGTTGTAAAGCAGTCCGCATATAAGAGTCCAAGGCTTCATGTGGAGTACTGTCCTGATGGGGAGTAATGTGGTGTCCCTCATTCTCCGCTGTAGGACTTAGCCTCACATCACTCAGCTCTGCTGCACGGGCATCATTTTCCACAAGATCGGCAATAAGCTGGTCCTTGGTCTTTCCCGCTGTAGGGATCTCCTTTTCTTGGCACATTAACTCCAGTGCGGGCTTGGACTGCTTGCGATATGCCTCCATATTTCCGATATGAAGCAGAGGGAGTAAAACAACAGATGGGAAGGACAGAACTGTCTTGCACTCTTTTTTGGTATGTCACTTAGATCAGCACTGAGCTCCGTCTTTGGGAATTTACACACAATAAGATGTATGCAAATTTCTTTTAGTGCTTAAGATTTTCGGGTAAAATCCAGCAAGCACTAAAAATCTCTAAATATGTCCCGACGCTGCCACCAGTTGTCACGATCACGCTCAGCCCAGCCAGACAGAGTGTGATGGTACCAGGGTTAACACGCCAATAGACCCCCAGACAGGGACTACTAGTCCCAGCAAGTCATCAATTAACCCTAATAAACGTGTATCACCAGAGCTTCCCTCAGGAAGGTGAGCTCATCTATTTAGAGGTCAAAGACTAGAGCTGATTAATTAAACATTTAATCTGATAAAAGGTATCACAGTGCTGGATGCAATTTACAACAATAAAATGACATACAAAAAATACAGAAAGAGTATACAGCAAATAACAGTTCAAAGAGTCCTTACGCAGTCCTTTTTGTTGGAGCTTTCCGTGGTTGCTTGTTGATCCCAGGTCCTTAGCTTGTAATGCACTACAACATGTCAGCTCTCCTAGCTTTTTGTTAGCCAGAATTTGGAGGGAAAAATGGCTTAACAGGACACCTTCCATTTCCATGGAATTCCTAAGGGTGGGGTGGAGATTCTATTTCCCAGGTCCCCTTATCTGATTGCCGGTTTATGGCCAGAGCAAAGACAACAGCCTGGCACTTCAAAGAGGAAGTATCACAGAGTCTTAATTAAGTTGGAATGTACACGCTGCATGGCCCTGTTTTTATATAGGAGGGTGTTTTATGGCAATCGGGTGGAGGGGAAAGCTGCTGGTCCATATCCAAATATACACACACATATATACACTCATAATACGTATGTTCTATAATCATGCCCTGGGCATGACACCCCCAGAGTCTTTTCTCATGGTGGGGCCCAAGACACCCCAATCCCACACTGCCCCTAGCTGGGAAACCGGGAGGAGAGAAGGGGGACCTGTGTCCGGTCTTTCAGATGCCCCGCTGACATCATTTTCAGTGTGTCAGCGCAGGACAAAGGAGGGGGAAATGTAAGTAACAGATAATTAAGAATATTAAAATATTTTTTTAAAGTTTTAACCTTTCACTTTACTTTTGAACTGGTAAGGGCTCCCAAGGACACCTATAGCAAAGAAGACCTTTCGTTTGTTTCACAATCCAACCCAGACATTGATTTTATTACAGGAGACACATTGGCAGGCTAAAACACGCAATCACTTGAAAGCTAAGCTCCATGTATAGGTGTGTCAGCACAACACAGAGATCCCGGCTGCAGTACCCCTTTGCCACCTGCTGGTGGCACGGTTTCATCAACTGATTCTGTGGACAGTCTGCTCAGCCTCACCAGTAGGTGGCTCTGCTGGCTTCTACCAGGAGGGTAATGGGCTCATCTATGGCCAATTTAGGGCGTTTAACTAGGCTCTGCAGTCAAGGAGTACTCCAGTATTAGGTCCACTACCACAACTTCCCAACTCCTGTGATACCACTTTCAGCCCAGTCCTGCTTCTGCTGTTATTCTGATCCTCTGGCTTCATTCCATTCTTCCAGCTGCTGCCATCATCGTCCTCAGGCACTGTTCTATCTTGCTATGTGGAGTCATTCTCTTTAGGCTCCATTACGCATTCAGGTAGCCGTTTACCCTACTTTCTGCAGTCCTAAGCACTCCATATCTTTAGCAAGCTTGTATATATATATTGTAATTATTCCACGTTGCCATGATCTTACACGAACTTTGCCCTGTATATTATGTGCTATGAGGTTAGTTGTTAGTATAGTTGTAGTGTTGTTGCCTCTCAATAAACACAATTTAAATATAACTTGCTGCGTGTGTCAGTAAGTGCTGGTATATCTTTGCAAAGCTGACAATAGGACAGACTTTTGCCTCAGAATTCTCGTCTAAAAAGAGGGGTGCCATTATTCTTGACTTGACTCCACATCCTTCCATACCTGATAGTGGCTGCAGACCTCAAAGCGTTATCTAATCTGGATAGATTGGACTTAAAACAGGATTTTGGCTATCCTGGGTTTTGGTCCTTGCCCCAAGGGCACCCCAAAATCGCTTCTTCCTGGTCCTACGACGCATGTGCAGCTGCTCATCCAATCAGCGCATTCAGATCCACTCAATCTTCTTCATTTTAAGGGTTAAAAACTCTTAAAGGTCCCCAAAAGAAATGGCATGGGGTCCCTCCTACCCAGCATAACTAGCCCGGGGACCAGCTACAAGCCCGCACAGCCTAAATGGCCCCGGGCTCTTCTGTCCCCCCCGGCATTGGGGAGACAGGTGATGGGGGGCTGGGGGTTAATGGAAATAACCACAGGTGACTTGCCAGACCCGGCGCCTTGTGAACTGGTATAGGGGTCTCATGGATCCCTTACCAGTTCACAAAGGGTTAACTGTAAAGAAAAAAAAAAGACCACACAGAGAATTTTTTATTTTACTTTACTCACCTCAGATCGTCCTTCATCGATCTCAATGACAGTTGCAGTGATCACTGGGGGGGGGGGGAGATACCCAAAGGTGGCAGTGGCAAAAGCACAGGGGGGTTGTGGGGCCCTCTACTGAGGACTGAAGTGTAAAAAAAATCTTAGCACTCAGAGGCTTTAGAGAGACCTTCATGACTGATCGATTATATGGATAAAAACCCAGCCACAAAACCTTTTATTAACCAGGCTTTTTCTGACCTCCCTAGAAATGTCACAAAGCACATGGCAGGGATGCCAGCTTCCCCCCTGCTATTTAATATGGCATTTGATCCTCTACAGAGGACCTTGGACACTCTTCCAGATGTTAAGGACACAAGACTGGGGCCAACCCATTTCCAAATGCATTTACGGTTAATATCCTCCTATATATACCTAATCCAAGGATCCAATCAGTCCCCCTAATCGTGGACTTGATCGGTCAACTTAGTACGGTTTCTGTCTTCTCTATTAACAGAAACGAAGGCTTTGTTCCTTGACAAGTCCACAAGACCAGGATGGGCAGAACCCTTTGGATTCCACTGATGTAGAACTTTTCAGTTACTTAGGGGTCCACATTCCTGAAAATCTTAGTCACCTAACTAAACATTACACCTACCCTTGAAGTAATGGAGACAGAATTGGAGCATAGATCGCATTTGCAGCCTTTTTATCTTGGTAGGGACAATTTAATAAAATTATCTCTTTTCCCAAATTGCTGCATTTCTTTTAATCCCTACCTGTCCTATTAACAAAAAATTCAAAGGAATAAAAAAGTGGCCCTACCCATTCTCCAGCAACCCAGAATGGGGGAATTAACAGAAATCTACAACACTGCAGCCTTAACAAAAGATTGGATCAACAACACTGCAAGATTTACAAACCCAATTGTGGATTAGAACTCAATCCCATACATCCACTGCTTCCTAATTCAGTGCACTCTATTACCCTCCTTTTTACAATATGGGAAGTGTGGCATAAGAGACACATCTATAATTTATCATTCTACAGCTAGACTTTGGTCTTTAGGAAATCTGGGCTTCCAAAACCACCACCAAGGTAGCCAACCTTTTCTTTTTTTGGGGGGGGGGGGGAAATTCTTTTTTAATTTTCAATAAAGAGACAAATAGGCAAGTACAACATTTGCAAACTTACAGAACCACGCAGACACGCAGGACATATACGTACAGACTATTGGTGTGAAAGATGCGTACTTATGATAAGGATAGTCCTTGCCAATGCGCATCCGTATTTGGTTATCCACCTATTCCGGGGGGGGGGGGGGGGGGACTCTGCCTTGATGTCCACAATACTCCACGTAGAACTCCTTGCCCTGAAGTAGAGTGGCTCAGTCTAAGAGAGCCTTGTGTGTAAAGAGAAGAGTAAGAAAGAAGAGAGAAGGAAGATACGGGGGGAAGAATGGGGAAGGATAGGAGGGGGAGGAAAGAATAAGGAAGGATAGGAGGGGGGGGGGAGTCAGCCCATCATTGCGCTTCTCCGGACATCATCAGCGCATCTTTAGGTCTCCACTTCATTCAGGTAGCCAACCTTTTTAAAGAAACTCTGGTAACACTGGTCCTCTTTGCTTTGCCAGCTAAAGGGAAGACCTTCCATTTGTTTTATATATATCTTCACACAGGGCATATCTGACTGACTCACAACAGTGTTCTAAGGTCATGAGGCAGATGGGCTCTTTGGGAATGTAAATTCCATTCAACGATTTCAGCATCTGATTTTCTCGAATATTTGATAATGTACCCTTTGTCACAAAATCGATCGTTCAACGTCTATTTGATCGAGCGATCTGCGACGTGTGTGGGCTGCTTCCAGCACAGAGAGCAATCACACCAAAAACACCCCACACACCAATTACAACACGCTGCCACCACCACCGCAACTACACTTTAAACAATTAAATCGGGCCGGTGGAACCCTCCTCAATCACCATCCGATCAAACTCTGCTGCCAAGTAATCGAGACAGTCACCACACACCTGCAGACCCCTCTCCACATACAAGCAGGGCACAGGCAATCCACACTGATTCCGTCCCACACTTATCCTGAGAGTCTGATCAGTTCTGCTGTCGAACGATCAGATACAATCAGCTTGCAATCTGCTGGGTCACACACAGTCACCATGCAGCACTCCAAGTTAATTGTGAGTCATTCAACCTGGTAACACTATAGGATTAGTTACACTTTCCCAATCATACAATGGATTAGTTACAATCGATCTTACAGTCTATGGGTTAATACACAGTTACGAGCGATCATACAATCTTCAGAAACCAGGGTCGTTTTTAGAGCTTCAAGGAAACCAGGTTAGAGGTTTTCTAATTGCCAAAAAGGTCAGCCCGTGCAAAAATGGAAATTTTAAAATTTTAATAAAAAGACAAAAATTCAAATAATAAACAAAAAAAGAAAATTAACAAATGTGCAGAAAAACAGTTATAAAATAAAAGGGGAGTAAACACTGAAAATCCTATACCTCGTAAATGGATACAAAGTCTTCAGTTTTCCGAGGGTTAGAAGGAGCAATGGATCAGACACCCCACGATTGAAGATCGGACCCTCTGTATCTGACCCTCAAACCCATTTCTTCCCCTGATTTATCCTAAATTCCAAGGGGCTGGAAGGACAGATGCCATCCCCCTCCCTGGGTGGGTGCTGTGTCGACAAATTATTGTAAATCTCTTCTCCAAGCTGCACTCCCCCCAACCTTTCCTTATCAGTGGTGTTTTCTGTTCCTAGATAAGGATTTATTGCCCCTGTGTGCAGGAAGACTTTGGAGAACTGTTTATTTGTTATAGAACATGTGTAGGAATGCTGGAGATGAGGCAGAGGGGGAAAACATGACATAAATTAGGACATTTGATGTCACACCCTTCACCCCAGAATGGGCCAAAAGTCGTGTTTCAAGAGGAGAAAGACTGAGCCCCATAATCACTGCTGTAGCTCAAAAGAGTATTTTGCAACTGTAGATTGACCCTCACCCTGGCAACCCTTACTTTTTTTTTTTTTGAAGATGGTAGGGTTGGAGGCATCATTACAGAGGGCTGAAAGGTTTTTTGGGGGTTGAAAGAGCTATGTCCACATTGTCCCGTTGGAATTCAAAAAAACAGCTGGATAATACTTTGGATAAAACAATACAATTCTGTGAGAACTCACCTCTAAAATTTTATAGTATACAGCAAGTCCTGTTCCAGAAAATTCCTTACACTTGGTTATTCCGTCACAAGGTGGCGCAGTGAAGAATTATGTGGGGTGCTGTGCACAGCTGTGTGATAAATAATATTATAGGTTAGAGGGTGCTGGCAGGACGGAACCTATAAATTAAACTGATACACTCAAACTACAGGCCCTAGATCAGCCCCACAGTTCCCATCCATATGCCGCACACCAAAAGGTATCTTCTAAAAAATATATTTTATTTTTACTTCATTGAATTAAATCCATACAATTACCAAAAAGTGTCTCTAAACAGACCTACAAGACTGGATAAAAAACATATATAGACAAATTAAAAACAAGTAAGTGGAGAGTTGTCCTATGTTTGCTCTCAGAGTAAATGAACTGAATACATATACTAATTCATATCATTATCAATGATAATAATATTAATAACTGTTCCAATATTGCAATATTACATACAGAACTGAAAATCTTTTTATGGATGTGTACATAAATGTGCAATAAATAAATAAATAACCAAAAACTGCTACCTAAAAAACAACCAAACTAATCAACATGAACTCCACAGGGAGCTCTAACAATGTAAAGTGCTATGGTGAAAAAGTGCTTAGTGCAATCTCTACTGTGAAGCCACCTGAAAAATGTGAAGGGTAAGGTGGTTTCTCAGTCTGTAGATATTGCATACATGAGGTATAATCAACTCAAGGTAATAAGACTAAAGTTACATCACCAGATCATAGGAGCATAGGACCCTCAAACCAACAAGCCGTCACCGGCGCGTTGCGTGGCGCTAAGCCACTTCGCCAGGGTGAATGGCTCGTTAGGTGTCCCCCATTCCTTTTAAACCCACCTGTAAGTTGCTGTGCCAATGAGCCGAGGCGCCGCCGCCATCCTGCGCGCGCCCCGTCCGGCGGTGTACTTCCGCCGCAGGGGTCACGAGCCGGACGTTACGTCATCTCCGCCCAGTGACACGCATAACTAGGAAGTGTGTTGTGACGCGCACGCCCGGGTGCGCCGCAGCCCGAAACCACTCCCCTGCAGTAGGAGGGCTCGGGCTGCCGCGCGCCACATACCAAAATCTCCCCATCCACCCTGCGATATCGCCGTGGAGGCGCTGCGGATCGTGGAAGGTGAGTATAATAGGGAATGGGAGGATGAATTTGCAGTATGTTAATTCATATAACGAACTCTACACGCAATATATATACTATATACAACGTATAAAACATATATACAATGAGACTATAAGAAAAAATAAAGAAAGAAGAATACATCTATAATAATAACTACTTATACTATCTTTTTGTGTGTTACTTATATATACAAAGACCCCCATATATCTATTTATATGGATCCTATTACTGTGGTCCATATTAAAGATAATTATCTTGGTGAGATGGGTACATCCCGGTATATCTCACCTGTGGATTACACAATTATCCCCTTGATGGTATTGATCCCCGAATCTCCTATATGGGTAATAAACATAATTATGCAAAATGAAAATCCATTTATAATAAATATGTATATGTGTACCTCCAGGACACACGCTATATGCTGGATGTCAAGGTTCTATCAATTACCCCAATGTATTTAAGATTTATTACAACGCCATAGTGCTGTATTGCTATATTGCTGTACTTAAGGATAAAGAGGGAGGGGGGGGGGGAGGAAATCCCAAATACCCCCTAAATATATGCATCAATGTGCATGACCATCCACATGCACAGATGACATTCAGATATCCCCCAAAAAATGACACATGCCAATGGGGCGAGCCCAAACTAGAAGGGGAGTGAAAGAATGAATCTGCCAGATACCCATCGTCCAGAGCATGGTATATTACTGGTTGGTTTATCTGAAAATAAAATCCTTTCAGTGTATAATTGATAAGCTGTTGTCCAAAATTCGGCGATCGTACTTCAACACATATTCAAGGGGATGGCAGATCGGGTGTCCATCATCCCATCTATGATGTATTTGCTGGATAATTCATATAGAAGCTATATTGTCCCAATAAGAAGCTGGCAAGACATCACCCACGGTCCAAAGATCAAGCATCGAAGCGTATCTACGGCGACAACGAATCTCTGTTCCCTCCTTTTTCTTCTGTTTATAGTGGAGTAATTCCTCCCTCTGTGTGGATATAGCGCGTTGGGCTGCTTTAATAATTTTACGATGAGGGTAACCTCTTTGTTGGAATCGTTTCTTCATGGCAGTGGTCTCCTCTCTAAAAGCTGTATCCCCAGAACAATTTCTCCGTATCCTCAGAAACTGTCCAACCGGTATGCCCTCCTTTAGTTTCTTCTGGTGGAAGCTTTTGTAATGTAAGATACTATTTGTGGCCGTCGGTTTCCTTATCGATGTATATACAGGCATATTCAGTCAGACTTCCGACTCCAGACACGATCGGTCGTCCAGGAGGTTCCCTCAAATTTTTGTGCACCTTGGGTAAGGTGTAAAATGTTGGCACACGTGGAAACTCAACTGTATTAAAGAAAACTTGTAGTGCTGGAATCCAAGGGGGTGTGAAGGTCGAGGGTCTTTTCAGATTGTGCAATTCCTCCCCAGATAGTTCTTGTTCATCCAGAAGCGAGGTTAAATCTGTTAATGCCTGTCGTTCTTGGTCGTCCCAGGCCTCAGTCTCTAAATTTTGGGTAGAATTGGAAAAATGATGTTTCAGAGCAAGTCTCCTACAAAATAGATACAGGTCCTTTGTAGTTTCAAATTTGTTGATCATGTGAGTCGGCGAGAAACTTTATCCTTAAGTACAGCAATATAGCAATACAGCAATATGGCGTTGTAATAAATCTTAAATACATTGGGGTAATTGATAGAACCTTGACATCCAGCATATAGCGTGTGTCCTGGAGGTACACATATACATATTTATTATAAATGGATTTTCATTCTGCATAATTATGTTTATTACCCATATAGGAGATTCGGGGATCAATACCATCAAGGGGATAATTGTGTAATCCACAGGTGAGATATACCGGGATGTACCCATCTCACCAAGATAATTATCTTTAATATGGACCACAGTAATAGGATCCATATAAATAGATATATGGGGGTCTTTGTATATATAAGTAACACACAAAAAGATAGTATAAGTAGTTATTATTATAGATGTATTCTTCTTTCTTTATTTTTTCTTATAGTCTCATTGTATATATGTTTTATATGTTGTATATAGTATATATATTGCGTGTAGAATTCGTTATATGAATTAACATACTGCAAATTCATCCTCCCATTCCCTATTATACTCACCTTCCACGATCCGCAGCGCCTCCACGGCGATATCGCAGGGTGGATGGGGAGATGTTGGCATGTGGCGCGCGCGGCAGCCCGAGCCCTCCTACTGCAGGGGAGTGGTTTCGGGCTGCGGCGCGCCCGCGTCGCAACACACTTCCTAGTTATGAGTGTCACTGGGCGGAGATGACGTAGCGTCCGGCTCGTGACCCCTGCGGCGGAAGTACACCGCCGGACGGGGCGCGCGCAGGATGGCGGCGGCGCCTCGGCTCATTGGCACAGCAACTTACAGGTGGGTTTAAAAGGAATGGGGGACACCTAACGAGCCATTCACCCTGGCGAAGTGGCTTAGCGCCACGCAACGCGTCGGTGACGGCTTGTTGGTTTGAGGGTCCTATGCTCCTATGATCTGGTGATGTAACTTTAGTCTATTACCTTGAGTTGATTATACCTCATGTATGCAATATCTACAGACTGAGAAACCACCTTACCCTTCACATTTTTCAGGTGGCTTCACACTAGAGATTGCACTAAGCACTTTTTCACCATAGCACTTTATATTGTTAGAGCTCCCTGTGGAGTTCATGTTGATTAGTTTGGTTGTTTTTTAGGTAGCAGTTTTTGGTTATTTATTTATGTACACATCCATAAAAAGATTTTCAGTTCTGTATGTAATATTGCAATATTGGAACAGTTATTAATATTATTATCATTGATAATGATATGAATTAGTATATGTATTCAGTTCATTTACTCTGAGAGCAAACATAGGACAACTCTCCGCTTACTTGTTTTTAATTTGTCTATATATGTTTTTTATCCAGTCTTGTATGTCTGTTTAGAGACACTTTTTGGTAATTGTATGGATTTAATTCAATGAAGTAAAAATAAAATACCTTTTGGTGCAAGGTGGCGCAGTGGACTGCAGAAAATCTTGTGGCAACTCCCGGCCCCAAAAATAGCCAGGTACCTCCCACCAATGTCCAGTGTTGACAAGCAGTTTTACAAGAAGCCAGCAGAATAAAAAAATGGATAAGAACCCAAAATAAACTTTTGCACAATCACCATACAGAGGAAACCAAGAAAAATGATAACAAGGGAGGGGTGGAACAGGACGTGCTGTATACTATAAAATCAATTCTACAGGTGAGTACTCACAGAATTGTTTTTTCTCCAAGTATACAGCACGTCCTGTTCCAGAAAATTCCTTACACTTGGAACATCCAAAAACAGTGTCCGTAAGGAAGGGTGGGATCCCCAAAGAGCAACGGCGGGCAGATTAGACCACTGCCGCCTGAAGAACCTTGCAGCCAAAAGCAGCATCAGCTAAGGCCCTAACATCAACCTTGTAAAACTTAGAAAAAGTATGAACAGAAGACCAAGTAGCAGCCTTACAAACTTGTTCAACAGAAGCCTGGTGCTGAAAGGCCCCAGGAGGCACCAATAGCACGAGTGGAATGAGCAGTAAGGCGGAAGGGACGCTCCTTCCCCTTAGCAGAATAGGCTTGCACCACCGCCTGACGGATCCACTTACTGATAGTGGATTTAGCCGGAGGCAAACCCTTCCTAGGTCCAGAAGGGAGAACAAAAAGAGCATCAGTCTTCCTGAATGATTCAGTAGCTACCAAATAAATAATGAAATGCAGACACAACCTTAGGCAGGAAATCTGGCTCATACCGAAACACCACCTTGTCCTGGTGTCGCTCAAAGTAAGGAGGTTTAATGGAAAGCGCCGCCAACTCAGAAACACGCCTAACAGAAGTGATAGCCACCAAAAGGGCTACCTTAAAAGTCAAAATTGGCAAAGCAGCCTCACGTAGAGGCTCAAAAGGAGGACCCTGCAAAGCAGATAAAACCAAATTCAAATCCCAGACTGGTAACATAGGCTTACGTGGTGGGCGCACGTGAGTAACCCCCTGGAAAAAAGTCTTAACCAAACGGTGGTTGGCAAAAGATCTTTGGAAGAAAATAGCCAAGGCTGAAACATGACCCTTGAGAGTACTAAGTTGAAGGCCCAAATCCAAAGCATGCTGCAAGAATTCCAGGATCCTGGGAATAGAAAACACCCGACAGGGAAGAGACTTAGACTCACACCAGGCAATGTAAGCATGCCATACCCTATAGTAGATAAAGGACGAGGACTTCTTCCTAGCCCGAATTATACTAGTGACAACAGAGGCAGACAGCCCCTTTTCCATCAAGATGGAGGTCTCAACAGCCAGGCCATTAAAGCCAGCGTTTGTAAATTGGGATGGTGTAGCTGCCCCTGAGTGAACAGGTCTGGAACCTTGGGCAGGACGTATTGATCTACTGCCAACTACACGATGTCTGCGAACCACACCCTCCTTGGCCAACAGGGGGCCACCAGAATGGCTGGTACCCCTTCCTGGGCTATTTTGCGCAGCACCCTGCCCAGCAGGGGAAACAGAGGGAACACTTGGAGGAACCGAAAGCTCTTCCAAGACATTGCTAGTGCATCCATGGCTAAGGCCAGGGGGTCGCAAACAGATCCACATCCGGCTGACCCCAGCAATGGCACAGGGAGCGAAACACCCTGCGGCTGAGGGACCATTCTCCCAGACGAGAAGTCCCCCTGCTCAGGCAGTCCGCCTCCAGATTTTCCACCCCCGGGATGTACACTGCCGAGATGCAGGGAACATTCTCCTCCGCCCATGACAGTATCAGAGACACTTCCTAGAGGGCCCTCTTGCTCCGGGTCCCTCCCTGATGATTGATGTAGGCAACCGCTGTCTGGTTGTCCGAGCGGATCTGAACAGCTCGACCCCGAAGGTGTGGGGTCAATTGGGCGAGAACCAACCTTACCGCCCTCAGTTCCAGAATGTTGATAGGAGTATGGGCCTCCTGGGGGCCCCACTGACCCTGGAATTTCAAGGACTTCCAGAAGCCCCTCCAATATGTCAGACTGGCATCTGTGGTGACAGTCTCCCAGCAAGGGGACAGAAAGGTTCTGCCCACCAAGAGGTTCCTTGAGTCCAGCCACCAAGAGAGGGACCATCTGGCCAGGGGGGACAGAGCAAACACCTGATCCAGGGACACAGGGTCCCAATCCTACACTGATAAGAGGTGTAGCTGCAGAGGTCTCATGTGAAACTGAGCATAGGGTACCGCCTCAAAGCAAGAGACCATCAGGCCCACCAGTTGCATCCCCTGCCGGATGGAGGGATGAGGACAAGAAAGAAGAAACTGGGCCTGAGCTTAAAGACTCTCCGCCTTGACTTGGGATGGTTGATCACCCAGCCGAAGGACTCTAGTGTGGACACCACCATCTGGGTATCCAGTTCTGCCTGATGGAAGGACTGAGACGAGATCAGAATGTCATCCAAATAAGGAAGGATGCGAATGCCCTGAGATCTCAACAGAGCCATCCGACCCCCAGCACCTTGGTGAATGTCCTGGGAGCCGAGGTGATACCGAAAGGTAAGGCCACAAATTGGTAGTGCTGATCCTCCAGAGTGAACCTGAGGAATCTCTGATGACCTGGGAAGATTGGTACATGAAGGTAAGCGTCCTTGATGTCTATAGATGTCATGAAGTCGCCCGGGCGCAGAGTATTGACTGCTGAGCGTAGGGTCTCCATGCGAAAATGCTTGAATCTGACAAACTTGTTGAGGTGCTTTAAATCCAGGATGGGCCTGAGGGACCCATCTTTTTTGGGAACAGTGAATAGATTGGAGTAGAAGCCTCTGCCCCTTTCCCCGAGAGGCACAGGGCAGATGACCCCCAACTCCAGAAGGTTTCGTACCGCAACCGTTTTGAGCCATCCAGGATCTGATAAATCTTGGGGGTGGCCAGACTGCAAACTCTATCTTGTATCCGGAGGACACCACCTCCTGAATCAATCTGTCTGCTACACGTGGCCTCCAGACGTGAGCAAAGAGCCGAAGCCGTCCCCCACCTGGATGGGTTAGGGCACCTCCTCATGCCTGAGGGGGCTTGGGGGAGGATTTGGGCTTGGGACCCCATGAGAGCCCAGGACGGTCTCATCCTCTACCCCTGCCCCAATAGTCTCCGTGTGCCCCAGCAAAGGAAACTCCTCGACCAGCCCTGGAAGTGTGGAAGGAGGGGAGAGAAGCACCGGTCCCTTGAAAGGGCCGTGACAGCCTCCTACGTTGAGGCAGCCTACCACCCCTGGCAAATAGGTCCAAACGTTCACCAAAGAGCCGCAGCCCCTTAAAGGGAAAACCAGTGAGGGCCTTTTTAGCAGCATTATCAACCACCCACTGACGTAGCCAGACAGAGCGTTGTATAGCCACCAAAAGGGCAGAAGTCCTACCACACATTCTAATGGCATCATCCATGGCAGAAAGAATATATGCAATAAATTCATAGTAAAGTAGGAGAGATCTATAATCCTCACCTCCCGAGTCATCAGAGGCCCCATCTAGGAGACACTTAAGCAGCCATTTAAAAGCAATAGCCGTTATGGCAGAGGCACAAACCGGGTGCAGTGCAGTCCCCACGCCGGCAAAGGCATGACAGAACAGCTGGTCCAAGCGCCGGTCCTCACCATCCCGCAGGGTAGTAGTGTCAGAATGCATGACTGATGTGTTAGACAACCCTAGGACAGGCGCGTCCACCTCGGGGGGACATGACCAATGCTTAATCACATCAGCGGGAAAGGGATACCTCCTGTCCCAACTCTTGGGCACCCCAGGTAGCTTACTAGGCCGTTCCCACTCTTTGAGCACCAGATTATTAAAGTGATTCTGCTCAGGGAACTCCAAGCGTGGTTTAACAGAATGGAAAAGCTCACCCTGCTGCTGCGGAGCCACGGCAGGAGGGGAAATACAAAGCAGTTCAAAAATGTGAGTCAATAACCTGTCAGTGTCATCTGAGGACCATGGGTCTTCTCCAAAAGGGAGACCAGGCACCACCATATAACTTAGACTGTTCCTCAGAGGATTCTGAATCAGAGAATAATTCCCCCTCCTCGAGGGGGTAAAAGCCAGAAAATGAGTAAAGTCCCTCATCCTCCACAGGAAAGAAGGAAGCAGCAGGAGATGAATGCCGCTTCTTAGCAGAAGCCTTACGCGGGGCTGACCCAGCAATATGCTTTTCAATGCTGGCCACCCATGAAGCCAAGTCATATTGAGACTCCCCGCTAGTGTGCCCCTCACTGGGGGTCAGATGCAAGCGTGGGGGGGTAGGCGAAGCAGAAAGGGGCGCAGCACCGGGACCCGTAGCAGATGACCCAGGCTGCAGCGCAAGTACATGTTGGGCGCAGGTCAAACACACCCTGACAACGTCACTAACAGGGGATACCCCACACGCAACACACAGCTGGGCTTGTCCTGAAGGAACCCCAAATACATTGTCCCCGGAAGCCTCCATATGGTGATTTAGATACAGGCGTAATGGCCAGTACAGGGACACAGCTAGCAATAGCCACCCTTTTTGAGATGCCCCCCAAAGCCCGCTAGGGAAGGTGGGAGATTGGTAAGGGGCAGGGCGAACCACAGTCAGAGGTGACCCGCCTGCAAGACACAATAAGTACAAAATAAACATCCCCAGCGCATACAGAGTAAAGCAATATAACAACCCTGTAAGGGACTCACAGACAGACCAAGCAGACAGATCGCTCAGAGATCAGCCCGTGTCGCAGCACCGCAAGGACGAGGCCACAAAATGGCGCCGGCAGCAGTACCTAGAGGGGCGGACCGCGAGAGTACGACGCAGAACGCGTCAAACCGCGGTTCCCGCCCCACTCCCTGCGCAATAGAGAGCCATCTTCTATCTTCGCAGTCCAGACTGCAGAGAAACACTGGAAATTGGTGGGAGGTTCCTGGCTATTTATGGGGCCGGGAGTGGCCACAAGTCTTTCTGCAGTCTACTGTGCCACCTTGTGGTGGAATAACCAAGTGTAAGGAATTTTCTGGAACAGGACGTGCTATATACTTGGAAAAAAATTGTATTTAACATTGGTGGCAGTGGGTAAAAGTCCTATTGTGTACTCGGGGAAAGGAAGTGTAGACACAGTGAGGCTATTCTATTCTTGGATATGGTTCAAGAATCTTAGGATGCCAAGTCTATATTTTCTAAAAATGTAAATAAGGTAAAAGAATGAAAACTGCAGTCAAATATGAAATTAATACAAGTCTTTATTGATCGCATGCAAGATTTTCAGTTGTAATGTAACTTCTGCACCTGTACAACCTAAAGTAAACAAATGCATATAGATCACCATTTAAAAAATAAAATTCTGTGATTACTCACCTGTAGAATTGTTATGAATATACAGTGCGTCCTGCTCCAGATAAGAATCATTAAACTTGGGTATTACTCCGCCAGAGGGCGCTGGACTGCAGAGACCGCGAAAATTGGCTCTTCCCGGCCCCTCAAATACCTGGGACCTCCCACAAATCCCCAGCATTGAAAAGCAGTTAACGAGAAGCCGGTAGAAATAAAACAGAACCAACTAGTAACTATAACAATGATAACAATCACCATACAGGGGATCCAGGATAATGCAAAACCAAGGGTGGGGTGGAGCAGGACGTACTGTATACTCATAATAACAATTCTACAGGTGAGTAATCACAATTGTATTATTCTTAGTATACAGTACGTCCTGCTCCAGATAAGAATCATTACACTTAAGACATCCAATAGCAGTGTCCATAAAGTAGGGTGGGATCCCCAAAGGTAACAACAGGCAGGTCAGACCACTGCCGCCTGCAGAACCTGGCGGCCAAAAGCAGCATCAGCTGAGGCCCTAACATCAACCTTGTAAAACATTGAAAAGGTATGAACAGAAGACCAAGTAGCGGCCCTGCAAACTTGTTCAACAGAGGCCTGGTGCTGAAAGGCCCAAGAGGCACCAATAGCACGAGTAGAATGAGCAGTAAGGCGGAAGGGAGGATTCTTCCCCTTAGCAGAGTAGGCCTGAATCACAGCCTGATGGGTCCATTTGCTGATAGTAGACTTAGCAGGAGCCAGACCCTTCCTAGGACCAGAAGGGACCACAAAAAGGGCATCAGTTTTCCTGAATGGTGCAGTAGCCACCAGATAGTACTTCAGACACCTAACCACATCCAAGGAATGCAAGACCCTCTCCTTAGCGTTACTAGGATTAGGGCACACGGAAGAACAATGTCCTGATTCAGATGAAAGGAAGACACTAGCTTAGGCAGAAAATCTGGCTTGAAGCGAAACACCACCTTGTCCTGGTGTCTCTCAAAGTAGGGGGGCTGGATGGAAAGCGCCGCCAACTCAGAAACACGCCAAACAGAGGTGATAGCAACCAAAAAGACAACCTTGAGAGTAAGAATGGCCAGGGCAGCCTCCTGCACAGGTTCAAAGGGAGCACCCTGCAAGGCAGACAAGACCAGATTCAAATCCCAAACAGGCAACATAGGCTTACGTGGGGAACGCACATGAGTAACCCCCTGGAAAAAAGTCCTGATCAGAGAATGCTGGTCAAAGCACCTCTGGAAGAAAACAGCCAGGGCAGAGACATGACCCTTCAGAGTACTGAGTTGGAGCCCCATCTCCAACCCATGCTGCAGGAACTCCAGAATCCTGGGAATAGAGAACACACGACAGGGAAGAGACTTAGACTCACACCAGTCAATGTAGTCACGCCAAACCCTATAGTGATTGGAAGAAGAAGACTTCTTCCTAGCCTTTATCATGGTATCAACAACAGAGGCAGAAAGCCCCTTCTCCATCAAGATGGAGGTTTCAGTAGCCAGGCCATCAAAGCCAGAGTTTGTAAATTGGGATGGAGTAAATGACCCTGAGTGAGCAGGTCTGGAACCCTGGGCAGAGCGTACTGATCTACTGCCAGCTGCACCACGTCTGCGAACCACACTCTTCTTGGCCACCTGGGGGCCACCAGGATTGCTGGCACCCCCTCCTGAGCAATCTTGCGCAGAACCCTGCCCAACAGGGGAATGGAGGAAAGACATACAGAAGCCGAAAGTCCTGCCATGACATTGCTAGGGCACCCGTGGCCAAGGCCAGAGGATCCTGGGACAGGGAGAAAAAGGCTGGGAGCTTGTGATTGTGACGGGACGCAAACAGATCCACATCTGGTAGGCCCCAACGGTGACACAGAGATTGAAACGCCCTGTTGCAGAGGGACCATTCTTCCAGGCGAGAGGTCCCCCTGCTCAGAGAGTCTGCCTGCAGATTCTCCACCCCCGGAATGTACACAGCTGATATGCAGGGAACATTGTTCTCCGCCCAGGCCAGGATCAGAGACACTTCCTTGAGGGCCCCCTTGCTCCGGGTCCCTCCCTGATGATTGATGTAGGCAACCGCCGTCTGGTTGTCCGAGCGTACCTGAACAGGCCGGCCCCGAAGGTGATGGGTCAAGTGAGACAGAACAACCTGATCGCCCTCAGTTCCAGAATGTTGATAGGTTTGTGGGCCTCCTGAGGGCCCCACCGCCCTTGGAACTGCAGGGACTTCCAGAACCCCCCCCCTGTCAGACTGGCATCCGTGGTGACCGTCTCCCAGCAGGGGGCCAGAAAGGATCTGCCCACCAACAGGTTCCTGGAGTCCAGCCACCACGAGAGGGACCGCCTGACTAGGGGGGACAGCACAAGGACCTGGTCCAGGGACGCAGGATCCTTGTCCCATACTGACAAGAGGTGGAATTGCAGAGGCCTCATGTGAAACTGAGCATAAGGGACCGCCTTGAAGCACGACACCATCAGGCCCACCAGCTGCATTCCCTGCCTGATGGAGGGATGAGGGCAAGATAGCAGGAACTGGACCTGCGCAATCAGACTGTCCACCTTCTGCTGAGGAAGAAAAATCCTTGCCTGAACTGTATCCAGATTCATTCCCAGGAAGGGTGTCACCAAGGAGGGAGACAGGGAAGATTTGGGATGGTTGATCACCCAGCCAAAAGACTTCAGAGTGGACACTACTAGCTGAGCATCCAGCTCTGCCTGTTGGAAGGACTGAGAAGTGATGAGAATGTCGTCCAAATAGGGCAGCACGCGAATTCCCTGAGACCTGAGCAGAGACATCACTCCCGCCAGCACCTTGGTGAACACTCTGGGAGCTGAAGTGAGACCGAAGGGCAATGCCACAAATTGGTAGTGCTGATCCTCCAGAGCGAACCTGAGGAACCTTTGATGATCTGGAAAAACAGGAACATGAAGGTAAGCATCCTTGATGTCCACGGAGGTCATGAAGTCCCCTGGACGCAGGGAACTGATGGCAGAGCGCAAAGTTTGCATGCGAAAGCGCCTGCACCTGACAAATTTGTTGAGGATCTTCAAGTCCAGGATGGGCCTGACTGACCCATCCCTTTTGGGCACGGTGAAAAGGTTGGAATAGAAACCCTTGCCCCTTTCTCGTAAGGGGACCTGACAGATGACCCCCTCAGCTCCAGAAGGTTTTGCACCACCAGAACTAGTGCCTGAGCTGACATAGGGTCCTGAGAGATCCGGGATCTGATGAACCTTGGAGGCGGCCAGGCAGCAAACTATCTTGTAACCGGAGGACACTACCTCCTGAATCCACCGGTCTGAGACATGAAGCCTCCAGACGTGAGCAAAGTGCTGAAGCCGTCCCCCCACCCGGATGGGTGAGGGCGCCCCTTCATGCCTGAGAGGGCTTGGGAGAAGACTTTGGAGTCTTGGAGCCCCAGGATGAACCAGGGTGACCATGTCCTCTGCCCCTACCCCAGAAATCTCCTCGGGCCCCGGTAAGGGAGACCCCCCTTCCCGTGTCTGGCACCACGGTAGGGGGAAGAAAAGGAGCCCTGTCCCCGAAAGGGCCGAGACTGCCGGCTGCGCTGGGGTAACCTGCCTCGCCTAGCAAACAGGTCCAGGCGGTCCCCAAACAGGCGTAGTCCTTTGAAGGGAAACCCAGTGAGAGCTTTCTTGGCAGCGTTGTCAGGAGCCCACTGGCGCAGCCAAACAAAGCTGCGTATAGCCACCACAAGAGAGAGGACATAAGTCACAAAAATACCATTCTATGATTACTCACCTGTAGAATGGATATTATAAGTATGCATCACACCCTGCTTCGGTGTGATTAATCACTTCTGGGTTATAGTCCACTAAATGGCGCTTTTCTGCAGAGATGGCAAAAAAAGAAGCCCTTCCCGGTCCATAAATACCTGGGACCTCCCACACATTCCCCAGTATATGAAAGCAGTAAGGGGACCAGGAGAAGCAAATAATAAAAATAACATGAACAAGGAAAAATTCACCATATAGAGGATCCAAGATACAACTCAGGGTGGGACGAAGCAGGGTGTGATGCATACTCATAATATCCATTCTATAGGTGAGTATCACAGAATGGTATTAATGGTGTCCAACAATGGGTGGGGATCCCAAAAAGGCAATAATGCACAAATCAAACCACTGCAGCTTGCAGAACTTTGCGGCCAAAGACAGCATCTGCCGAGGCCCGAACATCAACCTTGTAAAACGTGGAAAAGGTATGAACAGAAGACCAAGTAGCAGCCTTACAAACTTGTTCAACAGAGGCCTGGTGTTGAAAAGCCCAAGAGGCCCCAACAGCACGAGTAGAATGAGCAGTGATCCGGAAAGGGAATCTATTCTCCCCTTGACAGAATAGGCCCTAATAATGGCCTGACGAATCCATTTACTAATGGTAGACTTGACGGGCCCCAAACCCCACTTAGGACCAGAGGGCACCCCAAACAAGGCGTCCGTCTTCCTGAAGGGCGCAGTAGCCACCAGGTAGTATTTCACACGTCTGACGACATCCAGAGAGTGCAAGGCCCTCTCCTTGTCGTTACTAGGATTAGGACATAAAGAAGGAAGCACAATGTCCTGATTGAGATGAAAAGCAGAGACAACCTTAGGCAAGAAGTCAGGTTTGAAGCGAAAAACCACCTTGTCCTGGTGTCTCTCAAAGTAGGGGGCCTGAATGGACAGAGCCGCCAACTCAGAAACACGTCAGACAGAGGTGATAGCCACCAAGAAGGCAACCTTCCAGGTGAGAATGGACAGTGCAGCCTCATGCACAGGCTCAAACGGAGGACCCTGAAGAGCCGACAATATCAAATTCAAATCCCAAACCGGCAACATGGGTTTGCGAGGAGGGCGCACATGAGCGACCCCCTGGAAAAACGTCTTAACCAAAGGGTGAAGAGCGAAAGATCTCTGAAAGAAAACCGCCAGAGCGGAAACATGCCCCTTCAGAGTGCTGAGTTGAAAACCCATGTCTAGACCATGTTGAAGAAACTCCAGAATCCGAGGGATGGAAAACACCCGACAAGGAAAAGCCCTAGCCTCACACCAATCAATGAAGGTCCGCCAGGTCCTGTAGTAGACATTAAGAGGTAGATTTCTTCCTAGCCCTGACAAGCGTCTGGACAACCGCCTCAGACAGACCCTTATCTCTTAGGATGGAAGCTTCAGCAGCCATGCCGTCAAAGCCAGCGTTTGTAAATTGGGGTAACAGAACCGTCCTTGGGTGAGCAGGTCCGGAACCAGAGGCAGCTGGAACTGATCTACCGCCAGCTGCTCGACGTCTGCGAACCACACCTGTCTTGGCCACTTTGGTGCCACCAGAATTGCTGGCACACCCTCGTGAACCAGCTTGCGTACTACCTTGCCCACCATGGGAAAATGAGGAAACAGATACAGGAGACAGAGCCCCTGCCAGGACAGAGACATGGCGTCCACTGCCAGAGGATCCTGGGACAGAGACACAAATGGAGAGAGAGAGGCGAACAGATCCACCTCCAGCATCCCCCACCTGCGACAGAGGGATAGAAAGACCGCTTTGCTGAGGGACCATTCCCTCCGGCGAGAGACCCCCCTGCTCAGAGAATTCACTTCCTGATTCTCCACACCCGGGATGTAAACCGCCGAGATGCACAGAACATTGCTCTCGGCCCATGAAAGAATCACACCTCTCGAAGGGCACCCTTGCTGCAAGTCCCCTCCTGGTGATTGATGTATGCTACCGCAGACTGGTTGTCAGTGCGAACCGGAAACCGTAGGCCCTGGAGGTGATGAGTCAGGTGCGCCAGCACCAACCAAACCGCCCTCAGTTCCCCCCCCAGCCCGACAGACTGGCATCCGTGGTGACCGTCTCCCAGCGGGGTGCCAGAAAGGATCTGCCCCCAAGAAGATTCTTCAGGTGCAGCCACAACCGAAAGGACCGCCGGACCAGAGGGGACAGAACACAAGTCTGATCCAACGTCATGCCCAGGAAGGAAGCCACCCGTGACGGAGAGAGTGAGGACTTGGGGTAATTGATTACCCACCCAAACTTCTCCAGCGTCGCCACCACCGTCTGGGTGTCCAACTCCGCCTGGTGTAGTGAAGAAGACGTAATGAGAAGGTCGTCCAGATAAGGCAAAATGCGAATGCCCTGGGCTCTGAGAAGGGCCATCACGCCCGCCAGCACCTTGGTGAACATTCTGGGCGCCGATGTCAGCCCGAAGGGGAGAGCCACAAACTGGTAGTGCTGTTCGCCTACCACAAACCTGAGGAACCGCTGGTGTCCCGGGAGGACCGGCACATGGAGGTAAGCATCTTTGACGTCTATCGAAGTCATAAAGTCCCCGGAAGTAGGGAGTTGACAGAGGAGCGCAGAGTCTCCATGCGAAACTTTCTGGTTCTGATGAACCGGTTGAGAACTATCAAGTCCAAAATGGGTCTTATGGAGCCATCCTTCTTGGGCACTATAAAGAGGTCGGAATAGTAACCCTGACCCCTCTCTCTAGGGGAAACCGGACAAACGACCCCCATATCCCGGAGGCTTTGCACCGCCAACAACAACAGGTCCTGTGCTGCCCTGAGAAATCTGGGAGGAGACCAGTCCGCAAACTCCAGCTTGTACCGAGGAGACCTGAGCGAAGAGCCGCAGCCGTCCCCCCACCCGCAAGGGTGAAGGTGCCCCCTCATTGCTGAGCGGGCTTGGCAGTAGATTTGGGTTTGGCACCCCAGGAGGACCCGGGTCGGGCACGACCTCTGCCCCTACCCCAGGAATCTCGAAGGATACCCCCCTGCCCGGCCACGAAAGGAGAGGTTGAAGGAGCCTGAACCCCGAAATGTCCGACGCTGCTTTTTGCAACAGAGTCTAGGCGATCACCGAACAGACGCAGCCCCGTAAATGGAAGCCCCGTGAGAGCCTTCTTCGCAGCGTTGTCGGCCGCCCACTGGCGCAACCAGACCGAGCGGCGTATAGCTACCACCAACGCCGAGGTTCTGCTACACATACGGATGGTGTCATCTAATGCTGATATGACAAAAGTGATGAACATCTCACCTTGAGTCAGAGCTCTAAGCTCCGCGCTAGAGGGATTCAATTGGGGACCATCCAGAAGGCCCCTGATTAATGTCCTAGTAGCCACAGCCATAAGAGCTGAAGCACAAACCGGGCGCTAGGCAGAACCCGAACAAGCAAAGGCATGCGAAGCCAGTTGGTCGAGACGTCGGTCCTCACTATCCTTCAAGGTAGTGGAATCAGGAGAATGCACAACAGACGTATTGGACAATCCCAGAACGGGAGCGTCGACCTCAGGAGGTGTAGACCAACGTTTAACCGTATCAACAGGGAAGGGATACCTCCTATCCCACCCTTGAGGAGCAGCGGGAAGCCTGCTAGGCTTTCCCATTCCTTAAGGATCAGATTGTTAAAATGCTTTTGATCCGGGAATTCCAATCGAGGTTTGGCGGGACCAAAAAATTCCCCCCCGTTGCGGAGGGGCCTCCGCAGGAGGGGAAATGGCAAGCACCTCAAACATTTGAGTAAGGAGTCTATGGGTATCAACAGAGTACCCACGCTCTGTACCGGCATCAGCGCCAAGGTACTGCTGATCATCGGATAATTCAGATGAAAACAATTCCCCTTCCTCAAGCGGCAAATAATCAGACCATTCAAAAGGATCATCATAATCAAAGGCCGGCGCCGCAGACGCCACATGCCATCTCTTAGCTGGGACCTTCCTGGCCGCAGAGCTAGCAATCATTTTCTCAATGTTGGCCAGTCTAGCGTCATCAGACTGCGACTCCCCACTAGTGATGACATCACTTGGGGTCATAACCAGGTGTGGGGGTGTGGGATATGAGGCCAGCAGGGCTGACCCGGTCTCACGGGGACCAGACTGCAGCGCAATCGCCTGCTGTGCACATGGTACACAAATCTACACATTGTCGCCCACAAGGGATGCCCCACATATCACAGACAGCTGGAATTGCCCCGAAGGGACCCCGAGCCCGGTATCTTGGGAAGCCTCCATATGGTGATTTTCGGGTAGTCGCAATGACCAATGGGAATTACGCTATAAAGCTACCCAGGATGCCCCTTAACGTCCGTTAGTGGGAGGATTTTAATAAGGAACTAATGGAACCCCTAAATTTGATCAAGGGCCACAGGACCGGGAGAAACCCCTAATTTTTGGTCGTACCACCTGAAAGACACAATAGGGGACCCCTTTTAGCACACAAACGGCAAAATTAAGTTACACACATTATATAATTTTTATATAGATATATATATATATATATATATATATATATATAGTGGTAAATTGTATCAAAATGTCGGTTTCTTCCCTGCTTGGTTGTATAAAGCACAATCCGGCCCGGGTTTTCAGGACCCGGGTCACTTCCCAAATTCCATAACGGGTTGTTACATGTTCTAAGGCCTCCACAAGTGTGCACGCTGATTACAGGGGAAGCCTGTATAAGAAGAGAGCACACGGCCTTTCCTTGGTTGATGACCAGCCTGTTGGAGTGAGCCCAGGCTGAGCTGCACCATGGTGAAGGATAGCACTGGACATTGAGCAGAGGGCTGATACGCCCTGTAAAGTGGACTGGAATTGTTCAGCTTGCTGGAGTACCCAGCCCAGCACTATTTGGTTGGTGAAGTAACCCATTTTGCTCTCTGCATTTATGCTGCAACCTTTGGACCATCTACTGAACTTTGCTGAATAAAATCCGTTTTACCGTTCAAATCCGTTGTCGTCACTGCTGATTGTTCGCTGAATGCCCGCTTACAATATATATATATATATTTTCAATCATTCACGCTGTACAAGGGCACTATTAACGCCCCACAGCCATATTCCTCCAAGGAAAGTATGTACCACAATTAAATACAAATAGATCAATATAATATATATACATATTAAGCCCGCATGCGGCACTCACTCAAACCAGGAAAATGGCGGTGTTTCAAGCCGACAGAAGGTGAAGGAGAAGGGAGGCGGGCCACCGAGGAGCGCGCCAGGCGCTTGGCCCCGGCCCCTAAAGGCGCGGGAATCGTACAGCCCGCGCTGCCCCCAATGAGGCTGCACGTCAGCCGAGAACAGAAGGAGGGGAGGGCCGCTGATGGCGCGCAGACCGCCAGGCCACGCCCCCCTCCGCTGATAACCAATCCGCGAGCCGCGCTCCCCAGCCAGAGCCGGCCGTGCAGTCACCAGCCCGCCGCCGCCCAGAATGCGCGTGCAGGCAGCCATTAGAAAACCAACCAGCCAGCAGTAATTCAAGGCGCGCACTGGCAGGAGCCAGTGCGTAAGGTGTAAAAACACACAAGCACCCGCACACACACCAACATAAACAGACAGTGCATCCAAATCATTGAGGGAATACTTCCAGATGAGCCACTATAGAAGAGGGAAAAATAAAATGGGGGGGGGGTAGCTGCCCCTCCAACTAACCGGGAACAGGGAGTAAAGGGGGGAGGAAGCGGATAGCTACATTTTCAAGATGTAGTGAGTGCTTGAGAACGGACAGGGCATCCCAAGTCAGAACCACCAGAACCTGACGACCGCCTACCCTTTAATGGGGGATTTGCGGTGGAGCATGGCTCCTAGTCAAACACCTCTAAAGGTGTCACCTACCCTCACCCGGACCCTGCAGCCATAGCTGGGAGGCTTAAAGACATTATAAAAAGAGGTCCGGGTGGAAATAGGAAAGAGAGGAGCCGGGTGTTACCCGGCTTACCTGAAAAGGAGATAGCCATCATCTTGACTGTCGTCGCCTTCTGCAGAGACTATACTGGGGAATGTGGGGGAGGTCCCAGGTATTTAGAGACCGGGAGGGGCTTTTTTTGCCATCTCTGCAGAAAAGCGCCATCTAGTGGACTATAACCCAGAAGTGATTAATCATTCCGAAGCAGGGTGTGATGCATACTTGGAATAACCTCACAACGAGAGAGTGCATTAAACTCCTCACTAGACACATCATCAGGAGCACCATCTAGGACACTTCTAAGCAAGGTCCTAATTGCCACAGCCGTAATGGCAGAGGCACAGCCTGGGCGCAGCGCCGTCCCCACACAGGCAAAGGCATGGGACGCCAGCTGATCAATACGCCGGTCCTTACCATCCCGCAGCGTAGTAGAGTCAGGGGAATAAATGACAGAGGTGTTAGATAACCCTAGGACTGGGGCATCCACCTCTGGAGGGGATGACCAACGCTTCACCACATCAGAAGGAAAGGGATACCTCCTATCCCAACTCTTAAAGACTCCTGAAAGCCTGCTGGGATGCTCCCATTCCTTGAGCACACGATTATTAAAATGGGCTTGCTCAGGAAACTCTAAACGTGGCTTGGCAGTATGAAACAATTCCCCCTGCTGCCTGGGGGCCACAACCGGGAGATAGACAGAACCTCAAAAATCTGAGCCATCAGCCTATCAGTATCATCTGGGGCCCAGGGGTCAGAGCCAGAATCATCATGACCCCGAGTCAGAGAATAACTCCTTCTTCCAAAGGGGTATAACCAGACAGTTCCAAGAACTCAGCCTCCATAGGGAAAAGAGTGACATCAGGCGTCAAGTGCCGCTTTTTAGCAGAGGCCTTACGCGCCAAGGTATTAGCAAGCAACTTCTCAACACTAGCCAGTCTGGAAGACACATCAGGCTGAGAATCCCCACTGGTATGCAACTCAATGGGAGTCAAATTTGAGCTTGGGGGGAGTAGATGACGCCATACGAGGAGCAGGCCCAGCTACCGGTAAACCAGGCTGCAGCGCAAGCACCTGCTGGGCACAAGGTATATAGACCCGCACATTGTCAGCACTAATAGGGGACACCCCACAAGCTACACACAGCCGGGCTTGTCCCGAAGGAACCCCGAGCACATTATCCTGAGACGCCTCCATATGGTGATTATAGCGGCACAATAGGCCGATAGGGATTCACGCTATAAAAGCAACCCGGGATGCCCCAATAGCCCGCTAGGGAAGTGGAAGTAATCTACACACTAGGCCTCACAAGTTTAATAACTAAATAGAGGGAGAAGGGCCGGGAGAAACCAATAAAGTTTGACCCGTCTGAAAGACATAAGCGAAGAGAACCCCATAAGAGACATGTATAATGACATAGGGTAAATAAAGCCGCCCGAGAGGGCACTCACGGACCGCGGTAGGTAGATGCCAGCCACGCAGCAGCCGAATCCAAAGAAAAAATGGTGCCGGGCATACCTCGAGCGGCGGGCCGCAGAGACAGTGATGCGGAACGCGCCATCCGCGTGCCCCGCCCCCGAAGAGCGCGAAGCAGCCAATAATACCGTTTTGTGAGTACTCACCTTTAAAACAGGTATTATGAGTGTGCCATACACTCCACTTCGGTCTTCATGACATCTGGGTAATCTCCAGTAGAGGGCGAACTTCTGCAGAGATGAATATGCAAAAAAGAAAGCCCCTCCCGGTCCATATATACATGGGACCTCCCACCAATTCCCCAGTGTATAAAAGCAGTAAAGGGACCAGGAAGAACCAAATATAACCTTAACAATCAAAATCAATGGTTCACCATATAAAAGCCCCAGAATACCTGAAAAAAGGGGTGGGGCGAAGTGGAGTGTATGGCACACTCATAATACCCGTTTTAAAGGTGAGTACTCACAAAACGGTATTATTCTAAGTGTGCCATACACTCCACTTCAGTCTTCATCTGGGACATCCAATAGCAGTGTCCGTCATGGGTGGGAACCAGAAACAGTAAAGAATGTACCAACTCAAACCACTGCAGCTTGCAGAACCTTGCGGCCAAAAACAGCATCCGCTGAAGCCCGCACATCAGCCTTGTAAAACTTATGAACGGAAGACCAAGTAGCAGCCTTACAAACTTGTTCAACAGAAGCCTGGTGCTTAAAAGCCCAGGATGCACCAACAGCACGAGTAGAGTGCGCAGTGACCCTAAAAGGGGGAGTCCTACCCTTAGCAGAGTAGGCCCCAACAATGGCCTGACAAATCCATTTGCTAATCGTAGACTCAGCAGGTGCCAAACCTTTCCCGGGCCCGCAGGGCCCCCACGAAAAAAGCGTCCATCTTGCAGAAGGAAGAAGTAGACACCAAATAGTATTTCAAACAGCGAACAACGTCCAAATTGTGCAGAACCCTCTCCTAGTCATTGTTAGGCTTAGGACACAAGGAAGGGAGAAAAATATCCTGATTCAGGTGGAAAGCAGACACCACCTTAGGAAGGAAATCCGGCTTAAAACGAAAAACCACCTTATCCTGGTGTCTCTCAAAGTAAGGGGCCTGAATCGACAGGGCCACCAACTCAGAGACACACCGAACAGAGGTAATAGCCACCAGGAAGGCAACCTTCTGAGAGAGAACCGAAAGAGCAATATCCTGTAGCGGCTCAAAAGGAGGACCCTGCAGAGCCGAATTCAAATCCCAAACAGGAACTACAGCCTTCCGAGGGGGCTGCACATGCGCCACCCCTTGAAAAAAGGTCTTAACCAGCGGGTGTAAAGCAAAAGACCTCTGGAAGAAAACCGACAGAGCAGAAACCTGTCCTTTCAAAGTACTAAGCTGGAACCCAATATCCAGATTATGCTGAAGAAACTCCAAAATCCTGGGTATAGAAAAAACCCTGCAAGGCAAGGCCCTAGCCTCACACCACTCAATATAGGACCTCCAAGTCCTATAGTAAATGCCAGAAGAGGACTGCTTCCTAGCCCTAATCAGGGTCTGAACAACAGCCTCAGACAAACCTTCCTCTTTCAAGATGAAGGTTTCAGCAGCCAAGCCGTCAAAGCCAGCGTTTGTAAATTGGGGTAAAGTAGATGACCCTGAGATAGCAGGTCCGGCAACAAGGGAAGCCGGTACTGGTCTGCGGCCATCCTTACGACGTCTGCGTACCAAACCCTTCTTGGCCACTTTGGAGCCACCAGAATTGCTGGTGCCAATTCTAGAACCAGTTTGTGAACTACCTTGCTCAGCATGGAGACGGGTGGAAACAGGTACAGTAACCCCAACTCCTTCCAACCCAGTGACAAGGCATCCCCTGCCAGAGACAGAGGATCATGAGAAAGACACAAAGGCCGGAAGTTTGTGATTGTGCCTCGAGACAAAGAGATCCACCTCCGGAGTCCCCCACTTGCGGCAAAGATCTAGAAAAACCTCGGGATTGAGAGACCACTCTCCGTGGCGAGAGGATCCCCTGCTCAGGGAATCCGCCTCCGTGTTTTCCACTCCCGGAATGTAGACTGCGGAAAGGCAAGGAACATTGCTCTCCGCCCAGTGCAGGATCAGAGACACTTCCCTGAGGGCACTCCTGCTGCAAGTCCCTCCTTGGTGATTTATGCAAGCTACTGCCGTTCGGTTGTCCGAACGAACCTGAACCGGAAGACCCCGTAAATGTGGGGTCAGCCGAGCCAGAACCAGTCGAACGGCTCTGAGCTCCAAGACATGCGAGCCTCCTGGGGACCCCACACCCCGCTGAACTGATGACTCTTCCAATAACCTCCCCAGCCCGACAGGCTGGCATCCGTGGTAACCGTCTCCCAACAAGGGATCAGAAAATACAATTCTGTGAAATACTCACCTGTAGAATTGGTATTATACGTATACAGTATGTCCTGCTCCAGATATAATACTTACACTTGGGTTATCCTCCACTAGATGGCGCTGTGCACTGCAGACATGCAAAAACAGGCTCCTCCCAGCCCTTCATATATCCGGGGACCTCCCACAAATCCCCAGCATTGAAAAGCAGTGAACCAGAAGCCGGGAGAATTTAACCACCAAAAACAACTGGTAAAGATAACAATAACAATCACCATACAGGGGATCCAGAAAATGCAAAAAAAACAGGGTGGGGTGAAGCAGGACGTACGAGCGTATACGTATAATACCAATTCTACAGGTGAGTATTTCACAGAATTGTATTATTCTAAGTATACAGTACGTCCTGCTCCAGATATAATACTTACACTTGGGACATCCAATAGCAGTGTCCATAAAGCAGGGTGGGATCCCCAACAAAAAAGGCAACAGCAGACAGTTTAAAGCACTGTCACCTGCAATACCTTGCGGCCAAGTGCAGCATGAGCTGAGGCTCTAACGTCAACCTTATAAAACTTTTGAAAAGGTATAAATAGAAGACCAAGTAGCGGTCTAGCAAAACTTGTTCAACAAAAGCCTGGTGATGAAAAGTCCAAAAGGCACCAAAAGAACGAGTAGAATAAGAAGAGAAGCGAGTAAGAAGATTCTTCCCCTCAGTGGAATAGGCCTGAGTAACAGCCTGACAAGTCCAAACGCCAACAGTAGCCTTGGCAGAAGCCGAAAACCTTTCCTAGGACCAGAAGGAACCATCCCATCCAAGTAATGACCAGGCCCAAGGCCGCCTAACCCCCCCGAGAACAGACGAGATCGGGCGCATACAGGATGGAGGAGCATCAGTTCTCCTAAAGGGCACAGTGACTACCAAGGAAACACTTCCAACACCTGTTCAAGGAATGCAGAACCCTTTCCGCAGCGTTGCTAGGAATAAGGCACAGAATGAAGAACAATATCTTGAATCAATGAACAAAAGACACCACCTTAGGCAGAAGGTCCGGCTTAAAGCGGAACATCACCTTTTTCTGGTGTATCTCAAAGAACGGGGGCTAGATAGACAGAGCCGCCCGCTCAGACACACGTCTGACTGAAATAACAGCCACCAGAAGGACAACTTTGAGGGTAAGAACAGCCAGACAGCATCCTGACAAGGTCCAAAGGGAACACCCCGCAAGGCAGAGTCAAATTCAAAACCCATCAGGGACCATAGGATTACGCGGGGGACACACATGAGTAACCCCCTGAAAAAAGTCTTAACCAAGGAAACTGAGCAAAAGACTTCTGCAGGAAGGCGGACAGGGCAGAACCTGACCCTTCAGAGTACTGAATTGGAGAATTCCAACTCCAACCCATGCTGTAATAACTCTAGAACCCTGGGAACAGAGAACGGCCAACAGGGAAGAGACCGAGACTCACACCAATCAATATGGGTACGCCATACCCTATAATAGATGGAAGAGGAAGAAGAAGCTTGCTCCTAGACTTCCCATAGTCTCAATCACCGAGACAGATAAGCCTGTCTCCATCAAGATGTATGTTTCAGCAGTCAGGCCGTCTAGGCCAGAGTCTGTAGATCGGGGTGACGTAAAGGGGCCCCGAGTGAGCAGAGCTAGCACTCCTGGCAGAACGTACAGATCTACTGTCCTCAGTACCCCGTCTGCGAACCACACTCCACTAGGCCACCAGAATCACTGGTCCCCCCATCCAGAGCAATTTTGCGCAGAACCCTGCCTAGCAGGGGGAATGGAGAAAAGACATACAGAACAGAATGTCCTGCCATAACATTACTAAATCATCATGACCACGGCCAGAGAATCCTGGGACAGGGAAACAAGGGCCGAGAGCTTGTGATAGTGACGGGGCACACACAGATCCACACTGGTTGGACCTCAAAGTGACACAAGGATTAGCACATCCTGTCGCAGAGGGACCTCAACCGAAGCGAATACCACTGATATGCAGGGAACATTGTCCACCACCCAGATCAGGATCAGAGACACTTCCCAGAGGACCCTCCTGCTCTGGGTCCCTCACCGAATATGTAATGTAGGCCAAGGCCGTCAGATAGGCCTAGCTCCCCCGAACAGGCAGGCCCTGAAGAGGAGTAGGCAAGCGAGTTAAAACTAACTTGAACGCTCATAGATTCAAACATTGATAGGTGTATAGGCCTCCTAAGGGCCCCACCTCCCCTGGAACCGTAGAGACTTCCAGAAGAAGACCCCCCTCAACCTGATAGATTGGCATCCATGGTGACCGTCTCCCAGGAAAGGGCAAGGAGGGACTGCCCCCAGACAGGTTCCTTGAGTTCATCCACTACAAGAGGGACCTCCTCACCAGGGAGGAAGGCACACATACCCTGCTCCAGGGACGCTGGATCATGGTCCCGTAGGACAAATAGGAGAAGTTGCAGAAGGCCCCAGGGGGGACTGAGCATAAGGGGCCTCTTCGAAGTACGCCACCAACGGGCCCACCAGCTGCATCCCCTGCCTGGTGGAGGGACGGGGACAGCTATGAGGGACTGAGCCCATACAACCAGATTGTCCACTTTATTGCTGAGGAAGGAAGATCCTTGCTTGAACTGTATAAAATTCACTCATAGGAATGGAGTTACCAATGAAGGGGACAATAAGGACTTGGGGTGTTTGATCACCCCTCCAAATGACTCCCAAATGGACACCCTCCAGCCGAGTACCCAACGTAGCCAGACAGAGAAGTGATGAGGATGTCCAGGTAGGTCATCCATCGGAACACCCCTTGGTCTCAGAGACCACACCCCCGTCAGCACCTTGGTGAGCACTCTGGGAGCTGAAGAGAGGCCAGATAACAAGGCCACAATTATCCGTGTTGGTCAACCAACGCGAATCTGAAGAACCTCGGTGTCCAGAGGACACAGGGAAGTAAAAATAAGCAGCATTGAGCTCCACAGATGGCAAGAAGCCCCCGAAGCGCAAGGAGCTGATGGCCGAGCGCAGTGTTTCCATTGCAGAAAACGCCTGTAAGTGACAAATTGCTGAAAATCTTTTGAGTCCAGATTGGGCCAGACTGACCCATCCTTTTTTGGGGAACTGTGGAAAGGTTGGTGTAGCGGACCCTGCCTCTGCCTATTAAGGACAATCTGCAAGAGACCCCCAGACCCCGCAGGCCTTGCATGGCCTGCACCAGCACCTGAACAGAGGCAGGGACCAGGAGCACACGGGACCCGATAATCTTGGGGGAGGCCGCACAGCAAACTCTATAGTAGCCGGAGGGCACTACCTCCTGAATCCACCAGTCTGAGGCGTGATACCTGGCATGAGCAAGGTGCCGCAGCCGGGCGAGGGCACCCCATCATGCTTGAGGGGATTTTGGTGGAAGATTTAGGCTTAGCCCCGCCAGAGGTACCAGGGCGTTGTCTGACGCTCCTGGGGCAGGAGTCTGCACGAGCCCCCAGGAAGGACACCCCTGGTTCTTGTTTTACACTATGGTAGGGAGGGGGAGGTGTTACCCTGCCCCGAGGGGCCACAACAGCCGCCTACGTTGGGGTGATTTGCCCTTTTTTACCAAACAGGTCCAGACGGGCCCCAAACAGGCATTGCCCTCTAAAGGGAAGCCCAGTAAGAGTCTTCTTAGCAGCATCGTCAGTACCCCACTGTTACAGCCAAACCAAGCGACGTATAGCCACCACAAGGGCAGAAGTCCTTGCACACATTCTAATAGTGTCATCCAGTGCTAATAGGATAAATTATACAAATACATCACAACTGGAGAGCGCATTAAACACATCCCAGGGGAGATCCTCAGGGTGATGATCAAGCATCTTTCTGATGAGGGTTCTAGCGGCCACTGCAGTAATAACCACGGCACAGACCGGGCGCAGCGCCGTCCCCGCACAAGAAAAGGCGTGGGAGGCCACCGATTAATGCGCTGGTCCTCAGCATCCCGAAGGGTACTATAAGCAGAGGCGGTAATAAAGGGGGGGGTTAGGAACCCCTACGATCGGCGCATCCACCACGGGGGGTGATTAACAATTGGCCACCTCAGGGGGAAAAGGGTATTTCCTATCCCAGTCCCCTGGGACCCCTGGAATTTACTGGGGAAATCCCATTCCTTGAGTACAAGAGCATGGAAACAAGCCTGCTCTAGAAATTACAAGCGCGCTGTCGCTGTATGGAAACGCTCCCCTCTCGGCTTGGAGGCCTCACCAGGGAGAGAGATAGACAGGACCTTAAAGACCTTAATCAACAAATCTCACACTGGCCCCAGTATTCAGGGCCAGAATCGTCATGACTCCTCAGCCTCTCATCAGATGAAACCGAGTCAGAGACCAGCTCACCATCAGAAGGGGTATAGGCACGCGGAGTAGTGAACTCCTCAGTTCCCATAGGACAAACAGAAAACAGGAGGCGTCAAGGGCCACTTCTTACCAGGGGCAGTCTGGAAGACAGCAGGCTGCAAATCCCCACTTGTATGCGACTCAGCAGGAGTGAGATTTAAGCATGGGGAAATAGGTGTATTGAAACGAGGTACAGCCACTGGCAAGCCTGATTGCAGGGCCAGTGCTTGCTCGGCACATGGTGCGCAGACCCGTGCCCTGTCAGCATCAGCATGGGGTTGACCACACGCTATACACAGCCGGTCTTGTCCCAGAGGGACCCCGGTCATATAATACTGAAATGCCTCCATATGGTGATTATCTAGGCACAATATGCCAGCAGGGATTTACGCAATAGGCAACCCTGGATGCCCCAAAGACCCGCTAGGAAGGTGGGAGAATTTTACAAGGCCCGCTATAATTTAACCCGGGCCTGAGAAGACACTAGATTCAGCCGTCTGAAAGACATAATGGGAATAAAGGGTGTCAGAGCCATGCGCAGTAATAAAGAATCATGAAAATCGCCCGCAAGGGCACTTACAGACCAAGGGAGGAGGAGGGCCGTTACCACGTGCGCGCGCGACTAGCATCAAAATGGCGCCAAGCGAACCTCGAAGGTCGGGCCAGAGCGGGCCGTGATGCGGAGCGCACCAAACCAGGTCCCCGCCCCCCCCGAAGAGCGCGAAGCTCTAAGACAGTAGTCAATATTGTCAAGAGAAGCAAAGTGTATGACACACATAGAATAGCTGATTTTGCCAATGGAGACGCCGCAGTGTCTGGGGCGACGCCGGCACCCGGCGCAGCACATCCAATAAAGGAAAGAGACGAGCGCGGCGGCGGCATATACACAATAAAAAGGCAAACAGCGCGGCTCTGACACCAAGTTACAAGTGAAGGACAATACTAAGGCCATAATCGTGTAATCACAGTACACTTGAGACCGCCACACACACCCCCCCCTTTCTTCCCCCTACGGGGGGGGGGGACGAGGGAGGATGGCGACCCTTTGGATAGGGCCCACCGCTACACGGGGCAATAATGCGGGAGAGGCATCCACTAGAGGCTCACCATCAGACTAAACCGCCTACCCTTTGGTGGGGGACTGCGGTGGAGCGTGGCTCCGTTAAGCACGCATGGTGCTGCCTACCTTCACCCGACCAGCGCAGCCCAGGCTGGGAGGCACATCACATCAAGGAGGGGTGGAAATAGTCCAACAGGGCCGCAGGCTGTAATAGCCCCGCTCACCTGCGAGAGAGTGATACTTCATGTCTTCGCAGTCAGCACTGCAGAGAAATCTGGGGATTTGTGGGAAGTACCCGGGTATATGAAGGGCTGGGAGGAGCCTGTTTTTGCATGTCTGCAGTGCACAGCGCCATCTGGCGGAGGATAACCCAAGTGTAAGTATTATATCTGGAGCAGGACGTACTGTATACTTAGAATAAGATCTGCCCTTCACCAGATTGCTCGAGTCCAGCCACCACCGAAAGGACTGCCGAACCCTGGGAGACATCCTGAAAGGTTGATCCAATGACTGAGGGCACCTGTCCCAATACGTCAATAGGTGAAGTTGAAGAGACCTCATGTGAAACTCTGCAAACAGCACCGCCTCGAAGGAGGATACCATCAAACCCACCAGTTTCATCCCCTGTCGGATAGAGGGACAAGGACTGTCCAGAAGAAGGCGGATCAGGCCCTGAATCCCCTGCACCTTGGACTGGGGCAGAAACACTCTGGCCCGAATGGTAACCAGATTCATGCCCAGAAATGAAATCACACGAGACGGGGAGAGAGAAGACTTGGTGTGGTTGATCACCCACCCGAACCTTTCCAGGGTCGACACCACCTGGTGGGTGTCCAGCTCCGCCTGATGGAGGGAAGAAGCTGATATCAACAGATCGTCCAGATAAGGCACAATGCGAATGCCCTGAGATCTGAGCAGAGCCATTATGCCCGCCAAAACCTTGGTGAAGAACCTCAGAGCCGAGGTCAGACCAAAGGGAAGAGCTACAAACTGATAATGTTGATCCTCCACCGCAAACCGGAGGAATCTCTGATGTGCCTGAAAAATTGGAACATGCAGATACGCATCCTTGATGTCTATGGATGTCATAAAATCCCCTTGGAATTGATAGCCGAGCGCAGAGTCTCCATGCGGAACTTTTTGGCTCTGATAAACCTGTAGAGAACCTTGAGATCTAGAATGGGTCTCACCGAACCCTCCTTTTTGGGAACCGTGAAAAGGTTGGAGTAGAAACCACTGCCTCTCTCTGACAGAGGCACCGGGCATATAACCCCCATGTCCAGAAGGTTTTTTTTACTGCTAACAGGAGCCCCTGTGCAGCCTGAGGGTCCGAGGGCACCCGAGACCTTAAGAATCTTGGGGGCCGCCAGTACTCGAACTCCAGTTTGTACCCGGAGGAGACCACTTCCAAGATCCAATTGTCTGTGACCTCCCGGGCCCAGACCTGGAAGAAGAGCCACAGCCGTCCCCCCACCCTTGCGGGTGAGGGCGCCCCTTCATTGCGGAGCTGGTTTAACGGCAGGCTTGGGCTTGGAACCCCAGGCAGGTGCAGGACGTGCCCGACCTCTGCCTCTGTTCCAGGACGAGCCCCTGACACCTGAGAAGGACAAACCCCTAGTCGCTCTGGCCCCTCGAAAGGAAGGAGTGAACGAGCCCGCCCCCCGAAAGGGGCGGCGCTGTTTCCTCCGCTGAGGTAACTTACCTCCTTTAGCAACAGCATCCAGTCTATCTCCAAACAGCCGCAAACCCAAGAAGGGAAGAGCTGTGAGCGACTTCTTGGCTCCAACGTCCGCTGTCCACTGGCGGAGCCAGACCAATCTGCGCATAGCCACTAGTAAGGCTGAAGTCCTACTACACACGACAATAGAGTCTTCCATCGCAGCCATGACAAAATCCATGAACAATTCGCATTTCTTAAGGCTAGCGAACTCAGCGCCAGCTGGATCAAACTGAGCGTTATTCAGCCAGTCCCTGATAAGAGACCTGGTAGCAAGTGACACCAGGGCAGATGCACTAACAGGCCGCAGGGCCGAACCCACGTTGGCAAATGCATGGCACGCCATCTGATCAAGGCGCTTATCCTCGCCATCTTTAAGGGAAGTGGCATCAGGGGTGTTCAGCACAGAAGAGTTTGTCAAACCTAAAGCAGGCGCGTCGACCTCGGGAGGAGAAGACCAGCGCTTAACCGCCTCCACCGGAAAAGGATATTTCTTATCCCATCCCTGAGGCACACCAGGAAGCCGACTGGGCCTCTCCCATTCTCTAAGGATCAGCGCATCAAAATGACCCTGGGTAGGGAATTCCAGACGGGGCATGCAGGCCCCAAAAAATTCCCCCTTAAGAGGGGGCGCCTCAGGCGGTTCAATATCCAACACCTCCAATAAATGTGACAAAACAGTGGCCGTATCTACGGCATCCCCCAGCGCCTGCCCAACATTGGAATTCCCAGATTGAACATAGTCAGCCTCTGTTTCCTGATACAATTCCCCCTCCTCTAACGGGGAATAATCTGACAAATCAGCTGAATCATCGTCAACATCCTACAATGGCTGGGCCGACACATGTCTCTTTTTAGCCTGGGCCTTCTTGCCCACCGTGCTAGCAATAATTTTCTCGATGCTGGCCAACCTAGCCCACACATCATAAAGCGACTCCCCACTGGTACCAATGTCACTTGGGGTACGGATAAGGTGGGGAGGGGAAGGCAGTGAAGCAGGAGGAGCCGACCCAGAAGGCTGGGTACCAGATTGCCACATTATGGCCTTTTGTGCGCATGGTATACAGATCAGCACATTCTCCCCCGTAAGTGATACCCCACACCCGGCCTGGATTGTCCCAGAGGGATCCCAAGCCCAGTATCCTGCGGAGCCTCCATATGGTGAATTTTTGTGGTCAGTCGCAAGACCGCAGGGAATTACGCATAAGCAACCCGGGATGCCCCTTAAAAGTCCCAGTGGGAGGATTTTAGGTGGACAATTTTACACTAGGGACCTCAGGACCAGGAGGGACCTCTTAATTATGCACATGTTCAGGGCAACCTGTAACACACAAAACAGGCAACATAAGTGCAGAGCTGAGTAAAAATGGCCATAACCTGACATTATAAAAAAGACCACAGCATTTGATCTTGCAGCCACACAATATATTATATATATATATCCTATATCCCAGCCAGACAGTGTAAATACACACACACACACATGCTCTAGACCAGTGGGGGCCCCCGCTAAAGAGGAGCCCACACACACAAGCTAAGGAAGTGGCCATCGGGCCCTTACCACACCGATCTGCTATGCGGCCTGCTCAAGATGGCCCCCAGGAAGCCTCATGCATGAGGAGGGAGAGCAGGGGGAGGGCGGGCCAGCGCAGAACGCGCGTTTGCCGAGGCCATGCCCCCCTCCCAGCAACGCGGACCCCTAGAAACGAGCACAGCAATCGCGTCAAAGAAGGGGGCGGGGTACCGCGGCCGCGCTGAGAGCCCGGCCCCGCCCACTTCCCGAACGCAGCCCGAGGGGGAGAAGCTCCCCCAGGCTGTCACTAATCCCTGGTATGCCCGTAAAAGCAGTCTGCCACTCACACACACAGTAAAAACACACTAACCACACAGGGACACAAACTGGGGAAAACGAAATATCGGCCAGGCAACCCCCCCCCCCCCCAGAGGGAATAAGGGACCCGGAAGGGGGGGAACCCTGCCAGAAGCCGGCCATAAGCATAGAGGGACGGGACATCCCACACCAGGATCACCAAGAAACCTGGATAACCGCCTACCCCATAGTGAGGTCTCACGGTGGAGCAGTGCTCCTGCTGCACCCATAGGGTGCTCCTACCTTCACCAGGACCCGCAGCCTAAGCTGGGAGGCTCAATATAGGGCAATTTAGAAGGGTCCTGGCAGTAATAGGGACAATAGAAGGCCGGGCGCAACCTGTAAGTAAAGAAGTCTTCATCTTCTGTCTTGTCGCCTTCCCTGCAGAGAAGGAACTGGGGAATTGGTGGGAGGTCCCAGGTATATAAGGACCAGGAGGGGCTTTCTTTTTTGCATATTCATCTCTGCAGAAGTTCTCCCTCTACTGGAGATTACCCAGATGTCATGAAGACTAAAGTGGAGTGTATGGCACACTTAGAATAACAGTACACCAGCGCCTGAGGTAATGCCCCCGCCAACCGGGGAGCACAGTGGAAGCGCGTGGCATATTCAAAAACGCAATCAGTGCATCCAAGTCAGCGCGAAGACTGACACCAACCAGAAGCACATCATACAGTGAGGCACCAAGGCATATACATCCCCCCCCTCCGAGAGCTACAAGGGAGAGCGAGGGAGGGCAGCAGCCACTTAACATAGAGCCCACCGATAGACAGGGGCAATAGGGCGGGAGGGGCATCCCATATAGGCTCACAATATGCCTATACCGCCTACCCTTTGGTGGGGGATTGCGGTGGAGCAGCGCTCCTAAGCACCTGACAGCAGTGCTGCCTACCATCACCCGGATCAGGGCAGCCAAGGCTAGGTTGCACATTAAAAATGGAACGGGTGGGAATAGTCCTACAGAGCCGCAGGCTAATAGCCCTGCTCACCTGCCAGAAGAGAGAGCCATCTTCTTGTCCTTCGCAGTCCAGACTGCAGAGAAATTCTGGGGATTTGTGGGAGGTCCTGGGTATTTGAGGGGCTGGGAGGAGCCAATTTTCACGGTCTCTGCAGTCCAGCGCCCTCTGGCAGAGAAATACCCAAGTGTAATGATTCTTATCTGGAGCAGGATGTACTGTATACTAAGAATATATTTTGAGTGGTGACAAATATAATTTAGACTTTCTACACTGGTGTATGTTGCGGCATTGCAAGAAACACATTTACTAAATTAACAAGCAGCGACAAGCAGATAAAACTATTTATTAAGCAATGTGGCGGATTCTGTCAGATTGTACGAGATAAATCAGGCAATGTGTGTTAAAAAGCTCACCGAGGGCCAGGTTGCCTTTCCCACTGCAGGCACCTTGCTTTACCAAATCATCATGACCCTCCCAGTATGTTGAGCATGAAAACCAACATACTTCCCTGTGCAGGCTTCTTTAAAGTGGACCAACACCCAGGATTTTGGTCCACTTCGGTGGGGCACCCCCGATCACCCGGAAAACTCACCTCTCCCCGCTCCCACGTGGCCGCGCCGTCCAGTCACCGCGGACGGACAAGAGATCTGACAGCAACGGACAAGCGGCGGCCCCGCCGCCTCCCGCGCGTCACTCTTGACGCGCGCGCGCCGGCCATTTGGTGTAAGGGGATTTGGGGCGTTTGGGGGGGGGGGGGTTCACCCCGCGGGACATCCGAGATCGGAGGGAGGTGATCGGCCCGGGAATCTATAAGAGGGTGATGGTCCACTTTAACAACCATGCAACTGAAGGCAAGATTCCAGTCCCTGCTTGCACTCCATACTGCTGTCCTCTACCTCTCCCCCTCGGGAATGTATTAAACCTGTATAGAAGTGCAAATTATGCCTAGCTGCTTCTGCCTTTACTTTGATGTCCCTACCCCCCTTTGCTTGGGCAGTCCATAAACCTCTCCTATAAAAGATAGCACTGCTCTGAAGCAAATGGCTTTTTAACAGAACATACCATGCAGCCAAATAGATATCAGTGTCTAGATATGCTAAGGTTAAGTCTTCACAAGTACCCAAAGCTTTCAAGGTGGCTGACATACACCATCTTTTTCACTGCATTCCTGGGTGTGGTCCTAGCAAAATGTATCAATCATCAAGGTCTCGCCTGGCAATTACTGGTACAAATTGGTCTGGTTTTCTGCCTAATGTAATTTCCCAAGACAGTCATTCATAATTACTGCTGCTTCTACAAAATATATGGCCGCCAGTACATTATATACTGCCCTTATACGGTCAGCTTATGGCGTCTTATGCCACCTGGGATCCTGATTGCACCTGTTGACAAAAGGGATGTCTCTGTACTGAAGACACACAGGACATGGATATGGTAATATATGAAGAACTGGAGTGAGGCCAGATACCATTTTCTCAGCTGTGGGGATCTTTCCTAAGGAAGTCTGACCACTAACTAGCCTCCCAGACGATGACGATAGTGGGGCCCATACAGTTGCGCTGTAGACCTAGCAATGCAATATAATAAAGGTTAACATACAAATACTCACTCTGGTGCCTTTTTCAGGAGACACCATTTAAATCGGAAATCCCTGCCCCACCTGGTTTGTATTTAGATACATTTCATTTTGTGTGTGTGTTAATGAGAAGACTGGTAGCAGAGGTAATCCTGCTTTACATACAACTATAACCACACTACATTACATTCCAATCACAGAATAAGACAGGTTGGGGTCAGTCTCATGCTCCCATAATGCTAATATCAATTATTCAGTCTTTTCTGAGGTTTTGTTAGTCAGATGATCTCTGGAAAAAAACTTGCTTATCAAGATCACTGTGTAATTATAGCAACAGACAGCAAACACAAATGACCAATTAACTTTTTATTAACTACCCTGATGCATAGGTCTTACCAGTGTTAGCACTTATTTTTTAAGGCTTACTGTACTATAGATCTTTAAAAAAACAAAACAGTCTACCTGCTAAGCATATTAATAAATATTCTTTATTTTCAATTCTGCACATTGTTCTTTTACATTAACACATCCAAAACATTTCGCAAGTGGATGTCTAAATTTTGTTAAATCCTATATTTGGTTTGTTACCATTTTGTACAAAATTTTAATTACAACAACATTTGCTGCTAAAGATTGTGTGCACATGTGTACGTGTATAACTTTGACATGATCGAAAAGCAGAGAATGGAAGAAGGTGCAGAGTGTGTACCTCTGGATGATAGAAATTAGAACCCAGAAATCAACAATGTGTGCTTTTAACCTCTTCCCTTAAGAAAATAAAATTAACAAAAAAAAGGAAAAGAAAATCTGGTAAAAATTCTACAGACCAAATCAGAAAATTTTGAAAGACAAAAATGGTGCAGTAATCATTCTGATGGTTTCAGAATTTAGAATTGAAAAGTCAGAATTATAGTTTGTTTTTAATTTGCTCCAGCTGTTGCCAACCAACTGCTACAAAAAGGGCCTCTGTGATCATGTAGTAGACAATACTTATTAAACTTTTCCTTCAGATACTGTCTGAATTGTTGTCTGTTGCTGTAAAAAGATTGGTTGTTTTCCATAAAAGCCTGAATTTCATCTTGAGAGAGACCATCTTCCTCCTCTGAAGTGCATTCTGATTCATCCTAAGAAATAAAAAAAACTAAAATTAGCCAATTCAAACCCTAGAAAAAAATTACAATTGTCCTCTTACCTGGTATCCTTTGCCTCACATTTAATGTGTTGTGGTATTAACAGTCTGTCCTGACAAAATACAAGTCTGTGATTACTCACCTGTAGAATCGGTATTATGAGTATACAGCACGTCCTGCTCCAGTTAGTAATTCCATACGTTTGAGCTATTCATCCACAAGATGGCGCTGGACTGCAGAGACAGCAAAAAAGTGTCTCCTCCCGGCCCCTTATATTCCAGGGACCACGCACAAATTCCCCAGTATTGACAAGCAGTTAGCAAGAAGCCGGGACAATAATAACCATAATAAAACAATTTTAACCATGATAATCACCATACAGAGGCACTAACAACAAAGTAAAAACAAGGGCGGGGTGAAGCAGGACGTGCTGAACACTCATACCAATTCTACAGGTGAGTAATCACAGAATTGTATTATTTTAAGTATACAGCACGTCCTGCTCCAGATAGTAATTCCTTACGTTTGGGACATCCAATAGCAGTGTCTGTAAGGTAGGGTGGGATCCCCAAAAGCAACAAGCAGCAGATCAAACCACTGCTGCCTGCAGAACTTTGCTGCCAAAAACAGCATCAGCTGAGGCCCTAACATTAACCTTGTAAAAAAGAAAAGGTATGAACAGAAGACCAAGTAGCGGCCTTGCAAACTTGTTCAACAGAAGCCTGGTGCTGAAAAGCCCAAAAGGCACCAACAGCACGAGTGGAATGAGCAGTAAGGCGGAAGGGAGGATTCTTCCCTTTAGCAGAATAGGCCTGAATAACAGCCTGACGGATCCACTTGCTGATAGTAGACTTACCTGGAGCCAGACCCTTCTTGGGACCCGAAGGGACCACAAAAATACCATTTTGTGAATACTCACCTGTAAAATGGGTATTATAAGTATGTCACACACCCCGCTTCAAGACATTCATTACATGTGGGTATACTGACCTGTAGATGGTGATCTTGCAGAGATGTCAATAAAAAAAGGTAAGACCCTCCCGGCCCATAAATACCTGGGACCTCCCACTCATTCCAAAGTATAAAGTTAGCAGTAAGATAAAGGGACCAGGAAAGCCAATTAAAACTAACAAAGGTTCACCATATAAAGGATCCAGAATACAAAAGGGCAGGGTGAAGCAGGGTGTGTGACATACTTATAATACCCATTTTACAGGTGAGTATTCACAAAATGGTATTATTCTAAGTATGTCACACACCCCGCTTCAAGACATTCATTACATGTGGGACATCCAATAGCAGTGTCCATAAAGGGCAGGGATCCAAAAAACAAGGCAACAAGGCACAAACTTAAACCACTGCAGCTTGCAGAACTTTGCGGCCAAAAACAGCATCCGCTGAAGCCCGCACATCAACCTTGTAAAACTTGGAAAAAGTGTGAACCGAAGACCAAGCAGCAGCCTTACAAACCTGCTCAACAGAAGCCTGGTGCTGGAAGGCCCAGGACGCCCCCAACAGCGCGAGTAGAATGAGCAGTAACACGAAAAGGGGGAATCTTCCCCTTAGCCAAATAGGCCCCAACAATGGCCTGGCGAATCCATTTACTAATGGAAGACTTGGCGGGAGCCAAACCCTTCCTAGGCCCAGAGGGCACCACAAAAAGGGCGTCAGTTCTACGAAAAGGGGAAGTAGCCACCAAATAGTACTTCACACAGCGAACCACATCCAATGAATGCAAAACCCTCTCCTTGTCATTGCTAGGCTTAGGACACAAGGAGGGTAGAACAATATCCTGATTAAGATGAAAAGCAGAGACCACCTTAGGAAGGAAATCTTGCTTGAAGCGGAAAACAACCTTGTCCTGATGCCTCTCAAAGTAAGGGGCCTTAATGGACAAGGCTGCCAACTCCGAAACACGCCGAACAGAAGTGATGGCAACCAGAAAAACAACCTTCTGACTAAGCGCAGAAAGTGCAATATCCTGCAAAGGTTCAAAAGGAGGACCTTGCAAGGCGGAAAGAACCAAATTCAAATCCCAAACTGGGAGCAAAGGCTTCCTAGGAGGTCGCACATGCGTAACCCCCTGGAAAAAGGTCTTAACCAGACGATGAAGAGCAAAAGACTTTTGAAAGAAAACAGCCAGGGCAGAAACATGCCCTTTCAGCGTACTAAGCTGCAAACCTAGGTCCAGACCATGTTGCAGAAATTCCAAGACCCTAGGGATAGATAGTTCACCTGAAGAACTCCCCCTTCAGCGGAAGGAGCCACCTCGGGGGGAGAAATAGCCAGGACCTCAAACATATGAGCCAGGACCCTAGAGGTATCCAAGGAATCCCCCTGGCCCTGCTCGGTATCAGCACCCACAAACTGCTGGTCATCGGAGCCCTCAGACTCCTCATACAGCTCCCCTTCCTCACGCGGGGAACAATCAGACCAATCCAGGGAGTCAAACTCCTTCATATCAAGGGCCTGCATGGCTGTATACAAATGTTTTCGCTTTGCCGTGGCCTTTTTAGCAACGGCACTAGAAAACAATTTTTCAAGATTGGCCAATCTGGCACACACCCCAGATTGCGACTCCCCGCCAATGACCACATCACATAGGGTACGTGTCAAACGAGGGGGAGACGGAGAGGAGACTGGCGGAGCAGAACCAGATGCCCGAGATCCGGTCTGCTGCGTAATAGACCGTTGCGCACAGGGTACACAAAGAAATACATCATCCCCCAAAAGGGATACCCCACACCCCAAACACAGCCTGGATTGCCCCGAGGGGGGCACAAGCCCAGTATCCGGGGAAGCCTCCATATGGTGATTTTTTAATATAATATATATATGTACAGTGCTCCGAGGGAATTACGCAGTAATGCAACCCGGAATGCCCCTTTAAGTCCCGAGTGGGAGGAATTTTAAGCCAACTAAATTTAACCAGGGACCCTAGGACCGGGAGAACCTCCCTTTAATAGGATCAATGGTCCACCTGGAACACACAAACAAAACACACAATCAGACCAGGCTATCAAATGTCCTTAAAGAGTTAATAACAGAGCATCTGATGGGCCACAGGCCACTCACCCGACCTTCACCTCACCAGAGTCCCGCACGCCAGGCAGAAGGGGAAGTGGAAGACGCGTAGTGTGCAGTAGGAAGAGGGAGGGCAGGCCGGCCCACGCGTTGCGTCGCGCCCGGCCCCACCCCTCCCCCGTCTCTCCCGGCCAGAAGCCGGGACCTGAAAACGGCGCCCGCAGCACGGGGACGGGCCGTAGGCGCACGCGCGCCCAGCCCCGCCCTGAGGAGAAGCAGCACCTCATGGGCGCCTACAGCCGCCATTGCCACAAGCCGGAGGCCGGCGCCAGTCTGTGAAGTCAAACATGCACAGTAAAGCACCTCACACACACAAAAATAAGATGAATCCATAAAGGACCCGCCCCCCCCCCCTCTAAGGGTATCCGGGAGAGGGGGAATCCATGCTAGGTTAGGGCGAAGGGACGGGGCATCCCAAACCGGGGTCACCAACCCGGTTAGCCACCTACCCCTTGTTATGGGGTCTCATGGCTCCTGAGCACCTAGGGTGCGATCTACCCTTGCCCGGACCAGCAGCCTAGGCTGGGAGGCAAGTAACGTAAATAAAGGGATCCGGGCAGGAATAGAATAGAGGGCCGGGAGTCATCCCGGCTACCTGCAAGGAGGAGACATCCATCTTCTGACTTGCTCGCCTCTGCAGAGATGAAAGACTGGGGAATGAGTGGGAGGTCCCAGGTATTTATGGGCCGGGTCTTACCTTTTTTATTGACATCTCTGCAAGATCGCCATCTACAGGTCAGTATACCCACATGATGAATGTCTTGAAGCGGGTTGTGTGACATACTTAAAATAAGAGCATCAGTCTTCCTGAAGGGCTCAGTAGCCACCAAATAGAACTTCAGGTTCCTGACCACATCCAAAGAATGAAGATCCCTCTCCTTATAGTTACTAGGATTAGGGCACAGAGAAGGTAGAACAATGTCTTGATTGAGATGAAAAGCAGACACAACCTTTGGCAGAAAATTGGCTTAAAGCGAAACACCACCTTGTCCTAGTGCCTCTCAAAGTAAGGGGGCTTGATGGAGAGCAGCGCCAACACAGAAACACGCCTAACAGAAGTGATAGCCACCAAAAAGACCACCTTAAGCGTAAGAATGGACAAAGCAGCCTCATGCACAGGCTCAAGGGGAGACCCATGCAAGGCAGATAGGACCAAGTTTAAGTCCCAGACTGGTAACATAGGCTTACGTGGGGGGCGAACATGAGTAACCCCCAGGAAAAAAGTCCTGACCAGATGATACTGAGCAAAATATCTCTGAAAGAAAAACAAGGCAGACACATGACCCTTCAGAGTGCTGAGTTGAAGACCCAGATCCAAACCATATTGGAGAAATTCCAGAACCCTAGGAATAGAAAACACGACAGGGAAGAGATTTAGCCTCACCAGTCAATGTAGGTATGCCAAACCCTATAGTAAATGGAAGAAGAGGACTTTTTCCCAGCCCTGATCATGGTGTCAACAGGCAGACAGCCCCTTTTCCATTAAGATGGAGGTTTCAGCAGCCAGGCCGTTAAAGCCAACGTTTGTAAATTGGGGTAGCGTAGCCGCCCCTGAGTGAGCAGGTCTGGATCCCTGGGCAGGGCGTACTGGTCTACTGCCAGCTGCACTATGTCTGCGAACCACACTCTTCTTGACCAACAGGATTGCTGGCACCCCTTCCTGAGCTATATTTCGCAGAACCCTGCCCAACAGGGGAATGGAGGAAAGACATACAGTAGCTGAAAGCCCTGCCAGGGCATTGTCAGAGCATCCACGGCTAAGGCCAGAGGGTCCTGGGACAGAGACACAAAGACAGGAAGCTTGTGATTGTGACGGGAAGCAAACGGATCCACATCTGGCTGACCCCAACGGTGACACAGAGCGAAACACCCTGTTGCTGAGGGACCATTCCCCCAGGCGAGAAGTCCCCCTGCTCAGAGAGTCTGCCTCCAGATTCTCCACCCCCGGAATGTAAACGGCTGAGATGCAGGGGACATTGTCCTCTGCCCAGGACAGGATCAGAGACACTTCCTTGAGGGCCCCCTGGCTCCGGGTCCCTCCCTGATGATTGATGTAGGCAACCGCCGTCCGGTTGTCAGAGGACCTGAAAAGCCCGACCCCGAAGGTGCGGGGGCAAGCGGGCTAGAACCAACCTGATCGCCCTCAGTTCCAGAATGTTGATAGGGGTGTGGGCCTCCTGAGGGCCCACTGCCCCTGGAAGGTTAGGGATCCCTAGAAGCCCTCCAACCTGTCAGACTGGCATCCGTGGTGACCGTCTCCCAGCAAGGGGCCAGAAAAGATCTGCCCACCAACAGGTTCCTTGAGTCCAGCCACCACGAGAGGGACCACCTGGCCAGGGGCGACAAAACCAAGACCTGGTCCAGGGACACAGGGTCCCTATCCCATACAGGCAAGAGGTGGAGTTGAAGAGGCCTCATGTGGAACTGAGCATAAGGAACCGCCTCGAAGCAGGCCACCATCAGGCCCACCAGCTGCATTCCCTGCCTGATGGAAGGATGAGGGCATGACAGAAGGAGCTGAGCTTGCGCCTGCAGACTGTCCACCTTCTGCTGAGGAAGAAAAATCCTGGCCCAAGCTGTATCCAGATTCATGCCCAGAAATGGCTTTACCAAAGAGGGAGACAGGGAAGATTTGGCGTGGTTTATCACCCAGCCGAATGACTCCAGAGTGGTCACCACCCTCTGAGTATCCAGCTCTGCCTGTTGGAAGGACGGAGAAGTGATGAGAATGTCATCCAAATAGGGAAGAATGCGAATGCCCTGAGCTCTCAGCAGAGCCATAACGCCTGCCAGCACCTTGGTGAATACCCTGGGAGCTGAAGTAAGACCGAGGGGCAATGCCACAAACTGGTAATGCTGATCCTCCAGAGCAAACCTAAGGGATCTCTGATGACCTGGAAAAACTGGAACGTGGAGGTAAGCATCCTTGATATCCACAGAGGTCATGAAGTCCCGTGGGCGTAGTGAACTTACAGCTGAGCGCAGAGTCTCCATGCGAAACCTCCTGATCTGACAAACTTGTTGCTTTAAATCTAGGATGGGCCTGACAGACCCATCTCTTTTGGGAACGGTGAAAAGGTTGGAATAGTAGCCCTTGCCCCTTTCCCCTAAGAGCCCTTGTCAAATGACCCCCAGCTCCAGCAGATTCTGCACAGCAAGCAACAGGCCCTGAGCTGACAGGGGGTCTTGAGGCATCCGGGATCTGATGAATCTTGGGGGGGGAGGGGCAAGCTGCCAACTATCTTGTAACCGGAGGACACTACCTCCTGAATCCATCGGTCTGAGACATGACGCCTCCAGACGTGAGCAAAGAGCCGAAGCCGCCCCCCCCCCCCCCCGGATGGGTGAGGGCGCCCCTTCATGCCTGAGGGGGCTTGGGGGAAGACTTAGGCTTGGAACCCAGGAGGATCCAGGGCGGCCATGGCCTCTACCCCTGACCCAGAAATCTCCTCGGGCCTCTGCAAATGATGCTCCCCTTCCCACTCTGGACCCACGGTAGGAGGGAAGAAAGGAGCCTGAACCCCGAAAGGGCAGAGACTGTCTCTTGCGCTGGGGTAACTTGCCTCCCTTAGCAAACAGGTCCAGGCGATCCCCAAAAAGACGCAGTCCTTTAAAGGGAAACCCAGTGAGAGCCTTCTTGGCAGCGTTGTCAGCTGCCCACTGGTGCAGCCAAACCGAACAGCGTATAGATACCGCTAAGGCAGAAGCCCTGTCACACATTCTAATGGAATCATCCAAGGTAGAGAGGACATAAGCAACAAATTAATCACAACGCAGAAGAGCACTATACTCCACACTAGCTGCCTCATCAGGAGCCCCATCTAAAATACTCCTGAGCAGAGTCCTAATAGCCACAGCTGTAATGGCAGAGGCACAAACCGGGCGCAACGCAGACCCCGCATAGGCAAAGGCATGGGAAGCCAGCTGATCAATGTGCCGGTCCTCACTATCTCTCAGTGTAGTAGAGTCAGGGGAATGCATGACAGAAGTGTTGGACAATGCCAGAATTGGAGCATCCACCTCTGGAGGGGACGACCAACGCTTAACCACTTCAGAAAGGAAAAGGTACCTCTTATCCCAATTTTTAGGCACCCCAGGGAGCCGGCTGAGTCGTTTCCACTCCTTGAACACAAGATTATTAAAGTGAGTTTGCTCAGGAAACTCCAAACGTGGCTTAGCTGTGTGAAACAACTCCCCCTGCTGCAGAGGAGCCGCGGCAGGAGGAGAGATAGAAAGCACTTCAAAAATGTGAGCCAAAAGCCTTTCAGTATCATCTGGAGCCCGTGGGTCAGAGCCAGAATCAGCATATCCCTTAGGCTGCTCATCAGATAATTCTGAATCAGAAAACAATTCCCCCTCTTCCAGGGGAGTATAGCCAGCCAGGTCAAAAAATTCCTCAGCCTCCATAGGAAATAAGTTAACGCCAGGTGCCAGATGCCACCTCTTAGCCGAGGCCTTACGCGCCGTAGAGCCAGCGATCAGCTTCTCAATACTAGCTACCCTGGTAGACAATCGGGCTGAGACTCCCCACTGGTATGCACCTCACTGGGAGTCAGATGTAAGCGCGGGGGAGTGGGCTAAGCCACACGGGCGCAGGCCCAGCCACAGGTATCCCAGATTGCAGCGCAAGCGCCCGCTGGGCACAGGGTACACAAACCAGCACATTGTCATCACTGGTAGGGGACACCCCACACGCCACACACAGCCGGGCTTGTCCCCAAGCACATTATCCTGAGAAGCCTCCGTATGGCAATTATCGCAGCCACCGGCCAATAGGGATTTACACAATAAAGTCACCTGGGATGCCCCAATAACCCGCTAGCGAAGTGGGAGGTAAAGGCAGATTAGGCCTCTAATAGCACTAAATAGAGGGGATAGGCCGGGAAAAACCACAATTAAGTTTTACCCGCCTGCAAGACAAACAAAAGACCCGTAAGCAGTATGCATACACAACAAAAAAAAAAAATTGCCAGCCCGCAAGGGCACTTACAGACCACAGTAGGTAGAAGCCAGCCACGCAGCACGAGAAGGCAAAATGGCGCCCGCAGATACCTCGAGGGGCGGGCCGGGGAGACAGTGATGCGGAATGCGCCATCCGCAAGGCCCGCCCCCCGAAGAGTGCGAAGGCGCCCACGTGACCATGTCCAGCAGGAGCCCACAGATGGGCAGGGGGCGATGCTGCGGGAGGAGCATCCCATAAGGCTCACTATGGGCCTATAACGCCTACATTTTGGTGGGGGATTGCGGTCGGAGCAGCGCTCCTTAAGCACCTGACAACGGTGCTGCTTACTGTCCTTCGACCAGTGCAGCCAAAGCTGGGGAGGCATGAAAAGGAGTGGGAATAGTCCTACAGGGCCGCAGGCTAATAGCCCCACTCACCTGCGAGTAGAGAGCCATCTTCTTGTCATCGCAGCGCCGACTGCAGAGAAGTTCTGGGGAATTTGTGGGAGGTCCCTGGAATATAAGGGGGCTGGGAGGAGCCACTTTTTTGCTGTCTCTGCAGTCCAGCGCCATCTTGTGGATGTATAACCCAAACGTAAGGAATTACTATCTGGAGCAGGACGTGCTCTATACTTAGAATATTTTTACCTTGTGTACCCAGAGGAACATGACTGAAATACAACTCTCACGTGTAGAATTGTTTAATCTTCCACTAAAAGTCTTCACATTCTGAAAATCATGAGTTAACACTTGGCCAAAGGAGGGACTGCAAGGTAGAAAGGTGTGGCTCCTCTGGGCCTACATGTACTTTTGACTGCATATTCCTACTCAAGTTATTCAAAAGCAGTAATACGCAGCCAACCGGAAAGGTGGCAAGAATCTTTACCATGGCAAAATGATCTGATTTGTTGCCAAATCATGTGAAGTTTTATTTCACATAATTATCACACACGACTAAGGTATCAGTGGAAACCGTATACAGCAAGGATACATCAAATACGGCAGGCAGGACAGGTGGCAACCTGGAATGGAAGACAAAAGATGAAATCTACAGGCGAGAATCCACAGAATTGTATTTTCTTTCCTTTTCCAATTTATGTGGTCATGATGCTCATGGGACATCCCAAAGCAGTACCCTCTTGATAGGGCTGGACTCCAAAAATACAATTCTGTGAAATACTCACCTGTAGAATTGGTATTATAAGTATACAGTACATCCTGCTCCAGATAGATTACTTACACTTGGGTTATCCTCCGCCAGATGGCGCTGCACTGCAGAGACATGCAAAACAGGCTCCTCCCGGCCCCTCAAATACCCGGGGACCTCCCACAAATCCCCAGCATTGAAAAGCAGTGAAAAAAAAAAAGAAGCCGAAAGAATTTAACCACCGAAAACTGGTAACTATAACAATGATAACAATCACCAGACAGGGGATCCAGAATAATGCAAAAAAACAGGGTGGGGTGGAGCAGGACGTACTGTATACCTATAATACCAATTCTAGAGGTGAGTATTTCACAGAATTGTATTATTCTTAGTATACAGTACGTCCTGCTCCAGATAGATTACTTACACTTGGGACATCCAATAGTGTCCGTAAGGTAGGGTGGGATCCCCAATAAAAAGGTAACAGCAGACAGTTTAAACCACCGCCGCCTGCAAATACCTTGTGGCCAAAAAACAGCAACAGCTGAGGCCTTAACATCAACCTTGTAAAACTTTGAAAAGGTAGGAACCAAAGACCAAGTAGCGGCCTTGCACACTGGTGCAATAATAGCCTCGTGCTGGAAGGCCCAAGGGGGCACCAATAGCACGAGAAGAAAGAGCAATAAAGCGAAAAGAGGACTCTTCCCCATAGTAGAGCAGGCCTGAATCACAGCCTGACGAATCCACATGCTGATAATAGACTTGGCAGAAAAAAACCCCTTTCCTAGGACCAGAGGGGACCACAAGAAGATCCTGATTTTGAAAGGTGCAGTAGCCACCAGATAGTACTTCAGATGCCTAACCACAGCCAAAGAGTGCAAGACTCTCTCCTTAACATTGCTAGGGTTAGGACACAAAGAAGGAAGACAATATCCCGATTCAATGAAAGGCAGATACTACCCTTAGGCAGAAATTCAGGTTTGAACAAAACACCACCTTGTCCTGGTGCCTCTAAAAGCAGGGGGGGCTGAATGGGCAGCCCCGCCAACTCAGACACACGCCTGACAGAAGCGATAGCTACCAGAAACACGACCATGAGCGTGAGAATAGCCAAGGCAGCATCCTGCATAGGTTCAAAGGGAGCACCCTGCAAGACAGGCAAGACCATTTTCAAATCCCAAAAACAGGGACCATAGGTTGTAGTGGGGAACGCACAAGAGCAACCCCCTAAAGGCAGTCTTAATCAAGGAATGCGGAACAAAAAGGCTTCTGAAAGAAGAAGACAGGATAGAACCTGACCCTTCAGAGAGCTGAGTTAGAGAAAAACTCCAACCCATACAGTAAAAATCTAGATCCATGGGAACTGAGAACACTCAACAGGGAAGAGACCAAGACTCAACCAGACAAATGAAGATAAGCCATACCATATAACCGATAGAGGAAGAAATCATCTTCCTAACCTTCACCATGGACTCACCCAACGAGGTAGACAAACCATTCTCCATCAAGATGGAGGCTTCAGCAGCCAGGCCGTCAAGGCCAGAGTTAGTAAATGGGATGGCGTAAGTGGTCCTAAGTGAGCAGATCTGTCAATCCAGGCAGAAAGCACAGATCTACTGCCATCTGCACCATGTCTGCGAACCACACTCTTCTTGGTCACCTGAAGCCGCCAGAACAACTGGCACCCCTTTCAGAGCAATCCTGCGCAGAACCCTGCCTAGCAGGGGTAATGTAGAAAGACATACAGAAACTGAATGTCCCGCCATGACGGTACTAAGGCATCCACGAGCACGGCCAGAGGAACCTGGTACGGGGAGACAAAGGCCGGGAGATTGTGACGGGACGCAAACAGATCCCCATAGGTTAGCCCCAACGGTGATACAGAGATTGGAACACCCTGTTGCAGAGGGAACACCCCGGAATGTATACCGCTGAAAGGCAAGGAACATTGGCCTCCACCAGATCATAATCAGAGACACTTCCTGGAGGACCCTCTTGAGCCGGGTCCCTCCCTGATGATTGATGTAGGCAACTACCATCAGAGGGACCATGCGCCCCTGAACAGGCAGGCCCTGAATATGAGTAGTCAAGCGAACCAGAACTAACCTGATCGCTCACAGCTTCAAGACATTGATAGGTGAACAGGCCTCCTAAGGGCCCCACCTCCCCTAGAACCACAGGTACCTACAGAAGAACCCCCCCCCCCCCCCAACCTGATAGACTGGCATCCGTGGTGACCGTCTCCCAGGAAGGAGCAAGAAGGTTCTGCCCCCCAACAGGTTCCATGAATCCATCCACTACAAGAGGGACCTCCTCACCAGGGGGGAAAGACACCCAGACCCTATCCAGGGACGCTGGGTCCTTGTCCCATACAGACAATAGGAGAAGATGCAGAAGCCCCAAGAGGGACTGAGCACAAAGGGCCGCTGCGAAGCACGCCACCATCAGGCCCATCAGCTGCATCCCCTGCCTTGGTGAAGGAATGGGGACAGCTAGGAGAAGCTGAACTTGTGCAAGCAGATGTCCACCTTCTGCTGAGGAAGGAATATCCTTGCCTGAACAGTGTCCAGATTCATTCCTAGGAATGAAATTACCAAAGAAGGGGACAGCGAGAACTTGGTGGTGGCTGATCACCCATCCAGAGGACTCCAGGATGGACACCACCAGCTGAGTATCCAACTATGCCCGATGTAGAGGCTGGGAAGTGATGAGGACATCCCGGTAGTGCAGCACGCGGACGCCCCTTGGCCTCAGAGACATCACCCCCGCCAGCACCTTGGTGAGCACTCTGGGAGCTGAAGAGAGGCCAGATGGCAAGGCCACAATTGGCAGTATTGATCCTCCAACGCGGATCTAAGGAATCTTGGTGTCCTGAAAACACAAGGATGTGAAAAGTAAGCATCTTTGATATCCACAAACAAGCATGAAGCCCATGGTTCGCAAGGAGCAAATGGCCGAGCGCAGAGTTTCCATGAGGAAGGCGCCTGTACTTGACAAATTGCTGAAGATCTGTGCATCCAGAATGGGCCAGACTGACCCATCTTTATTGGGAACAGTGGGAAGGTCGGAGTAGGGTACCTTGTCTGTCTGTTAAGGGAGATCTGCAAATGACCCCCATACCCAGCAGACCTTGCACAGCCTGCGCCAGCATCTGAGCAGAAACAGGGACCCCAGGGACCCGGTAAACAAAGGGGGGGGGGGGGGGGGCGGCACACAGCAAACACCATCTTGTAGCCGGAAGACACTACCTCCTAAATCCACCGGTCTGAGGTGTGGAGCCTCCAGACTTAAGCAAGGTGCCGCAGCCGTCCCCTCAGGCGGGTGAGGGCGCCCCATCATGCTTGAGGGGACTTGGGAGAGGATTTGAGCATAGCCCCCCCAGAGGATCAGGGGAGTTGTCTTCTGCTCCTGGGACAGGGGGTTGCGGGGGCCAACCCGAGAAGGATGCCCCTGGTTCCTGTTTAACACCATAGTGGGGGGTGGAAGGGGGGCCCTGGCCCCGAAGGGCCCGAGACAGCCGTCTACGCTGGGGTAACTTACCTCTCCTACCAAACAGGTCTAGGTGGGCCCCAAACAGACGCAGCCCTTTAAAGGGAAGCCTAGTAAGGGCCTTCTTTGCAGCATTGTCAGCACCCCACTGTCGCAGCCAGAGTAAGCGACGTATAGCCACAAGGGCAGAAGTTCTTGCACACATTCTAATGTTGTCATCCAATGCTAATAGGATAAATTTGACAAACACATCACAATTGGAGAGTGCATTAAACACATCCCAAGGGAGATCATCAGGGGCACGATCGAGCATTTTCCTGATGAGGGTTCTAGTGGCCACAGCAGTAATGGCAGAGGCACAGACCGGGCGTAGCGCCGTCCCCGCACATGCAAAGGCGTGGGAGGCCAGCAGGTCAATGCGTCGGTCCTCAGCATCTCGAAGGGTAGTATAGTCGGGGGGATGCAAGAAAGGGGTGTTAGACGGCCCTATGATCGGGACATCCATCTCAGGGGGCACAGACCAACATTTAACCACGTCAGGGGGAAAAGGGTACTTACTATCCCAATCTCCTGGAGCCCCTGGAAGTATACTGGGGAACTCCCATTCCTTGAACACAAGGGTATGGAAATGTGCCTGCTCTAGAAATTCCAAGCGTGGTGACGCTGTATGGAAACATTCCCCTCTTTGTCTGGGAGCCTCACCAGGGGGAGAGATAGACAGGACCTCAAAGATCTTGATCAATAGTCTGTCAGCGTCATCCTTAATCCAGGGGTCAGGGTCAGAGTCTTCATGAGCCTCCGGTCTCTCATCAGATGAGCCCGAGTCAGAAAAGAGCTCTCCATCAGAAGGATAATAGCCACACAGAGTCATAAACTTCTCAGTTCCTATAGGGAAAACAGTAACATTAGGCATCAAGAGCCGCTTCTTACCAGGGCCCTTACGCGCTAAAGACCTCGCAAAAATTTGTTCAGCCGTAGGCAGTCTAGATGCCAATTAAGGCTGAGAATTCCCACTTGTGTGCGACTCAGCAGGAGTGAGGTTTAAGCCAGGGGGATTAGGTGAAGTGAGGTACAGCCACTGGCTGGCTAGATTGCAAAGCCAGTGCTTGCTCAGCACAAGGTACGCAGACCCGTGACTTGTCAGCATCAGCATGGGGATGTCCACACGCCATACACCGCCGCTCATGTGAACCTCGAAAGGCGGGCCAGCGAGAGCCGTGACACGAGGCGCGCCATGACAGGCCCCGCCTCCCTGAAGAGCGCGAAGTCTACAGACCAGCAGCCTATGAGGACGCAGAAGCATCTGAGGTAACGCCGCCGCGGAACATCCAAATGAAGGAAAAGGCGCGCGCGGCCTTAACAGTGTAAAAAGACAAGTCAGCACGGCGGTTGACACCACACACACCAGTCCAAGCAGACATTACAAAGAGGACCATAAGCGTGTAATCACAGTACACGGACATCAACAGGCGCACACACGCACACCCCCCTCCTTCTCTTCCTCCCGAGGGCTACTGGGAGAATGAGGGAGGATGGCGGCCCTTTGCACAGGGCCCACCGCTACCGGGGCATGGGACAATAATGCGGGAGGGGCATCCCATAAGGCTCACCATCAGCCTATACCGCCTACCCTTTGGTGGGGGACTGTGGTGGAGAAACGCTCCTTAAGCACACATGGTGCTGCCTACCTTCACCCGACCAGCGCAGCCCAGGCTGGGAGGCACATCACATCAAGGACGGGTGGGAATAGTCCAACAGGGCCGCAGGCTTTAATAGCCCCGCTCACCTGCGACAGAGTAATAATTTCATGTCTTCGTAGTTAGCACTGCAGAGAAATCTGGGGATTTGTGGGAGGTCCTCGGGTATTTGAGGGGCCGGGAGGAGCCTGTTTTGCATGTCTCTGCAGTGCCGCGCCATCTGGCGGAGGATAACCCAAGTGTAAGTAATCTATCTGGAGCAGGACGTACTGTATACTAAGATTATTATTAAATCCTGTACCTTAGCCATAAACTGCATAAGATTTCAGAGTCAGACTTCTGTTGAGGAACACACAACTGGCCTAAAAACCTTTCGTGCAAAGGCAGTATCTGCTGAAGCCCTTGCTTCTACATTGTAGGTAGCAGCCTAGCATATCTGATGCCCAGGATGAACCAATGGCCTGGGTAAAATAAGCATTACTTTCTATGCTCCTATATGCCTTGATCTCAGCTTGTCTAATCCATCTACTGATGGTGGATCTGGTGGGAGCCAGACCCATTTTTGGACCCTGAGAAGGACGCCGTCTGTCTTTTGGTTTTCCTGGGTACTGACTGTAAGATAATAAAGTGTACCAAAATCTGGGCTAGTTCGAATTACACGTCCCCAACCTTTTCGACTGACATCTGTGGTCAGTATGTTCCATTACACTGGAAAAAAGACTGGCTTACAGTATTTACAGGGATTGGAGGTTCAACCACCATATTAATGATACTTGGATTTGTTAAGGAAAGTAGATCTAAGGACTCCAAGGATCTGTCCAAGATTGAGACTAGTAGGCTGCGGTCTGCTAGTAGAGCTCTTAACTTGATCTGGAGCAAAAGCCTCTTACCCACTGGGAGAAAGACTGTCATGCTTGGCTGTGGCCAGGTGGCAGGGGGATATGGAGGCTCTGATGCCTCCTCTCCTGCCAGAAGAGAATGCAGCCACACTGCTCCCAGATCTCCAAAGATGGGAAATTTAAAAATGTGAAACTGTGCAGCAGCTGTCTTTTTTACAGTAAAGAGCTCAAACACAAAATGATAAAATACATAGCCTCCAATAGAAAATCTATCCTGGGAAAAGGATGGGGTAACTGGTGCTTCTAAAGCCCTATGATCCATCCCATATGGTCATCACCATTACATTCCAGGATACTACCAATCCTTGTGGTTCTAGCCAACTAAAAACCTGGCTGCTTCCCAACTGTGCCACTGTGGACCCTGGCACTAGCCCTTACTGATCAAGATCCTATTAGGCAATTTGAAACAGACTTCAGAGCGCATCCATGTTGGTCCTACCGGAATGGTGGGGTAGGGGGAAGGCTTGGACTTAGAGTTAAAACTCCAGCTTCCCATTATAAAATGAAAATTCCAGATGACAAAAAAATAAAGGAATTAAAATCTTAGCACACGTCCTTGCTGTCCAAGTCTAACTGCAAGAATGAACTAAAAGATTATACAGCCGTAAGAATTTGTAAGATGGGAGTCGTCACAACTCTTGCAGCAATGCATTTGGCCAAGCATTAATACACGATGAGAAAAGGAGGATTTTTATGCAGCTTCACTGGACCTACTTTAGACCAGGGGTTCCCAAACTTTGTTCATAGGGATTCACTTTCCAATTCCTACATATCTCAAGTACCACATGGATGGTGGGTATGGGTTGTCACACCAAGAACAGTGTTAAAATAACATACAAGAATCAAATAATACAATTCTGTGATTACTCACCTATAGAATTGATTTTACTGTGTACAGCACGGCACGTTTCATTTCAATCATTACATCTGGGTATTCCGCCACAAGGTGGCGCAGTTGACTGCAGAAGACTTGTGGCTCCTCCCGTCCCAATGAAAGGCCAGGAATCACCGATAGACCCCCAGTGTTGAAAAGCAGTAATGCCAGAAGACGGGAGATAAACCATTAGAACAAAATACGCAGCCCACAGAAAAAATAACTTCTTAAACAAATCACCATAAAGAGGCAACCAAAGACAACGATAACAAGGGAGAGATGAAACAGGCCGTGCTGTACACAGTAAAATCAATTCTACAGGTGAGTAATCACAGAATTGTATTTTTCCTTGTGTACAGCACGGCCTGTTTCATTTCAGTCATTACATCTGGGATATCCAAACAGCAGTGTCCATAAAAAGTAGGGTGGGATCCCCAATGAGCAAAGTCAGGCAGTTCAAGCCACTACCGCCTGAAGCACCTTGGGGCCAAAGACAGCATCAGCCGAGGCCCTAAGATCAACCTTGTAAAACTTAGAAAAAGTATGAACTGAAGACCAGGTATCGGCCTTACAAACCTGTTCAACAGAAGCCTGGTGCTGAAAAGTGCAAGAGGCACCAATAGCCCTAGTAGAGTGAGCAGTAACACGGAAAGGGGGTTCCTTCCCCTTGGCAGAGTATGCTTGCACCACCGCCTGTCTAATCCACTTGCTGAGAGTGGATTTGGCTGGAGGCAAGCCCCTCCTAGCTCCGGAAGGAAGAACAAAAAGAATCAGAATTCCGAAAGGACTCTGAAGATGGCTGATGAAGAGATTGAGCGGCAATCAATAGGTCGGCCAGGTAAGGGAGAATGCGAATGCCCTGGCTTCTCAGTAGAGCCATGACACCCACCAGCACCTTGGTGAAGACCCGAGGGGCAGATGTGCTACCAAACGGCAAGGCCACAAACTGGTAGTGTTGATCCTCCAGAGCAAACCTCAAGACCTGGAAAGATCAGAACGTGAAGGTAGGCATCCTTGATGTCCACCGTGGTCATGAAGTCACCCGGCCGAAGGGAACTCACAGCCGAGTGTAGGGTCTCCATGCGGAAATGCTTGAATCTAACAAATTTGTTGAGAGCCTTTAAATCCAGGATGGGCCTCAGGGAGCCGTCCTTTTTGGGGACCGTGAACAGGTTGGAGTAGTACCCCCGACCCTGTTCCTTAAGAGGTACCGGGCAAATCACTCCGAAAGCTAGAAGACGCTGTACGGCCAACCGCAGGCCCTGAGCCGCCACAGGATTTAGAGAGATCTGGGACCGGAGGAATCTTGGAGGCGGCCAGGCTGCAAACTATCTTGTAACCGGAGGAAACCACCTCCTGAATCCACCGGTCTGAGACGCGCAGTCTCCAGACATGAGCAAAAAGCTGCAGCCGTCCCCCCACCCGGTCGGGTGAGGGCGCCTCCTCATGCCTGAGGGGCCTTGGGGGAGGGTTTGGGCTTGGTTCCCCAGGAGAGACCGGGGCGACCGTGGGATCTTCCTCGACCCCAAGAGCCTCTGCGACCACCTGAGAAGGAGGACCCACGACCTCCCCTCAAAGGGCAAAAGGAAGAGGATCCCCGAAAGGGCCGAGCCTGCTTCCTACGCTGGGGGAGCCTACCAACCTTGGTCAGAGCATCAAGACGCTCACCAAAGAGACGAAGTCCAGTGAAGGGAAGCCCAGTGAGAGACTTCTTAGTGGCAGTATCGGCCGCCCACTGACGCAACCAGACAGACCTCCGTATAGCGACCAACAGAGCCGAAGCCCTACCACCTAGCCCGACGGCGTCATCCATGGCACATAGTACAAATGCAACAAAATCAGAACAAAGCAAAAGATCCTTATAGTCCTCCGTTTTCTTGCGAGACCGGGCAGCCTCGGCAAGGCGCCTGACCTTTTCAAGAGCGACGGCCACAATAGCCGCAACGCAGACCGAGCGCAAACCAACCCCTACAAAGGTGAAGGCATGACAAGCCAGCTGATCCGTACACCGGTCCGCGCTATCGCGAAAAGTAGTAGTGTCGGGGGACGGCATGACCGAAGTGTTGGACAGCCCCAGGACCGGAGCGTCCACCTCAGGAGGGCACGACCAGCGATGAACCAAATCAGCCGAGAAGGGGTACCTTCTATCTAAACCCTTGGGCACCGAGGGTAACCTGTTCCCACTCCTTGAGGACCATATTAGAGAAATGGACCTGTTCTGGGAACTCCAGGCGTTGCTTGCCAGGGCAGAAGAGCTCACCCTGCTTCTTCGCCACCTTAGGGAGAGCAATGTGTAGGGTATCAAACACAGCCGACAGGAGCCTGTCGGTATCATCCGGGAGCCAGGTATCCTCATCTGAGGAAGATCCTAAGTCACCCTCATAATCGCCCTGACGATCCCCAGAGGAATAAGAGTCACGGAACAACCCCCCCCCTCCTCCGGGGAGTCACGACCACCGTAAATGTCAAGGTCCTCATCGGCAAAGAGGGATAAGTCCGCGTCTAGGTGCCTCTTTTTGCTAGAGGTCTTGCCAGGCCGGGCCAGTTGTCATTCAATGCTGGCCACGAGCAGCGCCAGATCCGAGTGAGACCCCCTGCTAGTGTCCCCTTTGCTGGGAGCTAAATGCAGGCGCGGGGGAGTAGGTGCTGCTGACGGGAGGACAGGGCTAGGAAGAGAGGCGCTCAGCCCAACCTGTTCCGCAATGACACTTTGGGCACACGGGACACAAACAGCGCCGCCGCCACTCAAAGGGGGCGCCCCGCACATGACACACAGCCAAGCCTGCCCCGAGGGGCCCCCAGGCTCGCTATCCCCAGAAGCCTCCATATGGTGATCAAAAAAGGCACAGTCAGCCAACACGGTGTAAAGGCTAAAGAAGAGCCCACCCGGGATGCCCCCAAGGGATACCCCACAGAGAAGGGACAGGGGTGGGAGGGTATGGAACAGGGAGAAACCACAACACTGCCATCCTGTCTGAAAGACATATGAAATATAAATGAGCAACCCACAGTACATGCACCAAAGGATATGTAGCACCGCAGGATCGACTCACGGACCAGCTGTAATGGCGTCCACAGCACGCGAAAGGCAGAAGGCACCCCCACCATGTCACCCAGCCGGCCAGGAAGGACAGCATCCCCAAAGAAGACCAGCACGGGAGCGTAGGTAAGATGGCACCGCTGGAGAACCTCGAGGGGCGGGCCACGGGGAGATGATGCAATACACGTCATCCCGCGGCGCCGGCGAAAAGGCACCTGCGCCAGAGAAGGCTGCAGCAAGCAGCGGCGCGCGCAGCCTGGCACCCGACCCCCCCCCCCCCCCCCCCACAACAGCCTCGACCGGGAGAGGGGGAAGGGAAAGAGAGGAAGGAAAGGGAGCAGGGGAGGGAGGGGGCAAAAAAACCCATAACAAGAGTAACAGTGCCTAATGCAATAAAGAAGTACCCCTCACAATCAAAAGACTGACGCAAGTAAAGCATACTAGAGACACACAACACAGCAGAGTGGTTTCTCCATTCCCCTATAGGCTCACCATTTGCCTATGGCCGGTCTGCGGCCCAGAGCAAAGCTCACCGAACACCCGACCCCAGGTGTTCCCCTACCGTCACCCGATCCGTCAGCCAAGGCTGGGAGGCAGGAGGGTCCGGAAAGCGGGTGGAAATAGGCTTGCAGGGACGCAGGCTTGGTTGCCCTGCTCGCCTGCGAATAGCCAGAGAGCCATCTTCGGTCTTCGCAGTCAAAACCGCAGAGAAAACACTGGGGGTCTATGGGTGATTCCTGGCCTTTTATTGGGCCAGGAGGAGCCACAAGTCTTCTGCAGTCAACTGCGCCACCTTGTGGCGGAATACCCAGATGTAATGATTGAAATGAAACAGGCCGTGGGGTACACAAGGAAAAAAGGTATTTAAAATGGACATACATAGTAAATCTTTCCTATTTTGGAGCAGTTTACTACTTCTGAGACCTGGCTAAATCCATTCCTAAAAGGATCATGAGTATCTGCGGTACTCATACCACTGGTTCGTAACCCCTGTCCTATATGATGGGGACACAAAAGTGCATGACAAGGTCTGCTGCTTAGCTCCTTATCCATAAATGGAACTTGAGGGCAGAATCCAGCACATTGGGATGGTTTATTTGGGGGGGGGGGGGGCGCAGAGGTCAGAGCTGGGAATCCCAATTTGGATGGGAATACATTTTATTCCTCATCACTAGCAAGGCGCACATCTCAGCCTCAGACTTGAAAACAAAACATGACTTCCTAGATACAACTTCTTAAACTAGAATGATATTTTTTGTTCACAATGAAGATAAAAAAATTGTGTAAATAAAAGCCTACGGCAACTTTGTTCAAGCGGAGATCTTTATTGCTTGCCATGCTACAAGATAAAGAGAATGTTGTCTTTATAACCCATTAGAACGTTCTCTAGATAAGAAAAAAAATTATCCAGAAAATAATGTAGCCTAATTTGGGTTAGTTGTGAAGGGACAGATTGTCCATGTAATTGAAAGTAGTCAAAGTACAGCTTGTATAACTAAATTTGGTGCGCCATCAAAATAACACAAAGCAGCCATGAATGTCTAAACCTGGTAACAAGTAAAAAATACAATTCTGTGATTACTCACCTGTAGAATTGGTATGAGTATACAGTACGTCCTGCTCCAAAAATAATACTTACAATCGGGTTATACTCCACCAGATGGCGCTGGACTGCAGAGACATCGAAAAATAGAATTCTGTGAAATACTCACCTGTAGAATTGATATTATACGCATACAGTACGTCCTGCTCCATCTATAATACTTACACGTGGGTAATCCTCCGCCAAATGGCGTTGTTCACTGCAGACATGCAAAAACAGGCTCCTCCCGGCCCTTCATATACCCAGGGACCCCCCACAAATCCCCAGCATTGAAAAGCAGTGCGAAAAAGAAGCCGGGAGAAACCAACCACCAAACTGGTAACAATAACAATCATCATACAGGGGATCCAGAACAAGGCGACACCAGGGTGGGGTGGAGTAGGCGTATATCATCAATTCTACAGGTGAGTATTTCACAAAATTGTATTATTCTAAGCATACAGTACGTCCTGCTCCATCTATAATACTTACACATGGGACATCCAATAGCAGTGTCCATAAAGTAGGGTGGGATCCCCAACAACAAAGGCAACGGCACGTAGCTCAGACTACAACCGCCTGCAAAACCTTACGGCCAAAAGCAGCATCAGCTGAGGCCCGAACATCAACCTTGTAAAACTTTGAAAAGGTGTGAACAGAAGACCAAGTAGCGGCCTTGCAAACTTGTTCAACAGAGGCCTGTTGCTGAAAGGCCCAAGAGGCACCAATAGCACGAGTGGAATGAGCTGTAAGACGGAAAGGGGGAGTCCTCCCCTTAGTAGAATAGGCCTGACGAATCCATTTACTGATGGTAGACTTGGCGGGAGCCAAACCTTTCCTAGGCCCGGAAGGCACAACAAAGAGAGCATCAGTCTTCCTGAAGGCCTTAGTGACAACCAGGTAATACTTCAAGCACCTGACTAAGTCCAAGGAATGCAGAACCCGCTCCTTGTCGTTGCGAGGATTGGGACACAGAAGGAAGAATATCCTGGTTCAAATGAAAAGCCGAAACAACTTTAGGCAGGAAATCTGGTTTGAAGCGGAACACCACCTTGTCCTGGTGTCGCTCATAGTATGGAGGCTGAATAGATAGAGCGGCCAGCTGACACACGCCTAACCGAAGCAATAGCCACCAAGAAGACAACCTTGAGAGTGAGAACAACCAGAGCAGCATCTTGAATAGGCTCAAAGGGAGCACCCTGCAAGGCAGACAAAACCACGTTCAAATCCCAGACAGGGACCATAGGTTTTCGAGGGGGGACGCACGTGAGTGACCCCCTGAAAGAAGGTCTTAATCAGGTGATGTTGAGCAAAGGTCTTCTGAAAGAAGATAGACAGGGCAGAAACCTGACCCTTCAGAGTAATAAGTTTGAGACCTAAGTCCAGACCATGCTGTAAAAACTCCAGAACCCTAGGGACGGAGAATTCCCGGCAGGGAAGAGACCTGGACTCACACCAGTCAATGTAGGAACGCCATACTCTATAATAGATAGCAGAAGAAGTCCTCTTCCTGGCCTGCACCATAGTAGCCACCACAGAGGAAGACAAACCCTTCTCCATCAAGATGGAGGTTTCAGCAGCCAGGCCGTCAAAGCCAGAGTTTGTAAATTGGGATGGCGTAAGGCCCCTGGAGTTAGCAGATCTGGTACCCTTGGCAGATCGCACTGATCTACTGCCATTTGAACCGCGTCTGCAAACTACACTCTTCTTGGCCACCTGGGGGCCACTAGAATCACAGGTACCCCTTCCAGAGCAATCTCGCGTAGAACCCTGCCCAAAAGGGGAAACGGTAGAAACACATACAGGAGTCGAAACTCCCTCCAAGACATGGACAGGGCATCCGTGGCCATGGCCAGAGGATCCTGAGACAGTGAGACGAAGGCCGGGAGCTTGTGATTGTGACGGGAAGCAAACAGATCCACATCCGGTAGTCTCCAACGGTGACACAGGGACTGGAATACCTTGTTGCAGAGGGACCACTCCCCCTGACGGGACATCCCCCTGCTCAGGTCGTCCGCCAGCAGGTTCTCCGCCCCGGAATGTAAACAGCCGAAATGCATTGAACATTGGCTTCCGCCTACGTCAGAATCTGAGACACCTCTTGAAGAGCACCCTTGCTCCGGGTCCCTCCCTGATGATTGATGTAGGCAACCACCGTTCTGTTGTCTGAGCGTACCTGGACCGACAGACCCCTCAGGTGTTGGGTCAAACGCTCCAGTACCAACCTGACTGCCCGCAATTCCAGAATGTTGATGGGTAAATGGGCCTCCTGAGGACCCCACGTCCCCTGGAAGCGCAGGGACTTCCAGAATCCCCCCCCAACCTGACAGACTGGCATCCGTTGTCACCGTCTCCCAGGAGGGGGTCAGAAAAGACCTGCCCCCTATCAAGTTCCTGTGGTCCAGCCACCACGCAAGGGACAGTCTGACCGAGGGGGGAAGCACACAGACCCCATCCAAGGACGCTGGGTTCTTGTCCCAAACTGACAGAAGGTGAAGCTGCAGAGGTCTCAAATGGAACTGGGCAAAAGGCACCGCCTCGAAGCTCGCCACCACCAGGCCCACCAACTGCATTCCCTGCCGGATGGAGAACTGTGGGCTCGAAAGCTTCCACCTTCTGTTGAAGAAGGAATATCCTTGACTGAACCGTATCCAGAATCATTCCCAGGAACGGAGTCACCGAGGAGGGGGACAGGGAGGACTTGATCACCCAGCCGAAGGAGTCCAGGGTGGACACTACCAGCCGAGTGTCCAACTCTGCCTGCCGCAGAGACCGAGAGGTGATGAGAATATTGTCCAGGTAGGGCAGCACGCGTATGCCCCTTAGCCTTATCAGGGACATCACCCCTGCCAGCACCTTGGTGAACACCCTGGGAGCCGTCGTGAGGCTGAATGGCAGGGCCACAAATTGGTAATGCTGATCTTTTAGTGCAAACCTGAGAAACCTTTGGTGTCCTGGAAACACCGGGACGTGCAGGTAAGCATCCTTGATGTCTACTGACGTTATGAAGTCCCCTGGGCGCAGTGAGCCAATGGCCAAGCGCAGAGTTTCAATGCGAAAGTGCCTGTTCTTGACAAATTTGTTGAGGATTTTTAAATCCAGAATGGGCCTGACTGACCCATCCTTCTTGGGTACCGTGAAAAGGTTGGAGTAGAACCCCGTGCCCCTGTCTCCAGGGGGGACCTTGCAAATGACCCCTAGATCCATGAGACCCTGTACGGCCAGCAACAAATCCTGAGCTGAGGCAGGGTCTTGAGGGATTCGAGACTCAATGAATCTGGTGGGGGGGGGGGGGGGGGGGGGGGGCGTACAGCAAATTCTATCTTGTAGCCGGAGGACACTACCTCCTGAATCCACCGGTCTGAGACGTGGCGCCGCCAGACGTGCTCGAAGTGCTGTAGACGTCCCCCCACTCTGACGGGTGAGGGCGCCCCCTCATGCCTGAGGGGCCTTGGGAGGGGCTTTGGGCTTGGTTCCCCTCTGTTCCTGTGCCAGGAATCTGCGCGAGCCCCAGCGAAGGACGCCCCTCTACCCTGTTTGGCCCCACGGTAGGGGGTTGATAGGGAGCCTTGGCCACGAAAAGGCCGAGTCTGCCGCCTGCGCTGGGGTAACTTGCCTCCCTTGGCAAAGAGGTCTAATCGATCCCCAAAGAAGCGCAGCCCTTTAAATGGAAGCCCTGTGAGGGCTTTCTTGGCGGCATTGTCTGCGGCCCACTGGCGCAACCAGACCGTGCGGCGTATAGCAACCACCAGGGCAGATGACCTGGCACACATCTTAATAGCATCGTCCGATGCGGACAGGGTAAAGTTCACAAACGCATCACAGCTGGACAGAGCATTGACAGTATCAGGAGGCAACTCATCTGTGCCATCAAGAGCACTCCTAACCACGGCCCTGAGCGCTACTGCCGTAATGGCTAAGGCGCAAACCGGGTGCAGAGTCGCGCCCCCAAATGCAAAGGCATGACATGCCAGTTGGTCAACACGCCGGTCCTCAAGAGTCCCGTAGCGTAGTAGTGTCGGGAGAGTGCATAATAGAGGTGTTGGACAACCCTAAAATAGGAGCATCGACCTCAGGTGGCGATGACCAGCACTTAACCAAGTCAGCAGGAAAGGGATATTTCCTATCCACGCTCTTAGGGACCCCTTGAAGTCTGCTGGGATGTTCCCATTCAATGGGTCTGTTCGGGAAATTCCAAGCGAGCTTTAGCAGTATGAGAAAGATCACCCCTTTGCCGGGGAGCCGCAGCAGGGGGAGAGAGGGACAGAACCTCAAAGATCTGAACCAGCAGTCTATCAATATCATCCAAGGACCAACGTTCCCAATATCCTGAGATGCCTCCATATGGTGATTTAATCGGCACAATATGCCAGTAGGGATTGACGCTGTAAGCTACCCTGGATGCCCCAATAACCCGCGGGGAAGTGGGAGTCATTTTTTATGGTCACGACTGGGAGCTACACTTGGCCGGTAGAAGCCACCGAAATCCGCGGTCTGAAAGACATAAGGGGGAACAAGGATGTCAGAGCCATGCGCAATGGGAGAATATAAACTAAAGAAGAGTCGCCCATGAGGGCACTTACAGAGAGGAGAGGACGATCTTCACCACGCACGCGGGAGAAGGAAAAAACGGCAAGCGAACCTCGGAGGGCGGGCCTGAGCCGACTGCGACGCGTAGCGTGCCAAGCCGGAACCACGCCCCTCCCCAGCGAGCGTGAAGCTGGTAAGGCATCTAGCCAATGAGAGACAGTAAAGCAGTAATGTCTATTGCAAATGGCGCCCAGAGCCTGTACAGGCACGGCCAAGGTCTGTACTCGGGCTCTCCTGTGGCTCCCCGTCGGGGAATGAACCCCAGTCTGCCGTGACAAGGCGGTACTGCATTAGACAGGCGCTCAAGCCAGCGCAACCTAGGAAGAGCCACTAAGGCTAAGAAGGTGAAGGAAAGAAGAAGGACGCCGAGGCGTCCGCAAGCCGCCACCGTACGTGCGGTGCGAGCAGAAAGCAGAAACTAATGGCGCTGCGGTTAACAGTAAGGTAAGAGCGCGGCTCTGATCCCCGTTCCCAGTAAAGCACAGCCAAGCCATAAACGTGTAAGGATACACTGAGGCCGCCATACACACAACCCCTCCCCCCCTTTCTTTTCCCCCTGACTAAGGGGGGGAACGAGGGAGGAAGGCGACCCGTTACATAGGGTCCACCGCTACATGGGGCGTGGGGCAATGATGCGGGAGGGGCATCCCCTGAAGGCTCACCATCAGCCTTGACCGCCTACCCTATGGTGGGGGATTGCGGTGGAGCGTTGCTCCGTAAGCACACATGGTGCTGCCTACCTTCACCCGACCAGCGCAGCCCAGGCTGGGAGGCATATCACACAGAGGAGGGGTGGAAATAGTCCCCCAGGGACGCAGGCTGTAATAGCCCCGCTCACCTGCGAGAGGGTGATACTTCATGTCTTCGCAGTCAGCACTGCAGAGAAATCTGGGGATTTGTGGGAGGTCCCTGGGTATATGAAGGGCGGGGAGGAGCCCGTTTTTTCAATGTCTGCAGTGAACAGCGTCATCTGGCGGAGGATTACCCACGTGTAAGTATTATAGATGGAGCAGGACGTACTGTATGCTTAGAATATAAGCTCCTCCCGCCCCCTCAAATACCCAGGGACCTCCCACAAATCCCCAGCATTGAAAAGCAGTTAACGAGTAGCCGGAAGAATAAAACAACCCAAACTATCAACTATAAAAATGATAAATCGCCATACAGGGGATCCAAGATAATGCAAAACCAAGGGTGGGTTGGTGCATGACGTACTGTATACTCATAATACCAATTCTACAAGTGTATTGTATTATTCTTAGTATACAGTACGTCCTGCTCCAGAAAGAATACTTACACTCCAATAGCAGTGTCCATAAAGTAGGGTGGGATCCCCAAGAAAAAAGGCAGCAGCAGGCAGTTTAAACCACTGCCGCCTGCAGAACCTTTCGGCCAAAAACAGCATCAGCTGAGGCCCTAACATCAACCTTGTAAAACTTTGAAAAAGGTATGAACAGAAGACCAAGTAGCGGCCTTGCAAACTTGTTCAACAGAAGCCTGGTGCTGAAAAGCCCAAGAGGCACCAATAGCACGAGTGGAATGAGCAGTAAGGCGGAAGGGAGGATTCTTCCCCTTAGCAGAGTAGGCCTGAATCACAGCCTGACGAATCCACTTGCTGATAGTAGACTTGGCAGGAGCCAAACCCTTCCTAGGGCCAGAAGGGACCACAAAAAGAGCATCAGTTTTCCAGAAAGGTGCAGTAGCCACCAGACAGTACTTCAGACACCTAACCACATCCAAAGAGTGAAAAACTCTCTCCTTAGCATTGCTAGGATTAGGGCACAAAGAAGGAAAAACAATATCCTGATTCAAATGAAAAGCAGACACTACCTTAGGTAGAAAGTCAGGTTTGAAACGAAACACCACCTTGTCCTGGTGTCTCTCATAGTAGGTGGGCTGAATGGACAGCGCCGTCGACTCAAGACACACGCCTGACAGAAGTGATAGCCACCAGAAACACAACCTTGAGCGCAAGAATGGCCAAGGCAGCATCCTGCACAGGTTCAAAGGGAGCACCCTGCAAGGCTGACAGGACCAAGGTCAGATCCCAAACAGACACCATAGGCTTACGTGGGGGACGCACATGAGTGACCCCCTGGAGCCCCATCTCCAACCCATGCTGCAGGAACTCCAGAATCCTGGGAATAGAGAAGACACGACAGAGAAGAGACGACTCACACCAGTCAATGTAGGCACGCCAAACCCTGTAATAAATGGAAGAGGAAGACTTCTTCCTAGCTTTAAAGTGGACCAACACCCACGGGTGATCGGCCCGGGAATCTATAAGATTCCCGGGCCGATCACCTCCCTCCCCGCGGGACATCCGAGATCGGGATGTCCCGTGGGGTGAAACCCCACCCCCAAACCCCTTACCTTAACTTCGGCGGCCGGCCGCCGCCTCCCCCCTCGCGCCCCTCTAGGCGTGCGCGCGCGCCCGCGCCGGCCGTCTGCGAATGGCCGGCGCGGGCACGCATCAAGAGGGACGCGCGGGAGGCGGCGGCGGAGGAGCCGCTTGTCTGTCGGCGCTGGGAGCGGGGAGAGGTGAGTTTTTCGGGGGGTTCGGGGGGTTTCACACAGCGGGGCACCCCGATCGGGGGTGCCCCACCGAAGTGGACCAAGACCCAGGATAGTCAAAATCCTGGGTGTTGGTCCACTTTAATCAAAGTATCTACAACAGAGGAAGACAGCCCCTTCTCCATCAAGATGGAGGTTTCAGCAGCCAAGCCGTCAAAGCCAGAGTTTGTAAATTCGGATGGCATAGTGAGCAGATCTGGCACCAAGGGCAGAGCGTACTGATCTACTGCCAGCTGTACCACGTCGGCGAACCACACTCTTCTTGGCCACCTGGGGGCCACCAGAATTGCACCCCTTCCAGAGCAATCTTGCGCAGAACCCTGCCCAGCAGGGGGATTGGAGGAAGACATACAGGAACTGAAAGTCCTTCCATGACATTGCTAGCGCATCCTAGGTCAGGGCCAGAGGATCCCTGGACAGAGACAAAAGCTGGGAGCTTGTGATTGTGGCCCTAACGGTGACACAGAGATTGAAACAACCTGCTGTATAGGGACCATTCTCCTGGCGAGAGGTCCCCCTGCTCAGAGAGTCCGCCAGGCGATTTTCCACCCCCGGGATGTACACAGCTGAAATGCAGGGGACATTGGCCTCCGCCCAAGTCAGGATCAGAGACTCTTCCTGGAGGGCCCCCTTGCTCCGGGTCCCTCCCCGATTGATGTAGGCAACTGCCGTCTGGTTGTCCGAGCACACCTGAACAGGCAGGCCCCGAAGAGGAGTAGTCAAGCGAGCCAGAACTAACCTGATCGCCCGCAGCTTCAAGACATTGATAGGTGTGTGGGCCTCCTGAGGGCTCCACCTCCCCTGGAACCGCAGGGACTTCCAGAAACCCCTCCAACCTGACAGACTGGCATCCGTGGTGACCGTCTCCCAGGAAGGGGCAAGAAAGGATCTGCCCCCCAACAGGTTCCTTGAGTCCATCCACCACAAGAGGGACCTCCTGACCAGGGGGGAGAGCACACAGACCCTGTACAGGGACGCTGGGTCCTTGTCCCATACTGACAATAGGTGAAGTTGCAGAGGCCTCAAGTGGAACTGAGCATAAGGGACCACTTCGAAGCATGCCACCATCAGGCCCACCAGCTGCATCCCCTGCCTGATGGAGGGATGGGGACAAGCTAGGAGGGACTGAGCCAGTGCAATCCGACTGTCCACCTTCTGTTGAGGAAGGAAAATCCTTGCCTGAACTGTATCCAGACTCATTCCTAGGAATGGAGTTACCAAGGAAGGGGACAGTGAGGACTTGGGGTGGTTGATCACCCATCCAAATGACTCCAGAGTGGACACCACCAGCTGAGTATCCAACTGTGCCCAATGTAGAGATTGGGAAGTGATGAGAAAGTCGTCCAGATAGGGAAGCACGCGGACGCCCTGACATCTGAGCAGAGACATCACGCCAGCCAGCACCTGGGTGAACACCCTGGGAGCTGAAGTGAGGCCGAAGGGCAAGGCCACAAACTGGTAGTGTTGATCCAGAGTGAACCTGAGGAACCTTTGATGACCTGGGAACACAGGAATATGAAGGTAAGCATCTTTGATGTCCACAGAAGTCATGAAATCCCCTTGGCGCAGGGAACTGATGGCAGAGCGCAGAGTTTCCATGCAAAAGCGCCTGCCCCTGACAAACTTGTTGAGGATCTTTAAGTCCAGGATGGGCCTGAGAGAACCATCCTTTTTGGGTACTGTGAATAGGTTGGAATAAAAGCCCTTGCCTTTTTCTCTTAAAGGGACCTGGCAGATGACCCCAGCTCCAGGAGGCCTTGCACTGCTTGCACTAGCTCCTGAGCTGACACAGGGTCCTGAGGAATCTGGGATCTGATGAACCTTGAAGGGGGATAGGCAGCAAACTATCTTGTAACCGGAGGACACTACCTCCTGAATCCACCGGTCTGAGACATTTAACCACCTCAGCAGGAAAGGGATACTTCCTATCCCAACTCTTAGGAACCCCGGGAAGTTTACTGGGGCGCTCCCATTCCTTGAGCACAAGGTTATAGAAATGTGCCTGCTCTGGAAATTCCAAACCTGATTTTGCTGTATGGAAAAGCTCCCCTCTTTGCCTGGGAGCCTCAACAGGGAGAGAGAGAGACAGAACCTCAACAATCTGGGTCAATAATCTGTCAGTGTTATCCGGGGCCCAGGGGTCAGTGCCAGAATAGTCATGACCCCTTGGTCTCTCATCAGATGAGCCTGAATCAGAAAAGAGCTCCCCTTCATCAGACGGGGTATAGCCACACAGATTCCAAAACTCCTCAGTTCCCATAGGGAAAACAGTAACATTAGGCATCAAGTGCCGCTTCTTAGCACGGGCCTTACGCGCTAAGGACTTCACAATAATCTGTTCAACGGTAGCCAGTCTAGAAGACACATCAGGCTGAGAATCCCACTTGTATGCAACTCAGTAGGAGTGAGGTTTAAGCTTGGGGGAGTAGGCGAAGTGAAACGAGCTGCAGCCACTGGCAGGCCAGATTGCAATGCAAGCACATGCTCAGCACAGGGTACACAGACCCGCGCCTTGTCAGCGTCAGCATGAGGCTGCCCACATGCTACACACAGCCAGTCTTGTCCCAAAGGGACCCCGGTCACATTATCCTGTGATGCCTCCATATGGTGAGTATAGCGGCGCTATACGCCGATAGGGAATAACGCTATGTAGCAACCCTGGATGCCCCAACAACCCGCTAGGGAAGTGGGAGTATAATGTTTGCAAGGCCTACAAGCAATATACTAAAAACAGGGCCGGGAGAAGCCAAGAAGGGTTTGTCCCGCCTGAAAGACATAAGCAGACAAGACCTTAAGTACATCGTAACAAAAAGTGAAGGAAATAAAAAGCCACCCACGAGGGCCCTTACGGACCGCGGTAGGTAGGAGTCCGTCGCGCATAGGCCAACCAAGCAGGAAAGATGGCGTCGGTATACCTCGAGGGGCGGGCCAGTAACAGCGATGACGCGGAATGCGCCAAAGACGGGCCCCGCCCCCCCCAAAGAGCGAGAAGCCAGAATGGCCAGCAGCCTGAGGTAATGCCGCCGCCAAGCGCGGAACCAAGTCAGCGCGCGGCGGCGGCAAATTTAAAAAGCAGTAACGACAAGTCAGCGTGGCGGCTGACACAAGAATAAAAAGCATGTGAAAATAGAAAGCACAGAATGCATAACATACATATCTATACACATACATCCCCCCTCTCTTCCACCGAAGACTACATGGAGGATGAGGGAGGACGGCGGCCACTTAAATAGGGCCCACCAATAGGCAGGGGCAAGGGGCAGTGGTGCGGGATGGGCATTCCATAGAGGCTCACCATAAGCCTGAACCGCCTACCCTTTGGTGGGGGATTGCGCTGGAGCAGCGCTGCTAAGCACCAACAGCGGTGCTGCCTACCTTCACCCGACCAGCGCAGCCAAGGCTGGGAGGCATATTACTAGTGGAACGGGTGGGAATAGTCCTACAGGTCCGCAGGTTAATAACCCCGCTCACCTGCGAGTAGAGAGCCAATTTCTCGTCCTTCGCAGCCAGACTGCAGAGAAATTCTGGGGATTTGTGGGAGGTCCCCGGGTAATTGAGGGGCCGGGAGGAGCCTATTTTCAATGTCTCTTCAGTCCAGCGCCATCTGGCGGAGTATAACCCGATTGTAAGTATTATATTTGGAGCAGGACGTACTGTATACTAAGAATATGCTTGCTGCAGATTGCAGTTTTATACCATGGGGCATCCCAAATTGGAATGCCACCCAGAAAGGTTATGTGTATGCTTGCTGCAAATTGCAGTTTTATACCATGAGGGATCCCAAATTGGAATGCCCCCCAGAAAGGGTATGTGTCAGACCTAGCGTCTTAGATTCTAGGGGCTCGATTCAACAAAGGTAGAAATAAATTCGTGTTGCTCGAAAAATCGTTTCGCATGCGTAAATTTTTAACTTTTTCGAGTGATTCAGAAAAGGGGTTGAATTAAATAGGTGCACTCGAAAATGCAATCGTAAAATTTTCCAAATGCTCGTAAAAAGGCTGTCGCAAGCAAAAATTATTGGAAAATGTACTCGAATTTTTTTTCTATTGTTTAGTATTGTTTTCTGACTACTGCATGGTGTTGTAAGGTTTTTTAATGGGTAAATGTAAATGCATATTTATTTTCAACTTTTTAAGTTGCCTGTGTAGCTGTATGTACATGGCTAACATTGTGGTTACATGTAATAAAGAGGCAAGGTATGCTGTAGTGGAAGTACTAATTAAACAGTAATATTTGTAAGAGGCATGTATGTTTTTTTTTTTTGGGGGGGGGGGGGGGGTTGGTTGGATTGCTAGGGACCTGTATTAAAAATGACTCCTTTGAAACCGAAATGTGGCCATTGTTTTCTATACAAAGCTTGCTCACATAGCACCACGTGTCCTTGGGTGCAGGGTACAGCTCTTTGCTAGCTTTAACCTCATGGTACGCCATTCTTATGCTTACTCTGTAACGTGGACCAAAACCCAGGAATGACTATTCTGGGTTTTGGTGCCCTGCAGTGTAAAAACCCAAAGGTCGACCACTCCCGTGTACCTTCCCCTGTTCTTATGGAACTTTTTACTACTAGTAAAAAGGGGTAAAAAGTTCAATATTTTTTGTCTTCCTAACTAGTGATTCACAAACAGTGGAATTCTCAGGCTTTTTTCTTATGAATTGAATTTTTTACTACCATTAGAGTTTACTACCATTGCAAAGAAAGTAGAAGGGCTCCATTGTGAGAGAGCAAAATGAGTTTTCTCCTGCTGAAAGCTGCATCAAAAAACTAGTGTGAAACACTCTAATTTATATCATGTGTGTGGCTCATCAAGTCCACCTGAATCATTAGTAAAATTTTCGAATCTCAAAATGCAGTAGTAAATTTTTCGATCCACTAATAATTTCGCACTTTTACTATCGCAATCAAATTTAATTCGAGTGACTCGTGTTTTACAATGGTTCCAGGTTGCTGAATCACTCGTAAAAATAACTTTTCGCAAAATCGCGACTTTTTAAGCACAAAACACACGAAAAATCAATTTTCTACCTTTGTTGAATCGAGCCCTAGGTCTGTTGTTGGTCCTTCAATTACAGTTTTTTCCAACTATTCTTGGGAAAGCTAAGACAGAAATATAGAAAAATACCATTTTGTGATTACTCACCTTTAAAATGGGTATTATAAGTATGTCACACACCTCGCTTCCAGATTAATAACATTCGGGTTATGTCCAGTAGAGGGCGAACTTCTGCAGAGATGACTAGAAAAAAAAGGAGCCCCTCCCGGTCCATAAATACCTGGAACCTCCCACACATTACCCAGTATAAGAAAGCAGTAAGGGGACCAGGAAGAGCCAATAAACCAAACAACAATAGCAACTTGGGGGTGCACCACAAATATAGTGACTGTGCTACACTGTACCTAAACCATTACATAGACCAAATACAAGAGACTAGAGGGACAGTGTCCCTCTTTTTCTCAACGGCAGGAGCACAAAAATGTATTAAACCACAATTAAAAAAATGTTTTCAATTTATTATATTAAAAGCTGATTAACCAAACAAGGTTCACCATATTGAGGATCCAGAAAGCAATCAGGGCGGGATGAAGCAGGGTGTGTGACATACTTATAATACCCATTTTAAAGGTGTGTAATCACAAAATGGTATTATTCCAAGTATGTCACACACCCCGCTTCCAGAATAATAACATTCGGGACATCCAATAGCAGTGTCCAACATGGGTGGGGATCCCCAAAAGGCAATAATGCACAAATTTAAACCACTGCAGCTTGCAGAACCTTGCGGCCAAAAACAGCATCCGCTGAGGCCCGCACATCAACCTTATAAAACTTGGAAAAAGTATGAACAGAAGACCAGGTAGCAGCCTTACAAACTTGTTCCACAGAAGCCTGGTGCTGAAAAGCCCAGGAAGCCCCAACAGCACGAGTAGAATGAGCAGTGATCTGAAAAGGGGGAACCCTCTCCTTGGCAGTATAGGCCCCAACAATGGCCTGACGTATCCATTTACTAATGCTAGACTTGACGGGCGCCAAACCTTTCCTGGGACCAGAGGGCACCACAAACAAGGCGTCAGTCTTACGAAAGGGAGAAGTAGCCACCAAATAGTACTTCACACAACGAACATCATCCAAAGAGTGCAGAACCCTCTCCTTGCTAGGCTTAGGACACAAGGAAGGGAGAACTACATCCTGATTGAGATGGAAGGCAGAGACCACCTTAGGTAGGAAATCCGGCTTAAAGTGAAAGACCACCTTGTCCTGATGTCTCTCAAAGTAGGGGGCCTGAATAGACAGAGCCGCCAACTCAGAAACCCGTCGAACAGAGGTAATAGCCACCAAAAGGGCAACCTTTTGTGTGAGAATAGAAAGTGCAACATCCTGCACCAGCTCAAAAGGAGGCCCCTGGAGGGCCGACAAAACCAAATTCAAGTCCCAAACAGGCAACAACGGCTTTCGAGGGGGCCGCACGAGTGACCCCCGGGAAAAACGTCTTAACCAAAGGATGAAGAGCAGAGACCTGCCCTTTCAAGGTACTAAGCTGGAAACCCAGGTCCCGACCGTGTTGAAGAAACTCTAAAATCCTCGGAATCGAAAACACCCTGCAAGGCAAGGCCCTAGCCTCACACCAATCAATATAGGACCGCCAAGTCCTGTAGTAGATGTTAGAGGAAGATCTCTTCCTAGCCCTGACAAGTGTGATTAACAGCATCAGACAAACCTTCTTCCTTTAGGATAGAGGTTTCAGCAGCCACGCCGTCAAAGCCAGCGTTTGGAAATTGGGGTAACAAAGTTGACCTTGAGTGACCAGATCCGGAAACAACCTGTACTGATCGACCGCCAACCGCACGACGTCTGCGAACCAAACCTGTCTTGGCCACTTTGGGGCCACCAGAATTGCTGGCACACCCTCTTGAGCCAGCTTGCACACCACCTTGCCTACCATGGAGAAGGAGGGGAAACAGGTACAGTAACCCCAGATCCCTCCAAGCAAGGGACATGGCGTCCACTGCCAGAGGGTCCTGAGACACAAATGCCGGGAGCTTGTGATACGAGGCTAAAAGATCCACCTCCGGGAACCCCCACTTGTGACAAAGGGACCGGAATACCTTGTTGAGGGACCATTTCCCTCGGCGAGAGGATCCCCTGCTCAGGGAGTCCACCTCCATGTTCTCCACTCCCGGAATGTACACTGCAGAGATGCATGGGACGTTGCTTTCCGCCCAAGCAAGAATCAGAGAAACTTCCCTGAGAGCACTCCTGCTGTGAGTCCCTCCTTGGTGATTGATGTAAGCGACCGCCGTCCGATTGTCTGATCGAACCTGAACCGGTAAACCTTGTAGGTGATGTGTCAAGCGTGACAGCACCAATCGAATGGCTCTCACCTCTAAGACATTGATGGGGTTGTGAGCCTCCTGAGGACCCCCACAGTCCCTGGAACTGATGATCTTTCCAGAACCCCCCCCCCACCCCCCCCAGCCCAACAGGCTGGCATCCGTGGTGACTGTCTCCCAACAAGGGGTCAGAAAGGGCCTGCCCCTCAGAAGATTCCTTGGTCCCAGCCACCACTGAAGAGACTGCCGAACCAGGGGAGATATCAGAAATGACTGATCCAATGACAGCGGACATCTGTCCCAAGCCAACAGTAGATGGAGCTGAAGCGACTGCATGTGAAACTGAGCAAAAGGAACTGCCTCGAAGGAAGCCACCATCAACCCCACCAGCCTCATCCCTAGCCGGATGGATGGGCGAGGGTTGGACAGAAAAAGACGGATCAGATCTTGAACCATCTGCACCTTCGACTGAGGTAGGAACACCCTGGTCCGAACGGTATCCAGATTCATGCCCAGAAAGGAAATCTCCCTTGACGGGGAGAGAGAAGACTTGGGGTAGTTGATCACCCAGCCGAACCTCTCTAGCGCTGTCACCACCGTCCTTGGTGTCTAGATCCGCCTGGCTGAGAGAGGATGCAGTGATGAGGAGGTTGTCAACGGCACAATGCGAATGCCCTGGGCTCTGAGAAGGGCCATTATACCCGCCAGCACCTTGGTGAACACCCTTGGTGCCGAGGTCAGGCCGAATGGAAGAGCCACAAACTGAAAGTGCTGATCTCCCACCACAAACCTGAGAAATCTCTGGTGTCCTGGGAAAATCGGTACATGAAGGCAAGCCTCCTTGATGTCTATGGACGTCAAAGTCCCCTTGACGCAGAGAACTGATGGCTGAACGGAGAGTCTCCATGCGGAACTTCCTGGTTCTGAGGAACCTGTTGAGAAGCTTTAAATCCAGAATGGGTCTTATGGAGCCATCCTTTTTGGGCACGGTGAAAAGGTTGGAACAAAAGCCCCGGCCTCTCTCTGAGAAGGGCACCGGGCAAATTGCTTCCATGTCCAGAAGATTTTGTACTGCCAACAGGAGCCCCTGCTGGGGCCTTGTGTCATCCAAGGCTGATAACAAAAGGTCATGAAAAGATCACACCGCGTAAGCGCTGCAAATTCAGCGCTGGCCGGATTAATCTGGGAACCACTCAACAGGCCCCTAACTACAGACCTGGTAGCCACAGCCGTGAGCGCAGAAGCACAAACAGGCCGCAAAGCCGAACCCACGCTGGCAAAGGCATGACATGCCATTTGATCAAGACGTCGGTCCTCACTATCCTTCAGCGTGGTGGCGTCTGGTGAGTGTACAACGGATGTGTTGGACAAACCCAGAACGGGTGCATCGACTTCAGGAGGAGAAGACCAGCACTTCACAGCGTCCACCGGAAAGGGATACTTCCTATCCCATCCTTGAGGCACACCAGGAAGCCGGCTAGGCAAGAATCAAATTGTCAAAATGCTTCCGATTTGGGAACTCCAATCGAGACTTAGAGGTCCCAAAAAATTCCCCCTTCTGCGGAGGGGCCTCCGTCGGAGGAGAAATAGCCAGCACCTCAAATATATGTGTCAGAATCTTGGGGGTATCAACGGCATCCCCATGCTCCGGCCCAGCATCAGCATCCAAAAACTGCTGATCCTCAGAGCCTTCAGATTCAGAGGACAATTCCCCTTCTTCCAGTGGGGAATAGTCAGACCAATCAAAGGAGTCATAATCATCAAATTCAAAACCCGGCGCGGCCGGTGACAAATGTCTCCTCTTAGCCGGGGCCTTTCTGGCCGCAGAGCTAGAAATCAATTTCTCAATGTTGGCCAATCTAGCACAGACATCAGATTGCGACTCCCCGCTAATGACCGTGTAACTTGGGGTACAGATCAGGCGTGGTGGAGTAGGTGATGAGGCCTGCGGCACTGACCCAGGCGCCTCGGACCCCGACTGCCGCGTTATGGCCTGCTGTGCACATGGTATGCAAACCAGCACATTATCCCCCGCAAGGGATGCCCCACAACCCACACACTGCCGGGATTGCCCCGAAGGGAGCCCGAGCCCGGTATCTTGAGAAGCCTCCGTATGGTGATATTAATGGCAGTCGCAATGACCAGAGGGAATTACGCTAGTAAGCTACCCGGGATGCCCCTTAAGTCAGTTAGTGGGAGGATTTGTAATGCCCCAATTTTAGTCACGGGACCCTAG